>OZ014523.1:241037867-242321617 GCA_963966055.1 Lathyrus aphaca
ATATTCTCTGAAGCTTTCTCTGGAAGATTGAGACATTCCCATCAGAAGGGTCTTGTTAGGAGCCATGTCCAGATTGTATTGATATTGTCTGATGAAGGCCTCAGCTAAGTCCTTCCAGCATCTGATGGTAGCTCTGGTCAGGTATGAATACCACTCTCTTGAAGCCCCAGTCAAACTGTCTTCAAAGTAGAACATCCACAGCTTTTCATCCATGGTATATGCTTTAAGTCTCCCCAGGAAAGACTGCAGGTGAGTTCGTGGACAAGAGGTTCCATTGTATTTCTCAAAGCACGGGGGTTTGAATTTGTGGGGAATTCTCACCCCATCCACCAGTCCCATATACATTACATCGAAGCCCAAGGAATTCTGGGACTCCAGAGATCTTAATTTCTCAGCAATTTCATCTAACCTCCGGTCATAAACTTCATCTCCTGCTCCCATTACAGTAAACTGCTCCTCTTGGGGATCTTCTTGCAAGATTCTCCCCCCAACAGTGTTTCCTTACACATTTCCCGGGATGTTGACTTCCGGTTCCAGATGAGGTCCAAATACTGGTGGATTAACATGAGGCTGACCCCTTTCATTATTACTTGTTCCTCCAGTTCCAGGATGAGGTTCCTCGGGAGTTTGTCTTTCTACCAATGCCCTTAACCTTTCTTGGTTTTGGGCCAAGCCAGTCATCACAGTCATGAATTGAACCATTTGGTTCCTCATCTCCACTCTTTCATTAGCCATCTGAGTTCTGACCTCAGTCAAGTCCTGCTGTACTTGATCCATTTGGATACCAGGAAGGTTATTGTGAGTAGGATACCAGTGCGTACGGTTGACAGGGAACACCCGACGGCGAGCAATATTTCCTGAGATCACAACAAAGTTAGAAACAAATAAATACAAAACCTACAAAACAAAACAAGGTTAGTATGCAATGCAGTATGCTTATTTATTTTCCGAGGTATCCGGCTTGGTTCTTGGTTTTGACCTTTCCAGACCTCGAGGAAGATGCTTTTGACTTTGTTGAGAAAAGAAACCCCAAAATGGAAACAAACTAAAATATATTACAAATACTGAACAATACATAGTTTGTTTTTACAACACATGCCCTTGGAGGGTCACAATACAACAAAAAGAAAAGTACATAAAATGGAAATGAACAACAAGCAAAGAAGTAAAACATCCAATCCAAACTCATCCTCCTTAACCTCCTTTAGAAGTGCCTCAGTCACTGGACCAGCTGGATGCTCTGTAATGGTCCTGATGAGGAGGTTCCTGGTGACAACGGCAGTGGTCAGCTTCTTGTGTCTGTCCTGGTCCTTTGATCTCTTCAATCCAGCCCTAAGCTTTAACTCTGAAATCTCCTTCTGGGATGCCAGCAAAGCTTCCTGCTGCTTCTTTTCATTGGCCTCTAACTGTTAAATCTTGGCCTGAGTCTTTTGATCTTCTTGTGTCCGGGCTTCAGTGATCCTGACCCACCTAGCCTGACTCTCTTGTAGATAAAGCTCAGTCCTGGCCTTCTGAAGCTTGGCTTCTTTACAGGCATTCTTCAATATTTGTTCCCCAACCCTTGCTTTCCTGATATAATCCTCTGTTTTCTCAATCTTGGCCAGATGCTCCACCCTAAGCTTCTCCAACCTTTCAATGTCCAGATGACCATCACTCCTTTCCCAAAGGGTCTTCTTCAGAGCTTGAGACAGATTCTCATTCCTTTCCTTCAGCTTCTCAAATTCTTCCAAACTGACAGTTGCTGCAGGTTGCACTGTTGAGGGTCCAGGCATATCCTCAATGGTGAAAGGCATTCCAGTAATCTGAGCTCTAATACGAGACCAATCATAGTACTGAGCTGAAGCAACATTATTACACCTTCCAAGAATAGCCATCCCTTTTGTCTGAATGTTGTCCCAAGCCCAAGATGCTTGTCTGACAGCAGTTATATTAGGTTTTATTTCACAATACAGGGTCTCAGCTAAATCTTGCACTCTGGGAGGGTGAACCAAAGCATAGCCTAGTTGTCTCTTAAACAGCAAAGGATTGTAGTTGATGCAACCCTTTACTCCTATTAGAGGTACATTTGGGTATTGCCCGCAGCTGGTGATATTGTTTTTGCCTTTGGTGCTCTGGGTGCACCACCTAATGTCATCTGAAGTCAAGGCAATAAGCCTCTTGGCCCAATTCTTCTGTTGGTGAGGGTTCAGGAAGGTATCTGACTTAGGTAGATGTCTGAGAAGCCAGGTGTGAAATAGAGGAGCACAATATCTCACCAACTTCCCTCTTTGTTTCTCATTCCTCTGATGAATGGAGTAATAGAAATCTCCCAGCAATGTGGGTACTGGGTTCCTCAGAAGGAAAAGATGAATGGCATTCTTGCTGATAAATTTGGGCTCATCTGCAAACAGTATAACCCCATATATGCTGAGGGCTAATAGTGCACAGACTGCCCTCCATTCTCCCAAGGAGGCCTTCAGGATGGCCTGAGAAATCAAGAAGTCTAAGTGCAAACCAGGGATTCCAGCTTTTGTTGTAATGCTTTGCTCAATCAAGGCAGGCTCCAGGTACAGTGCTTTTGCTACTTCTCCATTGCTGGGAAAAGTCATTTCTGGGTTGAAAGGGAGTCCACCCCTGATAGGTACTCCAATCAATGAGGAAAACTCTTCCAGTAGAGGCTCTAACTGAAAGTCTGGGAAAGTGAAGCATCTCAAAGGAGGGTCATAAAACTGCAATCAGGTGTGGATCATGCTCCTTTGAGAAGGGTCCAGGTCCATAACTATATCCAGGATACCTCCATAGTGCTCTCTAAACAAATGGATATGGTCAGGGGTGATAAGTGACTGGACCTTCCTGATACCAGTCAATACAGGCTCAAAGAAATGGTAGGATATGTTGCTCTTCCTGGGAGTAGCCATGAATGCTGATGAAGAGCTGAATATAAGTGCTGATGAAGATCAAGACTGAGGCTGACAGGCTGATGCTGGTGATGATGAAGATGACTGAAGCAGACAACTGATGAAGATAGCTGAAGCAGATAACTGATGAAACAGAGGTCTATGCAGATGAAGGGGTCAAAACCAAGCCAGATATAATGTGGATACCCTGAAAAACAAATAAACAAATGTTAAATGATGCAAATGATGAGTATGCAAATGATATGTAAGGGTTTGTGATCAAGCTGGATCTTGATTATCTGTCTTGATATAAGTCCATGTATGTTTTAAGAAATCCGGATGGAGGTTCAGAAATCCAGTAACCAGGGTGGGGGACTCAAATAAAGAGTCACATGTCCAGGGTTAATCACAAGAACTGTCCAAAGTGGAGTGCTCTTAAACAAAACAAAAACAGGGTATGATGTGGCCAAAGGGTACCTGCTTACCTGTAAACAGCCCAACCCCCCTTACAGGTAGCGTTCTAAAACAAGGATCCTCAGACTTGGATCAGTTATGAGAAGTGTAAACACTTCTAACCCGGAGGTACAGTGTTTACAATAACCATAAAAGATCCTCCTCTAATTCACCTCAGTTTCTGAAGGTCATAATAAAGGTCATCCAGACTTAGCAGGCTTCCCAGATAGCCCTAGCACTACAGGAAATCTGTAGCACAGAGTTCTCAAGAAGAAACCCACATCTGAATCGTATTTCATATTCCCGCACCAGACCGAAATGGAATGGGAAAGAACATGAACCACTCTAGCCTAGGTGTCACTCAGGTCCCAGGTATAGGACCTTAAACTCTCAATGGAACCCCACCCACCAAGACAGAAGCCAGATCCAGCAAAATGACATTATGACAGTATGATGTATAAAACTATAAAGAAAGCAATAAACAAGACTGTACATAAAGCAATAAAATAAATACATAAACACATGTAGCACATAACACCCCAGCAAACACCAATCAAACAAGCGCTAGGAGGAACCCACAAAAAGAACCAGAAGCCCTGGTTACAGTATAAAATTCCCCAGCAGAGTCGCCAAGCTGTCGCTCCCACCAAATGACACCAGGGCCAGAAGGGGTACAGACGCGAACGGTCGGTGAAAGGGAGAGAACACACAAGGGTGAACTCAGAAAGAAAAGAGTCGCCAGCTAGGCATTTTTATCCCGAAGGAAAGGTAATGCTGCATAGACCTAAGAAAAGATATGGATAAGACGGTTGCGAACCAAAGAAACTGAGAAAGGGGGTTGGTTACAACCTGGGAAGGTATTAGCACCCAGATTGTCCGCCGTACTCGACGGGATCCACGCTTAAAAGATTTATGTTTTAAAGGGGTAGTGTCAGTGCAATTTGTGTATCAAAGCTGGAAAGAATGCAAGTGTCAGTGTAAAAAGAATGTGAAGTGTATGAGAGAAGTGTCAGTGTAAGAACAAGAATGAAATGCCTAAGATAATGAGGCTAAAAGAATAATACTGGAGGAGGGGGGAATATACAGAGACTTTTGTTCGATAATTGTTAAGTTATGCCTACGTATCCTCTCGTGCAATGAGGAAGTCAGAACACCGTAGTTCGACTCAAAGAGACTGAAAGATAAATTGACTTGTGAACTGCTTACTGGTCTATGCTCAAGTGTATGACCTGTCTGGCTCAGGTGCTAACTGTCTTGCATTAGACGGAAGAAGCAAATTCTCGTTTGTGAATGAATGAGGTGAGAAAAGAATCCCGGAGGAGACGATTATTGTTTGTTTTTTGTGTTTTCAATCTTTTATTGCTTTTGGATTTGTCATAAGTTAATGAGCTTAAGACTAAACCAAGGGTTAGTAAACTCATCACATCCTCCCTCTGATTAGGGGTAATGAGAATACCTTAAGTATGAAGTAAACACCTCACACTTAATCACCATGATGTAGGATTAAGATCATTAACCCACTTGTGACTATTTAAATGTTTTTTGGAGTTTTTGTTTAGTGTTAGGTAATGAGTTTAAGCTATAATCAAAGATTTAATGCACTCATTACACCATCCTAATAGAAGGATAATAGATGAGAACATTTAAGCTGAGGAAGGCTCCTCAACTTAATCCATGATTAGGGATTAACCTCATGACAAAACAAAGCCTTTATTAAATGGATTTTAGTTAAAGATAAGATTAAGAAATGATTTTTATGGTTTGTAAGGCAACTTGAGGGGGACTTGTCCATTAACACTAGGGTTAGTCCTTCTTAACCAATTAAGGAAGAATTAGAACCCTAATGCAAGGCCCAAGTTACAAGCTTAATTTCTTAATGATTATTAAGTGAATTTATTAGAGGATTTAAACACATTGAGGGTTTAACACTTAGGATCAAAGTTATACACTCCATCCTAATAGAAGGATGCAGGCATAAGCTTAATTACAAAGCCTTAAAACCTTTAGGGTTTAGTCCTTGATTATGAGATGAGGAGAGAAGACTCAAAGATGACACAAAGGTAAAAGCTAAATGGGGGAATAAACAATCCTAAAATGTTATCATGCTTTGAAGTCCTAGGGTTTGTGAGGCTTAAGAAGAGAAATCTTCAAGGAAGCCACCAAGGAGAAGCAAGATAGAAAAGAGATGAGATGAGAAGAGAAAAGAGGGAAGAGAGGCACAAGTGAGCAAGCTCACTCAAAGACAAGTAAAAATGCAGCAAGGATGTAAAATGATGAGGTGAGAAGAGGTAGGAGGTGAAGGCAAATCCACCTCCCAAACAAACTTACCATTATCCTGAAAAGTTAGTACACGATGCATAAGGGAAGGAATGAGATGAAACAATGCATATGGATGGGCAAAGGCCAAAGTCAGAAACATACACATGATGCAAATGATGTCAAAAGATGGTGCAAAGTCATACAAGATGCATACATGTGAACATACAAGAGAATGGATGCATATGGAGCATGCCTTGAACCATGGAAGTTCATGAAAGCTTATGAAATGCAATGAAAGTATGACATGTCAAATGAATGATGCAATGATCAAACATGATTCTAATATGTCCTAAAATGTCTTATGAATCATGTGGATGCACAAAATGTCATGGCAAGTTCTTAAATGCAAGCAAATGAGAGATGAATGCAAAGGAAGGCAAGAATTAGGGTTTACATACAATATGCAATGCAAAATTCAAAATCAGAAGCAAATGACATGATAAAAAATTGAAAATGGGATAAAAGGAACCCTAACCCTACACAAGTTCACTGCCCAAAGGAGGAGACATAAATCTAAACCTAATGGAAGTTGTGATTTTTCAAAGTCAACTAGGGTTTCAAGGCACCTCAAAAGGAAAAATGCTCATTAAATTGAAAATGAAAGATAAATTCCAACCAATTTTACCCTAAAAACTACATGCTATGAAGGATGCAATGCAAGAAGAACCATTATCAAACTCTTCATGTTTTAAAATGCAATGTGAATTTTTTGGTGATTTTTAAATACCTAAATGCATTTTTAATTAATTAATTTCCATTAACTAATTAAAAATAAACATTTAAATGATTTAAATATGATTTTTAATGCAAAAAATGAAAATAAAAATATTTTTGGGTTCTGTAAATTAATGAAATGTTTGACAAAAAATTTCAGAATTTTTTTATATGTTTTGCTATTTTTAAAAATTCGTGAAAGTTAAATGAAAAGAAAATGAAATAAAAATTTAAATAAAAGAAAGTATGCCAAAGGAGAGGTCCAGATTGAATCTGGGCTTGGGGTTGTTGACTTTGCGCGCAATCCTATGGCCCAAGTTCAAACCTTGCTAAACTTATTTAATATTTAATTAATCCTGGATTTAATTAATTAATGACTGATTAATGGCTAATCGGATGATCTGGTCCACACAAACACGCGCGGGAAGACAGATCCAAGGGTCTCAATTTAAAACTGGCATAAACCCTAATTAGGGTTAATGACTTTCAGATGACCGGAACAGTGGTTCCGGTCATCTTCTCCGGCAAGCACAAACCCTAGTTTCCTCTACAGGTTACCAAACTTCAAATTCCTTCCACCAAAATGATCCTCTCATCAATCTAAACCTAAACCCTCATCTCAAACTCATTTATTTCACCTCACAAGCATGAATCAAAGCAAAATATAAAACATGGGCAAATGTTCAGAGTCATCATACATGCTGGTTTCTTCACCATTTTCAAAAGTAAATACATATTCATGATCAGGGGAACATGCAAAACCATAAAAGAACTTAAAACTTAGCTTCTGGGAAAAATGTTCTTCATGTTACTTGAGATGAAGACTCCCTGTTTCTGAGCTTTCTGGACTCAAACTTGGTGCAATCCTTCTCCTTTGAACACCCTGATGATGAAATGAAGCTTGGAGAGCTTAGAGAATGGCTGGTTATGGCTGTTTTGTTCTGGTGTAGCAGAAATGGAGGTCTTTGTGTGTGATGTTTCAAGCTGTTTCAGGGGGTAATTCTTGTTCTATGGATGATTTGTGGTTTGTTGGTGAAGAAATTTTTGATGTTTGAAGGCTGTGTGAAGAAATTCGAAGAGAATAAGTTTGGGACAGATTTTGTGCAAGCTGGATTGTGGGAGCTTTCTGGCTTGTGTGTGGCTTGCTTTGGGATGCTTGAGGTCCACATATTAGACTCTGATTGGTCAGAGAGTTGTTGGTGGCACAGTGTAATTGGCATGGGCAAAAATGCAAAAGTCAAAAGTTTGTGCACTACAAGCATGGGCTGGAACAGAAGTGGTTCAATGGGGTGTCTTGCCTCAGCATAGTTTGTGGTGAGCCCTAGGATCAAAAAGATGCAGCTGGATGGCTTGGATAGCAAGATGGCATGAGTTTTGCATTTTGCCCTCTTTGAAGTTTCTTGTGAACCAAGGCATGGAATCTCATGATTTCTTAGGCAATTTGTGACAAAATGAGTTATGAAAGTTTATGATTTAAGGCATGAACCTTAAAAACTCTTGGGCAATTCTGACTTTGCTAAGTTGCAATATGTTATAATGATACAAAGAAGTCATTTAGAGGTCTTGAAAGTGCTTGGAATTTGAATTTGCAAAAAATCCCTCTTTGGTGCCAAAAGTGGAAATTTAGTGATTTTGTTCAACTTTGACAAGCCATAACTTTTGATCCAAAATGAATTAGAATGAGTTCTTGTACTTTTTGAAAAGGGAATGATCCAATCTACAACTTTCATGACCAAAGTTTTCTCATTTGAAGCATTTTTGAATCAATAAGAGGAGGTTGAAAAACTTTCCCAAAATAGCAAGTTTACATTATAAGTCACTTTCCCAAAAAGGCAACTTTGCAAATGGCTTGAAATTCTTCAATTTGGTGAACTTTTAACACCTTTTATGATCAAATAAAGGTAATACACACCCAAAATGATGGAGAACACCCTTTGGTTGGGTCATTGGGGGCCTCAGATGCCCTGATTTTGCACTGACTTGCTCAAGAAGTCATCTTGTGATCAGATGCCTTCCTCATTGAATTTCTTCATGAAAATTGATATGCATGATCCCTTATAACATAGAGAGACCAATAGAAACAAGAATGACCAAAAAATTGGGAGTTATGGCCTCTGAAACCAAAACCTTAATTCTAGGTCATCTGTGCAGTTAAACCTGGCTCTGCTTCCATGCCTTTCTCAGTTCTTGTGATTCTTTGACTTTCTTGGCCTTGTGAGGATATAATATGATTCTAGAACACACATAGACCCCTTTGAGATGATTGATGACCTTTGGAGTGGCTCAAATGGCTCAGGGATGGCTCAGATCACAAACCCTAGATGCTGATGGCTTTGAAACAATGCAGTGAAGCAAAAATGCAATATGGGATGCTATGATTAAACTTATGCAAATGAAAAGACCAAAAGCCATGGTGAGGGAAAATTTGGGGTGTTTACAGGGACGTAATTTTGGCTCTTTGACATTCTCCCTATAACCCTCTAAGGCATAACTCCAATTAGCCGGGTCGTGGACACTAGTCATCAGCGGTTCAGGTAATGTGAAGTAGTGTATTACTTCACCGTCAATCAGCAATCTAAACATGTTGGGCTCAAAAGAGGCCCTCCTCATCAATCCTCTGTCAAGACAAAAGTCTACATCCATAGTGGTGTAGCTACAAAAGGTCCTGAGATGTAATAATTTGCGGGATAAACCCAATGCAGTAGCAATCTGTATAACAATCCCACCGACATGTATAATGCCTATAGATGACCTGGCGACACTGGCAAGGCCCTTCAACAGAAAGTTAACGCAAGCAACAGGGCGTGACTGAGTCGCACAAAACAGTAGGAAAATATCCTCCTCACTCAACAAAGTCTCTATATCTGGAAAACCGAGTGTAAACACCCCAAATTTGCCCTCACCCTTTCACACCATGGCTTGTGATCATTTTCATATGCATAAACACAATCATATCATCTCATATCCCATTTTTGATTCACTGCATAGTTTCTAAGTCATCTGCACCTAGGGTTTGTGACCTGAGCTATCCAAGAGCTTCTTGAGCCACTCCAAAGGCAATCAATCACTCCAAAGGGATCCATAAGTGTTCAAGTATCATATTACATCCTCTCAAAAGTCAAAATTCCAAAGAATCACAAGAACTGGGTTTGGTAGGGATGCAGAGCCAAGTTTGACTGCACAGTTGACCTAAAATTAGGGTTTTGGTTTCAGAGGCCATAACCCCAAATTTTTTGATCATTCTTGTTTCCATTGGTCTCTATATGGTATAGGAAGTATGCATATCAAGTTTCATGAAGAAATTCCATGGGGAAGTCATCTGATCAAGGGTTGACTTTTCAGACAAGTCAGTGTAAAATCAGGGCATCTGAGGCCCCCAGTGACCCAACCAATGGGTGATCTTCATCATTTTGAGTGTATATGATCTTTATTTGATCATGGAAGAAGGTTGAAGTTCACAAAAATCAAGAATTTGGAGTTTTTGCTAGTGTTGACTTTTTGGGCATAGTTGACTTTTCAAGAATGCTTCATTTTAGGTCATTTTTCAAGCCTTGATTCTTGATCCAAAAGTGCTTCAAATGGAAAAACTTTGGTCATGAAAGTTGTAGATTACATCTTTCCCTTTTCAAAAAGTACAAGAACATGATCAAATTCTTCTTGGATCAAAAGTTATGGTGTGACAAAGTTGGCAAAAATCATTGATTTTCAAGATGTGCACCAAATGAGAATTTTGCAAAATCATGAACCAATGCCATTTGTAACTTCTAATTCACTTACAACCATGACACAAACATTCTATAAGCCTTAAAAATCAGAATTGGACCAAAGATCACATGTTTGTAGTTTGTGTAACAAGGCTTTTTCCATGAAATGCCAAAAGGTGCCAACTTGCAAGAACACTCATCACACTTCAACAACTAATTGCCTTGACTGCTGAACCTGCCTAGCATCACACACACATCATGCTGCACCAGCCCCATGCCTTGTACTAAGCCTAGAACCAAGCCATGCTTTCCTTACACAAAGATTGACTTTTGGCAAAAGCAAACATCCCAATCACCACAGGCCATGTCACATCCTCTGGCCACTTGGAATTGTTTATTATATCCTTTGGCAAGCTAAACATAACAGGAGGCCAGGCTGAAACACTCTAGATCATCATATACAAAAAAACTCACCATTTTGCAAAACCATTCGAATCTGCCTCCACAAGCTTAAAACATCCAAATCATTTCCACATATCATCTCACCTAGTCTCATTGAGCAAAGACCACCAAGATTCAAGCCTGAAACCAGCATGGATTGAGTTTCACCATTCTTCACCTCAGCCTGCATTTTTCTTCGAATCACCTTCCATAGCCATCAAACATCAAAGCTCTCTTCACCAACAAATCAAGCACATCAAAAGGAGTCAAAACCACCCTTCACATTGGTCTGAAGCAGCCTGTACACAAAGCTCATTTCCTGCTACACCAGAACTGGACTTCTCAAAACAGCTTGTTTAAGCTCATTCCAAGCCTTCCATTGGCTTCAGGGGGTTCATAGCAAGCATTCTGCACCAGAGCAAGGTCAGGAGAGCTCAAATCCATAGTTCATCACTTCAGGTAGCTTCAGGTTTACAACTTTTCAGAGCTTGGTTTTTATGTTAAAAATGGATTATGTATGCTTTGCTGGTCATGGGGTTGGTTTTAGATTTAAGAATGAGTGAGAGATGAGGATTTACCAGGGCTCTGAAATTTTGCCCGTGAAACTTCATGGCTTCGATTCTCTTAGTTTGGGCATGAGAAATTCTTTTTGAGAGTTGATTCGAGCAAGGTTTGAGTGGAGGAACATTTCCCTGGAATTAATTTAGAGAATGGTGGCCTGAATCGTATTCTAGGGTTTGGATACCACCGGAGAAGATGACCGGAGCTCCCCTCCGGTCACCTGAGATTAGTTATGCCCTAATCCCTGTAATTAGTGCCATTTGAATGTGGGGCGTCAGATTGTTTGACCCAGTTGACTTCGCGCGTGAGTGAAGGGCTCAGATTCGTTTGATTAGCCCTAATTCTTTTATTAGTTTAATTAATTCATAATTAGATTAATTACCTCAGAATCAATCCTGGCCACAAGATCTGGCGCCAGTCAACGCATTTAAACCCAGAAGCCATCTCGTCCCTCCATTCTGTTTACTTTCTTTTATTTTAATTTTAAATTCATTTCTTTTTCATTTAACTTGCACAATTTATTTAAAATAGCAAAAAATGTGTAAAAATTATGAAACTTTTTCTCATAAGTTTTATTAATTTTTATGACACAAAAATATTTTTGTTTTTATTTTTATCATTAAAAAAGTATTTTTAAATATTTAAAAGATCATTTTTAATTGATTAATGGAAATTAATTTATTAAAAATACTTCTAGGTATCTAAAAATCACCAAAAAATTCATGAAATGTTCTAAGACATTTAGAAACATTGTCCAACCTTCAAACCAAATTTCTTTTTTGATCTTGATGCATTTTGAGAATTTTCCATTGAATTAAAATCATTTTTGTGCATTATTTTGATCCTATGTTCAAAAAATCATTTCTGCCTATCTAGGAAGAGTTGGACATTGATTCTTCTTGCATTGCATTGTGTTTAGCATGTAGTTTCTAGGATTAAATGGCCATGTTTTGATTCCTCATTTTCAATTTGTTTGGCATTTCTTTTGTTTAGGAGCCCTAAAAACCCTAATAACTTGTAAAATTCATAACTTGAGATTGGTTAAGAGTTGAGACCTCCCCTTTGGACATTGGTTTAGTATAGGTTTAGGGTTCCTTTTAGTGGCATTTTCCATTTTTTATCTTAGGGTTTGCTTCTGTTTTTGGTTTTTGTTTGTTGTGTGATCCATAAACCCTAATTTGGGCTTTCATTTGCATCCATCTTGCATTCTCTTGCATAACATGACTTGCCATGCCATCCCATGCTTCCATTTGATTCATTTGACATCATAAGACATATAGAAAACATGTTTGATCATTGCATCATGTGTTTGCCATGTTGTATGCCATGTATGCTTCATAACTTTTCATGTATGTTCATGTTCCTTAACTTGCATCACTTGCATCCATGATCTTGTATGAACATCTCCATGCCTTGTCTCATGTTTATATCATCTTATAGCATCATTATCATCATCAACATGCTTCTGGTTGTGTTTCTCATCATGTCATCTCATCCCATTTTGCATTGCATTGCATTTCTTTTCTAATCTTTTCAGGTGGTAAGTGATTTTGAGAAGTGAATTTGCCTTTACTTCTCATAACTTTTCTTTTCATCTCTCTTGCATCCATTGCTGCATTTTTGTTTGTGTTTGAGATTGAGCTTGCTCATTCTTCTCCTTCCCACTTTCTTTCTTCAACTGACTTGACTTCTTGAATGAAGCAAGTTGCTTTGCTTCTCTTGATCCTTTCATCTGCTTCCTGGTGGTTCCATTGAAGATTGTTCTTGATAAACCTCACAAACCTTAGGGACAACCAAGCATGACAATGATTAGGGTTTTGATTAGTCCCCCTTCTTAGTTTTACCTTTGTGTCTCTTTTGAGTCATCTCTTCTCATCTCATAATCAGGGACTAAACCCTAAAGGCTTTAAGGCTTTGTGATTAAGCTTATGCCTGCATCCTTCTCTTAGGATGGAGTGTATAACTTTAATCCTAAGTGTTAAACCCTTAATGTGTTTAACTCTCTTAATCAATTCATTTAATAATCATCAAGACATCACACTTGTAACTTGGGCCTTGCATTAGGGTTCTAATTCTTCCTTAATTGGTTAAGAAGGACTAACCCTAGTGTTAATGGACAAGTCCCCCTCAAGTTGCCTTACAAATCATAAAATCCACTTCATCATCATATCATTAAATAAAATCCATTTAATCAAAGGCTTGTTTTGTCATGAGTTTAATCCCTAATCATGGATTAAGTTGAGGAGCTTTCCTCAGCTTAAACATTCTCATCTATTATCCTTCTATTAGGATGGTGTAATGAGTCTGTTTAATCCTTGATTATGGCTTAACCTCACTACTTAACACTAAACAAAAACAACAAAAACATCTAAATAATCAACAAGTAGGTTAATGATCTTAATCCTACTCCATGGTGATTAAATGTGAGAAGCTGACTTCACACTTAAGGTATTCTCATTACCCCTAATCAGAGGGAAGATGTGATGCGTTTACTAACCCATTGGTTTAGGCTTAAGCTCATTAACTTATGACAAACTTCAAAAAGCAATAAAAGACTGAAAATACAAAAAACAAACAATAATCGTCTCCTCCGGGATTCTTTTCTCATCTCATTCACTCATAAACGCGAACTTGCTTCTTCCGTCTAATGCAAGACAGTTTGCACCTGAGCCAGACAGGTCATACACTTGAGCATAGACAAGTAAGCAGTTCACAAGTCAATTCATCTATCAGTCTCTTTGGGTCGAACTACGGTGTTCTGACTTCCTCATTGCACGAGAGGATACGTAGGCATAACTTAACGGTTATCGAACAAAAGTCTCTGTATATTCCCCCTCCTTCTAGCTTCATTCTTTAGCCTCATGATCTTGAGCATTTCATTCTCATTCCTACACTGACACATCATTTAGACACTTTGCACTCCTTACACTGACACCTGTACATCCTTTTCCAGCTCTTTATACACAAATTGCACTGACACTACCCCTTTAAAACACAAATCTTTTAAGCGTGGATCCCGTCGAGTACGGCGGACAATCTGGGTGCTAATACCTTCCCAGGTTGTAACCAACCCCCTTTCTCAGTCTCTCTGGTTCGCGACCGTCTTATCCATCTCTTTCTAGGTCTATGCAGCATTACCTTTCCTCCGGGATAAAAATGCCTAGCTGGCGACTCTATTCATCTCCAGTGAGTTCACGGCAGTGTGTTCTCATTGTTCCCTTCGCCGACCGTTCGCGTCCGTACCTTTATCTGGGCCCATTCCCATCTATCGGGAGCGACAGCTTGGCGACTCTGCTGGGGACACCTTATACTGTAACCAGGGCTTCTGGTTCTTTTTGTGGGTTCCTCCTAGCGCTTGTTTGGTTTGTGTTTACTGGGGTGTTATGTGCTTATTTGTGTTTATATTTTTGTATTCATTTTTGCTTTATGTACAGTTGTTTATTTGTTTTCTTTACTGCTTTACATATATCATACTGTCATGCTGTCTGACTGGATCTGGTTTTGCTTTGGTGGGTGGGTGATTCATTGAGAGTTAAGGTCCTATACCTGGGACCTGAGTGACACCTAGGCTAGAGTGAATCATATTCTTTCCCATTCCATTTCGGTCTGGTGCGGGAATATGAAACACGGTTCAGATATGGGTTTCTCCTTGAGAACTCTGTGTTGCAGATTTCCTGCAATGCTAGGGCTATCTGGGAAGCCTGCTAAGTCTGGATGACCTTTAGTTTTGACCTTCAGAAACTGAGGTGAATTAGAGGAGGAACTTTTATGGTTATTGTAAACACTGTACCTCCGGGTTAGAAGTGTTTACACTTCTCATAACTGATCCAAGTCTGAGGATCCTTGTTCTAGAACACCACCTGTGAGGGGGTTGGGCTGTTTACAGGTTTGCAGGTACCTTGACCTCAGAATACCTTGTTACTTTAATTGTTTAAGAATACTCCATTTTGGGTCAGTTCTTGTGATTCTAAAACCCTGGACATGTGGCTCTTTATTTGAGTCCCCCCACCTTGGTTACTGGATTTATAGACCTCCAACTGGAATTCTTGAACACACTTGGACCTATATCAGAGCATTTTGATCAGATCCAGCTCAGTCACAAACCCTTTGCATTTCATTTGCATACATAATCATTGCATCATATTGACATTTGCTTATTTGTTTCAGGGTATCCATCTTCATTTGGTTTTGGTTTTGACCCCATCTTCAGTATTGACCTATCTTCATCAGCACCTGCTTCAGTTTAGCTATCTGCTTCAGCTATCACCTGCACCAGCCAATCAGTGGCCCCTTCTTCAGCATTATCATCAGCACCTGTCTCTACTCAGTCTTCAGCATCATGGCTCCTAAAAAGAGCAACATCACCTATCACTTCTTCCAGCCAGAGCTATCAGACATCAGGAGGGTTCAGACCCTGATCACTCCAGATCATATACCTTTGTTCAGGGAACATTATGGAGATATACTTGACATGGTTATGGATCTGGACCCTTCACAGAGAAGCCTGATCCACACCTGCATTCAGTTTTATGATCCCCCATTGAGATGTTTCACTTTTCAAGACTTTCAGTTGGGCCCTTTGTTGGAAGAGTACTCCTCATTAGTTGGTATACCTATCAGGGGTGGAATCCCTTTCAACCCTGAGATGGTTTTTCCTAGCAATGGAGAAGTAGCAAAAGCTTTGCATCTGGAACCTGTTTTGATTGAGCAGCATATGACTTCTAAAGCTGGAATCCCTGGTTTCCATCTGGACTTCTTGATCTCTCAAGCTACCTTGAAAGCTTCTTTAGGAGAGTGGAAAGTTGTTTGTGCCTTGTTGGCTTTGAGCATATATGGAATTGTGTTGTTTGCAGATGAGCCTCGATTCATCAGTAAGAATGCAATCCATCTGTTCATCCTGAAGAACCCAGTGCCCACTTTATTGGGGGATCTCTACTATTCAGTGCATCAGAGGAATGAAAAGCAGAGGGGAAGATTAGTGAGGTGTTGTGCTCCATTATTCCATACTTGGCTTCTCAGGCGTTTACCCAGGACAGATGCATTTTTAAACCCTCATCAGCAGAGCAACTGGGCTAAGAGACTCACTGCTCTAACTTCAGCTGATATCAGATGGTGCACCCAAAGCACCAAGGGCAGGGATATCATCACCAGCTGTGGGCATTTTCCCAATGTGCCCCTAATAGGAGTTAAGGGTAGTATCAATTACAACCCTCTGCTGTTCAGAAGACAACTGGGCTACGCCCTGGTCCACACCCCTAAGGCACAGGACTTGGTTGAAACTCTTTATTGTGAGAACAAGATCAATCTGGCTATTGTTAGGCAGGCAGCCTGGGCCTGGGATAATGTTCAAACCAAGGGAATAACCATTTTGGGGAAGTGCAATAATGTGGCATCAGTACAATATTATGAGTGGTCTCGTGCCAGGGCTCAATTCTCTGGGATGCCCTTTACCATAGAAGATATGCCTGAGTCATCTTCAGCACCACCCCCTGCCACTATCAGTTTGGAGGAGTTTGAGAGTTTGAAAGAAAGAAATGAGAAGCTAACCCAGGCTTTGCAGAAGACCCTCCGGGAGAGGAGTGAGGGTATGAGGGAGATTGAGAGGTTGGAGAAGTTGAGAGTAGAGCATCTGACTAAGATTGAGAAGTCTGGGGATTATATCAAAAAGTCTAAAGCTGGAGAACAAATTCTGAAGAATGCTTGCAAGGAAGCCCAGTTCCAGAGAGCAAGGACAGACTTGTATTTGAAGGAGAGTCAAGCCCGGTGGGTCAGGATCACCGAGGCTCGTACCCTGGAGGACAAGAGAGTTCAAGACAAGATGGAGCAACTGGAAGCTAGTGCAAAAGAACAGCAAGAAGCCCTGGCAGCAGCCCAGAGGGAGATATCAAAGCTGAAGATCAGAGCAGGGGTGAAGAGGTCAAAAGAACAAACTCAGCACAAGAAGTTAGCAGCAGCTGTTACCACCCGGAATCTCCTCATCAGGAATCTCACGGAACGTCCGGCTGATCCTGTGACCGAAGCACTTCTTAAGGAAGTTCGTGAGGATGAGTTTGGTCTTGGTGTTTGATCATTTGTTTGTTGTTGCTTTCTTTCCATGTACTTTTATTTTCCTGTAATATTTTGACCCCTTAGAGGGCTTGTATTTGTAAAACAAACTATGTACCATTTTGTTTTTGTAATATATGTGTTAGTTTGTTCCATCTGAGTTCACTTCGAAAGCAGCATCAACAACATCTTCAAGGGCCTGGAAGGGTCAAAACTGAAGGCCAAACCGGATACCTTGAGAACAAATAAGCATACTGCATTGCATGCTAACCCTTTGTTTGTTTTGTAGGTTTTTTTGTTTTTTTGCTAACCTCTGTTGTGATGCATCAGGAACTATTGCTAGACGCCGGGTATTTCCCCTCAACCGTCCGCACCGTTATCCAACCCGAAACAACCTTCCGGGAATTCAAATGGATCAGGTACAGCAGGACCTGGCAGAGGTTAGAAATCAAATGGCAAACGAAAGATTGGAGATGAGAACGCAGATGACTCAGTTTATGGAAGTTATGAACAACATGGCTCAGAGTCAGGAAAGATTGAGAGCCATGGTGGAAAGGCAAAATCAGGAGGATCCACATATAGGGACTGTCGGTACCAGTAACAACGAAAGGGTACAACCTCATGTAAATCCCCCTGTATTTGGACCACATCTCCATCCTGAGGTCAATATTCCTGCAAATGTTCAAGGGACTGCCACCGCAGCCAGGGTACTTCAAGAAGACCCCCAAGAGGACCAGTTTACAGTAATGGGTGCTGGGGAAGAAGCTTATGATAGAAGGTTGGATGAGATAGTTGAGAAGTTGAGGTCCTTAGAGTCTCAAAACTCTTTGGGTTTCGACGTCATGGACATGGGCTTGGTAGACGGGGTCAGGATTCCCCATAAGTTCAAGCCTCCTTGTTTTGAAAAATACAACGGGACTTCATGCCCCCGGACTCATCTACAGTCATTTCTGGGAAGGCTGAAGGCCTATACAATGGATGAGAAGCTCTGGATGTTCTATTTCGAAGACAGCTTGACTGGAGCGTCAAGAGAATGGTACTCTCACTTGACAAGAGCAACTATTAGATGCTGGAAGGACCTGGCAGAGGCCTTCATCAGACAGTATCAGTACAATTTAGACATGGCACCCAACAGGACTCTCCTAATGGGAATGTCACAGTCGTCAAGGGAAAGTTTCCGAGAATATGCCCAGAGATGGAGGCAATTGGCTGCTGCTGTTCAGCCACCTATGTCTGAACGGGAAATGGCAGATATGTTCATGAACACCCTTCAGGGAACTTATATTGACAGGCTGGCTGCTTTCTCTTCCACCAGTTTTGCAGATGTTGTCATAGCTGGGGAGAGAATTGAAAGCCTACTGAAAATGGGTAAGATCTCCGATAATGGTGCCAGCTCGTCCGGTAGTACAAGAAAGCCTTTTGCAGGCCCGAGAAGAACTGGCGAGACCAATGCCATCCACACCAACAGGGGTAGGCCCCAATATGTTCAAAGGTCAATAGCAGCAGTCACCATTCCTACTCCAGCTCATCCTCAGCCAGTCTATCAACCGCCGCAGCAAAACTATCAACAACAACCTCAGTACCACCAGCAATCTCAGTATCCTCCAAGGAATTACAACAACAGCAACACCAACAACAACAATCAACAAAGGCCATTTCAGCAGAGGCCATCTCAAGCTAACAGGGTGATCGATCCGATCCCTATGCCATATGCTACCCTGCTGCCACAACTCCTGAAACTCAACCTAGTTGAGCTAAGGACGCTGGCACCTCCAGATCCCAACAGTCTACCCAGGAACTATGACTCCAATGCTAGGTGTGCTTTTCATTCAAACGCACCTGGCCATAGTACAGAAAAGTGCAGAGCTCTGCATATGAAGGTACAAGACCTGGTAGACTCCAAGGCTCTGAATTTCGCACCACCACCCAATGTAAATAAGAATCCTATGCCAAATCACGGTGGTCCTAGAATTAACGCTATTGAAGAAGACAAGCCGTCTTATTTAATAACCAGTGTGGGACAGATCAGGACACCGTTGGTAGAAATCAAGGCTCAACTCCTGGAATGTCAAATGTTCCCGGGGTGTGAGTTGGGTTGTGCTTACTGCAATATCTCTGTAAATGGGTGCGATAATTTGAGGAATGGCATAGATGGCCTTATTCAGAGTGGCCAACTCCAGATCACCACATCATTTCCAACAAATCCAGCAATCTCATCAGCAACGGTTTCAGAACCTCCTACAACTGCAGCGACCATTGTTCCCGACAATTCTTCGGCTTCATCAACAAGTACTTCATCTGTCTTCTCAACTGATCAGTTTTCAACAAATTTTCCTGCTACAACTTCAGCTTCACTCCATTTTGAACCTCCTACAACAACAACATCCATTCTTCCAACAATGTCTCCTACAACACCAGCAACCAATCATGAAGATGTCTCTACTGTCACAATATTTTATGATCCTGAAAGCAACTCTGCCTACAATTCAGAAAGTGCTGCTCCCGTTAGAGCACCAGTTACGATTTATTACGATCCACAAACTATCACAGTCCCTTCAGCAGCTGCAATCAGTCCAGTCACTGTCACAGTGCCGGGACCCGTACCTTATGAAAGCAATAGGGCCATCCCTTGGTACTATGGCTCTGACGCGTACTGCGAAGGAAAAAGAATCACTCTTGATACATCAACACCTGCACCACAAATAGATAATGTGGGAGGAGGCGGAGGCTTCACTCGAAGCGGACGTCTCTTCGCTCCACAAATTCAAAGACCCACTGCCGAAGCAGAAGCTGCTGCCAAGGCAAAAGGAAAGAGCCCGGTGCAGGAAGATCAAACTGTTAAGGAAGCTTTGAAGACACCATTCGATCAAGAAGTTGATGAGTTTATGAGAATCATCAAAAAGAGTGATTACAAAATTGTGGATCAGCTTCACCAGACGCCATCCAAGATCTCTATCCTCTCACTGCTTATGTGCTCCGAAGCCCATCGGAATGCACTACTCAAAGTCTTGCACGCAGCTTACGTACCTGAAGAGATCACTGTCAATCAATTGGAAACCGTGGTTGGAAATGTTACTGCTAGCAATGGGCTAGGGTTCACCAATACTGACTTGACAACGGATGGCCGCAACCATAACAAAGCCTTGCACATCACCATGGAATGCAAAGGAGCAGTCCTTTCTCATGTGCTGGTGGACACAGGGTCATCCCTTAATGTCTTACCAAATAAGGCCCTGGTGAAGCTAGAGTATGAAGGATTAGCTTTGCGACCCAGCAACCTGGTAGTAAGAGCCTTTGATGGTTCTAAGAGATCGGTTCTGGGAGAGATTGAGCTACCTGTGACAATTGGCCCACAGACCTTTACAACTATCTTCTATGTGATGGACATTCAGCCTGCCTACAGCTGTTTGTTGGGTAGACCTTGGATTCACGCCGCTGGCGTAGTAACGTCTACCCTTCACCAGAAGTTAAAATTTGAGTGGGAAGGCCAAGTTGTTACTATCTGTGGGGAGGAGGATATATTTGTTAGCCATCTGGCTACTTATAAGTATATTGAGATGGATGGGGAGATCCATGAAACAATGAGCCAAGGATTTGAGGCCTTGAATGTCAATGAAGCATCTGTTGTATCTGGAATCTCCATGTCATCTTATCAACAAGCCCGGAAGGTTGTTGAAGAGGGAATTGCCCAAGGCTGGGGCAAGGTTTTAGCTGTGGAAGAGAAGAAGGACAAGTTTGGGTTGGGTTACAGACCAACTCAACAACATCAAGCAAAGGCTGCTGAGAAGCCCGGTTTTGTCAGTGGGGGGATGCTCACCCCTGATGCTATCAACAATTTGGAAGACGAGCTGGAAGAGGAGCGCAATCTGGAGAATTGGATTCGTCCAAAGATCCCGGGGAGCAGTATCTCGAACTGGTCTTCCCAGGAAATTATAAGAGTTACTCATGCAGAGTAATTATTATTTCCTGTATTTTTATAGCATGCATCAAAGTCTTGCATCTTGCCCAAGATGACAAGACTCATTTTGTAATCAGGGCCATATGTACTTTTTGTGCAAACAAGATTAATCAATGAAATAGCAGACATCTTTTTGCAAACGAGTCTTTTTTCTTTTCTGCTCACTGTTTTCCATTTTTCTTTTTTGTACAAAAATAAATGGCGATGTTTTCAAAATGATAACTTTATTTCACTTTTTCTAAGCAAGATTAAAATCAATCACTAAAATAAACAAACTGAACCCTTGCAGAGAGTGCCTTCCAGACAGCACCGACAACAGCACGGCTATGACATCGTATGACTTTGACAATCCGATCAATCAAGCTGATGAAGGGGTTGAAGAAGAATATGAGCTTCCTGAAGAGCTAGCCAGGTTGCTGAGACAAGAGGAAAAGGTTATTACTCCTCACCAGGAGGAGGTTGAAGTGATTAATCTTGGTACAGACGAAGACGTGAAAGAGGTTAAAATCGGGGCCTGCCTGCAAGACTCAGTGAAGAGACAACTGATTGATCTGCTTCAAGAGTATGTGGATGTGTTTGCTTGGTCTTATCAAGATATGCCAGGATTGGACACCGATATTGTTGTGCACAAGCTGCCGTTGAGGGAAGAATGCCCACCAGTCAAACAGAAGTTGCGCCGTACTCGTCCAGACATGGCTATGAAAATCAAGGAAGAGGTACAAAAGCAGTGGGACGCCGGGTTCCTTGCTGTAACTAGCTATCCACCGTGGGTCGCTAATATAGTACCTGTGCCTAAGAAGGACGGTAAAGTAAGAATGTGTGTTGACTACTGGGACCTGAACAGAGCCAGTCCAAAAGATGATTTCCCATTACCTCACATTGATGTATTGGTGGATAACACGGCTCAATTCTCGGTGTTCTCCTTCATGGACGGATTTTCAGGATATAATCAGATCAAGATGTCACCTGAAGACATGGAGAAGACAACATTCATTACACCTTGGGGCACGTTCTGTTACAAAGTGATGCCATTCGGACTGAAGAATGCTGGTGCAACGTATCGACGGGCTATGGTAACATTATTCCACGATATGATCCATAAAGAAATCGAATGTTATGTGGATGATATGATCGCCAAGTCCCTTACTGAAGAAGATCACCTGGTGAATCTGCTGAAGTTGTTCAAGCGTTTGAGGAAGTACCAACTGAAGTTGAACCCCAACAAATGCACATTCGGGGTGCGATCTGGTAAGCTGCTGGGCTTTATTGTAAGCGAGAAAGGGATTGAAGTTGACCCTGATAAAGTCAAAGCTATTCAAGAGATGCCTGCACCGAAAACTGAGAAAGAAGTTCGAGGGTTTTTAGGTCGATTGAACTACATTTCACGGTTCATATCTCACCTTACAGCAACCTGTGAACCCTTGTTCAAGCTGTTAAGAAAAGAACAGACGGTCAGGTGGAACGAAGATTGCCAAAGGGCTTTTGACAAGATCAAAGAATACTTACAAGAACCTCCAATCCTTATGCCACCAGTTGAAGGAAGACCTCTGATAATGTACTTGACAGTATTAGAAGAGTCGATGGGGTGTGTGTTGGGCCAGCATGACGAGTCTGGTCGAAAAGAGTATGCAATATACTACCTAAGCAAAAAGTTTACCGACTGTGAACAGCGTTATTCACAGCTCGAGAAAACTTGTTGTGCTTTAGCGTGGGCTGCTCGCCGACTGAGGCAGTATATGTTGACCCACACTACTTTACTGATCTCAAAGATGGACCCGGTTAAGTACATATTTGAGAAGCCAGCTCTTACCGGACGGGTTGCAAGATGGCAAATGATTCTCACAGAATATGACATCCAGTACACGTCTCAGAAAGCCATCAAGGGCAGTGTATTGTCTGAATATCTTGCTGAGCAACCCATTGATGACTACCAGCCCATGAGGTTTGACTTCCCTGATGAAGACATCATGTTCATAAAAGCAAAAGATCATGAAGAGCCTGTTCACACTGAAGGGCCTGACCCAAAAGAAGAATGGACTATGATGTTTGATGGGGCTGTTAATATGAATGGTCGTGGTGTTGGTGCAGTACTCATTACGCCTAAGGGAGTTCACATGCCTTTCTCGGCAAAACTCACTTTCAACTGCACTAACAACGAAGCTGAATACGAAGCTTGCATTATGGGTCTTGAGGAAGCCATTGACCTCAGGATCAAGACATTGACCGTATTCGGAGACTCGGCTTTGGTAATCAATCAGACCAATGGCAAATGGTATACACACCAGGATCATCTGATACCTTACAGGGATTATACAAGAAGGTTATTGACATTCTTCACAACAGTCAAGCTTGAGTATATCCCTCGGGACGAGAATCAGTTTGCAGATGCCTTGGCTACCATTTCGTCCATGATCAAAGTTCAAGCTGCTAACTTTGTACCTCAGATTTCAGTGTCAAGACTTGATAGACCAGCATATGTATTTGCAGCGGAAGTTGTCAAAGATGATAAGCCTTGGTTCCACGACATTAAATGCTTCTTGGAGGATCAAACATACCCACCTGGGGCATCTTCCAATGATAAGAAGACTTTAAGAAGGCTTGCTGGGAGTTTCTTTCTGAACACTGATGGATCTTTATACAAAAGGAACTTTGATATGGTACTCCTCAGATGTGTTGACAAGACGGAAGCAGATGTGCTGATGCATGAAGTGCACGAGGGCTCTTTTGGCACTCATGCCGGAGGACACGCAATGGCTAAGAAGTTGTTAAGATCAGGCTATTATTGGATCACAATGGATGCAGACTGTTGTGCCTATGCCAGAAAATGCCACAAATGCCAGATCTATGCAGACAAAGTGCATGTGCCTCTGAATCCTTTGAACATAATGTCTTCACCCTGGCCCTTTGCTATGTTGGGCATTGACATGATTGGCAAGATTGAACCGACTGCTTCAAACGGCCACAGATTCATCCTGGTCGCCATTGACTATTTCACCAAGTGGGTTGAAGCAGCCTCATATGCAAACGTCACAAGACAAGTGGTAGCCAGATTTCTGAAAAGAGATATCATCTGTCGATATGGAGTTCCCGAGCGAATCATTACTGATAATGGTTCCAATCTAAACAACAAAATGATGGCTGAGCTGTGTCGGGACTTCAAGATCCAACATCACAATTCTTCTCCTTACAGGCCAAAGATGAATGGCGCTGTTGAGGCAGCAAATAAGAACATCAAGAAGATTGTGCAGAAGATGGTAGTCACTTACAAAGACTGGCATGAAATGTTACCGTTTGCCTTGCATGGGTACCGCACGTCAATCAGAACATCCACTGGGGCAACACCGTATCAGCTCGTATATGGTATGGAAGCAGTCCTACCGGTTGAAGTTGAATTACCCTCTCTACGAGTATTGATGGATGTTAAACTGAGTGAAGCAGAATGGGTTAGGGCCCGATACGAACAACTGAGTCTGATCAAAGAAAAGAGGCTGGCTGCAATCTGTCATGGGCAGTTGTATCAGAAGAGAATGAAGAAAGCCTTCGATCAGAAAGTCAGGCACCGAGAGTACCAAGTGGGAGATCTTGTGCTGAAGAGAATCCTCCCTCCGCATACAGACCACAGGGGCAAATGGACTCCAAATTATGAAGGACCATTTGTGGTAAAGAAAGTTTTCTCTGGTGGAGCACTGATGCTCAGCACCATGGATGGTGAAGATTTCCCGTCCCCTGTGAATTCAGATGCAGTTAAAAAATACTTCGCATAAAAATGACCCGCTGGACATAAAAACAGAATGTAAGTCCAGGCAAAAATAGGGCATCCCGGCGAGTCAAAAACAGAATAAAAGACTCGGGCAAAAATAAGGGAAAATAAATGAAAAAATGTACACCCGCTGAGTTGAAAAGCCGCATTGGACAGCTCAGGCAAAAATGGGTATCCCGATGGATCGAAAACCCGAGAGGGCGATCCATGCAAAATAAGGGAATAAGCGAACAACTGCACTCTGAATTCGTCTGTATCACTTACAACTTGGGAAGCTTCAACAGAACCAAGCTTCAATCAGAATCAGCCTTCTTCAGAAAGCGAGACGAGAAGAACGTCATTGTCATACGAGTCATAGCAGAAGAGGAGGCTCTTTAAGGCGTCATCAACACTGCCAGCATTTTGTTTCTCAATTTGTAGCAATCTCCTCATTTCAGGAGATATGTTTCTTTGACTGTATCTCGCCAATTCAGGGCATATGAATTAATAAAATCAAATTTTTAGTCATGTCTCGTCTTGTACGTTTTATTTGCAAAAAATGTCTGATGTCTTAAAAGAAAAAAAACTGATTGCATAAGAATACAGATGTTTATCTTCAAAGAAAAAAAAAACATGCTTGCAGGAAATATGCTTACTCTCAGAAGTATCTAAACTCCTATGACGGAATCCAGTAAAGGGTACCTCGGGATTATCTTGCGCGTTTCTCTATCTTTTTCAGGATTGCAGGTATCCAGAGCGCAACTTGGGGCATGTAAGCCTCATCCTAGCCAGCTGGCAAATCAACACACGATTTTAGCACCCGAGGAGTTCCCTCCCCAGCTGAGTTACTTCTCATAACATCCCCCCCGTTGGAGTTGCCATTTACTACCTATCTCCATCAGAGTTGCTAGGCATCACGGAAGGCGCCTACATCCCCGACTGAGTCAAGGATCTCTTTCTCCCTAGCCGAGTTGCCATCTCGCCCTCAGCCGAGTACAAAGTCAGGGAACCATCTCCCCACAGAGTCATAGCCTCTGTTCAGAAGAGCAACGCATGAAGAGGTCACAACAGAGTGTGGAAGGCTTCTGCAAACCCCAGCTGGGTCTCTCATTTATAAGGATATGTCAATCAGTGACCTATATCCCCAAGCGGTCAAATATCATATCATCAGATCTACCAGTGATCTTATCCCCAGTTGGGATGTCCGCTTCATACAGATCAATCAAAGATCTTCGCAGCAACGGGATCCGAATCCCGGTTTTGGTATCTTTGCACAATCATAGCATTTGCATCATATTCACCCATAAAGCGTAGCATTCCGTTTTAACACGGAGCATTACGGCAAAAAATCAAATGCATAGCATAATCATGAGCCATGTTATGAATCAACACCTGTGAATGATTACAGTTCATCAACATACAGAAGAAAAATCCCCACCAGAGTTCCCAGCAAAAGCAGTTGCCTCACAAATCACAAACACCAGTATATACTCCTTTTGACACCCGTCCGTGTTATATCCCAGCAGAAAGCCAAAGACATCCTCTTTGTACTCACATATACTTATATACACTTTCTTGGCACCCGTCCGTGTCGTATCCCCAGCGCAGTCACCTACACTTTGTATATCAAATTTTTGTTCATATTACACTCTTCTCCTTTTGACACTCGTCCGTGTCGCTCTCCCCAGCAGTTAACTACTCATACTACTCAGATACTCGTCCGTATCTTGTATATACCTTTTATATCCCCTCAGATTCGACACTAGTCCTTGTTCTTTGTTAACCCGTTGGTACTCGTCCGTACCATCATCTCAGAACATGAGTCAAGCGTTTGTTTCTACATGATACTCGTCCGTATCATAACCTTAAGGATGCTCGTCCGCATCTTTAATCCATACACCGTGTCAAACACTTGTATCTTCTTGAATATAGATACTCGTCTGTATCTACTATCCCCAGAAGAGTTCTTTCATATTCAACACTCGTCCGTGTTCTCTGTTAACCAGTTGATACTCGTCCGTATCATCATCTTTGAACATGTGTCAATTTGTTTCTACCCGATACTCGTCCGTATCGCAGTCTTAAGGATGCTCGTCCGCATCTTTAATCTATACACAATACCCAAACGCTCATACCCTTTGTTTCTTGGATGTGAACACTCGTACGTGTTTACCATTCCCCAGTAGATCGCCAACAAGGCAATTTCTTTTATCTAACACTCGTCCTGTGTTACGATAAACCCCGAGAGCAGCCGTACCCTGCTGAGTGGTCGTCCTCCACTTCGTGATGGTCGTCCTCCATCATGCTCGTCCGATGGCCGTCCCCATCGTTGATTTTAGCAGCCGTCCCCTGCTAGGTGGTCGTCCTCCACCTCGTGATGATTTTCCTTCATCATTTTTATCCAATGGCCGTCCCCATTGTTGATTTTGGTTATCTGACATTCGTCCTATGTCATGACAAACCTTGAGAGCAGCCGTCCCCTGCTAGGTGGTCGTCCTCCACCTCTTGATGGTCGTCCTCCATCATGCTCGTCCGATGGCCGTCCCCATCGTTGACCTTTTATCCGATGGCCGTCCCCATCGTTGATACTTTCGGCAGCCGTACCCTGCCAGGTGGTCGTCCTCCACCTTTGATGGCCGTCCCCATCATTTTTTTCCTCTCATTCCCCAACAGAGCAGCCGTACCCTGCTAGGTGATCATCCTTCACCTTTGATGGCCGTCCCCCATCATCTGTTTATTTCATTTATTCTTTAACCCGATGGCCGTCCCCGTCGTGGTCCCTTTTCCTTTCATTTTAGCCTGATGGCCGTCCCCATCGTTGGTTACTTTACCTTTGTGAACTTGATGGCCGTCCCCGTCATGTTTCATTAATTCCCAGAGAATCTTACTTTACCTTGATGGCCGTCCCCATCATAATTTCTTTTTCTCCAGCTAGTCGGCCGTCCCCATCTTAGCTTTACCTTTTATCCCCAGCATGTCGGCCGTCCCCGTCATTGCTTTATTTTCCGCACTTTTCCCAGCATGTCGGCCGTCCCCGTCATCGCTATTTACCCAGCAGTCGTCCTCTGCTCGACGGTCGTCCTCCGTCACCCACTTTACAATATACTTTATTTTCCTTTTACAATCTATATCCCTTTTCTTCTTCATTCTGTGAGTGCAAATTTTGGACTGTCTTTGGTATTCAACCACAAGTTAATTTGTTTGCCTGTTAAGCCGTCGCTTACATCCTGCACAGCTAACTCATGTTTGAATAGGGGCAGCTGTAAACACCCCAAATTTGCCCTCACCCTTTCACATCATGGCTTGTGATCATTTTCATATGCATAAACACAATCATATCATCTCATATCCCATTTTTGATTCACTGCATAGTTTCTAAGTCATCTGCACCTAGGGTTTGTGACCTGAGCTATCCAAGAGCTTCTTGAGCCACTCCAAAGGCAATCAATCACTCCAAAGGGATCCATAAGTGTTCAAGTATCATATTCCATCCTCTCAAAAGTCAAAATTCCAAAGAATCACAAGAACTGGGTTTGGTAGGGATGCAGAGCCAAGTTTGACTGCACCGTTGACCTAAAATTAGGGTTTTGGTTTCAGAGGCCATAACCCCAAATTTTTTGATCATTCTTGTTTCCATTGGTATCTATATGGTATAGGAAGTATGCATATCAAGTTTCATGAAGAAATTCCATGGGGAAGTCATCTGATCAAGGGTTGACTTTTCAGACAAGTCAGTGTAAAATCAGGGCATCTGAGGCCCCCAGTGACCCAACCAATGGGTGATCTTCATCATTTTGAGTGTATATGATCTTTATTTGATCATGGAAGAAGGTTGAAGTTCACAAAAATCAAGAATTTGGAGTTTTTGCAAGTGTTGACTTTTTGGGCATAGTTGACTTTTCAAGAATGCTTCATTTTAGGTCATTTTTCAAGCCTTGATTCCAAATCCAAAAGTGCTTCAAATGGAAAAACTTTGGTCATGAAAGTTGTAGATTACATCTTTCCCTTTTCAAAAAGTACAAGAACATGATCAAATTCTTCTTGGATCAAAAGTTATGGTGTGACAAAGTTGGCAAAAATCATTGATTTTCAAGATGTGCACCAAATGAGAATTTTGAAAAATCATGAACCAATGCCATTTGTAACTTCTAATTCACTTACAACCATGACACAAACATTCTATAAGCCTTAAAAATCAGAATTGGACCAAAGATCACATGTTTGTAGTTTGTGTAACAAGGCTTTTTCCATGAAATGCCAAAAGGTGCCAACTTGCAAGAACACTCATCACACTTCAACAACTAATTGCCTTGACTGCTGAACCTGCCTAGCATCACACACACATCATGCTGCACCAGCCCCATGCCTTGTACTAAGCCTAGAACCAAGCCATGCTTTCCTTACACAAAGATTGACTTTTGGCAAAAGCAAACATCCCAATCACCACAGGCCATGTCACATCCTCTGGCCACTTGGAATTGTTTATTATATCCTTTGGCAAGCTAAACATAACAGGAGGCCAGGCTGAAACACTCTAGATCATCATATACAAAAAAACTCACCATTTTGCAAAACCTTTCGAATCTGCCTCCACAAGCTTAAAACATCCAAATCATTTCCACATATCATCTCACCTAGTCTCATTGAGCAAAGACCACCAAGATTCAAGCCTGAAACCAGCATGGATTGAGTTTCACCATTCTTCACCTCAGCCTGCATTTTTCTTCGAATCACCTTCCATAGCCATCAAACATCAAAGCTCTCTTCACCAACAAATCAAGCACATCAAAAGGAGTCAAAACCACCCTTCACATTGGTCTGAAGCAGCCTGTACACAAAGCTCATTTCCTGCTACACCAGAACTGGACTTCTCAAAACAGCTTGTTTAAGCTCATTCCAAGCCTTCCATTGGCTTCAGGGGGTTCATAGCAAGCATTCTGCACCAGAGCAAGGTCAGGAGAGCTCAAATCCATAGTTCATCACTTCAGGTAGCTTCAGGTTTACAACTTTTCAGAGCTTGGTTTTTATGTTAAAAATGGATTATGTATGCTTTGCTGGTCATGGGGTTGGTTTTAGATTTAAGAATGAGTGAGAGATGAGGATTTACCAGGGCTCTGAAATTTTTCCCGTGAAACTTCATGGCTTCGATTCTCTTAGTTTGGGCATGAGAAATTCTTTTTGAGAGTTGATTCGAGCAAGGTTTGAGTGGAGGAACATTTCCCTGGAATTAATTTAGAGAATGGTGGCCTGAATCGTATTCTAGGGTTTGGATACCACCGGAGAAGATGACCGGAGCTCCCCTTCGGTCACCTGAGATTAGTTATGCCCTAATCCCTGTAATTAGTGCCATTTGAATGTGGGGCGTCAGATTGGTTGACCCAGTTGACTTCGCGCGTGAGTGAAGGACTCAGATTCGTTTGATTAGCCCTAATTCTTTTATTAGTTTAATTAATTCATAATTAGATTAATTACCTCAGAATCAATCCTGGCCACAAGATCTGGCGCCAGTCAACGCATTTAAACCCAGAAGCCATCTCGTCCCTCCATTCTGTTTACTTTCTTTTATTTTAATTTTAAATTCATTTCTTTTTCATTTAACTTGCACAATTTATTTAAAATAGCAAAAAATGTGTAAAAATTATGAAACTTTTTCTCATAAGTTTTATTAATTTTTATGACACAAAAATATTTTTGTTTTTATTTTTATCATTAAAAAAGTATTTTTAAATATTTAAAAGATCATTTTTAATTGATTAATGGAAATTAATTTATTAAAAATACTTCTAGATATCTAAAAATCACCAAAAAATTCATGAAATGTTCTAAGACATTTAGAAACATTGTCCAACCTTCAAACCAAATTTCTTTTTTGATCTTGATGCATTTTGAGAATTTTCCATTGAATTAAAATCATTTTTGTGCATTATTTTGATCCTAAGTTCAAAAAATCATTTCTGCCTATCTAGGAAGAGTTGGACATTGATTCTTCTTGCATTGCATTGTGTTTAGCATGTAGTTTCTAGGATTAAATGGCCATGTTTTGATTCCTCATTTTCAATTTGTTTGGCATTTCTTTTGTTTAGGAGCCCTAAAAACCCTAATAACTTGTAAAATTCATAACTTGAGATTGGTTAAGAGTTGAGACCTCCCCTTTGGACATTGGTTTAGTATAGGTTTAGGGTTCCTTTGAGTGGCATTTTCCATTTTTTATCTTAGGGTTTGCTTCTGTTTTTGGTTTTTGTTTGTTGTGTGATCCATAAACCCTAATTTGGGCTTTCATTTGCATCCATCTTGCATTCTCTTGCATAACATGACTTGCCATGCCATCCCATGCTTCCATTTGATTCATTTGACATCATAAGACATATAGAAAACATGTTTGATCATTGCATCATGTGTTTGCCATGTTGTATGCCATGTATGCTTCATAACTTTTCATGTATGTTCATGTTCCTTAACTTGCATCACTTGCATCCATGATCTTGTATGAACATCTCCATGCCTTGTCTCATGTTTATATCATCTTATAGCATCATTATCATCATCAACATGCTTCTGGTTGTGTTTCTCATCATGTCATCTCATCCCATTTTGCATTGCATTGCATTTCTTTTCTAACCTTTTCAGGTGGTAAGTGATTTTGAGAAGTGAATTTGCCTTTACTTCTCATAACTTTTCTTTTCATCTCTCTTGCATCCATTGCTGCATTTTTGTTTGTGTTTGAGATTGAGCTTGCTCATTCTTCTCCTTCCCACTTTCTTTCTTCAAGTGACTTGACTTCTTGAATGAAGCAAGTTGCTTTGCTTCTCTTGATCCTTTCATCTGCTTCCTGGTGGTTCCATTGAAGATTGTTCTTGATAAACCTCACAAACCTTAGGGACAACCAAACATGACAATGATTAGGGTTTTGATTAGTCCCCCTTCTTAGTTTTACCTTTGTGTCTCTTTTGAGTCATCTCTTCTCATCTCATAATCAGGGACTAAACCCTAAAGGCTTTAAGGCTTTGTGATTAAGCTTATGCCTGCATCCTTCTCTTAGGATGGAGTGTATAACTTTAATCCTAAGTGTTAAACCCTTAATGTGTTTAACTCTCTTAATCAATTCATTTAATAATCATCAAGACATCACACTTGTAACTTGGGCCTTGCATTAGGGTTCTAATTCTTCCTTAATTGGTTAAGAAGGACTAACCCTAGTGTTAATGGACAAGTCCCCCTCAAGTTGCCTTACAAATCATAAAATCCACTTCATCATCATATCATTAAATAAAATCCATTTAATCAAAGGCTTGTTTTGTCATGAGTTTAATCCCTAATCATGGATTAAGTTGAGGAGCTTTCCTCAGCTTAAACATTCTCATCTATTATCCTTCTATTAGGATGGTGTAATGAGTCTGTTTAATCCTTGATTATGGCTTAACCTCATTACTTAACACTAAACAAAAACAACAAAAACATCTAAATAATCAACAAGTAGGTTAATGATCTTAATCCTACTCCATGGTGATTAAATGTGAGAAGCTGACTTCACACTTAAGGTATTCTCATTACCCCTAATCAGAGGGAAGATGTGATGAGTTTACTAACCCATTGGTTTAGGCTTAAGCTCATTAACTTATGACAAACTTCAAAAAGCAATAAAAGACTGAAAATACAAAAAACAAACAATAATCGTCTCCTCTGGGATTCTTTTCTCATCTCATTCACTCATAAATGCGAACTTGCTTCTTCCGTCTAATGCAAGACAGTTTGCACCTGAGCCAGACAGGTCATACACTTGAGCATAGACAAGTAAGCAGTTCACAAGTCAATTCATCTATCAGTCTCTTTGGGTCGAACTACGGTGTTCTGACTTCCTCATTGCACGAGAGGATACGTAGGCATAACTTAACGGTTATCGAACAAAAGTCTCTGTATATTCCCCCTCCTTCTAGCTTCATTCTTTAGCCTCATGATCTTGAGCATTTCATTCTCATTCCTACACTGACACATCATTTACACACTTTGCACTCCTTACACTGACACCTGTACATCCTTTTCCAGCTCTTTATACACAAATTGCACTGACACTACCCCTTTAAAACACAAATCTTTTAAGCGTGGATCCCGTCGAGTACGGCGGACAATCTGGGTGCTAATACCTTCCCAGGTTGTAACCAACCCCCTTTCTCAGTCTCTCTGGTTCGCGACCGTCTTATCCATCTCTTTCTAGGTCTATGCAGCATTACCTTTCCTCCGGGATAAAAATGCCTAGCTGGCGACTCTATTCATCTCCAGTGAGTTCACGGCAGTGTGTTCTCATTGTTCCCTTCGCCGACCGTTCGCGTCCGTACCTTTATCTGGGCCCATTCCCATCTATCGGGAGCGACACCGAGGAAAGAGTGTGCTAGAATCATCTAGAAGTACCTTAAGATAGGGTTGTGGATGACCTGAGAAAATTGAGTGGAAGGATCCCAGCTCCCCCCACCTGAGATGTTACTCCAAAACTTATCCACTTCTCTTCTCATAAAGTACCCCATTGGTGTCTTTGGAATAGCATCATGAGTAGTCTGAAAAACCTAGTAAATCACCAAACTCTTTGTGAGAGAAAGAGTATTCAGTCCTGATAAACCTGAAAATAGCATGTCCATCGGGTCCAGCCCAGGGGTCATGATTAAGCAAGCTGAGGAACTCTTGAGTCAAGTTCCTGTAAGTGTTGTTCATGTCGTCGAACTGGTCCCACTGGAGTTTGTGGCATAAGAATCTGACGCTTGGCTCTATCCCCAAGGCATCCATGCAATCTTGGTCTGGGTACCGTGTAGGTGCCATATGGTGTCTCATGTGGACATAGTAACGCTTTCTTTGTGCGTCGTCTCTGAAGGCCACGTGCATGTCGTCGGTATTCTGCATTATGCACAAGGTTAGCAAAAAGGGTCCTGAAATCACATAAAACATTCAATCGTTAGTCTTGATAGAATAATAAAGTAAACAAATTAAAATAAAGTAAAAATAAATAAAAGTAAGATACGAAACCCATGGGTTGCCTCCCATGCAGCGCTTGTTTAACGTCGTTAGCTCGACACCAGAATTTATACATCATTCGAAGGATTTGGTGGATCACTTAGAGTATGGCTAGAGTATGTTGTTGGAATGTCACCTCCTTCGTAGGGCTTCAGTCTTTGTCCATTGACGATGAATTATTTACATGTTTGGTTCTTGATTTCAATAGCTCCATATCTTAGAATCTTAGATACTTCGAAAGGGCCAGTCCATCTCGAACGAAGCTTTCCTGGAAAAATTTGTAACCTAGAATCGAACAGAAGAACATGATCGCCTATTTTGAAGTTTTTTCTTATGATTCTTTTGTCATGCCAAGCTTTTGTTCTTTCTTTATATATAATGGCATTCTCATAGGCTGATTGTCTGAGCTCTTCTAATTTGTGGATATCAAGGATACATTTTTCACTAGCAGTTAGGTAATCTAAATTCAATGTTTTAATGGCCCAATAGGCTTTATGCTCTAACTCAATAGGTAAGTGACACGATTTTCCATAGACTAGTTGATAAGGGGTTGTTCTTATAGGGGTTTTGAAAGCGGTTATGTAGGCCTATAACGCTTCTTGAAGTTTCTGCAATCAATCTTTTCTAGATATAGAGACAGTATTCTCAAGAATTTGTTTAATCTCCCTATTAGATACTTCCACTTGTCCATTAGTTTGTGGGTGGTATGGTGTTGCTACTCTATGCTTAACTCCATACTTGCTTAAAAGTTTATCAAATATTCTTGATACGAAGTGTGAGCCTCCATCACTTATGACTAAATAGGGTGTTCCAAATCTGGGAAATATATAATTTTTAAATAATTTGATGACTACTCTGGTGTCATTTGTGGGTGCGACGATAGCTACAATCCATTTAGACACTTAGTCAATAGCTACTAAGATATATTGGTTTCCTAAAGATGGTGGGAACGGTCCTATAAAGTCTATACCCCATACATCGAAGAGTTCTACTTCTTTGATATTTCTTAGAGGCATTTCATTACGTCGTGAAATATTTCCTGTACGTTGGCATCTGTCACATTTGACAATGAAAGCATGGACATCACGCCACATGGTAGGCCAGAATAGGCCAGCTTGAAGAATCTTGGCATAGATCTTAGAGGTGCTCGCATGTCCACCATAAGGTGCAGAGTGACAATGCTCAATTATATTATGTACCTCCTCTTCCAGGACGCAACGGCGGAAAATGCCATCTTTACCTCTCTTGAAAAGAAATGGTTCGTCCCAATAGAAGTTTCTTACATCACTGTAGAACTTCTTCTTCTGGTGGTAATTTAGATCGGGGGTATGATGTCAGTGGCTAGATAATTAATATAGTCTGCATACCAGGGAACATCACTTATGGCTAAGGATTTTTGAGAATGCTCATGTGGGTCTGGGTTATCGTCTTCAATGGTTTCTAGTTTGGCTATCAGTCTATCATAGGCAAAATCGTCATTTATGGGTACTGAGTCAGGTTTCAGGTATTCTAGCCTAGAAAGGTGATTAGCTACTACATTATCTGTGCCTTTTTTATCACAGATGTCTAAATCAAATTCTTGCAGTAACATAATCCATCGAAGTAACCTGGGTTTGGCATCCTTTTTACTTAGTAAGTAACGGATGGTAGCATGGTCGGTGTAAACTATAATTTTGGCTCCTACTAGATAAGATCTAAATTTTTCTATGGCGAAAACTACAGCTAGGAGCTCTTTTTCAGTTGTTGCGTAGTTTAGCTGGGCAGCGTCTAAGGTTCTACTGGCATAATAAATTACGTGTAACTTTTTATCTTTTCTCTGACCTAGAACGGCTCCAACAGCATAGTCACTAGCGTCACACATTATCTCAAACGATTTTGACCAATCAGGGGGTTTCATTATAGGTGTTGAAAACAAATCTTGCTTCAAGAGATTAAACGCTTCATTACATTTCTCATCGAAGATGAATTCAACATCTTTCATTAAAAGGCAAGTTAAGGGCTTTGTTATTTTGGAGAAGTCCTTGATAAAACGTCGGTAGAATCCGACATGTCCAAGAAAACTTCTTATCTCCCTGATAGTCTTTTGCGGTTTTAGATTCTCTATGACTTCTATTTTAGCTTTGTCTACCTCTATACCTTTTTCAGAGTCTATATGTACTAAAACAATCCCTTCGGTAACCATGAAATGACACTTTTCCCAATTTAACACAAGGTTTACCTTCACACATCTTTCCAGGATTTTCTAAAGGTTGATAAGACAATTTTTGAAATCAAATCCACAAGCTGAGAAATCGTCCATAAATACTTCCATGATTCCATCTAGATAGTCTACAAAGATAGACATTATGGATCGTTGCAAAGTGGCTGGGGCATTACAGAGTCCAAAAGGCATTCGTCTATAGGCAAAAGTTCCAATAGGGCATGTAAAGGTAGTTTTTTCTTGATCTTTGGGGTGAATTGGAATTTGGAAGAATCCTGAATATCCATCTAGGTAATAAAAGTAAGAGTGTCTGGCTAGGCGCTCCAACATTTGGTCTATGAATGGTAAAGGGAAATGGTCTTTCCTGGTTGCTTTATTTAATTTTCTATAGTCTATGCACATACGCCATCCTCCATCAGTTCTTTTTGCTACAGGTTTTCCCTTCTCGTTTTGCACGACTGTGATACCTCCCTTTTTAGGTACTACATGCACAGGACTTACCCATTTACTGTCCGAGATCTGATATATTATACCTGCCTCTAGTAACTTAAGAACTTCAGTCTTAACTACTTAACTCATCATAGGATTTATTCTTCTTTGGTGTTCTCTAGAGGGTTTTGAATCTTCTTTGAGCAAAATCCGATGCATGCATATGGATGGGCTTATTCCTTTTAGATCAGAGATCTTATATCATAAGGCTGAGGGGTACCTTCGTAAAACATCTAACAATTGGTTTGTTTCCTCTTGGTTCAAGGTAGCACTGACTATAATTGGACGGTCCATTTCTTCATCAAGAAATTCATATCTCAGGTTTTTAGGCAGTTCCTTAAGTTTTACGGTTGGTTTCATAGGGAAAGGCATGGGATCTGGGGTAAGAGATAAACATTCGTGAAGGTTATCATCAATGTAGGGTTTTTTATAACTGTTATCTTCCCAAATAAGAGTTGATGGAAATTTTATTGATTCAGTTTCTTCTTCCTATTCTAATTCCCTAATGCATTCATCAATGATATCTAAGGCATAACAAGCATCTCCTATTACAGATGCCATAAGAAATTTTGAGAGTACAAATTCTATCTTCTCGTTACCTACCTCAAAGGTTAGTTTCCCTTTTTTAACATCTATTATGGCTCCAGCGGTTGATAAAAATGGTCTACCTAGGAGGATTGGTATGTCGTCGTCTTCTTTAATGTCCATGACAACAAAGTCAGTAGGTGTCTCTCCCGAAAGACTTACGTCCCGGTGCAGACGCGAACGGTCGGTGATGTTGGAGGTTGAGATTGAATAGAGTCTCCTAGCTAGGAATTTTTATCCCGAATGAAAGGTAATGTTGTATAAACCTAGAAGGGTGTGGATAAGACGGTTGCGAACCAAAGAAACTGAGAAAGGGGGTTAGTTACAACTTGGGAAGGTATTAGCACCCAGATCGTCCGTCGTACTCGACGGGATCCACGCTTGATTATGTTTGAAAGGGGTAGTGTATGTGCTAACTATGTATAAAAGCTAAGGAAAGAAAATACAGTATGTCAGTGAAAAAGAAAGTGAAATGCTCAAGACTGAGGCTTAGAAAGAAAGCTGAAAGAGGAGGATGACAAAGAGACTTTTGTTCGATAATTGTTAAGTTATGCCTACGTATCCTCTCGTGCAATTAGGAAGTCAGAACACCGTAGTTCGACTCAAAGAGACTGGAATGATTTTGACTATGACCTGCTTGCTTGTCTATGCTCAAGTGTATGACTCGTCTGGCTCGAGTGCTAACTGTCTTGCATTAGACGGAAGAAGTGAGTTCTCGTTTATAGAATGAGTGTGATGAGAAACGAATCTCGGAGGAGACGATTATTGTTTGTTTTTGTGTTTTCAATTTTTTATTGTTTTTGGTGTTTTGCATAGGATAATGAGCTTAAGCCTAAATCAAAGGTTGTAAACTCATTATATCCTCCCTGATTAGGGATAATGAGCCTACTTGAGTATGAGATAAGCATCTCAACTTAGCTACCATGATGATATAGGATTAAAATCATTAACCTATTTGTGATTATTAAGATGTTTTTGGGTTTTTGTTTAGTGTTAAGTAATGAGTTTAATCTCTAATCAGGGATTAGTGAACCCATTACACCATGGTTAGGGATTAAATTCATTATATAACAAGCCTTTATAAAAGATGGATTTTAATTAAAGGGTGAGATTAAGAAATGAGTTTTATGTTTGTAAGACTTATCTTAAGGGGGACTTGTCCATTAAGCACTAGGGTTAGTTCTTCTTAACCATAAGGAAGAGATGGAACCCTAATGTAAGACCCAAGTTACAAGCTTATGTCTTGATCATTATTAAGTGTTTTGATTAAGAGGTGTAAACAAATTAAAGGTTTAACACTAAGGATTAAAGTTGTAAACTCCATCCTAAGATAAGGATGCAGACATAACCCTAATTCAAAGTCCTAAAGCTTTAGGTGTTTAGCCTCTGATTATGAGATGAAAAGATAGACTCAAGGAGACTCAAAGGTAAAAACTAAGGGGGACTATGTACAACCCTAAAAATTATCATGCTTGGATGCCCTATGGTTTGTGAGGCTTGAGAGAAAGAATCTTCAGGAGGCCACCATGGAAGAAGAAGCAGATGAAAAGAGAAGGAGAAAGAGAATAGGTTACTTAGTTCCTGAAGAAGATAAGTAACCTAAAAGAAAGAAAGTAAGAATGAGGGAGCATAAGTGAAGTAAGTTCACTTTAAAGACAAATAAAAGATGCATAAGAAGAGATGAGAAGTGGTGGGATGTGAAGGCAAATCCACATCCCAAACAACTTACCATAAGCCCCCGAAATGTTAGTGTGAATGCATAAGATGCAAATCAAAAGGAAATGAGATGAATAAAGATGCAAAGAACAAAACCAAAAGTGTATATGCAAGGAAAATGTGTTATGAGATGATGCAAAGACATACATGATGCATATGAATAATCATACAAAGGATGAGATGCAATGGAAGCAAGTTAGAAGCTTAAAAACACATGGATGTTCATGAAATGTAATGAATGCAAAGCATAGAAAATGAATGAAGAAATGATCAAGCAATGTTCAAGCATGTCTTAAGATGTCTAATATGTCATAAAAATGCTTGAAATGTCATGGCAAGTTCATATGATGATGATTTTGCAAATATGACTGCAAATGAACATGAGAAATTAGGGTTTTATGAAAGTATGAGATGCAAATGACCAAAACAGAAGCATACATCATGATAAACATTTGAAATTGAACTCAAACAAACCCTAAACATATACAAGATCACTCCCCAAAGGAGAAGGTCAGAAGCTAAACCTAGTGAAAGTTATGAATTTCCTAAATTAACTAGGGTTCTTGGGTGATTCTAAAGGAAAAATGCAAATCAAATTGAAAATTTCATGCAAAATCATGATATAAATAACCTAGATACTAGATGCAATATGTGAAACAATTCAAAAAGAATCAAGTTCAAACTCATCATGGTTTACCAGAAAAGATTTTTTCAAGTTAGGGTTAGAAAAATGTGATTTTTAAGAACCCTAATTCAAAGATAATTGTGAAAACATGATCAAACCTAAAAAGAAATTTGTATGGTGAGTTTGTAAATGATTCTAAATGTATGAGAATGCTTCATAAATTTTTTGGTGATTTTTAGAAACCTAAATGTATTTTTAATTAATTAAAATCAATTAATTAATTAAATAAAACATTTAAATGATTTAAAAATACTTTTTTAATTCAAAAATTAAAATAAAAAATGTTTTTGAGTTAAGAAAAATATTTAAAGTAAAAATACAGAAAATGAGATTTTTTAAAGTGTTTTTTCCATTTTAAAATAAATATGGAAAAAATGAAATAAAAATGAAATAAAAACAAAAGAAAATGAAAGTCAGCTAATCTAATGGTCCAAGTTTGAACTGGGATTGACTGCGTGCGCAGATGAAAGGCTGGGATTGAATCTGGAAAAATTAATTTAATTAAACCTAATTAATTTAATAAATTGTGATTAGGGTTTTAATGACCAATCAGGGCCGTCCATACGCGCGGGTAAACAAGATCTAAGGGCTATTATTCAAACTGGCATTTAATTGGGGATTAGGGTTTAATCACTCTCAGGTGGCCGGAGAAGACCTCCGGTCATCTTCTCCGCCAGCTTACTCATCCCATCTCTTTCAAAACGCCATGAAAACACCTCAAACTCTCCAGAATCACTCACTAGACATCATTAAACAAGAATCCAGCAACAAAAATCATTTATCATGCATCAAAAGAGAGAATCGAAGCAAGAACATTTCACGGGCAAAATTTCAGAAGGCTATGAAATGCTTAAAACTCAACCATTTTCAAAAGTAAACATATCAACATGATCAGTACATCACATAGAATCAATCTACAACTTAAAATGCAAGTTCTGGAAAATTTGTTCTTGATGATTACCTGAGTTGAAGCTTTCTCAATCTGAGCTTTCTGGCCCCTTCGTTTGTGCAAAGCCACTCCACTTGACCCCCTGATGCTTCTGAAAGGCTTAGATGGAGTTTATATGAGCTGGTTTGTGAGGTTTGGTTCTGATAACTCAGAAATCGTGTTTATTATTCAGTGGCTTTTAGGTCAGGGTGAAAGGTGTTTTGTGATCCTTAGGTCATGTGGAGATGATTGGTGGAAAATGATTTGAGTTTTGATGGTTGTGTTGTGAAATTCAAAGAGATGAAGGTGTGAGGTGATTTTTGGAAATCTGAGCTTATCAATGGATTCAGGCTTGTGTGTGTTGTGTTTTGTGTTGCTTGAGGTTTGTATAAACCAATAGGAGTGATCAGAATAGTTGGTGTGGCATAGTGTGATTGGTATGAGCCAAGTTGAAAAAAATTCAATGAATGTGTACTTGAGGCATGGCACGGGTCAGAGGTTGTTTCAAGGGGTGTCTTGCCTCAGCTGAGTTCATGGATGACCCTAGGATTGGATTTTGTGAGCTGGATGGCTTGGATTGCAAGATTGCATATGTTTTGCAACTTTCCCTCTTTGAGAATTTTGTGAAAATGACTTGTAGAAACTTGTGATTCAAGGAATGATTTTTCTCTTGCAATGTTGCATTATCATGTAATGAAGCTTAGAAGTGAATTAGATGTCATTAGAAGTCTTAAAACTTGGTTTTGCAAAAATCCCTCTTTGGCACATACTTGAAAATTACAAGATCTTTCCCAACTTTGAAACATCATATCTTGAGCTCTAGGATGAATCAAGTGGAGTTTTTGTACTTTTTGAAAATGGGAAGATCCAATCTACAACTTTCATGTTTAAGGATTTTTCATTTGAAGCATTTTTGATCAAGAAAGAGGAGGTTGAAAATCTTTCCCAAAATGGAAAGTTTCCATTACAAGTCATATCCAAAAATGGAAAGTTTGAAAATGGCTTGAAATTATTCAATCTTGTGAACTTATAACCACTTCTAATATCAAATAAAGATCATAGAACCTCAATTTGATGAAAATGATCCTTTGGTTCCATTGATGGGGGCCTCAGATGCCCTAATTCAGACCTTTCTTGCACAACAAGTTACCAGTTGATCAGATGACTTCCACAATGAATTTCTTCATCAAATTTGGTACACATGCTCATTATAACATATTAAGACCATTAGAATCAATAATGACCAAAAAGATTGAGGTTAAGGGCCTCAAACCCAAAACCCTAATTTTAGGTCATCTGTGCAGGAAATATTCTGTTTGCCTCTATGCCTTTGCCATGCTTTGTGATATTTTGACTCCAATGAACTTTAGGTAGCATATTATGATCATAGGACATTCATGAACCCTCTTGACAAGCTTCAAGGCCTTTAAGATAGCTCAGATCACTTCTTGGATTGCTCAGATCACAAACCATAGATGCAGCTTATGCAGTGAAATAAATTATGTAATGAGAGATGATATGATTATGCAATGCTATATGAAAGATAACAAGCCATGGTGTGAGAAAAAGTTAGGGAAATTTGGGGTGTTTACAGCTTCCCCTATTCAAGCATGAGTTAGCCGTGCAGGGTGTAAGCGCCTAGCTTAACAGACAAACAAGATAACTAGTGGTTGAATTCTAAAGACAGTCCAAAATTTGCACTCGCTAGGGATAAGAAGAAAAGGGATATAAATTGTAAAAGGTAGTATACTATAAGTATTAAGTGAAAGCGATGGAGGACGACCATCGAGCAGAGGGTGACTGCTGGGGATAAAAATGGTGAGTAAAGCAATGACGGGGACAACCATCATGCTAGGAAATAAAGAGACCACAGCGGGGACGACCATCGGGTAAAGAGGTAAAACCCTCTGGGATTAAAGAAATGAGGAAAGTGCTGACGAGGACGTCCATCAGGTTAAAGGGTAAATAAACCGCGACGGGGACAGCCATCGGGTAAAAGAATAAATGATATAATGATGAAGGACGATCACCTAGCCGAGGACGGCTGCTGAGAATATCACGACATAGGACGAATGCCGGATAGAAAAGATCAACGATGGGGAAGGCCATCAGATAAGCATGATGAAGGATGATCATCAAGGGGTGAAGGACGATCACCTAGCAGGGTACGGCTGCTCTTGGGGATTACCTCGACATAGGACGAATGCCAGATAACAAGGTCGACGATGGGGAAGGCCATCAGATAAATGATGAGGGACGGTCATCAAATGGTGAAGGACGATCACCTAGCAGGGGACGGCTGCTAAAACGATATCGCGACATAGGATGAATGTCGGATAGAAAGTTCTAACAATGGGGGGTTCCACTGGGGATAGGATGAGGGACGGTCATCCAAAGGTGAAGGACGATCACCTGGCAGGGTAGGACTTCTGAAACGATCACGACATAGGACGAATGTCGGATAAGGGGTTGATGATGGGGACGGCCATCGGATAAAATGATGAAGGACGATCATCAAAAGGTAAAGGACGATCACCTGGCAGGGGACGGCTGCCGAAGACATAGGACGGATGTCGGATAGAAAAGTTGTTTTGTTGGTGACTAACTGGGGAATGGTAAACACGGACGAGTGTTTACGCCTAAAAATAAAAATTATAAGTGTTTGACGGTGTGTAGATTAAAGATGCGGACGAGCATCCTTAGGACTACGATACGGACGAGTATCGATAGAAACAAACGCTGACACGTGTTTAAGGATGATGATATGGACGAGTATCAATCGGCTAAGCAAGAAACATGGACGAGTGTTGATCTGTCGGGGAGGTGATATATACAAGATACAGACGAATATCGGAGGATTGTGCATAGGTATGTATAATTATTTGACCTGGTGGAGGAAATATGTGCAAGACACAGACGAGTGTCAAAATGATTGAGCAAGGGACACGGACGAGTGTTCTGCTAGCTGGGGATGTACGACACGGGCGAGTGTCAAAAAGAATATTTACAAGTATGAACAAGTGTATGTATTGAGAGTGAAAAAGGTATTTTGGCTTTGTCTGTGGGGAATAAGCTTTGTATCTTGCTAGTGAAGTGATTTTGATATTTGCAGGTGATTGGCTCGAACCTGGCTTATGATCATACAAATGTTTGATTTTTTCCGTAATGCTCCGTATTAGACTGAATGCTATGCTTAGTTTTGGGAAAATAATGCAAATGCTTTGATTATTCAAAATGAGAGAACCGATCCGAGATCCGGATCCTGCGGGGAGAAAGATCTCTGGGCGATCTGTCTGGAGGGAGAACTCTGTTGGGGAAAGAGATCATTGGTCGATCTGCGGGGAGAGAGGATCACCGAATGATCTTCTTAGGGAACTATGTGGCGCTCTAGGGGAAGAAATATGTGGGGATCCCGGTTGGGGAAGCTTTCGTTTGAAGAGATTCATGCTGGGGATGAGGAGGCTTCAGCAACTCCGCTGGGGAAGAGAAAACCCTAGAAACTCTACTGGGGAGAAACTGGCAATTCTGCGGGAAAGCGATTATGCCGACTCTACTGAGGATGAGAAAGTCCTGGAAACTCTGATGGGGAACAACAGTTTAAGCATTGCTCGGGAGATTCTGCTTGGGGAGAAGAGAACTGCTGGGAAGTAATATGTTGTAACTCCTTCGTCCAAGCGACACGCTGGGGATTTAATGTGTTTCTCGAAGGATCCTCTGAGGGGATAATAGTCTAAAGGGGGAATACTTTTGTCAAGTAATCATGCTGATGAGGCGATTGCTGACTTGGCCTGTGGTATGGCTTGCATAATGTCCACATATCATGTCTTGATAGGTCAGAAGAGTTGTTGTGGGCTATGCTGATTGGTATGGTGTGAAATGCAAAAAGTCAAGTTTGGTTGTACTTGAGGTATGGGTCATGGCAGGCCTGGTTGCAAGGGGTGTCTGGCCTCAGTTGAGTTCAAGGAGGACCATGGAAACAGATTTGGCATGCTGGCACAAGTATATGGAAAGATCTATACCATTTTGCAAATTTGAGAAGTTTTGGCCCTTTTGAAATTTCTTGAAGTTCAAGGACTGAAAATGCATAATTCTTGGGCCAATTCTGATCAAAATGAGTTGTAATATGATGGTATGATGTTTAGAGATGCATTAGAGGTCAAGAAATGGCTTGGCATGAGAAATTTCAAAATTCCCTCTTTGGCATGAATGTGAAAATTACAGGATTTTTGCCAACTTTGGAGGACCGTAACTTGAGTTCCATAATGAATTAGAACATGTTCTTGTACTTTTTGAAAAGGGAAAGACCTAATCTACAACTTTCATGACCAATAATTTTTCATTTGAAGCATTTTTGGATGAGAAAGAGGAGGTTGAAAAACTTTCCCAAAATGGAAAGTTTCCATTACAAGTCATTTCCATTTTTGACAACTTTTGGTTTAGCTCAAATTTCTTCAATTTTGTGAACTTCCAAGCACTTAAATGATCAAATAAAGATCATAGAACTTCAATTTGATGAAAATACCCCTTTGGTTCCATTGTTGTAGGGCCCCAGATGCCCTGATTTTGCTCTAACTTGCTCAAGAAGTTACCCAGTGAACAAATGACTTCCATAATGAATTTCTTCAACAAACTTGGTACACATGATCCTTATAACATCTTAAGAAAATTAGAAACAATAATGTCCCAAAAATTTTGTGTTGAGGCCTCTGAAACCAAAACCCTAAGTTTGGTCATTTGTGTAGTGAAAACCCTAGCCCTACTTCCATGCCTTGCCAGTTCTTGTGATTTCTTGACTTTCCATGAACCTTGAGGGATATAATATGATGATAGAACATACATGGACCCTCTTGGAATGCTTTGAGGCCTTTGGGATGGCTCAGATGGAATCTTGGATTGCTCAGATCACAAACCCTAGATGCAGATGAATTTGAACTATGCAGATGAAACAAATATGCAATGTGAGATAGTATGCCTATGCTTATGCAAAAATGAAAGATCACAAGCCATTGTGTGATATTAGTGAGGGCAAATTTGGGGTGTTTACAAAAAGGAACTGCCATTTTGGGTAAATGTAACAACATAGCTTCTGCTCATTACATTGAATGGTCGCGCATCAGAGGACATATCACTCGTATGCCATCACCCTGGAGGATGTACCAGGGTCATCAGCAGTTGAGCCCATAGCCACAGTGAGTCTGGAGGAATTTGAAAAGTTGAAAGAGAGGAATGCCCATTTAGCTGAAGCTCTAAAGAAGACCCTTTGGGAAAGGAATGACAGTCGTCTAGACATTGAAAGGTTAGAGAAGCTCTGTATCAAGCATGTGACTAAGATAGATAAGACAAAGGACTTCATCAGAAAAGCCCGAGGAGGGGAGTTGGTATTGAAATATTCTTGCAAAGAAGCCAAGATTCAGAAAGCCAGAGCTGAGCACTACCTAGAAGAGATTCAGGCTAGATGGTTCAGAATCACTGAAGCTCGTTTGCAAGAAGATCAGAAGACACAGGCTAAGATAGAGCAGCTGGAAGCCAATGAGAAGAAGAGTCAGGAAGCCTTGTTAGCAGCACATAAGGAAATCTCCGAGTTGAAACTCCGGGCAGGGTTGAAGAGATCAAAAGAACAAAACAAGTACCAGAAGATGACAAGTGCCATTGTAACCAGGAACCTTCTTATCAGGACCATCACAGAGCATCCAGTTGGACCAGTAATTGATGATCTCTTGAAAGAATTCAAGGAAGATGACTTTGGGCTGGATGTTTGATTTCTTTTGCTTATATTTTATTTTGGTTGTACTTTAATTCTCATGGTGATTTTGTTGTATTTCTTGACTTAATTGTATTTTGACCACCCATGGGAACTTGTTGTAATCATAAACTATGTATTTTTTTGCAGTTATAATGTTATGGTTTGTGTATTACCTAGATTTTCTCTTGGACTTCATTTCTCTTCACATTTCTCTTCAACATCTCCATCATTCCCAAAGGTCTGGAAGGTCAAAACCAAAGAACCAAACCAGGATACCCTCTGAAGACAAATAGACATAATGCATTGCATGCTAACCTCATTTTGTGTTTTGTAGGTGTTTTGTTGTTGTTTTCTAACTTTGCTGTTGTTTCAGGAAATATTGCTCGTAGGAGAGTCTTTCCTGTCAACCGCATCCACTGGTACCCGACCAGAAACAACCTTCTGAGCTTACAGATGGATCATCTTCAACAAGAATTGACAGATGTGAGGACTCAGATGACTGATGTGAGGAAAAAAGTGAGGACTCAGATGAATCAGTTCATGGATGTAATGAATGGGCTAGCACAAACCCAGGAAATATTGAGGGAGTTAGTCGAGCGGCAGACTCCAGAAGAGAACCATGCTGGTATTGGGGGTACAAGTAACAACACGCATGACCAACCGCAAACAAATCCACCAGAGTTTGGACCCCACATCAACCCTGAAGTCAATGGCATTGGTAATACCCAGAGAAACGCTGGAGATCATGTCCTGCAGGAGGATCCTCAGGATGAACAGTTTACAATATTGGGTGTTGGGGTTGATGAAGTGTATGATCGTCGTCTGGATGAGATTTCTGAAAAGCTGAGATCCTTGGAATCCCAAAACTCTCTGGGATTTGATGTGATGGATATGGGACTGGTGGAAGGAGTCAAGATTCCTCACAAATTCAAACCTCCTTGCTTTGAAAAGTATAATGGTACCTCCTGTCCTTATACCCACCTTCAATCTTTTCTAGGAAGGTTGAAAGCTTATACCATGGATGAAAAGCTGTGGATGTTTTACATCGAAGATAGCTTGACTGGGGCATCCCGTGAGTGATATTCTCACTTATCTAGAGCAACTGTCGGGAACTGGAAGGACTTAGCTGAGGCTTTTATACGCCAATATTAGTACAACCTGGATATGGCACCCAACCGGACTTTGTTGATGGGTATGTCTCAGTCCTCGAGAGAAAGTTTTCGGGAATATGCCCAAAGGTGGAGACAACTTGCTGCTATTGTCCAGCCACCTATGTAAGAAAGGGAGATGGCTGACATGTTTATGAACACATTGCAAGGAACCTACATTGACCGACTTGCTGCTTTCTCTTCCACCAGTTTTGCTGATGTGGTTATAGCTGGTGAGAGAATTGAAAGTCCTTTGAAGATGGGTAAGATCTCTGACAATGGTGTAAGCTCTAGCAATGCCAGAAAACCTTTCTCAGCGCCTCGTAGGACAAGTGAAACTAATTCATTTCATATGGGTAGAGGTAGGCCTCAATACATGCCAAGATCAGTAGCTGCTATCACCATTCCCACTCCAGCACCTCAGCAACAATATCCTCAGCAACAGTATCCTCAACAACAACAGTTTCCTCAACAACAGAGATCTTATGACAACAACAACAACATTCGTTTCAACAAAGGACTTCACAAATAAACAGGGTTATCGATCCCATCCCGATGCCCTATGTTGCTTTACTCCCGTAGTTATTGAAGCTCAACTTGATCGAATTGAGGACTCTGGCTCCACCAGATCCTCAGAACCTTCTAAGGAACTATGATGTCAATGCCAGATGTGCATTCCACTCCAATGCACCTGGCCATACAACATAGAAATGCAGGGCATTGCACGTGAAAGTTTAGGACTTAGTTGACTCCAAAGCTTTAAACGTTGCACCTCCACCAAGTGTCACAAAGAATCCGATACCGAATCATGAAGGACCGAGGATTAATGCCATTGAGGAGGACCAATAATCTATTCTGATTAACAACGTTGCAAGTATTCAAACACCACTGGCCGAAGTAAAAGCTCAACTTTTGAAGTGCCAAGTGTTCCCGGGTTGTGAAGCCCATTGTGAAGCTTGCAAGGTTTCAACCAACGGTTGTGCAAATCTAAAGAAGGGAATCAATAGTCTTATCAGTGAAGGCATTCTACAGATCATATCAATAGTTCCGTCTTCTTCAACATCAACAGACGTCCCTCCTATAACCTCAACAACAATCATTCCAACAGATTCTTCTACAACATCAACAAACTCCCCTTCTTCAACTTCAACAGACATCAGTTCAATGGCATCTTCTACAACAAGAGCGACCATCAATGAAGACATTTCCACAGTCACCATTTACTATGATCCGACAACAATTCATGTCCCGGATTCTTTCAAAAACTTTCAGCAACATCAACATCATCAACTTTCATCACCTGCACCATCTGCAATCAGACCTCCAGTCACCATCTATTATGATCCTCAAACTGTCACCACTCCTTCTTCCGCAACAATTAGTCCGGTCACCATTACGGTTCCTGGACCAGTTCCATATGACATCAGCAGTGTCGTGCCTTGGCACTATGGCTCAGATTTATATTGCAACAGAAAGAAAGTCACTCTTGACACTTCTACACCACATATTGATAATGTCGGGGGAGGTGGAGGCTTCACTCGAAGCGGACGCCTCTTCGCGTCACAATTTCCCAGAGTTAATGCTGAAGCAGAAGCTGCTGCCAAAGAAAAAGGCAAGAGTGTGGTGCCTGAAGAGCTGGTTTCCAAAGAAGCTCAGAAGACATCCTTTGATCAGGATGTAGACGAGTTTTTGAGAATTATCAAGAAGAGTGACTACAAAGTTGTGGACCAGCTCCATCAGACACCCTCCAATATCTCCATTTTTATCTCTGCTCATGTGTTCCGAAGCTCACAGGAATGCATTGCTCAAAGTCTTGCATGTATCTTACGTGCCTGAGGAGATTACAGTTAACCAGCTAGAAACGGTGGTTTCAAATGTTAATACTAGTCATAGACTAGGGTTCACTGATGCTGATCTTACTACGGAGGGCAGTAACCACAATAAGGCTTTACATATCACCTTGGATTGTAAAGGTGCTGTACTTTCTCATGTCTTGGTTGACACTGGGTCATCTCTCAATGTCCTTCCAAGAAAAGCCTTGGTCAAGATGGAATATGATGGTCTTGCACTCCGTCCTAGTAACCTAGTTGTGAGAGCCTTTGATGGTTCTAAGCGATCAGTTCTTGGAGAGATTGAACTGCCTATGGTAATTGGCCCACAGATTTTCAAAACTATCTTCTATGTGATGGACATTCAGCCTGCCTACAGCTGTTTGTTAGGTCGACCCTAGATTCATGCCGTTGGCGCCGTAACATCGACCCTTCACCAGAAGCTAAAATACGAGTGGGAAGACCAAGTTATCATAATCTGTGGAGAGGAAGACATCTTTGTCAGTCATCTAGCTACGTACAAGTACATCGAGATGGATGGGGAGATCCATGAGACAAAGAGTCAAGGTTTTGAAGCTCTCAATGTCAATGAAGCAACAACTGAAGTGTTTTGTACTTCAATTGCTTCTTACAAACAGGCTCGGAAGGTTGTTGAAGACGAGAATGCCCAAGGTTGGGGAAAGCTGCTGCAAGTTCAGATCAAGGAAGACAAATTCGGTTTGGGTTACAGACCATCCCGACAGGTCCAAGAGGTGGCTGCTGAAGCTCCCAAGTTTATAAGTGGGGGAATGCTGACCCCGGATGCAATCAACAATGTGGAAAACAAGGCTGAAAGCGACATCAACCTGGAAAGCTGGATTCGTCCAAGAGTCCCGGACCAACAAGTCCTCAACTGGCTTCCCAAGAAATTATAAGGATTACTGCTGCAGAGTAATTGTTATTTCCTATTTAAGCATGCATCAAGTCCTGCATCTTGCCCAAGGTGTCAGGACTCATTTTGTAATAGGGCCACATATGTATTTTGTGCAAATGGAATATTAATGAACAATGGACATCTTTTACAAACAATCTTTTCGCTCACTGTCTTTTCATTTTTTTTATTTTCGCACAAAACAATAAATGGCAATGTTTTTCTTAATAAACTTCATTCACTTTTTCTAAATAAGATAAAATCAATCACTAAAATGAACAAATCTCAACCCTTGCAGAGATAGCCTTCCAGAATGCACTGACAACGACACTGCTATGACCTCGTATGACTTCGACAATCCGATTAATCAAGCTGATGAAGGGATTGATGAAGACTATGATTTGCCTGAAGATTTGGCCAGGTTATTGAGACAAGAGGAAAAAGTGATTGCTCCTCATCGGGAGGAGTTTGAGACTATCGATCTTGGTACCGAGGAAGATGTGAAAGAAGTGAAGATCGGGGCCAGTATGCGCTCCAGTAAAAGAACAACTTATCAGTATGCTTCAGGAATATGTCAACGTGTTTGCTTGGTCCTATAAAGATATGCCAGGTCTGGATACGGATATTGTCATGCACAGACTGCCATTGAAAGAAGAGTGTCCCCCAGTTAAACAGAAGTTGCACCGTACTCGCCCGGACAGGCCATGAAGATCAAAGAAGAAGTACAAAAGCATGGGGACGCCGATTTTCTTGCCGTGACTAGTTACCCACCTTGAGTTGCTAACATTGTACCCGTACCTAAGAAGGATGGCAAGGTGCGTATGTGTGTTGATTACTGTAATACCTCAAAATTTGCCCTCATTCTCTTTATCTTAACTGGCTTACCGCTTTGCATTCCATTTGCATATTCCTTAGGTCATAACATTCACAATCATGCATTTCATTGCTCCATATGGCATGTGATCGACGCATTTCTTTGTGGTTTGAATCTTCTATTCTGAGGTGATTTATTTGGCTATTGCACCCGTAATAAGACAAAAGTCTGAGCTAGTGATATCACGAGCATCTTCCTATCAATGCCCATCCAGATGCAAGACTCTCCTTTGCCAAGATTCGTTAGGGCTGGTTCTATATTCAGTCGTAGACAATAATCATCAGGATCTAATTCGCCTCTCAATTAGTGTTATGTGTAAGAGATTTTGCAAGGTGCAAGGGGTTTTGGATTCAATGATGAATTATTCATTCAAGCAGCTATTTAATGGCCCGAGTTCAAGGTACGAGTTTAGGATATGTGAATTACTCAAAGGGATCAAATTTTAAGCATGTAGACCGAAATATTCATTCAAGTTTCATTACTTGGAATTCAAGATATAATTCTTTCTTCCTTTTTTCTAACTAATGATCGTTCTCATGTAAACATCACCCGTTTCAACATACTTCGCTTTGTTGGCCCAATTGTTTAAATTCTCATCCACTTTAGCCTTTCTCAAACATAATTAGTTTTATGTCCTATTCCATTTAACCATAGGATATATTATATCTAAATATTCAAATGACCATTTCTTTTAATCTCTATCCATGATCAAGTTTAGTTATTGTTATTGAAAAGCCCATCATTAAAAGTCATTGTAGTCACACATTCTGTTTTCATGAGCAATTCATAACAAAGCTGATGTATGCTAATTCTTTGCTTTTAGTCAAAACCCAAAATAAGTGAAAAAAGAATTCCATGGATATAAATAAGGGGGGAACAAAATTCTGCATTTTGATAAAGTAATAGAGAACTTGCGACAGAATTCACGAGAAAAAACTCCAAACAAGAAATTCAGAAGGATTCAGACATGATAATAGGATGGCAAAACTGATTCTTTTTCAGTAAGAAAAGTTAGTTACAAAAAAAACCAAAAGAGGAGGTTTCAGTTACAGTTACAAAAGAAAAAGAAGAAAAACTCAGAAATTGGTGAGATAAGCTCTAGGAATTCATCTTCGGTATAGCCATAGTTATGGAGATTGGTGATGGTAAACAGCTCCCGACGGAAACCGATTTTGGATGAAGGAAGAACATTTAGCATTGATTTCTTGTTCCCAATCCTTCGTTATCCTTTCTTGACACTCACCTACATACTATATAGAAAATCCTGCAATGTTGAATAGAAAAGGGTCAGTTACAGTAATTATCATGGATTCATAATCCTCATAACAGAATTTCCAATTGCACTAGACTTCAAAAAAAAACAGAATTGCATAGACTTCATAACAGAATTTCATCAAAAATCAGTAACTGAATGCATAACTGATTTTTCTAACAAAATTTACCGGAAAACTCTTCACAAAAGGCTGCATCCATTTTCTATAAATCAGAGGACTTCTTCTTCAATAATGGGTTTTGAATCTCTTCCACACAATCTTCCTTCAACCTCTTTCACCATTATCCATAATTTGCAACCCTCTTAAATGATTCTTCTCCAATATTCATATTTTTCTTCACAACTCCCCAATATCCATCATTTTCTTGAACCAGAAAATCCAGAAACAAAAAAGCTCTTCACCAATCTTCTTCCTCTCACAATTTCAATAATCTTCAAAGCAACCTCATCTTCGACCTTCATCAAGAAGATGCAACCTGCAAATCAGTCACAGAACCACAACAATAGCTTGCTGCATATCATCATCTCTCCAAAACGGATCGATCGAATCCGCAGAACCTGCATATCAAACATTCAGCCCTCTATTCCTCAACCTTCGTATTCGATCTGAACCTCTCGCACAACTGCAACCATCTTCACCGGTAATCATCAGCCACATTGAATCTCCGATAATCTGGCGGAATCTGCATCATCATTACAAGGACACACAATCAACAAGCAAACTGAAGCATCGACAAGAACGAGTCAATAACCGACGATTTCGGACACAAGAAATCAGTGAAGATCAAGAAGGTTATAACTTAACCACAACAAGGAATCGACATACCCGAATGCGTCATCCATTACCGCGGAGGAAGCATGTCCAAAAGCGCGTTGCCGTTCTTAATCCATGGTGGCTCTGTAACTTCAGAATCTTTTTTTGAGCTGTATGATTCAAAAGAGGCCAGAAAAGAAAGACAATCGCATCCGATAAATGGGCGGAGAATTGAAGACGATCGTGTTCGATTTCCTGCGGAGGCTTTCTTTGAGATGGAAGGCGGTGAGGTTTTTCTGTGGAAGGAGAAACAAGATCGAAGTTGAACGAAAGACCAGAGATGGGTTGTTCCGTCGGCGATGCGTTCAAACGAACATGGCGGATCCCGATTTTGAGTTTCATTTCGGTGATTTGTTTTCATGAAGAAGATGGACGATTAGAGGTTTATCAGGGAAGACCGTTAGGGCTTTGTTGCAGTATGGAGGGGCGTTATTATCCCGACGACATTGTTGCCGACGATGCATTTTAGCAGAGAGGACGAACAGGTTGTTGTTCTTCGACGGCGAGGTTTTCTTTGGGGATAATGGAGTACTCGCGGTGGGAGACCGAGGCGGAGTTATGATGAAGATGAAGCAGAAACGAGGTTGGTGGTTAGTTAATATTGTCAGCGGCGGCATAAATTTTTTCCTGCAAAGGTTTCTATGAGACGAATAGAGGATGGTGAAGAAAAATCGAAGGTGATAATTGAAGATTGATTTCATCGCACGGCCGTTCAGTGGTGGTTAGCAGTTCTCTTTCAGTGGAATTTTCATCACTAGGTTAAAGATGAAGAATATGTAGGCTGGGCTCAGTTGATGGAGACCCATGGTGATGCTATTCGGACCAATGCCTTGCTCCTACCCCTCCCTGCGCTTGTCATTGGGCTCAAGCCCATGGATCGCTTATCACACTCTCCAATTTTCTCTCAACACCCCCTCTCTGTACTTGTTATGTGAAATGGGCCTAGCCCCATAGAACGCTGTTGACACCCTCAAACTTCAGTATTGCACCCCCTTCTGCGCCTAGTGGGAGGAAATTGGGCCTTGGGCCGTTTTTGTTATTGGCTGTGGTTGAATTTCAAATACACCCTTTGTTCTTTATTTTAGAAATTTATTATTAATTTTCTTGTTTAAGTTCTTAATTAATCTTCTTGCTAATTAATTTTTGATGATTAACATTTTTTATTAGTTTCTTGGCATTTTTTTATTTAGAATTTTTGCACTAATTACAATTAGTGTTTAGGATTAATTTAGATTGATTTGTTCATGCGTTTTTTTTTATCGATTTGTATCGATTTCGATTATGGTGGATCCTCATGAAGCAATTATGGAAGATGAGCATTTATTTTGCTCATAGGAGACTACAAGACCTTGCTTGAGGATTTTTTTTGGATTTTCTTTTATGTGAAGAATCGGCACTTCGATCAAGTAAGTGATTTCGAGTTTTTTCGACCTTTAAGCATCATTTTAGTCGTATGCGGCTTAGGATCATATAATTTAAGGTGCATACTGAGCCCTCCCACCTGAGGCGTTGGATATATATGTGATTTATGATGATATGCGTCGATTTCGGAACTTAGGGATTAGGTTGCGAACCATTAGGATCGATTCCTTTCACTTCCCCTTAAAATCCACTTTTTTGTCCGTTTCGTCGCAATTATTAAAAATAGTTTTAGGTGGGATAAAATTCTGGAAAAATTCATGAGTGATACTCATCCTCTTAATTAATTTGTCATAATTTTTGTTTCCAGATTTGGGTGGTTTTAATAATTAATTTGGATTTTAGATCATGAGCTGTCCAGAAAGGGAGTGTTTTGACATAAGGGACCGAAATCGATTTTTCCCCATAGGTGTGAAACCTATTTTTTGTGCGTGATTAATCACTGTAATTTGTGACATTTTGATGCTCCTTAGGCATTTTTTTCATGATTTTTAGTGCCCTTTTTGATCCACTTTGTGGAGGTGTTTTTTGGCGATCATGCCTTGTTACCTTGCTAGTCAAGGATTTGTTTTGGCACTTTGGTGCATAATTTTATGGAATCCTTTTGGACAATGTAAGATAATGACTATATCATTCCAGGGATTTAATTTCATAATTTTTAAAGGCTTTTTGCTATTTTTCCATGTCACCTAGATCCTAGGTTGATTCATGTGTTTATGTGTCGCATAACCTAAATGTTAAGAAGGCATTCATGCCATTTTCTTGAGGGAATTTTTGGTAACTTTTAGGAGTTGATTATAGGTCATTTTTATGTCTTTAATTCCAGTCATAGGTCATTTTTTGAACCATACTCATTTGGTTTGTTTTGGTGCTTCAAAGTGCATACTTATGTAACCTAAATTAGTTTCTCTTCTCCTCTAAATAATAATATGAATTATGTGGGAATAATTAATGCCTATTCATGCATTCTAAGTGCATCTCATACCTTGTATGCTACTGACCCATAATCATTTCATTCATGTTCGCATGCCATTCTTCCTTAGTTTGCATCATGTGCGTTCTTATGCGATTTTTGTTCGTTTCTTCTCATATCTTCTTCTCATTGCTCCATATGCCTAAACCATTGCATCCATGATTGTATATTCCTTCACACATATTCATGAGCATTCACTACTGACTTTGATGTTCATTTCATGCACTAATTCATACTTGTAAGCCATACGCATTCATACTTCATCCATAAACCCTAATTTGCATTTATGTGATCTTAGGTGAACTTTTTGTACATAGTTTGACATAGTTTGATTTTGTGAGGTATCCTAGCATCCTTAGGGACCTATAGCATGTAGCTACTGACTTTAGGAGTCATGTAACCTTTAGGTATCTTTATCTTTAGACTTAGGTCTTATTTTAACCCTAGTTCCATTCTAGGACGTTTATGGTACTTAATCGTTTTCATGCTTTGATTTTACTTTCAATATGCGTTGTCATGCTAACTTTTGTTTTGTAGGGGGGAAGATTGATGTAAGCATTACTTCATTCCTATCTCTTATACATTTTAATTGTGTTTGCCTTAGCACCTTGTGCTTTGTTCATAGGCTTTCCCTTTCTTTAGAGACAACTTAACTTCCTTAGGAAGTAAGTTAGTTTCTAACTCTTTTTTCTTCTTTTCCTTTTCTTCCTTAGGATTAGAAAACTTCATAAACCGTTAGGATCTCCCTTTTGTATATGATAACTAACTTAGGGTTGTGTATTAGTTCCCCTTAGTTTTTTTCCCTTTTTTCACTTGAGTCTTTCTCTTCTCATCTCACAAAGAAAATAACAAAACATCTAAGGATAAACCGAACAATCTTGTACGACACGAGACTTTGTTGCGGAGTGTTTATACGCGTCCTGTTTCGGGGCGAGGTGTAAATACTTCCCGCGATGGATAGGTCTTAGTACAAGACAGTTCACAAACAAATTCAAAATACTTCTCTTAAAAGACCAAAAACAAATAACAAGCGACTATCCTGCGGGAACTTCTTTTCTCATCTCATTCACTCACAACGCGAACTCGCGGCGACTTGTCTTTCATGCAAGACGGTAAACGCACTCGTACCAGACGAGCCTGCAACACCTGAGCATAGACATACGCAGTTCCAGCATAAAAAACACAAACAAATAGTTCCTGCCTTAGTTAGGCGAACTACGTCGACTCTGATCCTCATTATCCCGATGAGGTACGTAGGCAGCGGGGTAGGGCCCGTTCGAGCTCATTCTTTATTTTCCCTACATTTCTCCCTTTCTTTCCATTTTCTTATCTCAGTTCCTTTCTCATTTCATTCCATTCCAGTTAGCGGTTTTATTCAGCAGCAGTTATATTTTTCTCACCCTTTGAAACAAGCAAGCAAGCGTGGATCCCGTCGGGTACGACGGACGGATTGGGGTGCTAATACCTTCTCAATTCGTACCGACTCCCGAACCCAGATCTTTGGTTTGCAGGACCTTGTCCTTTCCTTCTTCCTCAGGTTTGTGCAACATTACCTTTCCCATTCTTTTCGGGAAAAAAATGTCTGGCTGGCGACTCTACCTTTTCCGCGCCACTTTCGCGTTTGTACTAGGATGAAAATCCCGGGAGCGACAATTACCGGGATCTGAATAGAGCCAACACGAAAGATGACTTCCCATTACCTCACATTGATGTATTGGTGGATAACACGGCTCAGTTCTCAGTATTTTCTTTCATGGAAGGATTTTCTGGATACAATCAGATTAAGATGTCACCTGAAGACATGGAGAAGCCAACCTTCATTACGCCCTGGGGCACATTCTTCTACAAGGTCATGCCGTTCGATCTGAAAAACACAGGTGCAACATATCAACGGGCTATGGTAACATTATTCCATGATATGTTCCATAAAGAAATCGAGTGCTATGTGGACGATATGATTGCCAAGTCCCAAACAGAGGAAGATCATTTGGTGAATTTTCTGAAACTGTTCAAGCCTCTGAGGAAGTATCAGTTAAGGTTGAACCCCAACAAGTGCACATTCGGGGTGCGTCCTGGTAAGCTGCTGGGTTTTATTGTAAGTGGAAAAGGAATTGAGTTTGATCCCAACAAAGTCAAAGAAATTCAGGAAATGCCTGCACCTAAGACTGAGAAAGAAGTTCGAGGGTTCTTAGGTAGATTGAACTACATCTCAAGGTTCATATCTCATCTCACTGCAACCTGCGAACCCTTGTTCAAGCTGTTAAGAAAAGAGCAAACAGTCAGGTGGAGCGATGACTGTCAGAGAGCTTTTGAAAGGATCAAAGAATATCTGCAAGAACCTCTAGTTCTCATGCCTCAAGTCGAAGGAAGACCTCTAATCATGTACCTGACAGTATTAGAAGAGTCAATGGGGTGTGTGTTGGGCCAGCATGACGAGTCTGGTCGAAAAGAGTATGCAATATACTACCTAAGCAAAAAGTTTACCGACTGTGAACAACGTTATTCACTGCTCGAGAAAACTTGTTGTGCTTTAGCGTGGGCTTCTCGCCGACTAAGACAGTACATGTTGACTCATACTACCTTATTAATTTCAAAGATGGATCCAGTCAAGTACATATTCGAGAAGCCAACACTTACCGGAAGGGTTGCAAGGTGGCAAATGATTCTAATAGAATATGACATTCAATACACCTCTCAGAAAGCCATCAAGGGCAGTGTATTGTCTGACTATCTGGCTGAGCAACCCATTGATGATTACCAGCCTATGAGATTTGACTTCCCTGATGAAGACATCATGTTCTTGAAAGAAAAAGATTGTGAAGAGCCTATTCACACTGAAGGCCCTGATCCAGAAGGAGCATGGACTATGATGTTTGACAGGGCAGTTAATTGCAACAGTCGTGGGGTTGGTGCAGTGCTTGTTACACCTAAAGGAGTTCATATGCCTTTCTCAACAAAGCTCACCTTTTCTTGCACTAACAACGAATCAGAATACGAATCTTGTATCATAGGACTTGAGGAAGCCATTGACCTCAGGATCAAAACCTTGAATGTATTCGGAGATTCAACTTTGGTAATCAACCAGACCAACGACAAGTGGTACACTCACCAGGAGCATCTGATTCTCTACCGTGAATATACGAGGAGATTGTTGACCTTCTTCACAACAGTTAAGCTTGAATACATCCCTCGAGATGAGAATCAGTTTGCAGACGCTTTGGCTACCATTTCATCCATGATAAAAGTGCAGACTGCTAACTATGTACCTCGGATCTTGGTATCCAGACTGGACAGACCGACATATGTATTCTCTGTGGACACTGTCATTGATAACAAGCCTTGGTACCACGACATCAAATGATTCTTGGAAACTCAGACGTACCCGCCTGGGGAATCTTCAAACGATAAGAAGACATTAAGAAGGCTAACCGGCAATTTCTTCCTCAATATTGATGGTTATTTGTACAAGTGAAACTTCGACATAGTCTTACTCAGACGTGTTGACAAGAAGGAAGCAGACCTACTAATGCACGAAGTACATGAAGGTTCTTTTGGTACCCATGCCGGAGGATATGCAATGGCAAAGAAGTTGTTAAGATCAGGTTACTAATGGATCACAATGGATGCAGACTGTTGTGCTTATGCCAGAAAATGCCACAAATGTCAGATTTACGCAGATAAAGTGCATGTGCCTCCGAATCCTTTGAATGTAATGTCTTCACCTTGGCCCTTCGCCATGTGGGGCATTGATATGATTGGAAAGATTGAACCGACTACTTCAAATGGTCACAGATTCATCTTGGTAACCATTGATTACTTCACCGAATGGGTTAAAACAGCTTCGTATGCAAATGTCACCAGACAAATGGTAGCTCGATAAAGGGATATCATCTGTCGATATGGAGTTCCCGAGCGAATCATTACTGATAATGGTTCCAATTTGAACAAACAGACGATGGCAGAACTTTGTCGGGACTTCAAAATTCAACATCATAACTCTTCTCCTTACAGGCCAAAGATGAATGGCGTTGTTGAGGCAGCTAACAAGAATATTAAGAAGATTGTGAAAAAGATGGTATTCACCTACAAAGACTGACACATAATGCGGCCATTCGCCTTACATGGGTACCAAACCTCTATCAGAACGTCTACTGGGGAAACACCTTATCAGATTGTGTATGGTATGGACGCTGTCCCACCTGTTGAAGTTGAACTACCCTCCTTACGGGTAATGATGGATGTGAAACTGGATGATGCAGAATGGGTCCGATCTCGATATAATCAACTAAGTCTGATTGAAGAAAAGAGATTAGCAGCCATCTGTCATGGGCAGTTATATCAAAAGCGAATGAAGAAAGCCTTTGATCAGAAAGTCGGACCTCGGGAATACCAAGTGGGAGAGCTTGTTTTGAAAAGACTTATTCCTCCTCATACAGACCACAGGGGTAAATGGACGCCAAACTATGAAGGCCCATTCATAATAAAGAATGTTTTCTCTGGTGGAGCACTGATGCTCACTACTATAAATGGCGAGGATTTCTTATCTCCTATGAATTCAGATGCAGCTAAAAAATACTTCACATAAAAGACCCGCTGGACATAAAAACAGAATGTAAGTCCAGGAAAAAATAGGGCATCCCGGCGAGTCAAAAACAAAATAAAAGACTCGGGCAAAAGTTAGGGAAAACAATGTACACTCGCTGAGTTGAAAAGCCACATCGGACAGCTCAGGCAAAAATGGGTATCCCGGTGGATTGAAAACCCGAAAAGGCGACCCACGCAAAATCAGGGAATAAGCGAACAACTGCATTCTGAATTTGTTTGTATCACTCATAACATGGCAAGCTTCGCAAGGATAAAGCGTTGGTAAGAATCAACCTTCTTTAGAAAGAAAGATGAGAAGAACGTCAAGGTCATACGGGTCATAGCAAAGGAAGCTCACTGGAGCGTCAAGTTCAACATTCCCAACACTTTTATTTTCTCAATTTACAGCAATCTCCTCCTTTCAGGGATTCTCTTCTTCACTGTAATTTCCTATTCAGGGCATACAAATCAATAAAATCAGAATTTTCAGTCACACTCTGTTTTGTACATTTTTGTTTCGTTTGCAAAATGTCCAAAGTTCATAATATAACACTTGCATGAAAACATATAAGCCATTTTAATAAATGCTTGCGTGAAATATGTTAATCTTAAACAAATCTAACTCCTATGACGGAATCCGGTTGAGGATGCCTCGGGACACTTGCATTTTTCCTTTGTTTAACAGGTTGCAGGTACTCAAGGCAGACAACTCTTCTGACCTATCAACTCATTTTGATCAGAATTGGCCCAAGAATTATGCATTTTCAGTCCTTGAACTTCAAGAAATTTCAAAAGGGCCAAAACTTCTCAAATTTGCAAAATGGTATAGATCTTTCCATATACTTGTGCCAGCATGCCAAATCTGTTTCCATGGTCCTCCTTGAACTCAACTGAGGCCAGACACCCCTTGCAACCAGGCCTGCCATGACCCATACCTCAAGTACAACCAAACTTGACTTTTTGCATTTCACACCATACCAATCAGCATAGCCCACAACAACTCTTCTGACCTATCAAGACATGATATGTGGACATTATGCAAGCCATACCACATAACACATTGGCCTGAAACTAAACACAACTCAAGAACACAAAAATCTTCAAGAAACTTCATCTCTTCGAAATTCATAACACAGCCACAAAAACTTCAAGCAAACTTCACCATTCAACTCAACATCACTCATAGAACATTTCCCACCCTTCATTATAGCCTAAAACATCACAAAACAAAAACACGATTTCTCACCTTTCAAAACTGAACTTCAAAAAGAGGCCACATACACTCTATCAAAGCATCAAAGAAGCTCAAGGGTGATCAGAGAAGGGTGTTTGCATCAAGAAGAAGGCCCAAGCAGCTTCATTGGCAAAGCTTCATCTCAGGTACCTTCTTGAAACATTTTTCCAGAAATCGTTTCTTTAGTTACAAGATGATAGAGTTTGTTCTCCTGATCACAATGAACTTTTATTTTTGAAGAATGGTTGAGAATTGAGTGTGTATGCGTGTTCTGAAATTTCATCCATTTTTATGTTTTTGTTTGAATCTTGATCATGATGCAAAATAAATGAAATGTGTTGTTGGATTCTTGTTCTATGATGCTTAGTGATCATTTCTGGAGATTTGGGGAGTTTTTTATGGTCTGGGGAGAGAGATGAGGTAGGGACCCTGCCGGAGAAGACAACCGGAACACTGTTTCGGCCGTCTGAAGTTAATTAGGGCTAATCTAGGTGATTAAGTGAATTTGAATTTGGACTATTAGATGAGTGTTTTCCGCGCGTTTTGAAGGGTCAGGATGGATCAATTAAACCCTAAACCTAATTAATTAATTAAATTAGGTCAGATTAAAACACAGTCATTGGATCTCATTTAAATGATAGGATTAAGTCATGGCCTTAGGATCTGAATACCTCAAGTCACGTGGACTTTGCTTCCTGGCCCTTGGATCATCCAACTTGCAATCTCAGCCTCTCATTTAGCATACTTTTATTTTTATTTTATTTTTCTTTGTATTTTATTTCACGAATTTATTTAAAATAGTTAGAAAACTCCTAAAAATATTTCCTTTTGCATTTTCGTTTCAAATATTTTTCTTAATCAGAAAATAATTTTTATTTTATTTTTTGCACATAAAAAGTATTTTTGAAATATTTAAATGTTTATTTTAATTAATTAATGAAAATTAATTAATTAAAATAGCATTTAGGTTTCTAAAAATCACCAAAAAATTCATGTTGCATCTTAACACATTTAGAAACATTTTCAAATCCCACATACAAATTTCTTTTTGGTTTTGATCATCATTTGACAATTTTCTTTGAATTTAGGGTTCATAAAATCACATTTTTAAACCCAAAACTTTGGAAAATCTTTTCTGCCTAACCATGAAGGGTTTGAAGTTGGTTCTTTTTGCATTGTTTTATACACATCATGTAGTATCTAGGATATTTTTGGAATGAATTTATTTTAAATTTTTAATTTGTTTGGAATTTTACATTGAGGATCACCCAAAAAACCCTATAAACTTAGGAAATTCATAACTCCTTCTAGGTTTAGCTTCTGACCTCCCCCTTTGGATGGTAACCTAGTGTAGTTTTAGGGTTCCTTTGAGTGCATTTTAAATTTTTTATAATGGCATTTTCTTCTGTCTTTGTCATTTTCATCTCATCCTTCCATGTAACCCTAATTTTGCATCTTTACTTTCATCTTACATTGCATTGCATGAACATATGAACTTGCCATGCCATTCTAAGCATTTGTATGCCATCTTAGACATCTTAAGACATTGCTTGAACATTGCTTTATCATTTATTCATACATTTGCTATGCTTTGCATCCATTTCATTTAATAAACATCCATGTGTTCACATGCTTCCTACATGCTTCATTTGCATTCATTCTCTTGTATGATCACACCATTGCATCTTGTATGCCTTTGCATCATGTCATAACATCATTTGCATCATGTACATGCTTCTGGTTTTGGTCTTTGCCTTTTCATATACATTGTTTCATTTCACTTCTTTCCTTATGCATCTTGTGCTAACTTTTCAGGTTAATGGTAAGTTGTTTGGGAGTTGGATTTGCCTTCACCTCCCACATCTTCTCATACTTTCATATTGCATCCTTGCTGCATTTTTGTTTGTCTTTGGGTTGGCTTGCTCACTTGTGTTCCTCTTCCTTTCTTTCTTCAAGTTACTTATCTTCTTAGGAAGTAAGTAACTTATTCTTCTGCTTCCTTCTCTTTTCATCTTGCTTCTCCTTGGTGGATTCCTTGAAGACTTCTCCTTTAAGCCTCACAAACCATAGGAACATCCAATCATGATAATAATTAGGGTTGTGATTAGTCACCCTAGCTTTTTACCTTTGAGTCTTCTTGAGTATCTCTTCTCACATCATTAATCAGAGACTAAACTCTTAAAGCTTTAGGACTTTGGAATTAGGGTTATGCCTGCATCCTTCTCTTAGGATGGAGTGTATAACTTTAATCCTAAGTGTTAAACCTTTAATTTGTTTAAACCTCTTAATCAATCCATCTAATAATCACTAAGACATTAACTTGTAACTTGGGCCTTACATTAGGGTTCTAATTCTTCCTTTATTGGTTAAGAAGGACTAACCCTAGTGTTTAATGGACAAGTCCCCCTCAAGTTGTCTTACAAACCATAAAATTCACTTCTTAATCTTACCACCTTTAATTAAAATCCACTTAATAAAGGCTTGTTTTGTCATGAATTTAATCCCTAACCATGGATTTAGTTGAGGAGTATTCCTTAGCTTAAGTGTTCTCATCTATTATCCTTCTATTAGGATGGTGTAACGAGCTCACTAATCTGTGATTAGAGATTAAACTCATTACTTAACACTGAACAAAAACCCAAAAAAAATCTAAATAATCACAAGTAGGTTAATGATCTTAATCCTACATCATCATGGTAATTAAGTTGAGATGCTTATCTCATACTTAAGTATTCTCATTATCCCTAAACAAATCTGAAAACACAAAAACAAAAAAAAAACAATAATCGTCTCCTTCGGGATTCTTTTCTCATCACACTCACTCATAAACGAGAACTTGCTTCTTCTGTCTAATGCAAGACAGTTAACACTCGAGCCAAACGAGTCATACACTTGAGCATAGGCAAGTAGGTAGTTCATCAGTCAATTTTTTCTTTCAGTCTCTTTGAGTCGAACTATGGTGTTCTAACTTCCTCATTGCACGCGAGGATACGTAGGCATAACTTAACAGTTATCGAACAAAAGTCTCTATGTCTTCCCCCTCTTTTAGCTTACCTTTTAAGCCTCAGTTCCTGAGCATTCACCCTTTTGCACCGACACTTGTATTCTTTTCCAGCTTTTGCACACCGATAGCACATACACCTACCCCTTTAAACACAATCTTGTAAGCGTGGATCCCGTCGAATACGACGGACAATCTGCGTGATAATACCTTCCCAGGTTGTAACCAACCCCCTTCTCAGTTTCTCTGGTTCGCAACCGTCTTATCCATCTTTTTCTAGGTTTATGCAGCATTACCTTTCCATCGGGATAAAAATGCCTAGTTGGCGACTATATTCATTTCACCTTCATTTTCTCTTTTCGCCGACCGTTCGTGCTTGTACCGGGATGCAAATCATTAGGAGCAACAGCTTGGCGACTCTGCTTGGAACCCTTATATTGCCACCAAGGCTTCTAGTTCTTTTTGTGGGTTCCTCCTAGCGCTTGTTTGATTTGTGTTTACGAGGGTGTTATGTGCTACTTGTGCTTTTTGTTTATTTCTTTATTTATTGCTTTCTGTACAGCTTTATTTATTGCTTTTCATTTACAGTTTTACGCATTCAATACTATTATCATATCATTGGTGCTGGATCTCTTGTCTGTTTTGGCAGGTGGGGATCATTTAGTGATTAAGGTTCCATACCGGGGACCTGAGTGACACATAGGCTAGAGTGGCTTCATATTCTTTCCCATTCCATTTCGGTCTGGTGCGGGAATATGAAACACGGTTCAGACATGGGTTTCTTCTTGAGAACTCTGTGCTACGGATTTCATGTAGTACTAGGGCTAATTGGGAAGCCTGCTAAGTCTAGATGACATTTTATGACCATCAGCATCTGATGTAGAATTAGAAGAGGATCTTTTATGGTTATTGTAAACATTGTACCTTCGGGTTAGAAGTGTTTACACTTCTCATAACTGATCCAAGTTTGAGGATCCTTGTTCTATAACAACACATGTTAGGGGGTTGGGATGTTTATTGGTTTGCAGGAACCTTTGGCATCATCATACCCTTGTTACTAATGTTTGTTTAAGGCTGTATTTTTTGGACAGTTCTTGTGAAACCCTGGACCTGTGACTCTTTATTTGAGTCCCCCACCTGGTTACTGGTTCTCTAAGCCTCCATTCGGACTTATGAACACACATGGACCCTATCAAGGCAGATAACAGATCCAACACTTGATCACAAACCCTTTACATATCATTTTGCATACATCATTTTTGCATCATTTAACATTTGCCTATTTTTTTTACAAGGTATCCACCTTATTATCTTTGGTTTGGCTTTGACATGTTCTGCTGCTCAGACTTCTCCAGTTATCTACAACAGCATTTTCACCAGAGGTTCTCCCCAGTTCTCTCCATCAGTTGTCTTCATTAGATACTCATCTCCAGCATCTTCTTCAGTTACCTTCATCAGCAGTCACCCTCAGTTTTCTTCACCGGCATCCAATATCAGCATGGACACTTCCATAAAGAGCAACATCACATACCACTTCTTTGAGCCTACTCTGACAGGCATCAGACAGATCCAGTCTCTCATTACTCCTGATAATGTCCCATTATTCAGAGAACATTATGGAGGCATATTGGACATGATCATGGACCTAGATGCATCCCAGAGGAACATGATCCATACTTTCTTGGAGTTTTATGATCCTCCTCTCAGATGCTTCACATTCCCTGATTTTCAGTTGGGACCTATGCTAGAAGAATTTTCCATGTTGTTAGGAGTTCCTATCAGGAGAAGGATTTCTTTCAACCCAGAGATGGTTGCTCCCAAGAATGAAGATATAGCTAGGGCCTTGCACTTGGAGCCTACTCTCATTGATAAGAGCATGACCACCAAGGCTGGAATTCCAGGTCTACACTTGCATTTCTTGATCTTCCAGGCCACCCTGCATGCTGCAGCAGGGAAGTGGCATGTTGTTTGTGCCCTCTTGGCCCTCAGCATATATGGAGTTATCTTGTTTGCAGACGAGCCAAAGTTTGTAAGCAAGAATGTGTTGCACCCCAAAATTTGCCCTCACAAAACAAGAATTTTTGTGATAAGAGGTTCACAAGGTTCACAAGGTTCACAAGACATCTTATGAGGTTCACAAAGTTCACAATTAGTCAGAAGATTTGACATTTCCCTCAGACAATGCATCCTCCTAAGCAATGCATCCTAAACTAGGGTTTTGACTTTAATCAGGATAAATGGACTTCCAAGACTTCAAGTGAGCTTCATAACATCTTATATGTTTTTAAGAATCCCCATGACAAGTTTAAATAATTTTCTCAAAGGTTTGCTCAGTCAGATGATCAGATAGGTAAAAATCAGTCAAAGCAGTTAAAAAGTCAAACTGAGGTCAACTGTGGTCAAATCAAAGTCAAACTTCATGATTTTTTGCCAACACCAAGTATATGAAGTAAAATTCATCATTTTATCAAGGGTTGATCATGATTCATCAAGGAGATTTCAGATCATCAAGAATCAGGAGTTTCTAAATTAGGGTTTCCTTAGGAAAAGTCAACTGAACTTTGACCAGCCATAACTTTTACATGCTTCATCAAATTTTTCCCATCCAAAGCTCATTTTGAAGGAAATTGAATTCTCTATAACTTTGTGTCTCACAAGCCAAGCCCAAAAATGCTTCATTTGGAAGGTATGAGCTAAGACATTATAGGTCCTTTTGAAAGTCAACAAAAAGTCAACAACTTCAAAAGAGCATAACTTGAGAATGATAAAAGATATGGACATGAAACCAATGGGGTTGGTTATAGGACTCTTTAAGCTTTCCAAAATGTCCAAGAACACTCTCATAGCCTTAAAATTGAAGGAGTTGTGTCCTTTCAAAGTTGGGAAATGTTTGAGAAGAATATTGAACAAAAGGGGTCTTAGAATCAATTTTTTCCAAATGGGCTTACCATTGTGCAACCCAATCCTTGAGATATCATCCCACACGACCCAATCCAAGCATTTTCATGATTTTAATTTTTTATTTAGTATTTATTTGAATTTTATCCATTAAAAATATAATTAAATCTAAATAAAATATGAAAATTGAATATTTAAAAGTGATTCTTCTTCTAGAAAGTCTTAAAAACCATTCAAAGCTGATTGATATCACACAAATTCGTGCTAGCTTAATTTGGAAGGGTTAGATAAGATATTTTTCAATATTTGAAAGGAGAAAACTTCATGATCAAGTAATCAAGACAAGGCCCATAAATCCATGTTATTCTGACCTAATTCAGTTCACTACATATACACAAACATAACACAATGCCAAGGGCACGATTTTGCTGCCTCAAGAGTAAGTTTCAAACTTCACAAAATTCATCAAAAACTCTCAATTCGGATTCTTGGTTAGAGGCTCTCTCAAGGCATTATAAGGGTTGCAAAACACTCCTTGGATATCACTGAACCTATTCCAATCCTTAAAAGCATCCAAATCATTACATATTGCTTAAACCGAATCAGTTTTGCTCTTGGTTTTGAAATTTTCGATTCTCATTATATATGCATTGTAAACTAATTTTGTTTATTAATTCATGGTTAGTTGAAGCTTGTGATGGATTCTGGGCAAAAATCTTGAAGAAACAGTGGATAAATCGTTAGATTCCATCTTAGGGTTCATACCTTATGATTTAGGGTTTTCTAATTTAATGGATATTAATTCATTTTGAAACCATAGATCAATTCAGTGAAGTGCATGGATCATGTTTGTGCTAACAATTTGACAAAATCATGTGTATTTGGCCGTGTATGGAATTCGCAGGTTCAAGAACGCAAGAAGATTCGCAGGAAATTTCCCAGTAAATTTCGCAGGAAAACCTGCGAAATTCCAAGGAAGGAGATGAAGTCAGCGCGCCAAAATTTTTATTCAAATATTTGATATAATATTTTATGTTTTATTGTTAATATTATTTCAGAACAATTAGCCTGGCTCAGTTGGTTTGTGTATGCGCGTTTGAAGTTGATGGTTCTGGGTTCGAATCCCCCCAGGCCATTTTGCATTGTTTTGTTTTTTTTAGGATTTTACAGGTGAAGAAACAAAACCTAATGGTACTCACTCCATATCACATGCGCGCGCATAGCCTAGTGGTTGGCTTATTGGTCTTGAAGGAATAAAGCCTAGGGTCTGGGTTCGAATCCCAGCCCCAGGTAAGTCTTTTTTCTCATTTTTCTTACTTTTTTTTTATTTTTTGTTTATATATTTAATTAATTTAATAAATGGATAAATGTTAAAATAATGCTTATATTATTTTCTTGTGAATAATTCAAAGAGTTTATATTTTCTGAAAAAATTCAAACTTTATTCTTAGAACTATTTAATATTTATTTTACTATACATATTATTAATATTATTTGATTTGTATAAATAAATTGATTGTATTTAGATTAATTCATAAACCCTAATATTTTCATATAAAACCTAATTTTCTTTTATAAACCCTAATTTTCCTTATGAACCCTAATTACCTTGTGAATAATTTATTTATTTGTTTATTTTAATTTTTATAATTTGTTCATATTATATATAGTTTTATAATTTAAATAATTTAATTAAGTAGTAAACCCTACTCTATTTTTCTAAATAATAAAAAAAAACTTATTTTATTTTTATGAATGTAATTTATTTTCTTTATATGCTTATTTAATTATAATTAGATATTTTATAATATGTATATAAAATTAAAATAATTAGATTATTTGTCATATTTTGTTAATATATAATATTTATTATTAATTAAAACCTTACAAATAATTATTCATTTAAAATTGAACTTTTAATTTATTATTTATCATTATGCTAATTCTTGCATCTTATTCTTATTTATTTTATTACTACTAACCCCCTTTATTTATTTATTTACTTCTTATGTGATTATTTATTTTATTATTATTACTAACCCAATTATTTATTTATTTATTTACTTATTTATTTTAATTATTTTAATTATTATAATGTAATTGTATCTCTTATGTAATAGTTGTAGTAATTTTTAAATGCTATGGTTAGTAAAATAGGGAGTGTAAAACATGTTTGTATGTAAACTTGAATTTAGATCATTAAAACTTAAAGATAAATATCTGAATTGGTACACTCACACACGTAAGTCGATCCTGGATCGCCATCTCACTTCTTAAGGGTTATCTCTCAAGTTGCCTAAACAAAAGGTCAAGTAATGTGTATAAAGCAAAGTCCCTCATCTCACATCATCTAGTCCCTTAACAGATAAAAAGATCAAGTCCCTTCATGGTTGCCTTCGTAATGATCTTGTCCCTTTCGAATAAAGATGATAAGTCCCTTCGAATTGCTTATACACCTTACAGTTGCCTAAATAACAGTTGTCCCTTCACATGTCCCTTATTACATCCAAGGTAATGACTACTTATTCCTTAATAATAGGGATAGTCTTACCATTTAAAGGATATTTAAGAACAGAAAAGACTTAACTTAGGGTAGGTTCCTCTTATGTACTTGCTCACTTTTCAAAAACATTTCAAACACTTCACATTTTTCAAGCAAATTTTCAAAACAAAGACTTTATATATATCCGTACATGGATCATTATAAAGTACTTAAAGAAAAATTTATTCACACACTACACTTCTTAAAACAATTTAAAGTGAGCTAAGTAACTAAGAGCCCATGGATAACGATGGATGTAAAGGGTGCTAACACCTTCCCTTTACATAACCTACCCACCGAACCCAAAAATCTTTTAAGGTCTTTCCTGTTCTTTTATGCCCTTTCCTTTTGGATAAAATAAAAGTCGGTGGCGACTCTTGCTATCCGCAACATAACTAAAGTCAGTTCTCCCACATGGTTACAGAACTGGCGACTCTGCTGGGGACTAATATTAAAGAGGGGTACCCTTAGGAATTAGATCACTTTAAACTTGTTTGCTTTGTTTGCTTTAATTTACTTGTTGGGTGCTTTTATGTGTGAAAGATCCTAACCCGGATCTAGTGTACCTTAGGTAAATGGCAATAGACCAAGGAAACTGTACGACGTATACCGATATGGTTAATCTGGTGGCCATAGTTAGTGTGACTTCTTGGTTGGTGCTTATGTTCCTTAAGTCAAGTTGAGGATAATATGAGGCTGCCATATGTTGTCAATACACTAACTAACTTTTAGAACCCTAGTTATCCCATCTTGGCCTTTAGAAAGTAGTGAGATAACCGGCTTTGGTGAAGACTGAAGTTGGTTGATACTCGATACTACGCTCATTGAGATTCTAAACTTGGAGGGTTTTGGTTGGCAAGTAAGTTGCCTACTGAACAACCACCCTTGTGAAGGATCAATGATATTGAGATCCCTTAGAACCGGGTTGCTTTATAGGACAGGATGAACCATCTAAACTTCAGGGGAGGGTACTTACCTTTAAACCTCATGCAAGCCTTTAAACCTAAGGGTTATTATGTGACTTGTTTGTGTGTGCCACATGTTTGTGATTGAGCATAACATCATAACATCATCATGCATCATAAGCATAGCATTTTCACTAACCATTTCAAGGACCAAAGGATTTATCTTTGTTCTTTGTTGCAGGTCATGGCTTCTGCTCGTAGGAATACTATCAGGATCAACTTTGTAGGAATACCTTCTAAACTTAAAGAATTGGTCTCTCAGGTTTCTGAAAACTCCCAGTTCATCAAGAGGCAGGGTCACCTACTGGATCTAGTCACTTCAGGGTTCAATGAAGACATGATGAGTGTCCTGTTTCAGTTCTTTGACCCTAAACATCATTGCTTCACATTCCCCGACTATTAGCTGGTTCCTACAATGGAAGAGTTCTCTAAACTTCTGGGTATACCTGTACTTGATCAGAAATCATTCACAGGCTTGGATAGAGAGCCTAAACCTGAGGTTATTGCTGCAGCTCTACATCTGAAGAAGTCTGACATTGTTCTAGAAACGAGAAGCGGAGTTAAGGGTATTCTTGCTAAGGTGTTGATAGAGAAGGCTCAAGTGTTCTTGAAGGCTATGAGTTATGATGATTTTGAGGATATCTTAGCCTTATTGATCTATGGCTTGGTATTGTCCCCTAATCCAGATCAGTTCATAGACGTATACACCATCAACATATTTCTGACTCGCAATCCAGTGCCTACATTACTTGGAGATATCTTACATTCTCTTCATACTCGTACTACAAAGGCCCGAGGAACTCTGATGTGTTGTATACCTCTATTGTCTAGGTGGTTTATTTCTCACCTTCCTCGATCAGTGATGAAGAATGAACAAGGGTTCAGGTGGTCCAAGAGGATTATGTCACTTTCTCATTCAGACATTCATTGGTGTTCTAGATCTATGGAGAATGTTACTATCATTGACCGTTGTGGGGAATTCCCCAATGTTCCACTCCTTGGCATAAGAGGGGGCATTACCTACAATCCTTCTTTAGCTCTACGTCAGTTTGGTTATGCTCGGAGCAATGGTCCTCATGACATGTTGATTCAGGGTATTGTGTTCGACTACGACAACAATCTTCAAGGTTACCGTCAAAGGTTTATACGAGCATGGGGTAAAGTGAACAAGGTTGACAGCAAGACTCTGGAGCCCAAGTACACTATTCCTATGGAAGCTTACCTCAGATGGGTGAGATCTCGTGCTCAGACTCTCATGATGCCATATCCTGCCATCCTGCCAGTTACTATGGAGCCTGTTGCTGAAGGAGATACCTCTTATACCATCCTTCACCCATACATGCCCACTGACATGGAAGACTTACAGAGGTCCTGGATCCAGTTGAAGGAGCAAAGGGATACTTTCGAGGCTCATTACAAAGCAAGTCAAGGAAGAATCCTGGAGCTAACAAAACAACTTCACGAGGAGGGGAATCTCAACTCATACCTCAACACAAAGAGGAAACGTCCATGGGAGACTTAAAACCCCATCTTTTGTATTTATTTCATTTCATTTTGTAAGCCCAAAGGGAAAACAAATTTATTACTAATAAAAGTTTACTTTTTTTTTATTGTTTAAGCAAATTTAAATCCCGCGGTCCTTGAATACATTGCATACGCATTTATACACCATATCATTGCATCACAGGTTTCTTGTGTACAGGTTTCTTATCTTCTCGCTGTTTATTTCAGCAGAAATGGCTCTTGAACAGACTATCAAAGATCTCCAGGCACAAAATGCCCAGTTCTAAGAGATGATTCTGAACTTGTCCAAGGGACAAGATGAGTTGAAGACACTGCTGGCTAAAAAGAAGAATCCTGAGGACAACAAGGATGATCAACTGGAGCAACTACAAGTTGAGATGACAGAAATGAGGATCCAGATGAATGACCAGGTGACTCTTATTCAAAGTTTAGCTCAGGGGCAAGAAGAGCTAAGAACCTTTGTTCACAAACTTAAAAGCAATGGAGTCAGGAATCTAATTGTCAATCAACCTCCATTAAAACAAGCTGATTTGGTTGAAAGGAAGATGAGGATGAAAGAAGGTAAGAGACAGGTTGACACTGATTGTTCCTCAATTGAAGAAGAAGGACCTGATAAGGTTAATCCACCTCAACACAAGGAATGTAGAAGGCAGTTTATCAAGTTCAGCACTCCAATGTCACAAGTTCTGCAATGCTTGTTGGAGATGAAGCTAATTTCCTTAAAAAATCCTCCTCAAAATCCTAAAACTTCCTCTCCTCACTATAATCCCAAGGAAAGGTGTGAGTATCACTCCAACAGTCCTGGACATGATACTAATAACTGTTGGGCATTGAAGAAAAAGATTCAAGACCTGATTGACGAAGGAATCCTAGAGGTTACTCCAGAAGGTCAAGTTGAATTTTACTATCGTCCATCAAACACCGAAGCTACAAGGCAAGTTGCCCAGAGTAGCAAGAAAGGAAGCCTACCAATTCCTGTTGAGATATGGGGCACCTTGGGACATCCAAGTGGTAAATTTGATTTCATGGTGAAGTATACTGCTCCTGAAAGTTCACAGATTGCAATTGAAGACATTCAACCAACTGGATGGGACAACATTTGAATTTTCATTTGTAATTTCTTTTATTTTGTTTAAACACTTACTATTATGTTAAACTTTTGTTTTCATTAATGCATTGCATATGTTTGTCTTGAATTAATCCATTCGTTTCACTATATTTATGCTTCTTACTTCTATCTTGTGATATTTAACTCCTGATAAAGCTATAAGCCTGTAGAGGGAGGATGACGAAAACAATACCATAATATTAGGCAGTATTCTTTTGAACAGACTATGTTGACGATGTACAGGCATTGTTTCAATTCCTAAACAGTGGAGATATAAGGAAGTTAATCCCTAGTCAACCCTTTTGAGCCTATGAAGTAGGAGTTTTTATTCTCGTACAAATTAAAACCCTTATTCATAACCCGGGGAAGGGTAGTTACTCGGTTAACTCATATATGCCAATTATCTGTGTTGTACACAACTAATGATGGTTCTCTGTAATCATTAAACCTGACAGTCAATATCCAGCAAAAGAAAAGCTCACTAAGTCAAAACCTATGAAGGAGACTTAATAAAAAATTAAGACATCCCGCTGACTGTAACCTTGAAATAAATAGTTCAAGCAAAAAGAAGGGATAACAAAGTCAGAAAGAAAAAAGAGGTCACTATGAATCTTCAACAAAGAAAGATGACTGAATGTTCAAATAAAATTTTGGTTTCTGAACCATCACAAATGTCAGTGTTACAATTCCAAACTCCTTTGAGCCTCAATGCATAATTTAACTGAGTATAGGACTGAATAACATCATGGAGATTGGGTTGGGTACAAATAAAATTTGAGCCGTTATCCTTTGTTTCTTAAACCGTGAACCAGGCCACGTTACAACCCTTTAAAAGTCCTAACTGAAGCATGGTTAGTTCGAAAGCATACTGCTACAAAAAGGTATCCTGACTCCTTTAGGGCTTATTATAAAACTTGAGTTAATATCACAATTTTCACAAAAACTGTTTTTCTAAAATAAACTTTTTTTCAAAACTTCAAGACAGACATAAGCATTGCATTTTTTAATATATTTGTTTGCATATATCTGAGTGTTTGATAAACAGAGAAACTTACAGGATGAATGTTCAATAAAATAAAGTCCTTCCGATAAACAAAGTTGCTTCCTAGATCAAAGTCCATGTATACAAAGGGGCATAGTCATTATCTCCCAATCAAGGGGGCAGGCCATGATACTGCCTAACTCATTTGGGGCAATCAGGACAGGATTCAATCATGTTTAAGTAGCCAGGGGAAGATCTCCTCATATATCTAAATTACCAAGGGTAACATTACAGAGTTCATAATGCCAGGGGCATAGTCACTGTTTCCAAATCAAAGGGGCATACCAAGTTACTGTTCAATTCATTCGGGGCAATCAGGTCCAAATTCAACAGTGCTTAATAGCCAGGGGAAACTCTCCTCATATATTTGAATTACCAAGGGTAACATTACAAAGTTCATGATGTCAAGGGCATATTATTGTGGGTCATTCTGCTTATTTCTCTTGAGGTAACTACATTCAGATACTTCCATTATGGGACAATTCATCCTCAACCAAGGGGCAATGCTTTCTTTTCAAATCTAATATCCGGAGCGTATATGGTCCATCACAATTTGAAGACACATTCCTCTCATTGTATTACCTTGATATTGGATTCTCAGCAGAAGCCATTGTGTAAATTAATTGTCTATGTCAGTAGTATCAGATGGTGTCAGTATCATGTCTTCAGATCCAGCTATGAGGATTTCTGGGAAGGTATTCAGGAAAGTTAAGAATCTCAGGAGCTCTAAATCCAATTGGTTATACACTCTCAAAGTTGAAACGATTCTGTTTTCGAGTTCAGCTTTACTTTTCCCTCTTTATTCAGGATTACTTTTCCTCTTTTACTAAAGCAAAAAACGTCTATTGGTTGTGTTTGAATGCATGTATGCTTTTGAATATGATTGATGTTTACCAGAAATGCATAAAATGCTTGAATATGATTGATGTTTACCAGAAATGCATAAAATGCAGTAATAGTATTTACTAAGGACGAACGAGGGTAGTAGTTCAACGAAGCTTCGCCGGTTCATCCCCACAAGACAACTACAAATCCCCAGCAAGGGCAAATTTATCTTGATAGATACTCTGAGTTACATCTCCCCTTGAATTTATGTCCATCTCTTTTATCCTCAGTCGGGATACTCAGGAACTTATTCCTTCAATAGAAGTATGACGAATGAAGACGGGAGTTTATGAATACTATGTTATCAAATGAGAAGGGAACGAGTTCCTCATATTTTTCACTATATTATCAAACAAGACGAATTCCTCATACTCTTCAGCAACAAATCGAGATTTATTTTCCCTAGCCAGCAGTTGTTATACAAAGATATCCAGACGCTTCAGGCTACATGATGCATACATACATCATTTACATCATACCATAACATACATATCCATAAGTACATAATACATTTACTTAAGTTCATCATACTATGCATGCATACATAATGCATAAACTAATATTTTCCTTGCAGGATAGTTATATGCAGGTAAACCAATATCAACAACTAATACCTCGGGACGTTGTTTATCCTCCTGAAAGCTATCATGACTTTGGGCCGTTGTTTATCTTCCCAAAAGTTATACTTATGCCTCGGGACGTTGTTTATCCTCCTGAAAGCTATCGTGACTTTGGGCCGTTGTTTATCTTCCCAAAAGTTATACTTATACCTCGGGACGTTGTTTATCCTCCTGAAAGCTATCATAACTTTGGGCCGTTGTTTATCTTCCCAAAAGTTATACTTATACCTCGGGACGTTGTTTATCCTCCTGAAAGCTATCGTGACTTTGGGCCGTTGTTTATCTTCCCAAAAGTTATACTTATACCTCGGGACGTTGTTTATCCTCCTGAAAGCTATCATAACTTTGGGCCGTTGTTTATCTTCCCAAAGGTTACCTCATTATCTTGGGACGTCTTTTATCTTCCCGAGGGCTATCTTGAGACGTCGTTTATCTTCTCAAAAGCCATATTGTTACCTTGGGCCGTTGTTTATCTTCCCAAAGGTTATCTCATTATTTTGGGACGTCGTTTATCTTCCCGAGGGCTATCTTGAGACGTCATTTATCTTCTCAAAAGCCGTATTATTACCTGGGGCCGTTGTTTATCCACTCAAAGGTTAGATCTTCATATTTGGCATTGCTTTCCTCTCAAAGAAATATATCTGAAGAACTTTTCTCCGAATGGCATCTCTAAGCCCATCTCCTAGTTTTTCCAAGTGGCATCTTCAAGCCCACTCAAGAATATATCACTAGTCATCAGTATTACTCTACGCACCGGTGAGTGCAAATTTTTGGGCTTTTGTGTTCAATCCCCTTCAACCTTCCAGGTCACGAATGGCACATATACCAATCTAACCCCTCAGGTTTCAGAAAATTGAACAGGGGCAGCTGTTGCACCCCAAAATTTGCCCTCACAAAACAATACTTTGTGTGCTAAGAGGTTCACAAGGTTCACAAGGTTCACAAGACATCTTATGAGATTCACAAAGTTCACAATTAGTCAGAAGATTTGACATTTCCCTCAGACAATGCATCCTCCTAAGCAATGCATCCCAAACTAGGGTTTTGACTTTAATCAGGCTAAATGGACTTCCAAGACTTAAAGTGAGCTTCATAACATCTTATATGTGTTTAAGAATCCCCATGACAAGTTTCAAGAATTTTCTCAAAGGTTTGCTCAGTCAGATGATCAGATAGGTCAAAATCAGTCAAAGTAGTTAAAAAGTCAAACTGAGGTCAACTGTGGTCAAATCAAAGTCAAACTTCATGATTTTTTGCCAACACCAAGTATATGAAGTAAAATTCATCATTTGATCAAGGGTTGATCATGATTCATCAAGGAGATTTCAGATCATCAAGAATCAGGAGTTTCTAAATTAGGGTTTCCTTAGGAAAAGTCAACTGAACTTTGACCAGCCATAACATTCACATGCTTCATCAAATTTTTCCCATCCAAAGCTCATTTTTAAGGAAATTGAATTCTCTACAACTTTGTGTCTCGCAAGCCAAGCCCAAAAATGCTTCATTTGGAAGGTATGAGCTAAGACATTATAGGTCCTTTTGAAAGTCAACAAAAAGTCAACAACTTCAAAAGAGCATAACTTGAGAATGATAAAAGATATGGACATGAAACCAATGGGGTTGGTTAGAGGACTCTTTAAGCGTTCCAAAATGTCCAAGAACACCCTCATAGCCTTAAAATTGAAGGAGTTGTGTCCTTTCAAAGTTGGGAAATGTTTGAGGAGAATATTGAACAAAAGGGGTCTTAGAATCAATTTTTTCCAAATGGGCTTACCATTGTGCAACCCAATCCTTGAGATATCATCCCACACGACCCAATCCAAGCATTTTCATGATTTTTATTTTTTATTTAGTATTTATTTGAATTTTACCCATTAAAAATCAAATTAAATCTAAATAAAATATGAAAATTGAATATTTAAAAGTGATTCTTCTTCTAGAAAGTCTTAAAAACCATTCAAAGCTGATTGATATCACACAAATTCGTGCTAGCTTAATTTGGAAGGGTTAGATAAGATATTTTTCAATATTTGAAAGGAGAAAACTTCATGATCAAGTAATCAAGACAAGGCCCATAAATCCATGTTATTCTGACCTAATTCAGTTCACTACATATACACAAACATAACACAATGCCAAGGGCACGATTTTGCTGCCTCAAGAGTAAGTTTCAAACTTCACAAAATTCATCAAAAACTCTCAATTTGGATTCTTGGTTAGAGGCTCTCTCAAGGCATTCTAAAGGTTGCAAAACACTCCTTGGATATCACTGAACCTATTCCAATCCTTAAAAGCATCCAAATCATTACATATTGCTTAAACCGAATCAGTTTTGCTCTTGGTTTTGAAATTTTCGATTCTCAATATTTATGCATTGTAAACTAATTATGTTTATTGATTCATGGTTAGTTGAAGCTTGTGATGGATTCTGGGCAAAAATCTTGAAGAAACAGTGGATAAATCGTTAGATGCCATCTTAGGGTTCATACCTTATGATTTAGGGTTTTCTAATTTAATGGATATTAATTCATTTTGAAACCATAGATCAATTCAGTGAAGTGCATGGATCATGTTTGTGCTAACAATTTGACAAAATCATGTGTATTTGGCCGTGTATGGAATTCGCAGGTTCAAGAACGCAAGAAGATTCGCAGGAAATTTCCCAGTAAATTTCGCAGGAAAACCTGCGAAATTCCAAGGAAGGAGATGAAGTCAGCGCGCCAAAATTTTTATTCAAATATTTGATATAATATTTTATGTTTTATTGTTAAAATTATTTAAGAACAATTAGCCTGGCTCAGTTGGTTTGTGTATGCGCGTTTGAAGTTGATGGTCCTGGGTTCGAATCCCCCCAGGCCATTTTGCATTGTTTTGTTTTTTTTAAGGATTTTACAGGTGAAGAAACAAAACCTAATGGTACTCACTCCATATCACATGCGCGCGCATAGCCCAGTGGTTGGCTTATTGGTCTTGAAGAAATAAAGCCTAGGGCCTGGGTTCGAATCCCAACCCCAGGTAAGTCTTTTTTCTCATTTTTCTTACTTTATTTTTTATTTTTTGTTTATATATTTAATTAATTTAATAAATGGATAAATGTTAAAATAATGCTTATATTATTTTCTTGTGAATAATTCAAAGAGTTTATATTTTCTGAAAAATTCAAACTTTATTCTTAGAACTATTTAATATTTATTTTACTATATATATTATTAATATTATTTGATTTGTATAAATAAATTGATTGTATTTAGATTAATTCATAAACCCTAATATTTTCATATAAAACCTAATTTTCTTTTATAAACCCTAATTTTCCTTATGAACCCTAATTACCTTGTGAATAATTAATTTATTTGTTTATTTTAATTTTTATAATTTGTTCATATTATATATAGTTTTATAATTTAAATAATTTAATTAAGTAGTAAACCCTACTCTATTTTTCTAAATACTAAAAAAAACCTTATTTTATTTTTATGAATGTAATTTATTTTCTTTATATGCTTATTTAATTATAATTAGATATTTTATAATATGTATATAAAATTAAAATAATTAGATTATTAGTCATATTTTGTTAATATATAATATTTATTATTAATTAAAACCTTACAAATAATTATTCATTTAAAATTGAACTTTTAATTTATTATTTATCATTATGCTAATTCTTGCATCTTATTCTTATTTATTTTATTACTACTAACCCCCTTTATTTATTTATTTACTTCTTATGTGATTATTTATTTTATTATTATTATTACTAACCCAATTATTTATTTATTTATTTACTTATTTATTTTAATTATTTTAATTATTATAATATAATTGTATCCCTTATGTAATAGTTGTAGTAATTTTTAAATGCTATGGTTAGTAAAATAGGGAGTGTAAAACATGTTTGTATGTAAAGTTGAATTTAGATCATTAAAACTTAAAGATAAATATCTGAATTGGTACACTCACACACGTATGTCGATCCTGGATCGCCATCTCACTTCTTAAGGGTTACCTCTCAAGTTGCCTAAACAAAAGGTCAAGTAAGGTGTATAAAGCAAAGTCCCTCATCTCACATCATCTAGTCCCTTAACAGATAAAAAGATCAAGTCCCTTCATGGTTGCCTTCGTAATGATCTTGTCCCTTTCGAATAAAGATGATAAGTCCCTTCGAATTGCTTATACACCTTACAGTTGCCTAAATAACAGTTGTCCCTTCACATGTCCCTTATTACATCCAAGGTAATGACTACCTATTCCTTAATAATAGGGATAGTCTTACCATTTAAAGAATATTTAAGAACAGAAAAGACTTAACTTAGGGTAGGTTCCTCTTATGTACTTGCTCACTTTTCAAAAACATTTCAAACACTTCACATTTTTCAAGCAAATTTTCAAAACAAAGACTTTATATATATCCGTACATGGATCACTATAAAGTACTTAAAGAAAATTTTATTCACACACTACACTTCTTAAAACAATTTAAAGTGAGCTAAGTAACTAAGAGCCCATGGATAACGATGGATGTAAAGGGTGCTAACACCTTCCCTATACATAACCCACCCCCCGAACCCAAAAATCTTTTAAGGTCTTTCCTGTTCTTTTATGCCCTTTCCTTTTGGATAAAATAAAAGTCGGTGGCGACTCTTGCTATCCGCAACAATACTAAAGTCAGTTCTCCCACCGTGTTACAGAATGCTATTCACCTGTTCTTACTGAGGAACCCAGTTCCTACCTTGCTTGGAGACTTCTATTATTCAGTACACCAAAGGAATGAGAAGCAAAGGGGAAGATTGGTCAAATGATGTGCACCCCTCTATTACTGTTGGCTGTTAAGACACCTGCCAAAATAAGACACTTTCCTGAACCCTCATCAGCCAAGGAACTGGGCTAAGAGATTGATTTCCCTTACATCAGAAGACATTAGATGGTGCACTTAGAGCACCAAGGGCAAGGACATTATTACTAGCTGTGGGCAATATCCTAATGTGCCTTTGATTGGAGTAAAAGGTTGCATCAACTAAAACCCTTTACTTTTCAAGAGACAATTAGGGCATGCTTTGGTTTATTCTCCAAGAGGACAAGATTTGACAGAGACCCTCTATTGTGACATCCAACATAACTCATCTATTGTCAGACAAGCTGCCTGGGCTTGGGACAATATTCAGACTAAGGGGACAACCATTATGGGTAAGTGTAACAATATAGCTTCAGCACAGTATCTTGATTGGTCTCGTACCAGGGCACAGATCACCCAGATGCCATTCACTTTAGAGGATACACCTGGACCATCAAACAGTGCAGCCTGCAGCTATTGTCAGCTTGGAGGAGTTTGAGAAACTGAAGGAGAGGAATGCTCAGCTCTCTGAAGCCTTGAAGAAGACCCTCTGGGAGAGGAATGACAGCCGTCTAGATAATGAGAGGTTAGAGAAGCTCCGGATTGAGCACTTGACCAAGATTGAGAAGATAGATGATTACATTAGAAGGGCTAGAGCAGGGGAGTTGGTATTGAAGAATGCTTGCAAGGAAGCCAAGATTCAAAAGGCCAGAGCTAAACACTACTTGGAGGAGAGTCAGGCTAGGTGGATTAGAATTACTGAAGCCCCCTCATAGGAAGATCAGAGGACCAAGGCTAGGATAGAGCAGCTAGAATCCAATGAGAAGAAGAGTCAGGAGGCCTTATTAGCAGCACAGAAAGAGATCTCTGAATTGAAACTCCGGGCGGGGTTAAGGAGGTCAAAGGATCAAGATAAGCATAAAAAGTTGACCAATGCCATCGCCACCAGGAACCTCCTCTTCAGGACTATCACAGAGCACCCGGTTGGTCCAGTGACTGAGGCCCTCATGAAGGAAGTCAGAGAAGATGACTTTGGATTGGATGTTTGACTCTTTTTGTTTGTACTTCATTTCGATTGTATTCTCCTTTTGTTGATGTATTTTGACCCGCCATGGGAATGTTATTGTAATCAAACTATGTATCTTCACTCTTTATAGTATATATGGCTTGTATTATTTTGGTGGGCTTTATCTCTCTCTGCAACATCATCAGCATTTCCTCGAGGTCTGGAAAGGTCAAAACCAAAGAACCAAATCGGATACCCTTGGAAGACAAATAGGCATCCTGCATTGCATACTAACATTCTTCTTTGTTTTGTAGGTTTTTTTTATTGATGTTTCTCACTTTGTTGTGGTTTTAGGAAACATTGCTCGCAGAAGAGTGTTCCCTGTCAACAGAATACACCGGTATCCGACAAGAAACAACCTTCCAGGACAACAGATGGATCAGGTTCAACAAGACTTGACTGAAGTGAGAGCCCAGATGCCCAATGAAAGGAGAGAAATGAGGGCCCAAATGAATCAATTTATGACAGTGATGACTGGTCTAGCTCAGATCCAGGAAAGACTGAGGGAGTTACTTGAGCGACAAACTCCCGAAGAACACCATCCAGGTAAAGGGGGTACCAGTAACAACGATCACGTGCAGCCTCGCACTGATCCACCAGAGTTTGGACCTCATCTGAACCCAGACTACTGGAGGAAGGGTCTTGCAGGAGAATCCTCAAGAAGAGCAGTTTACTGTGGTCAGGGCTGGAGACGAAGTTTACGACCGTCGGTTGGATGAAATTGCAGAAAAGCTAAGGTCTCTTGAATCCCAAAACTCTCTAGGTTTTGATGTCAAGGACATGGGATTGGTGGAAGGGGTGAGAATTCCTCACAAGTTCAAACCCCCTTGTTTTGAAAGATATAATGGCACATCCTGCCCACGCACCCACCTTCAATCTTTCTTGGGAAGATTAAAAGCATACACCATGGACGAGAAGCTATGGATGTTTTACTTCGAGGATATCTTGACATTGGCATCCCGAGAGTGGTATTCCCGTTTGACCAGAGCCACAATAAGAAACTGGAAAGATTTGGCTGAAGCTTTCATCCGTCAGTATTAATATAATCTGGACATGGCTCCAAACAGGACCCTTCTAATGGGAATGTCTCAGTCTTCCCGTGAAAGCTTTAGAGAGTACGCCCAAAGGTGGAGGCAACTAGCTGCTGTCGTTCAACCCCTGATGTCTGAAAGGGAGATGGCAGACATGTTCATGAATACTCTCCAGGGTACCTATATTGACAGATTGGCTGCATTTTCTTCCACCAGCTTTGCAGATGTGGTGATAGCTGGGGAAATAATTGAGAGCTTACTGAAGATGGGAAAGATCTCCGACAACGGTGCCAGTTCAAGCAGTGCACGAAAGCCATTTGCTGGGCCCTGTAGATCTGGTGAAACAAACTCTGTACATGTGGGAAGAGGGAGACCCCAATATTTGCTCAGATCAGTTGCTGCCGTCACTATCCCTGCTCCACCTCCTCAGTATACTCAACAACCACAACACTTTCCTCAACAGCCACAGTTCCCTCAACAAAGATCATACAACAATAACAACAATCAACAACAACGCCCTTTTCAGCAGCGACCATCTCAGATCAACATGGTGATTGACCCTATACCAATGCCATATGCTACATTGCTGCCACAACTCCTAAAGCTCAATCTTGTTGAGTTGAGGACATTGGCTCCGCCAGATCCTCAAAACCTTCCAAGAAACTACGATGTCAACGCTAGGTGTGCTTTTCATTTTAATGCACCTGATCACTCCACGAAAAAATGCAGAGCTCTGCATATGAAGGTCCAGGATCTGGTAGATTCAAAGGCCCTGAAATTTGCACCACCTCCCAATGTCATGAAAAATCCTATGCCAAGCCAAATTGGGCCAAGGATTAATGCTATAGAGGAAGGCTCACCTATGATTTCAATTGAAGACATTGCAATTATTCAGACACCTTTGGCAGAGGTTAAAGCCCAGCTTTTGAAATGCCAAGTGTTTCCAGGTTGTGAGGCCTGTTGTGAATCTTGCAAGCTTTCCGAGAATGGGTGTGCAAGCTTGAGGAGTGGAATTAATGGCTTGATCAAAGAAGGCATTCTGAAAATTACCACAACTGCTTCTACAACACCAGCAACTCTTTTTACAACAATAAGTGATTCTTCTACAACTGCAACAACAATTGTTCCTACCGATTCATCTACAACTTCAGAAACCACCTCTTCCATCACTTCAACAAACAACAGTTCCATGTCATCCACTTCTACAAATTCAGCGACCACCAACAATGATGTCTCTACAGTTACTATTTATTATGACCCTACAATGCTACCGAACTCCAGCAACTTTCAACAACAATCACAACAACAGTTTCAGCAACAATGAAGCATCAATTCACCACCTCCAATATCCGCCAGAAGTCCTGTCACTATCTTCTATGATCCACAGACAATTATGGTTCCAACCTCTGCTGCAGTGGGCCCAGTCATCACCACGGTGCCCGGACCAATTCCATATGACAAAGACAGTGTTGTACCATGGCATTATGGTGCTGACCTTTACTGCAACAGAGAAAAAGTCCTTCTTGATTCTTCAGTTCCTACTCCCTAAGTGGATAATGTCTGGGGAGGCGGAGGCTTCACCCGAAGCGGACGCCTCTTTGCGTCACAAGCTCCAAGAACTAACATTAAGGCAGAGACTGCTACCAAAGCCAAAGGAAATAGTGTAATACTTGAAGAATCTGCATCAAAAGAGACTCATAAATCATCCTTCGACCAGGATGTGGATGAATTTATGAGGATAATTAAGAGAAGTGACTACAAAGTTGTGGACGAGCTCCACCAGACTCCTTCTAAGATCTCTATACTATCCCTGCTGTTGTGTTCCGAAGCCCATAGGGATACACTACTTAAAGTTCTACACGCTGCCTACGTGCCAGAAGAGATCACAGTGAATCAGCTTGAAACAGTGGTGTCTAATGTCAATACTAGCCATGGGCTAGGTTTCACTGATGCTGATTTGACAACAGAATGACGTCACTACAACAAAGCTTTGCACATAACCTTGGAGTGCAAAGGAGTTGTACTATCTCATGTTCTTGTAGACACTGGGTCCTCACTCAATGTCTTACCCAAGAAAGCTCTTGTCAAGCTCGAATATGATGGAATACCTCTCCGACCAAGCAATCTGGTGGTCAGGGCTTTTGATGGCTCCAAGAGATCCGTTCTTGGAGAGGTGGAGCTGCCAGTGATAATCGGTCCGCAGATCTTTAAGACTACTTTCTATGTGATGGACATACAGCCGGCCTACAGCTGTTTGTTGGGTCGACCATGGATTCACGTCGCAAGCGCAATAATGTCTACCCTTCACCAGAAATTGAAATATGAGTGGGAAGGACAGATTATCACCATCTGTGGTGAGGAGGACATCTTTGTTAGCCATCTGGCTATGTACAAATACATTGAGATGGATGGTGAAATCCATGAAACCATGAGCCAAGGGTTCGAGGCTCTGAATGTCAATGAGGCGACGACTGAAGTATTTGCTGCATCCCAGGAGGATAGGATGGGTACTTCATTTGTATCCTATCAGCAAGCCCGGAAGGATGTTGAAGATGGTAATGCCCAAGGCTGGGGAAAGTTGCTGCCAGTGGAGAAGAAGGAAGATAGATTCAGTTTGGGTTACAAACCATTCCGACAAGATCAATCAGAGGCTGCAAAAGAGCCCAAGTTCATCAGTGGGGGGATGCTCACCCCAGATGCTGTTAACAACCTGGAAGACGAGGCAAAAATCGACCTCAACCTGGAGAGCTGGATACGTCTAAGGATCCCGGGGAATCAAGTCCTTAACTGGTATTCCCAAGAAATTATAAGGGTTACTCCTGCAGAGTAATTATTATTTCCTGTCTTTTTAGCATGCATCAAGTTTTGCATCTTGCCCAAGGTGTCAGGACTCATTTTGTAATAGGGCCATATTGTAATTTTGTGCAAATTAATTATCAATGAATATCAGACATCTTTTAGAAACAAGTCTCTTTTTTCGCTCACTGTCTTTTCATTTTTCACTTTTGTACAAAACAATAAAATGGCAATGCTTTCAAAATAAATAACTTCATTTTCGCTTTTTCTAAACAAGATTAAAATTGATCACTAAAATGAACAAATCTCAACCCTTGCAGAGATTATCCTCCAGATTGCACCGACAACAACACTGCTATAACCTTGTATGACTTCGACAATCCAATTAATCAAGCTGATGAAGGGGTTGAAGAAGACTATGAGTTACCTGAAGAGTTAGCCAGATTGTTGAGGCAAGAAGAGAAAGTGATTACTCCTCATCAGGAGGAGGTTGAAACAGTGAATCTTGGTACCGAAGAGGATTTGAAGGAAGTGAAGATTGGGGCCGGTCTGCAGGCTTTAGTGAAAGAACAGCTTATTGACATGCTTCGAGAATACGTCGACGTCTTTGCTTGGTCCTATCAAGACATGCCAGGTCTGGATATGGATATTGTTATGCACAAGCTACCTTTGAAAGAAGATTTCCCTCCAGTGAAACAGAAGTTACGTCGTACCCATCTGGATATGGCCATGAAGATTAAGGAAGAGGTACAAAAACAGTGGGATGTCGGTTTCCTTGCTATAACTAGTTACCCGTCATGGGTTGCTAACATTGTACCAGAGCTAGCCTGAAGGATGATTTCCCATTACCTCACATTGATGTATTGGTCGACAACACAACTCAGTTCTTGGTGTTTTCCTTCATGGATGGTTTTTCCGGGTATAATCAGATCAGAATGTCACCCGAGGACATGGAGAAGACAACCTTCATCACACCTTGGGGCACATTTTGTTACAAGGTAATGCCATTGGGACTGAAGAATGCCAGTGCCACTTATCAACGGGCTATGGTAACGTTATTCCACGACATGATCCACCAAGAAATTGAATGCGGCGTAGATGACATGATTGCCAAGTCCCTCACTGAAGAAGACCATCTGGTAAATCTGCTGAAGTTGTTCAAGCGTCTGAGAAAATACCAATTGAAGCTAAACCCCAACAAATGCACATTCGGGGTACGTTCCGGTAAGCTGCTGGGATTTATCGTAAGTGAGAAAGGAATTGAAGTTGATCCTGACCAAGTCAAAGCCATTTAGGAGATGCCTGCACCTAGGACTGAAAAGGAAGTTCGGGGGTTCCTAGGTAGATTGAACTACATATCAAGGTTCATATCTCTTCTTATCGCAACATGTGAGCCCCTGTTCAAATTGTTAAGAAAAGAACAAACGGTCAGGTGGAACGAAGATTGTCAGAAGGCTTGACAAAATCAAGGAGTACTTACATGAACCTCCAATTCTTATGCCTCCAATTGAAGGAAGACCTCTAATAATGTACCTGACAGTATTAGAAGGGTCAATGGAGTGTGTGTTGGGCCAGCATGACGAGTCTGGTCGAAAAGAGTATGCAATATACTACCTAAGCAAAAAGTTTACCAATTGTGAACAATGTTATTCACTGCTCGAGAAAACTTGATGTGCTTTAGCGTGGGCTGCTCACCGACTAAGACAGTATATGTTGACTCACACCACTTTATTGATCTCAAAAATGGACCCCGTCAAGTACATATTTGAGAAGTCAGCACTTACCGGAAGGGTTGCAAGATGGAAAATGATTCTGACAGAGTATAATATTCAATACACATCTCAAAAGGCCATCAAAGGCAGTGTACTGTCTGACTATCTGACTGAGCAACCCATTGATGATTACCAGCCCATGAGATTTGACTTCCCTGATGAAGATATCATGTTCCTAAGAGCAAAAGATCACGAAGAGCCTGTTCACACTAAAGGGCCTGACCCATAGGAAGAGTGGACAATGATGTTTCACGGGGCTGTCAATATGAATGGTCGAGGAGTTGGTGCAGTGCTCATTACACCTAAAGGAGTTCATATGCCTTTCTCGGCAAAACTCACCTTTGCCTGCACTAACAACGAAGCTGAATATGAAGCATGTATCATGGGTCTTGAGGAAGCCATTGACCTCAGGATCAAGACTTTAACTGTATTCGTAGATTCAACTTTGGTAATCAATCAGACCAACGGCAAATGGTACACTCACCAAGAGAATCTGATCCCATACCGTGACTACACGAGGAGATTATTGACTTTCTTCACAACAGTCAAACTTGAGTACATCCCTCGAGATGAAAATCAGTTCGCAGATGCTTTAGCTACCATTTCCTCCATGATCAAGGTTTAAACTGCCAATTATGTGCCTCAAATTTCGGTATCCAGACTAGACCGACCAGCATACGTTTTCTCTGTGGACATTGCTAAAGATGACAAGCCTTGGTTCCATGACATCAAAAGCTTCTTAGAGGATCATACATACCCACCTGGGGCATCATCCAAAGATAAGAAGACATTAAGAAGGTTGGCCGGTAGTTTCTTCTTGAATGCTGATGGTTCGTTATACAAGCGAAACTTTGACATGGTTCTACTCAGATGTGTTGATAAGAAAGAAGCAGACTTGCTAATGCACGAGGTGCACGAAGGATCTTTCGGTACCCATGCGGGAGGACATGCAATGGCAAAGAAATTGTTATGATCAGATTACTACTGGATCACAATGGATGCGGATTGTTGTGCCTATGCCAGAAAGTGCCATAAATGTTAGATCTATGCAGACAAAGTGCATGTGCCTCCAAATCCTTTGAACATGATGCCTTCGCCTTGGCCCTTTGCCATGTGGGGCATTGACATGATTGGAAAGATCGAACCGACTGCTTCAAATGGTCACAGATTCATCCTAGTAGGCATTGATTACTTCACTAAATGGGTTGAAGCAGCTTCATATGCAAACGTCACCAGACAAGTGGTAGCCAGATTTCATAGAAGAGACATCATCTGTCGATATGGAGTTCCCGAGCAAATCATTACTGATAATGGTTCCAATTCGAACAACAAAATGATGGCAGAATTGTGACGGGACTTCAAAATCCAACATCACAACTCTTCTCCTTACAGGCCAAAGATGAATGGCGTTGTTGAGGCAGCTAACAAAAACATCAAGAAGATTGTGTAGAAGATGGTGGTGACTTACAAAGACTGGCATAAAATATTACCATTTGCTTTACATGGGTATCGAACCTCAATCAGAACGTCTACTAGGGCAACACCTTATCAGTGGTATATGGTATGGAGGTTGTCCTACCTGTTGAAGTTGAGCTACCCTCCTTATGGGTACTGATGGATGTAAAGCTGAATGAAGCGGAATGGGTCTGGTCTCGGTACAATCAATTGAATTTGATCGAAGAAAAGAGGTTAGCTGCAATCTGTCATAGGCAGTTATATCAGAAAAGGATGAAGAAAGCCTTCGATCAGAAAGTCAGGCTTCGGGAATACCAAGTGGGAGATTTTGTGCTGAAAAGGCTCCTTCCTCCTCATATAGACCACATGGGAAAATGGACTCCAAACTACGATGGTCCATTCATAGTAAAGAAGTTTTTCTCTGGTGGAGCACTGATGCTCACTGCTATGGATGGTGAAGATTTCTTATCCCCTGTGAATTCAGATGCAGTTAAAATCAGAATTTCAAGTCACGTATCTTTTTGTACACTTTTGTTTCATTTGCAAAATGTCCAATATTCATAATAAGTACTTGCATAAGACAAATGAGCCATTTTTAATAAATTCTTGCGGGAAATATATTTACTTTCAGGAATATCTAATTCCTATGACGAAATCCTGTAAGGGATACCTCGGGATACTTGTACATTTCTCTTGTCTTAACAGATTGCAGGTATTCAATACGCAACATGGGGCATGCCAAGCCCACTTCCCTAGCATACCTCCTCCCCAAGAAATATCTGAAATGCTTTTCCCCAGCGGAGTTGTCAAAGCCTCCTCATCCCTAGCACAGGTCTACTCAACAGGAGCATCCCCATCCAATCTCCCCACATAACTTCCAGCCTCTCCCCAGAAGAGCAATGCCTAAAACTCTTACACAACAAAGTGACGGAAGTTTCCTTCCCCCCAGCTGAGGTTCTCCTTATAGGGTAGATCAACCAATGATCTATTTTCCTAAGCAGAGCTATATCTCCTGACAGATCTACCAATGATCTCCCCCAGCTGGGATATCCCTCCAAGCAGATCAGCCAGGGATCCAATCTTCAGTGGGATCCGAATCCCGAATCGGTTTCTCTTTTGCATAATCATAGTATTCGCATTATATTCACAAAATAAGCGTAGCATTTCGTCTAATACGGAGCATTACGGAAAAAATCAAACATTTGCATGATCACAAGTCAGGTTCGAGCCAGTCACCTGTAATTGCCATCAATACTTCATCAACAATATATATAAAAACCACATCCCTTACAAATAAAAGCCAAAGCATCCCCTTTTCACTCTCCAACACAAATTCCTGTTCATATATGCTCTTTCAACACTCGTCTGTGTCATATCATTCCCCCTGCAGATATAAGCCAAAACATCCTCTTTGCATTCTCAAATACAGATACATATATATACTCTTTTTGACACTCGTCTGTGTCACCTTTCTCCAGCATGGTTGTCAAAACACTTGTTGCCAATCAAGCACTTGTTTATAACACACTTCTTTCGACACCTATCAGTGCCATCCCCATAGGTCGCCGGAACACCTTTTACACCCTCACATGCAGATATTTGTTCATAATTTATACACATTCTCTTTTGACACTCGTCCGTGTCACCTTTCTCCAGCAAGTTGAACACTCGTCTGTGTCTTGCTCATACTTCACCAACAATATTCACTCATACTTATACAGAAGATACTCGTCCGTATCTTGTATATATATTACTCCTCAAACAGATCTGACACTCGTCTGTGTTCTTTGATAACCAGTTGGTACTCGTCTGTATCATCATCTCTAAACACGCGTCAGCGTTTGTTTCTACCGATACTCGTCCGTATCATGGTCCTAGGGATGCTCGTCCGCATCTTTAATCTATACACAACGTCAAAACACTTATACCTTTTATTCTGGAAAGCGTAAACACTCGTCTGTGTTTACCATTCCACAGTAGAGCAACTTTCTCCTATCCGACATTCGTCCTATGTTGTGATACTTTCGGCAGCGGTACCCTGCCAGGTGATCGTCCTTCACCTTTGGATGACCGTCCCTCATCCTTTCCCTAGCGGAGTCTCCATTATTGGAACCCCTTTTGTTATCTGACATTCGTCCTATGTCGTGATATTTAGCAGCCGTCCCCTGCTAGGTGATCGTCCTTCACCTCTTGATGATCGTCCTCATCATTTCATCTGATGGTTGTCCCTATTGTTGATCCTTTTATTCGACATTCTTCCTATGTCGTGATAAACCCCGAGAGCAGTCGTCCCCTACTGGGTGATCGTCCTTCACCTTTGATGATCGTCCCTCATCATCATTTATTCTTTGAACCGATGGCCGTCCCCATCGTTGTTTACTTTACTTTTCAAGCCTGATGGTCGTCCCCATCATTTCCTTTGTTTTAATCCCCAGGAAACCTTGTTTCTTTACTTGATGGTCGTCCCGATCATGATCTCTTCATTTCCCCCAGCTTGTCGGCCATCCCCGTCATTTTTTAGCCTACCGCTTTATCCCCAGCAGTCGTCCTCTGCTCGATGGTTGTCCTCCATCGCCTTCATTTAATCATACTATATTGTCTTTTGCAATTTATATCCCTTTTCTTCTTCTATCCAGTGAGTGCAAATTTCGGACTGTCTTTGGTATTCAACCACAAGTTATCTTGTTTGACTGTTAAGCCAGGCGCTTACATCCTGCACAGCTAACTCATGTTTGAATAGGGGTAGTTGTAAACACCCCAAATTTGCCCTCACTAATATCACACCATGGCTTGTGATCTTTCATTTTTGCATAAGCATAGGCATACTATCTCACATTGCATATTTGTTTCATCTGCATAGTTCAAAATTGTCGAAGTGTGAATTCTGGTTGAAAGAGGTGAGTTTTCTGGGTCATGTGATTTCAGAACAAGGGATTGTTGTGGATTCGTCCAAAGTAGATGCAGTGCTACAATGGGAGACTCCGAAGTTAGTGGCAGAAATTAGAAGTTTCTTGGGATTGGCCGGTTATTATTTGAAGATTTATCGAGGGGTTTTTGAAGTTGGCACTTCCATTGACCCAATTGACTTGTAAGAACAAAGCTTTTGTGTGGGATTCTCAGTGTGAGAAGATTTTATTGAGCTGAAGAAGAAGTTGACTACTGCGCCGGTTTTGATTTTGCCGAAAGCAGATGAACCGTTTGTGGTTTATTGTGATGCTTCTTTGATGGTCTTAGGTGGAATATTGATGTAAGATGGTCAGGTTGTGGCGTATGCTTCACGTTAGTTAAGATTGCATGAGAGGAATTATCCTTCTCACAATTTGGAGTTGGCAGCTGTGGTTTTTGTCTTAAAAATTTAGAGACATTATTGTATGGTTCGAGGTTTGAAGTTTATAGTGATCATAAGAGTTTGAAATACCTGTTTGATCAGAAAGAGTTGAATATGAGACATAGATGTTGGAGTTGATTGAGCAATTCAGTGATATGAGTTTAGTTTGTGAACAGACACCTCATAGTGTGATGTTGGGAATGCTGAAGGTTAATGATGATTTTCTTGATCGTGTTTGAGAGAGTCATAAATCATATGTGAAACTGGTGGACTTGATGGTTAATGGTGAGCGTGCTGGAAATAATGAGTTTCGGGCTGATGAACAGGGAATACTTAGATTCAGGGAGTGTATATGTATTCCTGATGATATTGATTTGAAGAAAATGATTCTTGAAGAAGGGCATAGGAGTGGCTTGAGTATTCATCCAGGAGCGACGAAAATGTATCAGGATTTGAAGAAGATATTTTGGTGGCCATGTATGAAACGAGATGTGGCTCAATTTGTGTATGCATGTTTGACTTGTCAGAAATCAAAAGTGGAACATCAGAAACCTACTGGTTTGATGCAACTATTGGATATACCCAGGTGGAAATGGGATATCATATCGATGGATTGTGCTATGGGGTTACCTACTACTCCAAGAGGGCATGATTCCATTTGGGTGATTGTTGATAGGTTGACGAAGTCAGCGCATTTTATTCTGATTGGTATAACTTATTCCTTGCAGAGATTGGCAGATATATATGTCGGTGTGATTATGAAGTTGCACAGGATAACTTTGAACATTGTGTCGGATAGAGTTTGCAAGAGGCATTGGGTTAAAAGTTGAAGTTGAGTTCAGCTTATCATCCTTGAACTGGTGGGCAGACAGAGAGGACGATACAATCTTTGCAGGATTTGTTAAGGGCTTGTGTGCTTGAACAAGGAGGTTCCAGGGATGGTCATTTGTCTTTGATCGAGTTTACGTATAACAATAGTTATCATTCCAGTATCGGAATGGCACCGTTTGAAGCTTTGTATGGTCGAAGATGCATAACACCTTTGTGTTAGCATGAGTCAGGTGAGAGTGTTGTACTTGGACCTTGTAAACACCCCAAATTTTTCCTCACTAAGTTCACACCATGGCTTGTGATCTTTTTCATTTGCATTAATTCAATCATATCATCTCATATTGCATTTTTGCTTCACTGCATTGGTTCAAAGTCATCTGCATCTAGGGTTTGTGATCTGAGCAATCCCTGAGCTACCTGAGCAATTCCAAAGGTCTTCAATCATCTCAAGTGGGTCCATGTATGTTCAAATATCATATTGTATCCTCCCAAGTTCAAGAAAGTCAAAAAATCACAAGAATTGAGAAAGGCATGGAAGCAGTGCCAAGCTTAACTGCATAGATGACCTAAAATTAGGGTTTTGGTTTCAGAGGCCATAACTCCAAATTTTTTGGTCATTCTTGTTTCTATGGGTCTCTATATGTTATAAGGATCATACATACCAATTTTCATGAAGAAATTCAATGGGGAAGGCATCTGATCGATAGATGACTTCTTGAGCAAGTCAGTGCAAAATCAGGGCATCTGAGGCCTCAATCATCCAACCAAAGGGTCTTCTCCATCATTTTGGGAGTATATGATCTTTATTTTATCTTAGAAGAAGTTATAAGTTCACAAAATTGAAGAATTTCAAGCCATTTGCAAAGTTGCCATTTTGGGAAAGTGACTTGTAATGCAAACTTGCCATTTTGGGAAAGTTTTTCAACCTCCTCTTTTTGATTCAAAAATGCTTCAAATGAAAAATTCTTGGTCATGAAAGTTGTAGATTGTATCATTCCCTTTTCAAAAAGTACAAGAACTTGATCTAATTCATCATAGAACTCAAGTTATGGCTTTGCAAAGTTGGAAAAAATCACTAAAATTTCACTTATGTACCCAAGAGGGAAACTTGCAAAAACTCATGCCAAGCCAATTTGTGACCTCAAAGTGACTTCTAACCATTACACAAACATCATACATGACCTATAATTCAGAATTCCCCAAAGATTTCTCAAGTTTCATGCCTTGATCATCAAGTATTTCAAAAGGGGCCAAAACCTTCACAATTTGCAAAACCACCCACAAACTTCATTCCACTTGCTATTTTGCCTCAATCTGAATTCCATGGACCTCCCTAAAGCCAGCTGCGCAAGAAATGCCCTTGTCCTTGGCCTTCCATGAGCCCACACCTCCAAGGACAACTTTGTTGACTTTTTGCAAAATGAACCATACCAATCAAACTGCTCCACAACAACTATCTGCCCAATCAGAACATGTTATGTGGACATCAAGAAAGCCAACACACACAACAACACAAGCTGAATCCTCCCACAACTCACCATTCATCAAAACTTCCCCTGGTGCATTTCTCTTCGAAACTCATAGCTCAGCCAACAAAACTCCAAACTTTTTTCCACCATTCAACTCCACATTCATCACTGATCATTTTCCATCCTTCATTTTGCCTTTAAACACCCCATATCAAAAATACGATTTTCACCTCCCTTGACCTGAGCTTCAGCAAACTTCATATAGAGGCCATATAAACTCCAGCCAATCATCAAAGCTTCTTCAGGGAGATCATTGGAGGGGTTTTGAAGCAAAGAAGCAGCCAGACAGTGCCATTTTCGAAAGCTTCAGTTCAGGTAACCTCAAGAACAAATTTTCCAGAAACTTGATTTTAGGTTATAGACTTGTTCCTCATGTTGCACTGGTCATATTGATGTTTTTCTTTTTGAAAATTGTTGAGTTTTAAGGATTTTATGTTGCTCTGAAACTTTGCCCGTAAAATGTGTTTTGATTCGATTCTCATGATTTACGAAAAATAAATGAGTTTTGTTGTGTGGTTTGTGTTTAATGATGTTTAAGGAATGATTCTGGAGAGTGTGATGAGTTTTTGTGGCGTTTTAAGAGAGATTGAATGAGAGTGTTGTCGGAGAAGATGACCGGAACACTGTTCCGGTCACCTGAGAGTAATTAGGGTTTGTGATTAGGGTTAGCTGAGTTTGAATGTGGGACGTTGGATCTGGGCTTCCCGCGTGTGTTGAAGGGTCAGGATGAGTTCATTTAGCCCTAATTGTGATTAATTAAATTAATTAATTAGGTTTTAGTTTTAAAATGCCAGTTTGAACCTAGGTCGTTGGATTGCGCGCGTGGTCTTTCCTTCCATCTCCAGTTTGAATCTGGATCATTGGACGCGCTGACTTTCACCTTTCTTCATATTTATTTTGTTTTCTTTTTATTTCTTTTGCATCATTTATTAAAAATAGCTAGAAAATCTCAAAAATATTTATTTTTTTCATTGCTGACTTTAATTAATTTTCTTGACATAAAAAAAAATTTATTTTATTTTTTGCATTTTAAAAACATTTTAAAAATAATTTAAATGTTATTTTAATTGATTAATGAAGATTAATTAATTCAAATAGCATTTAGGTTTCCAAAAATCACAAAAAAAATTCAGAGAGCATTTTAAAACATTTACAAACATTTACAAACTCACAAGACAAATTTCTTTTTAGTTTTGATCATACTTTGGCAATTTTCACTTGAATTAGGGTTCTTTAATTTGAATATTTCTAACCCTAACTTCAAAAATTCATAACTTTTGATCCAAGTTGAGTTTGTGAATGGTTCTTTTTGCATTATGTTAAGCATACTTTCAAGCTTCTAAAAACATTTTTGTTTCATTTTTATCTTGCATTTTCAATTTTTTTGGCATTTTCCCTTTAGGATCATCCTTAAAACCCTAGAAATTTAGAAAAATCATAAGTCCTTTAGGGTTTAGCTTCTAACCTTCCCCTTTGGGCAGTGAACTTGTATAGGTTTAGGGTACCTTTGATTCCATTTTCAATTTTTTTATCTCATGTTTTGCTTGTGATTTGAATTTTGCATCTCATGTTGTACATAAACCCTAATCTTTGCCTTCATTTGCATTCATTCTTCACATGCTTGCATACATGAACTTGCCATGACATTTTGTGCATTCACATGACTTCTAAGACATATTAGGACACATTAGACTCATGCTTGATCATTTCCTCATCCATTTGCCATGCTTTTGCTTTCATTTTATGTCATATGCATTCATGAACTTTCATGAGTCTTACATGTCTCATTTGCATTCCCATCCTTTGTATGATCATCCACATACCTTGACATACATTTGCACCACCTCATAACATCATTGGCATCATGAACATGCTTCTGACTTTGGTTCTCTTCTTCGCATTTCATTTCATTTTCATTTTCATTTCATTTCTTTTTGCTAACTTTTCAAGTGGTAAGTGTTTGAGAAGTGAATTTGCCTTCACTTCTCATAATCTCTTCTCATCTCTATTATGCATCATTGCTGCATTTTACTTGTGGATTAGACTGAGCTTGCTCATTCATGCTCCTTCCCCTCTTTCTTTCTTCAAGCAACTTATCTTCTTAAGTGAAGTAAGTTGACTTGCTTCTTTCTACTTCTTCTTTCATCTTTGCTTCTTCCTTGGTGGTTCATCTTGAAGACTTCTTGCAAGCCTCATAAACCCTAGGAATACCCAAGCATGATCACAATTAGGGTTTGATTAGTCCCCCATTAGTTTTACCTTTGTGTCATCTTTGTGTCTTTTCTTCTCACCTCTTAATCAAGGACTAAACCTTTAAGGTTTTAAGGCTTTGGAATTAGGGTTATGCCTGCATCCTTCTCTTAGGATGGAGTGTATAACTTTAATCCTAAGTGTTAAACCCTTAATGTGTTTAAATCCTTTAATCAATCCATCTAATAATCACTAAGACATCAAGCTTGTAACTTGGGTCTTGCATTAGGGTTCTAATTCTTCCTTAATTGGTTAAGAAGGACTAACCCTAGAGTTAATGGACAAGTCCCCCTCAAGTTGTCTTTCAAACCATAAAGTCCACTTCTTAATCTCATCCCTTAATTAAAATCCACTTAATAAAGGCTTTGTTTTGTCATGAGGTTAATCCCTAATCATGGATTAAGTTGAGGTATCTTTCGTAGCTTAAATGTCCTCATCTATTATCCTTCTATTAGGATGGTGTAATGGGTCCATTAAATCCTTGATTATGGCTTAAAATCATTACTTAACACTAAACAAAACCCAAAAATATCTAAATAATCACAAGTAGGTTAATGATCTTAATCCTACATCATCATGGTAATTAAGTTGAGATGCTTATATCATACTTAAGTATGCTCATTATCCCTAATCAGGGAGGATATAATGAGTTTACAACCCTTGATGTAGGCTTAAGCTCATTATCCTATGCAAAGCACCAAAAACAATAAAAAACTGAAAACACAAAAAAAAAACAATAATCGTCTTCTCCGGGATTCTTTTCTCATCACACTCATTCACAAACGAGAATTTGCTTCTTCTGTCTAATGCAAGACAGTTTACACCTGGGCCAAATAGGTCATACACTTGAGCATAGACAAGCAAGCAGTTCACCAGTCAATTTATCTTTCAGTCTCTTTGAGTCGAACTACGGTGTTCTTAATTCCTCATTGCACGAGAGGATACGTAGGCATAACTTAATTTTTATCGAACAAAAGTCTCTGTATATTCCCCCCTCTTCCAGCATTTTTCTATAAGTCTCTGTATATTCCCCCCTTTTATTCACTTCACATTTCCTTTGCACTGACATTTGCCCTCTTTTCCAACTTTTGCACACAAAATAGCACTGACACTACCCCTTTAAGCACCAATCTTTCAAGCGTGGAACCCGTCGAGTACGATGGACAATCTGGGTGCTAATACCTTCCCAGGTTGTAACCAACCCCTTTCTCAGTTTCTCTGGTTCTCCACCATCTTATCCATCTTTTCTTAGGTTTATGCAGCATTACCTTTCCCTCGGGATAAAAATGCCTAGCTGGCGACTCTATTCATTCTTCTCTTTTGATGACCGTTCGCGCTTGTACCGGGATGCAAATCTTTGGGAGCGACAGCTTGGCGACTCTGCTGGGGAATCTTATAGCGTTTGTTTGATATGTGTTTACTGGGGTGTTATGTGCTATGTGTGTTTATTTATTTTTCTCTATTTATTACTTTAAGTACAACTTTTTTTATTGCTTTCTTTACAGTTTTGCATATTTCATACTGCCACTATGCTGGATCTGGTTTTCTGTTTTGGTGGGTGGGATTCCATTGAGAGTATAAGGTCCTGTACCTGGGACCTGAGTGACACCTAGGCTAGAGTGGTTCATGTTCTTTCCCATTCCATTTCAGTTTGTTGCGGGAATATGAAACACGGTTCAGATGTGGGTTTCTTCTTGAGAACTCTGTGCTACAGATTTCCTGTAGTTCTAGGGCTATCTGGGAAGCCTGCTAAGTCTGGATGACCTTTTATTACGACCTTCAGAAACTGAGGTGAATTATAGGAGGATCTTTTATGGTTATTGTAAACACTATACCTCCGGGTTAGAAGTGTTTACACTTCTCATAACTGATCCAAGTCTGAGGATCCTTGTTCTAGAACATTACCTGTGAGGGGATGGGTTATTTACAGGTTTGCAGGAACCCTTGGCCACATCATACCCTGTTACTGTTTTGTTTAAGTGTACTCCACTTTGGACAGTTCTTGTGATTAACCCTGGACATGTGACTCTTTATTTGAGTCCCCCACCCTGGCTACTGGATTTCTAAGCCTTCATCTGGACTTTTGAACATACATGGGCCTTATATCAGGACAGATAATCAGATCCAGCTTGATCACAAACCCTTGCATATCATTTGCATATGCATCATTTAACATTTTTTTATTTGCTTTTCAGGGTATCCATTTCATTGTATCTTGGCTTTGGTTTTGACCCCTTCTTCTGCATAGACCTCTGCTTCAGCTGTCTTCATCAGTTATCTGCTTCAGTTATCCCCATCACCACCAGCACCATTCTGTCAGTGGTCCACCTTCAGCATCAGTCTGTGTTCTTCATCAGCATTTGTCTTCAGCTTCTTCAGCAGCACTCATGGCTACTCCTAGGAAGAGCAACATATCCTACCACTTTTTTGAGCCTGTGTTGACTGGTATCAGGCAGGTCCAATCACTCATCACCCCTGACCACATCCAACTGTTTAGAGAGCACTATGGGGGTATCTTGGATATGGTTATGGATCTTGATCCTTCTCAGAGAAGCATGATCCACACATGCTTGCAGTTCTATGACCCTCCATTGAGATGTTTTACCTTCCCAGACTTTCAGTTAAGACCTCTGCTGGAAGAATTTTCTTTGCTGATTGGAGTGCCTGTCAGAGGAGGGATCCCCTTCAACCCAGAGATGACTGCTCCCAGAAGTGAAGAGATAGCAAGGGCATTGTGCTTGGAACCTGCCCTTATTGAGAAAAGTATGACAACAAAAGCTGGGATTCCTGGTTTGCATTTGGACTTCTTGATTTCTCAGGCCATCCTGAAGGCTTCATTAGGAGAGTGGAGGGCAGTCTGTGCACTATTAGCCCTCAGCATATATGGGGCTATACTGTTTGCAGATGAGCCTAAATTTTTCAGCAAGAATGTTATCCATTTGTTTCTTTTGAAGAACCCAGTACCCACACTACTAGGAGATTTTTACTACTCCATTCATCAGAGGAATGAGAAACAAAGGGGGAAGTTGGTAAGATGCTGTGCTCCTTTGTTTTACACCTGGCTGCTCAGACACCTGCCTAAATCAGATGCCTTCTTGAACCCACATCAGCAGAAGAATTGGGCCAAGAGGTTCATTGCCTTGAATTCGGATGATATCAGATGGTGCACCCAGAGCACCAAAGGAAAGGACATTATCACCAGCTGTGGGAAATACCCAAATGTGCCTCTGATAGGAGTGAAGGGTTGCATCAACTACAACCCTTTACTGTTTAAGAGACAATTGGGCTATGCTTTGATTCATCCTCCCAGAGGACAGGATTTAGATGAGACCCTATATTGTGAAGTTCAACCTAATTCAGCTGTTGTCAGACAAGCATCCTGGGCTTGGGACAACATCCAGACAAAAGGGACAGCCATTCTTGGAAAATGTAACAATGTTGCTTCAGCTCAGTACATAGACTGGTCCCGTGCTAGAGCTCAGATTACCAGAATTCCTTTCACCTTGGAAGATATACCTGGACCATCTACAGTACAGCCTGCAGCAACAATTAGCCTGGAGGAATTTGAAAAGTTGAAGGAAATGAATGAGCAGCTATCTCAAGCCTTGAAGAAGACTCTTTGGGAAAGGAGTGATGGTCGCCTGGACATTGAGAGATTGGAAAAGCTCAGAGTTGAGCATCTGGCCAAAATTGAAAAGACAGAGGATTACATAAGGAAAGCAAGGGCTTGGGAACAGATATTGAAGAATGCCTGCAAGGAGGCCAAGATTCAGAAAGCTAGGGCTGAGCACTACCTGCAAGAGAGTCAGGCTAGGTGGGTCAGGATCACCGAAGCCCGTACGCAAGAAGACCAAATGACTCAAGCCAAGGTTGAACAGCTAGAGGCCAATGAGAAGAAGCAGCAGGAAGCTCTGTTGGCTGCACATAAAGAGATATCAGAGTTGAAGCTCAGAGCAAGATTGAAGAGATCAAAAGACCAAGATAGGCATAATAAGTTGACTACTGCTATTGCTACCAAGAACCTCCTCATTAGGACCATTACAGAGCACCCAGCTGGCCCAGTGACTGAGGCACTCCTGAAGGAGGTCAGAGAAGATGAGTTTGGACTGGATGTATGACTCTTTGCTTGTTGTTTGTTTCCATTTGATATACTTTCCCTCTTTTATTGTATTTTGACCCTCCGTGGGCATGTATTGTAAAAAAAAACTATGTATTTGTTCATCAGTTGTAATATATATATTAGTTTGTTTTCATTTGGGTTTTCTCTCAACAACATCAAGCATCTTCCGTGAGGTCTGGAAAGGTCAAAACCAAGAACCAAACCGGATACCTTGGAAAACAAATAAGCATACTGCATTGCATACTAACTTTCTCTTTGTTTTGTAGGTTTTTGTTATTATTATTGTTTCTAACTTTGTTGTGATCTCAAGAAACATTGCTCGTCGCCGAGTGTTCCCTGTCAACCGCACGCACTGATACCCGACTCGTAACAACCTTCCCGACATTCAAATGGAGCAAGTACAACAGGACCTGACTGAGGTCAGAAATCAGATGGCCAATGAGAGAGTAGAAATGAGAAACCAGATGTCTCAATTCATGGTTGTCATGACTGGCTTAGCCCAAAGCCAAGAAAGACTGAGAGAGCTGGTGGAAAGACAAACTCCTGAGGAGCCTCACCTTGGAACAGGGGGGACTAGCAACAATGAACGGGGGCAGCCTCGTATTGACCCACCAGAATATGGACCCCATCTGAATCCGGAAGTTAACATCCCGAGAAATGTTCAAGGTAATACTGCTAGGGGCAGAATCCTGCAAGAGGACCCCCAAGAAGAATAGTTTACTGTTATAGGGGCTGGAGATGAGGTATATGATAGAAGATTGGATGAGATTGCTGAGAAGTTAAGATCTTTGGAATCTCAGAATTCTTTGGGCTTCGATGTGATGGACATGGGCCTAGTAGATGGGGTGAAAATTCCCCATAAATTCAAACCCCCATGCTTTGAGAAGTATAATGGTACCTCCTGTCCACGTACTCACCTGCAATATTTCTTGGGAAGGATCAAGGCTTATACCATGGATGAGAAGTTATGGATGTTCTACTTTGAGGATAGTCTGACTGGAACTCTTCTAATAGAACTCTTCTAATGGGCATGTCTCAGTCTTCTAGGCATGGCCCCCAATAGAACTCTTCTAATGGGCATGTCTCAGTCTTCTAGGGAGAGCTTCCGGGATTATGCTCAGAGATGGAGACAGCTTGCTGCTGCTGTCCAGCCACCCATGTCAGAAAGTGAGATGGCTGACATGTTCATGAACACATTGCAAGGGACTTATATTGATAGACTTGCTGCCTTCTCCTCTACCAATTTTGCTGATGTGGTCATAGATGGTGAGAGAATTGAAAGTCTTTTGAAGAGGGGCAAAATCTCCGACAGTGGTGCAAGTTCCTCCAGCAATCCAAGAAAACCTTTTGCGGGACCCTGAAGGGCAGGTGAAACAAATTCTATTCATACAAGCCGGGGCAGGCCCCAGTATTCTCACAGGTCAGTAGCAGTTGTTACCATCCCAGCTCTAGTATCACAACAACCATTGTATCCTCAACAACAACAACCACATTATCAACAACAAGCTCAATATCCACAACAAAGGTCGTATAACAACAACAACGGTAGTCAACAACAACGTCCTTTCCAACAGAGGCCATCACAAGAAAATAGGGTAATTGACCCAATCCCAATGCCGTATGCTGCACTCTTGCCACAACTCCTAAAGCTCAACCTAGTTGAGTTAAGGACATTGGCTCCTCAAGATCCTCTTAATCTGCCAAAGAACTATGATGCTAATGCTAGGTGTGCATTCCACTCAAACGCACCGGGGCATAATACTGAAAAATGCAGGGCCCTACAGATGAAAGTCCAGGATTTGGTGGACTCAAAAGCTCTCAATTTTGCGCCTCCTCCGAACGTCACAAGAAATCCAATGCCTAGTCACAACGGGCCTAGGATTAATGCTATTGAGGAGGGCAAACCATCCACATTAATTAGTAGAGTTGCACATATCCGAACACCTTTGGTTGAAATCAAAGCTCAGTTGTTAGAATGCCAAGTGTTCCCTGGGTGTGAGGTCGGCTGTGGATATTGCAATATTGCCGTTAATGGATGTGAGAGACTGAGAAACGGCATAGATGGCCTCATTAGAGATGGCACTCTTCAGATTACAACAACAGCGACTACAACTCCATCAAGTCCTTCATCAACAATCGCATATACTCCTACAACATCAGCAACCCTTGTTCCAACAGATTCTGCTACAACTCCAACAATTACTCAATCAATCACTTCAACGAATACAAGTCCAGTCACAATTCCTTCTGCAATGACAACACCTATCACTCCATCAGTTCCTACTACAACTTCAACACCCATCCAGTCAATAGTACCATCTACAACATCAGCAACAGTTAATGAAAGCATCTCAACGGTTACGATAAACTACGATCCCGCAAATATTCCTTCCAACAACTCACAACAAAATGCTACTCCGGCCAGAGCTCCAGTTACCATATATTATGATCCACACACCATTGTGGTCCCCTCTGCAGTTGCTATCAGTCTGGTCACTATCACAGTACCTGGGCCAGTTCCTTACGAAAGCAATAATGCCATCCCTTGGCATTATGGCTCAGATCTATACTGCGAGGGGCAGAAAATCACTTTAGAGTCATCAACTTCTTCACCTCAGATAGACAATGTGGGGGGAGGCGGAGGCTTCACCAGAAGCGGACGCCTTTTTGCCTCACAAACCCAAAGACCTAATGCTGAAGCAGAAGCTGCTGCTAAGGCAAAAGGAAAGAATGTGGTATCTGAAGAGCCAACTGCCAAAGACACTCAGAAGACATCTTTTGAACAAGATGTAGACGAGTTCATGAGAATCATAAAAAGGAGTGATTACAAGGTGGTAGACCAGCTTCACCAAACACCCTCCAAAATCTCCATATTATCACTATTAATGTGTTCCTAAGCTCATAGGAACGCATTGTTGAAAGTCTTACCGTTAATCAGCTAGAAACTGTGGTTGCAAATGTCAACACCAGTCATGGACTGGGCTTTACCAATGCTGACTTAACAACGGAGGGACGCAACCATAACAAGGCTTTGCATATCACCTTGGAATGCAAGGGTGCTGTTATGTCTCATGTACTGGTGGACACTGGGTCGTCATTCAATGTTCTACCAAAGAAAGCCTTAGTGAAGCTGGAATATGATGGCTTGGCATTGTGTCCGAGTAATTTGGTGGTGAGAGCATTTGATGGCTCTAAAAGATCAGTGCTTGGAGAAATTGATCTGCCTGTGTTGATTGGCCCTTAAACCTTCAAAACTACCTTCTTTGTGATGGACATACAGTCGGCCTACAACTGTCTGTTGGGTAGACCTTGGATCCACGCCGCTGGCGCTGTTACGTCTACCCTTCACCAGAAGTTAAAATTCGAGTGGGAAGGCCAAATCATCACAATCTGTGGGGAGGAGGACATCTTTGTTAGCCAGCTGGCTACGTATAAGTACATAGAAATGGATGGGGAGATCCATGAGACCATGAGTCAGGGGTTTGAAGCCTTGAACATTGTCGCTCCCGAAGATTTGCATCCCGGTACAAGCGCGAACGGTCGGCGAAGGGAACAGTGAGAACACACAGCCGTGAACTCACTGGAGGATGAATAGAGTCGCCAGCTAGGCATTTTTATCCCGGAGGAAAGGCAATGCTGCATAGACCTAGAAAAAGGATGGATAAGACGGTTGCGAACCAGAGAGACTGAGAAAGGGGGTTGGTTACAACCTGGGAAGGTATTAGCACCCAGATTGTCCGCCGTACTCGACGGGATCCACGCTTGAAAGATTTGTGTTTTAAAGGGGTAGTGTCAGTGCAATCTGTGTGTAAAATAGCTGGAAAAGAAATGTACAGGTGTCAGTGCAAAAGAAGTGTGAAGTGTAATATGTATAGTGTCAGTGTAAGAAAGAGTATGCTCATGATTATGAGGCTTAAAGAATAATGCTGGAAGGAGGGGGAATGAACAGAGATTTTTTTTTTTGTTCGATAACTGTTAAGTTATGCCTACGTATCCTCTCGTGCAATGAGGAAGTCAGAACACCGTAGTTCGACCCAAAGAGACTGAAAGATGAATTGACTCGTGAACTGCTTACTTGTCTATGCTCAAGTGTATGACCTGTCTGGCTCAGGTGCAAACTGTCTTGCATTAGACGGAAGAAGCAAGTTCCCGTTTGTGAGTGAAGATGATGAGAAAAGAATCCCGAAGGAGACGATTATTGTTTGTTTTTTTGAGTTTTCAGTCTTTTATTGCTTTTTGAAGTTTGTCATAGGATAATGAGCTTAAGTCTAAACCAATGGGTTAGTAAACTCATCACATCTTCCCTCTGGTTAGGGGTAATGAGAATACCTTAAGTGTGAAGTCAGATTCTCACACTTAATCACCTTTGGTGTAGGATTAAGATCATTAACCTACTTGTGATTATTTAGATGTTTTTGGTGTTTTTGTTTAGTGTTGAGTAATGAGGTTAAGCCATAATCAAGGATTAAACAGACTCATTACACCATCCTAAAAGAAGGATAATAGATGAGAATGTTTAAGTTGAGAAAAACTCCTCAACTTAATCCATGATTAGGGATTAAACCCATGACAAAACAAGCCTTTGATTAAGAGGATTTTATTTAATGGTATGATGATGAAGTGTTTTTTATGGTTTGTAAGACAACTTGAGGGGGACTTGTCCATTAACACTAGGGTTAGTCCTTCTTGACCACTTAAGGAAGAATCAGAACCCTAATGCAAGGCCCAAGTTTCAAGTGTAATGTCTTGATGTTTATTAGATGAATTGATTAAGAGATTTAAACACCTTAAGGGTTTAATACTTAGGATTAAAGTTATACACTCCATCCTAAGAGAAGGATGCAGGCATAAGCTTAATCACAAAGTCTTAAAGCCTTTAGGGTTTAGTCCCTGATTATGAGATGAGAAGAGAAGACTCAAAGAGAGACACAAAGGTAAAAACTATGAGGGGGACTAATCAAAACCCTAATTCATTATCATGCTTGGATGATCCTAAGGTTTGTGAGGTTTTCAAGAACAATCCTCAGAAGAACCACCAGGAAGCAGATGAACAGGATCAAGAGAAGCAAAGTGACTTGCTTCATTCAAGAAGTCAAGTCACTTGAAGAAAGAAAGTGGGAGGAGCAAGAATGAGCAAGCTCAAACTCAAACACATGCATAAATGCAGCATGCTATGCAAGAGAGATGAGAAGAAAAGTTATGAGAAGTGAAGGCAAATTCACTTCTCAAGTTTACTTACCACCTGAAATGTTAGAAACAAATGCAATGCCATGCTAAATGAAATGGAATGACATGATGCTAGGCCAAACCAGAAGCATGCATATGATGATTATGATGTTATGAAGTGCTGCAAACATGAGACAAGGCATAGGGATGTTCATACAAAGTCATGGATGCAAATGATGCAAGTTAAGGAACATGAATAAACATGAAATGTCATGAAGCATACAAGACAAATGGCATGGCAAAGATGTAATGCAATGATCAATGATGCTTCATACATGTCTTAAGATGTCAAATGAACCACAAGAGTGCACAAAATGCAAAGACAAGTCATGTTATGCAAGAGAATGCAAGAAGGATGCAAATGGAAGCCCAAATTAGGGTTCATGGATCAAACATCAAACACAAACCAAAAACAGAAGCAAACCTCATGATAAAAAATGGAAAATGGCACCCAAAGAAACCCTAGGCCTATGATAAACCACTGCCCAAAGGGGAGCTCTCAACTCTCAATCAAACTCAAGGTATGATTTTTTCAAGCTATTAGGGTTTTTTAGGGTTCTTATCAAAACAAATGCCAATCAATTAGAAAATGCAAGATCAAATCATGGCCTTTTTATTCTTGAAAATACATGTCAAATGGAAAACAATGCAAAAAGAATCAATGTCTCAACCTTCACCAATAGGCAGAAATGAATTTTTAAACTTGTGATCAAGATAATGCACAAAATATGATTTAATTCCATGAAAAATTCTTAAAATGCATCAAGATCAAAAAAGAAATTTGGTTTGAAGGTTGGACAATGTTTCTAAATGTCTTAGAACATTTCATGAATTTTTTTGTAATTTTTAAATACCTAAAAGTATTTTTAATTAATTAATTCTCATTAATCAATTAAAAATAAACTTTTAAATATTTAAAAATACTTTTTTAATGATAAAAAATAAAATAAAAATATTTTTGTGTCATAAAAATTAATAAAACCTTAAAGAAAAAGTTTCATAATTTTTATGATTTTTTAACTATTTTAAATAAATTGTGCAATTTAAATGAAATAAATATGAATAAAAATTAAATAAAATAAAAGTAAGCAGAATGCAAGGCTGGGATTCAATCTGGAAATGAGAGGGTTGACTTGGCGCGTCATCTAGTGGTCCAGATTCAAACTTCTTAATCCTAATTAATTAAATAAATTAATGTGATTAGGGCTAATGAAACAGATCCTGGCCATCAAAAAGGGTGGGAAGTCAACCAGTCAACGGGAATCAACGGCTCATATTCAAACTAACATTAATTACTGGTTTATGCCCTAATTACATTCAGGTGGCCGGAGAAGACTTCCGGTCGTCTTCTCCGGCCGGAAGCTCACCTGAAAATCACCCAACTTCCTCAAAACGTAATATAAATGAAATCTATGAATTGGGAAACGTTTCTAACACCCTCACGAATCAAACCCCTAACCTAAAACAAATTTATCTTTCCTAAATCATCTGAATCGAAGAGGGAAAGTTCTAGGGTTCGTAAGCTTCAATCACAAATTAAATTCTCAAAACACAACCATTTCAAAAACTAAAAGCATCAGGATGATCAGGAGAGCATAAAGAACAAGTTTGTAACAAGAAAAATCATTTCTGGAAAAATTAATTTCGAGCTACCTGAGATTTGCAACTTTCAATTTAGGAACTTTCAGGCCTCTTCCTTCAGTGCAAGCTGCTCCTCTTGGTCCCCCAAGTGTGTTTGAATGCTCAAAATGAGTTTGTGTTGGCTGGAAAAAAGGATTCGAAAGGAACTGCTTCAGTTCAGTCAACAATGGCAGATGAGATTCTGGCACTCTCAGGCTGTGAAAAGGGGTTGTTTGTGATCTATGAAGTGTGTTGAGAAGGTTTGTGGGGTTGGTTGGTGTGTTTGTGAGCTAGGATAAGAGTTTCGAATGAAACTGCAGTTTGAGGTGAATGATGGCAATGGAGTTTTCAGGCTTGTTTCAGGCTTATGCTTGGGGTGTTTCTTGTCTATGAGGTGTGGTGAGTTGAGTGATGATGAGAGTTTTAGTGTTTGAAGACTGTGGAGAGTGATTCGAATGAACTTGCAATGAGGTGAGTTTTTGTGAATGTGATCAATGTGTGTCTTTCAGCCTTGGTTCTCATGTGTTATGGCCAGCAAACTGATTCAATAAACAAATGCAAGTGGCTGATGGATGTGACCTGGCCTGCAGAGATAGGTGTGGCTACTTTTGCTCAAAGTCCACTTTTGTGTAAGATAGGGCATGGCTCAAGTTTAGGCAAGTACAAGTTGGGTTCTGGTGCAGCATGGTGAGTGTGAGAGGCTGGCTTGACCCAAGGCTCAATGCAGCAAGTTGGTGAAAAGCTCATGAGTGTTTTGCAACTTGGTTAGCTTTATGGATCACATGTGATAAAGTCTTGTTATGCAAACCAAACCATGAGCAAACTTGATCAAATTCTGATTTTTGTGACTTAGAGGATGTTTACATAATGGTTTGACATGAATTAGAGGCTGCATAATGCATTGGTTCAAGACTTTGCAAAATTTCCAATTGGTGCATAACTTGAAAACCAATGATTTTTGCTAACTTTGCAATGCCATAACTTTTAATCCATGAAGAGTTTGATCATGTTCTTGTACTTTTTGAAAAGGGAAAGATGAGATCTACAACTTTCATGACCAAAGTTTTTCCATTTGAAGCCTTTTTGGATCATGAATCAAGGCTTGAAAATTGGCCTAAAATGAGGCATTCTTGAAAAGTCAACTATGCCCCAAAAAGTCAACTTTTGCAAAAACCCTAAATTCTTGATTTTATGAACTTCAAACTTCTTCCATGATCAAATAAAGATCATATACACTCAAAATGATGAAGATCACCCATAGGTTGGGTCATTGGGGGCCTCAGATGCCCTGATTTTGCACTGACTTGTCTGAAAAGTCAACTCTTGATCAGATGACTTCCCCATGGAATTTCTTCATGAAAATTGATATGCATACTCCCTATACCATATAGAGACCAATGGAGACAAGAATGACCAAAAAATTTGAGATTATGGCCTCTGAAACCAAAACCCTAATTTTAGGTCAACTGTGCAGTTCAACCTGGCTCTGCATCCACTCAAACCCTAGTTCTTGTGATTCCTCTGCAATTTGGACTTTGTGAGGATGTAACATGATACAAGAACACACATGGACCTCTTTGAGTTGATTGGTGGCTTTTGGAATGGCTCAAGAAGCATTGGGATTGCTCAGATCACAAACCCTAGGTGCAGATGCCTTAGAGACTATCCAGTGAATCATAAATGAAATGTGGGATGATATGATTGTGTTTATGCATATGAGATGATCACAAGCCATGGTGTGAGTGGGTGAGGGCAAATTTGGGGTGTCTACAGCTGCCCCTATTCAAGCAACTGTTAATCTGAAAAGGATGAGAGCAACGACTATTAGACATTCAAGATAAACAGTGATTGAATACCAAAAAGACCCCGAAATTTGCACTCACAGAATGAAGAAGAAAAGGGATATAGATTGCAAAAGAAAATAAAGTATATTGTAAGTGTGGGCGACGGAGGACGACCGTCGAGCAGAGGACGACTGCTGGGTAAATAGCAATGACGGGGACGGCCGACATGCTGGTAAAGTGTAGAGTAAAGCGATGACGGGGACGGCCGACATGCTGGGGATATAAGGAAAAGCTAAGACGGGGACGGCCGACTAGCTGGGGAAAGTCAAAATATGATGGGGACGGCCATCAAGATAAAGTAGGGTTCCCTGGGAATTAATGAAACATGACGGGGACGGCCATCAAATTCATAAAGGTAAAGTAACCAACGATGGGGACGGCCATCGGGCTAAAAGGAAAAGGGACCACGACGGGGACGGCCATCGGGTTAAAGAATAAATGAAATAAACAGGTGATGGGGTACGGCCATCAAAGGTGAAGGACGATCACCTAGCAGGGGACGGCTGCTCTGTTGGGAATAAAAAGTAAATATGATGGGGACGGCCATCAAAGGTGGAGGACGACCACCTGGCAGGGTACGGCTGCTAAAGATATCGACGATGGGGACGGCCATCGGATATAAAAGGTCAACGATGGGGACGGCCATCGGGCGAGCATGATGGAGGACGACCATCAAGAAGTGGAGGACGACCACTCAGCAGGGGACGGCTGCTTTCAGGGTTTATCATGACATAGGACGAGTGTCAGATAAAAGGAATCAACAATGGGGACGGCCATTGGATAAAATGATGAAGGACGATCATCAGAAGGTGGAGGACGACCACCTAGCAGGGGACGGCTGCTAAAAATCAACGATGGGGACGGCCATCGGATGAGCATGATGGAGGGCGACCATCAAGAGGTGAAGGACGACCACCTAGCAGGGGACGGCTGCTCTCAGGGTTTATCATGACATAGGACGAGTGTCAGATAAAAGGAAAATGTGTTTTGTTGGCGATCTACTGGGGAATAGTAAACACGGACGAGCGTTTACAACCAAGAAAATAAAGTATAAGTGTTTGGTATTGTGTATAGATTAAAGATGCGGACGAGCATCCTTAAGACTATGATACGGACGAGTATCACGTAGAAACAAACTGACACATGTCCAGAGATGATGATACGGACGAGTATCAACCGGTTAACAAAGAACACGGACGAGTGTTGCATCTGAAGGGACTCTTCTGGGGAATAGTAGACACAGACGAGTATCTATATTCAGGAAGACAAGTGTTTGACATGGTGTATGGATCAAAGATGCGGACGAGCATCCTTAAGACTATGATACGAACGAGTATCATGTAGAACAAACATTAGACGCAATGCTCTGAGATGATGGTACGGACGAGTACCAACTGGTTAACAAAGAACAAGGACTACTGTCGAATCTGTGGGGATATGGATGGTGATGTATACAAGATACGGACGAGCATCTGCATAAGTGTACCAATGAGTAGCGAGTGTATATATAATGTATTGATGAGTGTCTATCTGCTGGGGAGAATGACACGGACGGGTGCCAAGAGAGAAAAGTATAATATTAACAAGTATATGGGTTGCAAAAGTGTAAGCGACTGCGCTGGGGATATGACACGGACGGGTGTCAAGAAAGTGTATATACAAGTATGTGTGAGTGCAAAGAGGGTGTCTTTGGCTTTCTGTTGGTGATTTGACACGGATGGGTGTCAGGGAGTATCTGTAATACGGGTGATCTTGTTTGTTCAGGCGACTTTACTGGGGAACAATGGCACGGACGGGTACCAAAAGGCGCATGCTGGTATTTGAATATGGGGCAACTGCTTTTGCTGGGATTCTGGGGGATTTTGGGGGAACTATTCCGTATAACGACGGATTGTCAATATTTACAAGTGTCCAATTCACAACATGACTTATGATTATGCTATGCGTTTGATTTTTGCCGTAATGCTCCGTATTAGACGGAATGCTACGCTTTGAGGGTATATTATGATGCAAATGCTATGATTATGCAAAGAAGCACAGATTCGGGATTCGGATCTCGTTGCTGCGAAGATCTCTGGCTGATCTGCTGAGGAAGACATCCCAGCTGGGGATGAGATCATTGGTGGATCTGATGATGTATCTGCTTGGGGATATATGTCACCGGTTGGCATATCCTTGTAAATGAGAGACCCAGCTGGGGTTTGTAGAAGCTTCCTTCACTCTGTTGTGATCTCTTCATGCGTTGCTCTTCTGGATAGAGGCTGAAGCTCTGTGGGGAGATGATTCCCTGACTTCTGTATTCTGTTGGGGAAGAATGGCAACTCGGCTGGGGAATTGTGAGAGGCAACTCAGCTGGGGATAGAGCATCCTGAGTGTTAAGCCTGTTTGTTGATTTGGCAGCTTTGCTGGGGAAATGGGGGACAACTCAGAAAGAGCATTTCGGATGCTGAGATTGAGTGTATGCTGATTTGGCAGCTCTGCTGGGGAAATGGGCACCTTCTAGTGCCATGTGGAAGATAGACCGAGTTGATAATGATTCGCCTACTTGCTGAGGCGTGACCTGCATGCCCCAGGTTGCGTTCTGGATACCTGCAATCCTGCAAAGACAATGGAATGTACAAAAGGTCCCGAGGTATCCCTTACTGGATTCCGTCATAGGAGTTAAGTACTCTTGAGAATAATCACATTCCCTATAAGCATGTGTTATTATTATTATTTTTTTTTAGAGAAGGGCATCTGTACTTATGCAATTGTATTTTTAGAGATATCAGACAACTCTTTGCAAAACATAAATGTACAAACGAAACATGATCGAAAATCTGATTTTATTAATTCATGTGCCTTGAATTGGCAAGATACAGCCAAAGAAACATATCTCCTGAAATGAGGAGATTGTTACAAATTGAGAAATAAAGTGCTGGCGGTGTTGACGACGCTTTCAAGGAGCTTCCCCTTCTGTTATGATTCGTATGACAATGACGTTCTTCTCGTCTTGCTTTCTGGAGAGAGTTGATTCTGATTGAAGCTTGATCCTTTGGAATCTTACCAAGTTGTAGGTGATACAGACGAACTCAAAATGCAGTCGTTCGCTTATTCCCTTATTTTGCATGGATCGCCCTTTCGGGTTTTCGATCCATCGGGATACCCATTTTTGCCTGAGCTGTCCAATGCGGCTTTTCAACTCAGCGGGTGTACATTTTCTTAATTATTTCCCTTATTTTTGCCCGAGTCTTTTATTCTATTTTTGACTCGCCGGGATGCCCTATTTTTGCCTGAACTTACATTCTGTTTTTATGTCCAGCGGGTCATTTTCATGCGAAGTATTTTTTAACTGCATCTGAATTCACAGGGGATGGGAAATCTTCACCATCCATGGTGCCGAGCATCAGTGCCCCACCAGAGAAAACTTTCTTTACAACGAATGGTCCTTCATAATTTGGAGTCCATTTGCCCCTGTGGTCTGTATGAGGAGGGAGGATTCTTTTTAACACAAGATCTCCCACTTGGTACTCTCGGCGCCTGACTTTCTGATCGAAGGCCTTCTTCATTCTCTTCTGATATAACTGTCCATGGCAGATTGCAGCCAATCTTTTCTCCTCGATCAGACTCAGCTGTTCGTATCGGGACCGAACCCATTCTGCTTCACTCAGTTTAACATCCATTAATACCCGTAACGAAGGTAGTTCCACTTCAACAGGTAGGACTGCCTCCATACCATATACAAGCTGATACGGTGTTGCCCCAGTGGACGTTCTGATTGATGTGCGGTACCCATGCAAGGCAAATGGTAGCATTTCGTGCCAGTCTTTGTATGTGACTACCATCTTCTGCACAATCTTCTTGATATTCTTATTTGCCGCCTCAACAGCGCCATTCATCTTTGGCCTGTAAGGAGAAGAATTGTGATGTTGGATCTCGAAGTCCCGGCACAGCTCTGCCATCATTTTGTTGTTGAGATTGGAACCATTATCAGTAATGATTCGCTCGGGCACTCCATACCGACAGATGATATCTCTTTTCAGAAATCTGGCTACCACTTGCCTTGTAACATTCGCATATGAGGCTGCTTCAACCCACTTGGTGAAATAGTCGATGGCGACCAGGATGAATCTGTGGCCGTTTGAAGCGGTCGGCTCAATCTTGCCAATCATATCGATGCCCCACATAGCAAAGGGCCATGGTGAAGACATGATGTTCAAAGGATTGGGAGGCACATGCACCTTGTCTGCGTAGATCTGGCATTTGTGACATTTTCTGGCATAGGCACAACAGTCTGCATCCATTGTGATCCAATAATAGCCTGATCTTAACAACTTCTTAGCCATTGCATGTCCCCCAGCATGGGTACCAAAGGATCCTTCGTGCACTTCACGCATCAACAAATCTGCTTCCGTCTTGTCAACACATCTGAGGAGTACCGTGTCAAAGTTCCTCTTGTATAAAGACCCATCAGTGTTCAGAAAGAAACTACCAGCAAGCCTTCTCAAAGTCTTCTTATCATTGGAAGATGCCCCAGGTGGGTATGTCTGATCCTCCAAGAAGCACTTAATGTCATGGAACCAAGGCTCATCATCTTTTACAACATCCGCTGCAAATACATATGCTGGTCTATCAAGTCTAGACACTGATATCTGAGGTACAAAGTTAACAGCTTGAACTTTGATCATGGATGAAATGGTAGCAAGAGCATCTGCAAACTGATTCTCGTCCCGAGGGATATACTCAAGCTTGACTGTTGTGAAGAAAGTCAGTAGCCTTCTTGTATAATCCCTGTAAGGTACCAGATGATCTTGGTGGGTGTACCATTTCCCGTTGGTTTGATTGACTACCAAAGCTGAATCCCCGAATACGGTCAATGTCTTGATCCTGAGGTCAATGGCTTCCTCAAGACCCATAATGCAAGCTTCGTATTCAGCTTCGTTGTTAGTGCAGTTGAAAGTGAGTTTTGCCGAGAAAGGCATGTGAACCCCCTTTGGTGAAATGAGTACTGCACCAACACCACGGCCATTCATGTTAACAGCCCCATCAAACATCATAGTCCATTCTTCCTCCGGGTCAGGCCCTTCAGTGTGAATAGGCTCTTCGTGATCTCCCGCTTTTAAGAACATGATGTCTTCATCAGGGAAGTCAAATTTCATAGGCTGGTAATCATCAATAGGTTGCTCAGCAAGATATTCAGATAGTACACTGCCCTTGATGGCTTTCTGAGATGTGTATTGAATGTCATACTCCGTAAGAATCATTTGCCATCTTGCAACCCGTCCGGTAAGAGCTGGCTTCTCAAATATGTACTTAACTGGGTCCATTTTTGAAATCAATAAAGTAGTGTGGGTCAACATATACTGCCTCAGTCGGCGAGCAGCCCACGCTAAAGCACAGCAAGTTTTCTCGAGCAGTGAATAACGTTGTTCACAGTCGGTAAACTTTTTGCTTAGGTAGTATATTGCATACTCTTTTCGACCAGACTCGTCATGCTGGCCCAACACACACCCCATTGACTCTTCTAATACTGTCAAGTACATTATTAGAGGTCTTCCTTCAACTGGAGGCATAAGGATTGGAGGTTCTTGTAAGTACTCCTTGATCTTGTCAAAAGCCTTCTGGCAGTCTTCATTCCACCTGACCGTCTGTTCCTTTCTTAACAACTTGAACAAGGGTTCGCAGGTAGCCGTAAGGTGAGAGATGAACCTCGAGATGTAATTCAATCTACCTAAGAACCCTCGAACTTCCTTCTCTGTCTTTGGTGCAGGCATTTCTTGAATAGCTTTGACTTTATCTGGGTCAACCTCAATCCCCTTCTCGCTTACAATAAAGCCCAGCAGCTTACCGGATCGCACCCCGAATGTGCATTTGTTGGGGTTCAGCTTTAGTTGGTACTTCCTCAGACGCTTGAACAACTTCAGCAGATTCACCAGATGGTCTTCTTCTGTGAGGGACTTGGCAATCATATCATCCACATAGCATTCTATTTCCTTGTGGATCATATCATGGAATAATGTCACCATAGCCCGTTGATATGTTGCACCTGCATTCTTCAATCCGAATGGCATCACTTTATAACAGAACGTGCCCCAGGGTGTAATGAATGTTGTCTTCTCCATGTCTTCAGGTGACATCTTGATCTGATTATATCCTGAAAATCCATCCATGAAGGAGAATACCGAGAACTGAGCCGTGTTATCCACCAATACGTCAATGTGAGGTAATGGGAAGTCATCTTTCGGGCTGGCTCTGTTTAGATCCCGGTAATCAACACACATCCTAACTTTTCCGTCTTTCTTAGGCACAGGTACTATGTTAGCAACCCACGGCGGATAGCTAGTTACAGCAAGGAACCCGGCGTCCCATTGCTTTTGTACCTCTTCCTTGATTTTCATAGCCATGTCTGGACGAGTTCGGCGCAGCTTCTGTTTGACTGGTGGGCATTCTTCCCTCAAAGGCAGCTTGTGCACAACTATATCGGTATCCAACCCTGGCATATCTTGATACGACCAAGCAAACACATCAACATACTCTTGAAGCAGATCTATCAGTTGTCTCTTCACTGAGTCTTGCAGGCAGGCCCCGATTTTAACTTCCTTCACGTCTTCGTCTGTACCAAGATTAATCACTTCAATCTCCTCCTGATGAGGAGTAATAACCTTTTCCTCCTGTCTCAACAACCTGGCTAGCTCTTCAGGAAGCTCATATTCTTCATCAACCCCTTCATCAGCTTGATTGATCGGATTGTCAAAGTCATACGATGTCATAACCGTGCTGTTGTCGGTGCTGTCAGGAAGGCACTCTCTGCAAGGGTTAAGTTTGTTCGTTTTAGTGATTGATTTTAATCTTGCTTTAGAAAAAAGTGAGATGAAGTTATCATTTTGAGAACACCGCCATTTATTTTTGTACAAAAAGAAAAATGGAACAACAGTGAGCAGAAAAGAAAAAGACTTGTTTGCAAAAAGATGTCTGATATTTCATTAATTTAATCTTGTTTGCACAAAAGTACAGATGGCCCTGATTACAAAATGAGTCTTGTCATCTTGGGCAAGATGCAAGACTTTGATGCATGCTATAAAAATACAGGAAATAATAATTACTCTGCATGAGTAACTCTTATAATTTCCTGGGAAGACCAGTTCGAGACACTGCTCCCCGGGATCTTCGGACGAATCCAATTCTCCAGATTGCGCTCCTCTTCCAGCTCGTCTTCCAGACAGTTGATAGCATCGGGGGTGAGCATCCCCCCACTGACAAAACCAGGCTCTGCAGCAGCCTTTGCTTGATGTTGAGTTGGCCTGTAACCCAACCCAAATTTGTCCTTCTTCTCCTCCACAGCTAAAACCTTGCCCCAGCCTAGGGCAGTTCCTTCCTCAACAACCTTCCGGGCTTGTTGGTAAGATGACATTGGAGTACCAGATATAGCAGATGCTTCATTCACATTCAAAGCCTCAAACCCCTGGCTCATTGTTTCATGGATCTCTCCATCCATTTCAATGTATTTGTAGGTCGCCAGGTGGCTGACAAAAATGTCCTCCTCTCCACAGATAGTGACAACTTGACCTTCCCACTCAAATTTTAACTTTTGGTGAAGGGTAGACGTTATTGCGCCAGCGGCGTGAATCCAGGGTCTACCCAACAAACAGCTGTAGGCGGGCTGAATGTCCATCACATAAAAGATAGTCTTAAAGGTCTGTGGGCCAATTGTCACAGGCAGCTCAATCTCTCCCAGAACCGATCTCTTTGAACCATCAAAGGCTCTTACTACCAGGTTGCTGGGTCTCAATGCCAATCCATCATATTCAAGCTTCACCAGAGCCTTCTTTGGCAAGACATTCAGGGAAGAACCTGTGTCTACCAGCACATGAGAAAGGACAGCTCCTTTGCATTCCATGGTTATGTGCAAGGCTTTGTTGTGGTTGCGGCCATCTACTGTCAGGTCAGAATTGGTAAACCCTAGCCCATTGCTAGCAGTAACATTTCCAACCACGGTTTCCAATTGGTTGACAGTAATCTCCTCGGGCACGTAAGCTGCGTGCAGTACTTTCAGTAGTGCATTCCGATGGGCTTCGGAGCACATAAGCAGTGAGAGGATAGAGATTTTGGATGGCGTCTGGTGAAGCTGATCCACAATTTTGTAATCACTCTTTTTGATGATTCGCATAAACTCATCAACTTCCTGATCAAATGGAGTTTTCAGGGCTTCTTTGGCAGCTGGATCTTCCTGCACTGGGCCTTTACCTTTTGCCTTGGCAGCAGCTTCTGCTTCGGCAGTAGGTTTTTGAACTTGTGAAGCAAAGAGACGTCCGCTTCGAGTGAAGCCTCCGCCTCCCCCCACATTATCTACTTGTGGTGCAGGTGTTGATGTTTTAAGAGTGATTCTTTTTCCTTCGCGATACAAGTCAGAGCCATAGTGCCAAGGGATGGCCCTATCGCTTTCATATGGTATGGGTCCAGGCACCGTGACAGTGACTGGACTGATTGCTGCTGCTGAAGGGACTGTTATTGTTTGTGGATCATAAAAGATTGTAACTGGTGCTCTGGTGGGAGCAGCACCTTCTGAAGGGTAAGCAGAATTATTTTCTGGATCGTAGAATATGGTAACAGTGGAGACATCTTCGTGATTGATTGCTGGTGTTGTAGGAGGTTCCGTTGGAAGAACTGTTGTTGTTGTTGATGGAGAGTCGAAATGGAATGAAGCTGAAGTTGTAGCAGGAGAAACTGTTGAAAACTGATTATTTGGAAGGACAGGTGAAGTACTTGTTGATGGTGCTGATGAATTGTCGGGAACAATAGTTGTTGCATTTGTAGGAGGGTCTGAAACCGTTGCTGATGAAGTTGCTTGATTTGCCGGAAATGATGTAGTGATCTGCAGTAGGCCACTCTGAATAAGGCTGTCAATGCCATTCCTCAAGTCCTCACACCCATTCCATGAAATATTGCAGTAGGGACATCCCAGTTCACACCCCGGAAATATATTGTTTTCACGGAGCTGAGCTTTGATTTCCACCAATGGTGTCCTGATCTGATCCACACTGGTTATGAAACAAGACGGTGTGTCTTCTTCAATTGCGTTAATTCGAGGACCACCATGGTTTGGCATTGGGTTTTTATTGACATTGGGCGGAGGTGCAAAATTCAGAGCCTTGGAGTCTACCAAGTCTTGTACCTTCATATGCAGAGCCCTGCATTTTTCTGTACTGTGGCCAGGCGCGTTTGAATGGAAAGCACACCTAGCATTGGAGTCATAGTTTCTTGGTAAACTGTTGGGATCCGGAGGTGCCAACGTTCTTAGCTCAACCAGGTTGAGTTTCAGAAGTTGTGGCAGCAAGGCAGCATACGGCATTGGGATCGGGTCGATCACTCTGTTAGCTTGAGAGGGCCTCTGCTGGAATGGCCTCTGTTGATTGTTGTTGCTAGAGTTGTTGTTGAAGTTCCTTGGAGGATACTGATTCTGATGATACTGAGGTTGTTGTTGGAAGTTTTGTTGAGGAGATTGATAGACTGGCGGAGGATGGACTGGAGCGGGAATGGTGACTGCTGCCACTGATCTGTGAACATATGGAGGTCTGCCCCTGTTGGTGTGGATGGCATTGGTCTCGCCAGTTCTTCTTGGGCCTGCAAAAGGCTTCCTTGTACTACTGGACGAGCTGGCACCATTGTCAGAAATCTTTCCCATTTTCAACAGGCTTTCAATTCTCTCCCCGGCTATAACAACATCTGCGAAGCTGGTGGAGGAGAAGGCAGCTAGCCTATCAATATAGGTTCCCTGAAGGGTATTCATGAACATGTCTGCCATTTCTCTCTCAGACATTGGTGGCTGGACAGCAGCAGCAAGCTGTCTCCATCTTTGAGCATATTCTCTGAAGCTCTCTCTAGATGACTGTGACATTCCCATTAGGAGGGTCCTGTTGGGTGCCATATCTAGATTGTATTGATACTGTCGGATGAAGGCCTCTGCCAGGTCCTTCCAGCATCTCACAGTTGCCCTTGTCAAATGGGAATACCATTCCCTTGATGCTCCAGTTAAGCTGTCTTCGAAGTAGAACATCCAAAGTTTCTCATCCATTGTATAGGCCTTCAGCCTTCCCAGAAATGATTGTAGGTGAGTCCGGGGGCATGAAGTCCCATTATACTTTTCGAAACAAGGAGGCTTGAACTTATGAGGGATCCTGACCCCATCAACCAAACCCATGTCCATGACGTCGAAGCCCAAAGAATTTTGAGATTCTAAAGACCTTAACTTCTCAGCTATCTCATCCAATCTCCTATCATAAGCATCCTCTCCAGCACCCATTACTGTAAATTGGTCCTCCTGAGGATCTTCTTGAAGTACTCTGGCTGCAGTAGCTGTTCCTTGGATGTTGGCAGGAATGTTAATCTCAGGATGTAGATGTGGACCAAACACAGGGGGATTCACATGTGGTTGCACCCTTTCATTGTTACTGGTGCCTGCAGTTCCTACATGAGGCTCCTCTGGATTTTGCCTCTCAACCATAGCCCTTAGTCTCTCCTGGCTCTGAGCCATGTTGTTCATAACCTCCATGAACTGCGTCATCTGTGTTCTCATCTCTAATCTTTCGTTTGCCATCTGGTTTCTGACCTCCGTAAGGTCTTGTTGCATCTGATCCATCTGAATTCCCGGAAGGTTGTTTCTGGTTGGGTACCTGTGTGGCCTGTTGAGAGGAAATACCCTGCGGCGAGCAATAATTCCTGAGATTCACAACAGAGGTTAGAAACAATAAAACAAAACCTACAAAACAGAAAAAAGGTTAGCATGCAATGCAGTTATGCTTATTTGCTCTCAAGGTATCCGGTTTGGTCTTCAGTTTTGACCCTTCCAGACCCTTGAAGATGATGCTGTTGAAGTTGCTTTTGATGTGGGCCCAAATAGAAACCAACACAAACATATTACAAAGGGTGAAATAATACAACTTGTTCATTTTTACAACACAAACCCTCAAAGGGGCCAAAATACATCACAAAAAGCAAAAGTACATGGAAAAGGAACAACAACAAGCAAATGATCAAACTCCAAGGCCAAACTCATCCTCACGAACTTCTTTGAGAAGTGCTTCGGTCACAGGATCAGCCGGACGCTCCGTGAGACTTCTGATGAGAAGGTTTCTGGTTGCAACAGCTGCAGTTAACCTCTTGTTCTGACTTTGATCTCTGGACTTCTTCACTCCAGCTTTGATCTTTAGCTCTGAAATTTCCTCCTGGGCTGCTGCCAGGGCTTTCTCTATCTGCTCCATCTTGTCCTGAACTCTCTTGTCTTCTAGAGTACGGGCCTCAGTGATCCGGACCCACCTGGCCTGACTCTCTTTCAAATACAAGTCTGTTCTTGCTCTCTGAAACTGGGCTTCTTTACAAGCATTCTTCAGAATCTGCTCACCAGCTTTAGACTTGTTGATATATTCTCCAGACTTCTCAATTTTAGTCAAGTGTTCCACTCTCAATTTCTCCAATCTCTCAATCTCCCTCACACCTTCACTTCTCTCCCGGAGGGTCTTCTGTAAGGCTTGAGATAACTTCTCATTCCTTTCCTTCAGGCTTTCAAACTCTTCCAGACTGATAGTTGCAGGGGGTGGTGCTGAAGATGACTCAGGCCTGTCTTCTATGGTGAAGGGCAATCCAGAGAATTGGGCCCTGGCATAGGACCACTCATGATATTGGGCTGAGGCCACATTATTGCACTTCCCCAGAATGGTGATTCCCTTGGTTTGAACATGATCCCAGGCCCAGGCAGCCTGCCTAACAACAGCCAAGTTAACCTTGTTCTCACAGTAGAGGGTCTCAACCAAATCCTGCACCCTAGGAGCATGGACCAGTGCATAGCCTAACTGCCTCTTGAACAGCAGAGGGTTGTAATTGATACTTCCCTTAACTCCTACCAAAGGCACATTGGGAAAGTGTCCACAGCTTGTGATAATATCTCTGCCCTTGGTGCTCTGAGTGCACCATCTGATGTCTGCTGAAGTGAGAGTAGTGAGCCTCTTAGCCCAGTTGCTTTGCTGATGAGGATTTAGGAATGCATCTGTCCTGGGCAGATGCCTGAGAAGCCAAGCATGGAATAGTGGAGCACAACACCTCACTAACTTACCCCTCTGCTTCTCATTCCTCTGATGCACTGAGTAGTAGAGATCTCCTAACAAGGTTGGCACTGGGTTCTTCAGGATGAACAAGTGAATTGCATTCTTGCTGATGAATCGAGGCTCATCTGCAAACAACACAATTCCGTATACACTTAAGGCCAACAATGCACAAACAGCTTTCCACTCCCCCAGGGAGGCCTTCAAACTAGCTTGAGAAATCAGGAAGTCAAGATGAAAACCAGGGATCCCAGCTTTAGATGTCATATGCTGTTCTATCAAAGCAGGCTCCAGGTGTAAAGCTTTTGCTATCTCTCCATTGCTGGGATAGACCATTTCAGGATTGAAAGGAATTTCTCTCTTGATAGGCAAGCCAACCAATGCTGAGTATTCTTCTAAAAGAGGTCCCAACTGAAAGTCTTTAAAGGTGAAACACCTCAATGGGGGGTCATAGAACTGAATGCAGGTATGGATTAGGCTTCTCTGAGATGGGTCCATATCCATAACCAAGTCAAGTATATCCCCATAATGCTCTCTGAACAGAGGTATGTGCTCTGGAGTGATCAGGGTTTGGATCCTCCTGATGTCTGATAAGTCTGGTTGGAAGAAATGGTAAGTGATGTTGCTTTTCTTTGGAGCCATGAGTGCTGAGGACTGAGTAGAATAAGTGCTGATGAAGATGCTGAGAAGTGGGCCACCGGCTGGCTAGTGCAAGTAACTGAAGTATATGGCTGACAAGCTGAAGCAAGATGCTGGTGGAGACAGGTCAAAACTGCAGATGGGGTCAAAACCAAAACCAGATAAAGGTGGATACCCTGAAACACAAATAAGCACATGTTAATATGATGCAATGAGTATGAATGCAGATGATATGCAAAGGGTTTGTGACTGAGCTGGATCTGATTAACTGCCTTGGTCTAGATCCATGTGTGTTCAAGAATTCCAGATGGAGGTCTATAAATCCAGTAACCAGGGTAGGGGACTCAAATAAAGAGCCACATGTCCAGGGTTTTAGAATCACAAGAACTATCCAACATGGAGCATTCTTAACAAAGTCAAAGTAACAGGGTATTCTGAGGTCAAGGTACCTGCAAACCTGTAAACAGCCCAACCCCCTCACAGGTGGCGGTCTAGAACAAGGATCCTCAGACTTGGATCAGTTATGAGAAGTGTAAACACTTCTAACCCGGAGGTACAGTGTTTACAATAACCATAACAATTCCTCCTCTAATTCATCTCAGTTTCTGAAGGTCAAACTAAAAGGTCATCCAGACTTAGCAGGCTTCCCAGATCCCCCTAGCATTGCAGGAAATCCGCAACACAGAGTTCTCAAGAAGAAACCCATATCTGAACCGTGTTTCATATTCCCGCACCAGACCGAAATGGAATGGGAAAGAATATGACTCACTCTATCCTAGGTGTCACTCAGGTCCCAGGTGTAGGACCTTAACTCTCAATGAAATACCCACCCACCAAAAAACAAGGAAACCAGATCCAGCCAGCAACAGTGACAGTATGATATATACAAATGCAATAAAGAAAGCGGTAAATAAAGCTGTACAGAAAGCAATAAATAAAGCAAATATACAAACACAAATAACACATAACACCCCAATAAACACAAATCAATCAAGCGCTAGGAGGAACCCACAAAAAGAACCAGAAGCCCTGGTTGCAGTATAAGGGTCCCCAGCAGAGTCGCCAAGCTGTCGCTCCCGAAGATTTGCATCCCGGTACAAGCGCGAACGGTCGGCGAAGGGAACAGTGAGAACACACAGCCGTGAACTCACTGGAGGATGAATAGAGTCGCCAGCTAGGCATTTTTATCCCGGAGGAAAGGCAATGCTGCATAGACCTAGAAAAAGGATGGATAAGACGGTTGCGAACCAGAGAGACTGAGAAAGGGGGTTGGTTACAACCTGGGAAGGTATTAGCACCCAGATTGTCCGCCGTACTCGACGGGATCCACGCTTGAAAGATTTGTGTTTTAAAGGGGTAGTGTCAGTGCAATCTGTGTGTAAAATAGCTGGAAAAGAAATGTACAGGTGTCAGTGCAAAAGAAGTGTGAAGTGTAATATGTATAGTGTCAGTGTAAGAAAGAGTATGCTCATGATTATGAGGCTTAAAGAATAATGCTGGAAGGAGGGGGAATGAACAGAGATTTTTTTTTTTGTTCGATAACTGTTAAGTTATGCCTACGTATCCTCTCGTGCAATGAGGAAGTCAGAACACCGTAGTTCGACCCAAAGAGACTGAAAGATGAATTGACTCGTGAACTGCTTACTTGTCTATGCTCAAGTGTATGACCTGTCTGGCTCAGGTGCAAACTGTCTTGCATTAGACGGAAGAAGCAAGTTCCCGTTTGTGAGTGAAGATGATGAGAAAAGAATCCCGAAGGAGACGATTATTGTTTGTTTTTTTGAGTTTTCAGTCTTTTATTGCTTTTTGAAGTTTGTCATAGGATAATGAGCTTAAGTCTAAACCAATGGGTTAGTAAACTCATCACATCTTCCCTCTGGTTAGGGGTAATGAGAATACCTTAAGTGTGAAGTCAGATTCTCACACTTAATCACCTTTGGTGTAGGATTAAGATCATTAACCTACTTGTGATTATTTAGATGTTTTTGGTGTTTTTGTTTAGTGTTGAGTAATGAGGTTAAGCCATAATCAAGGATTAAACAGACTCATTACACCATCCTAAAAGAAGGATAATAGATGAGAATGTTTAAGTTGAGAAAAACTCCTCAACTTAATCCATGATTAGGGATTAAACCCATGACAAAACAAGCCTTTGATTAAGAGGATTTTATTTAATGGTATGATGATGAAGTGTTTTTTATGGTTTGTAAGACAACTTGAGGGGGACTTGTCCATTAACACTAGGGTTAGTCCTTCTTGACCACTTAAGGAAGAATCAGAACCCTAATGCAAGGCCCAAGTTTCAAGTGTAATGTCTTGATGTTTATTAGATGAATTGATTAAGAGATTTAAACACCTTAAGGGTTTAATACTTAGGATTAAAGTTATACACTCCATCCTAAGAGAAGGATGCAGGCATAAGCTTAATCACAAAGTCTTAAAGCCTTTAGGGTTTAGTCCCTGATTATGAGATGAGAAGAGAAGACTCAAAGAGAGACACAAAGGTAAAAACTATGAGGGGGACTAATCAAAACCCTAATTCATTATCATGCTTGGATGATCCTAAGGTTTGTGAGGTTTTCAAGAACAATCCTCAGAAGAACCACCAGGAAGCAGATGAACAGGATCAAGAGAAGCAAAGTGACTTGCTTCATTCAAGAAGTCAAGTCACTTGAAGAAAGAAAGTGGGAGGAGCAAGAATGAGCAAGCTCAAACTCAAACACATGCATAAATGCAGCATGCTATGCAAGAGAGATGAGAAGAAAAGTTATGAGAAGTGAAGGCAAATTCACTTCTCAAGTTTACTTACCACCTGAAATGTTAGAAACAAATGCAATGCCATGCTAAATGAAATGGAATGACATGATGCTAGGCCAAACCAGAAGCATGCATATGATGATTATGATGTTATGAAGTGCTGCAAACATGAGACAAGGCATAGGGATGTTCATACAAAGTCATGGATGCAAATGATGCAAGTTAAGGAACATGAATAAACATGAAATGTCATGAAGCATACAAGACAAATGGCATGGCAAAGATGTAATGCAATGATCAATGATGCTTCATACATGTCTTAAGATGTCAAATGAACCACAAGAGTGCACAAAATGCAAAGACAAGTCATGTTATGCAAGAGAATGCAAGAAGGATGCAAATGGAAGCCCAAATTAGGGTTCATGGATCAAACATCAAACACAAACCAAAAACAGAAGCAAACCTCATGATAAAAAATGGAAAATGGCACCCAAAGAAACCCTAGGCCTATGATAAACCACTGCCCAAAGGGGAGCTCTCAACTCTCAATCAAACTCAAGGTATGATTTTTTCAAGCTATTAGGGTTTTTTAGGGTTCTTATCAAAACAAATGCCAATCAATTAGAAAATGCAAGATCAAATCATGGCCTTTTTATTCTTGAAAATACATGTCAAATGGAAAACAATGCAAAAAGAATCAATGTCTCAACCTTCACCAATAGGCAGAAATGAATTTTTAAACTTGTGATCAAGATAATGCACAAAATATGATTTAATTCCATGAAAAATTCTTAAAATGCATCAAGATCAAAAAAGAAATTTGGTTTGAAGGTTGGACAATGTTTCTAAATGTCTTAGAACATTTCATGAATTTTTTTGTAATTTTTAAATACCTAAAAGTATTTTTAATTAATTAATTCTCATTAATCAATTAAAAATAAACTTTTAAATATTTAAAAATACTTTTTTAATGATAAAAAATAAAATAAAAATATTTTTGTGTCATAAAAATTAATAAAACCTTAAAGAAAAAGTTTCATAATTTTTATGATTTTTTAACTATTTTAAATAAATTGTGCAATTTAAATGAAATAAATATGAATAAAAATTAAATAAAATAAAAGTAAGCAGAATGCAAGGCTGGGATTCAATCTGGAAATGAGAGGGTTGACTTGGCGCGTCATCTAGTGGTCCAGATTCAAACTTCTTAATCCTAATTAATTAAATAAATTAATGTGATTAGGGCTAATGAAACAGATCCTGGCCATCAAAAAGGGTGGGAAGTCAACCAGTCAACGGGAATCAACGGCTCATATTCAAACTAACATTAATTACTGGTTTATGCCCTAATTACATTCAGGTGGCCGGAGAAGACTTCCGGTCGTCTTCTCCGGCCGGAAGCTCACCTGAAAATCACCCAACTTCCTCAAAACGTAATATAAATGAAATCTATGAATTGGGAAACGTTTCTAACACCCTCACGAATCAAACCCCTAACCTAAAACAAATTTATCTTTCCTAAATCATCTGAATCGAAGAGGGAAAGTTCTAGGGTTCGTAAGCTTCAATCACAAATTAAATTCTCAAAACACAACCATTTCAAAAACTAAAAGCATCAGGATGATCAGGAGAGCATAAAGAACAAGTTTGTAACAAGAAAAATCATTTCTGGAAAAATTAATTTCGAGCTACCTGAGATTTGCAACTTTCAATTTAGGAACTTTCAGGCCTCTTCCTTCAGTGCAAGCTGCTCCTCTTGGTCCCCCAAGTGTGTTTGAATGCTCAAAATGAGTTTGTGTTGGCTGGAAAAAAGGATTCGAAAGGAACTGCTTCAGTTCAGTCAACAATGGCAGATGAGATTCTGGCACTCTCAGGCTGTGAAAAGGGGTTGTTTGTGATCTATGAAGTGTGTTGAGAAGGTTTGTGGGGTTGGTTGGTGTGTTTGTGAGCTAGGATAAGAGTTTCGAATGAAACTGCAGTTTGAGGTGAATGATGGCAATGGAGTTTTCAGGCTTGTTTCAGGCTTATGCTTGGGGTGTTTCTTGTCTATGAGGTGTGGTGAGTTGAGTGATGATGAGAGTTTTAGTGTTTGAAGACTGTGGAGAGTGATTCGAATGAACTTGCAATGAGGTGAGTTTTTGTGAATGTGATCAATGTGTGTCTTTCAGCCTTGGTTCTCATGTGTTATGGCCAGCAAACTGATTCAATAAACAAATGCAAGTGGCTGATGGATGTGACCTGGCCTGCAGAGATAGGTGTGGCTACTTTTGCTCAAAGTCCACTTTTGTGTAAGATAGGGCATGGCTCAAGTTTAGGCAAGTACAAGTTGGGTTCTGGTGCAGCATGGTGAGTGTGAGAGGCTGGCTTGACCCAAGGCTCAATGCAGCAAGTTGGTGAAAAGCTCATGAGTGTTTTGCAACTTGGTTAGCTTTATGGATCACATGTGATAAAGTCTTGTTATGCAAACCAAACCATGAGCAAACTTGATCAAATTCTGATTTTTGTGACTTAGAGGATGTTTACATAATGGTTTGACATGAATTAGAGGCTGCATAATGCATTGGTTCAAGACTTTGCAAAATTTCCAATTGGTGCATAACTTGAAAACCAATGATTTTTGCTAACTTTGCAATGCCATAACTTTTAATCCATGAAGAGTTTGATCATGTTCTTGTACTTTTTGAAAAGGGAAAGATGAGATCTACAACTTTCATGACCAAAGTTTTTCCATTTGAAGCCTTTTTGGATCATGAATCAAGGCTTGAAAATTGGCCTAAAATGAGGCATTCTTGAAAAGTCAACTATGCCCCAAAAAGTCAACTTTTGCAAAAACCCTAAATTCTTGATTTTATGAACTTCAAACTTCTTCCATGATCAAATAAAGATCATATACACTCAAAATGATGAAGATCACCCATAGGTTGGGTCATTGGGGGCCTCAGATGCCCTGATTTTGCACTGACTTGTCTGAAAAGTCAACTCTTGATCAGATGACTTCCCCATGGAATTTCTTCATGAAAATTGATATGCATACTCCCTATACCATATAGAGACCAATGGAGACAAGAATGACCAAAAAATTTGAGATTATGGCCTCTGAAACCAAAACCCTAATTTTAGGTCAACTGTGCAGTTCAACCTGGCTCTGCATCCACTCAAACCCTAGTTCTTGTGATTCCTCTGCAATTTGGACTTTGTGAGGATGTAACATGATACAAGAACACACATGGACCTCTTTGAGTTGATTGGTGGCTTTTGGAATGGCTCAAGAAGCATTGGGATTGCTCAGATCACAAACCCTAGGTGCAGATGCCTTAGAGACTATCCAGTGAATCATAAATGAAATGTGGGATGATATGATTGTGTTTATGCATATGAGATGATCACAAGCCATGGTGTGAGTGGGTGAGGGCAAATTTGGGGTGTCTACAAACATCAATGAAGCATCTGTTGTGCTTGGGACTTCCATCACATCATATCAACAGACCCGGAAGGTTGTTGAGGAGGGTACCGCTCAAGGCTGGGGCAAGCTGCTGTCAGTTGAAAAGAAAGAAGACCGATTCAGGTTGGGTTACAGACCAACTCGACAAGATCAAACAGAGGCTGCAACGTAGCCCAAGTTTGTCAGCGGGGGGATGCTCACCCCGGATGCTGTGAATAGTTTGGAAGACGAGTCAGAAGAAGAGCGCAACCTAGAAAGTTGGATACGTCCGAGGATCCCGGGGAACCAAGTCTCAAACTGGTCTTCCCAGGAAATCATAAGAGTTACTCCTGCAGAGTAATTATTATTTCCTGTCTTTAAGCATGCATCAAGTCCTGCATCTTGCCCAAGATGTCATGGCTCATTTTGTAATCGGGCCATCTTGTATTTTGTGCAAACGATCAATTAATGAATATCAGGACATCTTTTGCAAATGAGTCTTTTTCTTTCTCCGCTCACTATTTTTCATTTTTCATTTTTTGTACAAAAATAAAATGGCAATGTTTTTCAAAATAATAATTTCATTTTCACTTTTTCTAAACAAGATAAAATCGATCACTAAAATGAACAAATCTAAACCCTTGCAGAGAGTGCCCTCCAGATTGCACCGACAACAACACCGCTATGACTTCGTATGACTTTGACTATCCGATTAATCAAGCCTATGAAGGGGTTGAAGAAGATTATGAGCTACCTGAAGAACTAGCCAGATTGTTGAAACAAGAGGAGAAGGTTATCACTCCTCATTAGGAGGAAGTTGAGACAGTTAATCTTGGTACGGAAGAAGATTTAAAAGAAGTGAAAACCGGGGCCCGTCTGCAAGATTCAGGGAAAGAACAACTTATTGATATGCTTCGGGAGTATGTGGATGTTTTTGCTTGGTCTTATCAGGATATGTCAGGGTTGGACACCGACATTGTGTCGTACCCCGAAAAATACGACCTTACGTGATCCGAAACGGACGGAGTCACGCGCCGGATGGACTGAAGAGTCGCCACCTAATTCTATTTATTCCCGAAATGGGAAAGGGGAGATATAGATACAACCCGGGGAGAGAAGGATGAGGACAAAGGTCAACGGAACCATTGCCTGGGTTCGGGAGTCGGTTATGCAGGGGGAAGGTATTAGCACCCCCTACATCCATCGTACTCGATGGGAACCATCTAAGTTAACGCGCGCGAAAGGATGTCTATGCTTAAACGAATTGCTTGCTAGAGGGAAATGAGTTGAATTATAAGTTAGATTGAACCTAGGTGCTCGGCAAGGATTGAGATCCTCGTGCCTACGTACTCCCGTGTGCAATGGGAAAGTCAGAGCCTCGTAGTTCGGCTTACTAAGGGTAATGGTTGTTGATTTTATTACCTTTCGTCGATGAAAGGGTTTAGGAGTCGAATGTACTAAAGACTATGGATAGTTTATCTCGCCCAACAAGACGAGCGTCCTGCGTCAAAATAATCGGAGCGAGTAACGAGAGCTCGTTATCCTCCTTTCTACCGCTTAAGGCTCGTGGCGTACAGATCTTCTCGTATTATTAAAGTGTGTTTTATTTCCTAAAGCCGCTTGACGTTGGATCAAGGGTTCGGATCTAATCGAAACGTTTTGGTTTTTGAGGTTTAAAGGGTGCATGCAAATGGAGGTTTATTTTTGTGGTTTTTTAGCGAGGCACAATGCGCTCGGCTCGCAGGGATAGGTGGATCCTAATAAACAAAAAGAATAATAAAGTGCGAGTGTGCAAATGCAATCGCTTGGCGTTGGACCAAGGATTCAGAAATAAAATGCGAGAAATAAAAGCGCGTACAAATTAAGGGGAGAGGGATACAAAATAAATACAGGGGATTGCGAGAAATAAAGAGGTCTCGTTGTAGTTAGCCCAAGAGAAAGCGTGTGTGCAGTGTGTTTGAACTATTCGAAGGCGTTCGGCCTCTTAATCGGGACACAACTATTCGAAGGCGTTGGACCTTTTTTCGAGCGTAACTATTTGAAGGCGTTGGACCTTTTCGGGACGCGGCGAAATTTGGTTCGTTTACTGCCTTAGAGCCGATTTAATGAAATCGTTCTATGAGGAGTCGAATCGTAATTTAAAATGCGAATTAAATGAATAAATTAAATAGAATAATGAATATAAAATAATAAAATAAATCGTATTTGAGAATAATCAATAAATTATATTACAAGTTTTTTTCGTTCAAAATAAAAAATAATAGATTAAAATAAAAGAGGGCCTCATATTGACCGCTCATCACCGATTAAATGTAATCGGGCGAAAAACGGCCTTTTATGATATCATTGGCCCGAAAACATAAATCACGAAATAATAATAAATAAATAAAACTAGAATAATCTATATAAAAGTTTTTTAGAAACAATTTTTTTTATAAAAAATACTATTAAAACAAAATAAAATAAAACTGAAACTCATTTAATAAACCAAGAAATAAGAAAAAAGACAAAAAAAAATTAAAGTAGAAAATAACAGAAATTATAGAAGAGCAAGGGTGGTGATGCAGGACTACATGTGTGTAGTGATTAGATGGACTGTTAAGCCCAAAAAACGTAGCAGCATAATATGAAAAAACAACAGGGGAGGTTTGGCGTGTCATTTAGCTATGATTAAGCAGAAATCCAAATTAACTTGTGGGCTAAGCCCAACTGCATTCAATATCTTAGTAAGAAAAAGAAAAAAAAGAAATATAAACAAAACCTATATTAAAATAACAAAAAAAATCAAATAAAAGAAAGGGAATCAGAACATGTTAAATCCAGTAAGCTTATCACATCACAATTTCAAAGTTAAAGCAACAAGAATTCAGAGAAAACACCTTCAATACTCTGATCGTTTGCACAGTTTTCTGCTTTCGGCTTATACCTCTCTCGCAGTTTCTCTCACTGCCTCTCGCTCTCGGTCGCTCTCGGCGCCTCTCTCTCCCTCAATCGCAACTTTGATGTCTCGTTCAACTCGGCTTCACGGCTGCTCAACTCGCCTCTTTCTGGCTCGCGAACAGAACTTCACTCTCCGTCGCTCTCTCAGTCGCTCACGCCTCTTCTTCGCGGCGGCGCTTCGCGGCGGTTGGGGTTATGGTTGTTTCGGATTTTGGGCCGGTGAGGTGAGGGTTTCAGATTTAACTTTCGGAAGGTTGAAGGTTGAGCGACGGTTTTTCGCGGTGTTTGATGGATGGTTTGGGTGACGGCGCGATTTTCTGGTTAAGGTTTTCCTCGGTTGGGTCTGAGGTTGTTTTGTGGTGAGTTTTGGTGAGGGTGACGGCCGACGACGTTTGGTGATTGTTTATGGTGGAGGCTTGCGGTTCAAGATGAGGGTTTCCGTCTCTCCGGCTCTCTGCTTTGGTTCACAGCGGCGGGCAATTGATGAAGGTGGGTGGTCGTGAACAGGGCGGACTCGCGGTGGTGAGGTGGCGCGGAGGAGATTGGCTTACGGTTCTGCTATGATTTTGTTTTTAGATCGGGAAAGCTTGCGTTTTGGAGTTTTTTTGATACTGGTATGGATTCTTCTGTTTTTTGTGGATTTGTACTCCCTGTTTCAATTTTCCAATCCATCTCAGACTCTTATTTTTTTGTTTGATTTTTGACTTGTGTTGGGTTTGGTGAGATTTGAAGGGTCTATTTTTGGAGATGAAGATTCGTTTTACAGGTGCGGTAGGAATGGTGTTATGCGACTGATACGGAAATGAATTGAATCAGTGAGGGAGTTCATGAAAGTTCTGTTTTGGTGGTTTTTCGAGATTTTTGTTGGTTTTGATGAAGAAGAAAGGAACAAAGTTGGGACTGATTACGTACACTTCGTGGAAAGAGAAAAAAAGGTTGTTGAGTGAATTCAAATTGCAGGTTGTTTGTTTGTGCCAAGCCTTGAGAAATGTGGTTGTACTTCCTTCTTTTCATTTTTTATGATATAATAATGTGAAAGAAAAACAAAAATAATAGAATTACAAAAAAAACATGTGATGATAATAATGATGAGAAACTAAAAGTAACAGGAAAAGGTGATAACAATAATGAATGATAATAATGAAAGTTAATAAAAAATAGAACTAAGAATAAAGAAAATAATAAAAAATAATAATAATATTAATAACAGTAATAAACATAATAATAGTTATAAAAGGTGAAATAACAATAATAATAAGTATAATAATAATGATGATAAAAACTATATGATAATACAATAATAGTAAAAAGTATTAAAAAAGTAAAATAACAATAATAGTAATAAAAAGGATAATAGTTATAATAAAATGGACAATAATAATGAAATGAAAATAGAAACTAAAGTGATCTTTTCTTTTTTTTTAATCATGGATTTTTCTTTGGATTAGAACAAAAATAAGAAGAGAAAAGAAAAAAAAATGATATAAACGGGTTTAAGAAGAAAATTGCTTTTTTTTTTTTTTTTTTTAAAAAAAAAAGAGGCTTTCTTTAAAAATAAAAGGAAAGTGGTAATCAAACCGAAAAGTCTCCACACTGCCCTTCTGAACCAACATCACGCACAAAAACTAACTTGATAATCTCAAATGAATCCCAACTCATCGCACAAAAGAAAATACATATTTTTTTGAATTTTTGAAATAATGGTTAGACAGTAAAATAAAATGATGCGGTTAGGACAAATTTGGGGTATGACAGATGCCCCTATCGAATTGGCTTAGACCGAGTAAGATGAACCGGCTCGCGTTCAGTCTTTCAAGGTATAAGATAATTAGATATTAACAGAATCCAAATTTGTCCGACAAAGAAAGAGACTGTGAAAATAGCTGATAAATTGGAAATGATGGGTGACACAGCAAGAAACAATATTAACAAAATAAATCACTTATCAACAGAGGGTGATAAGGCGAATGACTGAAAATAAACTCTCTTATCAACAGAGGATGATAAGGCGAAATGACTGAAAATGAAATCACTTATCAACGGATGAAGATAAGGCGAATAGACTGAAAATAAACTCTCTTATCAACAGAGGATGATAAGGCGAATAGACTGAAAATAAACTCTCTTATCAACAGAGGATGATAAGGCGAAATGACTGAAAAATAAAATCACTTATCAACAGAGGATGATAAGGCGAATGACTGAAAAATAAAGTCACTTATCAATAGAGGATGATAAGGCGAAATCGGCACTCGAACTAGGTCGATATGGATGCCAAAAGACAGAAAAATAAAGAATCACTATCAACAGGGGATGATAGGCGAAAGACTGAAAAATAAAGTCACTTATCAATAGAGGATGATAAGGCGAAATCGGCACTCGAACTAGGTCGATATGGATGCCAAAAGATAGCAAAATTAAATAATCGGAAGAGAAATGTCCAATGGGGTCGCCCACTGAATAACACCTGGAGAATCTTTGGAAATTTCGATCGATCCTGGATCCTGACTTTCGCTGGGGAAAGGCTTGGAATCTTGGACTGATCCTGGATCCTGAAATATGCAACTATGTTTGATTGTTTTGAAATGGTATTCAATAGGGATGGAGATACAATGCAAATGTTTTATGCACTGAGATGTAAGTTGAAACTGTTGGGGAAAATAAAAAGTTTGTTTTTGTTTGGGCATGCATATGATGCACATGTTGTAAATGATTGATGCAAATGATGCTTTATGACGTTAATGATGCATAATGATGCATATGAGTGATTGTAAGGTGCCAGCTTGGTGGACTTTTGGTTTGGTAGTTGCCAATAATGATTGGACTTTGGGTGGGTGGAGGGACTGATTTCCCGACACTCGATCTTTGACGATGTATGATCAGAAGATGGATCTGAAAACTCCAAGTTTGGTAACTTGCTGGTGAACGAAGCGACTTAATTGACACATGAAGACTGATTTTGCTTTGTATGATTGCCAACGTCTAGCAAGGTCTGCCTGTTCAGCTGGGGAGAAGAGATAGGAGGATTTGCTCCTGTTTGCTTGCCCCTGCTCGTAGGGTATCAGAAATAAATTTGATGGGGAAGCTTCGACAGTGGCCATGACATGACCTGCCCCAGTATCTAGATTTGATAGGCGTCTGCCCCTGATTGAGCTGTTTGAAGATAACTTGCCCCTGATTGGGCTATTGACGATTCTTTGTCCCTGATTGGACTGATTTTGAAATGAATTGCCCCTGATTGGGCTGTTGAAGATAGTCTTGATTCATACTGGCATCAAGGAAGTTCAAATTTCTCCTTTGATTACCCTTGTTGGGATTGTACTGATGTTAAGCACTGAATTGCAATTAAATTGTTCATACACAAATGGTAGTGTTAATGCAAAGTTCATGTAAGTTTTGAAAAAGTCAATTTATTTGAATGCTGTGAAAGTGTGACGAATGGACCGTTAGCCCAAACGAGGTGCTGATTTAGAAATTGCGTGAAATATGCAGCAAGAATAATGTGCAATCGAGTTTGAAGATTAGCAAATATATGGGAGTCAATTTACGCAACCTTGTTGGTAGCATACTTTCAGAATAAACCGCGCCTCAATTAGGTCTTTTGAGGGTTGTAACGTGGTCTGGTTAATAGTTTAAGAAACAAAGGTATGAGGCTCAAAGTTTGATCTGTACCCATCCCTTCTCTGTAATTTTCTCCAGTCCTACGTTCAGTTGACTTTACACATGCATTTGTTTTGATATTGCAAGAGTGAAGATGAAGCTTTGAGGTTCTCCTGAAAGTGGCAGTCATCTTATTTTGCTGGTGACTCTTTGATTCTTGATTTTATGGTCACTGATATTTGTTTTGTTTTTGTTGAGGATTTGAGTTCCTCTTTTGATTTCTTCTTCTTCGACTAAGTCTCCCTTCGGGTGCTCAACTTAGTGATTCTTTCTTTTCTTTTTCTTTTTTTGTTTGAATGCTGTGACTGCCAAGTCATTTGCTGATGGTCCTCTGACGGGATGTCTCATCTTGCAATTCGAAGGTGTAGTCAGGTTAACTGAACAACTACCCTGCCCCGGGTTAAATGTAAGGGTTGTATTCGAAAGAAACTCCTACTTCTAGGTTCGAAGTGGTTGACAAAGGATTAACTCCTTATATCTCCAGTGTTTGGGAATTTGAAATAATGCCTGTACATCATCGACGAGGTTTTATCCGAAAGCATACCGCAACAATTATGGGTATTTGTTTTCATCATCCCCCCTCAAATATTTGCTAAAGTGAAGTGAGGGAAATATTTTTGTGATTTTGTGATAAATGATAAATAATGAGCGAATGCGAATAGATTGATTCAAAACATGCATCAACATAGCATTAACAAAACCAAATACAAATAACAATGTTCAAAGCAAATAGTACTTAACAAACATTACAAAACAACAGGAATGCAAAAATCATAAATGGCACTGGCTGCCTGGATCTGAGGATTTGAACTTCTCTTGATTGAATACTTCAAAGTTTGAGATTACTCAGCTTGATCTTCAACAATCCCTTCAAATGTCTTTACTTGTTGGCACCGTGCGGCGGCATTGGATCGTTCTGGACATTTGCGTTTCTCGGAGTGAAGGTGAGATCCTTAGAGTCGATTAAATCTTGGACTTTCTGCTTGAATAACCTGCAGTTGTCAATTGTGTGACCTGGAGCACCCTTGTGATACTCACAGCGAGCATTGGCATCATAATCTCGAGCGTTACCAGTTTGAGGTGGCATGTCCTTCAACACAAGAGTTCCTTTTGCCATCAGCCCGTTAAAGATTTCTCCATATGACATAGGCAATTGGTCAAAATTTCTTTCAGGCCTTCTTTGTTGATATGGTGGACGCTATTGAGGAGCGCGTTGTTGCTGTTGACCAGGCCGTTGTGGATAAGCCGGTTGCTGGTATGGATTGGGCGCATATTGCGCGGCTGCAACCATTGGAGGTGGACGTGGTTGATGAGTCATCTGAGGCGGAAATAGAGCTTGAAAGGCCTGCTGATAAGGCATTGGAGGAACTGGCTGATATGGCATAGGAGCATATTGTGCAACGGCAACATAGGGATACTGATAGTAGGGAACTGGTGCAGGTGCACTCTGTTGAAAATTCCCACTTGCAGCAGAAACGGCATTTGTTTCGCCCTTTTTGTATCCGTTGAAAGGCTTCTTGGCATTGTTCTGGCTGCTAGAGCCTCCTTGGATCTTTCCACTCTTCAAGCCTTCTTCGATTCTTTCTCCTACCATCACCATGTCTGAAAATCCAGAAGATACACTGCTGATCAGCTTCTCGTAGTATTGCCCTTGTAAGGTACCCATGAAGATATCGATCAATTCACGGTCAACCAATGGAGGATGCACTCTGGCGGCTAGCTCTCTCCAGCGTTGGGCGTACTCTTTAAAAGATTCGCTTTCCTTTTGAGACATACTCTGAAGTTGAGTACGGTTAGGAGCAAGGTCAGTGTTGTACTTGTACTGCTTTTTGAATGCATCAGATAAATCGAGCCAAGTACGAACATTGTTGCATTCGAGCTGCATGTACCATTCTAGAGACGCTCCAGACAGGCTGTCTTGGAAGAAATGGATCATGAGCTTGTCATCTTTGGCATGAGCGGCCATTTTTCTACAGTACATCCTTAAATGAAGCTCAGGACAGCTGAGGCCTTTGTACTTCTCGAATTCTGGAAGTTTGAATTTAGCAGGGATCACAACATCTGGAACTAAGCACATGTCTGAGGAACTCGCGGCACATCTTCATAGCTTCAGATTCTTGAGCAGCATGAGGATTGGTGATTGGAACAGCAGTATGCATCTCATACTCAACTTGATGATTCTCTTCAGTTTGAGGAAACTGGACTTGAGTTGGAATAGGTTGAGCTTGAGGAATAGCACCAACAGTGACACCAGAAGCAGGTATTGGTTGAGAAGTGACCTCTTCAACAACAGGAGTGAAGCTTGGAGGCAAACCGTAGACCAAAGTATTTGTAACGGGAACTGAAGGCATTGCTCGTGAGGTAGATCCTTGCACTTGAGCATTGTTCATTGCAGCAGCAGCTTCGCGACGTTCTTCCATTCTTGCCAAAGCTTGCAAAGTTTCATAAATCTGGTCAATCTTGCTTTTGACCGAGTCAATCTCTTCCCTCATGGCAACTTGTTCTTCTTGAATCACGTCCATCAGTCTTCTAGTGTTGGCTTTAGTTAGATACGGTCGTCTAGCTCGATACGGGCGTCGGGAAACCAGCTTGATTTACTGAAGATGGAGGAACATGAAATAAGTTTTTGGCTTTTGGAATGGAATGCAAGATGAATAAATGATGCAAATGGGATGATATGCAATGTCAGAATCCAGGATCACAAGATCAAGGTCTCACGATTCCAAGGTACAAATGGAGGATACTCTGATCAAGAACTCACTGGGTAGACTCTAAAGTTTTAGGGATCCCAAAGTTGTCAATTCATATGACTGTTCATCACACACGCCATAAGCATGACGGTTGATTGACTCTTCCATATGAATCTGTTTTGGGTGAGATCTTCATATCGACAACCCACGAGAGAAAGTTTTCTCGGGAGTCCATACTACGTGATCATCGACACAAGGTTTAAAACAAAGTCCTGGAGTTATGGAACTTTCTCAACTATTTGATGCACGTGTCAATTTCATACATTATTGACAATCAATCAACTCCATTGAGTAAGTCTATTCCAAGTGAGGTTTTCGTATCGAGCCACGCGAGGGAAAACCCTGGTGCCCAATACTACGCAACCATCAACCGATGTTTTAACCCAAAAGGTTCTAAAGGTCCTCAGAGTTAGTGACCCTAATGAAAGCAACTGAGCACACACGTCAAGGACTTGACGGTTGTCAGTATTCTCATTAAAATCTACTCCAAGTGAGGTTTTCGTATCGACAACCCACGAGAGAGGTTCTCTCGGGAGCCCATACTACACAACCTCGCTAACTTAAGTTTGTACTCGTAAGCCCGGGTATAGAGCTTTTCCCTCAAGTTTCTTTTGCAAAGTATCGATCCAAATTATAGTACCAAGGAGCCACAAGATATATAAGATGGAATGCGATAAAGAAAGCAATAAAAATAAACAAGCAAGGCATAAAAGCAAAAATCCAAACAAACGCGGGAACCAAGACTAGGCTTGACTCGCTTAGGGGTGAACCAGTCCCCAGCAGAGTCGCCAGCTGTCGTACCCCGAAAAATACGACCTTACGTGATCCGAAAGGGACGGAGTCACGCGCCGGACGGACTGAAGAGTCGCCACCTAATTCTATTTATTCCCGAAATGGGAAAGGGGAGATATAGATACAACCCGGGGAGAGAAGGATGAGGACAAAGGTCAACGGAACCATTGCCTGGGTTCGGGAGTCGGTTATGCAGGGGGAAGGTATTAGCACCCCCTACATCCATCGTACTCGATGGGAACCATCTAAGTTAACGCGCGCGAAAGGATGTCTATGCTTAAACGAATTGCTTGCTAGAGGGAAATGAGTTGAATTATAAGTTAGATTGAACCTAGGTGCTCGGCAAGGATTGAGATCCTCGTGCCTACGTACTCCCGTGTGCAATGGGAAAGTCAGAGCCTCGTAGTTCGGCTTACTAAGGGTAATGGTTGTTGATTTTATTACCTTTCGTCGATGAAAGGGTTTAGGAGTCGAATGTACTAAAGACTATGGATAATTTATCTCGCCCAACAAGACGAGCGTCCTGCGTCGAAATAATCGAAGCGAGTAACGAGAGCTCGTTATCCTCCTTTCTACCGCTTAAGGCTCGTGGCGTACAGATCTTCTCGTATTATTAAAGTGTGTTTTATTTCCTAAAGCCGCTTGACGTTGGATCAAGGGTTCGGATCTAATCGAAACGTTTTGGTTTTTGAGGTTTAAAGGGTGCATGCAAATGGAGGTTTATTTTTGTGGTTTTTTAGCGAGGCACAATGCGCTCGGCTCGCAGGGATAGGTGGATCCTAATAAACGAAAAGAATAATAAAGTGCGAGTGTGCAAATGCAATCGCTTGGCGTTGGACCAAGGATTCAGAAATAAAATGCGAGAATTAAAAGCGCGTACAAATTAAGGGGAGAGGGATACAAAATAAATACAGGGGATTGCGAGAAATAAAGAGGTCTCGTTGTAGTTAGCCCAAGAGAAAGCGTGTGTGCAGTGTGTTTGAACTATTCGAAGGCGTTCGGCCTTTTAATCGGGACGCAACTATTCGAAGGCGTTGGACCTTTTTTCGAGCGCAACTATTTGAAGGCGTTGGACCTTTTCGGGACGCGGCGAAATTTGGTTCGTTTACTGCCTTAGAGCCGATTTAATGAAATCGTTCTATGAGGAGTCGAATCGTAATTTAAAATGCGAATTAAATGAATAAATTAAATAGAATAATGAATATAAAATAATAAAATAAATCGTATTTGAGAATAATCAATAAATTATATTACAAGTTTTTTTTGTTCAAAATAAAAAATAATAGAATAAAATAAAAGAGGGCCTCATATTGACCGCTCATCACCGATTAAATGTAATCGGGCGAAAAACGGCCTTTTATGATATCATTGGCCCGAAAACATAAATCACGAAATAATAATAAATAAATAAAACTAGAATAATCTATATAAAAGTTTTTTAGAAACAATTTTTTTTATAAAAAATACTATTAAAACAAAATAAAATAAAACTGAAACTCATTTAATAAACCAAGAAATAAGGAAAAAGACAAAAAAAAATTAAAGTAGAAAATAACAGAAATTATAGAAGAGCAAGGGTGGTGATGCAGGACTACATGTGTGTAGTGATTAGATGGACTTTTAAGCCCAAAAAACGTAGCAGCATAATATGAAAAAACAACAGGGGAGGTTTGGCGTGTCATTTAGCTGTGATTAAGCAGAAATCCAAATTAACTTGTGGGCTAAGCCCAACTGCATTCAATATCTTAGTAAGAAAAAGAAAAAAAAGAAATATAAACAAAACCTATATTAAAATAACAAAAAAAATCAAATAAAAGAAAGGGAATCAGAACATGTTAAATCCAGTAAGCTTATCACATCACAATTTCAAAGTTAAAGCAACAAGAATTCAGAGAAAACACCTTCAATACTCTGATCGTTTGCACAGTTTTCTGCTTTCGGCTTATACCTCTCTCGCGGTTTCTCTCACTGCCTCTCGCTCTCGATCGCTCTCGGCGCCTCTCTCTCCCTCAATCGCGGCTTTGATGTCTCGTTCAACTCGGCTTCACGGCGGCTCAACTCGCCTCTTTCTGGCTCGCGAACAGAACTTCACTCTCCGTCGCTCTCTTAGTCGCTCACGCCTCTTCTTCGCGGCGGCGCTTCGCGGCGGTTGGGGTTATGGTTGTTTCGGATTTTGGGCCGGTGAGGTGAGGGTTTCAGATTTAACTTTCGGAAGGTTGAAGGTTGAGCGACGGTTTTTCGCGGTGTTTGATGGATGGTTTGGGTGACGGCGCGATTTTCTGGTTAAGGTTTTCCTCGGTTGGGTCTGAGGTTGTTTTGTGGTGAGTTTTGGTGAGGGTGACGGCCGACGACGTTTGGTGATTGTTTATGGTGGAGGCTTGCGGTTCAAGATGAGGGTTTCCGTCTCTCCGGCTCTCTGCTTTGGTTCACAGCGGCGGGTTATTTATGAAGGTGGGTGGTCGTGAACAGGGCGGACTCGCGGTGGTGAGGTGGCGCGGAGGAGATTGGCTTACGGTTCTGCTATGATTTTGTTTTTAGATCGGGAAAGCTTGCGTTTTGGAGTTTTTTTGATACTGGTATGGATTCTTCTGTTTTTTGTGGATTTGTACTCCCTGTTTCAATTTCCAATCCATCTCAGACTCTTATTTTTTTGTTTGATTTTTGACTTGTGTTGGGTTTGGTGAGATTTGAAGGGTCTATTTTTGGAGATGAAGATTCGTTTTACAGGTGCGGTAGGAATGGTGTTATGCGACTGATACGGAAATGAATTGAATCAGTGAGGGAGTTCATGAAAGTTCTGTTTTGGTGGTTTTTCGAGATTTTTGTTGGTTTTGATGAAGAAGAAAGGAACAACGTTTCAGTATTTGTTAGGAAGATGGTGACTTTTTGATGGAGAAAGTATATAAACAATTTATTTTTGCTGTGATTTTCTTGAAGAACTTTTTGAATTGTTTTTTTTTTGAAATTTGGTTTGTACTGGTTTTTTTTTGTAGAGATTTCAGAGGTTTTCAAAACCTTTTTCTAATGAATGAATTGGGTTTCTTTATAAAGAGGAAATTGAGAGGGATAAAAGAGAGATTTGTTGTGAAATTTTTGGTGATGTGAGCTGTATTCTTGGTTATTTGTACAGGCTGTGTGGAATCATTTTCTGTGTGATACGGTACGTGATTGTGCGGATATTGTGTACGTTGGATGCTGAGGAGGAAAAAAGAAGTTGGGACTGATTACGTACACTTCGTGGAAAGAGAAAAAAAGGTTGTTGAGTGAATTCAAATTGCAGGTTGTTTGTTTGTGCCAAGCCTTGAGAAATGTGGTTGTACTTCCTTCTTTTCATTTTTTATGATATAATAATGTGAAAGAAAAACAAAAATAATAGAATTACAAAAAAAACATGTGATGATAATAATGATGAGAAACTAAAAGTAACAGGAAAAGGTGATAACAATAATGAATGATAATAATGAAAGTTAATAAAAAATAGAACTAAGAATAAAGAAAATAATAAAAAATAATAATAATATTAATAATAGTAATAAACATAATAATAGTTATAAAAGGTGAAATAACAATAATAATAAGTATAATAATAATGATGATAAAAACTATATGATAATACAATAATAGTAAAAAGTAATAAAAAAGTAAAATAACAATAATAGTATTAAAAAGGATAATAGTTATAATAAAATGGACAATAATAATGAAATGAAAATAGAAACTAAAGTGATCTTTTCTTTTTTTTTTAATCATGGATTTTTCTTTGGATTAGAACAAAAATAAGAAGAGAAAAGAAAAAAAAATGATATAAACGGGTTTAAGAAGAAAATTGCTTTTTTTTTTTTTTTTTTAAAAAAAAAAGAGGCTTTCTTTAAAAATAAAAGGAAAGTGGTAATCAAACCGAAAAGTCTCCACACTGCCCTTCTGAACCAACATCACGCACAAAAACTAACTTGATAATCTCAAATGAATCCCAACTCATTGCACAAAAGAAAATACATATTTTTTTGAATTTTTGAAATAATGGTTAGACAGTAAAATAAAATGATGCGGGTGATGCGTGTTTTTCGCAAGTGTACGAATCACGTCAAAGTAATATAAAAGATTATCGAATCCACAGAGACCAAGTGTCAATCTATCAAACCTGTTGTTATGGTGTGTATCTAAGGCAACTATTTTTAAGGGTTTTAATAAGGGTGCAATGGTAAATAAAATAATAATTTTAAAAAATAAATAAAAGACAGGCTCGAATGTAATTCACGTAATCAATGATAATCCAGTACTTGTTAATGGAACTACTTATGGGCAATGTTTTCTCCTTTGAAAAGAACTAATTTAACAGGAACTGTCGCTTTCGCGTATTCAGAACCGAGTTGTACTCTCTAATCAACCCCTCCTATTGTCACGGATAAAAAGGTGCGTACTGCGTTAGAGTAGTAAACCTATTTTTAAGAAATATAGTATCTTAACTAAGTTGAAAAGTATTTTAACCTGGACTTCTTAGCAAAAAGAGGTTCTTGCGAACCAGAGTTTAAACTTCCTAACGCGTCCGAAAATCGTTTTAAAATCTCTTTTCTTTTTAATCTAAAATCTCCTAATGAACTATACAAAGCGCTTTTGGCTGTTTTTGAAATAGTTAAAAACAATTACTTGAATTGAAAGATAAAATAGCCCTTAGGTGTTTCCACGAACAATTATACTGATTACTGGTTTAATTACGATCCTTACATTCTAACCTTTATGGAATTAGTTAGACATGATAAAGTAAAGATTCTTTTTATAGTTTTTCATAAAAGTAATTTAGTGCGAGTGCAGAAAGTAAATGAATTTAAAGCGAGTGCGGGAAATAAACAAAGTAAATGTGCGAGTGCGGGAAATAAACAAAGTAAATGTGCAAGTGCGGGAAATAAACAAAGTAAATGTGCGAGTGCGGGAAATAAACAAAGTAAAGTGCGAGTGCAGGAAATAAACAAAGTAAAGTGCGAGTGCGGGAAATAAACAAAATAAAGCAATGCGAGAAATAAATAAAAGTAAAGTACGAACTTGAATTAAAATGGCGGCAGGATTAACTTCCTCCAGAGTGCTCCAAAACTCGATCCACAGATAGATTACAGACTCGATCACTCGATTGCAGAGGCACCCCGATGTGGAATGGCAACTGCTTTATAACTGATATATGCCTAGAGAAATCTAATTATGGATGAAGAAAAACGAAAATCTAAGGTCCTATTTATAGGAAAACTGAAAGCATGAAATGACTGGGATGCCCCTCCACTAAAAAGTGGAGGTTACTGGATTTGGCCTTGTGGCGCCCGCCACAGGCCTATGGCGCCCGCCATGGTCCCTACAGGGGATGAGAAAGTGGGGATCGTGGGTCCTGGAGGTTGAGGAGTGGTCTTGAGACGTGGCCACGTCATGGCTAACCCCATGGCGCCCGCCACGGTGGGTGCCGTAAGTGCAAAACGCTGAATTTCTAGGTTTTCGTCCGTTTTCACTCCTTTTTCGCTCCTTTTCCCGATTCCAGCTCCGATTATTATAAAAACCTGAAAACATAAGAAAACAAAGCAATAACAAAGCAAAACAACAATAAAAGCTAAGAATGCATGTGAAATCGGAGTCAGAAATACGGTGAATTTTAGTGTGATCAAATTCTCCCACACTTAAACCTTTGCTTGTCCTCAAGCAAACATTAAAGCTTAAGAAAATATGGTGTCAACACGTGTCTTTGGGCTAAAGGGCTTCTAAGTTCAAGTCAGGATGCAGTGACAGATACTAACTAAATGAACCAAGGGTACCATAGTAACACAAACACAAACTTCAATCCTATATTAACCACTCCATATCATCCCACGATACCTAGGCCTATCTTCTCATCTTTTTGTGTCCTTTTCATTCAGGCGCAATCACATTAAGCCCGTTATCCGTACATGCTTCATAGTAGAGTGACTGGTTAGTGATTCTGATCCATAACATAAGGTTTCTGGCACATAAGCATGTGTAAACCTGTTTTTATTTCACCTAAATGCAGTTGCGGGGGATCGGATCGTAATTCGCCCTACCAAGTTCAGTGCCAGATACCTCTGAACCAACTAACAATAGGTGACTTGCAATTTTTTTTTCTTTTTGTGGCAAAATTTTTTTTCTTCTCTTTTTTTGGTTTAAATGACTTTGTGAGGGTCACCTATACCAGAGTTTGCCTTTTTTTCTTTTTTATTAGCACTGGATCATTCACTTATGTTCATCGGCCCCCTACGTAGAGCATGCTTAGGCCGGAGCTGACTGCTAAAATAAACTACTTAGGACAATTATTTGAATGATAATAAAGGCCATGGTGGTGGGGTTTAGGAGTGATTCCTATATTCAAGAGGTCTATGGTGCTAAAATGGTTCTGATGTTTCAAAAAGTTGACCTAAGTCACCACATCCTAATCTAAACCTGTCTCAAAGCCCAAAAAACATGTGAAACAACATTGTTTTCTTTTTAAAATTTTTCTGGTAAGGCTAAGGAAATGGGAAAAAAATGAAGATGAACTAAAAAGACACTATACTGGTGACTCGTCAGACTCATGCATTATCTAAGAAAAATAAATTACTAAAAGGGAAATAACTGAAAGGAAATAATTAACTAAAAAGGAAATAACGGAAAGCAATAAAATCCCCTCCCACACTTAAATCGAACATTGTCCCCAATGTATCGAAATAAGATAAGGGGGGTAACCTGGAAAAGACTACTGAGGAGGGGCACTGGTGCCTTCGCCGTCCTGATGTGATGGTCTGGAACGACGAGATCTACTACGATGCTGGTCCCTCCGGTCGAGTCGTGCTGATAAAGCGCCTGAGCACTCCGGACCTCTCGAAGGTTACCAAAGATGGAACCCTGAGTGGCCTCTACAAGCTGGTAGTGTCGGCTGTTGAACTCTCTCTGACGGTTCTGCTCTAATGAGATATCGTTCAAGGTACGGCAAACGTTGCTATAAGCACGATCCGAAACCAATCGCGATTGTTGCATGAAGCTCATATTGTCCGTCAGCTGCTGTGAAATAGTAGAGAGAAGGCCATCACGCCTTTCTTCTCTAGATGTCATATCACGCCACATCTCCTCGGTGACAAAGAATCCAGGAGCAGTACCTGCAACAGGGTTAGAGGAAGATGGTGCGGTGTGTGACTGTGAAGGACGATGGGGGGACATGTGAGGGATGGGAGACTGCTCTCTCCGATCATACTCATCATCAGTGTTATGTGCCTCCCCATCGGGAATATTAGGAGGAAGTGGTCCCAAAACACGTGGAGCATTAAGATCATAGGTCCAGTTCCTTTCATCACGTACATCAGTACGTCTACTGCATGGTAAAGCAACAGATGGGATAGCTACCCCATGAACCATCAACTCATAACCACCTTCTCTCCTCGTTCGGCACAATTTCATGTCTTTCAGAAATTTTAAATTAATTGTGCGAGGAGGTAGTGGTTCAAGTGTAGCTATCTCATTGTTCAGGCCAAGAGCCCGAGCAATAGACGTAACAAGCCCTCCAAAAACAATCGGTCCTGTTTTATTAGTAAATAAAGTCATGTGGGCAAGCATAAACGGGACCGGATTGATGTGGGTTCTAGTGAGGCATCCTTGCAAAAATAGGAGTTCACGAGCATTTACCTTGTTTGGACTTTCCCGGCCAAAAATAGTACATGCCAAAAGAAGTCTAAAAACTCTTATGGCCGGGTTGTGAATGGTTGACGCAAGTATCCCTTCAAAAGAATTAATTGAAGAACTTGAAAGCCTTTGCCAGAAGGTAAATACCTCGGCCGACCATTCAGCATCCAAAGGTGCCTCACAAATTGCACCTTCCCTATGAGGGATTCCTAACAAACCTGCTAGATCGTCGGTACTGAATTCATACTCAATTCCGAACAGTCTAAAAATAACAGTACCGACAGTGCTAGCAGTGTTAGGACTGACAGTGTATATCAAAGAACTCAAAAACTCAGTTGTCAGTCTCTCATAGGTAGGTTCCTGATTAATGAAAATATTATGCAAGCCTAGAAATTCTAATAAATTAAAAACACTATGATAAATACCCAAAGCATACAGACAGTTATCGTCGACGTACCTAGTCGAGAGAATTTCTCGACTTTGAAGCCTCTGAATAATTTTCCGTTGCCTATCGCCCGGTCTTCCATCACGAAGAAGAAATCCGTTGAACTCCATTGTTAATAGCTCCTTAGGTAGTGAAAATGGTAGAAAAGTGGTTTATGAGGGGAATGATAAAGTTTTGATTTTTTTGGTTTTTGATGGATGAAAATGGAAATGGATGTTGGATATGTTTTATGGATGGTGGGTATTTTGGAAATGAGGGAGCTTTAATGGGGTTCAAGGAGGATTTGGAAGGTTGTAAAAATGGGTTTTTGGTGAAGAAAGGGATGAAAATGGTGGAAATGGGGATTCAGCCCCGTATATGTTGATGATACTGTGTGGCGCCCGACACAGGGCCTATGGCGCCCGCCACAAGGCCAATTCCTGGGCCTTGTGGTTTTGGATCCTCCTTTTGGGCCTTCTTGCACCTTTGTCTTCCGGGGGGTCTGGATAGCGTTTTCTTCTTCTTTTCAAGGCTTGAGGCTTGCATATTTTTTTTGTGAAGACAAAAATGAAAATATTCTTGTCTTATATTTTTTTTTTCTTTGCACGATAAAAATAAAATAATTAAAAATCAAAAAAGAAAAAGAAAAAGTTAACATTAGTGCATAATATGTATATATATAAGAAATTCAAAGTGCATGAAAATATAAAAGCTGCAATAAAGTAAAATATGTCTGGAAATGCGATAAATAAAATACTAGGGTAGTGCTGTCAGTGTAGAATGAGTCATGTGGTAGGTTTCTTTTCCTGGCTTGATCCACGAATCTCAGCTATCTCCCTCCGAAGCTCTTCAATCGCCTGATGTAGAGCATCGGCCTCTGAGGCATGAGTGAGATCAGAAACCTGCATCTGTAACTCTAAGTCTGCCACTTCCTGCTTGAGCAGGGCAGTCTCCTTACGGAGCTCATAAATCTGTGTTTGTAGGTCAGGTGGCTGCAGAGACATATTGTTAGACATAACAGTGATTCGGGGAGTAAGAGGTGTAGGAGTGTACTCAGCGGCGGGAGGCGATTTCGGCTCTTCGACAGTCTCTCCATAACCCTCTAGAGCATAACTCCAATTGGCAGGATCATGGACACTGGTCATCATCGGATCGGGTAATGTAAAGTAGTGTATTGCTTCACCGTCGATCAGTAATTTAAACATGTTGGGCTCAAAAGAAGCCCTCCTCATCAGTCCTCTATCAAGACAAAAATCAATATCCAGGGTGGTGTAGCAGCAGAAGGTCCTGAGGTGCAATAGCTTGCGAGACAGACCCAATGCAGTAGCTATCTGTGTAACAATCCCACCGACATGGATGATGCCTACGGATGATCTGGCAACACTAGCAAGGCCATTTAACAGAAAGTTGCCACAAGCAACAGGGCGAGACTGAGTCGCACAAAACAGTAGGAAAATCTCCTCTTCACTTAGCAGTGTCTCTGTATCTGGAAAACCTAGGAAAGAATGTGCTAGAATCATCTGGAAGTATCTCAATGCAGGGTTGTGGATTACCTGAGAAAACTGGGTAGAAGGATCTTGGCTCCCTCCACCTGATATTTTAGTCCAAAACTTTTCCACTTCTCTGCTCATAAAATACCCCATCGGTGTCTCTGGAATAGCATCAGGAGTAGTCTGGAAACCTAGTAAATCACCAAACTCTTTGTGAGAGAATGAGTAGTCAATCCCGAACAACCTGAAAACAGCGAGTCCATCGGGTCCAGCCCAAGGGTCATGATGAAACGAGCTAAGGAACTCAAGAGTCAAGTTCCTATAAGTGTTGTTCCTGTAGTCAAACTGGTCCCAGTGGAGTTGATGGCATAAATATCTGACGCTTGGCTCTATCCCCAAGGCATCCATGCAGTCATGGTCAGGGTACCTGGTAGGAGCCATAGGGCGTCTCATATGAACATAGTAACGCTCTCTCTGTTCGTCTCCAAAGGCCACGTGCATGTCATCAGGGTTCTGCATTCTGTACAAGGTTAGCAAACAAGTCCTGAAAGCACATAAAACATTCAATCGTTAGTCCTGACATAATAATAAAATAAACAAATTAAAATAAAGTAAAAATAAATAAAAAGTACATATATAAGAAAAACCATGGGTTGCCTCCCATGCAGCGCTTGTTTAACGTCATTAGCTCGACGACCGATATTTAAACATCATTGGAAGGATATGGTGGATCACACAGAGTATGGCAGGTGTATGTTGTTGGGATGTCACCTCCTTCGTAGGGCTTCAACCTCTGTCCATTGACGATGAACGGTTTACATGTCTGGTTCTTGATTTCAATAGCACCGGATCTTAGGATCTTAGATACTTTGAATGGGCCAGTCCATCTCGAACGGAGTTTACCTGGAAATAGTCGTAACCTAGAATCGAACAGGAGAACAGGATCGCCTATCTTGAAGTCTCTTCTTATGATTCTTTTGTCATGCCAAGCTTTTGTTCTTTCTTTGTATATGATGGCATTTTCGTAGGCAGATTGTCTGAGCTCCTCTAATTTGTGGATGTCAAGGATACGTTTCTCACCAGCTGTCAAGTAATCCAAATTCAAAGTTTTGATGGCCCAATAGGCCTTATGCTCCAATTCAAAAGGTAAGTGACATGATTTTCCATAGACCAGTTGATAAGGGGTTGTTCCTATAGGAGTTTTGAAAGCGGTTCTATAGGCCCATAATGCTTCTTGAAGTTTCTGTGACCAATCCTTTCTGGATGTAGAGACAGTCTTCTCAAGGATTTGTTTTATCTACCTATTAGATACTTCCACTTGTCCATTGGTCTGTGGGTGGTATGGTGTTGCTACTCTATGCTTAACTCCATACTTGCTTAAAAGTTTATCAAATATTCTCGATATGAAGTGTGATCCTCCATCACTTATGACTAAACGGGGTGTTCCAAACCAGGGAAATATATAATTTTTGAATAATTTGATGACTACTCTGGTGTCGTTTGTGGGTGCGGCGATAGCTTCAATCCATTTAGACACATAGTCAACGGCTACTAAGATGTACTGTTTTCCAAAAGATGGTGGGAACGGTCCCATAAAGTCTATACCCCATACGTCGAAGAGTTCTACTTCTTGGATATTTCTTAACGGCATTTCATTACGTCTTGAAATATTTCCTGTGCGTTGGCATCTATCACACTTGATAATGAAAGCATGGACATCACGCCACATAGTAGGCCAGAATAGGCCAACTTGAAGAATCTTGGCGTAGGTCTTAGATGTGCTTGCATGTCCACCATAGGGTGAAGAGTGACAATGCTCAATTATATTATTTACCTCTTCTTCTGGAACACAACGGCGGAAAATGCCATCTTTACCTCTCTTGAAAAGAAATGGTTCGTCCCAATAGAAGTTTCTCACATCACTATAGAACTTCTTCTTCTGGTGGTAGTTTAGATCAGGGGGTATGATGTCAGCGGCTAGATAATTAACAAAGTCTGCATACCAAGGTACATTGCTTATAGCTAAGGATTATTGAAAATACTCATGAGGGTCTGGGTTATCTTCTTCAATGATTTCCAGTTGGGCTATCAGTCTATCATAGGCAAAATCGTCATTTATGGGTACTGGATCAGGTTTCAGGTATTCTAGCCTAGATAGGTGGTCAGCTACTACATTATCAGTGCCTTTCTTATCACTGATATCCAAATCAAACTCTTGTAGTAATAGAATCCATCGAAGTAACCTAGGCTTGGCATCCTTTTTGCTTAGTAAGTAACGAATGGCAGCATGGTCGGTATAAACTATAATCTTGGCTCCTACCAGATAAGATCTAAATTTGTCTATTGCAAAAACTACAGCTAGGAGCTCTTTTTCGGTTGTTGCGTAGTTGAGCTGTGCAGCGTCTAGGGTTCTACTGGCATAATAAATGACATGTAACTTCTTATCTTTTCTTTGACCTAGAACGGCTCCAACAGCATAATCACTGGCGTCACACATTATCTCAAACGGTTCTGACCAATCAGGGGGTTTCATTATAGGTGCTGAAATCAGAGCTTGCTTCAGAAGATTAAATGCTTTAGTACATTTTTTATCGAAGATAAATTCAACATCTTTCATTAAAAGACCAGTTAAGGGCTTTGTTATTTTGGAGAAATCCTTGATAAAACGTCGGTAAAATCCGGCATGTCCAAGAAAACTTCTTATCTCCCTGATAGTCTTCGGCGGTTTTAGATTCTCTATGACTTCTATTTTTGCTTTATCTACCTCTATACCTTTTTCGGAAACTATATGTCCTAAAACAATCCCTTCGGTGACCATGAAATGACATTTTTCCCAATTTAGCACAAGGTTTACCTCCACACATCTCTCCAGGATTTTCTCAAGGTTGATAAGACAATTTTTGAAATCTGATCCACAAACTGAGAAATCGTCCATAAATACTTCCATGATTCCATCCAAATAATCAGCAAAGATAGACATCATGCAGCGTTGGAAAGTTGCAGGAGCATTACAAAGTCCAAAAGGCATTCTTCTATAGGCAAAAGTTCCAACTGGGCATGTAAAGGTAGTTTTTTCTTGATCTTCAGGGTGAATAGGTATTTGGAAGAATCCGGAATATCCATCTAAGTAACAAAAGTAAGAGTGTCTGGCTAGGCGCTCCAACATTTGGTCTATGAATGGTAATGGGAAATGGTCCTTCCTAGTTGCTTTATTTAATTTTCTATAATCTATGCACATACGCCAACCTCCATCGGTTCTTTTTGCTACAGGTTCGCCCTTCTCGTTTTGCACGACTGTGATGCCTCCCTTTTTAGGTACTACATGCACAGGACTCACCCATTTACTGTCCGAGATCTGATATATTATACCTGCCTCTAGTAACTTAAGAACTTCAGTCTTAACTACAGTACTCATTATAGGATTTATTCTTCGTTGATGTTCTCTGGAAGGTTTTGAATCTTCTTCAAGCAAAATCCGATGCATGCATACGGATGGGCTTATTCCTTTTAGATCAGAGATCTTATATCCTAAGGCTGAGGGGTACCTACGTAAAACTTCTAATAATTGATCGGTTTCTTCTTGGTCTAAGGTAGCACTGACTATAACTGGACGGTTCATATCTTCATCAAGAAATTCATATCTCAGGTTTTTAGGCAGTTCCTTAAGTTTTACGGTCGGTTTCATAGGGCAAGGCATAGGATCTGGGGTAAGAGATAAACATTCGTGAAGGTTATCATCAATGTAGGGTGTTTTATAATTGTCATCTTCCAAAATAAGGGTTGACGGCAATTTTATAGATTCAGTTTCTTCTTCTTGTTCTAATTCCCTAATGCATTCTTCGATGATATCTAAGGCATAACAGGAATCTCCTATCACAGGTGCCATAAGAAATTTTGACAATATAAATTCTATCTTCTGGCCACCTACCTCAAAAGTTAGTTTTCCTTTTTTAACATCTATTACGGCTCCAGCAGTCGATAAGAACGGTCTACCTAGGAGTATTGGTATGTCGTCATCTTCTTTAATGTCCATGACAACAAAATCAGTAGGTATAAAAAGCTGACCTATCCTAACAGGGACGTCTTCAAGTATGCCTATAGGGTATTTAACGGATCTATCGGCTAATTGAAGTGACATCTTAGTAGGTTGTAATTCTCCTAAGTTTAATCTCTCACAAACTGCCAAAGGCATTAAGCTCACACTAGCTCCTAAGTCTAGAAAAGCTTTTTCGATGACATGATTCCCCAAAATACAAGGAATGGAAAAATTTCCGGGATCTTTATCTTTCTTTGCTAACCTATTTTCAGAAATAGAATTACATTCCACGTGTTTCGGATCTTCAAGTCTACGTTTATTCGTAAGTATGTCTTTGAGAAACTTAGCATAAGAAGGTATTTGGGTGATAGCTTCTGTAAAGGGGATTTCTACGTGAAGTTTTTCTATAACCTTAACGAATTTTTGATATTGATTATCGATTTGGGTTTTCTTTAATCTTTGAGGGTATGGTATTGGTGGTTTGTATGGCGGTGGTGGTACATAGGTTTTATTTTTAGGTTCTTCTCCTTTTTCTTGACTTTCCGGGGTTTCAGGCTTCTCTGGTTCCTTTTCCTCATTTCTCTCAGAAGTTTTGGGCTCACTTAATCTAGTGTTTAAAGGTTCCTTATAAGCGGTTCCACTTCGTAGAGTAATGGCATTGGCTTGCCCTTTCGGGTTTTGTTGAGGTTGTCCAGGGAACTGTCCTCCAGGTGTAGTCTGTGGGGCTTGGTTTAACGCTACCTGAGAGATCTGGGTTTCAAGCATCTTATTATGAGTAATGATTTGATCAACCTTGGTTCCTAACTTGGTAATTAGTTCGTTAACATGGACGTTTTGGTTCATGAACTCTTTGTTTTGTTGTTTTTGAGCAACGATAAAATCTTTTACAATTTCCTCAAAGCTCGGGTTTGGTGGTACAGGTTGCATAGGTTGATTTGTTCTAGGGGCTTGGTAACCTTGTTGTCTCGGAGGTGCGGTATTTTGAATAGGGTTATTATTTTTGTAGGAGAAGTTTGGGTGATTCCTCCATCCAGGGTTATATGTGTTTGAAAATGGGTTCCCTTGGGTATAGTTTACTTGCTCAGTGTTGGTTTCATTCAACAGATTGCATTCGGCGGATTGGTGTCCTTGCGTTCCACATATCTCACAATTCGGCGAAACTGCGGCTACAGTATTCGGAGTTGTACACATATGTTCGACTCTAAGGGCCAACGCGTCCATTTTAGCCTGCATCATGTCTATAGAGCTTAGCTCATGTATTCCTCCTTGGGCTTCCTTCTTTTCCACTGTCGCTCGTTCTACTCCCCATGATTGATGGTTTTGGGCCATATCCTCGATAAGGGCACTAGCTTCAGGGTAAGGTTTGTTCATCAGTGCGCCACCAGCGGCAACGTCGATGGTCATTTTAGTGTTATAATGAAGTCCATTATAGAAGGTTTGGATGATTAACCAATTCTCTAAGCCATGATGTGGGCATGCTCTTAATAGTTCTTTATATCTCTCCCAGGCTTCGAACAACGACTCTCCTTGGTGTTGGGTAAATCTAGTTATTAGGTTTCGAAGAAGAGCGGTCTTACTCGGGGGAAAATATCTAGCAAGGAAAACATTCCTAAGGTCATCCCAAGTTGTTATTGAATTGGGTGGAAGGGAATCTAACCATGATAGAGCTTTATCTCTGAGGGAAAAGGGAAATAATCTTAAGCGTATCGCCTCAGGAGAAGCTCCATTGGTTTTAAAGGTGTCTGCTAACTGAAGAAAGTTTTTTAAATGTTGGTTCGGGTTATCAGTAGCGAGACCTGTGAATTGTCTCTGTTGCACTAATTGCAGCAGGGATGGTTTAAGTTCAAAATTATTGGCTGGGATAGCGGGGTTTACTATACTGGAACTAGGTTCCTCCTTTGATGGTTGGGCGAAGTCCTTAAGAGGTCTTCGGTTTTGTTCTTCGGCCATAGCTATCCTATTCCTATGGAAAAATAAACGTGCGTGAGCGTAACGTTCGGGTTCATCTAGAGGGTCTACTAAACTTCCGGCACTGCGAGTCTTTCGCATTGTCCGGTGGGTAACAACCTTAGTCTAAACGGTATAACTACAGGGTAATGAAATTTGACGATATTGGTCCCCGGCAACGGTGCCAAAAACTTGATGCGTGTTTTTCGCAAGTGTACGAATCACGTCAAAGTAATATAAAAGATTATCGAATCCACAGAGACCAAGTGTCAATCTATCAAACCTGTTGTTATGGTGTGTATCTAAGGCAACTATTTTTAAGGGTTTTAATAAGGGTGCAATGGTAAATAAAATAATAATTTTAAATAATAAATAAAAGACAGGCTCGAATGTAATTCACGTAATCAATGATAATCCAGTACTTGTTAATGGAACTACTTATGGGAAATGTTTTCTCCTTTGAAAAGAACTAATTTAACAGGAACTGTCGCTTTCGCGTATTCAGAACCGAGTTGTACTCTCTAATCAACCCCTCCTATTGTCACGGATAAAAAGGTGCGTACTGTGTTAGAGTAGTAAACCTATTTTTAAGAAATATAGTATCTTAACTAAGTTGAAAAGTATTTTAACCTGGACTTCTTAGCAAAAAGAGGTTCTTGCGAACCAGAGTTTAAACTTCCTAACGCGTCCGAAAATCGTTTTAAAATCTCTTTTCTTTTTAATCTAAAATCTCCTAATGAACTATACAAAGCGCTTTTGGCTGTTTTTGAAATAGTTAAAAACAATTACTTGAATTGAAAGATAAAATAGCCCTTAGGTGTTTCCACGAACAATTATACTGATTACTGGTTTAATTATGATCCTTACATTCTAACCTTTATGGAATTAGTTAGACATGATAAAGTAAAGATTCTTTTTATAGTTTTTCATAAAAGTAATTTAGTGCGAGTGCGGAAAGTAAATGAATTTAAAGCGAGTGCGGGAAATAAACAAAGTAAATGTGCGAGTGCGGGAAATAAACAAAGTAAATGTGCGAGTGCGGGAAATAAACAAAGTAAATGTGCGAGTGCGGGAAATAAACAAAGTAAAGTGCGAGTGCAGGAAATAAACAAAGTAAAGTGCGAGTGCGGGAAATAAACAAAATAAAGCAATGGGAGAAATAAATAAAAGTAAAGTACGAACTTGAATTAAAATGGTGGCAGGATTAACTTCCTCCAGAGTGCTCCAAAACTCGATCCACAGACAGATTACAGACTCGATCACTCGATTGCAGAGGCACCCCGATGTGGAATGGCAATTGCTTTATAACTGATATATGCCTAGAGAAATCTAATTCTGGATGAAGAAAAACGAAAATCTAAGGTCCTATTTATAGGAAAACTGAAAGCATGAAATGACTGGGATGCCCCTCCACTAAAAAGTGGAGGTTACTGGATTTGGCCTTGTGGCGCCCGCCACAGGCCTATGGCGCCCGCCATGGTCCCTACAGGGGATGAGAAAGTGGGGATCGTGGGTCCTGGAGGTTGAGGAGTGGTCTTGAGACGTGGCCACGTCATGGCTAACCCCATGGCGCCCGCCACGGTGGGTGCCGTAAGTGCAAAACGCTGAATTTCTAGGTTTTCGTCCGTTTTCACTCCTTTTTCGCTCCTTTTCCCGATTCCAGCTCCGATTATTATAAAAACCTGAAAACATAAGAAAACAAAGCAATAACAAAGCAAAACAACAATAAAAGCTAAGAATGCATGTGAAATCGGAGTCAGAAATACGGTGAATTTTAGTGTGATCAGCGGATAGGACAAATTTGGGGTATGACACATTGTTATACATAAGCTGCCTCTAAAGGAAGATTGTCCACCAGTAAAATAGAAGTTGCGCCGTACTCTCCCGGATATGGCCATGAAGATAAAAGAAGAGGTACAAAAACAGTGGGACGCCGGTTTCCTTGCTGTAACCAGTTTCCCGTAGTGGGTCGCTAACATTGTACCTGTGCCTAAGAAGGATGGCAAGGTGAGGATGCGTGTGGATTACCGGGATCTGAACAGAGCCAGCCCAAAAGATGACTTCCCATTACCTCACATTGATGTATTGTTCGACAATACGGCTCAGTTTTCAGTGTTCTCCTTCATGGATGGATTCTCAGGATATAATCAGATCAAGATGTCACCTGAAGACATGGAGAAGACAACTTTTATCACACCCTGGGGCACATTCTGATATAAGGTGATGCCATTCGGACTAAATAATGCTGGTGCCACTTATCAACGGGCTATGGTAACATTATTCCATGACATGATTCACAAAGAAATTGAATGTTATGTGGATGACATGATTGCCAAGTCCCTCACAGAAGAAGAACACCTGGTGAATCTATTGAAGCTGTTCAAGCGTCTGAGGAAGTACCAACTGAAGCTAAACCCCAACAAATGCACATTCGGGGTGCGATCTAGTAAGCTGCTGGGATTTATTGTAAGTGAGAAAGGGATTGAAGTTGACCCTAATAAAGTCAAAGCCATCCAAGAAATGCCGACACCAAAGACTGAAAAAGAAGTTCGGGGGTTCCTAGGTAGATTGAACTACATTTCAAGGTTCATATCTCATCTTACAGCAACCTGTGAGCCTTTGTTCAAGTTGTTAAGAAAAGAACAAACGGTCAGGTGGAATGAAGACTGCCAAAGGGCTTTTGACAAAATCAAGGAATACCTACAAGAACCTCTGATCCTTATGCCTCTAGTTGAAGGAAGACCTCTAATAATGTACTTAACAATATTAGAAGAGTCAATGGGGTGTGTGATGGGCCAGCATGACGAGTCTGGTCGAAAAGAGTATGCAATATACTACCTAAGCAAAAAGTTTACCGACTGTGAACAACGTTATTCATTGCTCGAGAAAACTTGTTGTGCTTTAGCATGGGCTGCTCGCCGACTAAGGCAGTATATGTTGACCCACACTACTTTATTGATCTCAAAGATGGACCCAGTTAAGTACATATTTGAGAAGCCAGCACTTACCAGACGGGTTGCAAGATGGAAAATGATTCTCACAGAATATGACATTCAGTATACATCTCAGAAAGCCATCAAAGGCAGTGTATTGTCTGACTATCTAGTTGAGCAACCCATTGATGATTACCAGCCAATGCGATTTGACTTCCCTGATGAAGACATCATGTTCATAAAAGCAAAAGATCATGAGGAGCCTGTTCACACTGAAAGGCTTGACCCAGAAGAAGAATGGATAATGATGTTTGATGGGGCTGTTAACATGAATGGTCGTGGGGTTGGTGCAGTACTCATTACACCTAAGGGAGTTCACATGCCTTTCTCGGCAAAACTCACCTTTAACTGCACTAACAACGAAGCTGAATACGAAGCTTGTAGTATGGGTCTTGAGGAAGCCATTGACCTCAGGATCAAGACTTTAACAGTTTTCGGAGATTCAGCTCTGGTAATTAATCAAACCAATGGCAAATGGTATACTCACCAGGAGCATCTGATACCTTACCGGGATTATACAAGGAGGCTACTAACATTTTTCACAAAATTCAGACTAGAGTATATCCCTCGAGATGAAAATCAGTTTGCAGATGCTCTGGCTACCATTTCATCCATGATCAAAGTTCAAACTGCCAACTTTGTGCCTCAGATTTCAGTATCCAAACTTGACAGACCAGCATACGTATTCTCTGCAGACCTTTCTAAAGATGATAAGCCTTGGTTCTATGACATCAAATGCTTCTTGGAGGATCAAACATACCCACCGGGGGCATCATCCAATGACAAGAAGACATTAAGAAGGTTAGCTGGTAGTTTCTTCCTGAATGTTGATGGTTCCTTGTACAAAAGGAACTTTGATATGGTACTTCTCAGATGTGTTGATAGGGCAGAAGCAGACTTGTTGATGCACGAGGTGCATGAAGGATCTTTTGGTATCCATGCTGGAGGGCATGCAATGGCTAAAAAGTTGTTAAGACCAGGCTATTACTAGATCACAATGGATGCAGACTGTTGTGCCTATGCCAAAAAGTGCCACAAATGCCAGATTTATGCAGATAAGGTGCATGTGCCTCTGAATCCTTTGAATGTGATGTCTTCACCTTGGCCCTTCGCCATGTGGGGCATTGACATGATTGGCAAGATTGAATCGAATGCTTCAAATGGCCACAGGTTCATCCTGGTAGCCATTGACTATTTTACCAAGTGGGTCGAAGCAGCTTCATATGCGAATGTCACCAGGCAAGTGGTAGCCCGATTCCTGAAGAGAGACATCATTTGTCGGTATGGAGTGCCCGAGCGAATCATTACTGATAATGGTTCCAACTTGAATAATAAAATGATGGCAGAACTGTGTCGGGACTCCAAGATCCAACAGCACAATTCTTCTCCTTACAGGCCAAAGATGAATGGCACTGTAGAGGCAGCTAACAAGAATATCAAAAAGATTGTGCTAAAGATGGTGCTCACCTACAAAGACTGGCATGAAATGCTACCATTTGCCTTGCATGGGTACTGTACATCAATCAGAACATCCACTGGGGCAACACCGTATCAACTTGTGTATGGTATGGAGGCAGTCCTACCTGTTGAAGTTGAATTACCCTCCTTGCGGGTACTAATGGATGTCAAATTGAATGAAGCAGAATGGGTCTGATCCCGGTACGAACAACTGAGTCTAATCGAAGAGAAGAGGTTAGCCACAATCTGTCATGGGCAGCTGTATCAGAAGAGAATGAAGAAGGCCTTCGATCAGAAAGTCAGGCTTCGGGAATACCAAGTGGGAGATCTTGTGCTGAAAAGACTTCTTCCTCCTCATACAAACCACAGGGGCAAGTGGACTCCGAATTATGATGGTCCATTCATAGTAAAGAAAGTCTTCCTGTCCCCTGTGAATTCAGATGCAGTTAAAAAATACTTCGCATAAAATGACCCGCTGGACATAAAAACAGAATGTAAGTCCAGGCAAAAATAGGGCATCCCGGCGAGTCAAAAACAGAATAAAAGACTCAGGCAAAAATAAGGGAAAATAAAGAAAAATGTACACCCACTGAGTTGAAAAGCCGCATTGGACAACTCAGGCAAAAATGGGTATCCCGGTGGATTGAAAACCCGAAAGGGCGATCCACGCAAAATAAGGGAATAAGCGAACAACTGCATCCTGAATTCGTCTGTATCACTTCAAAAAGGTTAAAGCATTGGTCAGAATCAACCTTCCTCAAAAGCAAGATGAGAAGAACGTCAATGTCATACAAGTCATAGCAAAAGGGAAGCACTGAAGCGTCATCAACATTGCCAGCACCTTTTGTTTCTCAATTTGTAACAATCTCCTCATTTCAGGGGATTTGTTTCTTTGACTGTACTTGCCAATTCAGGGCACCCCAAATTAATAAGATCATTTAATGGTTGCATAAATACAGATGCGTCTTTTCTAAATCACATGCTTGCAGGAAATGTATTTCTTACTCCTAGGAGTGTCTAAATTCCTATGATGGAATCCAGTATGGGACACCTCGGGGCACTTGTACATTTCTTTGTCATAACAGGATTGCAGGTATTCAAAGTGCGGCGCGGGGCATGAAAGCTTCTCCCCAGCAGGATGCCAAATCAGTACTTCCTCGGCACTTTCTCCAGGACAACATCAGGAGGGGCTCATTTCCCCAGCTAAGTCCATCATCCTCAGTAGGGCCTCTACAAAAATCACTAGGAAGGTCGTTCAAAGATCGTTCCTCCCCAGCCAAGTGCGAGGACAGGGAACATTCTCCCCGCAGAGCTCCAGCCTCTATCCAGAGGAACAATATCTGAAGATCTCACAACAAAGTGACGAGAGCTTCCAAAGCCCCCAGCTGGTTTCCTCATTATCAATATTGGTCTATCAGTGGCCTATTTTCCCAAGAAGAATCATCTGTATCAGATCTACCAATGATCTCATCCCCAACTGGGATATACTTTCAAGCAGATCAGCCAGAGATCTTCACGACAGCGGGATCCGAATCCCAGATCGGTCTCTTTTGCATAATCATAGCATTTACATCATATTTCCCCCCAAAGCGTAGCATTCCATTTAATACGGGGCATTACGGCAAAAGTCAAACATATTGCATAATCACAAGCCATGTTTTGAATCAGTCACCTGTGAATACTAACACACCATCAACAACATACATAATACCTCTCAAATTCCCCGGCATAATGTCAAAGCATCTTCTTCACATTCCCAAAAATACAGATACATGCTTCTTTGGCATTCGTCCATATTTTCCTTCCCCAGAAAGTCGTCGGGACACTTTCCGCAAATGAATACTTGTACTTAACAGATACTCCTTGACACTCGTCTGTGTCATATTCCCAGCAGAAAGTCGAACCGTCACCTTTGCACTCACAAATACATACCCCCTGCAGATGTAAACCACAAGTATACTTCTTTGAATACAGAAACACACACTCTCCTGACACCCGTCCGTGTCACCTATCCCCAACCCAGTTGCCTAAACACTTGCTTGTTATACTTTCCCGACACATGTCCGTGTCACCACTTCCCCAGCATGGTTACCTAAACACATATTGTAAACCAAACACTTGTTTATAACACACTTCTTCCGACACCCGTCCATGTCATCTTATCCCTACAGATCTTCAGAATATCTTTTACACTCATAAGTTCATAACTTATACACTTTCTCTTATGATACTCATCTGTATCATACTCTCCTCATCAAGTTGAACACTCTTCTGTGTCTCTCACATGTTTAATTTTTACTCATACAGGTACTCGTCCGTATCTTGTATACACCACTTATCTTTTCCAGATTCAACACTCGTCCGTGTTCTTTGTTAACCGATTGGTACTCGTCTGTATCATCATCTCTGAACATGCGTCAGCGTTTGTTTCTACCGATACTCGTTCGTATCATAGTCTTAAGGATGCTCGTCCGCATCTTTAATCTATACACATCGTCAGACACTTATATCTTTAATCTATACACATCGTCAGACACTTATACTCGTCTGTATCTACCATTCCCCAGAAGAGTTCCCAGCAAATTCTTGGCAAAATTTCTTTTTTATCTGGAATACGTCCTATGTCATGATACTTTCAGCAGCTGTACCTTGCCAGGTGATCGTCCTTCACCTTGGATGACCGTCCCTCATCCATTCCCCCAACGGAGTCTCCATTATTGGAACCCCTTTCTATCCGACATTCGTCCTATGTCGTGATGTTTTAGCAGCCGTCCCCTGCTAGGTGATCGTCCTTCACCTCTTGATGATCGTCCTTCATCATTTTATCCGATGGTCGTCCCCATCGTTGATCTTGTTATCTGACATTCGTCATATGTCATGATAAGCCCCGAGAGCGGCCGTACCCTGCTAGGTGATCGTCCTTCACCCCTTGATGATCGTCCTTCATCATGCTTATCCGATGGTCGTCCCCATCGTCGACCTTTTCTATCCGGCATTCGTCCTATGTCGTGATATTTTCATCAGCCCTCCCCTGCCAGGTGATCGTCCTTCACCTTAGATAATCGTCCCTCATCTTTCTCCCCAACAGAGCAGCCGTCCCTTGCTAGGTGATCGTCCTTCACCTTTGATGACCGTACCTCATCATTTATTTCATTTATTTCATTAACCTGATGGTTGTCCCATCATTACCTTCATCCTTAAAACCCCAAAGAACCCTGTTACTGTATTTGATGGCCGTCCCCATCATAATCCCTTTATTTCCCCAGCATGTCGGCCGTCCCCGTCATTGCTTTATCACCAGCATTCGTCCTCTGCTCGATGGTCGTCCTCCATCGCCCGCACTTTATAATCATATTTTTCTTCCTTTTACAATCTATACCCCTTTTCTTCTTCATTCAGTGAGTGCAAATTTTGGACTGTTGTTGATATTCAACCACAAGTTATCTTGTTTGCCTGTTAAGTCGTTGCTTACATCCTACACAGCTAACTCGTGTTTGAATAGGGGCAGCTGTAAACACCCCAAATTTGCCCTCACTAAGTTCACACCATGGCTTTTGATATTTTTCATTTGCATTAATTCAATCATATCATCTCATATTGCATTTTTGCTTCACTGCATTGGTTCAAAGTCATCTGCATCTAGGGTTTGTGATCTGAGCAATCCCTGAGCTACCTGAGCAATCCCAAAGGTCTTAAATCATCTCAAGAGGGTCCATGTATGTTAAAATATCATATTGTATCCTCCCAAGATCAAGAAAGTCAGAAAATCACAAGAACTGAGAAAGGCATGGAAGCAGAGCCAAGCTTAACTGCATAGATGACCTAAAATTAGGGTTTTGGTTTCAGAGGCCATAACTCCAAATTTTTTGGTCATTCTTGTTTCTATGGGTCTCTATATGTTATAAGGATCATACATACCAATTTTCATGAATAAATTCAATGGGGAAGGCATCTGATCAATAGATGACTTCTTGAGCAAGTCAGTGCAAAATCAGGGCATCTGAGGCCCCAATCATCCAACCAAAGAGTCTTCTCCATCATTTTGGGAGTAAATGATCTTTATTTGATCTTAGAAGAAGTTATAAGTTAACAAAATTGAATAATTTCAAGCCATTTGCAAAGTTGCCATTTTGGGAAAGTGACTTGTAATGCAAACTTGCCATTTTGGGAAAGTTTTTCAACCTCCTCTTTTTGATTCAAAAATGCTTCAAATGAAATATTCTTGGTCATGAAAGTTGTATATTGGATCAATCCCTTTTCAAAAAGTACAAGAACTTGATCTAATTCATCATAGAACTCAAGTTATGGCTTTGCAAAGTTGGAAAAAATCACTAAAATTTCACTTATGTACCAAAGAGGGAAACTTGCAAAAACTCATGCCAAGCCAATTTGTGACCTCAAAGTGACTTCTAACCATTACACAAACATCATACATGACCTATAATTCATAATTTCCCAAAGATTTCTCAAGTTTCATGCCTTGATCATCAAGTATTTCAAAAGGGGCCAAAACCTTCACAATTTGCAAAACCACCCACAAACTTCATTCCACTTGCTCTTTTGCCTCAATCTGAATTCCATGGACCTCCCTAAAGCCAGTTGTGCAGGACATGCCCTTGTCCTTGGCCTGCCATGAGCCCATACCTCCAAGGACAACTTTGTTGACTTTTTGCAAAATGAACCATACCAATCAAACTGCTCAACAACAACTCTCTGCCCAATCAGAACATGTTATGTGGACATCAAGCAAGCCAACACACACAACAACACAAGCTGAATCCTCCCACAACTCAGCATTCATCAAAACTTCCCCTGGTGCATTTCTCTTCGAAACTCATAGCTCAGCCAACAAAACTCCAAACTTTTTCCACCATTCAACTCCACATTCATCACTGATCATTTCCCACCCTTCATTTTGCCTTTAAACACCCCATATCAAAAATACGATTTTCACCTCCCTTGACCTGAGCTTCAGCAAACTTCATATAGAGGCCATATAAACTCCAGCCAATCATCAAAGCTTCTTCAGGGAGATCATTGGAGGGGTTTTGAAGCAAAGAAGCAGCCAGACAGTGCCATTTTCGAAAGCTTCAGTTCAGGTAACCTCAAGAACAAATTTTCCAGAAACTTGATTTTAGGTTATAGACTTGTTCCTCATGTTGCACTGGTCATGTTGATGCTTTTCTTTTTGAAAATGGTTGAGTTTTAAGGATTTTATGTTGCTCTGAAACTTTGCCCGTAAAATGTGTTTTGATTCAATTCTCATGATTTACGAAAAATAAATGAGTTTTGTTGTGTGGTTTGTGTTTAATGATGTTCAAGGAATGATTCTGGAGAGTTTGATGAGTTTTTGTGGCGTTTTGAGAGAGATTGAATGAGAGTGTTGTCGGAGAAGATGACCGGAACACTGTTCCGGTCACCTGAGAGTAATTAGGGTTTGTGATTAGGGTTAGCTGAGTTTGAATGTGGGACGTTGGATCTGGGCTTCTCGCGTGTGTTGAAGTGTCAGGATGAGTTCATTTAGCCCTAATTGTGATTAATTAACTTAATTAATTAGGTTTTAGTTTTAAAATGCCAGTTTGAACCTAGGCCGTTGGATTGCGCGCGTGGTATTTCCCTCCATCTCCAGTTTGAATCTGGATCATTGGATGCGCTGACTTTCACCTTTCTTCATATTTATTTTGTTTTCTTTTTATTTCTTTTGCATCATTTACTAAAAATAGCTAGAAAATCTCAAAAATATTTATTTTTTGCATGCTGACTTTAATTAATTTTCTTGACATAAAAACAATTTTTATTTTATTTTTTGCATTTTAAAAACATTTTAAAATAAATTTAAATGTTATTTTAATTGAGTAATGAAGATTAATTAATTAAAATAGCATTTAGGTTTCCAGAAATCACAAAAAAATTCAGAGAGCATTTTAAAACATTTACAAACATTTACAAACTCACAAGACAAATTTCTTTTTGGTTTTGATCATACTTTGGCAATTTTCACTTGAATTAGGGTTCTTTAATTTGAATATTTCTAACCCTAACTTCAAAAATTCATAACTTTTGATCCAAGTTGAGTTTGTGAATGGTTCTTTTTGCATTTTTGTTTCATTTTTATCTTGCATTTTCAATTTGTTTGGCATTTTCCCTTTAGGATCATCCTTAAAACCCTAGAAATTTAGAAAAATCATAAGTCCTTTAGGGTTTAGCTTCTAACCTTCCCCTTTGGGAAGTGAACTTGTATAGGTTTAGGGTACCTTTGATTCCATTTTCAATTTTTTGCTTCTGATTTGAATTTTGCATCTCATGTTGTACATAAACCCTAATCTTTGCCTTCATTTGCATTCATCCTTCACATGCTTGCATACATTAACTTACCATGACATTTTGTGCATTCACATGACTTCTAAGACATCTTAGTACACATTAGACTCATGCTTGATCATTTCCTCATCCATTTTCCATGCTTTTGCTTTCATTTTATGTCATATGCATTCATGAACTTTCATGAGTCTTACATGTCTCATTTGCATTCCCATCCTCTGTATGATCATCCACATCCCTTGACATACATTTGCACCACCTCATAACATTATTGGCATCATGAACATGCTTATGACTTTGGTTCTCTTCTTTGCATTTCATTTCATTTTCATTTTCATTTCATTTCTTTTTGCTAACTTTTCAAGTCGTAAGTGTTTGAGAAGTGAATTTGCCTTCACTTCTCATAATCTCTTCTCATCTCTCTTATGCATCATTGCTGCATTTTACTTGTGGATTAGAGTGAGCTTGATCATTCATGCTCCTTACCCTCTTTCTTTCTTCAAGCAACTTATCTTCTTAAGTGAAGTAAGTTGACTTGCTTCTTTCTGCTTCTTCTTTCATCTTTGCTTTTTCCTTGATGGTTCATCTTGAAGACTTCTTGCAAGCCTCATAAACCCTAGGAATACCCAAGCATGATCACAATTAGGGTTTGATTAGTCCCCCATTAGTTTTACCTTTGTGTCATCTTTGTGTCTTCTCTTCTCACCTCTTAATCAAGGACTAAACCTTTAAGGTTTTAAGGCTTTGGAATTAGGGTTATGCCTGCATCCTTCTCTTAGGATGGAGTGTATAACTTTAATCCTAAGTGTTAAACCCTTAATGTGTTTAAATCCTTTAATCAATCCATCTAATAATCACTAATACATCAAGCTTGTAACTTGGGCCTTGCATTAGGGTTCTAATTCTTCCTTAATTGGTTAAGAAGGACCAACCCTAGTGTTAATGGACAAATCCCCCTCAAGTTGTCTTACAAACCATAAAGTCCACTTCTTAATATCATCCCTTAATTAAAATCCACTTAATAAAGGCTTTGTTTTGTCATGAGGTTAATCCCTAATCATGGATTAAGTTGAGGTATCTTCCTCAGCTTAAATGTCCTCATTTATTATCCTTCTATTAGGATGGTGTAATGGGTCCATTAAATCCTTGATTATGGCTTAAACTCATTACTTAACACTATACAAAACCCAAAAACATCTAAATAATCACAAGTAGGTTAATGATCTTAATCCTACATCATCATGGTAATTAAGTTGAGATGCTTATCTCATACTTAAGTATGCTCATTATCCCTAATCAGGGAGGATATAATGAGTTTACAACCCTTGATGTAGGCTTAAGCTCATTATCCTATGCAAAGCACCAAAAACAATAAAAAACTGAAAACACAAAAAAAAACAATAATCGTCTCCTCCGGGATTCTTTTCTCATCACACTCATTCACAAACGAGAATTTGCTTCTTCCGTCTAATGCAAGACAGTTTGCACCTGGGCCAAACAGGTCATACACTTGAGCATAGACAAGCAAGCAATTCACCAGTCAATTTATCTTTTAGTCTCTTTGAGTCGAACTATGATGTTCTGACTTCCTCATTGCACGAGAGGATACGTAGGCATAACTTAACTGTTATCGAACAAAAGTCTCTGTATACTCCCCCCTCTTCCAGCATTTTTCTATAAGCCTCATAATCTTTAGCTTCATACTCTTTCCTTACACTGGCACTCCTTTTATTCACTTCACATTTCCTTTGCACTGACACTTGCCCTCTTTTCCAGCTTTTGCACACAAAATAGCACTGACACTACCCCTTTAAGCACCAATCTTTCAAGCGTGGATCCCGTCGAGTACGACGGACAATCTGGGTGCTAATACCTTCCCAGGTTGTAACCAACCCCCTTTCTCAGTTTCTCTGGTTCGCAACCGTCTTATCCATCTTTTCTTAGGTTTATGCAGCATTACCTTTCCCTCTGGATAAAAATGCCTAGCTGGCGACTCTATTCATTCTTCTCTTTCACCGACCGTTCGCGCTTGTACCGGGATGCAAATCTTTGGGAGCGACTGACCTGATATTATGCAACAGACTACTGAGATGGTGATGTTGATTCGAGATAAGATGAATACTTTACAGAGAAGGCATAAGAGTTACCATGATAAAAGAAGAAAGGATCTTGAGTTTCAAGAAGGAGACCGTGTATTTTTTAGGGTTACTCCGGTGACCGATGTTGGACGAGCTTGTAAGTCGAGGAAGCTTACTCCTAAGTTTATTGGGCCGTATCAGATTTTGGCGAGAGTGTAACCTTTTACTTATAGAGTGGCATTGTCACCGAGATTGTCAAATTTTCATGATGTATTTCATGTGTCATAGCTTCAGAAGTATGTTTCGGATCCGTCACATGTGATATTGATGGATGAAGTTGAGGTAAGAGATAATCTTACGTTTGAAGCATTACCAGAAGGAAATGATGATTGGGAGGTAAAGCAATTGAGAGGCAAGGAGATTGTCCTTGTGAGAGTGTTTTAAGGAGGAGTTGTCGGTGGGCATATGACTTGGGAATTGGAAAGCAGGGGAGAGTTGTCGTATCTGAATCTTTTTACTTGAGGTACGTTTTCGAGGACGAAAACCTTTTAAGTAGGGGAAAGTTGTAATGCCCCGAATTTTATTTAATTATTTTATTCGGATTATTGTGTGTTGTTGTGTTTAGAATAATAGATTATCAAATATAATTGTGATTGAGAGTTATATTAGGGTGGATAATCATATTATTATGTGATAAATAAATTAAATCGAATAAAATATGAGGTGAGGACAAGGTGGTCAAATAGTAAAATTAATAACGATAAAAGTGGAAGATCATAAGTTGGGTCTTAGGGGTTATGTTTGAAATAAGGAAAAAGGGAAAACATAAATGTGTTTGTGAGAGAACATGAAAACGATTGTGAAAGTTGTGAAGAGAAGAAGAAGAAGAAGAAGAAAATGTTCGATCGTGAAAAAGAGTTCACGAAGAAGGAAATTCTCGACAAAACCTAAGGTAAGGGTGGGATTCTTCCAGCTCTAAGGGTTTTATAATGGGAATTGGGTAGGTTGAGGACTAGGGATTGAGGTTGTGATGGATTGAGGAGGAATTAGGTTGAATTATGAGTTGTTGGTTGTTATTAGTTCATAATTGCATGAATTAGATAGTGAAATTGATGAACACTATGATTTATGGTTGTTGGTGTTAGGTATGTTGTTATTCATAGCAGGTTTGAGTGTTGAGCGCAGAAGTGCAATTTGCAAAATCGCAGAGCTCGATTAGCAAGTTGGAGCTTGCTTAGCGAGCAGAGTCAGTGAGTTTGTCGCTTAGCGAGTAGTGACCTTCGCTTAGTGAGCCCTGTAGCGTGAAACATTAATTTTTAAATTCCGGAAAATTCCTGAAAAATTATTTAATTACTTAGTAATGTTTAGGAATTGATGGGGTGTAGCTGGAAGTAGTAAATAAGAGTATACACCCAATTGTAGGAATAATTAGTGTAACTTGACTATAAACATAATTGATATGTTGTTGTTGTGATTAGTATTTGTTGTGATGATGTGTTTCGTATGCTTGTTAATGATATATGAGTATGTGATTTGTTGTAGTATAGGTTGTATTGCATTGTCATGATATGAGTTAAATTACGTGATTATATATGAATAATGCATGATAATTATGATGATAATGACTAGTAGTATATTGATCGATGTTGTGATAAGTGGTTGTTGTTGTGATGTTGTATGATGTAGTCATTATGAGTATGCATATATGTCATTGATGTTGCATGACATGTTGCATAGTTGAATAACATACCAAGGTGGGGTATGGTCATTGTGGTGATGTTGGTGCGGTTATGAAATAGGGATCGTACGTGGCCATGAAATAGGGCTCGAGGGTGTGATCATGAAATAGGGATCATACTGGACCATGAAATAGGGGTCGAGAGTTCCGACGGGAACTGGATCTTGAAACATAGATTGTTTATGATACTGCATGCATATAGTCAAGTAGAGTCTCATTGCATGATTGTTGTTGTTGTTGCATATAATATGGTGGTAGTATATGATGTTGTTGTATATATTTTGTTGTATGTGATGTTGTTGAGGTGTGTGATAGTCGTCGTTGTAGGTGTAGTTGTTGAATAGTTATTGTTGAGAATTGGTGCATTGTTTTCTGATACTTGCTTGATTCTTATTATATTAATCTTTATCTTGTAAGTATCTCACCCCTTCTGTTTGAATGTTACTCTTATGTTGGTAACATGTAGGTGTGCAGGATAAGTCAAATGGTGGTCAGTGAAGTCAGTGTACTTCACATCTTTAGGCTGTCGGCTCTGATATGTCGCTTTGGGAGACGGGACAACGTTGTTTTTACTTGTTATTTATTTTGGAAAACAATTTTTGTAACTGAAGTTGATTGATGTTGATTTTAAAACCATTTATGCTGCATGTTGAATGTTTATTTTTGAAAATGTATTATTGAGTTGAGTTTGTTTATGTTGAATTGTAGCACTCATATGGTTTTTTAATGAAATTTTACTATAATAATTATAAATAATTCCGTGGGATAAATTGGGTGTTACAAATCCCATTGGGTACGGTGAACGATCTGGGGTACCAATACCTTCCCAATTTGTAACTGACTCCCGAACCCAGAATCTCTAGTTCGCAAGACCTTGTTCTTTCCTTTCTCCTTAGGTTTGTGCAGCATTACCTTTCCCATTCATTCATGATAAAAATTCCATGCTGGAGACTCTACCTTTTCTAAGCCATTTTTTCATTTGTACAAGGATGAAAATCCTGGGAGCGACAGCTAGCGACTCTGTTGGGGAACTAATTTCAGAATATTTGGTTTCCCCTTTGAGAGTCATTACTAGCACTTGTCTATTTTTGTTTCTGTGGGTGTTAGTTGTTTGTTCTTGTGTGCTTTAGTTTAGCTTTATTGTTTTATTTACAGTTTTACTTTGCATCTTTCTTTCAGTATTTTATTTTCCAGGCATCATATATACTGGACTGTCTAGACTGTCCTAGTTTTCTTTGGCGGGATGGGGTTACTGAGTGAGGAGCCCAATACCAAGGCTCGTGTGCACCTTAGACTTTAGTGTGGACAAACATTGTACTTCAATGATATATCATCATGATGAGTGGTGGTGTGTTCCACACCCAGACTGCGACTATCTTGGAAATATTATGTGTGGGGAATTCCTCCACTTCAGGGTATTACCTTGATAGTTATGTGTATCTGGGGACCAATCATTGAGGACATTAGTGGAAACAACCCTCTCAGTGGTGACAGTGGCAGACCACATTTGTTGGCAACCCCACTTGTACCCGAGGGCCCACTTGGAACTCGTATAGGATGGCCTGGTTTTCTCATAGGAACTCAGTTAAAGAACTTTTTGTATGACGATAGTGTTGTACCCTTCGGGATGAATGTACTATTGTTTTTTCCTGGACTCAGCTGAGGCCTCCTTGAGTAGTGTATAATGCTAAACTGATTCCCTGAGATGGTAATACACCATTTCTCGGAGATGGTGAACGTATTATTGCTATTTGGCTTTGATATTCTGTGATGTTGACCCAAGATAGCATACCCGTGAGATTGGGAGGGTTGTTTACAGGTTTGCAGGAACCCTGACTGTCAACATACCCACTTCATCAGTGTTACTTTGTGATATGATCTAGTTCATATGATTCTTCGGTTTTGAATTCTGAGATTTCAACATAGAGATAATAGTATTATGACTCTCCTTAGACCATTGCCTCGCTACTAAGCACCAACATCATATCATTGATCACATGCCTGATGCATACATGACATCATAACATTCCAGCACACATGTTCAGTTATTTTCGAGGATCGCATATCTGAATTAGGCCGTTGGATTTTTCTGTATTAAAACTTGAATCTAAGCAGATGGATTCCTTGAAAATAATGGAACCTGGCATTTGCATATATCCTTGCATTCATGACAGGTGTTCAGAGATAGATTCTTATTCAAAATGGCCAACTTGAATCACGATTATCAGGGTAAGGACATGGAACAACTTCGAGCGGAAGTCACTGAGATGAAGGCCGAGCTGGGGCATTTTATTGTGGACATTCAGCATTGTCCCAGGATCAGAAACTGCTAAGAAAAGAGGTCAACTGGATGAAGACTCAAATGGGTCAGATTATAGAAATTTTTGAAGCTGTATTGAAAAAGGAAAACAATCAGTTGTCTACTCCTGCAACCAAAGTTCTGATTCCTCCCACTTCTTTGGAACCTTTGATGGGACATGGATTTCCTTCCGAATCTCCTTCATTTTCAGAGTTTTCTCATCAGCCACCATCTCCTGAGGAGTACAAGAGAGAAAAGTCCGAGAGGAAGTTTGATCCAATCATGATGCCATATACGCAGCTGCTTCAACTTTTGCTGGAATTGAAGTTGATTAAGTTGATTGATGTGGGACCTCAACACATAAGATACCCTATGGGTTCTAATGTAAATGCTAGGTGCGAATTCCATTCAAGAGCATTTGGGCATAATATGGAAAATTGTAATATGCTCAAACATAAGGTCCAACAACTCATCGATTCATGGCAATTGGGTTTGCACCCGTCCAGGAGGCCAAGCAAAGGGATGTTTCTCCACTTGCTGCAAAAGGGAAGGGTGTTCCTCCCCTTGTTCAGGGATATTCCTCACGTCGTAAGCCTTGGGTTCTGAAACTTCCACATCAACAGATTATAATAGGGACTCCCCAGGTTGTAACACCTCATCAGCAGAAGCGAGAAAGGTTTTTTTATCCTTTACCAATGTCCCCTGCCGATCTACTTCAGTGCTTGCTTCATTTGAGATTGATTGAGCTTCACAAGCTGTCGCCACCATCTGATATGCTTCCAAATGGATGGGATGTCAATGTTTGTAGTGATTTTCACTCCGGGGTACCCGGTCATGATATTGAAGAGTGTAAATCTTTCCAACACCAAGTGCAAAACTTAATTGATTTTGGAGTAATCGAGTTTGGACCGGCTGGGGTGAAGGTAGTTGGTAATCCTGCTTTAACGGCCACCAAACAAGTGAATATTCCTTCCCTTTCTTTAGGACTTACCCCATGTGAGGGGCATGCTCCTCATCCTTGGTTTTCAAAGTCATCACATCAATAGTCTTTTCCGAATACGGGAAGAAAGGTACAGGGGCAGTCTGGGCGCTCCAGTCAACATCGTCAGCCGAATCGTCAACAACTAAAACAGGGGCCTAAGAAACCCGAAAGAGTGCTTGCTCAAGTTCCAGTTTCTCGAAGCCAAATGCTTGCTCGCCTTGTTCAGAGATCTTTGATTAAGTTGAGCCATATTATGCAGGTTCCGTATCCTTTTCCTCCCAACTATGACATGACTGCTAGATGCGAGTTCCACTCAGGAACGTTTGGACATACAATTGAAAATTGTAGGGAGTTCGAACATAAGATGCAAGGTTTGATTGATGCAAAGGTTATTACACTAGATGGTCTACTTTTAAGCTAAAATCTTCGAATTAATCTCCTAGTTTGCAAGGGCATCCGCAGAAGTAATAAATCCAGAAGTATTCCCATACTCTTAGAAATGGAAATGAGTTGTTTCCTTCAATGCATTTTCATCCCTAGTAAGGGGAACTACATTGCTCTGATTCTTCATTGGTCTCGGGTTAATGGAGATACGTAGGAAGAAGATTTTCAAGTCTTTGAGAGCAACCTTATGGTGCAACTTTATTTCTCAGCTTTGTTCTTCCCTTCGGACGTCTCGTGTCAGTATTCAACGCTAGAGCTTTAGGGTCAGAATAACTAGAAGAGGAGGTATGCTGGCTGTTTAGTTGAAGATTGCACAGTCCATGAAGAAGCTACTGGTCACTAAAAATATCCAAGACTGATAAGTCCAGACAGAGTCAAATCTCCTCAACTATGGCAATGTTCAGTTTCTTTACTGCATTTTCATTTGTAGCTTTTATCTGTTTGTTTAAACATTTGTATGCATGCATGCAACTTGGTTGTTTTTGAATGTTAGCAATAATAAAACACACATGTTTTTATTGAAGTAATTCATATTTATACACTTATAATTTTGTGTGTTCATTGTAATACCAAACTGTCATGCTTAACTCTTGAGGTAGGATGACAAAATGAAAACGCAAAAATCTCTAATTCTGTGATTTTGAAAAATGCCTTATTGATGATGTACTAGCATTGTTTCAAATCCTAAACATTGGAAATATAAGGGAGATAGACCCTCTCTAACCCCTTTGAGCCTTGAAGTATGAGTTTCTTTTACATAAAAAAAAACATATGTTTAGCCCATGGGCAAGATAGGTGTCAATTAGTTGGACCGAGTGTTCATACTTTCATAAAGGGGTGTATCTGAGGATTCATTACATTTCATTATACCAAATCAAGAGTTCCAAAGACCAAAAACCACAATGGTTATCCCAATCAAGAGGTCCAAAGATTGGAAGCCACAATGGTTATCCTTCATCGACCAAAGAGTGAAACAAGCACAATCCTCGCAAAGCAATCAAGACAAACAGTGTCGCACGATTTGTTCAAAAAAGAGAATCTAAAAAAGAAAGAAATGAAAAATCTCGTTAAGTCGAAACATGAAAACAAACGACTTATACAAAAATTAGGGCATCCCGCTAGACTTCACAATCAAAGATTCACAAGAATCAGTCCAGGCAAAAGTTAGGGATAAGCAAAAGAATGCAAAAGCGAAAGATGAAAAGGATTAAGCAAGAAAGATCCTTAAATAAAGAACAAGATCGTGTGTTACTGACACAAAAGACATAGGGGTGATTGACTCCAAACAAAAACTTGATTGGTGCTCAAATCGTTAGTGTCATTGGTTCCTCAACCATCACAAAACCCTTTTGAGAGTTGAGCGCTTGTGCCGAATTAGCTGAACATAGGAATGGAGGGTATCACGAAGGGGGGTACATATAAACTCTGATCTTATATCCTTTGTTTCTATAACCGTGAACCACGCCACGATACAAACCTCAAAAGTCCTAACTGAAATAGGGTTATTTTGAGAGCATACTACCACGAGACCGCATTCCTGACTCCTATGAGTTGTGCTAAAAGATCTTTGTTGGTGTTGCATGTATGTGCTTTCATAAAAAAATCAATGTCGTATTTTAACTAGTGATTCTCTCACAAAGGTTTGCGATATCTTTTTTAGTAAAAAATTCAAGATTAACATGTGTGTCGCATTAGAATTTTCATTCTCAGAATAAAATATTTTTTGTTTGCATACATTTGTTTGGCATCATAGGAATTCACATACGGAACTGCAGTCTAGAAGCTTGACCTTACCAAGTTGAGAAGTCTGAATATTCTGAAGGGAAATCATGTTGAGATGCATTTTTTCGAGAAACTTCATTGAGTAGGGACTTTCCCAACTAGTTGTGGTAAGAGCCAGCCAATCCGGGGAAGTTACGTCGATCAATCTCTTCAAAATTCAGCCAAACTGGGGAAATCACTTCGATATTCAAATCTCTCTAAGAGCAATTAGCGTGGGTATTCCCTCAAATATCAGTCAGTCAAGGGCAAAACTACTCAAAGACTCGTATTAGGGAAGGCCACCCCAATAACACGAGAATTCACTTTCCCGAAGACAGGCAGTCGGAAGCACCTATCCAGGGTTCATAATACCACGACAGAATATCTCACGATGACATGGGATCTCTCATTAATCTTCTTGAGGAAAATACTTTAATAGACCTCTTAGTTTGGGCCAGCTATTTCGAGATCCGACGAATCTCTACAAGATTTTGAAGACACTGAGGCATTTTGTATGCCAGGTCTCTTGTAAAATCCTCTTGAGATTATTTCCTCGTAAATAATACAGTCAAAGTCTTGAAAGACAACATCATTTTTCAGCACATAGCATGGTGAAGATTTTTTCCCAATCAAAATCTATGTAGATTTCACGCACTTCTCAGAGCAAGATGTTAAAGGGTGGTATTCCCCCAAGAATATTTTCTCCCTAGCGAGACACACTTTACAACTCATATCCCCAATAGAGGGGTGGTTCCCATACATTATCTCCAATGGAGTTTTAGATTGAAATCTTCCCTAGTTGAGTCAGAACAGGTGGTTTCTCCAGAAGAAGTCCGGAAGTGATTGAACAAGCGATAGTCCCCGAGCGGAGTTATCATTACATAATCGAGTATTCCCAGAAGCCTGTTTGAATACTCCCAACCCCCATAGAGCCAAAATTGTCAGAGTCCTTTCCCAGCAATGTATTGACAAGGCATCTCCCGAGTCAAGTCAGAAGATTGTCATTCCCTTGCATAGTGTTATGATTGGGATTCACTCGCATTATTGAGATATTCCCTAGTGAAGTCACCAATTTTTTGTTGGCAGGTATGACAAGTCAAAGGAGATAGATTTATTCAACAGGATGTTATCCTCTTATGGATTTCTGAGATCATTTCAGCAATCATATATTTCTCAACAAGAGTCAGATTTGTCAGGATGTTAGTCACGACGTTCTCATTCCTAGCGGAGTTTCATAACTAGGATTCTCCCCATACAAAGTCATTCACCTTGTTACTTTTAATTTTAGAATCCAGTCTCAGTGGGTTAATTTCAATGTCCAGTATCAATGGACCGATCATATAGTGCTTATCTATTTGATAGATGGCACGTCTTTTCCTAGGAAAAAATCTAACAACGCATATCTCAGATGCAGGATCCTGTGCATGTATATCCCATAGACTAAAGTGCACCTTTTCAGGGTGCCTCAGACGCAAGATTCAGTCTTAGTGAATCATATTTTCTTATTAGCATGTCTCAGACGTAGGATTCAGGCTCAGTGAATCGTCTCCTTGATCAAGCCAGTAGTCACCTAGCCTCCTACAAAAGACAGATCTTTGTTGTTACCGTTGCATCACCTTTGTCTCCAAGAAGATATCCCTTTGATTGGATTTATATCCCTCAACAAGTCTCATCAAGGAGCTCATTCCTCAACAGGCTTCATTAATCATGATTCCTCGGCAAAGTCCCATTAGACTATGTCTCCAGCAGATCAACAAGAAGAGAGTGGGTACGCCCCGAGAAAAGGGCGTCGTTATTTCTCATCCCCAGCATCCCTAGCATGAGACGCTTTATATCTATTATCCCCAACGAGAGTTAGCTTAAGATCCTTACCTTTAGTAGGAAGCATTCTCACTGATGTTCTCCATCATCCCCATTAGATTTGGAAACTGAAATCTTCCCCGACGGAACAACAAAAGGATGATAATGTTCTCCATAAGCAGAGAGTATTCCTTCAACAAAGAAGTATTCCCCACAAGATTCTTCTTATCCCTAGCAGGACATGAAGATTCATTATTCCCTAGCAGCGAAGAGCATAGTGAGAAGTCAGAGGGTTCTCCTTCTTGCAAAATATTGTTCGCAGTTTCCCCAATGAAGTCGCCAAATAAATTCAAATCCTTATTGGAATCACCACCCCAAACAAAGGACTTTGTGTTTGATTGATTCCCCAGTAGAATCCTTCCTCAGCAGAGTATCAACAAACCCTATCCTCAACCAGGTTAGAAGGTTATCACTTCCCCAAAGTAATTCCATGGGTGGCGTACCTCCCAATCAAGTCCAAGCCAGTTAGGACTCTCCCCAGCAAGGTCTTCATTCTTCAAATATCTCAAAGTCCAATTTATTTTTGGCAAAGATGGAAGTTCAGAGCCAATGTATCATTAACACTATCCCATGCAGAGTTACTTTTCCCTACAGGGATTCATTGAATCAATGTAGTGATTATTTCTTCCCCAGCAGTGGCGGGAGAGACATGTTGTCTCCTCATCACGAGATCCCTTTGCATTTTCACTTAGTAATCATCATTACATTTGCATCATCTAAAGCGTAACATTTCCATCATCAAGGAGCATTACATCATGGAAAGATTCAAACATATGCATACGAAGCATAAGCTAGAGACCTCCTCTCTTTAATCAGCCTGAGGGAGTCCCCACATAGAACACTTGTTATCCCCAGCCGGGTTATCATCAAAGTACGAGGATCTCGTGTCTTTGGAACGATCATCTAAGTAAGATGAACCAATTCCTTTTGATTCGTGTTAGATCTGAGGATCTTATTGTGAGTTGTTATTTGAGGATGGCATTCTTTTCTTCAAGTCCTTCTGAGGATGGTCTTATTGTTATGGTTGTCATTCGAGGATGGTAAACTGTTTTGAGTTTATTGATTAAGGTCAGTATGCCTCTTGTGCAAAGTCTTTCCGAAGTTAGTCTTTGTGTTTTTGGTTATCGACTGAGGCCGATATACCATTTCGATCCCATTCGAGGATGGTGTCGTGTTAGATCCGAGGATCTTATTGTGAGTTGTCATTTGAGGATGGCATTCTATTCTTCAAGTCTTTTCGAGGTTGGTCTTATTGTTATGGTTACCATTCGAGGATGGTAAGCCGTGTTGAGTTTATTGATCGAGGTCAATATGTCTCTTTTGTAAAGTCTTTCTGAGGTTATTCTTTGTGTTTCTGAGTTGTGGGTCGAGGCCTGCACTAATGTAAGTCGGCCTTTTGACTTCCCCTCTCCCAAATCGATCTCTTCAAGGGGGTCTTGCACTAGCATCTTAATGTTGTTTGCCAGTGGATCCTTCTCGAATCCCAAAGACTCATCATCATAGATGGCGTTGAGCCTCTGGTCTTGATCTGCACCCTGAACCTTATCAGGTGGTTCTGGGTCGAAGTTCTTTCCAGGACCTTGATGTAACATCCCAAAATTTGTCCTCTTATTTATCACCAATTCCAAGTGGCTTATGCTTCGTTCTCGTGTCATTTAGCATATTCTTCCATACATTGCATAATGAAAAATAAATAATAGAGAATTCATCATTGGTCAAGGCACATGGCATGTGATCAAGGTTTATTCAGTGATAATATCATTTATCAGGTCTCAGAAGAAATATAATCTGAGAATGCATGACCGAGACCGGGTATCCGAGATTTCCCACAAAAAGGAAAATTTCAAATTTTAGTTGAAGTAACCGGTTACCTCATAGGTAGTAACCGGTTACCTGTTGAAATTTTGGAAATAAAACCAGTTTTTTGAACTGGTAACCTGTTACCTCATAGGTAGTAACTGGTTACCACGTGTAAAATTAAGAAAAATTCAAAATTCAGTTGGGATAACTTCATCACTTTTCCACTTCACATTGCCTTGCACTTTAACCAATTTCTAGAATCTTCTACAACCTTCCAAAGGAATATTCCAAGAATATGCCAAGGGAATATTCTAAGAATATGTCATTCGAATATTCTAGAAATATTCCCAACTAACTTTAACTAACTGTAAACACCCCAAATTTTCCCTCACCCATTCACACCATGGCTTATGATCATTCTCATATGCATAAATACAATCATATCATCTCACATCTCATTTTTGATTCACTGCATAGTTTTCAAGGCATCTGCACCTAGGGTTTGTGATCTGAGCAATCCCAAAGCATCTTGAGCCATTCCAAAGGCCACCAATCAACTCAAAGGGGTCCATGTGTTTTCTTACATCATATTCCATCTCCTCAAAGTCAAAAATGCAGAGGAATCACAAGAGTTAGGGTTTGAGTGGATGCAGAGCCAGGTTGAACTGCACAGTTGACTGAAAATTAGGGTTTTGGTTTCAGAGGCCATAACCCCAAATTTTTTGGTCATTCTTGTTTATATTGATCTCTATATGGTATAGGGAGTATGCATATCAATTTTCATGAAGAAATTCCATGGGGAAGTCATCTGATCAAGAGTTGACTTTTCAGACAAGTCAGTGCAAAATCAGGGCATCTGAGGCCCCCAATGACCCAACCAATGGGTGATCTTCATCATTTTGAGTGTATATGATCTTTATTTGATCATGGAAGAAGTTTTAAGTTCATAGAAATCAAGAATTTAGGGTTTTTGCAAATGTTGACTTTTTGGGCATAGTTGACTTTTCAAGAATGCCTCATTTTAGGTCAATTTTCAAGCTTTGATTCTTGGTCCAAAAAGGCTCCAAATGGAAAAACTTTGGTCATGAAAGTTGTAGATCTCATCTTTCCCTTTTCAAAAAGTACAAGAACATGATCAAACTCTTCTTGGATCAAAAGTTATGGCCATGCAAAGTTGGCAAAAATCATTAATTTCTAAGGCATGCTTCAAATGGAAATTTTGCAAAGACTTGAACCAATGCACATTGCAGCCTCTAATTCATCTCAAACCATTACATAAACTTTCTCTAAGTCCTAAAAATCAGATTTGAACTAAGATTGCCCATGGTTACATGTTTGGTTAGGCAAAAGAATCACATGTGAACCAAAATGTCACAAGTTGCAAAACTCATGATCATGCTCCCTCCTACTTGCAGCCTTGGATGCTGAGCTTTGCTAGCCTCTCACCTCACCTTGCTGCGCCAGCCCATGCCCATGTACTTGCCTAGATCATGAGCCATGCTTCTCTTACACATTATTTGACTTTTTGCAAAAGTTGCCTCACCTATCCATAAAGCACATGTCAAATCAACTGACCAATGAGAGAGAGTTATGTGGACAATTTGCAAGCAAAGCATAAGGGCAAGCAAGGCTGAAACCATCCCATTCATAACTTACACAAAAACACTCCCATTTGCATCTTGCTTCGAATTCCTCTCCACAGCAAGCAAACACTCAAACCTTTTCCTCCATTCAACTCACCATGTATCATTGAGTTGAAATCACCAGGAACACAAGCCTAAAACAGCCAGAACATCTCACTGCCATTTCTCACTCCATTTTGCAGTTGCATTCGAAACTCTCATCCTAGCTCACAAACAGCCAAACAAACCTTGCAGACCTTCTCCATTCATCCTCAGGACCTCAAACAACCCATCACCATGGCCTGAAACCTCCAGAAACACCATTGCCATTTCTGAGCAAGCTTGAGCAGAAGCTGTCGAATCTCACTATCCAGCCAACTTAAACTCCATTTGAGCATTCAAACATCATCTGGGGATCAAGTGGAGTAGATTGCACAAGGAGAGGTGGCCAGAAAGTTCTCAAACTGAAAGCTTCAAATCTCAGGTAGCTCGAAAATTATTTTTCCAGAAATCATTTTTATTGTTACAAACTTGTTCTTTGTGTTATCCTGATCATCCTGGTACCATTGGTTTTGAAAATGGTTGTGATTTGAGCATTTAATTTGTCTCTGAAACTGGTTTGCCCTAAAAATGTTTGCTTTCGATTCATGTGATTGATGAAGAATAAATTTGTTTGGGGTTAGGGTTTTGATTCAGGAGATCATGGGGTTCATTTCTATGTGCTTAGTTTTCATTTTCGTTACGTTTTGAGGGAGTTGGTGAGTTTTCAGGTGAGAAGCTGGCCGGAGAAGACGACCGGAAGTCTTCTCCGGCAGCCTGAGAGTGATTAGGGCTAATCCCTGTAATTAATGAGAGTTTGAATCCTGAGCGTTGGATGAGCTGACTTGGTCAATTCCCGCGTGCATTCAAGGGCCCAGATTCGTTCACTTAACCCTAATCCACGTCATTAACCCTTTTAATTCAGTTTAATTAATTTAAATATAGTTTAGCCCAGTTTGAATGTGGCCCATTGGATCTGGCGCGCAGTCAACCCCCTCATTTCCAGATTGAATCTCAACCCTTCATTGTGCATACTTCAGTTTTATTTAATTTTTATTCATTTTCTTTTCAATTAATTTGCATAATTATTTTAAAATAGTTAAAAATTCGTAAAAATTATGAAACTTTTTCCTAAAAGTTTTAATAATTTTTAAGACCCAAAAATATTTTTATTTTATTTTTTATCATTAAAAAAGTATTTTTAAATATTTAAAAGATTATTTTTAATTGATTAATGGGAATTAATTAATTAAAAATACTTTTAGGTATTTAAAAATTACAAAAAAAATTCATGAAATGTTCTAAGACATTTAGAAACATTGTCCAACCTTCAAACCAAATTTCTTTTTTGATCTTGATGCATTTTAAGAATTTTTCATTGAATTAAATCATTTTTTATGCATTATTTTGATCACATGTTTGAAAATTCATTTCTGCCTATTGGAGAAGGTTGAGACATTGATTCTTCTTGCATTGTTTTGTGTTTGACATGTATTTTCAAGGATAAAATGGCCATGATTTGTTTCCTCAATTTCAATTTGTTTGATGATTTTTTGTCAAGAACCCTAAAAAACCCTAATAACTTAGAAAATTCATAACTTGAGTTTGGTTGAGAGTTGAGAGCTCCCCTTTGGGCAGTGGTTTATTATAGGTCTAGGGTTTCTTTGGGTACCATTTTCCATTTTTACTTTAGGGTTTTGCTTCTGTCTTGAGTTTTGGTTTGATGTTTGATCCATAAACCCTAATTTGGGCTTTCTCTTGCATCCTCCTTGCATTCTCTTGCATAACATGACTTGTCTTTGCATTTTGTGCATGTTTATGATTCATTTGACATCTTAAGACATATAGGAAGCATGTTTGATCATTGCATTACATATTTGCTATGTCATTTGCCTTGTATGTTTCATAACATTTCATGCTTGTTCATGCTCCTTAGCTTGCATCATTTGCATCCATGATCTTGTATGAGCATATCCATGTCTTGTCTCATGTCTGCAGCACCTCATAACATCATAATCATCATCAACATGCTTCTGGTTTGGTCTAGCATCATACCATTTCATCCCATCTAGCATTGCATTGCATTTCTTTCTAACATTTCAGGTGGTAAGTAAACTTGAGAAGTGAATTTGCCTTCACTTCTCATAACTTCTCTTCTCATCCCTCTTGCATCCATTGCTGCATTCTTACATGTGTTTGAGTTTGAGCTTGCTCATTCTTCTTCCTCCCACTTTCTTTCTTCAAGTGACTTGACTTCTTGAATGAAGCAAGTCACTTTGCTTCTCTTGATCCTGTTCATCTGCTTCCTGGTGGCTCCTTTGAAGACTTCTCTTGCAAACCTCACAAACCTTAGGACCATCCAAGCATGACAATGAATTAGGGTTTTGATTAGTCCCCTCTTAGATTTTACCTTTGTGTCTCTCTTTGAGTCCTCTCTTCTCACCTCATAACCAGGGACTAAACCCTAAAGGCTTTAAGACTTTGTGATTAAGCTTATGCCTGCATCCTTCTCTTAGGATGGAGTGTATAACTTTAATCCTAAGTGTTAAACCCTTAAGGTGTTTAAATCTCTTAATCAATTCACTTAATAAATATCAAGACATCACACTTGTAACTTGGGCCTTGCATTAGGGTTCTAATTCTTCCTTAATTGGTTAAGAAGGACTAACCCTAGTGTTAATGGACAAGTCCCTCTCAAGTTGTCTTACAAATCATAAAAATCACTTCATCATCATACCATTAAATAAAATCCACTTAATCAAAGGCTTGTTTTGTCATGGGTTTAATCCCTAATCATGGATTAAGTTGAGGAGTTTTCCTCAGCTTAAACATTCTCATCTATTATCCTTCTATTAGGATGGTGTAATGAGTCTGTTTAATCCTTGATTATGGCTTAACCTCATTACTCAACACTAAACAAAAACACCAAAAACATTTAAATAATCACAAGTAGGTTAATGATCTTAACCCTACATCAAAGGTGATTAAGTGTGAGAATCTGACTTCGCACTTAAGGTACTCTCATTACCCCTAATCAGAGGGAAGATGTGATGAGTTTACTAACCCATTGGTTTAGGCTTAAGCTCATTAACTTACGACAAACTTCCAAAAGCAATAAAAGACTGAAAACTCAAAAACAAACAATAATCGTCTCCTCCGTGATTCTTTTCTCATCATCTTCACTCACAATCGAGAACTTGCTTCTTCCGTCTAATGCAAGACAGTAAGCACCTGAGCCAGACAGGTCATACACTTGAGCATAGACAAGCAAGCAGTTCATCAAGTCAATTCACCTTTCAGTCTCTTTGGGTCGAACTACGGTGTTCTGACTTCCTCATTGCACGAGAGGATACGTAGGCATAACTTAACAGTTATCGAACAAAAGTCTCTGTACATCCCCCCTCCTTCCAGCTTTATTCTTTAGCCTCATTATCATGAGCATCTTACTCCTGTCCTTACACTGACACTGTATATTTATACACTCCACTTCTTTTACACTGACACCTGTACATTCTTTTCCAGCTACTTTGCACACAAATTGCACTGACACTACCCCTTTAAAACACAAATCTTTTAAGCGTGGATCCCGTCGAGTACGACGGACAATCTGGGTGCTAATACCTTCCCAGGTTGTAACCAACCCCCTTTCTCAGTCTCTCTGGTTCGCAACCGTCTTATCCATCTTTTCCTAGGTCTATGCAGCATTACCTTTCCTCCGGGATAAAAATGCCTAGCTGGCGACTCTATTCATTCTCCAGTGAGTTCACGGCTGTGTGTTCTCATTGTTCCCTTCGCCGACCGTTCGCGCTTGTACCTGGATGCAAATCTTCGGGAGCGACAGCTTGGCGACTCTGCTGGGGACCCTTATACTGCAACCAGGGCTTCTGGTTCTTTTTGTGGGTTCCTCCTAGCGCTTGTTTGATTTGTGTTTACTGGGGTGTTATATGCTTGTTTGTGCTTGTATTTATTTTTGTTTATTGCTTTATGTACAGTTGCTTTACTGCTTTCTTTATTGCATTTGTATATATCATACTGTCATTGTTGCTGGCTGGATCTGTTTGCTTTGGTGGGTGGGTGTTTCATTGAGAGTTATGGTCCTATACCTGGGACCTGAGTGACACCTAGGCTAGAGTGAATCATATTCTTTCCCATTCCATTTCGGTCTGGTGCGGGAATATGAAACACGGTTCAGATATGGGTTTCTTCTTGAGAACTCTGTGTTGCAGATTTCCTGCAATGCTAGGGCTATCTGGGAAGCCTGCTAAGTCTGGATGACCTTTTAGTACTGACCTTCAGAAACTGAGGTGAATTAGAGGAGGAATTGTTATGGTTATTGTAAACACTGTACCTCCAGGTTAGAAGTGTTTACACTTCTCATAACTGATCCAAGTCTGAGGATCCTTGTTCTAGATCATCACCTGTGAGGGGGTTGGGCTGTTTATAGGTTTGCAGGTACCTTGACCTCAGAATACCCTGTTACTTTGACTTTGTTAAGAATACTCCATGTTGGACAGTTCTTGTGATTCTAAAACCTTGGACTTGTGGCTCTTTATTTGAGTCCCCCACCCTGGTTACTGGATTTTTAGACCTCCATCTGGAATTCTTGAACACACATGGATCTATATCAAGGCAGTTAATCAGATCCGGCTCAGTCACAAACCCTTGCATTTCATTTGCATACATACCCATTGCATCATATTAACATTTGCTTATTTGTGTTTCAGGGTATCCACCTTCATCTTTGGTTTTGGTTTTGACCCCATCTGCAGTTTTGACCTATCTCCACCAGCACTTGCTTCAGCCTGTCAGCCATATACTTCAGTTACTTGTACTAGCCAGCCAGTGGCCCACTCCTCAGCATCTTCATCAGCACTTATCCTACTCAGTCCTCAGCATCATGGCTCCAAAGAAAAGCAACATCACTTATCACTTCTTCCAACCATACTTATCAGACATCAGGAGGATCCAAACCCTGATCACTCCAGAGCACATACCTTTGTTCAGGGAGCATTATGGGGATATACTTGACTTGGTTATGGATCTGGACCCTTCACAGAGGAGTCTCATCCACACCTGTATTCAGTTTTACGACCCCCCATTGAGATGTTTCACCTTTCAAGACTTTCAGTTGGGGCCTCTTCTGGAAGAATACTCATCATTGACTGGTCTGCCCATCAAAAGAGGAATCCCATTCAACCCTGAAATGGTCTTTCCTAGCAATGGAGAGGTAGCAAAAGCTTTGTATCTGGAGCCTGTTTTGATTGAACAGCATATGACCTCTAAAGCTGGAATCCCTGGTTTTCATCTGGACTTCCTGATTTCTCAAGCTAGTCTGAAGGCCTCCTCGGGGGAGTGGAAAGCTGTTTGTGCTCTGTTGGCCTTAAGTGTATATGGAATTGTGTTGTTTGCAGATGAGCCTCGATTCATTAGCAAGAATGCCATCCATCTGTTCATCCTGAAGAACCCAGTGCCAACTTTACTGGGTGATCTCTATTACTCAGTCCATCAGAGAAATGAGAAGCAGAGGGGAAGATTAGTGAGGATTTGTGCTCCATTATTCCATGCTTGGCTTCTCAGGCATCTACCCAGGACAGATGCATTTCTAAATCCTCATCAGCAAAGCAACTGGGCTAAGAGGCTCACTACTCTCACTTCAGCAGATATCAGATGGTGTACTCAGAGCACCAAGGGCAGAGATATGATCACCAGCTGTGGGCACTTTCCCAATGTGCCTTTGATAGGAGTTAAGGGAAGTATCAACTACAACCCTCTGCTGTTCAGGAGACAATTGGGCTATGCACTGGTCCACACTCCTAGGGTACAGGATTTGGTTGAGACCCTCTACTGTGAGAACAAGGTTAGTCTGGCAACTGTTAGGCAGGCTGCCTGGGCCTGGGATCATGTTCAAACCAAGGGAATCACCATTCTGGGGAAGTGCAATAATGTGGCATCAGCACAATATTATGAGTGGTCCCATGCTAGGGCCCAATTCTCTGGAATGCCCTTTACCATAGAAGACATGCCTGAGTCATCTTCAGCACCACCCCCTGCCACTATCAGTTTGGAGGAGTTTGAGAGCTTGAAGGAAAGAAATGAGAAGTTAACCCAAGCCTTGCAGAAGACCCTCCGGGAGAGGAGTGAAGGTGTGAGGGAGATTGAGAGATTGGAGAAGTTGAGGGTGGAACACTTGACCAAGATTGAGAAGTCTGGAGACTATATCAACAAGTCCAAAGCTGGTGAACAGATTCTGAAGAATGCTTGTAAAGAAGCCCAGTTTCAGAGAGCAAGAACAGACTTGTATTTGAAAGAGAGTCAGGCCAGGTGGGTCCGGATCACTGAGGCCCGTACTCTAGAAGACAAAAGAGTTCAAGACAAGATGGGACAGATGGAAAAAGCCCTGGCAGCAGCCCAGAAGGAAATATCAGAGCTAGAAATCAGAGCTGGAGTGAAGAGGTCTAAGGACCAAAGTCAGAACAAGAAGTTGACTGCAGCTGTTGCAACAAGAAACCTTCTCATCAGAGGTCTCACGGAGCGTCCGGCTGATCCTGTGACCGAAGCACTTCTTAAGGAAGTTCGTGAGGATGAGTTTGGCCTTGGAGTTTGATCATTTGCTTGTTGTTGTTCCTTTTCATGTACTTTTGCTTTTTTTTGTGATGTATTTTGACCCTTTGAGGGCTTGTGTTGTAACTTGAACAAATTGTATTATTTCACTTTTGTAATATATCTGTGTTGGTTTCTATCTGGGTTCACTTCAAAAGCAACTTCAACAGCATCATCTTCAAGGGTCTGGAAGGGTCAAAACTGAATGCCAAACCGGATACCTTGAGAACAAATAAGCATAACTGCATTGCATGCTAACCCTTTTGTTTGTTTTGTAGGTTTTTGTCTTGTTGTTGCTAACCTCTGTTGTGATATTCAGGAATTATTGCTCGCCGCCGGGTATTTCCTCTCAACAGGCCACACAGGTACCCAACTAGAAACAACCTTCCGGGAATCCAGATGGACCAGATGCAACAGGACCTTACGGAGGTCAGAAACCAGATGGCCAACGAAAGGCTGGAGATGAGAACTCAGATAACACAATTCATGGAAGTGATGAACAACTTAGCTCAAAGCCAGGAGAGGCTCAGAACTTTGGTAGAAGGGAGGAATCAAGATGAGCCCCATGTGGGGACTGCAGGCACAAGTAACAATGAAAGGGTGCAACCACATGTTAACCCCCCTGTGTTTGGCCCACATCTCCATCCTGAAGTTAATATTCCTGCAAACATTCAAGGGACAGCCACAGCAGCCAGAGTATTTCAAGAAGATCCTCAGGAGGACCAATTTACAGTAATGGGTGCTGGAGAGGAAACTTATGATAGGCGGCTGGATGAAATAGCTGAGAAGTTGAGGTCCTTAGAATCTCAAAATTCTTTGGGTTTCGACGTCATGGACATGGGGCTGGTAGACGGGGTCAGGATCCCCCATAAGTTCAAGCCTCCTTGCTTCGAAAAGTATAATGGGACTTCATGCCCCCGGACTCATTTGCAATCATTTCTAGGAAGGCTGAAGGCCTATACAATGGATGAGAAACTTTGGATGTTCTACTTCGAAGATAGCTTGACTGGAGCTTCGAGGGAGTGGTATTCCCATCTGACAAGAGCAACAATTAGATGCTGGAAGGACCTGGCAGAGGCCTTCATCAGGCAGTATCAGTATAATCTAGACATGGCACCCAACAGGACCCTCCTAATGGGAATGTCACAGTCATCTAGGGAGAGCTTCAGAGAATATGCTCAAAGATAGAGGCAACTGGCTGCTGCCGTTCAACCACCAATGTCTGAGAGAGAAATGGCAGACATGTTTATGAACACTCTCCAGGGAACGTATATTGACAGGTTGGCTGCTTTCTCTTCCACCAGCTTCGCAGATGTTGTCATAGCTGGGGAGAGAATTGAAAGCCTGTTGAAAATGGGTAAGATCTCAGACAACGGTGCAAGCTCGTCCAGTAGTACAAGAAAGCCTTTTGCAGGCCCAAGAAGAACTGGCGAGACCAATGCCATTCACACCAACAGGGGTAGGCCCCAATATGTTCAAAGGTCAATAGCAGCAGTCACCATCCCTGCTCCAGCTCATCCTCAGCCAGTCTATCAACCTCCTCAACAAAACTTCCAACAACAACCTCAGTATTATCAGAATCAATATCCTCCAAGAAACTTCAACAACAGCAACTCCAACAACAACAATCAACAGAGGCCATTCCAACAGAGGCCATCCCAAGCTAACCGAGTGATCGACCCGATCCCAATGCCGTATGCTGCCTTGCTGCCACAACTTCTGAAACTCAACCTAGTTGAGCTAAGAACGTTGGCACCTCCGGATCCCAACAGTCTACCAAGAAACTATGACTCTAATGCTAGGTGTGCTTTTCATTCAAACGCACTTGGTCACAGTACAGAAAAATGCAGGGCTCTGCATATGAAGGTACAAGACTTGGTAGACTCCAAGGCTCTGAATTTTGCACCTCCGCCCAATGTCAATAAAAACCCAATGCCAAACCATGGTGGTCCCCGAATTAATGCTATTGAAGAAGACCAACCGTCTTATTTAATAACTAGTGTGGATCAGATCCGGACACCATTGGTGGAAATCAAAGCTCAACTCCGTGAAAACCAAATATTTCCGGGGTGTGAACTAGGGTGTCCCTACTGCAATATTTCATGGAATGGGTGCGAGGACCTGAGGAATGGCATCGACAGCCTTATTCAGAGTGGCTTGCTACAGATCACTACATCATTTCCGACAAATCCGACAACTTCATCAACAACGGTTTCAGACCCTCCTACAACTGCAGCAACTATTGTTCCCGACAATTCATCAGCAACATCAACCAGTACTTCATCTGTCCTTCCAAATGATCAGACTTCAACAGTTTCTCCTGCTACAACTTCAGCTTCATTCCATTTTGAATCTCCGTCCACAACAACAACAATCCTTCCAACAGTACCTCCTACAACACCAGCAATCAATCATGAAGATGTCTCTACTGTTACCATATTCTACGATCCTGAGAATAATTCCGCCTACCATTCAGAAGGTGCTGCTCCCGCCAGAGCACCAGTTACAATCTTTTATGATCCACAAACAATAACAGTCCCTTCAGCAGCAGCAATCAGTCCAGTCACTGTCACGGTGCCTGGACCAGTACCATATGAAAGCAATAGGGCCATTCCTTGGCACTATGGCTCTGACGTATACTGTGAAGGAAAAAGAATCACTCTTGAAACATCAACACCTGCACCACAAGTAGATAATGTGGGGGGAGGCGGAGGCTTCACTCGAAGCGGACGTCTCTTTGCTTCACAAGTTCAAAAACCTACTGCCGAAGCAGAAGCTGCTGCCAAGGCAAAAGGAAAAGGCCCGGTGCAGGAAGATTCAGCTGCCAAAGAAACCCTGAAGACTCCATTTGATCAGGAAGTTGATGAGTTTATGCGAATCATCAAAAAGAGTGATTATAAAATTGTGGATCAGCTTCACCAGACGCCATCCAAAATCTCCATCCTCTCACTGCTTATGTGCTCCGAAGCCCATCGGAATGCACTACTTAAAGTCCTGCACGCAGCTTACGTGCCTGAGGAGATTACTGTCAACCAATTGGAAACCGTGGTTGGAAATGTTACTGCTAGCAATGGGCTAGGGATTACCAATTCTGACTTGACAGCGGATGGCCGTAATCACAACAAAGCCTTGCACATAACCATGGAATGCAAAGGAGCTGTCCTTTCTCATGTGCTGGTGGACACAGGTTCTTCCCTGAATGTCTTACCAAAGAAGGCTCTGGTGAAGTTAGAATACGATGGATTGGCATTGAGACCCAGCAACCTGGTGGTAAGAGCCTTTGATGGTTCGAAGAGATCGGTTCTGGGAGAGATTGAGCTGCCTGTGACAATTGGCCCACAGACTTTTAAAACTATCTTTTATGTGATGGACATTCAGCCCGCCTACAGCTGTTTGTTGGGTAGACCCTGGATTCACGCCGCCGGCGCAATAACGTCTACCCTTCACCAAAAGTTAAAATTTGAGTGGGAAGGTCAAGTTGTCACAATCTGTGGGGAAGAGGATATTTTCGTTAGCCATCTGGCTACTTACAAATACATTGAGATGGATGGGGAGATCCATGAAACAATGAGCCAAGGTTTTGAAGCCTTGAACGTCAATGAAGCATCTGTTGTGTCTGGAATCTCCATGTCATCTTACCAACAAGCCCGGAAGGTTGTTGAGGAAGGAACTGCCCTAGGCTGGGGCAAGGTTTTAGCTGTGGAGGAGAAGAAGGACAAATTTGGGTTGGGTTACAGACCAACTCAACATCAAGCAAAGGCTGCTGCAGAGCCTGGTTTTGTCAGTGGGGGGATGCTTACCCCCGATGCTATCAACTGTCTGGAAGACGAGCTGGAAGAGGAGCGCAGCCTGGAAAATTGGATTCGTCCGAAGATCCCGGGGAGCAGTGTCTCGAACTGGTCTTCCCAGGAAATTATAAGAGTTACTCACGCAGAGTAATTATTATTTCCTGTATTTTTTATAGCATGCATCCAAGTCTTGCATCTTGCCCAAGATGACAAGACTCATTTTGTAATCAGGGCCATCTGTACTTTTGTGCAAACAAGATCAAATTAATGAAATATCAGACATCTTTTTGCAAACGAGTCTTTTTCTTTTATGCTCACTGTTTTTCCATTTTTCTTTTTGTACAAAAATAAATGGTGGTGTTTTCAAAATGATAACTTCATTTCACCTTTTTCTAAAGCAAGATTAAAATCAATCACTAAAATGAACAAACTTAACCCTTGCAGAGAGTGCCTTCCAGACTGCACCGACAACAGCACGGCTATGACATCGTATGACTTTGACAATCCAATCAATCAAGCTGATGAAGGGGTTGATGAAGAATATGAGCTTCCTGAAGAGCTAGCCAGGTTGTTAAGACAGGAGGAAAAGGTTATTACTCCTCACCAGGAGGAGATCGAAGTGATTAATCTTGGTACAGACGAAGACGTGAAAGAGGTTAAAATCGGGGCCTGCCTGCAAGACTCAGTGAAGAGACAACTGATAGATCTGCTTCGAGAGTATGTTGATGTGTTTGCTTGGTCGTATCAAGATATGCCAGGGTTGGATACCGACATTGTTATGCACAAGCTGCCCTTGAGGGAAGAATGCCCACCAGTTAAACAGAAGCTGCGCCGAACTCGCCCAGACATGGCTATGAAAATCAAAGAAGAGGTACAAAAGCAATGGGACGCCGGGTTCCTTGCTGTGACTAGCTACCCGCCGTGGGTTGCTAACATAGTACCTGTGCCTAAGAAGGACGGCAAAGTAAGAATGTGTGTTGATTACCGGGATCTGAACAGAGCCAGCCCGAAAGATGACTTCCCATTACCTCACATTGATGTATTGGTGGATAACACGGCTCAGTTCTCGGTATTCTCCTTCATGGATGGATTTTCAGGATATAATCAGATCAAGATGTCACCTGAAGACATGGAGAAGACAACATTCATCACACCTTGGGGCACGTTCTGTTACAAAGTGATGCCATTTGGACTGAAGAACGCTGGCGCCACATATCAACGGGCTATGGTGACATTATTCCATGATATGATCCACAAGGAAATAGAATGTTATGTGGATGATATGATCGCCAAGTCCCTTACAGAGGAAGATCACCTGGTGAATCTGCTGAAGTTGTTCAAGCGTCTGAGGAAGTACCAACTAAAGTTGAACCCCAACAAATGCACATTCGGGGTGAGATCTGGTAAGCTGTTGGGCTTTATTGTAAGCAAGAAAGGGATTGAGGTTGATCCTGATAAAGTCAAAGCTATTCAAGAGATGCCTGCACCGAAAACTGAGAAAGAGGTTCGAGGGTTCTTAGGTCGATTGAACTACATTTCCCGGTTCATATCTCACCTCACAGCGACTTGTGAACCTTTGTTCAAGCTGTTAAGGAAAGAGCAAACGGTCAGGTGGAACGAAGATTGCCAGAAGGCTTTTGACAAGATCAAAGAGTATCTGCAAGAACCTCCAATCCTTATGCCGCCAGTTGAAGGAAGACCTCTGATCATGTACTTGACAGTATTAGAAGAGTCAATGGGGTGTGTACTAGGTCAGCATGACGAGTCTGGTCGAAAAGAGTATGCAATATACTACCTAAGCAAAAAGTTTACCGACTGTGAACAACGTTATTCACTGCTCGAGAAAACTTGCTGTGCTTTAGCGTGGGCTGCTCGCCGACTGAGACAGTATATGCTGACCCACACCACCTTATTAATCTCAAAAATGGATCCAGTTAAGTACATTTTCGAGAAGCCAGCTCTTACCGGTCGGGTTGCAAGATGGCAGATGATTCTCACAGAATACGACATACAGTACACATCTCAGAAAGCCATCAAAGGCAGTGTACTATCTGAATATCTTGCTGAGCAACCCATTGATGACTACCAGCCTATGAGGTTTGACTTCCCTGATGAAGATATCATGTTCATTAAAGCAAAAGATCACGAGGAGCCTATTCACACCGAAGGGCTTGACCCGGAGGAAGAATGGACTATGATGTTCGATGGGGCTGTTAACATGAATGGTCGTGGTGTTGGTGCAGTACTCATTACACCTAAAGGAGTTCACATGCCTTTCTCGGCAAAACTCACTTTCAACTGCACTAACAACGAAGCTGAATACGAAGCTTGCATTATGGGTCTTGAGGAAGCCATTGACCTAAGGATCAAAACATTGACCGTATTCGGGGATTCAGCTTTGGTAGTCAATCAAACCAACGGAAAATGGTACACACACCAGGATCATCTGATACCTTACAGGGATTATACAAGGAGGTTATTGACTTTCTTCACAACAGTCAAGCTTGAGTATATCCCTCGGGACGAGAATCAGTTTGCAGATGCTCTTGCTACCATTTCATCCATGATCAAAGTTCAAACGGCTAACTTTGTACCCCAGATTTCAGTGTCTAGACTTGATAGACCAGCATATGTATTTGCAGCAGATGTTGTAAAAGATGACAAGCCTTGGTTCCATGACATTAAGTGCTTCTTGGAGGATCAGACATACCCACCCGGGGCATCTTCCAATGATAAGAAGACCTTGAGAAGGCTTGCTGGTAGTTTCTTTCTGAACACTGATGGGTCTTTATACAAGAGGAATTTTGACATGGTACTCCTCAGATGTGTTGACAAGACGGAAGCAGATTTGTTGATGCACGAAGTGCACGAAGGATCTTTTGGTACCCATGCAGGAGGACATGCCATGGCTAAGAAGTTGTTAAGGTCAGGCTATTATTGGATCACAATGGATGCAGACTGTTGTGCCTACGCCAGAAAATGTCACAAATGCCAGATCTACGCAGACAAGGTGCATGTGCCTCCCAATCCTTTGAACATCATGTCTTCACCCTGGCCCTTTGCTATGTGGGGTATCGATATGATTGGCAAGATTGAGCCGACTGCTTCAAATGGTCACAGATTCATCCTGGTCGCCATCGACTATTTCACCAAGTGGGTTGAAGCAGCCTCATATGCAAATGTTACTAGGCAAGTGGTAGCCCGATTTCTGAAGAGAGATATCATCTGTCGGTATGGAGTGCCCGAGCGAATCATTACTGATAATGGTTCCAACTTAAACAACAAGATGATGGCAGAGCTGTGCCGGGACTTCAAGATCCAACATCACAATTCTTCTCCTTACAGGCCAAAGATGAATGGCGTTGTCGAGGCAGCGAATAAGAATATCAAGAAGATTGTGCAGAAGATGGTAATCACATACAAAGACTGGCATGAAATGCTACCGTTTGCCTTGCATGGGTACCGCACATCAATCAGAACGTCCACTGGGGCAACACCGTATCAGCTTGTGTATGGTATGGAAGCAGTCCTACCTGTTGAAGTTGAACTACCCTCGTTACTGGTATTAATGGATGTTAAACTGAGTGAAGCAGAATGGGTTCGGTCCCGATTCGAGCAACTGAGTCTGATCGAAGAGAAAAGATTGGCTGCAATCTGCCATGGACAGTTATATCAGAAAAGAATGAAGAAGGCCTTCGATCAGAAAGTCAGGCACCGAGAGTACCAAGTGGGAGATCTTGTGCTGAAAAGAATCCTCCCTCCTCATACAGACCACAGGGGCAAATGGACTCCAAATTATGAAGGACCATTCGTTGTAAAGAAAGTTTTCTCTGGTGGAGCACTGATGCTCAGCACCATGGATGGTGAAGATTTCCCATCCCCTGTGAATTCAGATGCAGTTAAAAAATACTTCGAATAAAATGACCCGCTGGACATAAAAACAGAATGTAAGTCCAGGCAAAAATAGGGCATCCCGGCGAGTCAAAAACAGAATAAAAGACTCGGGCAAAAGTAAGGGAAAATGAATAAAAAAATGTACACCCGTTGAGTTGAAAAGCCGCATTGGACAACTCAGGCAAAAATGGGTATCCCGATGGATTGAAAACCCGAAAGGGCGATCCATGCAAAACAAGGGAATAAGCGAACAACTGCATTCTGAATTCGTCTGTATCACCTACAACTTAGTAAGCTACGAAGGATCAAGCTTCAATCAGAATCAACTCTCTCCAGAAAGCAAGACGAGAAGAACGTCATTGTCATACGAGTCATAGCAGGAGAGGAAGCTCCTCAAAGCGTCACCAACACCGCCAGCACTTTATTTCTCAATTTGTAACAATCTCCTCATTTCAGGAGATATGTTTCTTTGACTGTATCTTGCCAATTCAGGGCACAGGAATTAATAAAATCAGATTTTCAGTCATGTTTCGTTTTTTACATTTATGTTTTGCAAAAATTGTCTGATATCTCTGAAAATACAATTGCATAAGTACAGATGCCTTTCTCTGAAAATAAAACACATGCTTGCAGGGAATATGATTACTCTCGAAAGTATTTATCTCCTACGACGGAATCCAGTAAGGGATACCTCGGGACTTTTTGTATGTTTCCTTACCTTTGCAGGATTGCAGGTATCCAGAACGCGACCTGGGGCATGCAAGTTACGTCTTAGCAAGTTGTTGAATCATTATCAACTTGGTCTATCTTCCACGTGGCACTGGAAGGTGCCCACTTCCCCAGCAAAGTTGCCAAATCGGCATGCACTCAATCTCAGCATCGGAAATGCTCTATCCCCAGCTGAGTTGCCTCTTGTTGCTCTCCCCAGCTGAGTTGCCTCTCACAATTCCCCAGCCGAGTTGCCATGTCATCCTCGGTTGAATACAGAAGTCAGGGAACCATCTCCCCACAGAGTTCCAGCCTCTATCCAGAAGAGCAACGCATGAAGAGATCACAACAGAGTGAAGAAAGCTTCTACAAACCCCAGCTGGGTTTCTCATTTATAAGGATATGTCAATCAGTGACCTATATCCCCAAGCAGATACGTCACTAGATCTACCAATGATCTCATCCCCAGCTGGGATGTTCACTTCAAGCAGATCATCCAGAGATCTTCGCCGCAATGGGATCCGAATTCCGGATCGGTGCCTCTTTGCATAATCATAGCATTCGCATCATATTATACCCTCAGAGCGTAGCATTCCGTCTAATACGGAGCATTACGGCAAAAAAAATCGAATACATAGCATAATCATAAGTCATGTTGTGAATTGAACGCTTGTGATTAGTAACCATTCATCAGAATACAGATTACTTCCCACCAGAGTCCCAGCAAAAGCAGCTGCCTCTCAAATCACAAACACCAGTATATACACCTTTTGGCACCCGTCTGTGTCATTTTTCCCCAGTAAAGTCGCCTGAACACTCTTTACAAACAAATCACCCTTATTGCAGATGTGTCCTGACACCCGTCCGTGTCATATCCCAGCAGAAAGCCAAAGAGGTCCTCTTTGCACTCACATATACTTGTACATACACTTTTCTTGACACCCGTCCGTGTCATATCCCCAGCGCAGTCGCCTAGATTTGGCATATCAGATACTTGTTCATATTATACTTTTCTCTCTTGACACTCGTCCGTGTCACTCTCCCCAGCAGATAAACACTCATCAATACAATGCTCACTACTCATGGTACACTTATACAGATACTCGTCCGTATCTTGTATACATCATCACTCATATCCCCACAGATTCGACAGTAGTCCTTGTTCTTTGTTAACCAGTTGGTACTCGTCCGTACCGTCATCTCAGAACATTGCGTCTAGTGTTTGTTTCTACATGATACTCGTCCGTATCATAGTCTTAGGGATGCTCGTCCGCATCCTTAATCCATACACCGTGTCAAACACTCATGTCTTCTTGAATATAGATACTCGTCTGTGTCTACTATTCCCCAGAAGAATCCTTTCAGATGCAACACTCGTCCGTGTTCCTTGTTAACCAGTTGATACTCGTCCGTATCATCATCTCCGAACATGTGTCAGTTTGTTTCTACATGATACTCGTCCGTATCATAGTCTTAAGGATGCTCGTCCGCATCTTTAATCTATACACAATACCAAACACTTATACCCTTTGTTTCTTGGATGTAAACGCTCGTCCGTGTTTACTTTATCCCCAGTAGATCACCAACAAATTTTCTTTTTATCTAACACTCGTCATGTGTTATGATACCTTTGAGAGCAGCCGTACCCTGCTAAGTGGTCGTCCTCCACTTCTTGATGGTCGTCCTCCATCATGCTCATCCGATGGCCGTCCCCATCGTTGATTTTAGCAGCCGTCCCCTGCTAGGTGGTCGTCCTCCACCCTTTGATGATCGTCCTTCATCACTTTATCCAATGGCCGTCCCCATTGTTGATGTTTGGTTATCTAAAACTCGTCCTGTGTTATGATAAACCTCGAGAGCAGCCGTCCCCTGCTGAGTGGTCGTCCTCCACTTCCTGATGGTCGTCCTCCATCATGCTCGTCCGATGGCCGTCCCCATCGTTGACCTTTGCTATCCGATGGCCGTCCCCATCGTTGATATCTTCGGCAGCCGTACCCTGCCAGGTGGTCGTCCTCCACCTTTGATGGCCGTCCCCATCATATTTCTTTTATTCCCAACAGAGCAGCCGTCCCCTGCTAGGTGATCGTCCTTCACCTTTGATGGCCGTACCCCATCATCTGTTTATTTCATTTATTCTTTAACCCGATGGCCGTCCCCGTCGTGGTCCCTTTTCCTTTTTAGCCCGATGGCCGTCCCCATCGTTGGTTACTTTACCTTTATGAACTTGATGGCCGTCCCCGTCATGTTTCATTAATCCTCAGAAATTTTACAGTTTTATCGTGATGGCCGTCCCCATCACGATTTTATTTTCCCCAGCTAGTCGGCCGTCCCCGTCTTAGCTTTACCTCTTTTCCCCAGCTAGCCGGTCGTCCCCGTCTTAGCTTTTACCTTTTATACCCAGCATGTCGGCCGTCCCCGTCATCGCTTTACTTCACACACTTTCCCCAGCGTGTCGGCCGTCCCCGTCATTGCTAGTTACCCAGCAGTCGTCCTCTGCTCGACGGTCGTCCTCCGTCGCCCATTTTACAATACTTTATTTTCCTTTACAATCTATATCCCTTTTCTTCTTCATTTCTGTGAGTGCAAATTTTGGACTGTCTTTGGTATTCAACCACAAGTTATCTTGTTTGGCCTGTTAAGCTGTCGCTTACATCCTGCACAGCTAACTCATGTTTGAATAGGGGCAGCTGTAAACACCACAAATTTTCCCTCACCCATTCACACCATGGCTTATGATCATTCTCATATGCATAAATACAATCATATCATCTCACATCTCATTTTTGATTCACTGCATAGTTTTCAAGGCATCTGCACCTAGGGTTTGTGATCTGAGCAATCCCAAAGCATCTTGAGCCATTCCAAAGGCCACCAATCAACTCAAATGGGTCCATGTGTTTTCTTACATCATATTCCATCTCCTCAAAGTCAAAAATGCAGAGGAATCACAAGAGCTAGGGTTTGAGTGGATGCAGAGCCAGGTTGAACTGCACAGTTGACTGAAAATTAGGGTTTTGGTTTCAGAGGCCATAACCCCAAATTTTTTGGTCATTCTTGTTTCTATTGATCTCTATATGGTATAGGGAGTATGCATATCAATTTTCATGAAGAAATTCCATGGGGAAGTCATCTGATCAAGAGTTGACTTTTCAGACAAGTCAGTGCAAAATCAGGGCATCTGAGGCCCCCAATGACCCAACCAATGGGTGATCTTCATCATTTTGAGTGTATATGATCTTTATTTGATCATGGAAGAAGTTTGAAGTTCATAGAAATCAAGAATTTAGGGTTTTTGCAAATGTTGACTTTTTGGGCATAGTTGACTTTTCAAGAATGCCTCATTTTAGGTCAATTTTCAAGCTTTGATTCTTGGTCCAAAAAGGCTCCAAATGGAAAAACTTTGGTCATGAAAGTTGTAGATCTCATCTTTCCCTTTTCAAAAAGTACAAGAACATGATCAAACTCTTCTTGGATCAAAAGTTATGGCCATGCAAAGTTGGCAAAAATCATTAATTTCTAAGGCATGCTTCAAATGGAAATTTTGCAAAGACTTGAACCAATGCACATTGCAGCCTCTAATTCATCTCAAACCATTACATAAACTTTCTCTAAGTCCTAAAAATCAGATTTGAACTAAGATTGCCCATGGTTACATGTTTGGTTAGGCAAAAGAATCACATGTGAACCAAAATGTCACAAGTTGCAAAACTCGTGATCATGCTCCCTCCTACTTGCAGCCTTGGATGCTGAGCTTTGCTAGCCTCTCACCTCACCTTGCTGCGCCAGCCCATGCCCATGTACTTGCCTAGATCATGAGCCATGCTTCTCTTACACATTATTTGACTTTTTGCAAAAGTTGCCTCACCTATCCATAAAGCACATGTCAAATCAACTGACCAATGAGAGAGAGTTATGTGGACAATTTGCAAGCAAAGCATAAGGGCAAGCAAGGCTGAAACCATCCCATTCATAACTTACACAAAAACACTCTCATTTGCATCTTGCTTCGAATTCCTCTCCACAGCAAGCAAACACTCAAACCTTTTCCTCCATTCAACTCACCATGTATCATTGAGTTGAAATCACCAGGAACACAAGCCTAAAACAGCCAGAACATCTCACTGCCATTTCTCACTCCATTTTGCAGTTGCATTCGAAACTCTCATCCTAGCTCACAAACAGCCAAACAAACCTTGCAGACCTTCTCCATTCATCCTCAGGACCTCAAACAACCCATCACCATGGCCTGAAACCTCCAGAAACACCATTGCCATTTCTGAGCAAGCTTGAGCAGAAGCTGTCGAATCTCACTATCCAGCCAACTTAAACTCCATTTGAGCATTCAAACATCATCTGGGGATCAAGTGGAGTAGATTGCACAAGGAGAGGTGGCCAGAAAGTTCTCAAACTGAAAGCTTCAAATCTCAGGTAGCTCGAAAATTATTTTTCCAGAAATCATTTTTATTGTTACAAACTTGTTCTTTGTGTTATCCTGATCATCCTGGTACCATTGGTTTTGAAAATGGTTGTGATTTGAGCATTTAATTTGTCTCTGAAACTGGTTTTCCCTAAAAATGTTTGCTTTCGATTCATGTGATTGATGAAGAATAAATTTGTTTGGGGTTAGGGTTTTGATTCAGGAGATCATGGGGTTCATTTCTATGTGCTTAGTTTTCATTTTCGTTACGTTTTGAGGGAGTTGGTGAGTTTTCAGGTGAGAAGCTGGCCGGAGAAGACGACCGGAAGTCTTCTCCGGCAGCCTGAGAGTGATTAGGGCTAATCCCTGTAATTAATGAGAGTTTGAATCCTGAGCGTTGGATGAGCTGACTTGGTCAATTCCCGCGTGCATTCAAGGGCCCAGATTCGTTCACTTAACCCTAATCCACGTCATTAACCCTTTTAATTCAGTTTAATTAATTTAAATATAGTTTAGCCCAGTTTGAATGTGGCCCATTGGATCTGGCGCGCAGTCAACCCCCTCATTTCCAGATTGAATCTCAACCCTTCATTGTGCATACTTCAGTTTTATTTAATTTTTATTCATTTTCTTTTCAATTAATTTGCATAATTATTTTAAAATAGTTAAAAATTCGTAAAAATTATGAAACTTTTTCCTAAAAGTTTTAATAATTTTTAAGACCCAAAAATATTTTTATTTTATTTTTTATCATTAAAAAAGTATTTTTAAATATTTAAAAGATTATTTTTAATTGATTAATGGGAATTAATTAATTAAAAATACTTTTAGGTATTTAAAAATTACAAAAAAAATTCATGAAATGTTCTAAGACATTTAGAAACATTGTCCAACCTTCAAACCAAATTTCTTTTTTGATCTTGATGCATTTTAAGAATTTTTCATTGAATTAAATCATTTTTTATGCATTATTTTGATCACATGTTTGAAAATTCATTTCTGCCTATTGGAGAAGGTTGAGACATTGATTCTTCTTGCATTGTTTTGTGTTTGACATGTATTTTCAAGGATAAAATGGCCATGATTTGTTTCCTCAATTTCAATTTGTTTGATGATTTTTTGTCAAGAACCCTAAAAAACCCTAATAACTTAGAAAATTCATAACTTGAGTTTGGTTGAGAGTTGAGAGCTCCCCTTTGGGCAGTGGTTTATTATAGGTCTAGGGTTTCTTTGGGTACCATTTTCCATTTTTACTTTAGGGTTTTGCTTCTGTCTTGAGTTTTGGTTTGATGTTTGATCCATAAACCCTAATTTGGGCTTTCTCTTGCATCCTCCTTGCATTCTCTTGCATAACATGACTTGTCTTTGCATTTTGTGCATGTTTATGATTCATTTGACATCTTAAGACATATAGGAAGCATGTTTGATCATTGCATTACATATTTTCTATGTCATTTGCCTTGTATGTTTCATAACATTTCATGCTTGTTCATGCTCCTTAGCTTGCATCATTTGCATCCATGATCTTGTATGAGCATATCCATGTCTTGTCTCATGTCTGCAGCACCTCATAACATCATAATCATCATCAACATGCTTCTGGTTTGGTCTAGCATCATACCATTTCATCCCATCTAGCATTGCATTGCATTTCTTTCTAACATTTCAGGTGGTAAGTAAACTTGAGAAGTGAATTTGCCTTCACTTCTCATAACTTCTCTTCTCATCCCTCTTGCATCCATTGCTGCATTCTTACATGTGTTTGAGTTTGAGCTTGCTCATTCTTCTTCCTCCCACTTTCTTTCTTCAAGTGACTTGACTTCTTGAATGAAGCAAGTCACTTTGCTTCTCTTGATCCTGTTCATCTGCTTCCTGGTGGCTCCTTTGAAGACTTCTCTTGCAAACCTCACAAACCTTAGGACCATCCAAGCATGACAATGAATTAGGGTTTTGATTAGTCCCCTCTTAGATTTTACCTTTGTGTCTCTCTTTGAGTCCTCTCTTCTCACCTCATAACCAGGGACTAAACCCTAAAGGCTTTAAGACTTTGTGATTAAGCTGATGCCTGCATCCTTCTCTTAGGATGGAGTGTATAACTTTAATCCTAAGTGTTAAACCCTTAAGGTGTTTAAATCTCTTAATCAATTCACTTAATAAATATCAAGACATCACACTTGTAACTTGGGCCTTGCATTAGGGTTCTAATTCTTCCTTAATTGGTTAAGAAGGACTAACCCTAGTGTTAATGGACAAGTCCCTCTCAAGTTGTCTTACAAATCATAAAAATCACTTCATCATCATACCATTAAATAAAATCCACTTAATCAAAGGCTTGTTTTGTCATGGGTTTAATCCCTAATCATGGATTAAGTTGAGGAGTTTTCCTCAGCTTAAACATTCTCATCTATTATCCTTCTATTAGGATGGTGTAATGAGTCTGTTTAATCCTTGATTATGGCTTAACCTCATTACTCAACACTAAACAAAAACACCAAAAACATTTAAATAATCACAAGTAGGTTAATGATCTTAACCCTACATCAAAGGTGATTAAGTGTGAGAATCTGACTTCGCACTTAAGGTACTCTCATTACCCCTAATCAGAGGGAAGATGTGATGAGTTTACTAACCCATTGGTTTAGGCTTAAGCTCATTAACTTACGACAAACTTCCAAAAGCAATAAAAGACTGAAAACTCAAAAACAAACAATAATCGTCTCCTCCGTGATTCTTTTCTCATCATCTTCACTCACAATCAAGAACTTGCTTCTTCCGTCTAATGCAAGACAGTAAGCACCTGAGCCAGACAGGTCATACACTTGAGCATAGACAAGCAAGCAGTTCATCAAGTCAATTCACCTTTCAGTCTCTTTGGGTCGAACTACGGTGTTCTGACTTCCTCATTGCACGAGAGGATACGTAGGCATAACTTAACAGTTATCGAACAAAAGTCTCTGTACATCCCCCCTCCTTCCAGCTTTATTCTTTAGCCTCATTATCATGAGCATCTTACTCCTGTCCTTACACTGACACTGTATATTTATACACTCCACTTCTTTTACACTGACACCTGTACATTCTTTTCCAGCTACTTTGCACACAAATTGCACTGACACTACCCCTTTAAAACACAAATCTTTTAAGCGTGGATCCCGTAGAGTACGACGGACAATCTGGGTGCTAATACCTTCCCAGGTTGTAACCAACCCCCTTTCTCAGTCTCTCTGGTTCGCAACCGTCTTATCCATCTTTTCCTAGGTCTATGCAGCATTACCTTTCCTCCGGGATAAAAATGCCTAGCTGGCGACTCTATTCATTCTCCAGTGAGTTCACGGCTGTGTGTTCTCATTGTTCCCTTCGCCGACCGTTCGCGCTTGTACCTGGATGCAAATCTTCGGGAGCGACACTAACTCCTATCATAGGTCCAACCCTAACGCCCAAACCTTATTCCTCTTTATTTCGCTCCACGCATTCTTCGCGCATTCTTCGTAATTTCTTAATTTTTGATACTTTAATTAATTTGTTCATTAGAAGTTAGAATCTTGATGTGTTTGTGGTTCCAATTGGTGTTAGATTGCTGCATTTAGGTGTTATTTTCGTGCTTAATTGACATGCATTAGGTTAGGGATTATTTGAATAAGTTGGTACTAGATTTTACAAGGAAATGCAAAAAAAAAATATTTTGGTCTCAGAGTAACCAGTTACCACATAGGTAGTAACCGGTTACCTGTGTTAAGGTTTGCAGAAAACACCATTTTTGAACTGGTAACCGATTACCACATAAGTAGTAACCGGTTACCACTGAACCAGAATGAGAAATTCTTGTTTTTTCTTGCATTTTTGTTATCCATTCCCCCCTCCAATCATCATGGATCTTTAGTATTTGATTTTAGGGAGTTTTTAGGAGCTGTTTAGGTGCAGGTGCATGTAAATTCGACAACTTTCGACGCACATTTCGTTCGGTTCCGATTTTTGGCATAATGGTTGAATTTGTGTTCATAACATGTTGTGAATGTTGTTACCATGATTGAACTTCATTGTTAGCGTGTTAAGGATAAGTTAAAATTCTATTTTGCACTGTATTTGCGATCGATGCATGTATCGGATGTTTGTGCGCATAATCGAAAATGTTGCATGCTACTTGAAATTGCATAATTTACATGTTTGCATTCATTATTGCTTGTTTGTTTGTTGCATTTCATTGTTGATGTTTGTTTCGAATTAGGATACAAGAAAATACATGCTTATTCCATTGTTTGTTTGCATTAAAGTTTCACTTTGTGGAAAATGCATATATTTGGTTTTTTTATGAAAAGTGCATTAAAGTGGTTAAGTTGTTTGCATATTCACATGTTCATAATCATACTAACCATGTTACGTCCATTGATGATTGTTGTATGTTGCATATCCATGCATTGTGTTCATGCATTTGCATTGTAATAAAGGATGTAATTCTGCCAGATTTTCATTGTTGTATTTTAAAACAGAGTATGTTAAATATGCGATGCATTGTCTTGTTTTGACACTTTTTACGCCTATTTTCATGTTGTTTAGTAGCTGTAATAGGCTGTTTGCATTGTTAGTTGTATTTCGTAGCTGATTGTGTGCTGAAGCGTTGTTGTAGCTGCTGACTTTTTGTTTTGCTTAGCTTTTAGGCATCCTTAGACTTAGGACTGAGTCTAGTTTAGGTCATAATCATATTAGGACATGTTTGGTACTTAATTACCTCTTTCCTTTTATCATTTTGGATTAACTTTAACTAACCTTTGTTTTGTAGGGGGTTATGGTAAAAAAACCCTTCTAAAAGACAGTAAATAGACAATAAACGTCTTTCATGCGGGAATTCTCTTCTCATCTCATTCACTCTAAACACGAACTTGCTTCAACATGTCTCTTTGCAAGACGGTAAACGCACTCATTCAAGATGAGCCTGCAACACCTGAGCATAGGCATAAGCAGTTCAATTCATAAAAAACACAAACAAAGTTCCCGCCTTAGTTAGGTGAACTACGTCGACTCTGATTCTCATTTCCCATGAGATACATAGGCAGTGGGTTGGGCCCATTCAAGCATATTCTTTATTTTCCCTACACTTTTTCATTTTCGATCTCTTTTCCAATTCCCTTTCTACTTCTAGTTCCAGTTAGCAGTTCTTTTATTCAGCAGCAGTTTTATTTTCACCCTTTGAAACAGACAAACAAGCATGGATCCCGTCGGTTACGGTGGACGATCTGGGGTGCTAATACCTTCCTAGTTTGTAACCGACTCCCGAACCTTGAATCTCTAGTTCTCAAGACCTTGTTCTTTCCTTTTTCCTTAGGTTTGTGCAACATTACCTTTCCCATTCATTCGGGATAAAAATGTCTGGTTGGAGACTCTACCTTTTCCGCGTCACTTTCGCGTTTGTACTAGGATGAAAATCCCAGGAGCGAAACTTGATAAAATTCAAAATTAGCTTCGTTAGCCATATATTTATCTACAGCCTCCAAAGTCGCTTGTAATTTGGTTTCGACCACCCAAGTCGGAATTCTTCTTAATGCTTTGATCTTAGTCATCAATCACTGAATTCACTTCCCTAGCTTGTGGGGTCTCCTTCAAATATCCCAATGTAAGAAAGGCCATGTGCTTCAATTGTGGAGAAGTTGGTCACATTAGTACTAAGTGTACTAAGCCGAAGCAAGCTCAGGCGGGCGGAAAGGTGTTTGCATTAGCAAGGAAGAACACTATTAGTGCAGACCGTTTGATTAAAGATACATGCTTTATTAATAGTACGCCTTTAGTTACTATTATTGATACGTGAGCGACTCATTCGTTCATTTCTCTTAAGTGCGCTAAGCGTTTGAAATTGTTTTTGACTTCTTGGGGGTGGTGATATGATTATTGAGACTCCTGCTTCAGGGTCGGTAACTACTTCTTTAGTGTGTGTAAGTTGTTTTTTGACCATGTATGGTAAAGATTTTGTTATGGATTTAGTTTGTTTGTCGTTGGAGGGTTTGGACGTGATCTTGGGTATGAACTGGTTGCAATTTAATCGAGTTCATATAGATTGCTATCATACGTTAGTAAGGTTTCCTTCTTTGGATGATGATGAGGAAGGGAGTTTCCTATCCATGAAAGAGTTGAAGAAACTTGTAGTGGACGAAGCTCAATTGTTTGGTTTGTTTGCATCATTGTCGATGGAGAGCGAAGTGGATCTCAGTAGGTTCCCAGTGGTGTGTGATTTTCCAGAAGTGTTTTCGGAGGATATTAAGGATGTACCGCCAGAAAGAAAAGTTGAGTTTTCTATTGATCTAGTTCCGGATACTATACCGATTTCGATGGCACCGTATCGTATGTCAGCTTCAGAGTTGGTAGATTTGGAGAAGCAATTGAATGACTTGTTGGACAGGAGGTTTGTTAGGACGAGTGTTTCTCCTTAGGGTGCTCCGGTATTATTGGTAAAGAAGAAGGATAGAAGTATGCGGTTATGCATTGATTTTCGATAGTTGAACAAGGTGACAATTAAGAACAAGTATCCGTTTCCGAGGATCAATGACTTGATGGACCAATTGGTTGGTGCGCATGTTTTTAGTAAGATTGATTTGAGATCAGGATATCACCAGATTCGTGTGAAAGAAGAGGATATTTAAAAGACGGCTTTTAGAACACGGTATGGTCATTACGAGTATTCTGTGATGCCATTCGGAGTTTCTAATGCGTCGGGTGTGTTTATGGAATACATGAATCGTAATTTTCATGAACAGTTGGATTTTTTTGTGGTTGTGTTCATCGACGACATTTTGATTTATTCTAAGTCTCAAGAAGAGCATGAAGAGCATTTAAGGATTGTGTTACAGATTTTGAAAGAGAAGCAATTGTATGCTAAGTTATCAAAGTGCGAGTTTTGGTTGTCGAAGGTAAGTTTTTTTGGACATGTTATTTCCGATGGTGGTATTAGTGTGGATCCATCCAAGATTGATGCGGTAATGCAATGGGAAGTTCCTAGATCAGTTACATAAATTCAAAGCTTTTTAGGTTTGGCGGGTTATTATCGGAGGTTTATCGAAGGATTTTCAAAGTTGGCACTTCCGTTAACGCGGTTGACTTGTAAGGGAAAGGCTTTCATTTGGGATATTCATTGTGAGGAGAGTTTCATGGAACTTAAAAGAAGGTTAACAACGGCTCCGATCTTGGTTTTGCCGAATCCTACGGAACCATTTGAGGTGTTTTGTGATGCTTCATTGTTTGGGTTAGGTGGTGTTTTGATGCAAGATGGAAAAGTTGTAGCTTATGCTTCAAGACAATTGAGGGTGCATGAAAAGAATTATCCTACGCATGATTTGGAATTAGCGGCTGTGGTGTTTGTTTTGAAAATTTGGAGGCATTATCTTTATGGTGCAAGATTCAGAGTTTTTAGTGATCACAAGAGTTTGAAGTATTTATTTGATCAAAAGGAATTGAACATGAAACAAAGGAGGTGGTTAGAGCTTTTGAAGGATTATGATTTTGGTTTGAATTACCATCCGGGTAAGGCGAATGTGGTGGCCGATGCTTTAAGTCGTAAGTTGTTACATATGTCCACATTGATGATAAGAGAATAGGAACTTTTGGAGAATTTTAGAGACTTGAGTTTGGTTTGCGAGATGACACCGAGAAGTGTGAGACTTAGTATGCTACATGTTACGAATGATTTTCTTGCAACCATTTGTGAAAAGTAAAAGTTGGATTTGAAATTTGTTGATTTGATGATGAATGAGAACGAGGATTTCAAGGTTGATAATTTTGGAGTTTTGAGATTCTGTGGTCGTATTTGTATTCCCGATGATATGGAGTTGAAAAAGATGATATTGGAAGAGGGACACCGAAGTAATTTAAGTATACATTTGGAAGTGAATAAGATGTATCAAGATTTGAAGAAGATATTTTGGTGGTCCAGATTGAAGAGAGATGTAGTTCATTTTGTGTATGCATGTTTGACTTGTCAAAAGTCTAAGGTGGAACATCATAAGCCTAGTGGTTTGATGCAACCGTTAGATATTCAGGAATGGAAATGGGATAGTATATCGATGGATTTTGTTACGGGATTGCCGAATACGCAAAGAGGTCATAATGATATTTGGGTGATTATGGATAGGCTTACTAAATCTTCTCACTTTATTCCGATTGATATTAGTTATCCTTTGGAGAAGCTAGCCGAGATTTATGTTTTTGTGATTGTGAAGCTACATGGAGTTCCTAAGAGTATTGTATCGGATAGAGATCCTAGATTTACATCGAGGTTTTGGGAAAGTTTGCAAAAGGATTTGGGTTCTAAGCTAAGATTGAGTTCGGCTTACCATCCGCAAACAGACGGTCAAACCGAGAGGACAATTCAATCGTTGGAGGATTTGTTGCGTGCTTGTGTGCTAGAACAAGGTGGTGTTTGGGATAGTTATTTAGCGTTGATTGAGTTCACCTACAATAACAGTTTTCACTCGAGTATTGGTATGGCACCATTTGAGGCTTTATATGGTCGGAGATGTCGAACACCTTTGTGTTGGCATGAAACCAGAGAGAGAACGGTAGTTGGACCGGAGATGGTACAACAAACGACGGAAAAAGTGAAGTTTATTCAAGAGAAGATGAGAGCTTCTCAAAGTAGACAGAAGAGTTAACATGACAAGAGAATGAAGGATCTTGAGTTTCAGGAAGGCGACCATATGTTTCTGAGAGTTACACCGGTTACCGGTGTGGGTCGTGCTTTGAAGTCGAAGAAGTTGACTTCTCGTTTTATTGGGTCGTATCAGATTACTGCACGAGTTGGAGATGTGGCTTATCGTGTGGCATTGCCTCCGAATCTTTCAAATTTGCATGATGTGTTCCATGTTTCGCAACTTCGGAAGTATGTTCCGGATCCGTCACATGTTATTCCTATAGATGAGGTTGAAGTAAGAGATAACCTTACAGTGGAAGCTTTGCCGGTTAGGATTTTGGATCGTGAAATCAAGATACTAAGAGGCAAGGATATTGCGCTTGTGAAAATGGCGTGGGGAGGCGATGCGGAAGGCAATATGACTTGGGAATTAGAGAGTGGGATGCGCAATTCGTATCCGGAGTTGTTTGAATCAGGTAATATTTTCGAGGACGAAAATTTCTAAAGTGGGGGAGAGTTGTAACGCCCGATTCGATATTTCCAATTTTGTTTAGTCTTTTATTTTATTTGAGTGATAATTATCTTATTTGTGAAATTGACATGATAATATGATATGTTGAGGTGGTATGTTGGTATGATATGTGATTTTATCGTTTTGTGAATTTTCGGGTAAAATTAGATTGGAGGATATTTTAGACTTTTGCTAATTAAGGATAAGTTAGAATTTGTGTAGAATTATTATTTTGTGAGAAAATGATATTTATTGGAAAAGAGAAGAAAATGAGTTAAGTGTAGAAATAGTTAGTAAGAGAGAAAGAATAGAAAAATAGAAAGATAGAAATAAATGTTATAAGTGTGAGAAATAGAAAGAAAAGAGGGATAGAAAGAAAAAGAGGAGAAAGAAAAGGAAAAGAAGAGAAAAGAGGAGAAAAGAAGGAAAATTTGGAAATTCATCAAGATTGCTCCTAGGAATCTGAATAATCGGGTAAGGGTGAAAAACATTATTATCTTAATCTTGTATATGATTATGTATGTATGTGAATGATTGGGTTTTGATTTTGATGAAGTTTAGTGAAAATGAATAGTTAGGGTTTTGATGAAATTGTGAGATATTGGTAGATTAATCGGTTAGAAGTTGTTATAATCGAAGTATGATGTTAGATATAAGTTATTGATCATGTTTATTGGAGTTTTGGTTGAGTTTTGGGTGGTTAGAGTTGACTGTCACGCAGCTAAGAAATTCTGGAAACGCTGTTGTTGCTCAGCGAGCTGTCCTCGCTCAGCGAAAGTTCCATGGATTTTCTCGCTCAACAAGCGAGTAGGGCACTCAGCGAGCCTGGAGGTTTTTGGGAGGTTTTGTGTTTTAATTCATAACTTTAGTTTCGGTTATCCGTTTTAGTCGTTCTTTATATCGATTCGAAGCTAGAAACGTGTAGAAACTAATGATGCTTAGAAATGTAATTTTTAGCCGACTTTCACCCGAATTTTCCGATAAAACATAAGTGGGTTAATTATGGAAATGTGGGTTTGATGTGATGTTGTGGCCATTTGGAAAATGAATACATTGCTTGAATTAAATGTCAATGTATGCTAATTGAATAAGTTGAGTGCATAATATGTTGTGAATAATGTATGCATTTTCAAGAATGATGTGTATCATTTTGCATGTGAAGCATAATATATGCATTCTTGTGTTGTGGATTCTTTGTGAATCTGTTGTAGCATCGTGTGCTCATGTGGAGTGTGAGCAATGACTACAACACGATCGTGTGCCCATGTGGGGTGTGAGAGATTGGATTGTGTGCCCGTGTGGTGTGTGAGCAATTCATACACATTGTGTGCTCGTGTGGGGTGTGAGCAATTGGTGATTTATTCACATTGATTGTGTGCCCGTGTGGGGTGTGAGCAATTGGATTGTGTGCCCGTTTGGGGTGTGAGCAATCCATAAACATTGTGTGCCCATGTGGGGTGTGAGCAATGGGTGAACATCATATGCCCGACAGGGAGTTACTTTAGGTAACGAGCGATGGTTCCAATTAGTTCCTGAGTGAACTTGATGATGATTGAGTCGATACCGCATTTGCATCTGCATAGAGTCGTGTGTCGGTCTCTATGATTTGCATTTATCATCTAAATTGTGAAATGAAGGAATAAACATGAATATATATATGTTTATATGGAGATGAAAGTATGTATTGATGAAAACATGCTTATTTATATATATATATATATATATATATGGATGTGTGGATATATATATATATATATATATATATATATATATGTGTGTGTGTGTGTGTGTGTGTTTATACATTATGGTGTATATGTGTGAATTGTGCATAATGAATGTGCTAGTGTGAATATATATATATATATATATATGTGTGTGTGTGTGTGTGTGTGTGTGTGTGTGTGTGTGTGTGTGTGTGTGTATACATTGTGATGTATATAGATGATGAGAAGTGATTGTGGTGAGAACATGTTTTATGTGTATTTTATATGTTGAGATATATAATTATATGCAATGTTATTATGATAATGTTTCTCACCCTTCTGATGTTTTATGATGCTCTATGAAGCATTGCAGAGTAGGTTGTTGGAGGTCTTTTTGTGAAGCTTGTCTTCATCTTTTTGGTCGGTCGGCTCTGATATGTAGCACCAGGTAGCTAGGGTCGACTTGATGCCTTTTGTGATACATTTTGTATATGTATTTTGGTGATGAATGTCTTATGTAAACATGAAATATTTGGTGAATCAAACTTGTGGATATATTTATGATAAGTATATAAGTTTGAAATTGTTATGTTTGTTTCCGCTGTTATTTGAATCTTTTGAATACGGGTGTAAGGATGAAATCTTTCTGTTGCAAGTTACCTTGTTTTGTTGCATATCTTTAATGAGAAAATGTTGTATGTTTTAATTTCAACTATAATGTGGCATGCTCCTTTTATACCATGTTTCAAATAATCTCTGATGAAATTTTTAATATGTGCCTAAATGATTTAATTGATTATTTGGGGGTATAGAAAGGGGGTGTTACACATAACATAGTAGCATACATGCTTGTGTGTCGTCATTTCTGCTTTAGTATAAGCATCCATATTTTCGACCTCTATAATATGGTTGAACTCCCTAGGCATCAATGATACCATGTTCACGATGATATCGAGATAAACGTCTAACTCATAGTCAAAATTGACCGTCATCATTTCATCTTCTACGACGGCCTTATCGTTCTTCTCTTTGGTTTGTTCCTCTTGAGAGTTGAACAATCTTCGCCCCATGGGCAGTTTCTATGTAGCTTTCCACTCATACCTTTAGTTGCTATTGTCAAGCACGTTGGTACATGATTCATCTTTGTCCTTCGATTGAGCCTCCCTCTGGTCTTTCCTTCGACGTTGTTCTCTTCTCTATTGGGATTCAGAAATAAAATTCTTCCCTTTACAGTTTTCAGAGATGTAAGCCGATTTGTTAGAGTAAAACTCCTTTCTATAAGCAATGGAGGAGCCTCTCTCTACATCGAAGTTTTGCCACTTCTGTTGTCCTTTTCCTTTGCCTTCAACAGGCCTCACCTATTTCCTAATTGGGTCTTCGCTGGTAGGTTTGAAAGTTTCATGTCTAGTTCCAGGGAATTGAGGTTTTCCTCCATGTTACTTTGGAGTAGACTTCCTTGGATCGAAGCCTCTTCTACCGTGGAGGGATTTCCGGTCATGCCTTGCACTAGCCTTCCTGACTCCTTAGAGGTTACTTGCAGCTTTCTTGTCAAAAATGGAACAAGATCAGGGATAAAGCATCACTTCAGACTTCCTCCTATGACATCTATGGAGGAAATTGACAATGGTTTCATCTTGTTTGGGGATAAGCCACCTTGTTGTGTTCTCCCTAGCGACCTATTTCATCGACATCCATAGTCTGCTCTTGTGTTATCTCCACCATATTGATGTCCATGTTGACATCATCATGTATGTTTAACTTGTGGAAATCCACATCAAGGCCCTCAGTAGCCTTGTCCATACGTACGAAACGATAAGCAGTCTCCTTTGTAATCACATCATGTTGGAATCTTCAGTGATTCCCTCACCAAAGTCCTCAACAAATTTGAAGTTTTCATCGTCTCTTGCAGCAATGCCATCAGATGCCTCGCTCACGAGTTTCTTCGTAATGTCAGGGTCAAGACCTCAATAATCTTGACTAGAACAACATCATTAGTGAAATCTTTAGTGATTATCACCATGTTGATTGAGTAGTCGAAGCCATCAGCAACTTCGACCATGTTCACTTCAGTGTAGTGGGCATCTGTTATTTGTAAAGGATTCGAGTCAATCTTCATTTGACCTTTTATTTTCTCTCCAAACTTAAACCTGGCCTCTTGAATAATGTTCTGCACCAAATCCTTGATAAGAAAACACTGAGAAGTTTTATGACCCAAAAAATTATGGTATTTTCAAAAACCTCTCTTTTTCCTTTGTTCTAAAGGTGGCATTTTAGCGCCAGCAGGCATTATCATTTTTCCATCCTTAACTAATAAATAGAAAATTTCATCACACTTGGCGATGTCGAAAGTTTATGTTTTCTTTGAGAATCTATCATTCTTTTCAGTTTCGACAGGATTCTTTCCATTCGAAGGGGCTAACATTTTGAAAGAATATGGGGGGCCTTGTTTAAGCTCAATAAGATCAATCTCACTTTTTTCGAACGGTAAGGGTTCACCGTATAACCTTTCAACATCCTCGTTATATTCAACACAAGTTAAACATAACTGATGTTTTCAACATACAACAATCGATCTTTATCTGACACTGTTACGTATTTGATATCCATCAATAACAGAACCAGAGCTCTGATACCAATTGAAGGTGTGAGAAAACATAAGAAAAGGGGGATTGAATTGAGGTTTTCACTCTTGACTACTTTTCATACTTTGATGAGTTGTGTCAAGCTATGTTATAAATGCGTTGCGGAAGCATAAAAGAATATAAAGCATAAAGCAAGAGTAAAGAACACACAATATATCCTGGTTCACTTGAGAACTTCTCAAGCTAGTGCAGTCTACCCGCCAAGGTGACTTTTGCTTAAATAAGGACTTAATCCATTATAGCCAAGATCCATGATTACAATCGCACAACAACATTGTGACTAACTCAATGAAGCGTTCAAGGATCCTACCGGATATAACGTTCATTGACCCAACAGAACCTCTTCCAGGATTTCATCTCAACTCACAGCTAGACCATTCAGGGGTCCTACCAAATATAACGTTTACTTAAGGAGGCACCTGCGCGGAAACCTTCCATGACTAATTGCACAAAACTTTTGCGCCTTCCACAATGAACTACTCAGGGTTCCAATTGGATATAACGTTCACTAACAAAGTAGAACCTCTGTCGGGATTTCAACTCGACTCACAACTAGACCGTTCAGGGATCCCATCAGGATATAACGTCCACTTGAGGAGTCTCAACTCACATCTGGACCGTTTAGGAATCCATTTCGGATATAACATCCACTTGAGGAGATTTAATTCATTAGGTATAATTGACATACTAAAGCTAACTGAGGTGTTTCTTTGCAAGCATATACTCCTCTATTTAAGCACAAAGTAACTCTTCAGAGTTACAGCAAGATGAGCATCAACTCCTTGCAAACTACATGATTATAAGATGTTCATAATATTACAATTTAAATTACATCTTTAGAATTCTTCATCTTCATTGATGAGCAAGCTACGTGCAACAACTCCTTATTTCTGATCTTCAATGAGCTCCAAGATGATGTAGTTGATGTTGATTGATGACTTGTTGATTTGTTCTTCTCCAACTTCAGTTCATCAATGCCTAGTTGTTGTTAGTTTAGAAGATGATCTTGATGTAGCAACACAAACTCAGACTCTCAGATTGTTGTATTGTTGTTATGATCATGTGTCACACCCTAAATTTTGACCGGACTTTTTTCTCTGCATTCATCAGATGTATCATTGTCCCATATAGATAGTCAGTCATTTATTTCATTTGATCATTCAAAGTCATTTTTAATTTTATTCTTGATTTTTAGGATTCTTATTTCAATTTAAAATAATGTTTGTCTTATTTTTAATTTAATTACCCTTATTTATACATGTTTTTCACTCATTTTTATAATTAGTTTTAGCTTAGCTTTTAAATTAGTATATTTTAATTAGAGTTTATTTAGTTTGTTATTAGGTAGTTATTAGTTTATGTCAATTAGATTTTTTGATTAAGATTAATTTTAATTAATAATTTATATTTAGTCTAATTGATTAGTTCAGTTCTAATTGGTTTAGTTTTAATAAGTTTTTTTATTTATAATTATAATTAGTTTGTTTGTATTTAAATAAATAAATTTTCTTTTTTGATTTGATATACATTTTAGTTCTATTTTGTTAGTTTGTAGCTTTTTTAGCATGGTACAAATCCTTACTAATGATACATCACAAAACCATCCTTGCCAATTACCCACCAAATAAAAGCAAGATAATGACCCAATGGTAATCTACTGCACTCTGCTACCCAAAGCCTTGCATCATTGACCAAAACAATTACATCAAAATAGGACCCATTCAAACCTGCACCAAAAAGGAAAATTAGAGAAATTCATGAATAAAAAAACTTATTGAAGAAAATTTGAGATAGTTTTAAAAAGAGGAGGGATGAGACATAAAAGGGGGAGAACGTTAGAGAGATGGAGCGAGCAAACAGGCCGAAAAGAAAAACCAAAAAGATCCATCATCACTTTTTATGATTTTTTTTTCACGAAAAAAAGATAGGAAAACAAAAAAAAAACCTTAGTAAACCTTACGACGCAAACACACTTTTTGGATCCAACACCGCACTGAACCATAACCGCCATTCAAAACAACTTCTAAACCGCGACGAAACCGTGTTAACCACCATGAGAACTGTCTTCACTCACTAATACAAACCCTCATTATCTTCAATCTTCACCCTTCAGCTATCGTATTCAACACTGACTCCATTTACTCTTCATCAACTTCAACAACAACTTGCACTCATCATCGCTCCAAACTTCAAATCATTCAGCCCTGTAGAACATACATCAGTTACAACAACCAAGCTCGACTCTTCCTTAAAACCAACAACACAACCCTTCGGCCGACCGCGAGATCCCAGTGAGAACCAATCACAAGCAGAAGCAGGGGTACATTTTGGAGATGAAGAAGCCAAGACAAAAACGAACCTCCCTCGACTAACTCAAACATCTCCGACCCTACAACCATCACAGCCGAACCTCCATCAAACCTTAAAACTCATTTGAAACTGCGCGAATCGAAACGGATCCAAAACTCGCGTATCCAAAACCCCTTCCCTTTGTTTTTTTATTATTTATTTATTTATTTATTTATTTTACTATTCATTTTTTATATAGTTTTGTGTTATTATTTTCATAAGTTCTAAAAAAAATTAGTTAAATCTTTTAAGAATTATTAGATCTCTTTGCTTTTAATTTTCTTTTAGGGCCGATTGTCGCTCCCACCAAATGACACCTGGTCAGAAGGGGTACAGACGCAAACGGTCGGCGAAAGGAGAAGGAAATGAAAAGAGTCGCCAGCTAGGCATTTTTATCCCGAAGGAAAGGTAATGCTGCATAAACCAAAGAAGGGATGGATAAGACGGTTGCGGACCAGAGAAACTGAGAAAGGGGGTTGGTTACAACCTGGGAAGGTATTAGCACCCAGATTGTCCGTCGTACTCGACGGGATCCACGCTTGGAAGATTTGTGTTTTAAAGGGGTAGTGTCAGTGCAATATGTGTATCAAAGCTGGAAAGAATGCAAGTGTCAGTGCTAGAAGAAAGTGAAGTGAAATATGTGAAGTGTCAGTGTTGGAACAGGAGTGCAAAGCTCAAGATAATGAGGCTAAAAGAATAATGCTGAAGGAGGGGGGGATATACAGAGACTTTTGTTCGATAACTGTTAAGTTATGCCTACGTATCCTCTCGTGCAATGAGGAAGTCAGAACACCGTAGTTCGAATCAAAGGGATTGGAAGATAAATTGACTTGTGAACTGCTTACTTGTCTATGCTCAAGTGTATGACATGTCTGGCTCAGGTGCCAACTGTCTTGCATTAGACGGAAGAAGCGAGTTCTCGTTTGTGAATGAATGAGGTGAGAAACGAATCCCGGAGGAGACGATTATTGTTTGTTTTTGAGTTTTCAATCTTTTATTGCTTTTTTGAGTTTGTCATAAGAAAATGAGCTTAAGCCTAAACCAAGGATTAGTAAACTCATCACATTTTCCCTCTGATTAGGGGTAATGAGAATACCTTAAGTGTGAAGTAAGCACCTCACACTTAATTACCATGATGTAGGATTAAGATCATTAACCTACTTGTAATTATTTAGATGTTTTTGGAGTTTTTGTTTAGTGTTAAGTAATGAGTTTAAGCCATAATCAAGGATTTAATGGACCCATTACACCATCCTAATAGAAGGATAATAGATGAGAACATTTAAGCTGAGGAAGGCTCCTCAACTTAATCCATGATTAGGGATTAACCTCATGACAAAACAAAGCCTTTATTAAAGTGGAGTTTAGTTAATGGTGAGATTAAGAAGTGAATTTCATGGTTTGTAAGACAACTTGAGGGGGACTTGTCCATTAACACTAGGGTTAGCCCTTCTTAACCAATTAAGGAAGAATTAGAACCCTAATGCAAGGCCCAAGTTACAAGCTTGATGTCTTAGTGATTATTAGGTGGATTGATTAAAGGATTTAAACACATTAAGGGTTTAACACTTAGGATTAAAGTTATACACTCCATCCTAATAGAAGGATACAAGCATAACCCTAATCACAAAGTCTTAAAACCTTAAGGGTTTAGTCCTTGATTAAGAGATGAGAAGAGAAGACTCAAAGATGACACAAAGGTAAAAATAAAGGGGGACTAATCAAACCCTAATTGTGATCATGCTTGGGTGTTCCTAAGGTTTATGAGGCTTGCAAGAGATCTTCAAGGAAAAGCCACCAAGGAAGAAGCGGGATGAAGGAAGAAGAAGCCGCAAGAAGCAAGACAACTTACTTCACTTAAGAAGATAAGTTGCTTGAAGAAAGAAAGTGAGGAGGGATCATGAATGAGCAAGCTCACTCTAATAAAAAAGTAAAATACAACAATGGATGCATAAAAGAGATGAGAAGAGATTATGAGAAGTGAAGGCAAATTCACTTCCCAAACACTTACCACCTGAAAAGTTAGCAACAAGAAATGAAATGAAATGAAAATGAGATGAGATGCAAGGATGCAAACCAAAATCAGAAGCAAAATCATGATGCAAATGATGCTATGAGATAGTATGAAAGCATGTCAAGAGATGAGGATGATCATACAAGAGATGAGAATGCAAGTGAGACATGAAAGGAAGCATGAAAGTGCATGAAAACTTATGAAATGCAATGGATGCATAACATGGCAAATGGATGATGCAATGATCAAACATGGATCTAATGTGTCCTAAGATGTCTTACATGTCATGTGGATGCACAAAATGTCATGGCTAGTTCATGTATGCAAGCATATGAAGGATGAATGCAAATGAAGGCAAAAATTAGGGTTTATGTACAAGATGCAATGCAAAAATCAAAATCAGAAGCAAAACATGAGATATAAAATTGAAAATGGGATCAAAGGTATCCTAAACCTATACAAGCTCACTGCCCAAAGGAGGCCTAAATCTTAACCTAATGGAAGTTATGATTTTCTCAAGTTTTCTAGGGTTTTAGGATGCCTCAAAAGAAAAAAATACAAAACAAATTGAAAATGAAATATAAATTCATGCCTATTTTATCCTAGAAACTACATGACATGGGGGATGCAATGCAAAAAGAACCATCATCAAACTCTTCATGGTTAGGCAGAAAGAATTTTTCTAAGTTAGAATAAAAAAATTGATTTTTTAGAACCCTAAATCCAAAGAAAAATGTCAAAATAGGTCAAGAACCAAAAAGAAATTTGTGTGAAGGGTTTGATAATGTTTCTAAATGTTTCAAAAAGCTCTCTGAAATTTTTTGGAATTTTTAAATACCTAAATGTATTTTTAATTAATTAATTCTCATTAACTAATTAAAAATAATCATTTAAATGATTTAAAAATAATTTTTAATGCAAAAAATAAAAATAAAAATATTTTTGGTTTCTGAAAATAAATAAAAGCTTGGATAAAATATTTCAGAATATTTTGATATCATTTGTTATTTTTAAAAATTCGTTCAAATAAATAGAAAACAAATGAAATAATTATTAAATTAAATGAGAAAATGGGAAAGTCAGCCAATCCAAGGGCCCAGGTTTGAAGTCAGTTTGAAGGGAATTGACTTCGCGCGTGATCCAAAGGTCAGAATTCAAACTACGCTAATTATGATTAGAACCCTAATCTGAGCCCTAATTACTTTCAGGTGACCGGAACAGTGTTCCGGTCATCTTCTCCGGCTAGCCAAACATTCAATCTCTCTTAATACGTGACCCCAAGCCCTCAAACTCTCCAGAAATGATCCTCACATCAACCCCAACAAGAATCACACAACAAAAATCATTTATTCATCAACAAGAACATGAATCGAAGCAAAACGGAAAACATATCAGAATTTTCAGAAGCTTGTGAAATGCTTAAAACTCAACCATTTTCGAAACAAAACATATCATGGTAATCATGGGAACACATAGAATCATTCTATAACATAAAATGAAGGATCTGGAAAAATAAATTCCATGGCTACCTGAAGTGAAGCTTTCAACCCAGGAGTTTTCTGACCAGTTCTTTGCCTTAAATCAACTCCAATGACTCCCCTCAAGAGCTTGCAATGTTTGTTTGGAGTTTAAATGGCCTCAAAATTGAGTTGGCAGAAGTTCAGTTCAAGAAATGTGAAAATCGTGTTTTTGATTCAGGGTGTTTCAAGGCAAAATGAGGGGTGGGAAATGATCAGTGATGATTGTGGAGTTGAATGGTGGAAAAAGTTTGGGAGTTTGTTGGCTGAGTTATGAAATTTGAAGGCTTTTGCAAATTGGGGGAATTTTTTCTATGCTGAGTTCTTGGAGCTTTCAGCTTGTGTTGTGTTATGTGTTGGGTTGCTTGAGGTCCACATATCAATCCTTGATAGGTCAGAGAGTTGTTGTGGAGCAGTGTGATTGGTATAAAGCAAAATGCATAAAGTCTACAAAGTTTTCTTTGGAGGTATGGGCTCATGGCAGGCCAAGGACAATGGGGTGTCCTGCGCAGCTGACTTTAGGGAAGTCCATGGGATCAGTTTTGAGGCAAGGCAGCAAGTGGGATGAAGTTTGTGGGGTGTTTTGCAATTATGTGAAGTTTTTGCCCTCTTTGAGAAATCTTGATGATCAAGGCATGAAACTTGAGAAATCGTTGGGCAATTCTGAATTTTATGTCATGTATCATGTTTGTGTAATGCTTAGAAGTCAATTAGAGGTCACATTTTGCCTTGACATGAGTTTTTGCAAGTTTCCCTCTTTGGTGCATAAGTGAAATTTTGTGATTTTTCCCAACTTTGCAAGGCCATAACTTGAGTTCTATGATGAATTAGATCAAGTTCTTGTACTTTTTGAAAAGGGAATGATCCAATCTACAACTTTCATGACCAAGAATTTTTCATTTGAAGCATTTTTGAATCAAAAAGAGGAGGTTGAAAAACTTTCCCAAAATGGCAAGTTTGCATTACAAGTCACTTTCCCAAAATGGCAACTTTGCAAATGGCTTGAAATTATTCAATTTTGTGAACTTCTAACTTCTTCTAAGATCAAATAAAGATCATATACACCCAAAATGATGAAAAATACCCTTTGGTTGAATGATTGGGGGGCCTCAGATGCCCTGATTTTGCATTGCCTTGCTCAAGAAGTCATCTATTGATCAGATGCCTTCCCAATTGAATTTCTTCATGAAAATTGGTGTGCATTATCCTTATAACATATAATGACCAATAGAAACAAGAATGACCAAAGAATTTGGAGTTATGGCCTCTGAAACCAAAACCCCAATTTCAGGTCATCTGTGTAGTTAAACTTGGCTCTGCTTCCATGCCTTTCCCAGTTCTTGTGATTTTCCGACTTTCTTGATCTTAGGAGGATATAATATGATGCTTGAACATACATGGACCCTCTTGGGAGGATTGAAGACCTTTGGAGTGGCTCAGATGGCTCAGGGATTGCCCAGATCACAGACCCTAGATGCAGATGACTTTGAACCAATGCAGTAAAGCAAAAAAATGCAACATGATATGATATGATTGAACTTATGCAAATGAAAGGATCACAAGCCATGGTGTGAACTTAGTGAGGGAAAATTTGGGGTGTTTACAGCTTCCCCTATTCAAGCATGAGTTAGTTGTGCAGGATGTAAGCGACGGCTTAACAGGAAAACAAGATAACTTGTGGTTGAATATCAAAGACAGTCCAAAATTTGCACTCACTGGATGAAGAAGAAAAGGGATATAGATTGTAAAAAGGAAGAAAAGTATGTTTATAAAGTGCGGGCAACGGAGGACGGCCGTCGAGCAGAGGACGACTGCTGGGGATAAAGCAATGACGAGTACGGCCGACATGCTGGGGAAATGGGTGTATCATGATAGGGACGGCCATCAAGTAACGGAACAAAACTCTCTGGGGATTAGAGGTAGAGTAAATGATGGGGACGACCATCAGGTTGAAGAGATAAATGATGAGGGACGATCATCAAAGGTGAAGGAAGATCACCTAGCAGGGGATGCCTGCTCTGTTGGGGAGGAAGATGAGGGGCGGTCATCTAAGGTGAAGGACGATCACCTGGCAAGGTACGGTTGCCAAAAGTATCACGACATAGGACGAATGCCGGATAGAAAAGGGTCGACGATGGGGACGACCATCAGATAAGCATGATGAAGGACGATCATCAAGAGGTGAAGGACGATTACCTAGTGTCGCTCCCAAAAGATGAGACTGGCTCAAATATGGTACAGACGCGAACGGTCGGTGAAAAGGAGGATGTGTGAACACACAGGAGTGAACTCACAGGAAATGAATAGAGTCGCCAGCTAGGCATTTTTATCCCGGAGGAAAGGCAATGCTGCATAGACCTAGAAAGATATGGATAAGACGGTTGCAAACCAGAGAGACTGAGAAAGGGGGTTGGTTACAACCTAGGAAGGTATCAGCACCCAGATTGTCCGCCGTACTCGACGGGATCCACGCTTAAAAAGATTTGTGTTTTAAAGGGGTAGTGTCAGTGCAATTTGTGTGCAAAAGAGCTGGGAAAGGATGTACAGGTGTCAGTGTAAAAGAAATGTGAAGTGTATAAATGTACAGTGTCAGTGTAAGAACAGGAATAAGATGCTCAAGATCATGAGGCTTAAAGAATAATGCTGGAAGGAGGGGGAATATACAAAGACTTTTGTTCGATAACCGTTAAGTTATGCCTACGTATCCTCTCGTGCAATGAGGAAGTCAGAACACCGTAGTTCAACCCAAAGAGACTGAAAGATGAATTGACTTGTGAACTGCTTACTTGTCTATGCTCAAGTGTATGACCTGTCTGGCTCAGGTGTTAACTGTCTTGCATTAGACGGAAGAAGCGAGTTCTCGTTTGTGAGTGAGTGAGATGAGAAAAGAATCCCGGAGGAGACGATTATTGCTTTGTTTTTGAGTTTTCAGTCTTTTATTGCTTTTGAGAGTTTGTCATAAGTTAATGAGCTTAAGCCTAAACCAATGGATTTAGTAAACTCATCACATTTTCCCTCTGATTAGGGGTAATGAGAATACCTTAAGTGTGAAGTCAGCTTCTCACACTTAATCACCTTTGGTGTAGGATTAAGATCATTAACCTATTTGTGATTATTTAGATGTTTTTGTGGTTTTTGTTTAGTGTTAAGTAATGAGGTTAAGCCATAATCAAAGATTAAACAGACTCATTACACCATCCTAATAGAAGGATAATAGATGAGAATGTTTAAGCTGAGGAAAGCTCCTCAACTTAATCCATGATTAGGGATTAAACTCATGACAAAACAAGCCTTTGGTTAAGTGGATTTTATTTAATGATATGATGATGAAGTGTTTTTTAGGGTTTGTAAGACAACTTGAGGAGGACTTGTCCATTAACATTAGGGTTAGTCCTTCTCAACCAATTAAGGAAGAATTAGAACCCTAATGCAAGGCCCAAGTTACAAGCTTGATGTCTTGATGATTATTAAGTGGATTGATTAAAGGAGTTAAACACATTAAGGGTTTAACACTTAGGATTAAAGTTATACACTCCATCCTAATAGAAGGATGCAGGCATAATCTTAATCACAAAGCCTTAGAGCCTTTAGGGTTTAGTCCCTGATTAAGAGATGAGAAGAGAAGACCCAAGGAGACACAAAGGTAAAACTAAATGGGGAACTAATCAAAACCCTAATCATTGTCATGCTTGGTTGTTCCTAAGGTTTGCGAGGTTTACAAGAGAAGTCTTCAGAGGAACCACCAGGAAACAGATGAGAGGATCAGGAGAAGCAAAGTAACTTGCTTCAATCAAGAAGTCAAGTTACTTGAGGAAAGAAAGTGAGAAGAGAAAGAAAGAGCAAGCTCAATCTCAAACACATAACAAAATGCAGCATGGATGCATAAGAGAGATGAAAAGAAAATGTGAGAAGTGAAGGCAAATTCACTTCTCAAAATTACTTACCACCTGAAAAGTTAGTAAAGGAATGCAATGCAATGCAAAATGAAATGAAATGGCATGATGTAAATCAAAACCAGAAGCACATATGAGATGATAATGATGTTATGAGGTGATGCAAACATGAATCAAGACATGGGGGTGATCATACAAACTTATGGATGCAAATGAAACAAGTTTAGAACCATGATCATACATGAAAGGTTATGAAGTGCAAATGGCATACAACATGGAAAATGCAAGATGCAATGATCAAACATGATTCTAATATGTCTTAAGATGTCAAATGAATCAAATGGATGCACAAAATGTTATGGCAAGTCATGGTATGCAAGCAAATGCAAGATGGATGCATATGGAAGCCCAAATTAGGGTTTATGATCAATGCATCAAACAAAAACCAAAATCAGAAGCAAACATCAAGATAAAAAATTGAAAATGCACTCAAAGGAACCCTAATCCTATACTAACTCACTGCCCAAAGGAGAGGTTCCAACTCTTAACCTAATGTAAGTTATGAATTTTCTAAGTCTTCTAGGGTTTTAGGGTACCTTAACAAGAAAAATGCCAAACAAAATGAAAATGAAAGATCAAATCAATCCAATTTAATCTCACAAACTACATGCTAAACACAATGCAATGCAAAAAGAATCAAGGTCCAACTCTCAATGGTTAGGCAGAAATGATTTTTGGAAGTTTGGATCAAAATAATGCCTTAAAATGATTTTAATTCCATGAAAAATTCTCAAAAGACATCAAGATCAAAAAAGAAATTTGGTTTGAGGGTTGGACAATGTTTCTAAATGTTTTTAAAGGTTTCATGAATTTTTTGGTGATTTTTAAATACCTAAAAGCATTTTTAATTAATTAATTCTCATTAATTAATTAAAAATAAACTTTTAAATTATTTAAAAATATTTTTGAATGCAAAAAATAAAAATAAAAATGTTTTTGGTTTCTGAAATTAAATAGAAGCTTATACAAAAAATTTCAGAATTTTTAAAATGGTTTTGCTATTTTTAATAAATATGAGAAAAGAAATGAATTAATATGAAAAATAAAATGAAATAAAGCTGAAAAAAGAAAAGTCAACACATCTAAGGGTCCAGATTCAAACTCACACGCGCGGGAGTGGACCTGGCGCGCATCTGGACGGCCTATATTCAAATTTCGCTAATTAATGATTAAGCCCTAATCCAGCCCTAATGACTTTCAGATGACCGGAACAGTGGTTCCGGTCATCTTCTCCGGCGAGTCCAAAACACTAAATCACTCTACACGCAATGAAAATGAAAACTAACTGCCCAGAACTCTTCCCCATTCAAAAACGAATCAAACCCCTCAATCAAACATCATTTTTCATTCATAAACAGAGAGAATCGAATCAAACATTCTTTAGGGCAAAAGTTTCAGACAATGCATACATCCTGGTTTCTCAACCATTTTCAAAAGTAAGCACATATTCATGATCAGGGAAGCATGTAGATTCAATTAGAAACTTAAAATACACGTTCTGGAAAAAAAAAGTTCATGAAGCTACCTGAGTTTGAAGCTTTTCAGTTTGGAGCTTTCTGACCTCCTCTCCTGTGCAAAACCACTCCTATGACCTCCCTTGTGCTTCTGAAAGGCTTGGAGCAAGTTTATTTTAGCTGATTTGAGAGTTTGCAGAAGTTCTGTTCAAGGTGAGGTGAGAATCATATTTGTGATTCTGGGAGTTTAAGGCAATGGTGATGGGTGCTTTGTGACCAGGAGGATGTGTTGAGTTGGTTTATGAAGTTAGTTTGTGTGTTTGTGAGTTGTGTGATGAGTTTCGAAAGCTTTTGCTCAAAGGGTGGAAAATGAGAATGCTGAGTTGTGGAGTGTTTCAGGCTTGCCTCTTGTTGTGTTTGGCTTGCATTTTCTTTGTATAAACAAATGCCATTGGTCAGAAGAAGTGACATGTACTTTATTGATTGGTATGGGTGCTTTTGCCAAAAGGTCAAGTTTGTGTAAGAGAAGCATGGGCCACTTGCTAGCCTAGTACAAGGAGGGTGTACTGCGCAGCATGATGTGAGGAAGGGCCTAGGATTGATCAGCAAGCTAGCCAGCAAGTGGATTGTGTCTTATGATGAGTTTTGCAACTTGCCTTGCCTTTGCTCTTCATGAAAAAGTCTTGCTCCATAGGCCACAAAAGTGAATGATCTCTTGGCCCATTCTGATTTTTATGTGTTGTATGATCATATTGTGAAGTTTAGAAATGCATTTAACAGCCCAATTTGCCTTGAGAAGTGAATTTGCAACTTTGCCTCTTTGGTGCATATCTTGAAATTTAGTGATTTTTGCAAACTTTGACAAGCCACAACTTTTGATCCAAAATGAATTAGGTCATGTTCTTGTACTTTTTGAAAAGGGAAAGATCTATTCTACAACTTTCATGACCAAAGTTTTTCCATTTGAAGCATTTTTGGATCAAAAAGTAAAGGTTGAAAAAGTTGCCTAAAATGGCAATTTCATTAAAAGTCAAACTTGCCCAAAAAGTCAACTTTGCAAAAGACTTGAAATTCTTGAATTTTGTGAACTTACAACTTCTTCTTTGATCAAATAGAGATCATATACACTCAAAATGATGAAGAACACCCTTTGGTTGGGTCATTGGGGGCCTCAGATGCCCTGATTTTGCACTGACTTGCTTGAAAAGTCAACTCTTGATCAGATGACTTCCCCATGGAATTTCTTCATGAAAATTGATATGTATACTCCCTATACCATATAGAGACCAATAGAAACAAGAATAGCCAAAAAATTTGGAGTTATGGCCTCTGAAACCAAAACCCTAATTTTAGGTCACCTGTGCAGTCAAGCCTGGCTCTGCTTCCATACCAATCCCAGTTCTTGTGATTCTTTGACATTATTGACTTTGAGAGAGTATAATATGATACTTGAACACACATAGACCCCTTTTAAGTGATTGATGACCTTTGGAGTGGCTCAAGAAGCTGATTGCTCAGATCACAAACCCTAGATGCAGATGACTTAGAATCTATGCAGTGAATCAAAATGTGATATGAGATGCTATGATTGGGTTTATGCATATGAAGTGATCACAAGCCATGGTGTGAATGGGTGAGGGCAAATTTGGGTAGTTTACAGCTGCCCCTATTCAAACATGAGTTAGCTGTGTAGGATGTAAGTGACGGCTTAACAGGCAAACAAGATAACTTGTGGTTGAATACCAAAGACAGTCCAAAATTTGCACTCACAGAATGAAGAAGAAAAGGGATATAGATTGTAGAAGAAAATAAAGTATATTGTGAAGCGTGGGCGACGTAGGACGACCGTCGAGCAGTGGACGACTGCTGGGTAAAGAGCAATGACGGGGACGGCCGACATGCTGGAACAGTGCAGAAAATAAAGCAATGACGGGGACGGCCGACATGCTGGGGATAAAAAGAATTATGATGGGGAAGGCCATCAAGATAAAGTTGTAAGATTCTCTGGGGATTGATGAAACATGACGGGGACGGCCATCAAGTTCATAAGGTGAAGTAACCGACGATGGGGACGGCCATCGGGCTAAAGAGAAAAGGGACCACGACGGGGACGACCATCGGGTTAAAGAATAAATGAAATAAACAGATGATGAGGTACGGTCATCAAAGGTGAAGGACGATCACCTAGCAGGGGACGGTTGCTCTGTTGGGGTTAAGATGAGGGACGGTCATCTAAGGTGGAGGACGACCACCTGGCAGGGTACGGCTGCCGAAAATATCATGACATAGGACGAATGTCGGATAAAAGGTCAACGATGGGGACTGCCATCGGACGAGCATGATGGAGGACGACCATCAAGAGGTGGAGGACGACCACCTAGCAGGGGACGGCTGCTAAATATCACGACATAGGACGAATGCCGGATAGAAAATCAACGATGGGGACGGCCATCGGATGAGCATGATGAAGGACGATCATCAAGAGGTGGAGGACGACCACCTAGCAGGGTACGACTGCTCTCAAGGTTTATCATGACATAGGACGTTTGTCAGATAAAAAAGAAAATTTGCTTTGTTGGCGATCTACTGGGGAATAGTAAACACGGACGAGTGTTTATATCCAAGAAACAAAAGGTATAAGTATTTGGACACTGTGTATAGATTAAGGGTGCGGACGAGCATCCTTAAGACTACGATACGGACGAGTATCGGGTAGAAACAAATACTGATACGTGTTCAGAGATGATGATACGGACGAGTATCAACTGGTTAACAGAGAACACGAACGGGTGTTGAATCTGAAAGGACTCTTCTGGGGAAATAGTAGACACAAATGAGTGTCTATATTCAAGAAGACGTAAGTGTTTGACACAGTGTATGGATAAAGATGCGGACGAGCATCCTTAAGACTATGATACGGACGAGTATCAGGTAGAAACAAACGCTTGACACATGTTCTGAAATGATGGTACGGACGGATACCAACTGGTTAACAAAGAACACGGACGAGTGTCGAATCTGTGGGGATATAAATGGTGTATACAAGATGCGGACGGGTATATTGTATGAGTATGAGTAGTGTATAGATGAGTATTTAACCTGTTGGGGAGAGCGACACAGACGAGTGTCGAAGGGAGAAGGGTATAATATAAACAAGTATCTGATATGCCAAGTGTTTACATTACTGTATTGGGGACAATGACATGGACGGATGTCGAGGAAATGTATATAAGTATATGTGAGTGCAAAGAGGATGTCTTTGGCTTTCTGCTGGGGGATATGACACGGACGGGTGCCACAAGGAGTATATACTGGTGTTTGGGAATGCAAGGAAACTGTATTTGCTGGGGAATCTGGGGGGAGTTTTCTGTATATTGTCAGATTGTTATTATTCACAAGTGTTTGATTCAGAACATGGCTTATGATTATGCAACATGTTTGATTTTTGCCGCAATGCTCCGTTTAGACGGAATGCTACGCTTTGTGGGTGAATATGATATAAATGCCATGATTGTACCAAGATACAAAACCGGGATTCGGATCCCGTTGCTGTGAAGATCTCTGGCCGATCTGTTTGAAATGGGCATCCCAGCCGGGGATGAGATCATTGGTAGATCTGATGAGATGTATTTGCTTGGGGAAATAAGTCATTGATAGACCCATTTTGGTAATGAGGGGACCCAGCTGGGGTTTGTAGAAGCTTTCGTCGCTCTGTTGTGATTCCTTCATGCGTTGCTCTTCTGGATAGAGGCTGGAACTCTGTGGGGAAATGGTTCCCTGGCTTTTGTACTTGGCCGAGGAAGAATGATTGGCAACTCGGCTGGGGGGAAGTAACAAGTGGCAGCTCAATTGGGGGGAAAACACTTTGAGTGCTAAGACTAAGTGTTGATTTGTCAGCTTGCTGGGATGAAGCTCACATGCCCCATGTTGCGCTTTGGATACCTGCAATCCTGCAAAGATAGAGAAATGCACAAGTAATCCCGAGGTATCCTTTACTGGATTCCGTCATAGGAGTTTAGACACTTCTGAGAGTAAGTATATTTCCTGCAAGCACGTAACTTTTATTCTTTGAATATAAGCATCTGTATTCATGCAATCAGTTTTTCTTAATACATCAGACATTCTTTGCAAATAAAATGTACAAGACGAAACATGACTGAAAAATCTGATTTTATTAGTTCATGTGCTCTGAATTGGAAAGATACAGTCAAAGAAACATATCCCCTGGAATGAGGAGATTGTTACAAATTGAGAAACAAAATGCTGGCAACGTTGATGACGCTTCGCGGAGCTTCCTCTTTTGCTATGACTCGTATCACTTTTGACGTTCTTCTCGTCTTGCTTTCTGAAGAAGGCTGATTCTGATAAAAGCTTGATCCTTTCGAAGCTTACCAAGTTGCAGGTGATACAGATGAATTCAGAATGCAGTCATTCGCTTATTCCCTTATTTTGCATGGATCGCCCTTTCGGGTTTTCAATCCATCGGGATACCCATTTTTGCCTGAGTTGTCCAATGCGGCTTTTCAACTCAGCGGGTGTACATTTTTTTGTTTATTTTCCCTTATTTTTGCCCGAGTCTTTTATTCTGTTTTTGACTCGCCGGGATGCCCTATTTTTGCCTGGACTTACATTCTGTTTTTATGTCCAGCGGGTCATTTTATGAGAAGTATTTTTTAACTGCATCTGAATTCACAGGGGACGGGAAGTCTTCGCCATCCATAGTGCTGAGCATCAGTGCTCCACCAGAGAAAACTTTCTTCACTACGAATGGTCCTTCATAGTTCGGGGTCCACTTGCCCCTGTGGTCTGTATGAGGAGGGAGGATTCTTTTCAGCACAAGATCTCCTACTTGGTACTCTCGGTGCCTGACTTTCTGATCGAAGGCTTTCTTCATTCTTTTCTGATACAACTTCCCATGACAGATTGCAGCCAATCTTTTCTCTTCAATCAGACTCAGCTGTTCATATCGGGATCAGACCCACTCTGCTTCGTTCAGCTTAACATCCATCAATACCCGTAGGGAGGGTAATTCAACTTCAACAGGTAGGACTGCTTCCATACCATATACGAGCTGATACGGTGTTGCCCCAGTGGATGTTCTGATTGATGTGCGGTACCCATGCAGGGCAAATGGTAGCATCTCATGCCAGTCTTTGTACGTAACTACCATCTTCTGCACAATCTTCTTGATATTCTTATTAGCTGCCTCAACAGCGCCATTCATCTTTGGCCTGTAAGGAGAAGAATTGTGGTGTTGAATCTTGAAGTCCCGGCATAACTCCGCCATCATCTTGTTGTTTAAGTTGGAACCATTATCAGTAATGATTTGCTCGGGAACTCCGTATCGACAGATGATATCTCTCTTAGAAATCTGGCTACCACTTGCCTTGTAACATTGGCATAGGAAGCTGCTTCGACCCACTTGGTGAAATAGTCAATGGCGACCAGGATGAATCTGTGGCCATTTGAAGCAGTCGGTTCGATCTTGCCAATCATGTCAATGCCCCACATGGCAAAGGGCCAGGGTGAAGACATCACATTCAAAGGATTGGGAGGCACATGTACTTTATCTGCATAGATCTGGCATTTATGGCATTTTCTGGCGTAAGCACAGCAGTCGGCATCCATTGTGATCCAATAATATCCTGATCTTAGCAACTTCTTAGCCATTGCATGTCCTCCAGCATGGGTACCAAAGGATCCTTCGTGCACTTCATGTATTAACAGGTCTGCCTCTGTCTTATCAACGCATCTGAGTAGTACCATATCAAAGTTTCTCTTGTACAGGGAACCATCAGTGTTCAGAAAGAAACTTCCAGCAAGCCTTCTCAAAGTCTTCTTATCATTGGAAGATGCCCCAGATGGGTATGTTTGATCCTCCAAGAAGCACTTAATGTCATGGAACCAAGGCTTATCATCTTTGACAATATCTGCTGCAAACACATACGCTGGTCTGTCAAGTCTGGATACTGAAATCTGGGGTACAAAGTTGGCAGCTTGAACTTTGATCAAAGATGAAATGGTAGACAGAGCATCTGCAAACTGATTCTCGTCTCGGGGGATATACTCAAGCTTGACTGTTGTGAAGAAAGTCAATAACCTCCTTGTATAATCCCTGTAAGGTATCAGATGATCTTGGTGGGTGTACCATTTGCCGTTGGTTTGATTGACTACCAGAGCTGAATCTCCGAATACAGTCAATGTCTTGATCCTGAGGTCAATGGCTTCCTCAAGACCCATTATGCAAGCTTCGTATTCAGCTTCGTTGTTAGTGCAGTTGAAAGTGAGTTTTGCCGAGAAAGGCATGTGAACTCCCTTAGGTGTAATGAGTACTGCACCAACACCACGACCATTCATATTAACAGCCCCATCAAACATCATAGTCCATTCTTCTTCTGGGTCAGGCCCCTCAGTGTGAACAGGCTCTTCATGATCTTTTGCTTTTATGAACATGATATCTTCATCAGGGAAGTCATATCTCATAGGCTGGTAGTCATCAATAGGTTGCTCAGCAAGATATTCAGACAATACACTGCCCTTGATGGCTTTCTGAGAAGTGTACTGGATGTCATATTCTGTAAGGATCATTTGCCATCTTGCAACCCGTCCGGTGAGAGCTGGCTTCTCAAAAATGTACTTAACTGGGTCCATTTTTGAGATCAATAAAGTGGTGTGGGTCAACATATACTGTCTCAGTCGGCGAGCAGCCCACGCTAAAGCACAGCAAGTCTTCTCGAGCAGTGAATAACGTTGTTCACAGTCGGTAAACTTTTTGCTTAGGTAGTATATTGCATACTCTTTTCGACCAGACTCGTCATGCTGGCCTAGCACACACCCCATTGACTCTTCTAATACTGTCAAGTACATGATTAGAGGTCTTCCTTCAACTGGAGGCATAAGGATTGGAGGCTCTTGTAAGTATTCCTTGATCTTGTCAAAAGCCTTCTGGCAATCTTCATTCCACCTGACCGTTTGTTCTTTTCTCAACAATTTGAACAAGGGCTCACAGGTTGCTGTAAGGTGAGATATGAACCGTGAAATGTAGTTCAATCGGCCTAAGAACCCTCGAACTTCTTTTTCTGACTTTGGTGCAGGCATTTCTTGAATGGCTTTGACTTTATCAGGGTCAACTTCAATCCCTTTCTCGCTCACAATAAAACCCAGCAGCTTACCAGATCGCACCCCGAATGTGCACTTGTTGGGGTTCAACTTCAATTGGTACTTCCTCAGACGCTTGAATAGTTTCAGCAGATTTACCAAGTGGTCTTCTTCAGTGAGGGACTTGGCGATCATGTCATCCACATAACACTCGATTTCTTTCTCGTGGAATAATGTCACCATAGCCCGTTGATATGTCGCACCAGCATTCTTCAGTCCGAATGGCATCACCTTGTAACAGAACGTGCCCCAGGGTGTGATGAAGGTTGTCTTCTCCATGTCTTCAGGTGACATTTTAATCTGATTGTATCCTGAAAATCCGTCCATGAAGGAGAATACTGAGAACTGAGCCGTGTATCAACCAATACATCAATGTGAGGTAATGGGAAATCATCTTTCGGGCTGGCTCTGTTCAGATCTCGGTAGTCAACACACATCCTTACTTTGTCGTCTTTCTTAGGCACAGGTACTATATTAGCAACCCACGGTGGGTAGCTAGTTACAGCAAGGAACCCGGCGTCCCATTGCTTTTGTACCTCTTCTTTGATTTTCATTGCCATGTCTGGGCGAGTACGGCGCAGTTTCTGTTTAACTGGCGGGCATTCTTCTCTTAAAGGCAGCTTGTGCACAACAATGTCGGTGTCCAACCGTGGCATATCTTGATAAGACCAAGCAAACACATCCACATATTCTTGAAGCAGGTCAATCAGTTGTCTCTTCACCGAGTCTTGTAAGCAGGCCCCGATCTTAACCTCTTTCACGTCTTCATTTGTACCAAGATTAATCGTTTCGACCTCCTCCTGATGAGGAGTGATAACCCTTTCCTCTTGTTTCAACAATCTGGCTAGCTCTTCAGGAAGCTCGTAATCTTCTTCAACCCCTTCATCAGCTTGATTGATTGGATTGTCAAAGTCATACGAAGTCATAGCCGTGCTGTTGTCGGTGCGGTCTGGAAGGCACTCTCTGCAAGGGTTCAGTTTGTTCATTTTAGTGATTGATTTTAATCTTTGTTTAGAAAAGTGAAATAAAGTTAACATTTTGAAAACATTGCCATTTATTTTTTTGTACAAAAAGAAAAATGGGAAAACAGTGAGCGGAAAAGAAAAAGACTCATTTGCAAAAGACGTCTGATATTTCATTGATTAATCTTGTTGCACAAAAATTACAGATGGCCCGATTACAAAATGAGTCTTGTCATCTTGGGCAAGATGCAAGACTTGATGCATGCTATAAAAATACAGGAAATAATAATTACTCTGCAGGAGTAACTCTTATAATTTCCTGGGAAGACCAGTTTGAGATACTGCTCCCCGGGATCTTTGGACGGATCCAACTCTCCAGGTTGCGGTCGCTTTCATCCTCGTCTTCCAAGTAGTTGACAGCATCAGGGGTGAGCATCCCCCCACTAACAAAATTGGGCTCCTTAGCAGCCTCTGCTTGATCTTGTTGAGTTGGTTTGTAACCCAACCCAAATCTATCCTCTTTCTTCTCCACAGGCAACAGTTTGCCCCAGCCTTGAGCGGTTCCTTCTTCAACAACCTTCCGGGCTTGTTGATAAGATGTCATTGAGGTTCCAGGTACAGCAGATGTTTCGTTTATGTTCAAGGCCTCAAACCCTTGACTCATCGTTTCATGGATCTCCCCATCCATCTCAATGTATTTGTATGTAGCCAGGTGGCTAACAAAAATATCTTCCTCTCCACAAATTGTAACGACTTGGCCCTCCCACTCGAATTTTAACTTCTGGTGAAGGGTAGACGTAACTGCGCCAGCGGAATGAATCCATGGTCTACCCAACAAACAGCTGTAGGCAGGCTGAATGTCCATCACGTAGAAGGTCGTTTTGAAAGTTTGTGGGCCAATCGTTATAGGCAACTCAATTTCTCCCAGAACTGATCTCTTAGAGCCGTCAAAAGCTCTCACTACCAAGTTACTGGGGCGTAATGCCAATCCTTCATACTCTAGCTTCACAAGGGCTTTTTTAGGTAAGACATTGAGGGATGATCCTGTGTCTACCAGCACATGGGAAAGAACTGCACCCTTACACTCCATGGTAATGTGCAAAGCCTTGTTATGATTGCGGCCTTCCGTAGTCAAATCAGTGTTGGTAAATCCTAGCCCATTGCTAGCAGTAACATTTCCAATCACAGCTTCCAACTGATTGACGGTGATCTCCTCTGGCACATAAGCTGCGTGCAAGACTTTCAGTAGTGCGTTCCGATGGGCCTCGGAGCACATAAGCAATGATAGAATAGAGATCTTGGAAGGCGTCTGGTGAAGCTGGTCCACTATCTTGTAATCACTTTTCTTGATGATTCTCATGAATTCATCAACTTCTTGATCAAAAGGTGTTCTCAAAGCTTCTTTAATAATTTGCTCTTCTTGCACCGTGTTCTTCCCTTTTGCCTTGGCAGCAGCTTCTGCTTCGGCAGTGGGTCTTTGAATTTGCGGGGCGAAGAGACGTCCGCTTCGAGTGAAGCCTCCGCCTCCTCCCACATTGTCTATTTGTGGTGAAGAAGTTGATGATTCAAGAGTGATTTTCTGTCCTTCGCAGTATAGATCGGAGCCGTAATGCCAAGGGATGGCATTACTGCTTTCATAAGGTACTGGTCCGGGCACTGTGATAGTGACTGGACTGATGGCAGCTGTAGAAGGGACCATGATAGTATGTGGATCATAGTATATTGTGACTGGTGCTCTGATAGGAGTGGCATTTTGTGAGTTGTAGGCAGAATCATTTTCAGGATCATAATAAATTGTGACTGTTGAGACATTTGCTGTTGAAGTTGTAGGAGACATTGTTGGATGGATGGGTGTTGTGGTTGTAGGAGATTCTGAATGAAGGGGTGCTGAAGTTGTAGCAGGGATGTTTACTGATATTTGGTCCGTTGAAGTAACAGATGAAGCATTTGTTGATGAAACTGAAGAGTTGTTTGGAACAATGGTTGTTGCGGTTGTAGAAGATTCGGGAACTGTTGTTAAGGAGATTGCTGGATTGGTAGGTATTGACGTTGTGATTTGAAGCAGGCTACTCTGGATGAGACCATCTATGCCATCTCTCAAGTTATCGCAACCATTCACTGAAATGTTACAATAAGCACACCCTAGGTCACATCCCGGGAACATTTACCATTCAAGGAGTTGAGCTTTGATCTCTACCAAGGGTGTCCGAATCTGACCCACACTGGTTATCAAGTAAGACGGCTGGTCTTCTTCAATAGCATTGATTCTGGGACCACCATGGGTTGGCATAGGGTTCTTGTTAACATTTGGTGGTGGTGTAAAGTTTAGATCCTTAGAATCTACCAAGTCTTGTACCTTCATGTGCAAAGCTCTGCACTTCTCTGTACTATGTCCAGGTGCATTTGAATGAAAAGCACATCTGGCGCTGGCGTCATAATTTCTGGGTAGACTGGCAGGATCTGGAGGTGCCAATGTCCTTAGCTCAACCAGGTTGAGTTTCAGGAGTTGTGGCAATAATGTGGCATAGGGCATAGGGATCGGATCGATCACCCTATTGGCCTGAGAAGGTCTCTGTTGAAATGGTCTTTGTTGATTGTTGTTGCTGGTGTTGTTGTAGTTTCTCTGAGGTGGATATTGAGTTTGTTGCTGGTAGTGGGATTGTTGCTGTGGTTGATAAACTGGTTGTGGATGAACCGGAGCGGGAATGGTGACTGCTGCCACAGACCTATGAACATATTGGGGTCTGCCCCTGCCGGTATGGATAGCATTGGTCTCACCAGTTCTTCTTGGGCCTACAAAAGGCTTTCTTGTGTTGCTGGATGAGCTGGCACCGTTGTCAGAAATTTTGCCCATCTTTAATAGGCTCTCAATTCTTCCTCCAGCTATAACGACATCTGCAAAGCTGGTAGAAGAAAAGGCAGCTAGCCTATCAATGTATGTTCCTTGGAGGGTGTTCATAAACATATCAGCCATCTCCCTCTCTGACATGGGTGGCTGGACAGCAGCAGCAAGCTGTCTCCACCTCTGGGCGTACTCCCGGAAACTTTCCCTGGATGACTGTGACATTCCCATCAGGAGGGTCCTGTTGGGAGCCATATCCAAATTATACTGGTATTGTCTAATGAAGGCCTCTGCCAAGTCCTTCCAACATCTGATGGTTGCTCTGGTCAGATGAGAGTACCATTCCCTTGAAGCTCCCGTTAAGCTATCCTCAAAATAAAACATCCATAGCTTTTCGTCCATGGTGTATGCCTTCAGCCTCCCCAGAAAGGATTGTAAGTGGGTCCGTGGGCAGGAAGTCCCGTTGTACTTATCAAAGCACGGTGGTTTAAATTTGTGGGGAATCCTGACCCCGTCCACTAAGCCCATGTCCATAACATCAAAGCCCAAAGAGTTTTGAGACTCCAAGGACCTTAATTTTTTAGCAATTTCATCTAGCCTTCTGTCATAGGCCTCCTCCCCAGCTCCCATCACTGTGAACTGATCTTCCTGGGGGTCTTCTTGCAGCACTCTACCTGTAGTGGCATTCCCTTGTACATTAGCGGGGATATTGATCTCTGGATGAAGGTGGGGTCCAAATACAGGTGGGTTGATGTGAGGCTGAACCCTCTCATTGTTGCTTGTCCCAGCAGTCCCTAGATGGGGGTCTTCTTGATTCTGCCTCTCTACCATTGCTCTTAATCTCTCTTGGCTTTGAGCCATATTATTCATCACCTCCATAAATTGTGTCATCTGAGCCCTCATTTCCAATCTCTCATTGGCCATTTGGTTCCTGACCTCTGTAAGGTCTTGTTGTACCTGGTACATCTGTATACCCGGAAGGTTGTTACGGGTTGGATATCTGTGTGGACGGTTGAGTGGAAACACCCGACGTCGAGCAATAGTTCCTGAAGTCACAACAGAGTTAGTAACAAAAACAAAACAAAACCTACAAAACAAACAGAAGGGTTAGTATGCAATGCAGGATGCTTATTTTTTTCCAAGGTATCCGGCTTGGCACTTGGTTTTGACCTTTCCAGACCCTTGAAGATGTTGTTGACGTTGCTTGAAAGAAACTCAGATGGAACAAACTGATACATACATTACAAAAAGCAAATGATACATAGTTTGTTTACAATACAAGCCCTCTGAGGGGTCAAAATACAACATAAGAAAATAAAAGTACATGGAACGAAAGCAACAACAAGCAAAAGTCAGACACCAAGACCAAACTCATCCTCCTGAACTTCCTTTAGAAGTGCTTCAGTCACAGGATCAGCTGGGCGCTCTGTAAGGTTCCTGATAAGGAGATTCCTGGTAGTAACAGCTGCAGCTAGCTTCTTGTATTGACTCTGGTCTTTTGACCTCTTCACACCAGCTCTAATTTTCAAATCTGAGATCTCTCTCTGTGCTGCTAGCAGGGCTTCCTGTTGTTCCTTTGCACTAGCCTCCAGTTGCTCAATCTTGTCCTGAGTCCTCTTATCTTCCAGAGTACGGGCTTCGGTGATCCTGACCCACCTAGCTTGACTCTCCTTCAGATACAAATCAGTCCTGGCCTTCTGGAACTGAGCCTCTTTGCAGGCATTCTTCAAGATCTGCTCTCCAGCCCTAGACTTCTTAATGTAGTCCTCTGACTTCTCAATCCTAGCTAGATGCTCCTCCTTTAGCTTTTCCAACCTTTCAATGTCCAGCCGACCATCACTCCTTTCCCAGAGGGTCTTCTGTAGAGCCTGAGTCAGCTTCTCATTTCTCTCTTTTAGTTTCTCAAACTCCTCTAAACTGAAAGTGACAGGAGGTGGTGCTGAGGATGGTCCAGGTATATCTTCCATGGTGAAGGGCATCCCAGAAAATTGAGCCCTGGAATGGGACCACTCATAGTACTGTGCTGAGGCCACATTGTTGCATCTCCCAAGAATGGTTACCCCTTTAGTCTGGACATTGTCCCAGGCCCAGGCTTCTTGCCTGACAATAGCCAGATTGGGCTTAATCTCACAGTAAAGGGTCTCAGCAAAGTCTTGTGCTTTAGGAGTGTGGACCAATGCATAGCCCAGTTGTCTTTTGAACAGCAGAGGGTTGTAGTTGATGCAACCCTTTACTCCTATCAGGGGTACATTGGGAAACTGCCCACAACTGGTAATGATGTCCCTGCCCTTGGTGCTCTAAGTACACCACCTGATATCAGCTGAAGTTAAAGCAGTGAGTCTTCTAGCCCAATTCTTTTGCTGGTGAGGATTCATAAATGCATCAGTCTTTGGCAAATGTTTGAGCAGCCAAGCATGGAACAAAGGAGCACAACACCTCACTAATCTTCCCCTTTGCTTTTCATTCCTCTGGTGGACAGAGTAGTAGAAATCTCCCAGTAAGGTGGGCACTGGGTTTCTCAGGATGAAAAGGTGGATTGCATTCTTGCTAATGAACTTAGGCTCATCTTCAAATAAAATGACCCCATATATGCTAAGGGCCAATAAAGCACAGACTGCCTTCCATTCTCCTGAAGAGGCCTTCAGAGTAGCCTGAGATATTAAGAAATCCAGATGTAGACCAGAGACCCCAGCCTTGGTGGTCATATTCTGCCCAATCAGAACTGGTTCCAGATGCAATGCCTTTTCCACTTCTTCATTACTTGGAAAAGCCATCTCAGGGTTGAAGGGGACTCCACCCCTGATAGGTACACCAACCAATGATGAATACTCCTCTAATAAAGGCCCCAACTGAAAATCCTGAAAAGTGAAGCACCTCAGAGGGGGATCATAGAACTGCAGGCAAGTATGAATCAAGCTCCTCTGTGAAGGGTCCAAATCCATAACCACATCAAGTATGCCTCCATAGTGTTCTCTGAACAGTGGTATATGGTCTGGAGCAATCAGGGTCTGAATCTTCCTGATGTCAGCTAGCTCAGGCTGAAAGAAATGGTAGGAGATGTTACTCTTCTTAGGTGCCATGTTGCTGAAGAAGAGCTGAGACAGATGCTGATGATGGAGAATAAAATTGAAGACGGGCCACTGACAGGCTGGTACTGGTGGTGCAGGTGACTGAAGCAGGTAGCTGATAACTGAAGTAGATGCTGATGAGGATAGGTCTATGCTGATGATGGGGTCAAAACCAAGCCAAAATAAATTATGGATACCCTGAAAAACAAATAAGCAAATGTTAAAATGATACAATGAAGATGTATGCAAATGATATGCAAGGGTTTGTGACTGAGCTGGATCTGATCAAGTGCTCTGATATAAGTCCAGGTGTGTTCAAGAAATCCAGATGGAGGTTCATAAGTCCAGTAACCAAGGTAGGGGACTCAAATAAAGAGTCACATGTCAAGGGTTAAAAATCACAAGAACTGTTCCAAAATGGAGTACTCTTAATCAAAACAAAGTAACAGGGTATGCTGAGGTCAAGGGTACCTGCAAACCTGTAAATAGCCCAACCCCCTCACAGGTGGTGTTCTAAAACAAGGATCCTCAGACTTGGATCAGTTATGAGAAGTGTAAACACTTCTAACCCGGAGGTATAGTGTTTACAATAACCATAAAAGATCCTCCTCTAATTCACCTCAGTTTCTGAAGGTCAATACTAGTGGTCATCCAGACTTAGCAGGCTTCCCAGATAGCCCTAGCACTACAGGAAATCTGCAGCACAGAGTTCTCAAGAAGAAACCCATATTTGAACCGTGTTTCATATTCCCGCACCAGACCGAAATGGAATGGGAAAGAACATGAACCACTCTAGCCTAGGTGTCACTCAGGTCCCAGGTGTAGGACCTCAACTCTCAATAGAACACCCACCCACCAAAGAAACAAAACAGATCCAGCCAGCACAGTATGACAGTATGATATATGTAAAGCTATAAAGAAAGCAGTAAACAAACTGTACATAAGGCAAAAACAAAATAAATACACAAACACAAATAGCACATAACACCCCAGTAAACACAAATCAATCAAGCGCTAGGAGGAACCCACAAAAAGAACCAGAAGCCCTGGTTACAGTATAAGGGTCCCCAGCAGAGTCGCCAAGCTGTCGCTCCCAAAAGATGAGACTGGCTCAAATATGGTACAGACGCGAACGGTCGGCGAAAAGGAGGATGTGTGAACACACAGGAGTGAACTCACATGAAATGAATAGAGTCGCCAGCTAGGCATTTTTATCCCGGAGGAAAGGCAATGCTGCATAGACCTAGAAAGATATGGATAAGACGGTTGCGAACCAGAGAGACTGAGAAAGGAGGTTGGTTACAACCTAGGAAGGTATCAGCACCCAGATTGTCCGCCGTACTCGACGGGATCCACGCTTAAAAAGATTTGTGTTTTAAAGGGGTAGTGTCAGTGCAATTTGTGTGCAAAAGAGCTGGGAAAGGATGTACAGGTGTTAGTGTAAAAGAAATGTGAAGTGTATAAATGTACAGTGTCAGTGTAAGAACAGGAATAAGATGCTCAAGATCATGAGGCTTAAAGAATAATGCTGGAAGGAGGGGGAATATACAAAGACTTTTGTTCGATAACCGTTAAGTTATGCCTATGTATCCTCTCGTGCAATGAGGAAGTCAGAACACCGTAGTTCGACCCAAAGAGACTGAAAGATGAATTGACTTGTGAACTGCTTACTTGTCTATGCTCAAGTGTATGATCTGTCTGGCTCAGGTGTTAACTGTCTTGCATTAGACGGAAGAAGCGAGTTCTCGTTTGTGAGTGAGTGAGATGAGAAAAGAATCCCGGAGGAGACGATTATTGCTTTGTTTTTGAGTTTTCAGTCTTTTATTGCTTTTGAGAGTTTGTCATAAGTTAATGAGCTTAAGCCTAAACCAATGGATTTAGTAAACTCATCACATCTTCCCTCTGATTAGGGGTAATGAGAATACCTTAAGTGTGAAGTCAGCTTCTCACACTTAATCACCTTTGGTGTAGGATTAAGATCATTAACCTATTTGTGATTATTTAGATGTTTTTGTGGTTTTTGTTTAGTGTTAAGTAATGAGGTTAAGCCATAATCAAAGATTAAACAGACTCATTACACCATCCTAATAGAAGGATAATAGATGAGAATGTTTAAGCTGAGGAAAGCTCCTCAACTTAATCCATGATTAGGGATTAAACTCATGACAAAACAAGCCTTTGGTTAAGTGGATTTTATTTAATGATATGATGATGAAGTGTTTTTTAGGGTTTGTAAGACAACTTGAGGAGGACTTGTCCATTAACATTAGGGTTAGTCCTTCTCAACCAATTAAGGAAGAATTAGAACCCTAATGCAAGGCCCAAGTTACAAGCTTGATGTCTTGATGATTATTAAGTGGATTGATTAAAGGAGTTAAACACATTAAGGGTTTAACACTTAGGATTAAAGTTATACACTCCATCCTAATAGAAGGATGCAAGCATAAGCTTAATCACAAAGCCTTAGAGCCTTTAGGGTTTAGTCCCTGATTAAGAGATGAGAAGAGTAGACCCAAGGAGACACAAAGGTAAAACTAAATGGGGAACTAATCAAAACCCTAATCATTGTCATGCTTGGTTGTTCCTAAGGTTTGTGAGGTTTACAAGAGAAGTCTTCAGAGGAACCACCAGGAAACAGATGAGAGGATCAGGAGAAGCAAAGTAACTTGCTTCAATCAAGAAGTCAAGTTACTTGAGGAAAGAAAGTGAGAAGAGAAAGAAAGAGCAAGCTCAATCTCAAACACATAACAAAATGCAGCATGGATGCATAAGAGAGATGAAAAGAAAATGTGAGAAGTGAAGGCAAATTCACTTCTCAAAATTACTTATTACCTGAAAAGTTAGTAAAGGAATGCAATGCAATGCAAAATGAAATGAAATGGCATGATGTAAATCAAAACCAGAAGCACATATGAGATGATAATGATGTTATGAGGTGATGCAAACATGAATCAAGACATGGGGGTGATCATACAAACTTATGGATGCAAATGAAACAAGTTTAGAACCATGATCATACATGAAAGGTTATGAAGTGCAAATGGCATACAACATGGAAAATGCAAGATGCAATGATCAAACATGATTCTAATATGTCTTAAGATGTCAAATGAATCAAATGGATGCACAAAATGTTATGGCAAGTCATGGTATGCAAGCAAATGCAAGATGGATGCATATGGAAGCCCAAATTAGGGTTTATGATCAATGCATCAAACAAAAACCAAAATCAGAAGCAAACATCAAGATAAAAAATTGAAAATGCACTCAAAGGAACCCTAATCCTATACTAACTCACTGCCCAAAGGAGAGGTTCCAACTCTTAACCTAATGTAAGTTATGAATTTTCTAAGTCTTCTAGGGTTTTAGGGTACCTTAACAAGAAAAATGCCAAACAAAATGAAAATGAAAGATCAAATCAATCCAATTTAATATCACAAACTACATGCTAAACACAATGCAATGCAAAAAGAATCAAGGTCCAACTCTCAATGGTTAGGCAGAAATGATTTTTGGAAGTTTGGATCAAAATAATGCCTTAAAATGATTTTAATTCCATGAAAAATTCTCAAAAGACATCAAGATCAAAAAAGAAATTTGGTTTGAGGGTTGGACAATGTTTCTAAATGTTTTTAAAGGTTTCATGAATTTTTTGGTGATTTTTAAATACCTAAAAGCATTTTTAATTAATTAATTCTCATTAATTAATTAAAAATAAACTTTTAAATGATTTAAAAATATTTTTGAATGCAAAAAATAAAAATAAAAATGTTTTTGGTTTCTGAAATTAAATAGAAGCTTATACAAAAAATTTCAGAATTTTTAAAATGGTTTTGCTATTTTTAATAAATATGAGAAAAGAAATGAATTAATATGAAAAATAAAATGAAATAAAGCTGAAAAAAGAAAAGTCAACACATCTAAGGGTCCAGATTCAAACTCACACACACGGGAGTGGACCTGGCGCGCATCTGGACGGCCTATATTCAAATTTCTCTAATTAATGATTAAGCCCTAATCCAGCCCTAATGACTTTCAGATGACCGGAACAGTGGTTCCGGTCATCTTCTCCGGCGAGTCCAAAACACTAAATCACTCTACACGCAATGAAAATGAAAACTAACTGCCCAGAACTCTTCCCCATTCAAAAACGAATCAAACCCCTCAATCAAACATCATTTTTCATTCATAAACAGAGAGAATCGAATCAAACATTTTTTAGGGCAAAAGTTTCAGACAATGCATACATCCTGGTTTCTCAACCATTTTCAAAAGTAAGCACATATTCATGATCAGGGAAGCATGTAGATTCAATTAGAAACTTAAAATACACGTTCTGGAAAAAAAAGTTCATGAAGCTACCTGAGTTTGAAGCTTTTCAGTTTGGAGCTTTCTGACCTCCTCTCCTGTGCAAAACCACTCCTATGACCTCCTTTGTGCTTCTGAAAGGCTTGGAGCAAGTTTATTTTGGCTGATTTGAGAGTTTGCAGAAGTTCTGTTCAAGGTGAGGTGAGAATCGTATTTGTGATTCTGGGAGTTTAAGGCAATGGTGATGGGTGCTTTTTGACCAGGAGGATGTGTTGAGTTGGTTTACGAAGTTAGTTTGTGTGTTTGTGAGTTGTGTGATGAGTTTCGAAAGCTTTTGCTCAAAGGGTGGAAAATGAGAATGCTGAGTTGTGGAGTGTTTCAGGCTTGCCTCTTGTTGTGTTTGGCTTGCATTTTCTTTGTATAAACAAATGCCATTGGTCAGAAGAAGTGACATGTACTTTATTGATTGGTATGGGTGCTTTTGCCAAAAGGTCAAGTTTGTGTAAGAGAAGCATGGGCCACTTGCTAGCCTAGTACAAGGAGGGTGTGCTGCGTAGCATGATGTGAGGAAGGTCCTAGGATTGATCAGCAAGCTAGCCAGCAAGTGGATTGTGTCTTATGATGAGTTTTGCAACTTGCCTTGCCTTTGCTCTTCATGAAAAAGTCTTGCTCCATAGGCCACAAAAGTGAATGATCTCTTGGCCCATTCTGATTTTATGTGTTGTATGATCATATTGTGAAGTTTAGAAATGCATTTAACAGCCCAATTTGCCTTGAGAAGTGAATTTGCAACTTTGCCTCTTTGGTGCATATCTTGAAATTTAGTGATTTTTGCCAACTTTGACAAGCCACAACTTTTGATCCAAAATGAATTAGGTCATGTTCTTGTACTTTTTGAAAAGGGAAAGATCTATTCTACAACTTTCATGACCAAAGTTTTTCCATTTGAAGCATTTTTGGATCAAAAAGTAAAGGTTGAAAAAGTTGCCTAAAATGGCAATTTCATTAAAAGTCAAACTTGCCCAAAAAGTCAACTTTGCAAAAGACTTGAAATTCTTGAATTTTGTGAACTTCCAACTTCTTCTTTGATCAAATAGAGATCATATACACTCAAAATGATGAAGAACACCCTTTGGTTGGGTCATTGGGGGCCTCAGATGCCCTGATTTTGCACTGACTTGCTTGAAAAGTCAACTCTTGATCAGATGACTTCCCCATGGAATTTCTTCATGAAAATTGATATGTATATTCCCTATACCATATAGAGACCAATAGAAACAATGATAGCCAAAAAATTTGGAGTTATGGCCTCTGAAACCAAAACCCTAATTTTAGGTCACCTGTGCAGTCAAGCCTGGCACTGCTTCCATACCAATCCCAGTTCTTGTGATTCTTTGACATTCTTGACTTTGAGAGAGTATAATATGATACTTGAACACACATAGACCCCTTTGAAGTGATTGATGACCCTTGGAGTGGCTCAAGAAGCTGATTGCTCAGATCACAAACCCTAGATGCAGATGACTTAGAATCTATGCAGTGAATCAAAATGTGATATGAGATAATATGATTGGGTTTATGCATATGAAGTGATCACAAGCCATGGTGTGAATGGGTGAGGGAAAATTTGGGGTGTTTACACTTAGCAGGGTACGGCTGCTCTCGGGGTTTACCATGACATAGGACAAATGTCAGATAACAAGATCAACGATGGGGACGGCCATCGGATAAAATGATGAAGGAAGATCATCAAAAGGTGAAGGACGATCACCTAGCAGGGGACGGCTGCTAAAATATCACGACATAGGATGAATGTCGGATAGGAAAGGGTTCCAATAATGGAGACTCCGTTGGGGGAGTGATAGACACAGACGAGCGTCAAAAGGTGAAGGACGATCACCTGGCAGGGTACGGTTGCCGGAAGTATTATGACATAGGACGAATGTCAGATAGAAAGGAAATAATTTATTGGGATTTGATGGGGATTCTTCTGGAGAATAGACGAGTATCTTCATTCAAGAGGTGAAAGGTATAAGTGTTTGACACTGTGTATAGATTAAAGAACACGGACGAGTGTCGACTCTAAGGGGAAATAGGTGTGTACAAGATACGGACGATCATCTGTTTATGAGTAAAAAGTATGATTGAGACACAGAAGAGTGTTCAACTCAATGGAGATGGTGTGATACGGATGAGTATCACAAAGGGAAGTGTACAAGTTATAAGAGATATTTTGAAGATCTGAGGGGATAGGATGACATGGACGGGTGTCGGAAGGAGTGTATTATAAACAAGTGTTTAGGCAACTGTGCTGGGGATAGGTGACACGGACGGGTGTCAAGGGAGCGTATTAATATGTATTTGGGAATGCAAAGGGGGGATCTGGATTTTTGCTGGGAATATGACACAGACGAGTGTCAAGAGGTGCCTGTTATATATAAGTGTCTGTTTGCGGAAAGTGTTCCGGCGACTTTCTGGGGAAAGATGACACGGACGGGTGTCAAAAGGAGCATGTAAAGAAGATGCTTTAACATTCTGCCGGGGAAGATCGAGAGGTGTTCTGTATGTTGTTAATGATGTATCAGTATTCACAGGTGACTGATTCAAAACATGGCTTGTGATTATGCAATATGTTTGATTTTTGTCGTAATGCTCTGTATTAGACGGAATGCTACGCTTTGGGGGGAAATATGATGCGAATGCTATGATTATGCAAAAGATATCGATCCCGGATTCGGATCCTGTTGTTGTGGATCTATGGCTGATCTGCTTGAAAGGACATCCCATCTGGGGAAAAGATCATTGGTAGATCTGATATATATAGCTCTGCTTGGGGAAACAAGTCGTTGATAGACCTATCCTATGGATGAGGAACCCAGCTGGGGTCTGCGGAAGCTTTCGTCACTTTGTTGTGAGATCTTCAGACATTACTCTTGGATAGAGATTGAAACTCTGTGGGGAGATGGCTCCCTGTCTACCACTTGGATGGGGAGGAATGATCACTGAACGATCTTCCCAGAGATTTCTGTAGGGAATCTGTTGAGGATGATGGAATTAGCTGGGGGAATGAGCCCCGTCCTGATGCTGCTTTGAAGAAGATGTTGGGGAAGAATGCTTTGGCAACTTCGCTGGGGAAAACATTCCAGATATTGTCTGGAAGAGGTGCTGAGGACATAATGATCTGTCAACGTTGCTGGGGAGAAGCTTTCATGCCCCATGTTTCACTTTGAGCACCTGAAATCTTGTTATGACAAAGAAAACATACAAGTACCTCGAGGTGTCCCTTACCGGGTTCCATCATAGGAATTTAGACACTCCCGGGAGAAAATACATTTCCTACAAGCATGTAATTTAGAAAAGACGCATCTGTATTTATGCAACCATTATATCAAGGACATAGGACATTTTTTGCAAATGAAAATAAAATGTACGAGACGAGATGTGACTGAAGATCTGATTTTATTAATTTTGTGTGCCCTGTATTGGCAAATACAATTAAAGAAACAGATCCCCTAAAATGAGGAGATTGTTACAAATTGAGAAACCAAAAGATGTTGGCAATGTTGATGACGCTTCAGTGCGCTTCCCTTTTGCTATGACCCGTATGACATTTGACGTTCTTCTCACCTTAATTTCTGAAGAAAGGCTGATTCTGACTGATGCTTGACGAATTCAAAATGCAGTTGTTCGCTTATTCCCTTATTTTGCGTGGTTCTCCCTTTCGGGTTTTCAATCCACCGGAATACCCATTTTTGCCTGAGCTGTCCAATGTGGCTTTTCAACTCAGTGGGTGTACATTTTTTATATTTATTTTCCCTTATCTTTTGCCCGAGTCTTTTATTCTGTTTTTGACTTGCCGGGATGCCCTATTTTTGCCTGGACTCACAATCTGTTTTTTTGTTGTTGTCCAGCGGGTCATTTTATGCGAAGTATTTTTTAACGGCATCTGAATATACAGGGGACAGGAAGTCTTCACCATCGATAGTACTGAGTGTAACACGGTGGGAGAACTGACATTAGTTAAATGTTGCGGATAGCAAGAGTCGCCACCGACTTTTATTTTATCCAAAGGAAAGGGCATAAAAGAACAGGAAAGACCTTAAAAGATTTTTGGGTTCGGGGGGTAGGTTATGTAAAGGGAAGGTGTTAGCACCCTTTACATCCATGGTTATCCATGGGCTCTTAGTTACTTAGCTCACTTTAAACTGTTTTGAGAAGTGTAGTGTGTGATTAGAAATTTTCTTAAGTACTTTATAATGATCCATGTACGGATATATATAAAGCCTTTGTTTTGAAAATTGTTTGAAAATGTGAAGTGTTTTTGAAATGTTTTGAAAAGGTGAGCAAGTACATAAGAGAAACCTACCATAAGTTAAATCTTTTTCGTTCTTAAATATCCTTTAAATGGTAAGACTATCCCTATTATTAAGGAATAGGTAGTCATTACCTTGGATGTTATGAGGGACAAGTGAAGGGACATCTGTGATTAGGCAACTGTAAGGTGTATTTAGAAATTCGAAGGGACTTATCATCGTTTATTCGAAAGGGACAAGATCATTCACGAAGGCAACCATGAAGGGACTTGATCTTATAACTCTTTAAAGGGACAAGATAATATTTAATAAGATAAGGGACTTTGCTTTATACACCTTACTTGACCTTTTTGTTTAGGCAACATGAGAGGTAACCCTTAAGAAGTGAGATGGCGATCCAGGATCGACTTACGTGTGTGCGTGTTCAAGTTCAAGTATTTATGTTATAATTAGTGATCTAAATTCAATTTTAAATACAAACATATTTTCACGCCCTATTTTACTAACCATGGCAATTTAAATAAATAATAAAAATTCTACCACTATTACATAATTTGCACAATTACATTATAATAATAAAATAATTTAAATAAATAAGCATATAATAAATAAATAAAAAGGTTAGTAATAATAAACAAATATAAGAGAAGAAGAGGTTAGCATAATAATATAATATAGAAAACAAATTAAAAGTTCAAATTTAAATAAATAATCATTTTTAAGAATTTTAAGAAAAAAAAGAAATAAATAATAATAATTATATACTAATAAATATGATTAATAGTTAAATAAATAAATTATATATACATATTAGAAATATTTAATAATTATAATTTTACAAAACATAATAAAAATAAGAAATTAAAATCATAAAAGAAAATTAGGGTTTTGAATTATTTATAAAAATAAATTAGGGTTTATAAATATAATTAGGGTTTTAAAATATAAAAATATTGAGGTTCTTTTAATTTATTATTCAATATAAAAAAAATAAGTTATATATATAATAATAATTATGAACATACAAATAAAATATTAATTTCAAACATATACAATTCTATTTTATTTATATTATTTTTATTAATTCATTATATACTATTTTAATTAAAATTAAAGAAAATAAAAAGAAATAGAAAACAATTAGGTTAACAAACAAAAAAAAATTAGCAAAAAAACTCACCTGCTGGAGCCTGGGGTCGAACCCAGGTCTCCCAGCCTCCACCACCAGCCATCAACCAACTAGGCTGCGCATGCAGCGTGCTTATGGAACGACCCCTAGTAATAATATAATAAACCTGTTAATTAAATGAACTTTTGAACAAAAAAGACTGACCAAGGGATCGAACCCTGGTCCTTTGGCTTCAACGCTTGCGTCCAAAACCAACTGAGCTACGCACTCGTTGATGACATATAATGGAACTAATACATAATAAAATAAGTCCAATATTTGAATTGTATTTTCGCGTCATTCAGATCATCTTCTTTCTTGGAATTTCGCAGGTTTTCCTGCGAATTTTGTTGGGAAATCTCCTGCGAATTTACCTGAGTACAGAAACCTACAAAATTCGCAACGTCTTATATCCGTACAATTTTGCCAAATTGATCATGCCAACATGATCAATACATTTCATTCATCTTATTTATGTTATTAAAATGTATTCATATAAGCCGAATCAAGAAACCCCAATTCCAAGCTTGAAACCCTAACATGGCATTCTAATGTTTGGTCACGGTTTCTTCAATATTCTTGCCCAGAAATCTTCTAAACATGATAACAAACAAAGTTAGAAGCACAGAAACAATTGATAGTGGATAAATTAATGGAATCGAAAATCAAACTAATAAGAAGAAGATGCGTTCGGATTCCATTATTCATGAGGTTATGGATGCTTATGAGGGTGCAAATAGTATCAAGGGAGTCCAAGGATCATGTCTATGTCCTCAGAATACCTTTAATCGCCCTGTAACTATGTAACCGAAAATTGAAATTCTAAGGAAAATTTTGAATGTGCAAAGTGTTCTTGGAGGCTGCAAAAATCCGTCCTTAGGCTTGTGATGAATTTGTGTACATATAGTGATGTCAATTAGGTCAAAAGAGTTGGGCCTTATTCATAGATTTGAAGTTGCTTGATATCAAAGAAATCTCATCACCATAATTGTCCAAAAATCCAATATTCTCTTGCTCTTTTTATCTTACACGAATTTGGACAATATATAATCAAGTTAAATGGCTTTGATGATTTTCTAGAAGAAGAATCATATTTAAATATTGATTTTTTTATTTTATTTTGATTTAATATGTATTTTAATGAATAAAATTCAAATAAATATTAAATAAAATAAAAAAAATCAGAAATTGCATGGTTTGGGTCGTGCTTGGTATTTTTGTAAAGATGGGATGGCAATTTGGTGGGCTCATTTAGCAAAAATTTGTTTTAAGGCCATATTTGCTTCATAAACTTCCCAAAAATTTCCCAACTTTGCAAGGGAAAAAATCCTTCAATCTTAATGCTATGAGGGTGTTCTTGGACATTTTGGAAAGCTTAAAGAGTCCTCTAACCAACCTCTTTGGTCTCATGTCCATATCGTTTACCATTCTCAAGTTATGCTCTTTTGAAGTTGTTGACTTTTTGTTGACTTTTAAAAGGACCTATAATGTCTTAGCTCATGCCTTCCAAATGAAGCATTTTTAGGCTTGGCTTGTGAGACACAAAGTTGTAGAGAATTCAATTTCCTTCAAAATGAGCTTTGGATGGAAAAAAATTTGATGAAGCATGTGAAAGTTATGGCTGGTCAAAGTTCAGTTGACTTTTCCTATGAAAACCCTAATTTAGAAACTCCTGATTCTTGATGAACCCTTGATCAAATGATGAATTTTACTTCATATAATTGATGTTGGCAAAAAATCATGAAGTTTGACTTTGGTTTGACCTCAGTTTGACTTTTTAACTGCTTTGACTTATTTTAACCTATCTGATCATCTGACTGAGCAAATCTTTTGGGAAAGTCTTGAAAATTGACATGGGGATTCTTGAACACATATAAGATGCTATGAATCTCACTTGAAGTCTTGGAAGTTCATTTAGCCTGATGAAAGTTAAAACCCTAGTTTAAGATGCATTGCTTAGGAGGATGCATTGTCTAAGGGAATTGTCAAACTTTCTAACTAATTGTGAACCCTGTGAAACTTGTGAACCTCATGAGATGTCTTGTGAACTTTGTGATCCTTGTGAACCTCTTGGGACACAATGTATTGTATTGTGGAGGGCAAATTTTGGGGTGCAACACTGAGCATCAGTGCTCCGCCAGAGAAAACTTTCTTGACTATGAACGGACCATCGTAATTTGGAGTCCACTTGCCCTTGTGGTCTGTATGAGGAGGAAGGAGTCTTTTCAGCACAAGATCTCCTACTTGGTATTCCTGAAGCCTGACCTTTTGATCGAAGGCTTTCTTCATTCTCTTCTGGTATAGCTGCCCATGACAGATTGCAGCTAGTCTCTTCTCTTCGATCAGACTCAGTTGTTCGGATCGGGATCGGACCCATTCTGCTTCATTCAGTTTAACATCCATCAGTACCCGTAAGGAGGGTAATTCAACTTCAACAGGTAGGACTGCCTCCATACCATACACAAGCTGATACGGTGTTGCCCCAGTGGATGTTCTGATTGAGGTAAGGTACCCATGCAAGGCAAATGGTAGCATTTCATGCCAGTCTTTGTATGTGACCACCATCTTCTGCACAATCTTCTTGATATTCTTGTTAGCTGCCTCAACAACGCCATTCATCTTTGGCCTGTAAGGAGAAGAATTGTGGTGTTAGATCTTGAAGTCCCGACACAGTTCTGCCATCATTTTATTGTTCAAGTTGGAACCATTATCAGTAATGATTCGCTCGGGCACTCCATACCGACAGATGATGTCTCTCCTCGGAAATCGGGCTACCACTTGCCTGGTGACATTTGCATAGGAAGCTGCTTCAACCCACTTGGTAAAATAGTCAATGGCAACCAGGATGAATCTGTGGCAATTTGAAGCAGTCGGTTCAATCTTGCCAATCATATCGATGCCCCACATGGCAAAGGGCCAAGGTGAAGACATTACATTCAAAGGATTTGGAGGTACATGCACTTTGTCTGCATAAATCTGACATTTATGACACTTCCTGGCATAGGCACAACAGTCTGCATCCATTGTGATCCAATAATAGCCTGATCTTAGCAATTTCTTAGCCATTTCATGTCCTCCAGCATGGGTACCGAAAGATCCTTCATGCACCTCGTGCATCAGCAAGTCTGCTTCAATCTTATCAACACATCTAAGAAGCACCATGTCAAAGTTTCTCTTGTACAACGAACCATCAGCATTCAGGAAGAAACTACCAGCTAGCCTTCTTAATGTCTTCTTATCGTTGGATGATGCCCCAGGTGGGTATGTTTGATCCTACAAGAAGCATTTGATTTCATAGAACCAAGGCTTATCATCTTTAGTAAGGTCTGCAGAGAATACATAGGCTGGTCTATCAAGTCTAGATACTGAAATCCGAGGCACAAAGTTGGCAGCTTGAACTTTGATCATGGATGAGATGGTAGCCAGAGCATCCGCAAACTGATTTTCATCTCGAGGGATATACTCAAGTTTGACTGTTGTGAAGAATGTGAGTAACCTCCTTGTATAATCCCGGTAAGGTATCAGATGCTCCTGGTGAGTATATCATTTGTCGTTGGTTTGATTGATTACCAGAGCTGAATCTCCGAATACAGTTAAAGTCTTGATCCTGAGGTCAATGGCTTCCTCAAGACCCATAATACAAGCCTCATATTCAGCTTCGTTGTTAGTGCAGTTAAAGGTGAGTTTTGCCGAGAAAGGCATGTGAACTCCCTTAGGTGTAATGAGAACTACACCAGCACCACGACCATTCATATTAACAGCCCCATCAAACATCATTGTCCATTCTTCTTCTGGGTCAGGCCCTTCAGTGTGAATAGGCTCTTCATGATCTTTTGCTTTTATGAACATGATGTCTTCATCAGGGAAGTCAAATCTCATAGGCTGGTAATCATCAATGGGTTGCTCAGCGTGATAATCAGATAATACACTGCCTTTGATGGCTTTCTGAGATGTGTACCGAATGTCGTATTCTGTGAGAATCATTTGCCATCTTTCAACCCGTCCGGTAAGCGCTGGCTTCTCAAATATGTACTTAACTGGGTCCATCTTCGAAATCAATAAGGTAGTGTGGGTCAACATATACTGCCTTAGTCGGCGAGCAGCCCACGCTAAAGCACAACAAGTTTTCTCGAGCAGTGAATAACGTTGTTCACAGTCGGTAAACTTTTTGCTTAGGCAGTAAATTGCATACTCTTTTCGACCAGACTCGTCATGCTGGCCCAACACACACCTCATTGATTCTTCTAATACTGTCAAGTACATTATTAGAGGCCTTCCTTCAACTGGAGGCATAAGGATTGGAGGTTCTTGTAAGTATTCCTTGATTTTGTCAAAAGCCCTTTGGCAGTCTTCATTCCACCTGACCGTTTGTTCTTTTCTCAACAACTTGAACAAAGGCTCACAAGTTGCTGTTAGGTGAGATATGAACCGCGAAATGTAGTTCAATCTACCTTGAAACCCCCAAACTTCTTTTTCAGTCTTCGGTGCAGGCATTTATTGAATGGCTTTAACTTTATCAGGGTCAACTTCAATCCCTTTCTCACTTACAATAAATCCCAGCAGCTTACCGGATCGCACCCCGAATGTGCACTTGTTGGGGTTTAGCTTCAGTTGGTACTTCCTCAGACGCTTGAATAGTTTCAGCAGGTTCACCAGATGGTCTTCTTCTGTGAGGGACTTGGCAATCATGTCATCCACATAACATTCAATTTCTTTGTGGATCATGTCATGGAATAATGTTACCATAGCCCGTTGATAAGTGGCACCAGCATTCTTCAGTACGAATGGCATTACCTTATAACAGAATGTGCCCCAGGGTGTGATGAAAGTTGTCTTCTTCATGTCCTCAGGTGACATCTTGATCTGATTATATCCTGAAAATCCGTCCATGAAGGAGAACACCGAGAACTAATCCGTATTGTCAACCAATACATCAATGTGAGGTAATGGGAAATCATCTTTCGGGCTGGCTCTGTTCAGATCCCGGTAATCCACACACATCCTCACCTTACCATCCTTCTTAGGTACAGGCACAATGTTAGCAACCCACGGCGGGTAACTAGTTACAACAAGGAAACCGGCGTCCCACTGTTATAGTACCTCTTCTTTTATCTTCATTGCCATATTCGGGCGAGTACGGCGCAACTTCTGTTTTACTGGCGGACAGTCTTCTTTCAGAGGAAGCTTGTGCATAACAATGTTGGTGTCCAACCCTGGCATATCCTGATAAGACCAAGCAAAAACATCCACATACTCCCGAAGCATGTCGATAAGTTGTTCTTTCACTGAATCTTGCAGACAGGCCCCAATCTTAACTTCTTTCAGGTCTTCTTCTGTACCAAGATTAACTGTTTCAACCTCCTCTTGATGAGGAGTTATAACCTTCTCCTCTTGTCTCAACAACCTGGCTAGCTCTTCAGGTAGCTCGTAATCTTCTTCAACCCCTTCATCAGCTTGATTAATCGGATTGTCAAAGTCAAACGAAGTCATAGCAGTGTTGTTGTCGGTGCAGTCTGGAGGGCACTCTCTGCAAGGGTTTAGATTTTTTTCATTTTAGTCATTAGTTTTATCTTGTTTAGAAAAAGGTGAAAATGAAGTTTACTATTTGAAAAACATTACCATTTTATTTTTGTACAAAAAATGAAAAATGAAAAATAGTGAGCGGAAAAAGAAGAGACTCATTTGCAAAAGATGTCCTGATATTCATTAATTGATCGTTTGCACAAAATACAATATGGCCCGATTACAAAATGAGCCCTGACATCTTGGGCAAGATGTAGGACTTGATGCATGCTTAAAGACAGGAAATAATAATTACTCTGCAGGAGTAACCCTTATAATTTCCTAGGAAGACCAGTTTGAGACATGGTTCCCCGGGATCCTTGGACGTATCCAGTTTTCCAGGTTGCGCTCGTCTTCTGACTCATCTTCCAAGCTATTCACAGCATCCAGGGTGAGCATCCCCCCACTGACAAACTTGGGCTCTGTTGCAGCCTCTGGTTGATCTTGTCGAGTTGGTCTGTAACCTAACCTGAATCGGTCTTTTTTCTTCTCAACTGGCAGCAGCTTGCCCCAGCCTTGAGCGGTACCTTCCTCAACAACCTTCCGGGCTTGTTGATATGATGTGATGGAAGTCCCAAGCACAGCAGATGTCTCATTAATATTAAGGGCCTCAAACCCCTGACTCATTGTTTTGTGGATTTCCCCATCCATCTCAATGTATTTGAAAGTAGCCAGCTGGCTAACGAAGATATCCTCCTCCCCACAAATGGTAATGACTTGGCCTTCCCACTCGAATTTTAACTTCTGGTGAAGGGTTGACGTCACGGTGCCAGCGGCGTGTATCCATGGTCTACCCAATAGACAGCTGTAGGCAGGCTGTATATCCATCACAAAGAAGGTCGTTTTGAAAACCTGTGGGCCAATCATTATAGGCAACTCTATCTCTCCCAGAAGTGATCTCTTAGAACCGTCAAAGGCTCTCACTACCAAGTTGCTTGAGCGTAGTGCCAATCCATCATGTTCCAGCTTCACAAGGGCTTTCTTGGGCAGGACATTGAGGGATGACCATGTGTCTACCAGTACGTGAGAAAGAACTGTACCCTTACACTCCAAGGTAATGTGCAAAGCCTTGTTGTGATTGTGACCTTCCACTATCAGATCAGTGTTGGTAAATCCTAGTCCATGACTAGCGTTCACATTCCCAACCACAGCCTCTATCTGATTGACGGTAATCTCCTTCGGCACATAAGCTGCGTGCAGGACTTTTAATAGTGCGTTCCGATGAGCCTCGGAGCACATTAGAAATGATAATATGCAGATTTTGGAAGGTGTTTGGTGAAGCTGGTCCACCACCTTATAATCACTATTTTTGATGATCCTCATGAATTCATCAACCTCTTGATCAAAAGGAGTCTTCAAAGCTTCTTTAGCAACTGGTTCTTCTTGCACCATGCTCTTCCCTTTTGCCTTAGCAGCAGCTTCTGCTTCAGCAATGGGTCTCGGAATTTGCGAGGCAAAGAGACGTCCGCTTCTAGTGAAGCCTCCGCCTCCCCCCACATTGTCTATCTGAGGTGAAGAAGTTGATGATTCTAAAGTGATTCTCTGCCCCTCGCAGTATATATCTGAGCCGTAATGCCAAGGGATGGCATTATCGCTTTCGTAAGGAACTGGCCCAGGCACTATGATAGTGACTGGACTGATAGCAGCTGCAGAAGGGACCACAATGGTGTATGGATCATAATATACGGTAACTGGAGCTCTGACAGGAGTAGCATTTTGTTGTGAGTCGTTGGAGTGAACATTTGCGGGATCGTAGTATATCGTAACCATTGAGACACTTTCGTTAATTGTTGCTGATGTTGTAGAAGGTGTTGAAGTTGTAGCAGGAACTGATGGAATAATGGATGTTGTCGTTGTAGAAGGAATTGTGACTGAACTTGTATCCGTTGAAGTGATTGATTGAGCAGTTGTTGGAGTTGTAGTAGAATCTGTTGGAACAATGGTTGCTGACGTTGTAGGAGTATCTGTGATTGTTGATGAAGGAATTGTTGGAGTTGTAGTTATTGTTGTTGTAATCTGAAGAATGCCATCTCTGATGAGGCCATCTATGCCGTTTCTCAGTCTCTCACATCTATTAACGACAATATTGCGATATCCGCAGCCGAGCTCACACCCGGGGAACACTTGACATTCTAACAGCTGAGCCTTGATTTCAACCAGGGGTGTTCGGATTTGTGCAACACTGTTGATCAATGTGGATGGTTTGCACTCCTCAATAGCATTTATCCTAGGCCCGTTGGGACTAGGCATTGGGTTTCTTGTGACGTTCGGAGGAGGCGCAAAATTTAGAGCTTTTGAGTCCACCAGATCCTGGACTTTCATCTGTAGGGCCCTGCATTTTTCAGTATTATGCCCCGGTGCGTTTGAGTGGAAAGCACACCTGGCATTTGCATCATAGTTCTTTGGCATATTGAGGGGGTTTGGAGGTGCAAACGTCCTTAACACAACTAGGTTGAGCTTCAGGAGTTGTGGCAAAAGTGCAACATACGTCATTGGGATTGGGTCAATTACCATGTTTGCTTGTGATGGTCTTTGTTGGAAAGAACGTTGTTGTTGGTTGTTGTTGTTGTTGTTGTAGGTTCTCTGTTGCGGAAAATGGGATTGTTGTTGATAGTGAGATTTTTGTTGATACTGTGGTTGTTGTTGTAGAGGATATGATGGTTGCTGTGGAATTGGAGCTGGGATGGTAACAGCTGCTACTGACCGGTGAGCATACTGGGGCCTTCCCCGGTTTGAATGAATGGAATTTGTTTCACCTGCCCTTCGTGGCCCTGCAAAAGGCTTTCTGGGATTGCTGGAGGAACTTGCACCACTATCGGAGATTTTGCCCATCTTCAAGAGACTTTCAATCCTTTCACCATCTATGACCACATCAACAAAACTGGTAGAGGAGAAGGCAGCAAGTCTATCAATATAAGTCCCTTGCAGTGTATTCATAAACATGTCAGCCATTTCCCTCTCTGACATGGGTGGTTGGACAGCAGCAGCAAGCTGTCTCCATCTTTGAGCATACTCCCGGAAGCTCTCTCTAGAAGATTGAGACATTCCCATTAGGAGGGTCCTGTTGGGAGCCATGTCCAGGTTGTATTGATATTGACGGACGAAAGCCTCGGCCAAATCCTTCCAACATCTTATGGTGGCCCTAGACAAATGTGAATACCACTCTCTCGAAGCCCCCATCAGACTGTCTTCAAAGTAGAACATCCACAACTTTTCATCCATAGTATAAGCTTTGAGCCTTCCCAGGAAAGACTGCAGGTGAGTGCGAGGACAGGAGGTACCATTGTACTTTTCAAAGCATGGGGGTTTGAATTTGTGGGGAATTCTCACCCCATCCACTAGGCCCATGTCCATCACATCGAAGCTCAAAGAATTCTGAGATTCCAAAGATCTTAACTTTTCAGCAAGCTCATCCAATCTCCTGTCACATACCTCATCTCCAGCTCCTATGACAGTGAACAATTCTTCCTGGGGATCCTCCTACAGGATTCTGCCCCCAGCAGTATTACCTTGAACATTCCTCGGGATATTAACCTCTGGATCCATATGAGGTCCATACACTGGTGGGTCAATACGAGGTTGTCCCCGTTCATTGTAGCTAGTTCCTCCTGTTCCAAGATGAGGCTCCTCAGGAGTTTGTCTTTCCACCAGCTCTCTTAACCTTTCTTGACTCTGGGCTAAGCCAGTCATCACTGCCATAGACTGAGACATCTGATTTCTCATCTCCACTCTCTCATTGGCCATCTGGTTTCTGACCTCAGACAGGTCCTGCTGTACTTGTTCCATTTGAATGCCAGGAAGGTTGTTACGAGTCGGGTACCGGTGCGCGCGGTTGACAGGGAACACTCGGCGACGAGCAATGTTTCCTGAGATCACAACAAAGTTAGAAACAATAATAGTAATAAAACCTACAAAACAAAAACAAAGTTAGTATGCAATGCAATATGCTTATTTGTTTTCCAAGGTATCCGGTTTGGTTCTTGGCTTTGACCTTTCCAGACCTCGAGGAAGATGCTTGATGTCGTTGAGAAAAAACCCAAATAAAAACAAACCAAAATATATTACAAATGATGGAGCAATACATAGTCTGTTTTACAATACATGCCCTTGAAGGGTCAAAACACAACAAAAGAAAAGTACATCAAATGGAAACAAACAACAAGTAAAGAATCAGACATCCAGCCCAAACTCATCCTCTCTGACCTCCTTCAGGAGGGCCTCAGTCACCGGACCAGCTGGGTGCTCTGTAATGGTCCTAATGAGGAGGTTCCTGGTGGCAATAGCAGTAGTCAGCTTCTTATGCCTGTCTTGGTCCTTTGATCTCTTCAATCCTGCTCTGAGCTTCAACTCTGAAATCTCCTTCTAGGCTGCCAACAAAGCTTCCTGCTGCTTCTTCTCATTGGCCTCTAGCTGTTCAATCTTGGCTTGAGTCTTCTGGTCTTCTCGTGTACGGGCTTCAGTGATCCTGACCCACCTAGCCTGACTCTCTTGCATAAAGTGCTCAGCCCTAGCTTTCTGAATTTAGCCTCCTTGCAGGCATTCTTCAATATCTGTTCCCCAGCCCATGCTTTCCTTATGTAGTCCTCTGTCCTTTCAATTTTGGTCAGATACTCAACCTTGAGCTTCTCCAATCTCTCAATGTCCAGACGACCATCACTCCTCTCCCAAAGAGTTTTCTTTAAAGCCTCAGATAACTTCTCATTCCTTTCCTTCAACTTTTCAAATTCCTCCAGGCTAACTGTTGCTGCTGGCTGTACAGTAGATGGTCCAGGCATGTCTTCCAAAGTGAAAGGCATTCTGGTAATCTGAGCTCTAGTACGGGACCAGTCATAGTACTAAGCTGAAGCAACTTCCAAGGATAGCCACCCCTTTTGTCTGGATGTTGTCCCAAGCCCAGGCAGCTTGCCTGACAATAGCCGAATTAGGTTGAACTTCACAATACAGGGTCTCAGCTAAATCTTGTCCTCTGGGAGGGTGAACCAAGGCATAACCGAGTTGTCTCTTAAACAGTAAAGGATTGTAGTTAATGCAACCCTTTACTCCTATCAGAGGCACATTTTGGTACTGCCCACAACTGGTGATAATGTCTTTGCCTTTGGTGCTCTGGGTGCACCATCTGATATCATCTGAAGTCAAAGCAATGAGCCTCTTGGCCCAGTTCTTCTGTTGGTGTGGGTTCAAGAAGGCATCTGATTTAGGCAGGTGTCTGAGAAGCCAGGTGTAAAACAAAGGAGCACAACATCTAACCAACTTCCCCCTTTGTTTCTCATTCCTCTGATGGATGGAATAATAGAAATCTCCCAGCAATGTAGGTACTGGGTTCTTCAGGAGAAACAGATGGATGGCATTCTTGCTGACAAATTTGGGCTCATCTGCAAACAGTATAGCCCCATGTATACTGAGGGCTAACAGTGCACAGACTGCCCTCCATTCTCCCAATGAAGCCTTTAGGATAGCCTGAGAAATCAAGTCCAAGTGCAAACCAGGGACCCCAGCCTTTGTTGTCATACTTTGCTCAATAAGGGCAGGCTCCAAGTACAGTGCCCTTGCTATTTCCTCATTTCTGGGAGTAGTCATTTCTGGGTTGAAGGGAATCCCTCCTCTGACAGGCACTCCAATCAGCAAAGAAAATTCTTCCAGTAGAGGCCCTAACTGGAAGTCTGGAAAGGTGAAACATCTCAGAGGAGGGTCATAGAACTGTAAGCATGTGTGGATCATGCTCCTCTGAGAGGGGTCAAGGTCCATAACCATATCCAAGATACCTCCATAGTGTTCTCTGAATAGTGGGATGTGGTCAGGTGTGATGAGTGACTGGACTTGCCTGATACCTGTCAACACAGGCTCAAATAAGTGGTAGGTGTAAACACCCCAAATTTGCCCTCACCCATTCACACCTTGGCTTGTGATCTTCTCATATGCATAAACTCAATCATAGCATCTCATATTGCATTTTTGATTCATTGCATTGGTTCAAAGTCATCTGCATCTAGGGTTTGTGATCTGAGCAATCCAAGAGCTTTTTTGAGCCATTCCAAAGGTCACCAATCACTTCAAAGGGGTCCATATGTGTTCAAGTATCATATCATACCTTCTCAAAGTCAAGAATGCCAAAGAATCACAAGAACTGAAGGTGGTGTGGAAGCAGAGCCAGGCTTGACTGCACAGATGACCTAAAATTAGGGTTTTGGTTTCAGAGGCCATAACTCCAAAATTTTTGGTCATTCTTATTTCTATTTGTCTCTATATGGTATAGTAAGTATTCATATCAATTTTCATGAAGAAATTCCATGGGGAAGTCATCTGATCAAGAGTTGACTTTTCAAGCAAGTCAGTGCAAAATCAGGGCATCTGAGGCCCCCAATGACCCAACCAAAGGGTGTTCTTCATCATTTTGATTGTATATGATCTTTATTTGATCATGGAAGAAGTTGGAAGTTCACAAAATTAAGAAATTTCAAGTCTTTTGCAAAGTTGACTTTTTGGGCAAGTTTGACTTTTAATGAAAATGTCATTTTATGCAACTTTTTCAACCCTTACTTTTTGATCCAAAAAAGCTTCAAATGGAAAAACTTTGGTCATGAAAGTTGTATAATAGATCTTCCCCATTTCAAAAAGTACAAGAACATGACCTAATTCATTTTTGATCAAAAGTTATGGCTTGTCAAAGTTGGCTAAAATCACTAAATTTTCAAGTTATGCACCAAATGGAAAACTTGCAAATTCTTGTACCAAGGCAATTTGTGACTTCAAAATGGTCTCTAATCTTTACACAAACATCACACAAGTCCTAAAAATCAGAATGGGCCAAGGGATCACATGTTTTATGGCTTGTGAAGCAAGACTTTTTCATGAAGAACCAAAAGCAAGCCAAGTTGCAAAACACTTGATAACTTCTCATCCACTTGCTAGCTACTTTGCTGATCAACCCTAGCCTTTTCCCTCACCATGCTGCGCAGCACACCCACTTTGTACTTGGCTAGAGATTGACCCATGCTTCTCTTACACAAAAGTTGACAATTTGCAAAAGTAACCATACCTATCACAAAAGGACATGTCACTTCATCTGACCAATAGCAATTGTTTATACAAACAAATTGCAAGCCAAAGCACATAACAAGCAAGCCTGAAACAAGCCATAGCATCACATTCTCATTTTCACTCCATAGAGCAAAAGCATTAGAAACACTCTCCTCAGGCCATAAACTCAGAAACAAACTTCACAAACCTTCTCACCATGCTTCACTGAACCCAAACCAACCATCAAAGTAGCCTGAAACTCAAAGAACCAGAAATACGATCCTCACCTGAGCTTGAACAGAACTTCTGTAAACTCTCAAACCAGCCCAAATGAATTTGTTCTAAGCCTTTCAGAAGCATAAGGGAGGTCATAGGAGTGGATTGCACAAGGAGAAAGGGCCAGAAAGTTGCAGACTGAAAAGCTTCAAACTCAGGTAGCTTCATGAACTTTTTTTCCAGAAATGGATTTTTAAGTTCTTAATAGCTTCTACATGATTCCCTGATCATGAATATGTGGTTGTTTTCGAAAATGAGTGAGAAATAAGTATGTATGCAGTCTCTGAAACTTTTTGCCCTAGAACATGTTTGATTCGATTCTCCTTGTTTCTGAATGATAAATGTTGTTTGAATGGGGGGTTTAATGCGTTTTTGAGTGGGGAAGAGTTTTGGGCTGTTGAATTTCATTTTCATTGCGTGTAGAGTGAGTTTATGATTTGGAGTGATCGGAGAAGATGACCGGAACACTGTTCCGGTCACCTGAAAGTCATTAATGGTTGGATTAGGGCTAATTAATTAGGGTTAGTGGGTTTGAATGCTGGTCGTCCAGATGCGCGCCAGGTCAATTCGCAAGTGTGGGAATTCAAACCTCAGCCCTTGATCTTGCTGACTTTTCTTTATTTCAGTTTAAATTCATTTTATTTTCATATTAATTCATTTGTTTTCTATATTTTATTTAAAATAGCAAAACCAATTTTAAAATTCTGAAATTTTTTATACAAGTTATTATTTAATTTCAGAACACAAAAATATTTTTATTTTTATTTTTAGCATTTTAAAAATATTTTTAAATATTTAAAAGTTTATTTCTAATTAATTAATGAGAATTAATTAATTAAAAATACTTTTAGGTATTTAAAAATCACCAAAAATTCATGAAACATTCAAAACCATTTAGAAACATTGTCCAACCCTCAAACCAAATTTTTTTTTGATCTTGATGCATTTTGAGAATTTTTCATGGAATTAAAACCATTTTAATGCATTATTTTGATCCAAACTTCCAAAAATCATTTCTGCCTAACCATAAAGAGTTGGACTTTGATTCTTTTTGCATTTTGTTTAGCATATCATGTAATTTGTGAGATTAAATTGGCATGATTTGATCTTTCATTTTCCATTTGATTGGCATTTTTCTTGTTAAGGAACCCTAAAACCCTAGAAAACTTAGGAAAATCATAACTTGAATTAGGTTAAGAGTTGGAACCTCTCCTTTGGGCAATGATTTAGTATAGGTTTAGGGATCCTTTGAATGCATTTTCAATTTTTTATCTTGATGTTTGCTTCTGATTTTGGTTTGTGTTTGATGCTTTGATCATAAACCCTAATTTGGGCTTCCATATGCATCCATCTTGCATTTGCTTGCATAACATGACTTGCCATAGCATTTAGTGCATCCATTTGATTAATTTGACATCTTAAGACATATTGAAAGCATGTTTGATCATTGCATCTTGCATTTGCCATGTTGTATGCCATTTGCATTTCATAACTTTTCATGTATGTTCATGGTTCTTAATTTGCTCCATTTGCATCCATAAGCTTGTATGATCATCCTCATGTGTTGTCTCATGTGTGTAGCATCTCATAGCATCATTAACATCATGTATGTGCTTCTGGTTTGTTTCTCATCATGCCATTTCATTCCATTTGGCATTGCATTGCATTCCTTTATTAACTTTTCAGGTGGTAAGTAACTTTGAGAAGTGGATTTGCCTTCACTTCTCACATTTCCTTTTCATCTCTCTCTTGCATCCATGCTGCATTTTTGATATGTGTTTGAGATTGAGCTTGCTCATTCTTCTTCTTCTTACTTTCTTTCTTCAAGTGACTTGACTTCTTGAATGAAGCAAGTTACTTTGCTTCTCTTTGCTCCTTTCATCTGCTTCCTGGTGGTTCCATTGAAGATCTTTCTTGGTTAAACCTCACAAGCCTTAGGAACAACCAAGCATGACAATGATTAGGGTTTTGATTAGTCCCCCACTTAGTTTTTACCTTTGTGTCTCTTTTGAGTCTTCTCTTCTCATCTCATAATCAGGGACTAAACCCTAAAGGCTTTAAGGCTTTGTGATTAAGCTTATGCATGCATCCTTCTATTAGGATGGAGTGTATAACTTTAATCCTAAGTGTTAAACCCTTAATGTGTTTAAATCCCTTAATCAATTCACTTAATAACTATCAAGACATCACACTTGTAACTTGGGCCTTGCATTAGGGTTCTAATTCTTCCTTAATTGGTTAAGAAGGACTAACCCTAGTGTTAATGGACAAGTCCCCCTCAAGTTGTCTCACAAATAATAAAACTCACTTCATCATCATATCATTAAATAAAATCCACTTAATCAAAGGCTTGTTTTGTCATGAGTTTAATCCCTAATCGTGGATTAAGTTGAGGAGCTTTCCTCAGCTTAAACATTCTCATCTATTATCCTTCTATTAGGATGGTGTAATGAGTCTGTTTAATCCTTGATTATGGCTTAACCTCATTACTCAACACTAAACAAAAACAACAAAAACATCTAACTAATCACAAGTAGGTTAATGATCTTAATCCTACACCAAAGGTGATTAAGTGTGAGAAGCTGACTTCACACTTAAGGTATTCTCATTACCCCTAATCAGAGGGAAGATGTGATGAGTTTAGTAAATCCACTGGTTTAGGCTTAAGCTCATTAACTTATGACAAACTTTCAAAAGTAATAAAAGACTGAAAACACAAAAACAAACAATAATCGTCTCCTCCGGGATTCTTTTCTCATCTCATTCGCTCACAAACGAGAACTTGCTTCTTCCGTCTAATGCAAGACAGTTTGCATCTGTTCCAGACAGATCATACACTTGAGCATAGGCAAGTAAGCAGTTCATAAGTCAATTCATCTTTCAGTCTCTTTGGGTCGAACTACGGTGTTCTGACTTCCTCATTGCACGAGAGGATACGTAGGCATAACTTAACAGTTATCGAACAAAAGTCTCTGTATATTCCCCCTCTTTCTAGCTTTATTCTTTAATCCTCATGATCTTGAGCATCTCACTCTTTTCCTTGCACTGACACTTCTCTTATACACTTCACATCACTTATACACTTTACACTGACACCTGTACATCCTTTTCCAGCTCATTTATACACAGATTGCACTGACACTACCCCTTTAAAACACAAATCTTTTAAGCGTGGATCCCGTCGAGTACGGCGGACAATCTGGGTGCTAATACCTTCCCAGGTTGTAACCAACCCCCTTTCTCAGTCTCTCTGGTTCGCAACCGTCTTATCCATGTTTTTCTAGGCCTATGCAGCATTGCCTTTCCTCCGGGATAAAAATGCCTAGCTGGCGACTCTTTTCTTCTCCAGTGAGTTCACTGCTGTGTGTTCTCATTGTTCTTTTCGCCGACCGTTCGCATATGTACCATATTTGAGCCCGGTCTCATCTTTTGGGAGCGACAGTAGGATATGTTGCTCTTCCTGGGAGTAGCCTTGAGTACTGCTGAAGAAGCTAAAGATAAGTGCTGATGAAGATCACAGACTAAGACTGGAGATAAGTCTCTGACAGACTGATGCTGGTGAGGATGGAGATAACTGAAGCAGATAACTGATGAAGACAGCTGAAGCAGAGGTCTATGCAGGAGAAGGGGTCAAAACCAAAACCAAGATACAATGAAATGGATACCCTGAAATACAAATAAACAAATGTCAAATGATGCAATGATGATATATGCAAATGATATGCAAAGGGTTTGTGATCAAGCTGGATCTGATTATCTGTCTTGATACAAGGTCTATATATGTTCAAAAGTTCAGGATGAGGGCTCAGAAATCCAGTAACCAGGGTGGGGGACTCAAATAAAGAGTCACATGTCCAGGGTTATCACAAGAACTGTCCAAAGTGGAGTACTCTTAAACAAAACCAGTAACAGGGTATGATGTGGCCAAAGGTTCCTGCACACCTGCAAACAACCCATCCCCCTCACAGGTAGTGTTCTAGAACAAGGATCCTCAGACTTGGATTAGTTATGAGAAGTGTAAACACTTCTAACCCGGAGGTACAGTGTTTACAATAACCATAAAAGATCCTCCTCTAATTCACCTCAGTTTCTGAAGGTCATAATAAAGGTCATCCAGACTTAGCAGGCTTCCCAGATAGCCCTAGCACTACAGGAAATCTATAGCACAGAGTTCTTAAGAAGAAACCCACATCTGAACCGTGTTTCATATTCTCGCACCAGACCGAAATGGAATGGGAAAGAACATGAACCACTCTAGCCTAGGTGTCACTTAGGTCCCAGTTATAGGACCTTAAACTCTCAATGGAACCCCACCCACCAAAACAGAAAACCAGATCCAGCACAGTGACAATGACAGTATGAAATATGCATAAGACTGAAAAGAAAGCAATAAATAAAGTTGTACATAAAGCATTAAATAAAGCAAAAACAAACAAACACACATAGCACATAACACCCCAGTAAACACAAATCAAACAAGCGCTAGGAGGAACCCACAAAAAGAACCAGAAGCCCTGGTTGCAGTATAAGGGTCCCAAGCAGAGTCGCCAAACTGTCGCTCCCACCAAATGACACCTGGTCAGAAGGGGTACAGACGCGAACGGTTGGCGAAAGGAGAAGGAAATGAAAAGAGTCGCCAGCTAGGCATTTTTATCCCGAAGGAAAGGTAATGCTACATAAACCTAAGAAGGGATGGATAAGACGATTGCGAACCAGAGAAACTAAGAAAGGGGGTTGGTTACAACCTGGGAAGGTATTAGCACCCAGATTGTCCGTCGTACTCGATGGGATCCACGCTTGGAAGATTTGTGTTTTAAAGGGGTAGTGTCAGTGCAATCTGTGTATCAAAGCTGGAAAGAATGAAAGTGTCAGTGCTAGAAGAAAGTGAAGTGAAATATATGAAGTGTCAGTGCTGGAACAGGAGTGCAAAGCTCAAGATAATGAGGCTAAAAGAATAATGCTGAAGGAGGGGGGATATACAGAGACTTTTGTTCGATAACTGTTAAGTTATACCTACGTATCCTCTTGTGCAATGAGGAAGTCAGAACACCATAGTTCGACTCAAAGGGACTGGAAGATAAATTGACTTGTGAACTGCTTACTTGTCTATGCTCAAGTGTATGACCTGTCTGGCTCAGGTGCCAACTGTCTTGCATTAGACGGAAGAAGCGAGTTCTCGTTTGTGAATGAATGAGGTGAGAAAAGAATCCCGGAGGAGACGATTATTGTTTGTTTTTTATTTTTCAATCTTTTATTGCTTTTTTGAGTTTATCATAAGAAAATGAGCTTAAGCCTAAACCAAGGATTAGTAAACTCATCACATCTTCCCTCTGATTAGGGGTAATGAGAATACCTTAAGTGTGAAGTAAGCACCTCACACTTAATTACCATGATGTAGGATTAAGATCATTAACCTACTTGTAATTATTTAGATGTTTTTGGAGTTTTTGTTTAGTGTTAAGTAATGAGTTTAAGCCATAATCAAGGATTTAATGGACCCATTACACCATCCTAATAGAAGGATAATAGATGAGAACATTTAAGCTGAGGAAGGCTCCTCAACTTAATCCATGATTAGGGATTAACCTCATGACAAAACAAAGCCTTTATTAAAGTGGATTTTAGTTAATGGTGAGATTAAGAAGTGAATTTCATGGTTTGTAAGACAACTTGAGGGGGACTTGTCCATTAACACTAGGGTTAGTCCTTCTTAACCAATTAAGGAAGAATTAGAACCCTAATGCAAGGCCCAAGTTAGAAGCTTGATGTCTTAGTGATTATTAGGTGGATTTATTAAAGGATTTAAACACATTAAGGGTTTAACACTTAGGATTAAAGTTATACACTCCATCCTAATAGAAGGATACATGCATAACCCTAATCACAAAGTCTTAAAACCTTAAGGGTTTAGTCCTTGATTAAGAGATGAGAAGAGAAGACTCAAAGATGACACAAAGGTAAAACTAATGGGGGACTAATCAAACCCTAATTGTGATCATCCTTGGGTGTTCCTGAGGTTTATGAGGCTTGCAAGAGATCTTCAAGGAAAAGCCACCAAGGAAGAAGCGGGATGAAGGAAGAAGAAGCAGCAAGAAGCAAGACAACTTACTTCACTTAAGAAGATAAGTTGCTTGAAGAAAGAAAGTGAGGAGGGAGCATGAATGAGCAAGCTCACTCTAATACAGAAGTAAAATACAACAATGGATGCATAAAAGAGATGAGAAGAGATTATGAGAAGTGAAGGTAAATTCACTTCCCAAACACTTACCACCTGAAAAGTTAGCAACAAGAAATGAAATGAAATGAAAATGAGATGAGATGCAAGGATGCAAACCAAAATTAGAAGCAAAATCATGATGCAAATGATGCTATGAGATGGTATAAAAGCATGTTAAGAGATGAGGATGATCATACAAGAGATGAGAATGCAAGTGAGACATGAAAGGAAGCATGAAAGTGCATGAAAACTTATGAAATGCAATGGATGCATAACATGGCAAATGGATGATGAAATGATCAAACATGGATCTAATGTGTCCTAAGATGTCTTACATGTCATGTGAATGCACAAAATGTCATGGCAAGTTCATGTATGCAAGCATATGAAGGATGAATGCAAATGAAGGCAAAAATTAGGGTTTATGTACAAGATGCAATGCAAAAATCAAAATCAGAAGCAAAACATGAGATAAAAAATTGAAAATGGGAGCAAAGGTATCCTAAACCTATACAAGCTCACTGCCCAAAGGAGGAGACCTAAATCTTAACCTAATGGAAGTTATGATTTTCTCAAGTTTGCTAGGGTTTTAGGATGCCTCAAAAGAAAAAATACAAAACAAATTGAAAATTAAAGATAAATTCATGCCCATTTTATCCTAGAAACTATATGACATGGGGGATGCAATGCAAAAAGAACCATCATCAAACTCTTCATGGTTAGGCAGAAAGAATTTTTCTAAGTTAGGATAAAAATATTGATTTTTTAGAACCCTAAATCCAAAGAAAAATGTCAAAATAGGTCAAGAACCAAAAAGAAATTTGTGTGAAGGGTTTGATAATGTTTCTAAATGTTTCAAAAAGCTCTCTGAATTTTTTTGGAATTTTTAAATACCTAAATGTATTTTTAATTAATTAATTCTCATTAACTAATTAAAAATAATCATTTAAATGATTTAAAAATAATTTTTAATGCAAAAACTAAAAATATTTTTGGTTTCTGAAAATAAATAAAAGCTTGGATAAAAATTTTCAGAAGTTTTTTATATCATTTGCTATTTTTAAAAATTCGTTCAAATAAATAGAAAACAAATGAAATAATTATTAAATTAAATGAAAAAATGGGAAAGTCAGCCAATCCAAGGGCCCAGGTTTGAAGTTAGTTTGGAGGGAATTGACTTCGCGCGCGATCCAAAGGCCAGATTTCAAACTACGCTAATTATGATTAGAACCCTAATTTGAGCCCTAATTACTTTCAGGTGACCGGAACAGTGTTCCGGTCATCTTCTCCGGCTAGCCAAACATTCAATCTCTCTTAATACGTGACCCCAAGCCCTCAAACTCTCCAGAAATGATCCTCACATCAACCCCAACAAGAATCACACAACAAAAATCATTTATTCATCATCAAGAACATGAATCGAAGCAAAACGAAAAACATATCAGAATTTTCAGAAGCTTGTGAAATGCTTAAAACTCAACCATTTTCGAAACAAAACATATCATGGAAATCAGGGGAACACATAGAATCATTATATAACATAAAATGAAGGTTCTGGAAAAATAAATTCCATGGCTACCTGAAGTGAAGCTTTCAACCCAGGAGTTTTCTGACCAGTTCTTTGCCTTAAATCAACTCCAATGACTCCCCTCAAGAGCTTGCAGTGTTTGTTTGGAGTTTAAATGGCCTCAAAATGGAGTTGGCAGAAGTTCAGTTCAAGAAATGTGAAAATCGTGTTTTTGATTCAGGGTGTTTCAAGGCAAAATGAGGGGTGGGAAATGATCAATGATGATTGTGGAGTTGAATGGTGGAAAAAGTTTGGGAGTTTGTTGGCTGAGTTATGAAATTCGAAGGCTTTTGCAAATTGGAGGAATTTTTTCTATGCTGAGTTCTTCGAGGTTTCAGCTTGTGTTGTGTTATGTGTTGGGTTGCTTGAGGTCCACATATCAATCCTTGATAGGTCAGAGAGTTGTTGTGGAGCAGTGTGATTGGTATGGAGCAAAATGCATAAAGTCCACAAAGTTGTCTTTGGAGGTATGGGCTCATGGCAGGCCAAGGACAATGGGGTGTCCCGCGCAGCTGACTTTAGGGAGGTCCATGGGATCAGTTTTGAGGCAAGGCAGCAAGTGGGATGAAGTTTGTGGGGTGTTTTGCAATTATGTGAAGTTTTTACCCTCTTTGAGAAATCTTGATGATCAAGGCATGAAACTTGAGAAATCTTTTGGAAATTCTGAATTTTATGTCATGTATCATGTTTGTGTAATGCTTAGAAGTCAATTAGAGGTCACATTTTTCCTTGACATGAGTTTTTGCAAGTTTCCCTCTTTGGTGCATAAGTGAAATTTTGTGATTTTTCCCAACTTTGCAAGGCCATAACTTGAGTTCTATGATGAATTAGATCAAGTTCTTGTACTTTTTGAAAAGGGAATGATCCAATCTACAACTTTCATGACCAAGAATTTTTCATTTGAAGCATTTTTGAATCAAAAAGAGGAGGTTGAAAAACTTTCCCAAAATGGCAAGTTTGCATTACAAGTCACTTTCCCAAAATGGCAAATTTGCAAATGGCTTGAAATTATTCAATTTTGTGAACTTATAACTTCTTCTAAGATCTAATAAAGATCATATACACCCAAAATGATGAAAAAGACCCTTTGGTTGAATGATTGGGGGGCCTCAGATGCCCTGATTTTGCACTGCCTTGCTCAAGAAGTCATTTATTGATCAGATGCCTTCCCCATTGAATTTCTTCATGAAAATTGGTGTGCATGATCCTTATAACATATAATGACCAATAGAAACAAGAATTACCAAAAAATGTGGAGTTATGTCCTCTGAAACCAAAACCCTAATTTCAGGTCATCTGTGCAGTTAAACTTGGCTCTGCTTCCATGCCTTTCCCAGTTCTTGTGATTTTCTGACTTTCTTGATCTTAGGAGGATATAATATGATGCTTGAACATACATGGACCCTCTTGGGAGGATTTAAGACCTTTGGAGTGGCTCATATGGCTCAGGGATTGCCCAGATCACAAACCCTAGATGCAGATGACTTTGAACCAATGCAGTGAAGCAAAAAAATGCAACATGATATGATATGATTGAACTTATGCAAATGAAAGGATTACAAGCCATGGTGTGAACTTAGTGAGGGCAAATTTGGGGTGTTTACACCGATGATATAACAAAGCCACGATAAATCGTTTCCGATTAATCGTGACCGATATAAGGCCACATGTTTATTTTTTATTTAAGTTATTCTATTTCACAATTTATTTCACTTTATTTAGTCTATTTATTTATTTCTCGCACCTTTTATACTATATTAAATTCTAACGGTTCCGATTAACTCATACACTGCACACATGCTTCCTCTTGGGCAAAATACAATGACATCATTTATTTCTTTGCAATCTCGTGTAAGTTATTATTGTGCCCATTTCCCGTTTATTTTGTACGCAGCTTATTTTTTTCGCCTTTTCTTTACAATTTCGCATTGCTAGGAATATCCATAGGAACTAGAAATCGAATCCTCTTATATAAACAATAAAAAAAACATTCTCGCCTACATTTTAAACACATATAAGTCGGTCGCTATGTGATCACTGTCTGCACGACCTTACGCGTCTAATTTAATTAACAAGGAACTGAGTTTCGGAATCTAGCATTATGTGGGTCTTTAATGAATCACACCTGGGCTAGCCCCACTCATAGTGTTTCATTTAGTCCTTCTCTATTAAAATACTTTAACCCTAAAACATCTAAAATAAAAATATCCAATTTATTTTATAAATTTAAGTACAAAAGAACAGAGCTCCGGAGTCTAGCACTTCGCACATTCTGGAATGGATCGCTCATGGGCTAGCCCCACGCGACAAGATTCATTCGCCTTTCATATATCAAAATATCTATTAAAATTAATTACGAAAGAACAGAACTCTGGAATATAGCATTCCACACGTTTTGGAATGGATCGCTCCTGGGCTAGCCCCATGTGACGAGATTCATTCGCTCTTTCGTACTACAAACAACCTAAAACTTACCAACCCATTCAAATCATTTTTATAATTAATCAACGGAAGAACTAAACTATGGAGTCTAGCACTCCACACGTTCTTGAATGCAATCACTCATGGGCTAGCCCCACGTGACGTGGTTCATTCGCCCTTTCGTTTAAAACACCTTAATAAAAGTTAAACACTTTTCTCTAAAACGAACATTGTTTAAATCTTTCTATCTCGCAAATAAGCTAGTGCTTCAGCCTCCACCGCGAGTATAAGCCAACGCTTAGCAATAGAATACGTTTTAAACAATTGTTCAATAAAAATCACAAATCGTAGTTGCACGAACTACGAAGCTCTGACTTTCCCATTGCACAAGGGAATACGTAGGCACATGGATTTTAATCCTTCACGAGCACCCTAATAAAAAAACTAATCATTTCTCTGTCATCTTCATAATAATAATAATTTAAAAATATTAATTTCTTTAGAACAAACATATTAACAAACATTTAGAAGACAAAGACATTAATCAAACATTTAATCGCATAGTTAGCTAAGAAGTTCTCGTTGAGTACAACGGACGTGAGGGGTGCTAATACCTTCCCCCAAGCTCCACAAGCTCTACCTCTCTTGCCATACTATAAGCATCCGTATGTGTCAGTTGTTCATAGCCAACAACCTTATGGGTCTGCATACCCGGTGCCATTTCTTCCACATGGTTACTATCCTCCTGTCTATCATCAACAACAGAACCTGTACCAACGGCAAAACGCTCCTCAGCAACGACACCAGTACACTAAGAAGCCAAAGAGGCAGTTTGATCCTTTGCCAATGCCATACAGTCATATACTGCCAGGGTTGATTGACAGTGGATTGGTAGAACCGAAGAAACTGAATCCAGTGATTCCTCCATACCCACCAGGATTTGATCCTCGTGCCTAATATGGTTTTCATGCTAATGCACTAGGGTATTCAACTGAAGACTACAAAAAACTCCAGAACAAGGTTCAAGATATGATTGAGTCTGAGTCCATCTCATTTACGCTGCAAGGTCTTCACATCAACATCAATCCTTCGTCTGGTCAGGCAGGTCCATCAGTCTATGCTATGGAAGAATTAGTCAAGGATGGATGTGAAGAGGATTGGTGCACCGACACCAATGAGAATGATGACCTCTAACTCTGAAGAAGGAAGTTCAATTCCCTAAAGCTGGCATTCCCCTGTTTGTTTCAGCATTGTTGTTTTTTCTTTGCATGTTGAATTTGTATTTGCTTGTAAGCATTGTTGTTTTTGAAGGCAAGATTAATTAAATGTTTATGCATCTTTTGAATTAATCCATTCGTATTCACTCGTTTTCTTTCATTGTTATAAAAAAAAATATTTCTCTCATTTTGTTTATCAAACTTTTGTTTTAGAAAATATTGGAGGGAGGATGATGAAAACCAGATACCTAAACTCTCCATTTGTATGCTCTCAATTAAAACCTTGCCAGTGATGTACAAACATTGTTTCAAATTCCTAAACACTTGTGAAATAACGATGATAATCCCTCTATAACCCCTTCGAGCCTAGAAGTAGGAGTTTTCTTTTTCAAAACAAAGTGCAAAAACCTTTAATTTCAAACATGGGGCAGGGTAGTCGGTTCAGTTAATCTGTTTGCATTCAATTTTTAAGAGATCCAGTCCATCATTCAAGAAGGATCAGCTACATACTTTCATTCACACACCAAAGAAGTCGTGAAGAGCCAAAAGTTGTAGTACATGTTCTCTATCCTCCAATAAAATGGCAGTCACAATCGTTCAACAAAAGAATGAGGAAAGGAAAAGAAATACAAAGAAAAAGTCTGCTAAGTCAAAAACCAGAAAAAATATGACTTAGGCGAAAATTAATGAAGTCATCAAATCCTCAAAAAAGCAAGGATGGAGCAAGGTGGCTGCCATCACTTTTAAAATCCTGATCCTTACACCGTCAAAGACTTTCAAGATCTGAGTGAGTATGTTAAATTAACTGAACATGGGATTGGAGTTCATCACGAGGATTGGGTGGGTTACAAATAAATTTTGAGCCTTTTATACTTTATTTCATACAATGCGAACCAAGCTACGTTACAACCCTTAAAAGACCTAACTGAGGCAGGGTTTATTTCGAGAGCATACTACAAAACGGTTGTGTTAACCTGACTCCTAACGATCTTTGCTAATCATTTGTATTGATCACTTCATCTGCTATTTCGTAAATGGCTAGATTCGTTTTGTTGTTTTAATCAACTCCACTGTATCACTATCATATAATAAATTGTGATTTCAAAAACTTGCATAAACGTTGCATTAAAATTGCCAATTTTTGAATAAATAATGTTTATTTGCAAGTCAATTCAGCGTCAAGAGAATCCCAATGAATGCATCCAGTTAGGGAATTCGACTTGGTAAGAGGAGCCCAGCCAGGGGCAACCACTTTAAGAATCAGTCAATCTAAATCAATCTCTTCAAGAGTCAGCTACTCAGAAGTTGAACCTTTTCTCAAGACTCGGACTAGAGTAAGCTATCACAAATGGTTCAAGAAGTTCGATTGCCAGTCAAATCAAAGTTTCCCATCCTAGGAGTTGGGTAACCATGGGCAAATCTCAAACCTTCAAGCACTAGGGCAACCATTTCAAGGCCATGTTATGGCAGGTTAGTTTAAACTTTTGAGGAAAGGAAAATTTCAAAACCATTGATTCCGGGGCAAGATGAATCACACAGGGGCAAATCCTCTATGTGCCTTCAAGTTATTCAAGCAGATCTTATGTCCGCAAATTTTGAGTTCAAGACAAGTGTCGGGAATCATGTCGTCATCCATGCCTCCTTTTAGAGATTCATCTGCAAAAGAACTATTCCATCCTTACCCACGCAGGGGCATATTTTGGAAATCACTGAGTCAGTACATAATCACTCTCATGCGTTAGGCATGTCGCTCCGCTCATAGATTTAAACCTTGCATATCGTCTTACTCATCTAGCATATGTCCAGGTCAAAACCCAACTAAACCAGTACCCACCTGGTATTTCTTTTAAGGGTTATTTGACAGTCGGTTCTCGTCTGACAGTCTCTTTTTTTTCAAATCCAGTTCAAAACCAATTCTTGTTTGGTAGACCATTTCCAAAGCCAGTTCCCATCTGACAATGAATTAAAAGAAACCAGTTCCCGTCTGGCATGTCAAAAAAAATCATTTGTCACTAGCAGCTTTGTCTGAAAATCCATTATTGTTGATACCCTTTAGTTTGGTCAATCGATGTTTCCCCCCAGTAATGCTGGTATACCCTGCAGAAATCCATATGTTGTTGGTATTTGCTTTATTAACACCAATAGTCCTTTAAAGTCTAATTGTCATTGGCGCAAATCCTTTAAGTTGTTTCCTTAAAATTTAAGATGTTTAATTCAACACGCATCTGTGGTTTCCTGATGGTTCCTGAAGGTTTTCTTCTGACTCTCCATTTAGGGAAATTCCAGAGGTTGGATGTTTATCTTGTTTAAAACTCCAACATTTCGTCTTATTGTCACCCGGTCGCTTAGAGCCATTTGATTTATATATGAGTATGTTGCTTTCTACTCCCAGTATCAGTTGGTTGCACAGAGCCACTGCCCAAACATTGTGTTTGTCTTCTTTATCCTTAGTGTCAGCAGTTACACTTGAACCTGTTGATTTATCACTTTGGATTATTTTATTTCCTCAATCTCCAGGTTGAGTTGGTTTTCCCGACCGCCGTGTCGATGTCATTTTAGTTATTTCCTCAACCGTCGTGTTGAGTTTGTTTTCCCGACCTCCATGTCGGCGTCTGTTATTTATTTCCTCAACTGCCATGTTGAATTTGTTTTCCCGACCGCCGTGTCGATGTCATTTTAGCTATTTTCCCTCAATCGCCGTGTTGAGTTTGTTTTCCCAATTGCTGAGTTGAGGTCTTTTTAACTACGGTTTTCAACTGCTGAGTCGATTTATTGAGATCCCCAACAATCACACTTGAACCTGTTGATTGATCACTTTGGATACTTTGAATATTTCCTTTTCCTCAACCGCCGAGTTGACTTGTTTTCTCGACCGCTGAGTCGATGTCTTTTATGTATTTCCTCAACCCCCGAGTTGATATTTGTTTACGCTTGACCCCTGAGTCAATGTTTTTGCTCGACCCCCGAGTTGATATCTGTTTACGCTTGACCCCCGAGTCAATGTTTTTGCTCGACCCCCAAGTTGATGTCTATTTTTGTTCAACCTCCGAGTTGATATTTGTTGATGTTTGACTCCCGAGTCAATGATGTTGTCTTCCCAACCCCCGAGTTGATATTTGTTTTTGTTTGACCACTGAGTCATTGTTGCTTTTATGTTTTCAATCCCTGAGTCGATTTTGTCTTTATTCCTGACCCCCGAGTCAATGCTATTTGTTTTCCCAACCTCCGAGTAGATATTTGTCTCCGTTTGACCCCCCGAGTCAATTAATGTGTTTTGTTCTCAACCCCCGAGTTGATTTCTATTTCAGTGTGACCCCTGTAACACCCCTTTTCTATACCCCCAAATAATCAATTTAATCATTTAGGCACATGTTAAAAATTTCATCAGAGTATAATTAAACATGGTATAAAAGAGGCGTGCCACAATATGCTAGAAATTAAAAACATACAACACCTGCTCACAACAGATATGCAACAATAGGGTAATTTTCGACACGATAACTGATTATACAGCGGAAACATTTCAACAACCTCAAACATATATATTTCCATTCATATATATATATCAACAAGTTTGATGTCAACAACAATATTCATGTCTATACAAAACATCCATCCAAAAGATACATGTACACAATGCATCACAAAAATGGCGCTAAGCCAACCTAACTACCCGGTGCTACATATCAGAGCCGACCGACCAAAAGATGAAGACGAGCTTCACAAAAATATGCCATCCAGCAACCTACTCTACAATGCCTCGTAGAGCATCATAAAAAAGCAGAAGGGTGAGAAACATTATCATAATAACATTGTATATAATTATATATCTCAACATATAAAATACACATAAACATATTCTCACCACAAATCATTCCTCATCACCTATACACATCGCAAAGTGTACTTACACAAAATCAAGCATATTCATCATGCACCAATTCACTAATTCACATAAACTTACTTTATTTATGTTTATTCCTCAATTCTATTCATTCCACATAAACATACGTCTAGCTATGTTTAATCACACATATACATTACAAATGTATAAATCACATACATATACATATATCAAACATGCATATATACAACAAGTATGTTTCATCACACATACTATCATCTCCATAATACTCCAAATAAACATATGCACATTCATGTTTATTTCTGCATATCATAATTAAAATGATAAAATGCAACTCATAGAAACCGACACACGACTCTATGCAGATGCGATGCGGTACCGACTCAACATTTCAGCAGGTTCACTCAGGAACCAAATGGAATCATCGCTTGTTACCAGAAGTAACTCCCCGTCGGGCACACGATGTTCCCCATTTCTCACACCCCACATGGGCACACAATGTTTATGGATTGCTCACACCCCACACGGGCACACAATTCGATTGCTCACACCCCACACGGGCACACAATCAATGTGAATAAATCACCCATCGCTCACACTCCACACGGGCACACGATGTTTCTGGATTGCTCACACCCCACACGAACACACAATCTGATTGCTCACACCCCACACGGGCAGACAATCAATGTGAATAAATCACCCATCGCTCACACCCCACACGGGCACACGATGTTGTTGTAATAATCGCTCACACCCCACATGGGCACACGATCTTACAATGGATTCATAAAGAACCCACATCACAAGTATGCATACATTATGCTTACATGCAAAATGACACACAACATTCTTCAAAATGCATACATATTCACAATACAATTATTCACTCATCTCATTCAATTTACATACATTGACATTCAATTCAAACAATGTATTCATTTGCCAAACGCCACAACATCACATCAACCCACATTTTCATAATTAATTCATTTACGTTTTATCGGAAAAGTCGGGTGAAAGTTGGCTAAGCATTTCATTTCTTAGCATCATTAGTTTCTACGTGTTTCTAGCTTCGAATCGATATAAGGATTACTAAAAACGGATACCCGAAACTAAAGCTACGGATTAAAACACATATCCCCTCAAAAACCTATAGGCTCGCTGAGCGAGAGTCACCCTGGAACTTTCGCTGAGCGAGGGATAGCTCGCTGAGCGACCACTGCGATTTCCAGAATTTCTCAACTGCGAACAGACCTACAAAAACCTTCCCAATCTCCACAATACATCCCTAAACATGATCTAAAACATATATCTAACATCATACTTTGATTACAACGATTTCTAACTGATTAATCTTCCAATTTCTCACATTTTCTTTGAAACCCTAACTATTCATCTTCTCTAAACTTCCATCAAAACCAAAACTCAACCAATCAAACACATACATAATCATATACAATATTAAGATAACAATGCTTATCATCCTTACCCGATTATTTCGTCTACACGGAGCAATCTTGATCAAAACCTAGCTTTTCCTCTTTTCTCTTCTTTTCTCTTCTCTTCCTTTTCTTTCTTCTCTTTTCCTTTCTCTTCTTTTCTAACTTTCTATTTCACTCTTTCTCACTCTCTTATATTCTCTTTTCTTTCTATTTCTATTTTCTACTCTTTCCAACCAAATATCATTTTCTCACAAAAATACCAATTCTACTAATTTCTAACTTAACACTAATTAACAAATATCTAAAATACCCTCTTATCCAATTTTACCGGAAAATTCACAAAACGGTAAAATCACATATCACACCAATATATCACATTATCATGATAATTTCACAAATAAAACAATTATTACCCAAATAAAATCAAAGACTCCACAAAAATTGGAAAAATCGAATCGGGGCGTTACAACTCTCCCCCACTTTAGAAATTTTTCGTCCTCGAAAATATTACTTGATCCAAACAACTCCGGATACGACTCGCGCATCCTACTCTCCAATTCCCAAGTCATATTGCCTTCCGCAGCGCCTCCCCACGCCACTTTCACAAGCAAGCACAATATCCTTGCCCCTTAGCTTCTTAATTTCACGATCCAAAATCATAATCGGCAAAGCTTCCACCGTAAGGTTATCTCTTACTTCAATTTCGTCCATAGGAATAACATGTGACGGATCCGGAACATACTTCCGAAGTTGCAAAACATGGAACATATCATGCAAATTCGAAAGATTCGGAGGCAACGCCACACGATAAGCCACAACACCCACTCGTGCAGTAATCTGATACGGTCCAATAAAACGAGAAGTCAACTTCTTCGATTTCAGAGCACGACCCACACCCGTAACCAGTGTAACTCTCAAGAACACATGGTCACCTTCCTGAAACTCAAGATCCTTCCTTCTCTTGTCATGATAACTCTTTTGTCTACTTTGAGAAGCTTTCATCTTCTCCCGAATCAATTTTACTTTTTCCGTCGTTTGTTGTACCATCTCCGGTTAAACTATCGTCCTCTCCCCGGTTTCATGCCAACACAAAGGTGTTCGACATCTCCGACCATACAAAGCCTCAAATGGTGCCATACCAATACTCGAATGAAAACTGTTATTATAGGTGAACTCAATCAACGCTAAATAACTATCCCAAACACCGCCTTGTTCTAGCACACAAGCACGCAACAAATCCTCTAACGATTGGATTGTCCTCTCGGTTTGACCGTCCGTTTGCGGATGGTAAGCCGAACTCAATCTTAGCTTAGAACCCAAAGCCTTTTGCAAACTCTCCCAAAACCTCGATGTAAATCTAGGATCTCTATCCGATACAATACTCTTAGGAACTCCATGTAACTTCACAATCACAAAAACATAAATCTCGGCTAGCTTCTCCAAAGAATAACTAATATTAATCGGAATAAAGTGAGCAGATTTAGTAAGCCTATCCACAATTACTTAAATAGAATTATGACCTCTTTGCGTATTCGGCAATCCCGTAACAAAATCCATCGATATACTATCCCATTTCCATTCTGGAATATCCAACGGTTGCATCAAACCACTAGGCTTCTGATGTTCCACCTTAGACTTCTGACAAGTCAAACACGCATACACAAAATGAGCTACATCTCTCTTCAATCCGGACCACCAAAAGATCTTCTTCAAATCTTGGTACATCTTATTCGCTCCCGGATGTATAAATTACTCCGATGTCCCTCTTCCAATATCATCTTTTTCAACTCCTCCTCATCGGGAATACAAATACGACCACGGAATCTCAAAACTCCAAAACTATCAACCTTGAAATCCTCATTCTCATTCATCATCAAATCAACAAATTTCAAATCCAACTTTTTCTTTTCACAAACGGTTGAAAAAAAATCATTTGTAACACGTAGCATACCAAGTCTCACACTTCTCGGCGTCATTTCGCAAACCAAACTCAAGTCTCTAAAATTCTCCAAAAGTTCCCATTCTCTTATCAACAATGCGGACATATGTAACAACTTACGACTTAAGGCATCGGCCACCACATTCGCCTTACCCGGATGGTAATTCAAACCAAAATCATAATCCTTCAAAAGTTCTAACCATCTCCTTTGTCTCATGTTCAATTCCTTTTGATCGAATAAATACTTCAAACTTTTGTGATCACTAAAAACTTTGAACCTCACACCATAAAGATAATGCCTCCAAATTTTTAAAGCAAACACCACGGCCGCCAATTCCAAATCATGCGTAGGATAATTCTTTTCATGCACCCTCAATTGTCTTGAAGCATAAGCTACAACTTTTCCATCTTGCATCAAAACACCACCTAACCCAAACAATGAAGCATCACAAAACACCACAAATGTTTTTGTCGGATTCGGAAAAATTAAGATCAGAGCCGTTGTTAACCTTCTCTTAAGTTCCATGAAACTCTCTTCACAACGAATATCCCAAATGAAAGCCTTTCCCTTACAAGTCAATTGCATTAACGGAAGTGCCAACTTTGAAAATCCTTCAATAAACCTCCGATAATAACCCGCCAAGCCTAAAAAGCTTTGAATCTCCGTAACTGATCTAGGAACTTCCCATTGCATTACCGCATCAATCTTGGATGGATCAACACTAATACCACCATCAGAAATAACATGCCCAAGAAACCTTACCTTCGACAACCAAAACTCGCACTTTGACAACTTAGCATACAATTGCTTCTCTTTCTAAATCTGTAACACAATCCTTAAATGCTCTTCATGCTCTTCTTGAGACTTAGAATAAATCAAAATGTCGTCGATGAACACAACCACAAAAAGATCCAACTGTTCATGAAAAATACGATTCATGTATTCCATAAACACACCTGGCGCATTAGAAACTCCGAATGGCATCACGGAATACTCGTAATGACCATACCGTGTCTTAAAAGCCATCTTTTGAATATCCTCCTCTTTCACACGAATCTGGTGATATCCCGATCTCAAATAAATCTTACTAAAAACACGCGCACCAACCAATTGGTCCATTAAATCATCGATCCTCGGAAGCGGATACTTGTTCTTAATTGTCACCTTGTTCAACTGTCAATAATCAATACATAATCGCATACTTCCATACTTCTTCTTTACCAACAATACCGGTGCACCCCAAGGAGAAACACTCGGCCTAAAAAACCTCTTATCCAACAAGTCATTCAACTGCTTTTTCAATTCTACCAACTCTAAAGCTGACATACGATATGTTGCCATCGAAATCGGTCTAGTACCCGGAACTAGATCAATAGAAAACTCAACTTCTCTTTCCAGCGGTACATCCTTAATATCATCCGAAAACACTTCTGGAAAATCACACACCACTGGAAACCTACTTATCTCTACTTCGCTTTCCACTGACCACGATGCAAACAAACCAAACAATTAAGCTTCATCCACTAAAAGTTTCTTCTACTCTTTTGTGGATAAGAAACTCTCTTCTTCATCATCCAAAGAAGGAAACCTTACTAACTTATGATAACAATCTATATGAACTCGATTAAATTGCAACCAATTCATACCCAATATCACGTCCAAACCTTCCAACGGCAAACAAACTAAATCCATAACAAAATCTTTACCATACATGGTCAAAGAACAACTTACACACACCAAATAAGTAGTTACCGACCCTGAAGCAGGAGTCTCAATAACCACCTCACCACCCCAAGAAGACATAAACAAATTCAAACGCTTAGCGCACTCAAGAGAAATGAACGAATGAATCGCTCCCGTATCAATAATAGTAATTAAAGGCGTACTATTAATAAAGCATGTACCTTTAATCAAACGGTCTGCACTAGTAGTGTCTTTCCCTGCTAATGCAAACACCTTTCCGCCGGCCTGAGCTTGCTTCGGCTTAGTACACTTAATACTAATGTGACCCACTTCTCCATAATTGAAGCACTTCACAACATTCCTCTTACACTCGGTAGTAGCATGTCCAAGACCTCCACAGTTTGAACATTTCACAATATTCTTCCCACACTCAAAATACTTGTGGCCTAAATCGCCACACTTGTAACACTTAACAGGACCAGAATTCCCTCCACCGGATCTCCTATCAAAGTTTCCCATATGTTTGCCTTTATCAGCGGGTGTCACATACGGTCCACTTCTAGCTTGTTGCTTCCCTTTCCTCTCATTCACACTCTTGTAATGTGTAGAACGAGCTTTTCTATCTTCTTCTAAGATTCTACAACATTAAGTCAAATTTGAAAACCTTCTAATCCTCTGATATCCCATAGCTTGCTTAATCTCAGAACGCAAGCCATTCTCATACTTAATGCACTTAGAAAACTCAGCAGTAGCAGCAGCATAATGAGGATGAAACTGAACCAATTCCACAAACTTAGCAGTATAGTCAACCACTGACATACTACCATGCTTCAGCTCAAGGAATTTCATCTCTCTCTTTCCCTTCACACTCTCAGGGTAGTACTTCCCTAAGAACACAGTACGAAAAACTTCCCAAGCTATCTCTTCATCATCCTTCTCAAGAGCTTGACTTCTATCGACCCACCAATCATCGGCTTCTTCCTTCAGCATGTGAGAACCAAGTCTCACCTTACTCTCTTCAGCACAGTCCATGACTCTGAAGATTCTTTCAATCTCCTTCAACTAATTTTGAGCACCATCAGGATCGAATCTTCCTTTGAAGATCGGCGGTTGATTCTTTCTGAACTCATCCTTAGCATTCACATTTGGCGCTCCCTGCACCGCCCTAGTCATTGCTTCCAAAGCAGCAGCCATAGCATTGTCGTTTCTACCGGCCATATTCTGATTGTTCCTAAAGACAACAACAAGATTAAACAAAAGTTCAATCATAACAACATCAAGACAGACACAACTGACTCGAACACATGCTCTGATACCACTTAATGTAATACCCCCTTTCTATACCCCCAAATAAACAATTTAATCATTTAGGCACATGTTAAAAATTTTATCAGAGTATAATTAAACATGGTATAAAATAGGCATGCCACATTATGCTTGAAATTAAAAACATACAACACCTGCTCACAAGAGATATGCAACAATAGGGTAATTTTCGACATGATAAATGATTATACAGCGGAAACATTTCAACAACCTCAAACATATATATTTCCATTCATATATATATCAACAAGTTTGATGTCAACAAAAATATTCATGTCTATACAAAACATCCATCCAAAAGATACATGTACATAATGCATCACAAAAATGGCGCTAATCCAACCTAACTACCTGGTGCTACATATCAGAGTCGACCGACCAAAAGATGAAGACGAGCTTCACAAAAATATGCCATCCAGCAACCTACTCTGCAATGCCTCGTAGAGCATCATAAAATAGCAGAAGGGTGAGAAACATTATCATAATAACATTGTATATAACTATATATCTCAAAATATAAAATACACATAAAACATATTCTCACCACAAATCATTCCTCATCACCTATACATATCGCAACGTGTACTTACACAAAATCAAGCATATTAGTCATGCACCAATTCACTAATTCACATAAACTTACTTTATTTATGTTTATTCCTTAATTCTATTCATTCCGCATAAACATACGTCTAGCTATGTTTAATCACACATATACATTACAAATGTATAAATCACATACATATACATATATCAAACATGCATATATACAACAAGTATGTTTCATAACACATACTATCATCTCCATAATACTCCAAATAAACATATGCACATTCATGTTTATTTCTGCATATCATAATTAAAATGATAAAATGCAACTCATAGAGACCGACACACGACTCTATGCAGATGCGATGCGGTACCGACTCAACATTTCAGCAGGTTCACTCAGGAACCAAATGGAATCATCTCTTGTTACCAAAAGTAACTCCCCGTAGGGATCACGATGTTCCCCATTGCTCATACCCCACATGGGCACACAATGTTTATGGATTTCTCACACCCCACACGGGCACACAATCTGATTGCTCACACCTCACACGGGCACACAATCAATGTGAATAAATCAACCATCACTCACACCCCACACGGGCACACGATGTTTCTGGATTGCTCACACCCCACACGGGCACACAATCTGATTGCGCACACCCCGCATGGGCACACGATGTTGTTGTATTCATCGCTCACACCCCACATGGGCACATGACGTTACAACGGATTCATAAAGAACCCATAGCACACGAATGCATACATTATGCTTACATGCAAAATGACACACAACATTCTTGAAAATGCATACATATTCACAATATAGTTATGCACTCATCTCATTCAATTTACATACATTGACATTCAATTCAAACAATGTATTCATTTTCCAAACGGCCACAACATCACATCAACCCACATTTCCATAATTAATTCATTTATGTTTTATCGGAAAAGTCGGGTGAAAGTTGGCTAAGCATTTCATTTCTTAGCATCATTAGTTTCTACGCGTTTCTAGCTTCGAATCGATATAAGGATTACTAAAAACGGATACCTGAAACTAAAGCTATGGATTAAAACACATATCCCTTCAAAACCCTATAGGCTCGTTGAGCGCCCTCTCGCTCGCTGAGCGAGAATCACCCTGGAACTTTCGCTGAGCGAGGGATAGCTCGCTGAGCAGCCACTGAGATTTCCAGAATTTCTCAGCTGCGAACAAACCTACCAAAACCTTCCCAATCTCCACAATACGTCCCTAAACATGATCTAAAACATATATCTAACATCATACTTTGATTACAACGATTTCTAACCAATTAATCTACCAATTTCTCACATTTTCTCTCAAATCCTAACTATTCATCTTCTCTAAACTTTCATCAAAACCAAAACTCAACCAATCAAACACACACATAATCATATACAATATTAAGTTAACAATGCTTATCACCCTTACCCGATTATTTCGTCTACACGGAGCAATCTTGATCAAAACCTAGCTTTTCCTCTTTTCTCTTCTTTTCCCTTCTCTTCCTTTTCTTTCTTCTCTTTTTCTTTCTCTTCTTTTCTAACTTTCTATTTCACTCTTTCTCACTCTCTTATATTCTCTTTTCTTTCTATTTCTATTTTCTACTCTTTCCAACCAAATATCATTTTCTCACAAAAATACCAATTCTACTAATTTCTAACTTAACACTAATTAACAAATATCTAAAATACCCTCTTATCTAATTTTACCGGAAAATTCACAAAACGGTAAAATCACATATCACACCAACATATCACATTATCATGATAATTTCATAAATAAAATAATTATTACCCAAATAAAATAAAAGACTCCACAAAAATTGGAAAAATCGAATCGGGGCGTTACAACCCTCGAGTCATCATTCCTGTCTTTTTGCTTTCGATCCCTGAATCGATTATCCCTTCAACCCCCGAGTTGATATGTTATCCCCAATATATTGTCATCCCCAGCATATTGTCGTCCCCAACGGGTCTTCACCCTCAGTTTTGTGGACCACCATTACCAGTTATATGCATTGTATCCCGCATATCATATTCAGCATGTTCATCATTAAAAAATCAGCATGCTAGGGTTCATGGCATCTCATATCCCCAGCAAAACAAAAAGGAGTCTCTTGATTCCGTAACATTGCATATCAGTGCATTTCATCTGCATTCGGTCAAAATTTTAGGTATTTTAATATTTAATCCTCTTCTACCTCGAATGTCTGAAAACTTTGTTATTCATACCATTCAGATCCAAGAAGATTAAATAGGGGCAACTGTCACACCCTAAATTTTGACCGGACTTTTTTCTCTGCATTCATCAGATGTATCATTGTCCCATATAGATAGTCAGTCATTTATTCATTTGATCATTAAATGTCATTTTTAATTTTATTCTTGATTTTTAGTATTCTTATTTCAATTTAAAATAATGTTTGTCTTATTTTTAATTTAATTACCCTTATTTATACATGTTTTTCACTCATTTTTATAATTAGTTTTAACTTAGCTTTTAAATTAGTATATTTTAATTAGAGTTTATTTGGTTTGTTATTAGGTAGTTCTTAGTTTATGTCAATTAGATTTTTTGATTAAGATTAATTTAATTAATAATTTATATTTAGTCTAATTGATTAGTTCAGTTCTAATTGGTTTAGTTTTAATAAGTTTTTTATTTATAATTATAATTAGTTTGTTTGTATTTAAATAAATAAATTTTCTTTTTTGATTTGATATACATTTTATTTCTATTTTGTCAGTTTGTAGCTTTTTTAGCATGGTACAAATCCTTACTAATGATACATCATAAAACCATCCTTGCCAATTACCCACCAAATAAAAGCAAGATAATGACCCAATGGTAATCTACTGCACTCTGCTACCCAAAGCCTTGCACCATTGACCAAAACAATTACATCAAAATAGGACCCATTCAAACCTGCACCAAAAAGGCAAATTAGAGAAATTCATGAATAAAAAAACTTGTTGAAGAATATTGGAGATAGTTTTAAAAAGAGGAGGGATCAGACATAAAAGGGGGGAAAGTTAGAGAGAGGGAGCGTGCAAAGAGACCAAAAAGAAAAACCAAAAAGATCCATCATCACTTCTTATGATTTTTTTTTACGAAAAAAAGATAGGAAAACAAAAATAAACCTTACGACACAAACACACTTTTTGGATCCAATACCGCACTGAACCACAACCGCCCTTCAAAACAACTTCTAAACCGCGACGAAACCGTGTTAACCACCATGAGAACTGTCTTCACTCACTGATACAAACCCTCATTATCTTTAACCTTCACCCTCCGGCTTCCGTATTCACAACTGACTCCATTCACTCTTCATCAACTTCAACAACAACTTCCACTCATCATCGCTCCAAACCTCAAATCATTCAACCTTGTAGAACATACATCAGCTACAACAACCAAGGTCGACTCTTCCTTAAAACCAACAACACAACCCTTCCGCCGACCGCGAGATCCCAGCGAGAACAAATCACAAGCAGAAGCAGGGGTACATTTTGGCAATGAAGAAGCAAAGACGGAAACGAACCTCCCTCGACTAACTCAAACATGTCCTACCATACACCCATCACAACCGAACCTCCATAAAACCTTGAAACTCATTCGAAACTGCACGAATCAAAACGGATCCAAAACTCGTGAATCCAAAACCGAGAACACGAATCCGCTGCGAACGAAGCTGACACACCGACGAGAAAACGCGAGAGATATAAACCCATGTGTGTGTGAAAATTGAAACCGGAAAAATCTATCTGAAACCCTCCGACGAAGCCACCTCCGACCGAACACCAATTCATCGCGCCTTCTGAAATAGATATAAGCGAGAGGGAGAAGCGTAACGCCGACGCGATTCAGATCGGATTGTTCGCCGACACTTTGGTCTTGAAGAAGGACGTGAATAGTATTGATGGTTTACAAGAGAGGAAAATGAGAAACGTTAGTGTTCTTCTGACTAACCTTGTCCTTCTTATTCTTTTTTTTTACTTCATTTTATATTTTATTTGAATTTTTTAACCCCTTTATTATTCTTTTTAAATATTGATTATTAAATTTTATTTTCTCTTAAAGATATTATATCATGTTGTTATTAAGGATTGGGTTAAACCCATAGTTTTTCTCTTCACCATCCCGCTTGCTGCTTAAATACCCCTCATTGTTATTGTTGTTGTGGGCTTCCTAGGCCCATGTTGTCTTTGCTATCCATACCACAATCAGAGTCCAACGCACCCATTCCCTTTGTTTTTTTATTATTTATTTATTTATTTCTTTTTTTTACTATTCATTTTTTATATAGTTTTGTGTTATTATTTTCATAAGTTCTAAAAATACAATTAGTTAAATCTTTTAAGAATTATTAGATCTCTTTGATTTTAATTTTCTTTTGGGGCCGATGATATAATAAAGCCATGATCAATCGTTTCCGATTAATCGTGACTGATATGAGGCCACTTGTTTATTTTTCATTTAATTTATTCTATTTCACAATTTATTTCACTTTATTTAGTCTATTTATTTATTTCTCGCACCTTTTATACTATATTAAATTCTAACGGTTCCGATTAACTCATACAATGCACACACTGTCGCTCCCGAACATTTGCATCCCGATGCAGACGCGAACTGTCGGCGAAAAGAGAAAAGGAATGAAGAAGTGAATAGAGTCGCCAGCTAGGCATTTTTATCCCGAAGGAAAGGTAATGTTGCATAACCCTGGAAAGAGATGGACTAGACGGTTGCGAACCAGAGAAACTGAGAAAGGTGGTTGGTTACAACCTGGGAAGGTATTAAAACCCAGATTGTCCGCCGTACTCGACGGGATCCACGCTTACAAGATTGTGTTTAAAGGGGTAAGTGTGTGTGATATCGGTGTGTAAAAGCTAGGAATGAATGTAAGGTGTCAGTGCAAAAGGGTGAATGCTCAGGAACTGAGGTTTAGAAAAGAATGCTGAAAGAGGGGGAAGACACAGAGAATTTTGTTCGATAACAGTTAAGTTATGCCTACGTATCCTCTCGTGCAATGAGGAAGTCAGAACACCGTAGTTCGACTCAAAGAGACTGAAAGATAAATTGACTGTGAACTGCTTACTTGCCTATGCTCAAGTGTATGACTCATCTGGCTCGAGTGCTAACTGTCTTGCATTAGACGGAAGAAGCAAGTTCCCGTTTGTGAATGAGTGTGATGAGAAAAGAATCCCAAAGGAGACGATTATTGTTTGTTTTTGGTGTTTTCAGTTTTGTTTTTGTTTTTGGTGTTTTGCATAAGTTAATGAGCTTAAGCCTAAATCAAGGGCTTGTAAACTCATTATATCCTCCCTGATTAGGGATAATGAGCCTACTTAAGTATGAGATAAGCATCTCAACTTAATTACCGTGATGACGTATGATTAAGATCATTAACCTACTTGTGATTAATTAGATGTTTTTGGGTTTTTGTTTAGTATTAAGTAAAGAGTTTAATCTCTAATCACAGATTAATGAACTCATTACACCATCCTAATAGAAGGATAATATATGAGAACATTTAAGCTGAGGAAGATACCTCAACTTAATCCATGGTTATGGACTAAATTCATTATATGACAAGCCTTTATTAAGTGGATTTTAATTAAGGAATGAGATTAAGAAGTGAATTTTATGTTTGTAAGACAACTTGAGGGGGACTTGTCCATTAAACACGAGGGTTAGTCCCTCTTAACCATAAGGAAGAGATAGAACCCTAATGTAAGGCCCAAGTTACAAGATAAAGTCTTGGTGATTATTAATGTGATTTGATCAAGAGGTTTAAATAAATTAAAGTTTTAACACTTAGGATTAAAGTTATACACTCTATCCTAAGAGAAGGATGCAGGCATAACCCTAATTCCAAAGTCCTAAAACTTTAAGAGTTTAGTCTCTGATTATTGAGATGAGAAGAGAGACTCAAAGGTAAAAATCTAAGGGGGACTAAACACAACCCTAAATTTTATCATGCTTGGATATCCTATGGTTTGTTAGGCCTGAAAGAGAAGATCCTCAAGGAAGCCACCAATGGAAGAAGCAGATGAAAGAAGGATGAGAAAGAAGAACAAGTTACTTACTTCATTGAAGAAGATAAGTAACTTGAAGGAAGAAAGTGAGAGAGGGAACATAAGTGAGTCAAATTCACTTCAAAGACAAGTTAAAATGCACATGAATGAGATAAGAAGGAGTGAGAAGTGAAGGCAAATCCACCTCTCACAATGATTTATCAAAATTTCCTTAAATGGTTAGTATGAATGCATAAGGTATAAAGTATAAAGAAATGAATTGAAATGAGATGAAATGAGATGTAAAGACCAAAGTAAGAAGTGATTATACAATGAAAATGACATATGAGATGATGCAATGTCATACAATGTGCATATGAATGATCATACAAGGATGGGATGCCAGGAAAGCATGCTTGGAAGCTTGAAAACACATAGATGTTTATGAGATGAAATGAATGCAAAGCATAGAAAATGAATGAAGAAAGGATCAAGCAATGTTCAAACATGTATTAAGATGTCTAAGATGTCATGCAAAAGAATGGAATGGCATGGCAAGTTCATGTGATGATGAATATGCAAGATGGATGCAAATGAGCATGAGAAATTAGGATTTGATGGACATGTGAGATGCAAATGACCAAAACAGGAGCAATCAACATGATAAAAATTTGAAATCAAACTCAAACAAACCCTAATCTCATACTAGGTCACACCCCAAAGGAGAAAGTCAAAAGCCTATCCTATTGCAAGTTATAATTTTTCTAAGTTTACTAGGGTTTTTGGGTGATTCAAAAGGAAAAATGCAAATCAAATTGAAAATACAAGATAAATTCATTAGGAAAATAACCTAGAAACTACATGCAATTCAAACTCTTCTTGGTTAGGCAGAAATGATTTTTCAAAGTTAGGGTTAAAAATTGTGATTTTAATGAACCCTAATTCAAAGAAAATTGGGAAACTATGATCAAACCTAAAAATAAATTTGTATGAAGAGTTTGAAACTTTTTCTAAATGCATTGGGATGGTTCATGATTTTTTTGGTGATTTTTAGAAACCTAAATGCATTTTTAATTAATTAAAATACTTTAATTAATTAAACATAACATTTAAATATTTTAAAAATACTTTTTATATGCAAAAAATAAAATAAAAATCATTTTCAGATTGAGAAAAATATTTGAAATTAGAATGCAAAGTTTCATATTTTTTGAATAAGCTTTTCTTTTTTAAATAAAATGAGAAAGAAAATGCAAAGAAAATAAAATAAAAATAAAATAAAATGGAAGTATGCAGATCCAAAGGCCAGGATTCAAACTGGGGAGGGAAATGTTGACTAGCGCGCTATCCAAAGGCTGAGGTTTAATTTGAGATTTTTAAATTAATTAAACCTAATTAAAACTAATTAATTAAAATTAGGGTTAATGGATCAATCTGGGTCGTCCACACGCGCGGGTAAAAACAATCTAAGGGTCCTAATTTAAACCTGGCTAATTAATGGGGATTAGCCCTAATTAAACTCAAGTGGCCGGAGAAGAACTCCGGTCGTCTTCTCTGGCGTGTCTCTCACTTGAGTTTGCTCAAAACACCACCCGAAGCCCCCAAAATCTCCAGAATGAATCAACCAACATCCCTAAACAAGAATCTAACCCCAAAATTCATTTATCATGCACCCAAATCAAGAATCTAACAAGAACATAAAAATGGATAAAATTTCAGAACAAGCATACACACTCATCTCTCAACCATTTTTCATCATTCAAAGCTCATTGTAATCAGGATAACATGTTCTTTCATATTGCAACATAAAATACAAGTTCTGGAAAAATGATTTGAGATGACTACCTGAGATGATGAACTACAAATATGGACTTTCAGAGCTCCTCCTTTGTGCAATCCAACCCCTTTGAGTCCCCAGAGGCTATTGAGAAGCTTTGCAAGAGTTTAAAAGGCCTCCTTTGTGAGTTTCAGTTCTGAGAGGTGAGAAATCGTGTTTATGATTCAGAGGCTTTTTGGGCAAAATGAAGGGTGGTTTGTGTTCCTTATGACACGAGTGATTGAATGGTGACGGGAGTTTTGAGTTTGAATGGTTATGCTGAGAGATTCGAAGAGAGGAAGGTTTTGCAAGTTTTGTGATTCTGACCTTAGGGTTGCATTTAGGCTTTCTTGTTATGTGTTTTGTGATCCATGATGTTTGTTTAAACCAATGGGATTGCCCAGAAAGTGGGTGGTGGCACAACTTGATTGGTATGGGCTAAGTTGCAAAAAGTCAAGGTTATGTGTACTTGAAGCATGGCATGGGTCAGAGCTTGTTTGAAGGGGTGTTTGGCCTCAGCTTGCATCAAGGATGGCCTTTGGATCAATGTTATGCAGCTGAAAGGCTTGGATGAAGAGTTCTCATGGTTTATGCAAATTTCCCTCTTTAATGTTTCTTGTGATTCAAGTCATGAAATGCTTCAAATCTTGGACCAATTCTGATCTTTGGATGCTCCCTTGACATGTTGTAACATATTTGTGTACATTAGAAGTCATTTAGAAGCTTGAACATGCCAATATGCAAAATCCCTCTTTGGCATGAAACTTGAAATTATGTGATTTTTGCCAACTTTCAAAGGCCATATCTTGAGTTCTAAGATGAATCAAGACATGTTCTTGTACTTTTTGAAAAGGGAAAGACCTAATCTAAAATTTCATGCCCAAGAAATTTTCATTTGAAGCATTTTGGGGCATGAAAGAGGAGGTTGAAAATCTTTCCCAAATTGGAAAGTTTACATTTCAAGTCATTTCCAAAAATGGCAAGTTTGTAATTGGCTCAAAATTCTTCAATCTTGTGAACTTCCTACCACTTCTAAGATCAAATAAAGATCATAGAACTTCAATTTGATGAAAATGACCCTTTAGTTCCATTGTTGGGGGCCTCAGATGCCCTGATTTTAACTTAACTTGCTCAAGAAGTTACCTAGTGAATAGATGACTTCCACAATGAATTTCTTCATCAAACTTGGTACACATGATCCTTATAACATATTAAGAACATTAGAAACAAGAATGAACAAAAATATTGGAGTTAAGGCCTCTGAAACCAAAACCCTAATTTTGGTCATCTGTGTAGTGAAAACCCTAGCTCTGCTTCCATGCCTGTGTCAATTCTTGTGATCCCTTGACTTTCATGAACTTCGGGGAGCATAATATGATCATAGAACACACATGGACCCTCTTGTAAAGCTTTAAGACCTTTAGGATGGCTCAGATGAACTCTTGGATTGCTTAGATCACAAACCCTAGATGCAGATGAACTTGAACTATGCAGTGAAGCAAACATGCAATATGAGATAGTATGCTAATGCAAAAATGAAAGATCACAAGCCATGGTGTGATAAAGAGTGGGGGAAAATTTGAGGTGTTTACAACTGCCCCTATTCAAACATGAGTTAGCTGTGCAGGGTGTAAGCGCCTGGCTTAACAGACAAACAAGATAACTTGTGGTTGAATACCAAAGACAGTCTGAAATTTGCACTCGTTGGGGATAAGAAGAAAAGGGATATAAATTGTAAAAGATAGTATAGTATGATTATCAAATGAAAACGATGGAGGACGACCATCGAGCAGAGGATGACTGCTGGGGATAAAGTGGTAAGTAAAGCAATGACGGGGACGGCCGACAATCTGGGTAAATTAAGAGGTCATGATGGGGACGACCATCGGATAAAGAAATAAGATTCTCTAGGGGTTAAAGCAATGATGAGGATGGCCATCAGGCTTTGTAAAGTAAAATAAACAACGATGGGGACGACCATTGGTTAAAATAATAAATGAAATACTGATGAGGGACGGTCATCAAAGGTGAAGGACGATCACCTAGCAGGGGACGACTGCTCTTTATCACGACATAGGACGAATGTCAGATAGAAAAGGCCGACGATAGGGACGGCCATCAGATAAGCATGATGAAGGACGATCATCAAGAGGTGAAGGACGATCACCTAGCAGGGTACGGATGCTCTCGGGGTTTATCACGACATAGGACGAATATCGGATAACAAGATCAACGATGGGGACAACCATCAGATAAAATGATGAGGGACGGTCATCAAAAGGTGAAGGACAATCACCTAGCAGGGAACGACTGCTAAAAATGTATCACGACATAGGAAGAATGCCGGATAGAAGGTTCCAATAATGGAAATTCCGCTGGGGAAAGGATGAGGGACATTCATGCTAAAAATGTATCACGATATAGGATGAATGTCGGATAGGAGAAAGTTGTTCTGTTGACGACTTACTGGGGAATCGTAAACACGGACGAGTGCTTGCGCTTTCAGGAATAAAGGATATAAGTGTTTGACAATGTGTATAGATTAAAGATGTGGACGAGCATCCTAGGGACCATGATACGGACGAGTATCGGTAGAAACAAACGATGATGCGTGTTCAAAGATGATGATACGGACGAGTATCAACTGGTTAACAAGGAATACAGACGAGTGTAAAATCTGCTGAGGAGTGATATACGATGATACGGACAAGTATCAAAGGACCCCTGTATTGGTATGCACAAGTATTGATTTGTTGGTGAGGTATGAGCAAGACACGGACGAGTGTTTGATTTGCTGGGGAAGTATGACACGGACGAGTGTCCAATATAGAAGTATAAACAAGCATCTGTTTTGAGAGTGCAAAGGAGATGCTTCGGCTTTCTGTGGGGATGTAAGATGACACAGACGAGTGTCGAGAAGAGCGTGTTAAGAACAAGTATATGCTTGCGGAAAGTGTTCTGGCAACCTTACTGGGGAAGGATGACACGGACGAGTGTCAAAAAGAGCACGTATAGGTATCTGTATTTGAGAGTGCAAAGGGGACGCTTTGGATTTTATGTGCAGGGGATGTATTTGTATATTGCTGATGAAATATTGATGGTATTTGTAGGTGACTGGCTCAAACCTAGCTTGTGATCATGCAAATGTTTGACTTTTGCCGTAATGCTCCGTATTAGACGGAATGCTACGCTTATTTGGCGAACAAGATGCGAATGCTATGATTATGAAAAAGAGAAACTGATCCAAGACACGGATCCCGCGGGGATAAAGATCTCTGGCTGATCTGTTTGGAGGGATAACCCGGCTGGAAAAAAGATCATTGCTAGATCTGTCCGGAGGGAGAATTCTGCTTAGGGAAATAGATAAATGGCGGATCTATCCGGGGGGAGAGCTTAGCTGGGGAGAAGGAAGTTTTAGCCACTCCATTGGGGAAGTGTTTCAGGTATTGCTCTACCGGGGAGAGAATGGAAACTCTGTGGGGAAACGGTTCCATTAACTCTGCTGGGGATGAGAGAGATCTGACACTCTGGTGGGGGATAGGAAATTCTTTGATCACCATGCTGTGAAATAGTTGTCAGGCACTGCTCGGGAGGTCCTGCTCGGGGAGAAGATAACCTCTGGGAAGTAGCATGTTGGGGATTCAATGCTTGATATGCCCCCTGTTGCGTATTGAATACCTGCAACCTGTTAAGATAAAGGAAAACACGCAAGTATCCTGAGGTATCCCTAACCGGATTCCACCATAAGGGTTAGACTTATCTGAAAGTAATATATTTCCTGTAAGCATTTTATTAAGAATGGCTCATATGTTTTTACGCAAGTGTTGTTTTATGAACATTGGACATATTGCAAACGAAACAAAAATGTACAAGGCAAGGTGTGACTGAAAACTCTGATTTTATTAATTCGGGTGCCTTGAATTGGCAAGTACATTCAAAAGAAGCGAATCCTCTGGAATAAGGAGATTACTGTAAATTGAGAAAATAAAAGTGTTGGCAATGTTTGAAGATGACGCTCTAGTGAGCTTCCTTTGCAATGACCCGTATGACCTTGACGTTCTTCTTATCTTGCTTTCTGAAGAAGGCTGATTCTGACCGCTGCTTTGTCCTTTCGAAGCTTGCCATGTTGTGAGTGATACAGATGAATTTAGAATGCAGTTGTTCGCTTATTCCCTGATTTTGCATGGATCACCCTTTCGGGTTTTCAATCCACCGGGATACCCATTTTTGCCTGAGCTGTCCAATGCGGCTTTTCAACTCAGCGGGTGTACATTTTTTCAATTTTTCCCTTATTTTTGCCCGAGTCTTTTATTCTGTTTTTGACTCGCTGGGATGCCCTATTTTTTTCCTGGACTCACATTCTGTTTTTATGTGTAGCGGGTCATTTTATGCGAAGTATTTTTTAACTGCATCTGAATTCACAGGGGATAAGAAATCCTCGCCATCCATAGTAGTGAGCATCAGTGCTCCACCAGAGAAGACTTTTTTTACTATGAATGGGCCTTCGTAGTTTGGCGTCCATTTCCCCTGTGGTCTGTATGAGGAGGAAGAAGTCTTTTCAGCACAAGCTCTCCCACTTGGTATTCTCGAAGTCTGACTTTCAGATCGAAGGCTTTCTTCATCCGCTTCTAATATAACTGCCCATGACAGATGGCAGCTAGCCTTTTCTCCTCGATCAGATTCAGTTGATTGTACCGAGACCGGACCCATTCTGCTTCATCCAGTTTTACATCCATCATTACCCGTAAGGAGGGTAGTTCAACTTCAACAGGTAGGACAACTTCCATGCCATACACAAGTTGATAAGGCATTGCCCCAGTAGATGTTTTGATTGAGGTTCAGTACCCATGCAAGGAAAATAGTAGCATCTCATGCCAGTCTTTATAAGTAACCACCATCTTCTGCACAATCTTCTTGATGTTCTTGTTAGCGGCCTCAACAGCGCCATCCATCTTTGGCCTGTAAGGAGAAGAGTTGTGATGTTGGATTTTGAAGTCCCGACACAGTTCTGGCATCATTTTGTTGTTAAAATTGGAACCGTTATCAATAATGATTCGCTCGGGAACTCCATATCGACAGATGATATCTCTTTTCAGAAATCTGGCTACCACTTGTCTGGTGACGTTTGCATACAGAGCTGCTTCAACCCATTTGGTGAAGTAATCAATGGCTACCAGGATGAATCTGTGGCCATTTGAAGCAGTCGGTTCAATTTTTCAATCATGTCAATGCCCCACATGGCAAAGGGCCAAGGTGAAGACATTACATTCAAAGGATTTGGAGGCACATGCACTTTATCTGCGTAGATCTGGCACTTGTGGCATTTTCTGGCATATGCACAATAGTCTGCATCCATTGTGATCCAGTAGTAACCTGATCTTAATAATTTCTTTGCCATTGCATGCTCTCCCGCATGGGTACCAAAAGAACCTTCATGCACCTCGTGCATAAGTAGGTCTGCTTCCTTCTTGTCAACACACCTGAACAGAACCATGTCAAAGTTTCGCTTGTATAATGAATCATCAGCATTGAGGAATAAACTACCGGCCAGTCTTCTTAATGTCTTTTTATCATTAGGTGATGCCTCGGGTCGGTACGTCTGATTCTCTAAGAAGCATTTGATGTCATGATACCAAGGTTTGTCATCACTAGCAATGTCCACAGAGAATACATATGTCGGTCTGTCTAGCCTGGATATCAAAATCCGAGGTACATAATTTGCATTTTGAACTTTGATCATGGAGGAAATGGTAGCTAAAGCATCTGCAAACTTATTTTCATCTCGAGGGATCTATTCAAGCTTGACTGTTGTGAAGAAAGTCAATAACCTCCTCGTATAGTCACGATATGGAATCAAATGCTCCTGATGGGTGTACCATTTGTCGTTGGTCTGATTGATTACCAAAGTTGAATCTCTGAATACATTCAATGTTTTGATCCTGAGGTCAATGGCTTCCTCAAGTCCCATGATACATGCTTCGTATTCAGCTTCGTTGTTAGTGTAGGCAAAAGTGAGCTTTGCCGAGAAAGGAATGTGAACTCCTTTAGGTGTAATGAGCACTGCACCAACCCCACGATCATTCATATTGTCAGCCCCGTCAAACATCATAGTCCATCCTTCTTCTGGGTCAGGCCCTTCAGTGTGAACTGGCTCTTCACAATCTTTTGCTTTTAAGTACATGATATCTTCATCAGGGAAGTCAAATCTCATGGGCTGGTAATCATCAATGGGTTGCTCAGCCAGATAGTCAAACAGTATACTTCCCTTGATGGCTTTTTGAGATGTGTACTGAATGTCATACTCTGTTAGAATCATTTGCCATCTTGCAACCCTTCCGATAAGTATTGGCTTCTCAAATATGTACTTGACGGGGTCCATCTTTGAGATCAACAAGGTAGTGTGAGTCAGCATATATTGCCTTAGTCGGCGAGCAGCCCACGCTAAAGCACAACAAGTTTTCTCGAGCAGTGAATAACGTTGTTCACAGTCGGTAAACTTTTTTCTTAGGTAGTATATTGCATACTCTTTTCGACCAGACTCATCATGCTGGCCTAGCACACAACCCATTGATCCTTCTAATACTGTCAGGTACATTATCAGAGGTCTTCCTTCAATTGGAGGCATGAGAATTGGAGGTTCTTGTAGGTACTCCTTGATCTTGTCAAAAGCTTTCTGACAATCGTCGTTCCACCTGACTGTCTGTTCCTTTCTTAATAGTTTGAACAGGGGCTCACAGGTTGCAGTGAGGTGAGATAAGAACCTTGATATGTAGTTCAATCTACCAAAGAACCCCCGAACTTCTTTTTCAGTCCTAGGTGCAGGCATCTCCTGAATGGCTTTGACTTTGTTGGGATCAACCTCAATTCCCTTTTCACTTACGATAAATCCCAACAACTTACCAGAACGTACCCCAAATGTGCATTTGTTGGGGTTCAACTTCAGCTGATACTTCCTCAGACGCTTAAACAACTTCAGCAAATTTATCAGATGGTCTTCTTCAGTAAGGGACTTGGCAATCATGTCATCCACATAGCATTCAATTTCTTTGTGGATCATATCGTGGAATAACGTTACCATAGCCCGTTGATAAGTTACACCGGCATTCTTCAGTCCAAACGGTATTACCTTGTAACAAAATGTGCCCCAAGGTATGATGAAGGTTGTTTTCTCCATGTCTTCGGGTGACATCTTGATCTAATTGTATCCAGAAAATCCATCCATGAAAGAAAACACCGAGAACTGAGTTGTGTTGTCGACCAATACATCAATGTGAGGTAATGGGAAATCATCTTTCGGGCTAGCTCTGTTCAGATCCCGGTAATCCACACACATATGCACCTTACCATCTTTCTTAGACACTGGTACAATGTTAGCAACCCACGGCAGGTAACTAGTTACAGCAAGGAAACCGGCGTCCCACTATTTTTGTACTTCTTCTTTAATCTTCATGACCATATCGGGGCGAGTACGGCGCAATTTCTGTTTGACTAGAAGACAATCTTCTTTCAAGGGTAGCTTGTTGTCGCTCCCACCAAATGACAATCGGGGCCAAGAGGGGTACAGACGCGAACGGTCGGTGAAAGGGGGATGTGAGAACACACAGGAGTGAACTCACAAGAAGAGAAAAGAGTCTCCAGCTAGGCATTTTTATCCCGAAGGAAAGGTAATGCTGCATAGACCTAGAAAGATATGGATAAGACGGTTGCGAACCAGAGAGACTGAGAAAGGGGGTTGGTTACAACCTGGGAAGGTATTAGCACCCAGATTGTCCGTCGTACTCGACGGGATCCACGCTTAAAAGATTTGTGTTTTAAAGGGGTAGTGTCAGTGCTATCTGTGTATCAAAGAGCTGGAAAAGGATGTACAGGTGTCAGTGTAAGAAAAGTGTAGTGTATATAAGTGAAGTGTCAGTGTAAAGACAGAGTGAAATGCTCATGATAATGAGGCTAAAAGAATAATGCTGGAAAGAGGGGGAATATACAGAGACTTTTGTTCGATAATTGTTAAGTTATGCCTACGTATCCTCTCGTGCAATGAGGAAGTCAGAACACCGTAGTTCGACTCAAAGAGACTGAAAGATGAGTTGACCTGTGAACTGCTTACTTGTCTATGCTCAAGTGTATGACCTGTCTGGCTTAGGTGCAAACTTTCTTGCATTAGACGGAAGAAGCAAGTTCTCGTTTGTGAGTGAATGAGGTGAGAAAAGAATCCCAAAAGAGACGATTATTGTTTGTTTTTAAGTTTTCAGTCTTTTATTGCTTTTGAAAGTTTGTCATAAATTAATGAGCTTAAGCCTAAACCAATGGGTTTGTAAACTCATCATATCCTCCCTCTGATTAGGGGTAATGAGGATACCTTAAGTGTGAAGTCAGCATCTCACACTTAATCACCTTTTGATGTAGGATTAAGATCATTAACCTACTTGTGATTATTTAGATGTTTTTGTTGTTTTTGTTTAGTGTTGAGTAATGAGATTAAGCCATAATCAGGGATTAAACAGACTCATTACACCATCCTAATAGAAGGATAATAGATGAGAATGTTTAAGCTGAGGAAAACTCCTCAACTTAATCCATGATTAGGGATTAAACTCATGACAAAACAAAACCTTTATTAAATCGATTTTAGTTAATGATAAGATGAAGAAGTGATTTTTAGGGTTTGCAAGACAACTTGAGGGGGACTTGTCCATTAACACTAGGGTTAGTCCTTCTTAACCAGTTAAGGAAGAATTAGAACCCTAATGCAAGGCCCAAGTTACAAGCTTGATGTCTTGATAATTATTAGGTGAATTGATTGAGGGATTTAAACATATTAAGGGTTTAACACTTAGGATTAAAGTTATACACTCCATCCTAATAGAAGGATGCAGGCATAAGCTTAATCACAAAGCCTTAAAGCCTTTAGGGTTTAGTCCCTGATTATGAGATGAGAAGAGAAGACTCAAAGAGACACAAAGGTAAAATCTAAGTGGGGGACTAATCAAACCCTAATTGTTATCATGCTTGGAAGCCCTAGGGTTTATGAGGTTTAAGAGAGAAATCTTCAAGAAACCACCAAGGATGGAAGCAGATGAAAGGAGAATGAAACAAAGAGAAGCAAAACAACTGGCTTCACTTAAGAAGACAAGTTGCTTGAAGAAAGAAGGTAAGATGAACAAGAATGAGCAAGCTCAATCTAAACACATACAAAAATGCAGCAATGATGCATAAGAGAGATGAAAAGAGATTGTGAGAAATGAAGGCAAATTCACTTCTCAAAGTAACTTACCACCTGAAAAGTTAGTGAAAGAAATGAAATGCAATTCAAATGAGATGAAATGGCATGATGCAAGACAAAGTCAGAAGCAAATACATGATGTTAATGATGCTAAAAGATGATGCAAACATGAAACAAGGCATGAGGATGATCATACAAACATATGGGATGCAAAAGAAACATGCTTAGAACCATGAACAGACATGAAAAGTTATGAAATGCAAATGACATACAACATGGCAAATGAAAGATGCAATGATCAAAAATGATTCTAATATGTCCTAAGATGTGTTATGAATCAAATGGGTGCACAAAATGTCATGGCAAGTCATGGTATGCAAACAAATGGGGAATGGATGCAAAGGAAGGCATGAATTAGGGTTTATGATCAATGCACAAAACAAAATTCAAAACCAGAAGCAAACATCATGATAAAAATTTGAAAATGCATTCAAAGGAACCCTAAACCTATACAAACTCACTGCCCAAAGGAGAGGATCCAATTCTTATCCTAGTTAAAGTTATGAATTTCCTAAGATTGCTAGGGTTTTAAGGTACCTTGTCAAGAAAAATGTCAAACAAATTGAAAATGCAAGATCAACTCATACCAATTTAATCCTATAAACTACATGATATGCAAGATGCAATGCAAAATGAATCATTGTCCAACTCTCAATGGTTAGGCAGAAGTGAATTTTTGAAGTTTGAATCAAAATAATGCCTTGAAATGGAATTAAATCCATTGAAAATTGTCAAAAGGCATCAAGATCAAAAAAGAAATTTGGTTCTAAGGTTGGACAATGTTTCTAAATGATTTTAAATGTTTCATGAATTTTTTTGTGATTTTTAAATACCTAAAAGTATTTTTAATTAATTAATTCTCATTAATCAATTAAAAATAAACTTTTAAATGATTTAAAAATATTTTTCAATTCAAAAATTAAAAATAAAAATATTTTTGTGTTCTGAAAATTAATAAAAGCTTGAATAAAAATTTTCAGAATTTTTGAACAATTTTTGCTATTTTTAATAAAATATACAAAACAAATGAAATAAAATGAAAATAAAATTGAATAAAATGAGAAGTATGCTGATCCAGTGGCCAGGATTTAAATTTGACACGCGGGAATTGACTAGCGCGCGTTTGAATGGCTGGGATTCATTCTGAGATTTGAATTTAATTAATCCTAATTAATTACATAAATGACTGGATTAAGGTTTAATCAATGCATCTGGGACGTCCATTTGCGCGTGGGTCAAACAAAGTCAGCCTATCCTACGCTCCAAATTCAAACCTGGCCCTAAACCCTAATTAACCTTAATGACCTTCAGACGGCCGGAACAGTGGTTCCGGTCGTCTTCTCCGACGAGCCATTTCTCTAACTCTCTCCAAACTCCATAAAAATGAAAGCTAACTGCCCAGAATCAAACCCCACTCATCACTGAATCAAAACCCCCAAACAAAAACCATTTTTCATTCATCAATCATGCAAATCGAAGCAAAACAAATTTAGGGCATAAAGTTTCAGACAACTCATACATACTTAATATTCCACCATTTTCATTTTCAAACACATCATGATGATCAGGATAACATGTAGAATCAATTTATAACAAGTAAATGGAGTTCTGGAAAATTTGTTCTTGATGGATACCTGAACTGAAGTCCTTCGAACAGGAGCTTTCTGAGCCTTTCTCCTATGCAAATTGACTCCTCTGGTCCCCCTGAGCTCAATGGAATGCTTCACAACTCTTGTTGATGGCTGATTTGGGAGATGGCAGAAGTTCTTTTCAAGGGGGGGTGGTGATCGTGTTTTGGTTTCAGTGACTTTCAGGCTGTTTCAATGGTTGGTTTGTGATCAGTGAGTCATGTTGAGATTGTTTGTGAAGTTTGTTTGGATGTTTTATGCTTGTGGAGAGTGTTTCGAATGGTTTTGCATAAGAGGTGGAAAATGAGAATGCTGTCTTCTTGGAGGTTTTAGGCTTGTGTGTTATGTCCTTTGGCTTCCTTTTAATTTGTATAAACAAATGGGATTGGTTCAGAAAGTGGTTGTGGCATAGTGTGATTGGTATGGGAAAGTTGCCAAAATGTCAACTTGACTTGTACTTGAGGTATGGGAAATGGTATAGCTAGCCTTTTTGCTTGTCTTGGCTCAGCTGAGTTTAGGGAGAGCCATGGAATTGTTTATGAGATGAATCAGCAAGTGGATCAAGACTTATGAGGTGTTTTGCAATTTTCACAAAGTTTGGCCCCTTTGGAAATTCTTGAGATTCAAGGCATCAAAATGCAATATTCCTTGGCCCATTCTGATCTTTAGAGGTCATGTGATCATGTTGTGAAGAGTTTGTACACTTTTGCAGCCTTTAGAACACTTGATCATACCATTTTGCAAAATGCCTCTTTGGTAGAAAACTTCAAATTATGTGGTTTTGGCCAACTTTGACAAGCCATAACTTTTGATCCAAAATGAATTAGAATGAGTTCTTGTACTTTTTGAAAAGGGAATGATCCATTCTACAACTTTCATGACCAAAGTTTTTCCATTTGAAGCATTTTTGAATCAAAAAGCAAGGGTTGAAAAAGTTTCCCAAAATGGCAATTTTCATTATAAGTCAACTTTCCCAAAAAGTCAACTTTGCAAATGGCTTGAAATTATTCAATTTTGTGAACTTCTAACATCTTCTATGATCAAATAAAGATCATACACAATCAAAATGATGAAGAACACCCTTTGGTTGGGTCATTGGGGGCCTCAGATGCCATGATTTCGCACTGACTTGCTCAAAAAGTCAACTCTTGATCAGATGACTTCCCCATTGAATTTCTTCATGAAAATTGATATGCATGGTCCCTATACCATATAGAGACCAATAGAAACAAGAATGACCAAAAAAATTGGAGTTATGGCCTCTGAAACCAAAACCCTAATTCTAGGTCATCTGTGCAGTTAAACCTGGCTCTGCTTCCATGCCATTTTCAGTTCTTGTGATTTTTTGACATTCTTGACTTTGAGAGGATATAATATGATTCTTGAACATACATGGACCCCTTTGGAGTGGTTCAAGTGGCTCTTGGATTGCTCAGATCACAAACCCTAGATGCAGATGACTTAGAAACAATGCAGTGAATCAAAAATGCAATATGAGATGCTATGATGGAACTTATGCATATGAAAAGATCACAAGCCATGGTGTGAATGGGTGAGGGAAAATTTGGGGTGTTTACAGTTTCCCCTATTCAAACATGAGTTAGTTATGCAGGATGTAAGCAACGGCTTATCAGGCAAACAAGATAACTTGTGGTTGGATACTAAAGACAGTCCAAAATTTGCACTCACAGAATGAAGAAGAAAAGGGATATAGATTGTAAAAGAAAATAAAGTATATTGTAAAGTGTGGGCGACGGAGGACGACCGTCGAGCAGGGGACGACTGCTGGGGAAAGAGCAATGACGGGGACGGCCGACATGCTGGGGATAAAAGGGATTATGATGGGGACGGCCATCAGGTAAAGCTATAAGATCCTCTGGGGATTAGTAAAAAATGATGGGGATGGCCATCAGGTTCATAAAGTAATGTAAACATCGATGGGGACGACCTTCGGGTTAAACTGATGTAGGACGATCATCAGGAAAAGGAAAAGGGACCACGACGGGGACGGCCATCGGGTTAAAGAATAAATGAAATAATGATGAGGGACGGTCATCAAAGGTGAAGGACGATCACCTGGCAGGGTACGGCTGCCGAAAGTATCGCGACATAGGACGAATGCCGGATAAAAGGTCGACGATGGGGACGGCCATCGGACGAGCATGATGAAGGGCAATCATCAAGAGGTGAAGGACGATCACCTAGCAGGGGACGGCTGCTCTCAAGGCTTATCATGACATAGGACGAATGTTAGATAACAAGATCAACGATGGGGACGGCCATCGGATAAAATGATGAAGGACGATCATCAAAAGGTGAAGGACGATCACCTAGCAGGGTACGGCTGCTAAAAATCACGACATAGGACGAATGCCGGATAAAAGGTCGACGGCCATCGGATGAGCATGATGAAGGACGATCATCAAGAGGTGAAGGACGATCACCTAGCAGGGGACGACTGCTCTCATAGGACGAATGTCAGATAGAAAAAGGTTGCTTTGCTGGCGACCTAAATGGGGAATAGTAAACACGGACGAGTGTTCACATCCAAGAAATAAAAGGTATAAGTGTTTTGACGTTGTGTATAGATTAAAGATGCGGACGAGCATCCCTAAGACTACGATACAGACGAATATCGGGTAGAATCAAATACTGACACGTTGTTCAGAGATGATGATACGGACGAGTATCAACCGGTTAACCAGGAACACGAACGAGTGTTGATTCGGAGGGGACTCTTCTGGGGAATCATAGGCGAGTGTCTAAATTCAAGAAGACATGAGTCTTTGACACGTGTATGGATTAAAGATGCGGACGAGCATCCCTAAGACTATGATACGGACGAGTATCAGGTAGAAACAAACGCTTGACGCATGTTCTGAGATGATGATACGGACGAGTACCAACGGGTTAACAAAGAACACGGACGAGTGTCGGATCTGAGGGGATTTGAGTGGTATATACAAGATACAGGCAAGCATATGTATGAGTGAAATAAATATAAGTGATGTACAGGAGAGTATTCAACTTGCTGAGGAGGGTGACACGGACGAGTGTCGAAAGGAAGTATAATATAAACAAGTATATGGCTTACAAAATGTTCAGGTAACTCTGTTGGGGAAAGCGGCACGGACGGGTGTCAGGGAATTTGTAAAAAATATGTATCTGTGAGTGCAAAGAGGAAGCTTTGGCTTTCTACTGGGGATATGACACGGACGGGTTCCAAGAAGTATATGTAATACATAAGTGTCTGCTTGTAAAGAAGGCTCGGGCGACTTTACTAGGGAATCATGACACAGACGGGTGCCAAGAAGGAGTGTGTATTTGTATTTACAAGTGTAAGGCAAATGCCTTGGCTCTCTGGTGGGGAATTTGGGGAGTTTGATGTATACTGTTGATGGGTTGTCAATATTCACAAGCGTTTGATTCAGAACATGGCTTATGATTATGCAATATGTCTGATTTTTGCCGTAATGCTCCGTATTAGACGGAATGCTACGCTTTGTGGGGAGAATATGATGCTAATGCCATGATTATGCACAGATACCGATCCGGGATTTGGATCCCGTTGCCATGAAGATCTCTGGTCGATCTGCTTGAAGTGAATATCCCACCTGGGGATGAGATCATTGACATATGGGACTCTGCTTGGGGATATAGGTCACTGATAGACCTATCTCAGTAATGAGGGACCCAGCTGGGAGTTTGTAGAAGCTTTCTTTACTCTGTTGTGAGTTCTTCGGGCATTGCTCTTCTGGATGGAGGCTGAAGCTCTGTGGGGAGGTGGTTCCCTGTCTTTGCACTTAGCTGCGGAGGAAATAAATGGCAACTCGGCTGGGGAAGAAGAAAGACCATGGGAAGGTCTTCCTGGAGATTTCTGTAAGGGTCTCGCTGAGGACGATACTGGACAACCCAGCTGGGGAGAAACCACCCCCGGTGTTAAGACTGAGTAGATAATGATTTGTCGGCTTGCTGGGATGAAGCTTTCATGCCCCATGCTATGCTTTGAATACCTGCAATCCTGAAAAGACAGAGAAATGCACAAGCAATCCCGAGGTATCCCTTACCGGATTCCATCATAGGAGTTTAGACACCCCCGGGAGTAAGTATATTTCCTGCAAGCACGTGTTTTAAGAGAAGCATCTGTATTTATGCAATCAATATCTTAAGGACATCGGACATTTTGCAAATGAAAATAAAATGTACGAGACAAAACATGACTGAAAATTTGATTTTATTGATTTATACGCCCTGAATTGGCGAGATACAGTCAGAGAAACAGATCCCCTAAAATGAGGAGATTGTTATAAATTGAGAAACAAAAGATGTTAGCAATGTTGGCGACGCTTCAAGGAGCTCCCCTTTGCTATGACTCGTATGACATTTGACGTTCTTCTCGTCTCGCTTTCTGAGGAAGGTTGATTCTGACAGAAGCTTGATCCTTTCGAAGCTTACCAAGTTGTGAGTGATACAGACGAATTCAGAATGCAGTTGTTCGCTTATTCCCTTATTTTGCATGAATCGCCCTTTCGGGTTTTCAATCCATCGGGATACCCATTTTTGCCTGAGTTGTCCAATGCGGCTTTTCAACTCAGCGGGTGTACACATTTTTTTTATTAATTATTTTCCCTTATTTTTGCCCGAGTCTTTTATTCTGTTTTTGACTCGCCGGGATGCCCTATTTTTGCCTGGACTTTCATTCTGTTTTTATGCCCAGTGGGTCATTTTCATGCGAAGTATTTTTTAACTGCATCTGAATTCACAGGGGACGGGAAGTCTTCACCACCCATAGTACTGAGCATGAGTGCTCCACCGGAGAAGACTTTCTTTACTACGAATGGTCCTTCATAGTTTGGAGTCCATTTTCCCCTGTGGTCTGTATGAGGAGGTAGGAGTCTTTTCAGCACAAGATCTCCTACTTGGTACTCTCGGAGCCTGACTTTCTGATCGAAGGCTTTCTTCATTCTTTTCTGATACAACTGCCCATGACAGATTGTAGCCAATCTCTTCTCTTCAATCAGACTCAGTTGTTCATATCGGGATCGGACCCACTCTGCTTTGTTCAGCTTAACATCCATTAATACCCGTAGGGAGGGTAATTCAACCTCAACAGGTAGGACTGCCTCCATACCATACACAAGCTGATACGGTGTTGCCCCAGTGGATGTTCTGATCGACGTACGGTACCCATGCAAGGCAAATGGTAGCATTTCATGCCAGTCTTTGTATGTGACTACCATCTTCTGCACGATCTTCTTGATATTCTTGTTAGCTGCCTCTACGGCGCCGTTCATCTTTGGCCTGTAAGGAGAAGAATTGTGGTGTTGGATCTTGAGGTCCCGGCACAGTTCTGCCATCATTCTGTTGTTTAGATTGGAACCATTATCAGTAATGATTCGCTCGGGCACTCCATACCGACAGATGATGTCTCTCTTCAGAAATCAGGCTACCATTTGCCTTGTAACATTTGCATAGGAAGCTGCTTCAACCCACTTGGTGAAATAGTCAATGGCAACCAGGATGAATCTGTGGCCATTTCAAGCAGTCGGTTCAATCTTGCCAATCATATCAATGCCCCACATGGCAAAGGGCCATGGTGAAGACATCACATTCAGAGGATTTGGAGGCACATGCACCTTATCCGCATAGATCTGGCACTTATGGCATTTCCTGGCATAGGCACAACAGTCGGCGTCCATTGTGATCCTGTAATATCCTGATCTTAGCAACTTTTTAGCCATGGCATGCCCTCCAGCATGGGTACCAAAGGATCCTTCATGCACCTCGTGCATTAACAAGTCTGCTTCTGTTCTATCAACGCATCTGAGGAGTACCATATCAAAGTTTCTCTTGTACAGGGAACCATCGGTATTCAGGAAGAAACTACCAGCTAGCCTTCTTAGTGTCTTCTTATCATTGGAAGATGCCCCAGGTGGGTATGTTTGATCCTCCAAGAAGCACTTAATGTCATGGAACCAAGGCTTGTCATCTTTAACAATATCTGCTGCAAATAAATATGTTGGTCTGTCAAGTCTGGACACTGAAATCTGAGGTACAAAGTTGGCAGCTTGAACTTTGATCATGGATGAAATGGTGGCAAGAGCATCTGCAAACTGATTCTCGTCCCGAGGGATATACTCAAGCTTGACCGTTGTGAAGAAAGTCAATAACCTTCTTGTATAATCCCTGTAAGGTATCAGATGATCTTGGTGTGTATACCATTTGCCGTTGGTCTGATTGATTACCAAAGCTGAATCTCCGAATACAGTCAAAGTCTTGATCCTGAGGTCAATGGCTTCCTCAAGACCCATAATACAAGCTTCGTATTCAGCTTCGTTGTTAGTGCAGTTGTAAGTGAGCTTTGCCGAGAAAGGCATGTGAACTTCCTTAGGTGTAATGAGTACTGCACCAACACCACAACCATTCATATTAACAGCCCCATCAAACATCATAGTCCATTCTTCTTCCGGGTCAGGCCCTTCAGTGTGAACAGGCTCTTCATGGTCTTTTGTTTTTATGAACATGATGTCTTCATCAGGGAAGTCAAATCGCATAGGCTGGTAATCATCAATGGGTTGCTCAGCAAGATAATCAGACAATACACTGCCTTTGATGGCTTTCTGAGATGTGTACTGAATGTCATATTCTGTGAGGATCATTTGCCATCTTGCAACCCGTCCGGTAAGTGCTGGCTTCTCAAAAATGTACTTAACAGGGTCCATCTTGGAGATTAATAAAGTAGTGTGGGTCAACATATACTGCCTTAGTCGGCGAGCAGCCCACGCTAAAGCACAACAAGTTTTCTCGAGCAGTGAATAACGTTGTTCACAGTCGGTAAACTTTTTGCTTAGGTAGTATATTGCATACTCTTTTCGACCAGACTCGTCATGCTGGCCCAGCACACACCCCATTGACTCTTCTAATACTGTCAAGTACATTATCAGAGGTCTTCCTTCAACTGGAGGCATAAGGATTGGAGGCTCTTGTAAGTACTCCTTGATCTTGTCAAAAGCCCTTTGGCAATCTTCATTCCACCTGACCGTTTGTTCTTTTCTTAACAGCTTGAACAAAGGTTCACAGGTTGCTGTAAGGTGAGATATGAACCGTGAAATGTAGTTCAATCTTCCTAAGAACCCCCGAACCTCTTTCTCAGTCTTCGGTGTAGGCATTTCTTGAATGGCTTTAACTTTATCGGGGTCAACTTCAATCCCTTTCTCGCTCACAATAAAGCCCAACAGCTTACCAGATCGCACCCTGAATGTGCACTTGTTGGGGTTCAGCTTCAGTTAGTACTTCCTCAGACGCTTGAATAACTTCAACAGATTTACCAGGTGGTCTTCTTCTGTGAGGGACTTGGCAATCATGTCATCCACATAACATTCAATTTCTTTATGGATCATGTCGTGGAATAATGTTACCATAGCTCGTTGATATGTTGCACCAGCATTCTTCAGTCCGAATGGCATCACCTTGTAACAGAACGTGCCCCAGGGTGTGATGAAAGTTGTCTTCTCCATGTCTTCAGGTGACATTTTGATCTGATTGTATCCTGAAAATCCGTCCATGAAGGAGAACACCGAGAACTGTGCCGTATTATCAACCAATACATCAATGTGAGGTAATGGGAAGTCATCTTTCGGGCTGGCTCTGTTCAAATCCCGGTAATCTACACACATCCTCACCTTTCCGTCTATCTTAGGCACAGGTACAATATTAGCAACCCACGGCGGATAGCTAGTCACAGCAAGGAACTCGGCGTCCCATTGCTTTTGTACCTCTTCTTTGATCTTCATTGCCATGTCTGGGCGAGTACGGCGTAGCTTCTGTTTAACCGGTGGGCAATCTTCCCTTAAAGGCAGCTTGTGCATAACATTATCGGTGTCCAACCCTGGCATATCCTGATAAGACCAAGCAAACACATCCACATATTCACGAAGCAGGTCAATCAGTTGTTTCTTCACTGAGTCTTGTAAGTAGGCCCCGATTTTAACCTCTTTCTTATCTTCATCCGTACCAAGATTAATCGTTTCGACCTCCTCCTGATGAGGAGTGATAACTTTGTCCTCTTGCCTTAACAACCTGGCTAGCTCTTCAGGAAGCTCATAATCTTCTTCAACCCCTTCATCAGCTTGATTGATTGGATTGTCAAAGTCATACGACGCCATAGCTGTGCTGTTGTCGGTGCAGTCTGAAAGGCACTCTCTGCAAGGGTTTAGATTGTTCATTTTAGTGATTGATTTTAATCTTGTTTAGAAAAGTGAAATAAAGTTGTCATTTTGAAAACATTGCCATTTTATTTTTGTACAAAAAGAAAAATGGAAAAACAGTGAGCGGAAAAGAAAAAAGACTCATTTGCAAAAGATGTCCGATATTCATTGATTGATCTGTTTGCACAAAATTACAAGATGGCCCGATTACAAAATGAGTCTTGTCATCTTGGGCAAGATGCAAGACTTGATGCATGCTTAAAATATACAGGAAATAATAATTACTCTGCAGGAGTAACGCGTATAATTTACTGGGAAGACCAGTTTGAGATATGGCTCCCCGGGATCCTTGGACGTATCCAGCTCTCCAGGTTGCGCTCATCTTCCGACTCATCTTCCAAGTTGTTCACTGCATCCGGGGTGAGCATCCCCCCGCTGACAAAATTGGGCTTCTTAGCAGCCTCTGATTGATCTTGTTGAGTTGGTTTGTAACCCAACCCAAATCTGTCCTCCTTCTTCTCCACAGGCAACAGCTTTCCCCAGCCTTGGGCAGTCCCCTCTTCAACAACCTTCCTGGCTTGCTGATAAGACGTCATGGAGGTTCCCAGTACAGCAGATGCTTCGTTTATGTTCAGGGCCTCAAATCCCTGGCTCATGGTTTCATGGATCTCTCCATCCATCTCAATGTATTTGTATGTAGCCAGATGGCTAACAAAGATATCTTCTTCACCACAGATGGTGATGATCTGACCTTCCTACTCGAATTTCAGCTTCTGGTGAAGGGTAGACGTAACTGCGCCAGCGGCATGGATCCAAGGTCTACCCAACAAACAGCTGTAGGCCGGCTGAATGTCCATCACATAGAAGGTAATTTTGAAGGTCTGCGGGACAATCATCACAGACAGATCAATCTCCCCTAGCACTGATCTTTTGGAGCCATCAAATGCTCTCACCACTAAATTACTCGGACGCAAAGCCAAGCCATCATACTCCAGCTTCACCAAAGCTTTCTTTGGTAGAACATTGAGTGATGACCCAGTGTCCACCAGTACATGGGATAGAACAACACCCTTGCATTCTAAAGTGATGTGTAAAGCCTTGTTGTGGTTACGCCCCTCAGTTGTTAAGTCAGCATTGGTAAAGCCCAGTCCATGACTGGTGTTGACATTTGCTACCACAGTTTCTAGCTGATTAACAGTGATCTCCTCTGGTACGTATGCTGCGTGCAAGACTTTCAGTAATGCATTCCGGTGAGCTTCGGAGCACATCAGCAGGGATAATATGGAGATCTTTGAGGGAGTTTGGTGAAGCTGATCCACCACCTTGTAATCATTTCTCTTTATAATTCTCATAAACTCGTCTACATCTTGCTCAAAAGACGTCTTCTGAGTTTCTTTGATAGTTGGTTCTTCCACCACCACACTCTTTCCTTTTGCCTTGGCAGCAGCTTCTGCTTCGGCATTAGGTCTTTGCAATTGTGAGGTGAAAAGGCGTCCGCTTCGAGTGAAGCCTCCGCCCCCCCCCCCAACATTATCAATCTGTGGAGAAGAGGTTGAAGAATCCAAAGTGATTTTCTCCCCGTTGCAGTAGAGGTCAAAGCCATAATGCCAAGGGATGGCATTACTGCTTTCATATGGAACGGGTCCAGGCACCGTGATGGTAACTGGACTGACTGCTGCAGAGGAGGGTGCTGAAATGGTGTGCGGATCGTAGTAGATGGTGACTGGTGACCTGGCAGGAGGTGCCACTGTTTGTTGTTGAAAGTTGTTGTTTGGAGGAACATATGCTGGATCATAATAAATGGTGACTGCTGAGATAACTGTTGGCGTTGTAGAAGATTCTATTGAATAAATGGGTGATGATGTTGTAGAAGAGATGGTTGTTGATATCTGATTTGTTGAAGTGATGGACGGAGCCATTGTTGATGATATTGATGAATTTGTTGGAATGATTGTTGTTGCAGTTGTAGAAGAGTCAGGAATCGTTGTCAAAGGGATTGCTAGATTTGCAGGTGCTGATGTTGTGATCTGAAGTATGCCACTTTTGATAAGATCGTCTATGCCGCTTCTTAAGTTATCACACCCGTTAACTGAAATGTTGCAATAACCACAACCGAGCTCACACCCGGGGAACATCTGGCACTCTAGGAGCTGAACTTTAATTTCTACCAGAGGTGTCCGAATCTGCCCAACACTGGTGATTAAGAAAGATGGTTTGTCTTCCTCAATAGCATTAATTCTTGGTCCTCCATGATTGGGCATGGGATTCTTGTTGACATTTGGCGGGGGTGCAAAGTTGAGAGCTTTGGAATCCACTAGATCTTGCACTTTCATTTGTAAAGCCCTGCATTTCTCTGTACTGTGGCCAGGTGCATTTGAATGAAAAGCACACCGGGCGTTGACATCATAATTTCTTGGAAGACTGGATGGATCTGGTGGTGCCAACGTCCTTAATTCAACCAGGTTGAGTTTCAGGAGTTGTGGCAATAAAGCGGCATAAGGCATAGGGATAGGGTCAATAACCCTATTTGCCTGTGATGGTCTTTGTTGAAAGGGTCTTTGCTGTTGATTGCTGTTGTTGTTGTTGTAGTTTCTTTGTGGCGGATATTGAACTTGCTGCTGATAGTGGGGTGGTTGTTGTGGTTGATATGCTGGTTGCTGAGGAATTGGAGCTGGAATTGTGACAGCTGCTACTGATCTGTGGACATGCTGAGGTCTGCCCCTGTTGGCATAAATGGCATTGGTCTCACCAGTTCTTCTAGGTCCCACAAAAGGCTTTCTGGGATTACTTGACGAGCTTGCTCCATTATCAGAAATTTTGCCCATTTTCAGGAGGCTTTCAATTCTTTCTCCAGCTATAACCACGTCAGCGAAGCTGGTGGAAGAAAAGGCAGCTAGCCTATCAATATATGTTCCCTGTAGAGTGTTCATAAACATGTCGGCCATTTCTCTTTCTGACATGGGTGGCTGGACAGCAACAGCAAGCTGTCTCCACCTCTGGGCATATTCCCTGAAGCTCTCCCTGGAGGATTGAGACATTCCCATCAGAAGGGTTCTGTTAGGAGCCATGTCTAGATTGTATTGGTACTGCCTGATGAAAGCCTCAGCTAGGTCTTTCCAGCATCTGATTGTAGCTCTGGTCAAATGAGAGTACCACTCCCTTGAAGCTTCAGTCAAACTATCTTCAAAATAAAACATCCACAGTTTTTCATCCATGGTGTATGCCTTAAGTCTTCCCAGAAAAGATTGCAAGTGAGTTCGTGGACAGGAAGTTCCGTTGTACTTTTCGAAGCATGGGGGCTTAAACTTGTGAGGTATCCTTACCCCGTCCACTAAGCCCATATCCATGACATCAAAACCCAAGGAGTTTTGAGACTCCAGGGATCTCAATTTCTCAGCAATTTCATCAAGCCTCCTATCATAGGCTTCATCCCCAGCTCCCATTACAGTGAATTGATCCTCTTGGGGTTCTTCTTGTAAGACTCTGCCTGCAGTAGCATTCCCTTGCACATTAGTAGGGATGTTGATCTCTGGATGAAGATGAGGCCCATATACTGGTGGGTTAACATGAGGCTGAACCCTCTCATTGTTACTTGTTCCTCCAGTCCCCAGATGGGGTTCTTCCGGGGTCTGCCTTTCTACCAATGCCCTCAATCTTTCTTGGCTTTGAGCCAAGCCGTTCATTACCTCCATGAACTGGGTCATTTGGTTTCTCATCTCCAGCCTTTCGTTAACCATCTGGGTCCTGACCTCTGTCAGCTCTTGCTGTACTTGATCCATCTGGATACCAGGAAGGTTGTTGCGAGTAGGATATCTGTGTGGACGGTTGAGAGGGAACACCCGACGGCGAGCAATAATTCCTGAATCACAACAGAGTTAGTAACAAACAAAACAAAAACCTACAAAACAAAACAAAAGTTAGCATGCAATGCAGTATGCTTATTTGTATCCAAGGTATCCGGCTTGGCACTTGGTTTTGACCTTTCCAAACCCTGAGGAAGATGTTTTGATGTTGCTTGAGAGAAAGAGAACTCAATAAAACAAACTAACAAATATATTACAAATGGTGAATCAATACATAGTTTGTTTTTACAACATATGCCCCTGAGGGACCAAAATACCACACAAAAAGAAAAGTACATGAAATGGAAATAACAACAAACAAAGACATCAAACATCTAAGCCAAACTCATCCTCTTTAACTTCTTTCAGAAGTGCTTCAGTTACAGGGCCAGCCGGATGCTCTGTAATGCTTCTGATAAGAAGGTTCCTGGTGGCAATAGCAGCAGTCAGCTTCTTGTGCTTGTCCTGGTCCTTTGACCTCTTCACACCAGCCCTAAGCTTCAATTCTGAGATTTCCTTCTGGGCTGCTAGCAGAGCCTCCTGTTGCTTCTTTTCATTTGCCTCCAACTGCTCAATCCTGTCCTGAGTTCTCTTATCTTCTTGAGTGTGAGCCTCTGTGATCCTGACCCGCCTAGCTTGACTTTCTTTCAGATAGAGATCAGTCCTAGCTTTCTGAAACTGAGCCTCTTTACAGGCATTCTTCAAAATTTTCTCTCCTGCTCTTGATTTCTTGATGTAGTCCTCTGATTTCTCAATCCTGGCTAGATGCTCCACCCTTAGCTTTTCTAACCTCTCAATGTCTAGATGACCATCACTCCTCTCCCAGAGGGTCTTCTGCAGAGCTTGAGTCAGATTCTCATTCCTCTCTTTCAGTTTCTCAAATTCTTCCAGGCCGACAGTAGCTGGAGGTGGTGCTGTGGATAGTCCAGGTGCATCCTCAATGGTGAAAGGCATCCCAGAAATCTGAGCCCTGGCATGAGACCACTCATAATACTGAGCTGAGGCCACATTGTTGCATCTCCCAAGAATGGCCATCCCTTTGGTATGGATGTTGTCCCAAGCCCAGGATGCTTGTCTGACAACAGTTAGATTAGGTTTTATCTCACAATACAGGGTTTCAGCCAAGTCTTGCACTCTAGGTGGGTGAACCAAAGCATAGCCCAACTGTCTTTTGAATAGCAAAGGGTTGTAGTTGATGCAACCTTTCACTCCTATTAGAGGTACATTGGGAAACTGTCTGCAGCTAGTAATTATGTCTCTACCCTTGGTGCTCTAGGTACACCACCTGATGTCATCTGAAGTCAAAGAAGTAAGCCTTCTAGCCCAATTCTTCTGTTGGTGAGGGTTCAAGAAAGCATCAGTCTTAGGTAAGTGTTTGAGCAACTAGGTATGGAATAGAGGAGCACAGCACCTTACCAACCTCCCTCTCTGCTTCTCATTCCTTTGGTGAACAAAATAATAGAAGTCTTCCAGCAAGGTGGGCACTGGGTTCCTCAAAAGGAAGAGATGAATAGCATTCTTGCTGATAAACTTGGGCTCATCTGCAAAAAGAATAACCCCATATATACTGAGGGCTAACAATGCACAGACTGCCTTCCATTCTCCCAAAGAGGCCTTCAAGATGGCCTGAGAAGTGAGAAAGTCCAAGTGTAGGCCAGGGATTCCAGCCTTTGTATTCATGTTCTGCTCAATCAGAATAGGTTCCAAATGCAGTGCCTTTGCCACTTCTTCATTGCTGGGAGAAGTCATTTCAGGGTTGAAAGGGATACCACCCCTAACAGGTACTCTAATCAAAAATGAGAACTCCTCCAGCAAAGGTCCCAACTGGAAATTCTGGAAGGTGAAGAATCTCAAAGGAGGGTCATAGAACTGTAAGCAAGTGTGAATCAAACTCCTCTGAGAAGGGTCCAAGTCCATAACCATATCAAGGATGCTTCCATAATGTTCTCTGAATAATGGGATATGATCTGGAGTAATGAGTGCCTGGACCTGCCTGATGCCAGCCAGCACAGGCTCAAAGAAGTGGTAGGAAATGTTGCTCTTTTTGGGTGCCATGTCTGCTGATGAAGAGCTGAAAACAGATACTGATGATGAAGACTGGTACTGAAAATAAACTACTGATAAGCTGAGGCTGGTGATAATAGTAGCTGAAGCAGGCAACTGATAACTGATGCAGATAACTGATGAGCAGGGGTCTATGCAGATGAAGGGGTCAAAAACAAGCCAGATGAAATGTGGATACCCTGAAAAACAAATTAGCAAATGTTAAATGATGCAATGATGATGTATGCAAATGATATGCAAGGGTTTGTGATCAAGCTGGATCTGATTAACTGCCTAGATATAGGTCCATGTATGTCTAAGAAGTCCAGATGGAGGTTCAAAAGTCCAGTAACCAGGGTGGGGGACTCAAATAAAGAGTCACATGTCCTGGGTTAAATCACAAGAACTATCCAAAGTGAAGCATTCTTAAACACAATAAGAAACAGGGTATGATGTGGCCAAGGGTTCCTGCAAACCTGTAAATAGCCCAACCCCCTCACAGGTGATGTTCTAAAACAAGGATCCTCAGACTTGGATTAGTTATGAGAAGTGTAAACACTTCTAACCCGGAGGTACAATGTTCACAATAACCATAAAAGATCCTCCTCTAATTCACCTCAGTTTCTGAAGGTCATAGTAAAGGTCATCCAGACTTAGCAGGCTTCCCAGATAGCCCTAGCACTACAGGAGATCTGTAGCACAGAGTTATCAAGAAGAAACCCATATCTGAACTGTGTTTCATATTCCCGCACCAGATTGAAATGGAATGGGAAAGAACATGAACCACTCCAGCCTAGGTGTCACTCAGGTCCCAGGTATAGGACCTTAAACTCTCAATGAAACCCCACCCACCAAGACAGAAAACAGATCCAACCAGATAACAGTTATGACAGTATGATGCATATAAAGCTGTAAAGAAAGTGATAAATAACTGTACATAAGGCAATAAATAAAAGCAACTATATAAACACAATTAGCACATAACACCCCAGTAAACACAAATCAATCAAGCGCTAGGAGGAACCCACAAAAAGAACCAGAAGCCCTGGTTATAGTATAAGGGTCCCCAGCAGAGTCTCCAAGCTGTCGCTCCCACCAAATGACAACCGGGGCCAAGAGGGGTACAGACGCGAACGGTCGGCGAAAGAGGGATGTGAGAACACACAGGAGTGAACTCACAAGAAGAGAAAAGAGTCGCCAGCTAGGCATTTTTATCCCGAAGGAAAGGTAATGCTGCATAGACCTAGAAAGATATGGATAAGACGGTTGCGAACCAGAGAGACTGAGAAAGGGGGTTGGTTACAACCTGGGAAGGTAGTAGCACCCAGATTGTCCGTCGTACTCGACGGGATCCATGCTTAAAAGATTTGTGTTTTACAGGGGTAGTGTCAGTGCTATCTGTGTATCAAAGAGCTGGAAAAGGATGTACAGGTGTCAGTGTAAGAAAAGTGTAGTGTATATAAGTGAAGTGTCAGTGTAAAGACATAGTGAAATGCTCATGATAATGAGGCTAAAAGAATAATGCTGGAAAGAGGGGGAATATACAGAGACTTTTGTTCGATAACTGTTAAGTTATGCCTACGTATCCTCTCGTGCAATGAGGAAGTCAGAACACCGTAGTTCGACTCAAAGAGACTGAAAGATGAGTTGACCTGTGAACTGCTTACTTGTCTATGCTCAAGTGTATGACCTGTCTGGCTCAGGTGCAAACTGTCTTGCATTAGACGGAAGAAGCAAGTTCTCGTTTGTGAGTGAATGAGGTGAGAAAAGAATCCCGAAGGAGACGATTATTGTTTGTTTTTAAGTTTTCAGTCTTTTATTGCTTTTGAAAGTTTGTCATAAATTAATGAGCTTAAGCCTAAACCAATGGGTTTGTAAACTCATCACATCCTCCCTCTGATTAGGGGTAATGAGGATACCTTAAGTGTGAAGTCAGCATCTCACACTTAATCACCTTTTGATGTAGGATTAAGATCATTAACCTACTTGTGATTATTTATATGTTTTTGTTGTTTTTGTTTAGTGTTGAGTAATGAGATTAAGCCATAATCAGGGATTAAACAGACTCATTACACCATCCTAATAGAAGGATAATAGATGAGAATGTTTAAGCTGAGGAAAACTCCTCAACTTAATCCATGATTAGGGATTAAACTCATGACAAAACAAAACCTTTATTAAATGGATTTTAGTTAATGATAAGATGAAGAAGTGATTTTTAGGATTTGCAAGACAACTTGAGGGGGACTTGTCCATTAACACTAGGGTTAGTCCTTCTTAACCAGTTAAGCAATAATTAGAACCCTAATGCAAGGCCCAAGTTACAAGCTTGATGTCTTGATAATTATTAGGTGAATTGATTGAGGGATTTAAACATATTAAGGGTTTAACACTTAGGATTAAAGTTATACACTCCATCCTAATAGAAGGATGCAGGCATAAGCTTAATCACAAAGCCTTAAAGCCTTTAGGGTTTAGTCCCTGATTATGAGATGAGAAGAGAAGACTCAAAGAGACACAAAGGTAAAAGCTAAGTGGGGGACTAATCAAACCCTAATTGTTATCATGCTTGGAAGCCCTAGGGTTTATGAGGTTTAAGAGAGAAATCTTCAAGAAACCACCAATGATGGAAGCAGATGAAAGGAGAATGAAACAAAGAGAAGGAAAACAACTGGCTTCACTTAAGAAGACAAGTTGCTTGAAGAAAGAAGGTAAGATGAACAAGAATGAGCAATCTCAATCCAAACACATACAAAAATGCAGCAATGATGCATAAGAGAGATGAAAAGATATTGTGATAAATGAAGGCAAATTCACTTCTCAAAGTAACTTACCACCTGAAAAGTTAGTGAAAGAAATGAAATGCAATGCAAATGATATGAAATGGCATGATGCAAGACAAAGTCAGAAGCAAATACATGATGTTAATGATGCTAAAAGATGATGCAAACATGAAACAAGGCATGAGGATGATCATACAAACATATGGGATGCAAAAGAAACATGCTTAGAACCATGAACATACATGAAAAGTTATGAAATGCAAATGACATACAACATGGCAAATGAAAGATGCAATGATAAAACATGATTCTAATATGTCCTAAGATGTGTTATGAATCAAATGGGTGTATAAAATGTCATGGCAAGTCATGGTATGCAAACAAATGGGGAATGGATGCAAAGGAAGGCATGAATTAGGGTTTATGATCAATGCACAAAACAAAATTCAAAACCAGAAGCAAACATCATGATAAAAATTTGAAAATGCATTCAAAGGAACCCTAAACCTATACAAACTCACTGCCCAAAGGAGAGGATCCAATTCTTATCCTAGTGAAAGTTATGAATTTCCTAAGATTGTTTGGGTTTTAAGGTACCTTGTCAAGAAAAATGTCAAACAAATTGAAAATGCAAGATCAACTCATACCAATTTAATCCTATAAACTACATGATATGCAAGATTCAATGCAAAAAGAATCATTGTCCAACTCTCAATGGTTAGGCAGAAGTGAATTTTTGAAGTTTGAATCAAAATAATGCCTTGAAATGGAATTAAATCCATTGAAAATTGTCAAAAGGCATCAAGATCAAAAAAGAAATTTGGTTTGAAGGTTGGACAATGTTTCTAAATGATTTTAAATGTTTCATGAATTTTTTTGTGATTTTTAAATACCTAAAAGTATTTTTAATTAATTAATTCTCATTAATCAATTAAAAATAAACTTTTAAATGATTTAAAAATATTTTTCAATGCAAAAAATAAAAATAAAAATATTTTTGTGTTCTGAAAATTAATAAAAGCTTGAATAAAAATTTTCAAAATTTTTGAACAATTTTTGCTATTTTTAATAAAATATACAAAACAAATGAAATAAAATGAAAATAAAATTGAATAAAATGAGAAGTATGCTGATCCAGTGGCCAGGATTTAAATTTGACACGCGGGAATTGACTGGCGCGCATTTGAATGTCTGGGATTCATTCTGAGATTTGAATTTAATTAATCCTAATTAATTACATAAATGACTGGATTAGGGTTTAATCAATGCATCTGGGACGTCCATTTGCGCGCGGGTCAAACAAAGTCAGCCTATCCTACGCTCCAAATTCAAACCTGGCCCTAAACCCTAGTTAACCTTAATGACCTTCAGACGGCCGGAACAGTGGTTCCGGTCGTCTTCTCCGACGAGCCATTTCTCTAACTCTCTCCAAACTCCCTAAAATGAAAGCTAACTTCCCAGAATCAAACCCTACTCATCACTGAATCAAAACCCCCAAACAAAAACCATTTTTCATTCATCAATCATGCAAATCGAAGCAAAACAAATTTAGGGCAGAAAGTTTCAGACAACTCATACATACTCAATATTCCACCATTTTCATTTTCAAACACATCATGATGATCAGGATAACATGTAGAATCAATTTATAACAAGTAAATGGAGTTCTGGAAAATTTGTTCTTGATGGATACCTGAACTGAAGTCCTTCGAATAGGAGCTTTTTGAGCCTTTCTCCTATGCAAACTGACTCCTCTGGTCCCCCTGAGCTCAATGGAATGCTTCACAACTCTTGTTGATGGCTGATTTGGGAGATGGCAGAAGTTCTGTTCAAGGGGGGGGGGGGTGATCGTGTTTTGGTTTCAGTGACTTTCAGGCTGTTTCAATAGTTGGTTTGTGATCAGTGAGTCATGTTGAGATTGTTTGTGAAGTTTGTTTGGATGTTTTATTCTTGTGGAGAGTGTTTCGAATGGTTTTGCATAAGAGGTGGAAAATGAGAATGTTGTCTTCTTGGAGGTTTTAGGCTTGTGTGTTATTTCCTTTGGCTTCCTTTTAATTTGTATAAACAAATGGGATTGGTTCAGAAAGTGGTTGTGGCATAGTGTGATTGGTATGGGCAAGTTGCCAAAATGTCAACTTGACTTGTACTTGAGGTATGGTCAATGGTATAGCTAGCCTTTTTGCTTGTCTTGGCTCAACTGAGTTTAGGGAGAGCCATGGAATTGTTTATGAGATGAATCAGCAAGTGGATCAAGACTTATGAGGTGTTTTGCAATTTTCACAAAGTTTGGCCCCTTTGGAAATTCTTGAGATTCAAGGCATCAAAATGCAATATTCCTTGGCCCATTCTGATCTTTAGAGGTCATGTGATCATGTTGTGAAGAGTTTGTACACTTTTGCAGCCTTTAGAACACTTGATCATACCATTTTGCAAAATGCCTCTTTGGTAGAAAACTTCAAATTATGTGATTTTGGCCAACTTTGACAAGCCATAACTTTTGATCCAAAATGAATTAGAATGAGTTCTTGTACTTTTTGAAAAGTTAATGATCCATTCTACAACTTTCATGACCAAAGTTTTTCCATTTGAAGCATTTTTGAATCAAAAAGCAAGGGTTGAAAAAGTTTCCCAAAATGGCAATTTTCATTATAAGTCAACTTTCCCAAAAAGTCAACTTTGCAAATGGCTTGAAATTCTTCAATTTTGTGAAATTCTAACATCTTATATTATCAAATAAAGATCATACACAATCAAAATGATGAAGAACACCCTTTGGTTGGGTCATTGGGGGCCTCAGATGCCCTGATTTCGCACTAACTTGCTCAAAAAGTCAACTCTTGATCAGATGACTTCCCCATTGAATTTCTTCATGAAAATTGATATGCATGGTCCCTATACCATATAGAGACCAATAGAAACAAGAATTACCAAAAAAATTGGAGTTATGGCCTCTGAAACCAAAACCCTAATTCTAGGTCATCTGTGTAGTTAAACCTGGCTCTGCTTCCATGCCATTTTCAGTTCTTGTGATTTTTTGACATTCTTGACTTTGAGAGGATATAATATGATGCTTGAACATACATGGACCCCTTTGAAGTGATTGATGACCTTTGGAGTGGTTCAAGTGGCTCTTGGATTGCTCAGATCACAAACCCTAGATGCAGATGACTTAGAAACAATGCAGTGAATCAAAAATGCAATATGAGATGCTATGATGGAACTTATGCATATGAAAAGATCACAAGCCATGGTGTGAATGGGTGAGGGCAAATTTGGGGTGTTTACACTTGTGCATAACAATATCCGTATCTAGACCTGACATGTCTTGATAGGACCAAGCGACGACGTCGACATATTCTCGAAGCATGCTGAGAAGCTGTTCTTTTACTGGAGCTTGCAGACTGGCCCCAATCTTCACTTCTTTCAAATCTTCCTCGGTACCAAGATTAACAGTTTCAATTTCCTCATGATTAGGAGTAATCACTTTCTCTTCTTGCCTCAACAACCTGGCTAACTCTTCAGGCAACTCATAGTCTTCCTCAACCCCTTTATCTGCTTGATTAATTGGATTGTCGAAGTCATACAAGGTCATAGCAGTGCGGTTGTCAGTGCAATCTGGAGGATTATCTCTGCAAGGGTTGAGATTTGTTCGTTTTAGTGATCAATTTAAATCTTTGTTTAGAGAAAATGAAGTTATTTATTTTGAAAACATTGCCATTTTATTGTTTTGTGCGAAAAAATAACAAAAATGAAAAGACAGTGAGCGAAAGAGAAAATTGTTTGCAAAAAATGTCCAATATTCATTGATATTCCATTTGCACAAAAATACAAATATGGCCCTATTACAAAATGAGTCCTGACACCTTGCGCAAGATGCAGGACTTGATGCATGCTAAAAAAAGTAGGAAATATTAAATACTCTGCAGGAGTAACCCTTATAATTTCCTGGGAAGACCAGTTAAGGACTTGTTGACCCGGGATCCTTGGACGAATCTGTAAACACCCCAAATTTGCCCTCACTCATTTCACCATGGCTTGTGATCTTTTCATTTGCATAAGTTCAATCATATCATCTCATATTATATTTTTGCTTCACTGCATGGTTTCAAAGTCATCTGCATTTAGGGTTTGTGATTTGAGCAATCCCTGAGCTATCTGAGCCACTCCAAAGTTCTTCAATCATCTCAAGAGGGTCCATGTGTGTTCAAGCATCATATTATATCCTCCCAAGATCAAGAAAGTCAGAAAATCACAAGAACTAAGAAAGGCATGGAAGCAGAGCCAAGCCCAACTTCACAAATGACCTAAAATTAGGGTTTTGGTTTCAGAGGCCATAACTCCAAATTTTTTGTTCATTCTTGTTTCTATTGGTCATCATATGTTATGAGGATCATGAATACCAATTTTCATGAAGAAATTCAATGGGGAAGGCATCTGATCAATATATGACTTCTTGAGCAAGTCAGTGTAAAATCAGGGCATCTGAGGCCCCAAATCATCCAACCAAAGGGTCTTCTCCATCATTTTGGGTGTATATGACCTTTATTTGATCTTAGAAGAAGTTAGAAGTTCACAAAATTAAAGAATTTCAAGCCATTTGCAAAGTTGCCATTTTGGGAAAGTGACTTGTAATGCAAAATTGCCATTTTGGGAAAGTTTTTCAACCTCCTCTTTTTGATTCAAAAATGCTTCAAATGAAAAATTATTGGTCATGAAAGTTGTAGATTGGATCATTCCCTTTTCAAGAAGACATTAAGAAGGCTAGCTGGTAGTTTCTTCCTGAATACTGATGGATCTTTGTACAACTTTGATATGATACTTCTAAGTTGCGTTGATAAGACAGAAGCAGACTTGTTAATGCACGAGGTGCACGAAGGATCTTTTGGTACCCATGCGGGAGGGCATGCAATGGCTAAAAATTTGTTGAGATCAGGCTACTACTGGATCACAATGGATGCAGACTGTTGTGCTTATGCCAGGAAGTGTCATAAATGCCAGATTTATGCAGATAAGGTGCATGTGCCTCCAAATCCTTTAAATGTAATGTCTTCACCCTGGCCCTTTGCCATGTGGGGAATTGACATGATAGGAAAGATTGAGCCGACTGCTTCAAATGGTCATAGATTCATCCTGGTAGCCATTGACTCTTTTACCAAATGGGTTGAAGCAGCCTCGTATGCAAATGTCACCAGGCAAATGGTAGCCCAATTCTTGAAAAGAGACATCATATGTCGGTATGGAGTGCCCAAGCGAATCATTACTGATAATGGTTCCAACTTTAACAATAAAATGATGGCAGAACTGTGTCGGGACTTTAAGATCCAACACCACAATTCTTCTCCTTACAGGCCAAAGATGAATGGTGTTGTTGAGGCAGCCAACAAGAATATCAAGAAGATTGTGCAGAAGATGGTGGTCACATACAAAGACTGGCCTGAAATGCTACCATTTGCCTTACATGGGTACCGTACGTCAATCAGAACATCCAATGGGGCAACACCGTATCAGCTTGTGTATGGTATGGAGGCAGTTTTACCTGTTGAAGGTGAATTACCCTCCTTACAGGTATTGATGGATGTTAAGCTGAACGAAGCAGAATGGGTTCGATCCCGATACGAACAACTAAGCCTGATTGAAGAGAAGAGATTGGCTGCAATTTGTCATGGGCAGCTGTATCAGAAAAGAATGAAAAAAGCCTTCGATCAGAAAGTCAGGCTTCGAGGGTACCAAGTAGGAGATCTTGTGCTAAAAAGGCTCTTTCCTCCTCATACAGACCATGGGGGCAAGTGGACTCCGAATTATGATGGTCCGTTCATAGTAAAGAAAGTATTCTCTGGTGGAGCACTGATGCTCAGTACTATGGATGGTGAAGACTTCTAGTCCCCTGTGAATTCAGATGCAGTTAAAAAATACTTCGCATAAAATGACCCGCTGGACATAAAAATAGAATGTGAGTCTAGGAAAAAATAGGGCATCCCGGCGAGTCAAAAAATGAATAAAAGACTCGGGCAAAAATAAGGGAAAATAAATAAAAAAAATGTCCACCCGCTGAGTTGAAAAGCCGCATTGGACAGCTCAGGCAAAAATGGGTATCCCGGTGGATTGAAAACCCAAAAGGGCGATCCACGCAAAACAAGGGAATAAGCGAACAACTGCATTCTGAACTCGTCTGTATCGCTTACAACAGGGAAAACTTCAAAAGATTCAAGCATCGGTCAGAATCAGCCTTCTTCAAAAGCAAGATAAGAAGAACGTCAATGTCATACGAGTCATAGCAAAAGGAAGCACACTGAAGCGTCATCAACATTGCCAGCACCTTTTTGTTTCTCAATTTGTAACAACCTCCTCATTTCAGGGGACTTGTTTCTTTGACTGTACTTGCCAATTCAGGGCACACAAATTAATAAGATCAGATCTTCAGTCACATTTTGTCTCGTACATTTTATTTTTTATTTGCAAAAATGTCTGATGTCCTTAATATAATGGTTGAATAAATACAGATGCGTCTTTTCTAAATTGCATGCTTGCAGGAGATATATTACTTACTACCGGGAGTGTCTAAACTCCTATGATGGAATCCAGTAAGGGATACCTCGGGGTACTTGTGTGTTTCTTTTATCATAACATGATTGCAGGTGCTCAAAGTGCAACATGGGGCATGAAAGCTTCTCCCCATCAACATTGCCAGATCATTATGTCCTCAGCACCTCTTCCAGACAATATCTGGAATGTTTTCCCCAGCGAAGTTGCCAAGGCTTTCTTCCCCAGCATCTTCTTCAAAGCAGCATCAGGAGGGGCTCATTTCCCCAACTGAGTTCATCATCCCTGGCATGGATCCCTACAAAAATCTCTGGGAAGATCGTTCAGTGATCATTCCTCCCCAGCCAAGTGATAGACAGGGAACCATCTCCCCACAGAGTTTCAACCTCTATCCAGAAGAGCAATGTTGAAGATCTCACAACGAATTGACGAAAGCTTCCGCAGACCCCAGCTGGGCTTCTCATTACCAAGATAGGTCTGGCTGTGACTTACTTCCCCGAGCAGAATCATATATCAGTTCTACCAGTGGTCTCATCCCCATCTGGGATGTTCTTTCAAAACAAGATCAGTCAGAAATCATTACGGTAACGGGATCCGAATCCCGGATCGGTATCTTTTGCATAAACATAGCATTCGCATCATACTTCCCCCAGAGCGTAGCATTCCGTCTAATACGGAGCATTACGGTAAAAATCAAACATATTGCATAATCACAAGTCATGTTTTGAATCAGTCACTTGTGGATACTGACATACCATCAACAACATACAGGATACCACTCAAATTCCCTGGCAGAATATCAAAGCATTTTCTTTACGTTCCCAAATACGGGTACATGCTCCTTTTGGCACTCGTCTGTGTCATCTTTCCCCAGAAAGTCGCCGGAACACTTTCCACAAAACAGATACTTATACGTAATCCTCGACACTCGTCTGTGTCATATCCCCAGCAGAAAGCCAAAGCGTCCCCTTTACACTCACAAAAACATATTAATACACTCTCCTAACACCCGTCCGTGTCACCTATCCCCAGCATAGTTGCCTAAACACTTTGTAAACCCAAACCTTTGTTTGTAATATACTTATACATTTTCTCTTTTGACACCCATCCGTGTCACACTCTCCTCAGCAAGTTGAACACTCGTTTGTGTCTCACTCATGTTTATTCACAGATACTCGTCTGTATCTTGTATACACGCTTATTTCCCCTCAGAGTCGGCATTTGTCTGTATTCTTTGTTAACCAGTTGATACTCGTCCGTATCATCATCTCTAAGCATGCGTCAGCGATTGTTTCTACTGATACTCGTCTGTATCATAGTCTTAAGGATGCTCGTCCGCATCTTTAATATATACATAGTGTCAAACATTTATACATTTTCTTTCTTGAATTTAGACACTCGTCTGTGTCTACCATTCCCCAGAAGATTCCCCGGCAAATCCCAATTATTCCTTTTCTATCCGGCATTCATCCTATGTCGCGATACTTTCGACATCCGTACCCTGCCAGGTGATCGTCCTTCACCTTTTGATGATCGTCCTTCATCCTCCCCCCAGCGGAGTCTCCATTATTGGAACCCTTTCTTATCCGACATCCGTCCTATGTCGTGATGCTTTTAGCAGCCGTCCCCTTCCAGGTGATCGTCCTTCACCCTTTTGATGACCGTCCTTCATCACTATTATCCGATGGTCGTCCCCATCGTTGATTCTGTTATCTGACATTCGTCTTATGTCATGGTAAACCCCAAGAGCAGCCGTCCCCTGCTAGGTGATCGTCATTCACCTCTTGATGATCGTCCTTCATCATGCTTATCTGATGGTCGTCCCTATCGTCGACCTTTTTTATCCGGCATTCGACGTGATTTTCGGCAACCGTACCTTGCCAGGTGATCGTCCTTCACCTTATATGACCGTCCCTCATCTTTCTCCCCAACAGAGCAGCCGTACCCTGCTAGGTGATCGTCTTTCACCTCTGATGACCGTACATCATCATTTATTTCATTTATGTTTTTAACCTGATGGTCGTCTCCATCATTACCTTTACTTTTAATCCCCAGAGAGTCTTAATTCTTTGCTCGATGGTCGTCCCCATCATGATCCTTTATTTCCCCAGCATGCCGGCCGTACCCGTCATTGCTTTATCCCCAGCGGTCGTCCTCTGCTCGACGGTCGTCCTCCGTCGCCCGCACTTTATAATCATGCTTTATTTCCTTTTACAATCTATATCCCTTTTCTTCTTCATTTGGTGAGTGCAAATTTTGGACTGTCTTTGGTATTCAACCACAAGTTATCTTGTTTGCCTGTTAAGCCGTCGCTTACATCCTGCCCAACTAACTCATGTTTGAATAGGGGCAGCTGTAAACACCCCAAATTTTCCCTCACTCATTTCACCATGGCTTGTGATCTTTTCATTTGCATAAGTTCAATCATATCATCTCATATTATATTTTTGCTTCACTACATGGTTTCAAAGTCATCTGCATCTAGGGTTTGTGATTTGAGCAATCCCTGAGCTATCTGAGCCACTCTAAAGGTCTTCAATCATCTCAAGAGGGTCCATGTGTGTTCAAGCATTATATTATATCCTCCCAAGATCAAGAAAGTCAGAAAATCACAAGAACTGAGAAAGGCATGGAAGCAGAGCCAAGCTCAACTGCACAGATGACCTAAAATTAGGGTTTTAGTTTCAGAGGCCATAAATCCAAATTTTTTGTTCATTCTTGTTTCTATTGGTCATCATATGTTATGAGGATCATGCATACCAATTTTCATGAAGAAATTCAATGGGGAAGGCATCTGATCAATATATGACTTCTTGAGCAAGTCAGTGTAAAATCAGGGCATCTGAGGCCCCAAATCATCCAACCAAAGGGTCTTCTCCATCATTTTGGGTGTATATGACCTTTATTTTATCTTAGAAGAAGTTAGAAGTTCACAAAATTAAAGAATTTCAAGCCATTTGCAAAGTTGCCATTTTGGGAAAGTGACTTGTAATGCAAAATTGCCATTTTGGGAAAGTTTTTCAACCTCCTCTTTTTGATTCAAAAATGCTTCAAATGAAAAATTCCTGGTCATGAAAGTTGTAGATTGGATCATTCCCTTTTCAAAAAGTACAAGAACTTGATCTAATTCATCATAGAACTCAAGTTATGGCCTTGCAAAGTTGGGAAAAATCACAAAATTTCACTTATGCACCAAAGAGGGAAGTTTGCAAAAACACTTGCCAAAGCCAAATTTGACTTCTAATTGACTTCTAAGCATTGCACAAACATCATACATGACCTATAATTCATAATTGCACAAAGAAATCCCAAGTTTCATGCCTTGAATATCAAGATTTCTTAAAGGGGCCAAAACATCACATAATTGCAAAACACCCCATAACTTTCTTCTCTCTTGCTGAATTGCCTCAAGATTGGATTTGTGGACATCCATGAAGTCAGCTACGCATGGACATGCCCAAGGACCGGTTGTGTTCTTGCCCATACCTCTGATGCGTTTTTTTCGCAAGTGTACGAACACGTCAGAGTAATATAAAAGATTGTCGAATCCACAGAGACCAAGTGTCAATCTATCGTACCTATTGTTATGGTGTGTATCTAAGGCAACTAAATATAAGGGTTTTAAGAAGGGTGCAATGGTAAATAAAATAATAATTTTAAACAATAAATAAAAGACAGGCTCGAATGTAATTTACGTAATCAATGGATAATCCGGTACTTGTTAATGGAACTACTTAGAGCAATGTTTTCTCCTTTGAAAAGAACTAATTTAACAGGAACTATCGCTTTCGCGTATTCAGAACCGAGTTGTACTCTCTAATCAACCCCTCCTATTGTCACGGATAAAAAGGTGCGTACTGCGTTAGAGTAGTAAACCTATTTTTAAGAAATATAGTATCTTAACCAAGTTGAAAAGTACTTTAACCATGATTTCTTAGCAAAATGAGGTTCTCACGAACCAGACTCTAAACTTCATAACGCGTCCGAAAATCATTTTAAAATCTCTTTTCTTTTTAATCTAAAAACTCCTAATGAACTAGACAAATTGTTTTTGGCTGTTTTTGAAGTAGTTAAAAACAATTACTTAAATTGAAAGATAAAATAACCCTTAAGTGTTTCCACGAACAATTGTACGGATTACTGGTTTAATTATGATCCTTACATTCTAACCTTTATAGAGTTAGTTAGACATGATAAAGTAAAAGTTCTTTTTATAATTTTTCATAAAAGTAATTTAGTGCGAGTGCGGAAAGTAAATAACAGTAGTGCGAGTGCGGAAAATAAACGAAAGTAAAGCGAGTGCAGGAAATAAATAAAATAAAGTGCGAGTGCGGATAATAAATGAAAGTAAAGCAGTGCGAGAAATAAATGAAAGTAAAGCAATGCGGAAAGATAAAATAAGAGCTGGAATTAAAATGGCGGCAGGATTAACTTCCTCCAGAGTGCTCCAAAACTCGATCACACAGACAGATTACAGACTCGATCACTCGATTGCAGAAACACCCCGATGTGGAATGGCAACGACTTTAAAACTGATATATGCCAAAAGAAATCTAAGTTTGGATGAAGAAAAACGAAAAACTAAAGTCCTATTTATAGGAAAACTAAATGCGGGAAAAGACCAGGATGCCCCCTCCACTAAAAAGTGGAGGGAACTGCTTTTCCCTTGTGGCGCCCGCCACAGGCCTATGGCGCCCGCCATGGTACTGATAGGGAATGGAAGAGTGGGGATCGTGGGTCTTGGCAGTTGTGGAGTGGTCTTGAGATGTGGCCACGTCATGGATGACCCCATGGCGCCCGCCACGGTGGGTGCCGTAAGTGTAAAATGCTGAATTTCTAGGTTTTCGTCCGTTTCCACTCCTTTTTCGCTCCTTTTCTCGATTCAAGCCCCGATTACATAAAAAACCTGAAAACAAAGGAAAACAAAGTAATAACAAAATAACAATAAAAGCTAAGAATGCATGCGAAATTGGAGTCAGAAATACGGTGAATTTTAGTGTGATCAAATTCTCCCACACTTAAACCTTTGCTTGTCCTCAAGCAAACATTAAAGCTCAAGAAAATATGGTGTCAACACGTGTCTTTAGGCTAAAGGGCTTCTAAGTTCAATTCAGGATGCAATGACAGGTACTAATTAAGTGAACCAAGGGTACCATAGTAACGCAAACACAAACTTCAATCCTATATTAACCACTCCATGTCATCCCACAATACTTAGGCCTATCTTCTCATCTTTTTGTGTCCTTTTCATTCAGGCGCAATCACATTAAGCCCGTTATCCGTACATGTTTCATAGTAGAGTGACCGGTTAGTGATTCTGATCCGTAACATAAGGTTTCTGGCACATAAGCATGTGTAAACCTGTTTTATTTGACCTAATTGTAGTTGCGGGGGATCAGATCGTAATCCGCCCTACCAAGTTCAGTGCCAGATACCTCTGAACCAACTAACAATAGGTGACTTGCAATTTTTTTCTTTTTGTGGCAAAAAAAAATTTTCTTCTCTTTTTTTCGGTTTAAATGACTTTGTGAGGGTCACCTATCCCAGAGTTTTGCCTTCTTTTTTTCTTTCTTTTTTATTAGCACTGGATCATTCACTTATGTTCATCGCCCCCCTACGTAGAGCATGCTTAGGCCGGAGCTGACTGCTAGGATAAACTACTTAGGACAATTTTTTGAATGATAATAAAGGCCATGGTGGTGGGGTTTAGGAGTGATTCCTATATTCAAGAGGTCTATGGTGCTAAAATGGTGCCGATGTTTCAAAAAGTTGACCTAAGTCACCACATCCTAATCTAAACATGTCTCAAAGCCCAAAAAACATGTGAAACAACATTGTTTTCTTTTTAAAATTTTTCTGGTAAGGCTAAGGAAATGGGAAAAAATGAAGATGTACTAAAAATACACTATACTGGTGACTCGTCAGACTCATGCATTATCTAAGAAAATTAAACTAAATAACTTACTGAAAAGGGAAATAACTGAAAGCAAATAATTAACTAAAAAAAGGGAAATGACAGAAAGCAATAAAATCCCCTCCCACACTTAAATCGAACATTGTCCCCAATGTTTCGAAATAAGATAAGGAAGGTAACCTGAAAAAGACTACTGAAGAGGAGCACTGGTGCCCTCGCCGTCCTGCTGTGATGGTCTGGAACGACGGGATCTACTGCGATGCTGGTCCCTCCGGTCAAGTCGTGCCGATAAGGCAGCCTGAGCACCCCGGACCTCTCGAAGGTTACCTAAGATGGAACCCTGAGTGGCCTCCACAAGCTGGTAGTGCCGGCGGTTGAACTCTCTATGACGGTCCTGCTCTAACGAGATATCGTTCAAGGTACGGCAAACGTTGCTGTAAGCACGATACGAAACCAATCGCGATTGTTGCATGAAGCTCATGTTGTCCGTCAGTTGTTGTGAAATAGTAGAGAGAAGGTTGTCTCGCCTTTCCTCCCTAGCTGTCATATCACGCCACATCTCCTCAGTGACATAGAATCCAGGAGCAGCACCTGCAACAGGGTTAGAGGAAGATGGTGCGGTGTGTGACTGTGAAGGACGATGGGGGGACATGTGAGGTATGGGAGACTGCTCTCTCCGATCATACTCTTCATCAGTGTCATGTGCCTCCCCATCTGGAATATTAGGAGGAAGTGGACCCAAAACAGGTGGAGCATTCAAATCATAGGTCCAGTTCCTTTCATTACGTACATCAGTACATCTATTGCATGGTAAAGCAACAGATGGGATAGCTACCCCATGAACCATCAACGCATAACCACCTTTTCTCCTCGTTCGGCACAATTTCATGTCTTTCAGAAATTTTAAATTAATTGTGCGAGGAGGTAGTGGTTCAAGTGTAGCTATCTCATCGTTCAGGCCAAGAGCCCGAGCAATAGACGTAACAAGCCCTCCAAAGACAATCAGTCATGTTTTATTAGTAAGTAAAGCCATGTGTGCAAGCATAAACGGGACCGGATTGATATGGGTACTAGTGAGGCATCCTTGCAAAAATAGGAGTTCTCTAGCATTTACCTTGTTTGGACTCTCCCGGCCAAAGATAGTACATGCCAAAAGATATCTGAAAACTCTTATGGTCGGGTTATGAATGGTCGACGCAAGTATCCCTTCAAAAGAATTAATTGAAGTACTTGAAAGCCTTTGCCAGAAGGAGAATACCTCGGCCGACCATTCCGCATCCAAAGGTGCCTCGCAAATCGCACCTTCCCTATGAGGGATTCCTAACAAGACTGCTAGCTCGTTGGTACTGAATTCATATTCAATTCCAAACAGTCTAAAAATAACAGTACCGACTGTGCTAGCAGTGTTAGGACTGACAGTGTATATCAATGAACTTAAAAACTCAACTGTCAGCCTCTCATAGGTAGGTTCCTGATTAACGAAAAATATTATGCAAGCCTAAAAAATGTAATAAATTAAAAACACTATGATAAATACCCAAAGCATACAGACAATTATCATCGACGTACCTAGTCGAGAGAATTTCTCGACTCTGAAGCCTCTGAATAATCTTCCTTTGCGTATCACCCGGTCTTCCATCACGAAGAAGAAATCCATTGAACTCCATTGTTGATTGCTCCTTAGGAAGTGAAAAATGGTAGAAAATGGTTTATGAGAGAAATGATAAAGTTTTGATTTTATGGTTTGTGGTGGATGAAAATGAAAATGGATTTTGGATAGGTTTTATGGATGGTGGGTATTTTGGAAATGGGGGAGCTTTAATGGGGTTCAAGGAGGTTTTTGAAAGTTGCAAAAATGGGTTTTTGGAGAAGGAAGGTATGAAAATGGTGAAAATGGGAGTTCAGCCCCGAAATAGGGGAGAACGCCATGGCGCCCACCATGGGCCTGTGGCGCCCGCCACAAGGCTAATTCCTGGGCCTTGGATTTTTTAAATCCTCCTTTGGGTCCTCTTTGTACCTTCGGTCATAGGGGGGGTCTGGATAGTGTTTTCTTCTCTTTTCCAAGGCATGAGGCTTGCATATTTTTTATGAAGACAAAAATGAAAATATTTTTGTCTTATATTTTTTTTTCTTGCTTGACAAAAAATAAAATAATTAAAAATCAAAAGAAGAAAAGAGAAAAATCGACATTAGTCCATGAAATAATATGTATATATAAGATAAATTCAAAGTACATGAGAAAAAGAAAATATAATAGATGCAATAATGTAAGATATGTCTGGAGATGCGAGAAATAAAATAAAGCATGAAAAAAAAGAAGTTAAATACTAGGGTAATATCGTCAGTGTAGAATGAATCATGTGGTAGGCTTCTCCTCCTGGCTTGATCCACGAATCTCAGCTATCTTCCTCCGAAGCTCTTCAATCTCCTGATATAGAGCATCGGCCTCTGAGGCATGAGTGAGATCAGAAACCTGAATCTGTAATTCTATGTCCGCTACTTCCTGCTTGAGCAGGGCAGTCTCCTTACGGAGCTCATAAATCTGAGTTTGTAGATCAGGCGGCTGCAGAGACATATTGTTAGACATAACAGTGATTCGGGGAGTAAGAGTTGTAGGAGTGTACTCAGCGGCGGGAGGTGATTTCGGCTCTTCGACAGTCTCTCCATAACCCTCTAGAGCATAACTCCAATTTGCAGGATCATGGACACTGGTCATCAGCGGGTCTGGTAATGTAAAGTAATGTATCACTTCGCCGTCAATCAGTAATCTAAACATGTTGGGCTCACAAGAAGCCCTCCTCATCAGTCCTCTGTCAAGACAAAAGTCAACATCCAGGGTGGTGTAGCAGCAGAAGGTCCTGAGGTGCAATAATTTGCGAGACAAACCCAATGCAGTAGCTATCTGTGTAACAATCCCACCGACATGTATGATGCCTACAGATGATCTGGAAACACTAGCAAGGCCCTTCAACAGAAAGCTGCCACAAGCAACTGAGCGAGACTGAGTCGCACAAAATAGTAGGAAAATCTCTTCTTCACTTAGCAGAGTCTCTGTATTTGGAAAACCTAGGAAAGAATGCGCTAGAATCATCTGGAAGTACCTTAACGCAGGGTTGTGGATTTCCTGAGAAAACTGGGTGGAAGGATCTTGGCTTCCTCCACCTGATATTTTAGTCCAAAACTTTTCCACTTCTCTGCTCATAAAATACCCCATCGGTGTCTCTGGAATAGCATCAGGAGTAGTCTGAAAACCTAGTAAATCACCAAACTCTTTGTGAGAGAAGGAGTAGTCAATCTCGAATAACCTGAAAACAGCATGTCCATCGGGTCCAGCCCAAGGATCATAATGAAATGAGCTGAGGAACTCAAGAGTCAAGTTCCTATAAGTGTTGTTCATGTCGTCAAACTGGTCCCACTGGAGTTGATGGCATAAGAATCTGACGCTTGGCTCTATGCCCAAGGCATCCATGCAGTCATGGTCAGGGTACCTGGTAGGAGCCATAGGGCGTCTCATGTGGACATAGTAACGCTCTCTCTGTGCGTCGTCTCTAAAGGCTACGTGCATGTCATCGAGGTTCTGCATTCTGCACAAGGTTAGCAAACAAGTCCTGAAAGCACATAAAACATTCAATCGTTAGTCCTGACATAATAATAAAATAAACAAATTAAAATAAAGTAAAAATAAATAAAAATAAAAAGTACGTAAATAAGAAAAACCATGGGTTGCCTCCCATGCAGCGCTTGTTTAACGTCATTAGCTCGACGACCGAATTTTATACATCATTGGAAGGATATGGTGGATCACTCAGAGTATGGCAGGTGTATGTTGTTGGGATGTCACCTCCTTCGTAGGGCTTCAACCTATGTCCATTGACGATGAACGGTTTACATGTTTGGTTCTTGATTTCAATAGCACCAGATCTTAGGATCTTAGATACTTCGAAAGGGCCAGTCCATCTCGAACGGAGCTTTCCTGGAAAAAGTCGTAACCTAGAATCGAACAAGAGAACAGGATCGCCTATTTTGAAGTCTCTTCTTATGATTCTTTTGTCATGCCAAGCTTTTGTTCTTTCTTTGTATATGATGGCATTTTCGTAGGCGGATTGTCTGAGCTCTTCTAATTTGTGGATATCAAGGATACGTTTCTCACCAGCAGTCAAGTAATCCAAATTCAAAGTTTTGATGGCCCAATAGGCCTTATGCTCCAACTCAAAAGGTAAGTGACATGATTTTCCATAGACCAGTTGATAAGGGGTTGTTCCTATAGGGGTTTTGAAAGCGGTTCTATAGGCCCATAATGCTTCTTGAAGTTTCTGCGACCAATCTTTTCTAGATATAGAGATAGTCTTCTCAAGAATTTGTTTGATCTCCCTATTAGATACTTCCACTTGTCCATTGGTCTGTAGGTGGTATGGTGTTGCTACTCTATGCTTAACTCCATACTTGCTTAAAAGTTTATCAAATATTCTCGATATGAAGTGTGATCCTCCATCACTTATGACTAAACGGGGGGTTCCAAACCTAGGAAATATATAGTTTTTGAATAATTTGATGACTACTCTGGTGTCGTTCGTGGGTGCGGCGATAGCTTCAATCCATTTATACATGTAGTCAACAGCTACTAAGATGTACTAATTTCCAAAAGATGGTGGGAACGGTCCCATAAAGTCTATACCCCATACGTCGAAGAGTTTTACTTCTTGGATATTTCTCAGAGGCATTTCATTACGTCTTGAAATATTTCCTGTGCGTTGGCATCTGTCACACTTGACAATGAAAGCATGGATATCACGCCACATAGTAGGCCAGAATAGGCCAGCTTGAAGAATATTGGCGTAGGTCTTAGATGTGCTCACATGTCCACCATAGGGTGCAGAGTGACAATGCTCAATTATATTATTTACCTCTTCTTCTGGAACACAACGGCGGAAAATGCCATCTTTACCTCTCTTGAAAAGAAATGGTTCGCCCCAATAGAAGTTTCTCACATCACTGTAGAACTTCTTCTTCCGGTGGTAGTTTAGATCAGGGGGTATGATGTCAGCGGCTAGATAATTAACGAAGTCTGCATACCAAGGTACATTACTTATAGCTAAGGATTTATGAGAATGCTCATGAGGGTCTGGGTTATCATCTTCAATAGTTTCTAGTTGGGCTATCAGTCTATCATAGGCAAAATCGTCATTTATGGGTACTGAGTCAAGTTTCAGGTATTCTAGCCTAGATAGGTGATCAGCTACCACATTATCAGTGCCTTTCTTATCACGGATATCTAAATCAAACTCTTGCAGTAATAGAATCCATCGAAGTAACCTAGGTTTGGCATCCTTTTTACTTAGTAAGTAACGAATGGCAACGTGGTCGGTATAAACTATAATCTTGGCTCCTACTAGATAAGATCTAAATTTGTCTATTGCGAAAACTACAGCTAGGAGCTCTTTTTCGGTTGTCGCGTAGTTGAGCTGTGCATCGTCTAGGGTTCTACTGGCATAATAAATTACATGTAACTTCTTATCTTTTCTCTGACCTAGAACGGCTCCAACAGCATAATCACTTGCGTCACACATTATCTCAAACGGTTCTGACCAATCAGGGGGTTTCATTATAGGTGCTGAAATCAGAGCTTGCTTCAGAAGATTAAATGCTTCAGTACATTTTTCATCGAAGATGAATTCAGCATCTTTCATTAAAAGACCAGTTAAGGGCTTTGTTATTTTGGAGAAATCCTTGATAAAACGTCGGTAAAATCCGGCATGTCCAAGAAAACTTCTTATCTCCCTGATAGTCTTTGGCGGTTTTAGATTCTCTATGACTTCTATTTTATCTCTATCTACCTCTATACCTTTTTCGGAAACTATATGTCCTAAAACAATCCCTTCGGTGACCATGAAATGACACTTTTCCCAATTTAGCACAAGGTTTACCTCCACACATCTTTCCAGGATTTTCTCTAGGTTGATAAGACAATTTTTGAAATCAGATCCACAAACTGAGAAATCGTCCATAAATACTTCCATGATTCCATCTAAATAGTCTGCAAAGATAGACATCATGCAGCGCTGGAAAGTGGCAGGAGCATTACAGAGTCCAAAAGGCATTCTTCTATAGGCAAAAGTTCCAACTGGGCATGTAAAGGTAGTTTTTTCTTGATCTTCGGGGTGAATAGGTATTTGGAAGAACCCTGAATATCCATCTAGGTAACAAAAGTAAGAGTGTCTGGCTAGGCGCTCCAACATTTGGTCTATGAATGGTAATGGGAAATGGTCCTTCCTAGTTGCTTTATTTAATTTTCTATAATCTATGCACATACGCCAACCTCCATCGGTTCTTTTTGCTACAGGTTCGCCCTTCTCGTTTTGCACGACTGTGATGCCTCCCTTTTTAGGTACTACATGCACAGGACTCACCCATTTACTGTCCAAGATCTGATATATTATACCTGCCTCTAGTAACTTAAGCACTTCAGTCTTAACTACAGTACTCATTATAGGATTTATTCTTCGTTGGTGTTCTCTGGAAGGTTTTGAATCTTCTTCAAGCAAAATCCGATGCATACATATGGATGGGCTTATTCCTTTTAGATCAGAGATCTTATATCCTAAGGTTGAGGGGTACCTATGTAAAACATCTAATAATTGATCGGTTTCTTCTTGGTTTAAGGTAGCACTGACTATAACTGGACGGTTCATTTCTTCATCGAGAAATTCATATCTCAGGTTTTTAGGCAGTTCCGTAAGTTTTACGGTTGGTTTCATAGGGCAAGGCATAGGATCCGGGGTAAGAGATAAACATTCGTGAAGGCTATCATCAGTGTAGGGTTTTTTATAATTGTCATCTTCCAAAATGAGGGTTGATGGCAATTTTATAGATTCAGTTTCTTCTTCTTGTTCTAATTCCCTAATGCATTCTTCTATGATATCTAAGGCATAACAAGCATCTCCTATCACAGGTTCCATAAGAAATTTTGAAAGTATAAATTCTATCTTCTCGTCACCTACCTCAAAGATTAGTTTCCCTTTTTTAACATCTATTACGGCTCCAGCAGTCGATAAGAACGGTCTACCTAGGAGGATTGGTATGTCATCATCTTCTTTAATGGCCATGATAACAAAATCAGTAGGTATAAACAGTTGACCTATCCTAACAGGGACGTCTTCAAGTATGCCTATAGGGTATTTAACGGATCTATCGGCTAATTGAAGTGACATCTTAGTAGGTTGTAATTCTCCTAAGTTTAATCTCTCACAAACTGCTAAAGGCATTAAACTCACACTAGCTCCTAAGTCTAGAAAAGCTTTTTCGATGACATGATTCCCCAAAATACAAGGAATGGAAAAATTTTCGGGATCTTTATCTTTCTTTGCTAACCTATTTTCGGAAATAGAATTACATTCCATGGGTTTCTGATCTTCAAGTCTACGTTTATTCGTAAGTATGTCTTTGAGAAACTTAGCGTAAGAAGGTATTTGGGTGATGGCTTCTGTAAAGGGGATTTCTACGTGAAGTTTTTCTATAACCTTAACGAATTTTTGATAATGATTATCGAATTGGGTTTTCTTTAATCTTTGAGGGTATGGTATTGGTGGTACATAGGTTTTATTTTTAGGTTCTTCTCCTTTTTCTTGACTTTCCGGGTTTTCAGATTCCTCTGGTTCCTTCTCTTCATTCCTCTCAGAAGGTTCGGGCTCACTTAATCTAGGGTTTAAAGGCTCCTTATAAGCAGTTCCACTTCGTAGAGTAATGGCATTGGCTTGCCCTTTCGGGTTTTGTTGAGGTTGTCCAGGGAACTGTCCTCCAGGTGTAGTCTGAGGGGCTTGGTTTAAAGCTACCTGAGAGATCTGGGTTTCAAGCATCTTATTATGAGTAATGATTTGATCAACCTTGGTTCCTAACTGGGTAATTAGTTCGTTAATATGGACGTTTTGGTTCATGAACTCTTTGTTTTGTTGTGTTTGAGCGGTGATAAAAAATTTTACAATTTCCTCAAGGCTCGGACTTGGTGGTACAGGTTGCATAGGTTGATTTGTTCTTGGGGCTTGGTAACCTTGTTATCTCGGAGGTGCGGTATTTTGAATAGGGCTATTATTTTTATAGGAGAAGTTTGGGTGATTCCTCCATCCAGGGTTATATGTGTTTTAAAATGGGTTCCCTTGGGTGTAGTTCACTTGCTCAGTGTTGGTCTCATTCAACAGATTGCATTCGGAGGATTGGTGTCCTTGCGTCCCACATATCTCACAATTCGGCGAAACTGCGGCTACAGTATTCGGAGTTGTACACATATGTTCGACTCTAAGGGCCAACGCGTCCATTTTAGCTTGCATCATGTCTATAGAGATTTGCTCATGTATTCCTCCTTGGGCTTCCTTCTTTTTCACTGTCGCTCGTTCTACTCCCCATGATTGATGGTTTTGGGCCATATCCTCGATAAGGGCACTAGCTTCAGGGTAAGGTTTGTTCATCAGTGCGCCACCAGCGGCAACGTCGATGGTCATCTTAGTGTTATAATGAAGTCCATTATAGAAGGTTTGAATGATTAGCCAATTCTCTAAGCCATGATGTGGGCATGCTCTTAATAGTTCTTTATATCTCTCCCAGGCTTCAAACAACGACTCTCCTTGGTGTTGGGTAAATCTGGTTATTAGGTTTCGAAGAAGAGCGGTCTTACTTGGGGGAAAATATCTAGCAAGGAAAACTTTTCTAAGGTCATCCCAAGTTGTTATTGAATTGGGTGGAAGGGAATCTAACCATGATAGAGCCTTATCTCTGAGGGAAAAGGGAAATAATCTTAAGCGTATCGCCTCAGGAGAAGCTCCATTAGTTTTAAAGGTGTCTGCTAACTGAAGAAAGTTTTTTAAATGTTGGTTCGGGTTATCAGTAGCGAGACCTGCGAATTGTCTCTGTTGCACTAATTGCAGCAGGGATGGTTTAAGTTCAAAATTATTGGCTGGGATAGCGGGGTTTACTATACTGGAACTAGGTTCCTCGTTTGATGGTTGGGCGAAGTCCTTAAGAGGTCTTCGGTTTTGATCTTCGGCCATAGCTTTCCTATTCCTATGGAAAAACAAATGTGCGCGAGCGTAACGTTCAGGTTCAGCTAGAGGGTCTACTAAACTTCCGGCACTGCGAGTCTTTCGCATTGACCGGTGGGTAACAACCTTAGTCTAAACGGTATAACTACAGGGAAATGAAATTTGACGAAATTAGTCCCCGGCAACGGCGCCAAAAACTTGATGCGTGTTTTTCGCAAGTGTACGAACACGTCAGAGTAATATAAAAGATTGTCGAATCCACAGAGACCAAGTGTCAATCTATCGTACCTGTTGTTATGGTGTGTATCTAAGGCAACTAAATATAAGGGTTTTAAGAAGGGTGCAATGGTAAATAAAATAATAATTTTAAACAATAAATAAAAGACAGGCTTGAATGTAATTCACGTAATCAATGGATAATCCAGTACTTGTTAATGGAACTACTTATGGGCAATGTTTTCTCCTTTGAAAAAAACTAATTTAACAGGAACTGTCGCTTTCGCGTATTTAGAACCGAGTTGTACTCTCTAATCAACCCCTCCTATTGTCACGGATAAAAAGGTGCGTACTGCGTTAGAGTAGTAAACCTATTTTTAATAAATATAGTATCTTAACCAAGTTGAAAAGTACTTTAACCTGGATTTCTTAGCAAAAAGAGGTTCTCACGAACCAGACTCTAAACTTCATAACGCGTCCGAAAATCGTTTTAAAATCTCTTTTCTTTTTAATCTAAAAACTCCTAATGAACTAGACAAAGTGCTTTTGGTTGTTTTTGATGTAGTTAAAAACAATTACTTAAATTGAAAGATAAAATAGCCCTTAAGTGTTTCCACGAACAATTGTACGGATTACTGGTTTAATTACGATCCTTACATTCTAACCTTTATAGAGTTAGTTAGACATGATAAAGTAAAAGTTCTTTTTATAATTTTTCAGAAAAGTAATTTAGTGCGAGTGCGGAAAGTAAATAAAAGTAGTGCGAGTGCGGGAAATAAACGAAAGTAAAGCGAGTGCAGGAAATAAATAAAATAAAGTGCGAGTGCGGATAATAAATGAAAGTAAAGCAGTGCGAGAAATAAATGAAATTAAAGCAATGCGGAAAGATAAAATACGAACTGGAATTAAAATGGCGGCAGGATTAACTTCCTCCAGAGTGCTCCAAAACTCGATCACACAGACAGATTACAGACTCGATCACTCGATTGCAGAAACACCCCGATGTGGAATGGCAACTGCTTTAAAACTAATATATGCCTAAAGAAATCTAAGGTTGGATGAAGAAAAACGAAAAACTAAAGTCCTATTTATAGGAAAACTAAATGCGGGAAAAGACCAGGATGCCCCCTCCACTAAAAAGTGGAGGGAACTGCTTTTGCCTTGTGGCGCCCGCCACAGGCCTATGGCGCCCGCCATGGTACTGATAGGGAATGGAAGAGTGTGGATCGTGGGTCTTGGCAGTTGTGGAGTGGTCTTGAGACGTGGCCACGTCATGGCTGACCCCATGGCGCCCACCACGGTGGGTGCCGTAAGTGTAAAATGCTGAATTTCTAGGTTTTCGTCCGTTTCCACTCCTTTTTCTCTCCTTTTCTCGATTCAAGCCCCGATTACATAAAAAACCTGAAAACAAAGGAAAACAAAGTAATAACATAACAAAATAACAATAAAATCTAAGAATGCATGCGAAATCGGAGTCAAAAATACGGTGAATTTTAGTGTGATCAACCTCAAGTACAAGTCATGTTGACATTTTTGCAACTTGCCCATACCAATCAACATAGGCCATCACCCACCCTCTGACCTATCCCAGCATGATATGTGTACCAAAAGCAAGCCATTCCATAATATAACACAATCTGAAACCTCCAAGAACTCAGCAATCACAAAAACTCCCTTTTATGCAAAAGCCTTCGAAACTCAGCACACAAGCTTCAAACCTCAAAACGAATTCCATAGAACAACTCCACAATCATCACTGACCATTTCCCACCCCTCATTATACCTTGAAACACCCTGAATCAAAAACACGATTTTGACATTGCTTGAACTGAACCTCTGCCAACTTCACTTAGAGACCTTATAAACTCCAACCAAGCATCACAAACTCTTCAGGAGGATCATTGGAGTTGATTTGAAGCAAAGAAGCAGCCAGCCAGTGCCATTTTCGAAAGCTTCAGTTCAGGTATCATCAAGAACATTTTTTCCAGAAATGATTTCTTAAGTTCTTAGATTGTTCTCCATGCTTCACTGATCACACTGCACCTTTTGGTTTTGAAAATGATTCAGTTTTAAGCATGTATGAAGCTTTTGAAATTTCTGTGAAATTTTCCGTTTTGCTTTGAATCTCTCTGTTCATGTGAAATAAATTCTGTTTGATGGTTGATTCTTGTTTAGAATGGGGTGGGGATCATTTCTGGAGAGTTTAAGGGCTTGGGGTTGCGTATTGAGTGAGATAGCATGAGAGGATAGCCGGAGAAGATGACCGGAACACTGTTCCGGTCACCTGAAAGTGATTAGGGTTCAGATTAGGGCTTAATTATGTGATTAGCGTAGTTTGAATTCTGGCCCTTGGATAGTGCGCGAAGTCAATTCCCTCCCTTTTCCATTTGAATCTGGACCACTGGATCAACATACTTCCATTAATTCACAATTTAATTTTCATTTTAATTGCATTTCTTTATCATTTTATTAAAAATAGCAAAACACTTCTAAAAAAAAAATTCTTGTGCATTTCCCTTTCAAATATTTTTCTCATTCTGAAAATAATTTTTATTTTATTTTTTGCATAAAATTCATATTTTTAAAATATTTAAATGTTTATTTTAATTAGTTAATGGGAATTAATTAATTAAAATATCATTTAAGTTTCTAAAAATCACCAAAAAAATCACATTACATCTTGATACATTTAGAAACATTATCAAACCCTTCACACAAATTTCTTTTTGATTCTTGACCTACTTTGACATTTTTCTTTGGATTTAGGGTTCTAAAAAATCAATATTTTTATCCTAACTTAGAAAAATTCTTTCTGCCTAACCATGAAGAGTTTGATGATGGTTCTTTTTGCATTGCATCCCTCATGTCATGTAGTTTCTAGGATAAAATGGGCATGAATTTATCTTGCATTTTCAATTTGTTTTGTATTTTTCCTTTTGAGGCATCCTAAAACCCTAGCAAACTTGAGAAAATCATAACTTCCATTAGGTTAAGATTTGGGTCTCCTCCTTTGGGAAGTGAACTTGTATAGGGTTAGGGTACCTTTGATCCCATTTTCAATTTTTTATCTCATGCTTTGCTTTTGATTTTGAATTTTGCATCTCATGTTGTGCATAAACCCTAATTTGCATCTTCATTTGCATTCATTCCTCATATGCTTGCATACATGAACTTGCCATGACATTTTGTACATCCACATGACATGTAAGACATATTAGAACATATTGAAATCATGTTTGCTCATTGCATCATCCATTTGCCATGCTTTTGCTTTCATTTGATGTCATATGCATTCATGAACTTTCATGCTTCTCACATGTTCCATTTGCATCTTCATTACTTGTATGATCATTTGCATCTCTTGACATGACTTTGCATCATCCTTTAGAATCATTTTCATCATAAGTATGCTTCTGGTTTTGGTTTGCATCTTTTCATTTCATCTCATTTTCATTTCATTTCATTTCTTGTTGCTAACCTTTCAGGTGGTAAGTGCTTGAGAAGTGAATTTGCCTTCACTTCTCATAATCTCTTCTCATCTCTTTTATGCATCCATTGCTGCATTTTTACTTGTGAATTAGAGTGAGCTTGCTCATTCATGCTCCTTCTCCTCTTTCTTTCTTCAAGCAACTTATCTTCTTAAGTGAAGTAAGTTGTCTTGCTTCTTGTTGCTTCTTTTCCTTCCATCCTGTTTCTTCCTTGGTGGCTCTCTTGAAGATCTTCTTGCAAGCCTCATAAACCCTAGGAATACCCAAGCATGATCACAATTAGGGTTTGATTAGTCCCCCCATTAGTTTTACCTTTGTGTCATCTTTGTGTCTTCTCTCCTCATCTCTTAATCAAGGACTAAACCCTTAAGGCTTTAAGGCTTTGTGATTAAGCTTATGCCTGCATCCTTCTATTAGGATGGAGTGTATAACTTTAATCCTAAGTGTTAAACCCTTAATGTGTTTAAATCCTCTAATAAATTCACTTAATAATCACTAAGACATCAAGCTTGTAACTTGGGCCTTGCATTAGGGTTCTAATTCTTCCTTAATTGGTTAAGAAGGGCTAACCCTAGTGTTAATGGACAAGTCCCCCTCAAGTTGTCTTACAAACCATAAAATTCGCTTCTTAATCTTACCATTAACTGAAATCCACTTTAATAAAGGTTTTTTTTGTCATGAGGTTAATCCCTAATCATGGATTAAGTTGAGGAGCCTTCCTCAGCTTAAATGTTCCCATCTATTATCCTTCTATTAAGATGGTGTAATGGGTCCATTAAATCCTTGATTATGGCTTAAACTCATTACTTAACACTAAACAAAAACTCCAAAAACATCTAAATAATTACAAGTAGGTTAATGATCTTAATCCTACATCATGGTGATTAAGTGTGAGGTGCTAACTTCATACTTAAGGTATTCTCATTACCCCTAATCAGAGGGAGGATGTGATGAGTTTACTAACCCTTGGTTTAGGCTTAAGCTCATTTTCTTATGACAAACACAAAAAGCAATAAAAGATTGAAAATACTAAAAAACAAACAATAATCGTCTCCTCCGGGATTCTCTTCTCATCTCATTCACTCACAAACGAGAACTTGCTTCTTCCGTCTGATGCAAGACAGTTAGCACCTGAGCCAGACAGGTCATACACTTGAGCATAGACAAGCAAGCAGTTCACAAGTCAATTTATCTTTCAGTCTCTTTGAGTCGAACTACGGTGTTCTGACTTCCTCATTGCACGAGAGGATACATTGGCATAACTTAACGGTTATCGAACAAAAGTCTCTGTATACTTCCCCTCCTCCAGCATTATTCTTTTAGCCTCATTGTCTTGAGCATTGCATTCTTTTCTTGCACTGATACTTCACATATTTCACTTCACATTTCTTTTGCACTGACACTTGCATTCTTTTCTAGCTTTGATACACAGATTGCACTGACACTACCCCTTTAAACACAAATCTTTCAAGCGTGGATCCCGTCGAGTACGGCGGACAATCTGGGTGCTAATACCTTCCCAGGTTGTAACCAACCCCCTTTCTCAGTTTCTCTGGTTCGCAACCATCTTATCCATCTTTTCTTAGGTTTATGCAGCATTACCTTTCCTTCGAGATAAAAATGCCTAGCTGGAGACTCTTTTCTTTTCAGTTCACCCTTGTGTGTTCTCTCCCTTTCGCCGACCGTTCGCGTCTGTACCCCATTTGACTTAGCCTCATTTGGTGGGAGCGACAGCTTGGTGACTCTGCTGGGGATGCTTATACTGCAACCAGGGCTTCTGGTTCTTTTTGTGGGTTCCTCCTAGCGCTTGTTTGATTTTTATTTACTGGGGTGTTATGTGCTATGTGTGTTATTTATTTTGCTTTATTTACTGCTTCATGTATAGCTTTATTTATTGCTTTCTTTACAGTTTTGCATATTTCATACTGTCATTTGCTGGATCTGGTTTTCTGTTTTGGTGGGTGGGGTACCATTGAGAGTTCAAGGTCCTATACCTGGGACCTGAGTGACACCTAGGCTAGAGTGGTTCATGTTTCTTTCCCATTCCATTTCAGTCTGGTGCGGGAATATGAAACACGGTTCAGATGTGGGTTTCTTCTTGAGAACTATGTGCTACAGATTTCCTGTAGTGCTAGGGCTATCTGGGAAGCCTACTAAGTCTGGATGACCTTTTGTTATGACCTTCAGAAGCTGAGGTGAATTAGAGGAGGAAATTTTATGGTTATTGTAAACACTGTACCTCCGGGTTACAAGTGTTTACACTTCTCATAACTGATCCAAGTCTGAGGATCCTTGTTCTAGAACACTACATGTGAGAGGGATGGGTTGTTTATAGGTTTGCAGGAACCCTTGGCCGCATCATACCCTATTACTGTTTTGTTTAAGAGTACTCCACTTTGGACAGTTCTTGTGATTAACCCTGGACATGTGACTCTTTATTTGAGTCCCCCACCCTGGTTACTGGATTCTTAAGCCTTCATCTGGACTTTTGGACATATATGGACCTTGTATCAAGGTAGATAGTCAGACCCAGCTTGATCACAAACCCTTGCATATCATTTGCATATTCATCATTGCATCATTTAACATTTGTTTATTTGCTTTTTAGGGTATCCACCTCATTATCTTGGTTTTGGTTTTGACCCCTTCATCTGCATAGACCTCTGCTTCAGCTGTCTTCATCAGTTACCTGCTTCAGTTATCTCCATCCTCACCAGCATCAGTCTATCAGAGACTTATCTCCAGTCTTAGTCTGTGATCTTCAATAGCACTCATCTTCAGCTTCTTCATCAGCACTCATGACTACTCCCAGGAAGAGCAACATATCCTACCACTTTTTTGAGCCTATGTTGACTGGTATCAGGCAATTCCAGTCACTCATCACACCTGACTATATCCCACTGTTCAGAGAACACTATGGGGGTATCTTGGATATGGTTATGGACCTTGACCCTTCTCAAAGGTGCATGATCCACACATGCTTACAGTTCTATGACCCTCCTTTGAGGTGTTTCACCTTTCCAGACTTCCAGTTAGGGCCTCTACTGGAAGAATTCTCTTTGTTGATTGGAGTGCCTATCAGAGGTGGATTCCCCTTCAACCCATAAATGACTCCTCCCAAGAATGAAGAGATAGCAAGGGCACTGTACTTGGAGCCTGCCCTGATTGAGCAAAGTATGACCACAAAGGCTGGGATCCCTGGTTTGCACTTGGACTTCTTGATTTCTCAGGCCATCCTGAAGGCCTCTTTGGGAGAGTGGAGGGCAGTCTGTGCACTGTTAGCCCTCAGCATATATGGGGCTATATTGTTTGCAGATGAGCCCAAATTTGTCAGCAGGAATGCCATCCATTTGTTTCTCCTGAATAACCCAGTACCTACATTGCTAGGAGATTTCTATTATTCCATCCATCAGAGGAATGAGAAACAAAGGGGGAAGTTGGTAAGATGTTGTGCTCCTTTGTTTTACACCTAGCTGCTCAGACACCTGCCTAAGTCTGATGCCTTCCTAAACCCACACCAACAGAAGAATTGGGCCAAGAGGCTCATTGCTTTGACTTTAGATGATATCAGATGGTGCACCCAGAGCACCAAAGGCAAAGACATCATCACCAGTTGTGGACAGTACCCAAATGTGCCTCTGATAGGAGTAAAGGGTTGCATCAACTACAATCCTTTACTATTTAAGAGACAAATGGGTTATGCCTTAGTTCACCCCCCCCCCCCCCAGAGGACAGGATTTAGCTGAGACCTTGTATTGTGAAGTTCAACCTAATTCAGCTGTTGTCAGGCAAGCTGCATGGGCTTGGGACAACATCCATACAAAAGGGGTTGCTATTCTTGGAAGATGTAGCAATGTTGCTTCAGCTCAGTATTATGACTGGTCCCGTGCTAGAGCTCAGATTACCAGGATGCCTTTCACCTTGGAAGATATGCCTGGACCATCTACTATACAGCCAGCAGCAACTGTCAGCCTAGAAGAATTTGAGAAGCTGAAGGAAAGGAATGAGAAGTTATCTGAGGCTTTAAATAAAACTCTTTGGGAGAGAAGTGATGGTCGTATGGACATTGAGAGATTGGAAAAGCTCAAGGTTGAGCATCTGACCAAAATTGAAAGGACAGAAGACTACATAAGGAAAGCAAGGGCTGGGGAGCAGATATTGAAGAATGCCTGCAAGGAGGCTAAAATTCAGAAAGCTAGGGCTGAGCACTATTTGCAAGAGAGTCAGGCTAGGTGGGTCAGGATCACCAAAGCCCGTACACAAGAAGACCAGAAGACCCAAGCCAAGATTGAACAGCTAGAGGCCAATGAGAAGAAGCAACAAGAAGCTTTGTTGGTAGCCCAGAAGGAGATTTCAGAGTTGAAGCTCAGAGCAGGATTGAAGAGATCAAAGGACCAGGACAGGCACAAGAAGCTGACCACTGCTATTGCCACCAGGAACCTCCTTATCAGGACCATTATAGAGCACCCAGCTGGTCCGGTGACTGAGGCACTCCTGAAGGAGGTCAGAGAAGATGAGTTTGGGCTGAATGTCTGATCCTTTGCTTGTTGTTTATTTCCATCTGATGTACTTTTCTTTTGTTATGTTTTGACCCTTCAGGGGCATGTATTGTAAAACAACAATGTATTGTTCACCATTTGTAATATATTTTAGTTTGTTTTTCATTTGGGCTTTCTCTCAACAACATCAAGCATCTTCCTCGAGGTCTGGAAAGGTCAAAACTAAGAATCAAATTGGATACCTTGGAAAACAAATAAGCATACTGCATTGCATACTAACTTTGTTTTTGTTTTGTAGGTTTTGTTATTATTATTGTTTCTAACTTTGTTGTGATCTCAGGAAATATTGCTCGTCGCCGAGTGTTCCCTGTCAACCGCGCGCACCGGTACCCAACTCGCAACAACCTTCCCGGCATTCAAATGGAACAAGTACAGCAGGACCTGTTTGAGGTCAGAAACCAGATGGCCAATGAGAGAGTGGAGATGAGAAATCAGATGTCTCAGTTCATGGCAGTGATGACTGGCTTAGCCCAGAGTCAAGAAAGGTTAAGAGAGCTGGTGGAAAGACAAACTCCTGAAGAGCCTCATCTTGGAACAAGAGGAACTAGCAACAATGAACGGGGCCAGCCTCGTATTGACCCACCAGTATATGGACCTCATCTGGATCCAGAGGTTAACATCCCGAGGAATGTTCAAGGTAACATTGCTGGGGGCCAAGTCTTGCAGGAGGACCCTCAGGGAGAACAATTTACTGTTATAGGAGCTGGGGATGAGGTATATGACAGAAGATTGGACGAGATTGCTGAAAAATTAAGATCTTTGGAGTCTCAAAATTCTTTGGGCTTCGATGTGATGGATATGGGACTAGTAGATGGGGTGAGAATTCCCCACAAGTTCAAACCCCCATGCTTTGAAAAGTACAATGGTACCTCCTGTCCTCGCACTCACCTGCAGTCTTTCTTGGGAAGGCTCAAAGCTTATATTATGGATGAAAAGTTGTGGATGTTCTACTTTGAGGACAGTCTGACGGGGGCTTCAAGAGAATAGTATTCACATTTGTCTAGGGCCACCATAAGATGCTGGAAGGATTTGGCCGAAGCTTTCATCCGGCAATATCAATACAACCTGGACATGGATCCCAATAGGACCCTCCTAATGGGAATGTCTCAATCTTCTAGAGAGAGCTTCCGGGAGTATGCTCAAAGATGGAGACAGCTTGCTGCTGCTGTTCAACCACCCATGTCAGAGAGGGAGATGGCTGACATGTTTATGAATACATTGCAAGGGACTTATATTGATAGGCTGGCTGCTTTCTCCTCTACCAGTTTTGCTGACGTAGTCATAGCTGGTGAGAGAATTGACAGTCTCTTGAAAATGGGCAAGATCTCCGACAGTGGTGCTAGTTCTTCTAGCAATCCAAGAAAACCATTTGCAGGACCCCCAAGGGCAGGTGAAACTAATTCCATTCATACAAGCAGGGGCAGGCCTCAATATGCTCACCGGTCAGTAGTGGTTGTTACTATTCCAGCTCTAATTCCTCAACAACCATCATATCCTCAACAACAACAACCACAGTATCAACAACAAGTTCATTATCCATAACAAAGGTCGTATAACAACAACAACGGTAATCAACAGCAGCGTCCTTTCCAACAAAGGCCATCACAAGCAAACAGGGTGATTGACCCAATCCCAATGTCGTATGTTGCACTCTTGCCACAACTCCTAAAGCTCAACCTAGTTGAGTTAAGGACATTGGCACCTCCATATCCTCTTAATATGCCAAAGAACTATGATGCAAATGCCAGGTGCGCGTTCCACTCAAACGCACCGGGGCATAATACTGAAAAATGCAGGGCCTTACAGATGAAAGTCCAGGATTTGGTGGACTCAAAAGCTCTCAATTTTGAGCCTCCCCCGAATGTCACAAGAAATATAATGCCTAGTCACAATGGGCCCAGGATTAATGCTATTGAAGAGGGCAAACCATCCACATTGATCAACAATGTTGCACAAATCCGAACACCTTTGGTTGAAATCAAAGCCCAGCTGTTAGAATGCCAAGTGTTCCCTGGATGTGAGCTCGGTTGTGGATATTGCAACATTGCTGTTAATGGATGTGAGAGACTGAGAAATGGCATAGATGGTCTTATTAAGGATGGTATCCTTCAGATTACAACAACAGCGACTAAACTCCAGCAGTTCCTTCATCAACAATCACGGATACTCCTACAAAGTCAGCAACCATTGTTCCAACAGATTCTACTACAACTCCAACAACTTCTCAATCAATCACTTCAACGGATACAAGTTCAGTCACCATTCCTTCTACAACGACAACACCCATTATTCCACCAGTTCCTGATACAACTTCAACAACTTCTACAACATCAGCAACAATTAATGAAAGCGTCTCAACGGTTATGATATATTATGATCCTGCAAATGTTCCTGCCAACAACTCACAACAAAATGCTACTCCTGTCAAAGCACCAGTTACCATATATTATGATCCACACACCATTGTGGTCCCCTCTGCAGCTGCTATCAGCCCGGTCACTGTCACAGTGCCTGGGCCAGTTCCTTATGAAAGCAGTAATGCCATCCCTTGGCATTATGGCTCAGATCTATACTGCGAGGGGCAGAAAATCACTTTAGAATCATCAACTTCTTCACCTCAGATAGACAATGTGGGGGGAGGTGGAGGCTTCACTAGAAGCGGACGTCTCTTTGCCTCGCAAACACCTAGACCCATTGCTGAAGCAGAGGTTGCTGTTAAGGCAAAAGGGAAGAGCGTGGTGCAAGAAGAATCAGTTGCTAAAGAAACTTTGAAGACTCCTATTGATCAAGAGGTTGATGAATTCATGCGAATCATAAAGAAAAGTGATTACATGGTGGTGTACCAGCTTCACCAAACACCTTCCAAAATCTTCATACTATCATTGCTAATGTGCTCTAAGGCTCATCGGAACGCACTATTAAAAGTCCTGCACGCAGCTTATGTGCCGGAGGAGATTACCGTCAATCAGTTAGAGGTTGTGGTTGGAAATGTCAACGCTAGTCATGGACTAGGATTTACCAACACTGATCTGACAACGGAGGGTCACAGTCACAACAAGGCTTTGCACATTACCTTGGAGTGTAAGGGTGCAGTTCTTTCTCACGTGTTGGTGGACACAGGGTCATCACTCAATGTCCTACCCAAGAAAGCCCTTGTGAAGCTGGAACATGACAGATTGGCACTGCGCCCAAGCAACTTGGTAGTAAGAGCCTTTGACGGTTCTAGGAGATTAGTTATGGGAGAGATAGAGTTGCCTATAATGATTGGCCCACACGTTTTCAAAACGACCTTCTTTGTGATGGATATACAGCCTGCCTACAGCTGTCTATTGGGTAGACCATGGATCCACGCCGCTGGCACCATGACGTCAACCCTTCACCAGAAGTTAAAATTCGAGTGGGAAGGCCAAGTCATTACTATTTGTGGGGAGGAGGATATCTTCGTTAGCCAGCTGGCTACGTTCAAATACATTGAAATGGATGGGGAGATCCATGAAACCATGAGTCAGGGGTTTGAGGCCTTGAATAACAATGAGGCATCTACTGTACTGGGGACTTCCATCACCTCATATCAACAGGCCCGGAAGGTTGTTGAGGAGGGTACTGCCCAAGGCTGGGGCAAGCTGCTGCCCGTAGAGAAGAAGGAGGACCGATTCGGGTTGGGTTACAGACCAACTCGACAAGATCAACCAGAGGCTGCAACGGAGCCCAAGTTTTTCAGCGGGGGGATGCTCACCCCGGATGTTGTGAATAGTTTGGAAGATGAGTCAGAATACGAGCGCAACCTGGAAAGCTGGATACGTCCAAGGATCCCGGGGAACCATGTCTCAAACTGGTCTTCCCAGGAAATTATAAGAGTTACTCCGGCAGAGTAATTATTATTTCATGTCTTTAAGCATGCATCAAGCCTTGCATCTTGCCCAAGATGTCAGGGCTCATTTTGTAATCGGGCCATCTTGTATTTTGTGCAAAGATCAATTAATGAATATCAGGACATCTTTTGCAAATGAGTCTTTTCTTTTCCGCTCACTGTTTTTCATTTTTTATTTTTTGTACAAAAATAAAATGGCAATGTTTTTCAAAATAATAACTTCATTTTCACTTTTTTTCTAAGCAAGGAAAAATTGATCACTAAAATGAACAAATCTAAACCCTTGTAGAGAGTGCCCTCCAGACTGCACCGACAACAACACTGCTATGACTTCGTATGACTTTGACAATCCGATTAATCAAGCTGATGAAGGGGTTGAAGAAGATTATGAGCTACCTGAAGAACTAGCCAGGTTGTTGAGACAAGAGGAGAAGGTTATAACTCCTCATCAGGAGGAGGTTGAAACGGTTAATCTTGGTACAGAAGAAGACCTGAAAGAAGTTAAGATCGGGGCCTGCCTGCAAAATTCAGTGAAAGAACAACTTATTGATATGCTTCGGGAGTATGTGGATGTTTTTGCTTGGTCTTATCAGGACATGACAGGGTTGGACACCGACATTGTTATGCACAAGCTGCCTCTGAAAGAAGACTGTCCGCCAGTAAAACAGAAGTTGCGCCGTACTCGCCCGGATATGGCAATGAAGATAAAAGAAGAGGTACAAAAACAGTGGGACGTCGGTTTCCTTGCTGTAACTAGCTACCCGCCGTGGGTTGCTAACATTGTACCTGTGCCTAAGAAAGATGGAAAAGTGAGGATGTGTGTGGATTACTGGGACCTGAACAGAGCCAGCCCGAAAGATGACTTCCCTTTACCTCACATTGATGTATTGGTCGACAATACGGCTCAGTTCTCGGTATTCTCCTTCATGGACGGGTTTTAAGGATATAATCAGATCAAGATGTCACCTGAAGACATGGAGAAGACAACTTTCATCACACCCTGGGGCACATTCTGTTATAAGGTAATGCCGTTCGGACTGAAGAACGCTGGTGCCACCTATCAACGGGCTATGGTAACATTATTCCACGACATGATCCATAAAGAAATTGAATGTTATGTGGATGACATGATTGCCAAGTCCCTCACAGAAGAAGACCACCTGGTGAATTTGTTGAAGCTATTCAAGCGTCTGAGGAAGTACCAATTGAAGTTAAACCCCAATAAATGCACATTTGGGGTGCGATCTGGTAAGCTGCTGGGATTTATTGTAAGTGAGAAAGGGATTGAAGTTGACCCTGACAAAGTCAAAGCCATTCAAGAAATGCCTGCACCAAAGACTGAGAAAGAAGTTCGAGGTTTCCTAGGTAGATTGAACTACATTTCACGGTTCATATCTCACCTTACTGCAACCTGTGAGCCTTTGTTCAAGTTGTTAAGGAAAGAACAAACGGTCAGATGGAATGAAGACTGCCAGAGGGCTTTTGACAAAATCAAGGAATACTTATAGGAGCCTCCAATCCTTATGCCTCCAGTTGAAGGAAGACCTCTAATAATGTACTTGACAGTATTAGAAGAGTCAATGGGGTGTGTGCTGGGCCAGCATGACGAGTCTGGTCGAGAAGAGTATGCAATATACTACCTAAGCAAAACGTTTACCGACTGTGAACAACGTTATTCACTGCTCGAGAAAACTTGTTGTGCTTTAGCGTGGGCTGCTCGCCGACTAAGGCAGTATATGTTGACCCACACTACCTTATTGATCTCAAAGATGGACCCAGTTAAGTACATATTTGAGAAGCCAGCGCTTACCGGACGGGTTGCAAGATGGCAAATGATCCTCACAGAATATGACATTCAATACACATCTCAAAAAGCCATCAAAGGCAGTGTGTTGTCTGATTATCTTGCTGAGCAACCCATTGATGATTACCAGCCTATGAGATTTGACTTCCCTGATGAAGACATCATGTTCATAAAAGCAAAAGATCATGAAGAGCCTATTCACACTGAAGGGCCTGACCCAGAAGAAGAATGGACTCTGATGTTTGATGGGGCTGTTAATATGAATGGTCGTGGTGTTGGTGCAGTACTCATTACACCTAAGGGAGTTCACATGCCTTTCTCGGCAAAAGTCACCTTTAACTACACTAACAACGAAGCTGAATATGAAGCTTGCATTATGGGTCTTGAGGAAGCCATTGACCTCTGGATCAAGACTCTAACTGTATTCGGAGATTCAGCTCTGGTAATCAATCAAACCAACGGCAAATGGTACACTCACCAGGAGCATCTAATACCTTATCGGGATTATGCAAGAAGGTTACTTACTTTCTTCACTACAGTCAAGCTTGAGTATATCCCTCGAGACAAAAATCAGTTTGCAGATGCTCTGGCTACCATTTCATCCATGATCAAAGTTCAAGCTACCAACTTTGTGCCTCAGATTTCAGTATCCAGACTTGATAGACCAGCATACGTATTCTCTGCAGACTTTGCTAAAGATGATAAGCCTTGGTTTTATGACATCAAATGCTTCTTGGAGGATCAAACATACCCACCTGGGGAATCGTCCAATGATAAGAAGACATTAAGAAGGCTAGCTGGTAGTTTCTTCCTGAATACTGATGGATCTTTGTACAAGAGGATCTTTGATATGATACTTCTCAGATGCGTTGATAAGACAGAAGCAGACTTGTTAATGCACGAGGTGCACGAAGGATCTTTTGGTACCCATGCGGGAGGGCATGCAATGGCTAAAAAGTTGTTGAGATCAGGCTACTACTGGATAACAATGGATGCATACTGTTGTGCTTATGCCAGGAAGTGTCATAAATGCCATATTTATGCAGATAAGGTGCATGTGCCTCCAAATCCTTTAAATGTAATGTCTTCACCCTGGCCCTTTGCCATGTGGGGCATTGACATAATAGGCAAGATTGAGCCGACTGCTTCAAATGGTCACAGATTCATCCTGGTAGCCATTGACTATTTTACCAAATGGGTTGAAGCAGCCTCGTATGCAAATGTCACCAGGCAAGAGGTAGCCCAATTCTTGAAAAGAGACATCATCTGTCGGTATGGAGTGCCCGAGCGAATCATTATTGATAATGGTTCCAACTTGAACAATAAAATGATGGCAGAACTGTGCCGGGACTTTAAGATCCAACACCACAATTCTTCTCCTTACAGGCCAAAGATGAACGGCGCTGTTGAGGCAGCCAACAAGAATATCAAGAAGATTGTGCAGAAGATGGTGGTCACATACAAAGACTGGCATGAAATGCTACCATTTGCCTTACATGGGTACCGTACGTCAATCAGAACATCCACTGGGGCAACACCGTATCAGCTTGTGTATGGTATGGAGGCAGTTTTACCTGTTGAAGTTGAATTACCCTCCTTATGGGTATTGATGGAAGTTAAGCTGAACGAAGTAGAATGGGTCTGATCCCGATACGAACAAAACTAAGCCTGATTGAAGAGAAGAGATTGGCTGCAATTTGTCATGGGCAGCTGTATCAGAAAAGAATGAAGAAAGCCTTCGATCAGAAAGTTAGGCTTCGAGGGTACCAAGTAGGAGATCTTGTGCTAAAAAGGCTCCTTCCTCCTCATACAGACCACAGGGGCAAGTGGACTCCGAATTATGATGGTCCGTTGATAGTAAAGAAAGTATTCTCTGGTGGAGCACTGATGCTCAGTACTATGGATGGTGAAGACTTCCAGTCCCCTGTGAATTCAGATGCAGTTAAAAAATACTTCGCATAAAATGACCCGCTGGACATAAAAATAGAATGTGAGTCCAGGCAAAAATAGGGCATCCCGGCGATTCAAAAACAGAATAAAAGACTCGGGCAAAAATAAGGGAAAATAAATATAAAAAAATGTCCACCCGCTGAGTTGAAAAGCCGCATTGGACAGCTCAGGCAAAAATGGGTATCCCGGTGGATTGAAAACCCAAAAGGGCGATCCACGCAAAACAAGGGAATAAGCGAACAACTGCATTCTGAATTCGTCTGTATCGCTTACAACAGGGCAAGCTTCAAAAGATTCAAGCATCGGTCAGAATCAGCCTTCTTCAAAAGCAAGATAAGAAGAACGTCAATGTCATACGAGTCATAGCAAAAGGAAGCACACTGAAGCGGCATCAACATTGCCAGCACCTTTTTGTTTCTCAATTTGTAACAACCTCCTCATTTTAGGGGACTTGTTTCTTTGACTGTACTTTCTAATTCAGGGCACACAAATTAATAAGATCAGATCTTCAGTCATATTTTGTCTCGTACATCTTATTTTTTATTTGCAAAAATGTCCGATGTCCTTAATATAATGGTTGCATAAATACAGGTGCGTCTTTTCTAAATTGCATGCTTGCAGGAGATATATTACTTACTACCGGGAGTGTCTAAACTCCTATGATGGAATCCAGTAAGGGATACCTCGGGGTACTTGTGCGTTTCTTTTATCATAACATGATTGCAGGTGCTCAAAATGCAACATGGGGAATGAAAGCTTCTCCCCAGCAACATTGTCAGATCATTTTGTCCTCAGCACCTCTTCCACACAATATCTGGAATGTTTTCCCCAGCGAAGTTGCCAAGGCATTCTTCCCCAGCATCTTCTTCAAAGTAGCATCAGGAGGGGCTCATTTCCCCAACTGAGTTCATCATCCCTGGCATGGATCCCTACAAAAATCTCTGGGAAGATCGTTCAGTGATCATTCCTCCCCAGCCAAGTGATAGACAGGGAACCATCTCCCCACAGAGTTTCAACCTCTATCCAGAAGAGCAATGTTGAAGATCTCACAACGAAGTGACGAAAGCTTCCGCAGACCCCAGCTGGGCTTCTCATTACCAAGATAGGTCTGACAGTGACTTACTTCCCCGAGCAGAATCATATATCAGTTCTACCAGTGGTCTCATCCCCGTCTGGGATGTTATTTCAAAACAAGATCAGTCAGAAATCTTTACGGCAACGGGATCCGAATCCCGGATTGGTATCTTTTGCATAAACATAGCATTCGCATCATACATCCCCCAGAGCGTAGCATTCCATCTAATACGGAGCATTATAGAAAAAATCAAACATATTGCATAATCACAAGCCATGTTTTGAATCAGTCACCTGTGGATACTGACATACCATTAACAACATACAGGATACCACTCAAATTCCCCGGCAGAATATCAAAGCATTTTCTTTACGTTCCCAAATACGGGTACATGCTCTTTTTGGCACTCGTCTGTGTCATCTTTCCCCAGAAAGTCGCCGGAACACTTTCCACAAAACAGATACTTATACATAATCCTCGACACTCGTCTGTGTCATAACCAATTGATACTCGTCCGTATCATCATCTCTAAGCATGCGTCGGCGATTGTTTCTACTGATACTCGTATGTATCACAGTCTTAAGGATGCTCGTCCGCATCTTTAATCTATACACAGTGTCAAACATTTATACATTTTATTTCTTGAATTTAGACACTCGTCTGTGTCTACCATTTCCCAGAAGAGTCCCCGGCAAATCCCAATTATTCCTTTTCTATCCGGCATTCGTCCTATGTCGCGATACTTTCGACAGCCGTACCCTTCCAGGTGATCGTCCTTCACCTTTTCATGATCGTCCTTCATCCTCCCCCCAGCGGAGTCTCCATTATTGGAACCCTTTCTTATCCGACATTCGTCCTATGTCGTGATGCTTTTAGCAGCCGTCCCCTGCCAGGTGATCGTCCTTCACCCTTTTGATGACCGTCCTTCATCACTCTTATCCGATGGTCGTCCCCATCGTTGATTCTGTTATCTGACATTCGTCCTATGTCATGGTAAACCCCAAGAGCAGCCGTCCCCTGCTAGGTGATCATCCTTCACCTCTTGATGATCGTCCTTCATCATGCTTATCCGATGGTCGTCCCCATCGTCGACCTTTTTTATCCGGCATTCGACGTGATTTTCGGCAACCGTACCTTGCCAGGTGATCGTCCTTCACCTTAGATGACTTTCCCTCATATTTCTCCCCAACAAAGTAGCCGTCCCCTGCTAGGTGATCGTCTTTCACCTCTGATGACCGTACCTCATCATTTATTTCATTTATGTTTTTAACCTGATGGCCGTCTCCATCATTACCTTTACTTTTAATCCCCATAGAGTCTTAATTCTTTGCTCGATGGTTGTCCCCATCATGATCCTTTATTTCCCCAGCATGTCGGCCGTACCCGTCATTGCTTTATCCCCAGCGGTCGTCCTCTGCTCGACGGTCGTCCTCCGTCACCCGCACTTTATAATCATGCTTTATTTCCTTTTACAATCTATATCCCTTTTCTTCTTCATTCGGTGAGTGCAAATTTTGGACTGTCTTTGGTATTCAACCACAAGTTATATTGTTTGCCTGTTAAGCCGTCGCTTACATCCTGCACAACTAACTCATGTTTGAATAGGGGCAGCTGTAAACACCCCAAATTTTCCCTCACTCATTTCACCATGGCTTGTGATCTTTTCATTTGCATAAGTTCAATCATATCATCTCATATTATATTTTTGCTTCACTGCATGGTTTCAAAGTCATCTGCATCTAGGGTTTGTGATTTGAGCAATCCCTGAGCTATCTGAGCCACTCCAAAGGTCTTCAATCATCTCAATAGGGTCCATGTGTGTTCAACCATTATATTATATCCTCCCAAGATCAAGAAAGTCAGAATCACAAGAACCGAGAAAGGCATGGAAGCAGAGCCAAGCTCAACTGCACAGATGACCTAAAATTAGGGTTTTGGTTTCAGAGGCCATAACTCCAAATTTTTTGTTCATTCTTGTTTCTATTGGTCATCATATGTTATGAGGATCATGCATACCAATTTTCATGAAGAAATTCAACGGGGAAGGCATCTGATCAATATATGACTTCTTGAGCAAGTCAGTGTAAAATCAGGGCATTTGAGGCCCCAAATCATCCAACCAAAGGGTCTTCTCCATCATTTTGGGTGTATATGATCTTTATTTGATCTTATAAGAAGTTATAAGTTCACAAAATTAAAGAATTTCAAGCCATTTGCAAAGTTGCCATTTTGGGAAAGTGACTTGTAATGCAAAATTGCCATTTTGGGAAAGTTTTTCAACCTCCTCTTTTTGATTCAAAAATGCTTCAAATGAAAAATTCCTGGTCATAAAAGTTGTAGATTTGATCATTCCCTTTTCAAAAAGTACAAGAACTTGATCTAATTCATCATAGAACTCAAGTTATGGCCTTGCAAAGTTGGGAAAAATCACAAAATTTCACTTATGCACCAAAGAGGGAAGTTTGCAAAAACACTTGCCAAAGCCAAATGTGACTTCTAATTGACTTCTAAGCATTGCACAAACATCATACATGACCTATAATTCAGAATTGCACAAATAAATCCCAAGTTTCATGCCTTGAACATCAAGATTTCTTAAAGGGGCCAAAACATCACATAATTGCAAAACACCCCATAACTTTCTTCTCTCTTGCTGAATTGCCTCAAGATTGGATTTGTGGACATCCATGAAGTCAGCTGCGCATGGACATGCCCAAGGACCAGCTTTGTTCTTGCCCATACCTCAAGTACAAGTCATGTTGACATTTTTGCAACTTGCTCATACCAATCAACATTGGCCATCACCCACCCTCTGACCTATCCCAGCATGATATGTGTACCAAAAGCAAGCCATTCCATAATATAACACAATCTGAAACCTTCAAGAACTCAGCAATCACAAAAACTCCCTTTTATGCAAAAGCCTTCGAAAATCAGCACACAAGCTTCAAACCTCAAAACAAATTCCATAGAACAACTCCACAATCATCACTGACCATTTCCCACCCCTCATTATACCTTGAAAAACCCTGAATCAAAAACACGATTTTGAAATTGCTTGAACTGAACTTCTGCCAACTTCACTTAGAGACCATATAAAATCCAACCAAGCATCACAAACTCTTCAGGAGGATCATTGGAGCTGATTTGAAGCAAAGAAGCAGCCATCCAGTGCCATTTTCGAAAGCTTTAGTTCAGGTATCATCAAGAACATTTTTTCCAGAAATGATTTCTTAAGTTATTAGATTGTTCTCCATGCTTCACTGATCACACTGCACCTTTTGGTTTTGAAAATGATTCAGTTTTAAGCATGTATGAAGCTTCTGAAATTTCTGTGAAATTTTCCGTTTTGCTTCGAATCTCTCTGTTCATGTGAAATAAATTCTGTTTGATGGTTGATTCTTGTTTAGAATGGGGTGGGGATTATTTCTGGATAGTTTAAGGGCTTGGGGTTGCGTATTGAGTGAGATAGCATGAGAGGATAGCCGGAGAAGATGGCCGGAACACTGTTCCGGTCACCTGAAAGTGATTAGGGTTCAGATTAGGGCTTAATTATGTGATTAGCATAGTTTGAATTCTGGCCCTTGGATAGCGCGCGAAGTCAATTCCCTCCCTTTTCCATTTGAATCTGGACCACTGGATCAACATACTTCCATTAATTCACAATTTAATTTTCATTTTAATTGCATTTCTTTATCATTTTATTAAAAATAGCAAAACACTTCTAAAAAAATTTCTTTTGCATTTCCCTTTCAAATATATTTCTCATTCTGAAAATAATTTTTATTTTATTTTTTGCATAAAATTCGTATTTTTAAAATATTTAAATGTTTACTTTAATTAGTTAATGGGAATTAATTAATTAAAATACCATTTAAGTTTCTAAAAATCACCAAAAAAATCAAATTGGATCTTGATACATTTAGAAACATTATCAAACCCTTCACACAAATTTCTTTTTGATTCTTGACCTACTTTGACATTTTTCTTTGGATTTAGGGTTCTAAAAAATCAATATTTTTATCCTAACTTAGAAAAATTCTTTCTACCTAACCATGAAGAGTTTGATGATGGTTCTTTTTGAATTGCATCCCTCATGTCATGTAGTTTCTAGGATAAAATGGGCATGAATTTATCTTGCATTTTCAATTTGTTTTGTATTTTTCCTTTTGAGGCATCCTAAAACCCTAGCAAACTTGAGAAAATCATAACTTCCATTAGGTTAAGATTTGGGTCTCCTCCTTTGGGAAGTGAACTTGTATAGGGTTAGGGTACCTTTGATCCCATTTTCAATTTTTTATCTCATGCCTTGCTTCTGATTTTGAATTTTGCATCTCATGTTGTGCATAAACCCTAATTTGCATCTTCATTTGCATTCATTCCTCATATGCTTGCATACATGCACTTGCCATGACATTTTGTACATCCACATGACATGTAAGACATATTAGGACATATTGAAATCATGTTTGATCATTGCATCATCCATTTTCCATGCTTTTGCTTTCATTTGATGTCATATGCATTCATGAACTTTCATGCTTCTCACATGTTCCATTTGCATCTTCTTTACTTGTATGATCATTTTCATCTCTTGACATGACTTTGAATCATCCTTTAGCATCATTTGCATCATAAGTATGCTTCTGGTTTTGGTTTGCATCTTTGCATTTCATCTCATTTTCATTTCATTTCATTTCTTGTTGCTAACCTTTCAGGTGGTAAGTGCTTGAGAAGTGAATTTGCCTTCACTCTCATAATCTCTTCTCATCTCTTTTATGCATCCATTGCTGCATTTTTACTTGTGAATTAGAGTGAGCTTGCTCATTCATGCTCCTTCTCCTCTTTCTTTCTTCAAGCAACTTATCTTCTTAAGTGAAGTAAGTTGTCTTGCTTCTTGTTGCTTCTTTTCCTTCCATCCTGTTTCTTCCTTGGTGGATCTCTTGAAGATCTTCTTGCAAGCCTCATAAACCCTAGGAATACCCAAGCATGATCACAATTAGGGTTTGATTAGTCCCCCCATTAGTTTTACCTTTGTGTCATCTTTGTGTCTTCTCTCCTCATCTCTTAATCAAGGACTAAACCCTTAAGGCTTTAAGGCTTTGTGATTAAGCTTATGCCTGCATCCTTCTATTAGGATGGAGTGTATAACTTTAATCCTAAGTGTTAAACCCTTAATGTGTTTAAATCCTCTAATCAATTCACTTAATAATCACTAAGACATCAAGCTTGTAACTTGGGCCTTGCATTAGGGTTCTAATTCTTCCTTAATTGGTTAAGAAGGACTAACCCTAGTGTTAATGGACAAGTCCCCCTCAAAATGATCTTAATCCTACATCATGGTGATTAAGTGTGAGGTGCTTACTTCATACTTAAGGTATTCTCATTACCCCTAATCAGAGGGAGGATGTGATGAGTTTACTAACCCTTGGTTTAGGCTTAAGCTCATTTTCTTATGACAAACACAAAAAGCAATAAAAGATTGAAAATACTCAAAAACAAACAATAATCGTCTCCTCTGGGATTCTCTTCTCATCTCATTCACTCACAAACGAGAACTTGCTTCTTCCTTCTGATGCAAGACAGTTAGCACCTGAGCCAGACAGGTCATACACTTGAGCATAGACAAGCAAGCAGTTCACAAGTCAATTTATCTTTCAGTCTCTTTGAGTCGAACTACGGTGTTCTGACTTCCTCATTGCACGAGAGGATACGTAGGCATAACTTAACGGTTATCGAACAAAAGTCTCTGTATACTCCCCCTCCTCCAGCATTATTCTTTTAGCCTCATTGTCTTGAGCATTGCATTCTTTTCTTGCACTGACACTTCACATATTTCACTTCACATTTCTTTTGCACTGACACTTGCATTCTTTTCTAGCTTTGATACACAGATTGCACTGACACTACCCCTTTAAACACAAATCTTTCAAGCGTGGATCCCGTCGAGTACGGCGGACAATCTGGGTGCTAATACCTTCCCAGGTTGTAACCAACCCCCTTTCTCAGTTTCTCTGGTTCGCAACCGTCTTATCCATCTTTTCTTAGGTTTATGCAGCATTACCTTTCCTTCGGGATAAAAATGCCTAGTTGGCGACTCTTTTCTTTTCAGTTCACCATTGTGTGTTCTCTCCCTTTCGCCGACCGTTCACGTCTGTACCCCATTTGACTTAGCCTCATTTGGTGGGAGTGACAGAATCCAGCTCTCCAGGTTGAGGTCGCTTTCAGCCTCGTCTTCCACGTTATTGATAGCATCTTGGGTTAGCATCCCCCCACTTATGAACTTGGGCTCCTTAGCAGCCTCTGCTTGATCTTGTCGGAATGGTTTGTAACCCAAACCTAATTTGTCCTCCTTCTTCTCCATCGGTAGCAGCTTGCCCCAGCCTTGGGCGTTTCCATCTTCAACAACCTTCTGAGCTTGTTGATAGGAGACAATTGAAGTACCCATCCTATCTTCCTAGGATGCAGCAAATACTTCAGTTGTCGCCTCGTTGACGTTCAGTGCTTTAAAACCTTGGCTCATGGTCTCGTGGATTTCACCATCCATCTCAATGTATTTGTAGGTGGCCAGATGGCTAACAAAAATATCCTCTTCACCACAGATTGTGATAATCTGCCCTTCCCATTCAAATTTCAATTTTTGGTGAAGGGTCGACGTAACTGCGCCAGTGGCGTGAATCCATGGTCGACCCAACAAACAGGTGTAGGTCGGCTGAATGTCCATCACGTAGAAAGTATTTTGAAAGACTTGCGGGCCAATTATCACAGGCAGCTCCACCTCTCCAAGAACAGAACTCTTGGAACCATCAAAAGGTATAACCACCAGATTGCTTGGTCGGAGAGCTATACCATCATACTCAAGCTTAACAAGGGCTTTCTTTGGCAAGAAATTGAGTGAAGACCTAGTGTCAACTAGAACATGTGAAAGCACAGTCCCTTTACACTCCAGAGTGATGTGTAAAGCTTTGTTGTGGTGACGACCTTCCGTTGTCAAATCAGCGTTGGTGAATCCTAGCCCATGGCTAGTATTAACATTAGACACTACTGTCTCGAGCTGATTTACCGTGATCTCCTCAGGCACGTATACTGCGTGCATGACTTTAAGTAATGCATCCCGAAGAGCTTCAGAACACAACAACAATGATAAAATGGAGATCTTAGAAGGAGTCTGGTGGAGCTGATCCACAACCATGTAGTCGCTTCTCTTGATTATCCTCATAAATTCATCCAAATCTTGATCAAAGGATGTTTTATGGGCTTCTTTCAAAACTGGTTCTTCCGGCACCACATTTTTACCCTTGGCCTTGGCAGTAGCCTCTGCCTCAGTATTAGCTTTTGGAACTTGTGACGCGAAGAGGCGTCCACTTCGGGTGAAGCCTCCGCCTCCCCTGACATTATCCACTTGTGGTGTATGAACTGAAGAATCAAGAAGGACTCTTTCCTCATTGTAATAGAGGTCTGAACCATAGTGCCATGGCACAGCATTATCTTTTTCATATGGAGTGGGTCCAAGTATCGTGATGGTGACTGGACTGACTTCAGCAGAGGTAGGAATTGTTATTGTCTGTGGATCGTAATATATGGCGACAGGATTTCTGATTGTTAGTGGTGATGAAAGACTGAAGCTGGGTTATTGTTGAGACTGTTGCTGAGATTGTTGCCGAAAATTGTTGGAATCAGGGACCATTGTTGGGTCGTAGTATATGGTGACTGTGAAGATGTTGTTGTTAATGGTTGTTGTAGTTGTAGAAGCGGATGCAGTTGAACTAGTGTTTGTTGAAGTGGTGGAAGAAATGATTGTTGATTTTGTAGACGAGTCTGTTGGAACAATTGTCTTTGAAGTTGTAGGAGAAGTACTTGTTGTTGTTGTAAGAGGAGTTGCTGATGTTGTAGAAACCGTTGATGTTATCTGCAGGATACCTTCTCTGATAAGGCCATTGATGCCACTTCTTAAGCTTGCACACCCATTGACGGAAACTTTGCAAGATTCACAGCAGGCCTCACAACCTGGGAACACCTGGAATTTTAAAAGTTGAGCTTTAACCTCTGCCATAGGTGTTTGAATGCTTGCAGTATCTTCAATTAAGCTCATGGGTTAACCCTCCTCAATTGAATTTATCCTGGGCCCACCATGGCTAGGCATAGGGTTCTTTGTGACATTAGGAGGTGGTGCAAACTTTAAAGCCTTTGAATCAACTATATCTTGGACCTTCATGTGCAAAGCTCTGCACTTTTTCGTGGCATGGCCAGGTGCATTAGAATGGAAGGCACATCTGGCATTGGCGTCGTAATTTCTCGGAAGGTTCTGAGGATCTGGTGGAGCCAGAGTCCTTAATTCAACAAGATTAAGCTTTAGAAGTTGTGGTAGCAAAGTGGCATAGGGCATTGGGATAGGCTCAATTACCCTGTTGACTTGAGATGGCCTTTGCTGGAAAGGACGTTGTTGTTGGTTATTGTTGTTATAGGACCTTTGTTGAGGAAAATGTTGTTGAAGGAACTGTTATGATTGCGGAGTGTATTGTTGTTGAGGAGGTGGAGTAGGAATTGTGACAACGGCAATTGATCTTGGCATATATTAGGGCCTTCCTCTGCCCATGTGAACCGAATTGGTTTCACCCGACCTGCGAGGCCCTGCAAATGGTTTCCTTGTGCTGCTTGAACTGGCGCCATTATCATAAATCTTTCCCATTTTCTATAAACTCTCAATCCTTTCTCTAGCTATGAACTCGTCAGCGAAGCTAGTGGAAGAGAAAGCAGCCAACCTATCAATGTATGTCCCTTGGAGGGTGTTCATAAATATATCTGCCATTTCTCTTTCTGACATTGGAGGTTGAACGGCGGCAACTAATTGCCTCCATCTCTGAGCATACTCTCTGAAGCTTTCCCTAGAGGATTGTGACATACCCATTAGAAGTGTTCTGTTAGGAGCCATGTCTAGATTATATTGGTATTGGCGAATGAAAGCCTCGGCCAAATATTTCCAATTTCTAATGGTTTCCCTAGTCAAATGAGAGTACCACTCATGGGATGCCCCTGTCAAGCTATCCTCAAAATAGAAAATCCATAGCTTTTCGTCCATGGTGTAGGCCCTTAGTCTTCCTAGAAAAGATTGAAGATGGGTGCGAGGGCAAGATGTCCCATTATATCTTTAGAAGCAGGGAGGTTTGAATTTATGAGGAATTCTTACTCCTTCTACCAGCCCCATATCCATAACATCAAACCCTAAAGAGTTTTGAGACTCCAGAGATCTCAACTTTTCTTCTATCTCGTCCAGCCGACGATCATAGACTTCATCTCCTGCCCCAACTACAGTGAATTGTTCCTCCTGAAGGTCCTCTTGAAAGGCACGCCCTCCAGTATTACCCTGGGTATTCCTGATAGCATTAATGTGATGAGGTCCTAACTCCGGGGGATCAGTACGAGGTTGTACATGATCATTGTTGCTGGTACCCCATGTACCTGGGTGGTTTTCTTCAGGAGTTTGCCGCTCGACCAACTCTCTTAATCTTTCTTGGCTTTGGGCCAACCTAGTCATTACTGCCATGAACTAGTTCATCTGAGCCCTCATCTCATTCCTTTCATTAGCCATCTGGGTTCTTACATCAGTCAGATCTTGTTGAACCTGGTCCATCTATAAGCTCGGAAGGTTGTTTCTTGTCGGATACCAGTGAACTCTGTTGATGGGGAAGGCCCTCCTATGAGCAATGTTTCCTGAAACCACAACAAAGTGAGAAACAACAAAAACAAATACCTACAAAATAAAGAAATGAGGTTAGTATGCAATGCAGGATGTCTATTTGTCTTCCAAGGGTATCCGGTTTGGTTCTTTGGTTTTGACTTTCCAAACCTCGAGGAATGATGATGTTGAAGAGAAATGAAGCCCGCAAAATAACACACAAACCATATATTACAAAATATAAAGATACATAGTTTAGATTATAACAAGTCCCCATGGTGGGTCAAAATACAACAACAAAAACAGAAGTACAAACAAAATGAAGTACAAAGAAATCAAACATCCAGCCCATAATCATCCTCTCTGACTTCCTTCAGGAGAGTGTCATACCTCAAATTTGTCCTACTTTTTTTTCTCATTTTTTTTATTCTAGCATTTTCAACATCTTTGCACCATATAATTAGCATATCATTGTGCATTCGAAAAATTCGAAGATATGTTTGCCTTGTTACCTTTTCTTATTGTCTAGTCAGGTGTTAATAGAATTCAGAGTTCATCCAGAGTCATTGTTGCTTTAGTTTGAGGGATTCAAGATGGCTCTATTCATTCCAAATATTCAAAATGTTTTTTGTTTCTCAAGTTTAACTCCTAGTTTTAAGGCATTTGTATTTTGGTTATGTTTTTTAAGAAGACTCAAATTTGGGTTTTTGGCACATGATTTTTTATATAATGCTCATGTCCGATCATGTCAAAATTGATTTGTATAAAGTCCCTTGTGGTGCTAAGGTCAAGTGCAAGTGGTTGCCTTTTTTGTCCACAAACAAGTTCACAATCTGTACCTTCAAATTCAATGTTAGTGCAGTTGGAAATGAAAGAATAAATATATCCAAGGACATGATTTCAAGGGTGTTTATTGTGTTTCAAGTTGTTGTTTTTTGCTGATAGTTTCAAGTTTATTTCAAGTGTGGTTGCAATATTTGGTTTCCATTTGTATTCCATTTTAGTTCGAAGAAATAAAAAGGCAGGAATTACCAAGAGTTGGTAAATTCCAAGGATATAGTTAGTAAAAGTTTGAGAAGCATTGTTCAAATGAGTTGAGAGGCAAAAGACGGTACATTTCATTACTTGGGTTCAAAAGTGAAAATAATACAAAGAGTTGCAACAATTGTGGTACTGATTATCAATCACTCCTGGATCTCCATACAGCCATTCACTCCAAGTTCATTCATAATGTGGTGGAAGACTTCACCAAGCAAAGTTGAAGAAAAGTGTGGCTGAGAAAGCTGCAATTTCCAGCTCCCGATAAGACTGCAACCAGCTGCACAAAGCTTTCCATAACAGGTATACCAAACTCCATCCTCAATACACAAAGGGCTTCTCCTTCAGATCCGTGCTCCAATAGCTCCAAAGGTATGTACATGAAAGGAAAAGAAATAATGTCAATATTTGTGAAGTCAAAGAAAAGTGTAGCCATCCAGGAATACCGCACGCAACCAATTATGGTACAAATCGAGGGAATCAAAAGGTTGGACACAAGCATCAATATCAAAACTCAAAGAAAGTAATCCAGTGGTCTTAAAGGTCGTGCATCATGTAAAGGATCAGAGAGAGACATCCAAATTACAGGTCACTACAATAAATTTGTTTGCATCATATACGACCAATTCAAAGGGTTCATCCTCAATACCTCTTTATCAATTACAGTTCATATCAGAATTGATTCAAACACATCAAGATGCAATACTTGTTACACTAAGCTCTAAAAAAAACAGTTAAAAGAGCATCACAAAACCAGTTTCCATTAATAGATATGTCGTTTTGAACCATAACAATCATAGTAAGAAAGGAGTTGCAGAGTTGAATAAATTCATAAAAAAATCTCACGCATTTACAGATTATTGTTTGTACATCCTGTCTTCAAGCCATCGGTTCCAGAAACTCAGTAGCATCAAGAGCCATAACCAAAGTCACAATTTCGAATCCAATTCCTATAATTCGCACAGGCAATCAAAGTTGACCTAGGTATCTTGTAGCACGATGCTCTCAGGATGAGAAGTAGCAAGTCATTGGTATTCGCTCGGGTGAGGCACAATGGTGTAAACACCCCAAATTTGCCCTCACCCATTCACACCATGGCTTGTGATATCTTTATATACATAAGTTCAATCATAGCATCTCATATTGCATATTTGCTTCACTGCATTGTTTCAAAGTCATCTGCATCTAGGGTTTGTGATCTAAGCAATCCAAGAGCTTCTTGAGCCACCCCAAAGGTCATCAATCACTTCAAAGGGGTACATGTATGTTCAAGCATCACATTATATCCTCCCAAAGTCAAGAATGTCAAAGAATCACAAGAACTGAGAATGGCATGGAAGCAGAGCCAGGTTTGACTGCACAGATGACCTAAAATTAGGGTTTTGGTTTCAGAGGCCATAACTCCAATTTTTTTGGTCATTCTTGTTTCTATTGGTCTCTATATGGTATAGGGTGTATGCATATCAATTTTCATGAAGAAATTCCATGGGGAAGTCATCTGATCAAGAGTTGACTTTTCAAGCAAGTCAGTGCAAAATCAGAGCATCTGAGGCCCCCAATGACCCAACCAAAGGGTGTTCTTCACCATTTTGAGTGTATATGATCTTTATTTGATCATAGAAGAGGTTGGAAGTTTACAAAATTCAAGAATTTCAAGTCTTTTGCAAAGTTGACTTTTTGGGCAAGGTTGACTTTTTAATGGAAATGTCATTTTAGGCAACTTTTTCAACCCTTACTTTTTGATTCAAGAAGGCTTCAAATGGAAAAACTTTGGTCATGAAAGTTGTAGAATAGATCTTCCCCTTTTCAAAAAGTACAAGAACATGACCTAATTCATTTTGGATCAAAAGTTATGGCTTGTCAAAGTTGGCAAAAATCACAAAATTTGAAGTTTTCCACCAAAGAGGCAAAGTTGAAAATTCACTTCTCAAGGCCAATTAAGTCATCAAATGGACTTCTAATCCACACAACATGATCACACAACATTCAAAAGTCAGATTGCACCCAAAAAATCACATGTTTCATGGCCCATGGATCAAGTTTCTTCCATAAGAACCAAAGTGAACCAAGTTGCAAAAGTCATCATATCTCCTCACCCACTTGCTGCCTAGCTTGCTGAACCATCCTAGCCATTTTCCCTCATCATGCTGCGCAGCACACCCTTTTTGTACTAGGCTAGCAAGTTGCCCATGCCCTTCTTACACAAAAGTTGACATTTTGCAAAAGCACCCATACCTATCACAAAAGGACATGTCATGTCATCTGACCAATAGCATTTGTTTATACAAATCAAAAGCAAGACAAAGCATACATTACACAAGCCTGAAACCAGCCACAAGACAACACTCTCATTTTCACTCCATTGAGCAAAAGCATTCGAAACACACAACACAGGCCACAAACACTCAAACAAACTTCATAAACCTTCTCAACACCTCTCCCTGATCACAAAGCACCCTTCAAAACAACCTGAAACTCAAAGAATCACAAACACGATTCCTTCACTGCACTGAACAGAACTTGTTCAAACTTCCAAACCAGCCAACACAAACTCCTTCTAAGCATCAATATGTCATCAGGGGCTTAAAAGGAGTGGATTGCACAAAGGAAAGAGGTCAGAAAGTTGCAAACTGAAGAGCTTCAAACTCAGGTAGCTTCATGAACTTTTTTTCCAGAAGCATGATTTTAAGTTCTGAATAGCTTCTATACACTCCCCTGGTCATGAATATGTGATTATTTTTGAAAATGGTTGAGAAACCAGGATGTATGCTTTGTCTGAAATTTTTGCCCTAAAACATGTTTGATTTGATTCTCCTTGTTTCTGAATGATAAATGTTGTTTGAATGAGGGGTTTAATTCGTTTTTGAGTGGGGAAGAGTTCTGGGTTGTTGGATTTCATTTTCATTGCGTGTAGAGTGAGTTTGTGATTTTGGATGATCGGAGAAGACGACCGGAACAGTGTTCCGGTCGCCTGAAAGTCATTAGGGCTGTCATTAGGGCTTAATCATTAATTAGCCAGGTTTGAATACCAGCCATTGGATATGGCGCCAGGTCAAACGCGCGCGCAGCCAGTTTAAACCTGGACCCTTAGATCTGATTACTTTTCTTTTTTCAGTTTAATTTCATTTTTATTTTCCATTTAATTACATTGTTTTCTCCATTTTATTTAAAATAGTAAAACTTATTCAAAAATTCTGAAATTTTTTATACAAACTTTTATTTAATTTCAGAAACCAAAAATATTTTTATTTTTTATTTTTAGCATTCAAAAAATATTTTTAAATATTTAAAAGTTTATTTTTATTTAATTAATGAGAATTAATTAAATAAAAATACTTTTAGGTATTTAAAAATCATCAAAAAATTCATGAAACATTTAAAACCATTTAGAAATATTGTCCAACCCTCAAACCAAATTTCTTTTTTGATCTTGATGCATTTTGAGAATTTTTCATGGAATTAAAATCATTTTAATGCATTATTTTGATCCAAACTTCCAAAAATCATTTCTGCCTAACCATTGAGGGTTGGACCTTGATTCTTTTTGCATTGTATTGTGTTTAGCATGTAGTATGTGAGATTAAATTGGTATGATTTGATCTTTCCTTTTCCATTTGTTTGACATTTTTCTTGTTAAGGAACCCTAAAACCCTAGAAAACTTAGGAAAATCATAACTTGGATTAGGTTAAGAGTGGGAACTTCTCCTTTGGGCAGTGAGTTAGTATAGGATTAGGGATCCTTTGAATGCATTTTCAATTTTTTATCTTGATGTTTGCTTCTGATTTTGGTTTTTGTTTGATACTTTGATCATAAACCCTAATTTGAGCTTCCATTTGCATTCATCTTGTATTTTCATTCATACCTTGACTTGCCATAGCATTTTGTGCATCCATTTGATTCATGTGACATCTTAAGACATATTGAAATCATGTTTGATCATTACATCTTGCATTTGTCATATTGTATGCCATTTGCATTTCATAACTTTTCATGTATGTTCATGGTTCTTAACTTGTTTCATTTGCATCCATAAGCTTGTATGATCATCCCCATGTGTTGTTTCATGTTTGTAGCATCTCATAGCATCATAAACATCATGTATGTGCTTCTGGTTTTGTTTCTCATCATGACATTTCATTCCATTTGGCATTGCATTAAATTTCTTTCACTAACTTTTCAGGTGGTAAGCAAACTTTGAGAAGTGAATTTGCCTTCACTTCTCACATTTTCTTTTCATCTCTCTCTTACATCCATGCTGCATTTTATTATGTGTTTGAGATTGAGCTTGCTCTTTCTTCTTCTTCTCATTTTCTTTCCTCAAGTGACTTGCCTTCTTAAATGAAGCAAGTTGCTTTGCTTCTCTTGATCCTTTCATCTGCTTCCTGGTGGTTCCATTGAAGATCTTTCTTGTTAAACCTCACAAACCTTAGGAACAACCAAGCATGACAATGATTAGGGTTTTGATTAGTCTCCCCACTTAGTTTTTACCTTTGTGTCTCTTTGAGTCTTCTCTTCTCACCTCTCAATCAGGGGCTAAACCCTAAAGGCTTTAAGGCTTTGTGATTAAGCTTATGCCTGCATCCTTCTATTAGGATGGAGTGTATAACTTTAATCCTAAGTGTTAAACCCTTAATGTGTTTAAATCTCTTAATCAATTCACTTAATAATCATCAAAGACATCAAGCTTGTAACTTGGGCCTTACATTAGGGTTCTAATTCTTCCTTAATTGGTTAAGAAGGACTAACCCTAGTGTTAATGGACAAGTCCCCCTCAAGTTGTCTTACAAACCCTAAAAATCATTTCTTCATCTTATCATTAATTAAAATCCACTTAATAAAGGCCTTGTTTTGTCATGAGTTTAATCCCTAATCATGGATTAAGTTGAGGAGCTTTCCTCAGCATAAACATTCTCATCTATTATCCTTCTATTAGGATGGTGTAATGAGTCTGTTTAATCCTTGATTATGGCTTAAACTCATTACTTAACACTAAACAAAAACTCCAAAAACATCTAAATAATCACAAGTAGGTTAATGATCTTAATCCTACATCATGGTAATTAAGTGTGAGGTGTTTACTTCATACTTAGGGTATTCTCATTACTCCTAATCAGAGGGAAGATGTGATGAGTTTACTAACCCTTGGTTTAGGCTTAAGCTCATTATCTTATGTCAAACATAAAAAGCAATAAAAGATTGAAAACACAAAAACAAACAATAATCGTCTCCTCCGGGATTCTTTTCTCATCATCCTCACTCACAAACGAGAACTCGCTTCTTCTGTCTAATGCAAGACAGTTTGCACTTGAGCCAGACAGGTCATACACTTGAGCATAGACAAGTAAGCAGTTCATCAGTCAAATTCATCTTTCAGTCTCTTTGGGTCGAACTACGGTGTTCTGACTTCCTCATTGCACGAGAGGATACGTAGGCATAACTTAACAGTTATCGAACAAAAGTCTCTGTATATCCCCCCTCTTCCAGCTCATTTCTTTAAGCCTCATAATCTTGAGCAATTCATTCCCATTCTTACACTGACACTTCACTTATACACTTCACACTTTCCTTACACTGACACCTGTACATCTTTTTCCAGCTATTTTACACACAAATTGCACTGACACTACCCCTTTAAAACACAAATCTTTTAAGCGTGGATCCCGTCGAGTACGGCGGACAATCTGGGTGCTAATACCTTCCCAGGTTGTAACCAACCCCCTTTCTCAGTCTCTCTGGTTCGCAACCGTCTTATCCATATCTTTCTAGGTTTATGCAGCATTACCTTTCCTCCGGGATAAAAAATGCCTAGCTGGCGACTCTTTTCTTTTCCAGTGAGTTCACTGCTGTGTGTTCTCATTGTTCTTTTCGCCGACCGTTCGCGTCTGTACCATATTCGAGCCCAGTCTCGTCTTTTGGGAGCGACAGCTTGGCGACTCTGCTGGGGATCCTTATACTGTAACCAGGGCTTCTGGTTCTTTTTGTGGGTTCCTCCTAGCGCTTGATTGATTTGTGTTTACTGGGGTGTTATGTGCTATCTGTGTTTGTATATTTGTTTGATTTACTGCTTTATGTACAGTTGCTTTATTACTTTCCTTATAGCTTTGCATATATCATATTGTCATACTGTGCTGGCTGGATCTGTTTGGTTGCTTTGGTGGGTGGGGTTTCTATTGAGAGTTAAGGTCCTATACCTGGGACCTGAGTGACACCTAGGCTAGAGTGGTTCATATTCTTTCCCATTCCATTTCGGTCTGGTGCGGGAATATGAAACACGGTTCAGATATGGGTTTCTTTTTGAGAACTATGTGTTGCAGATTTCCTGCAGTACTAGGGCTATCTGGGAAGCCTGCTAAGTCTGGATGACCTTTAGTATTGACCTTCAGAAGCTGAGGTGAATTAGAGGAGGAACTTTTATGGTTATTGTAAACACTGAACCTCCGGGTTAGAAGTGTTTACACTTCTCATAACTGATCCAAGTCTGAGGATCCTTGTTTTAGAACACCACCTGTGAGGGGGTTGGGTTGTTTACAGGTTTGCAGGTACCCTTGACCTCAGCATACCCTGTTACTTTGTTTTGATTAAGAGTACTCCATCTTGGAACAGTTCTTGTGATTCTAAACCTTGGACATGTGACTCTTTATTTGAGTCCCCCACCTTGGTTACTGGACTTATAGACCTCCACCTGGATTTCTTGAACATACTTGGACTCATATCAGAGCACTTGATCAGATCCAGCTCAGTCAAAAACCCTTGCATATCATTTGCATACATCATCATTGCATCATTTTAACATTTGCTTATTTGTTTTTTAGGGTATCCATACTTTATTATTGGCTTGGTTTTGACTCCATCATCAGCATAGACCTATCTTCATCAGTATCTACTTCAGCTATCTGCTACCTGTTTCAGCTACCTGCATCATCAGTCTCAGCCTGTCAGTGGCCCATCATCAATGTTTCTCTCCATCATCAGCACATGTCTCAACTCTTCTGCAACAACATGGCACCTAAGAAGAGTAACATCTCCTATCATTTCTTTCAGCCTGAGCTAGCTGACATCAGGAAGATCCAGACCCTGATTACTCCAGACCATATACCACTGTTCAGGGAACACTATGGAGGCATACTTGATGTGGTTATGGATTTGGACCCTTCACAGAGGAGCTTGATTCATACTTGCCTGCAGTTCTATGATTCCCCTCTGAGGTGTTTTACTTTTCAGGATTTTCAGTTGGGGCCTTTATTGGAAGAGTACTCATCATTGGTTGGTATACCTGTCAGGGGTGGTGTCCCCTTCAACCCTGAGATGGTTTGTCCTGGTAATGAAGAAGTGGCAAAGGCCTTGTATTTGGAACCAGTTCTGATTGGGCAGAATATGACTACCAAGGCTGGAGTCTCTGGTTTACATCTGGATTTCTTGATCTCTCAGGCTACCATGAAGGCTTCTTTGGGAGAGTGGAAAGTAGTCTGTGCTTTGTTGGCTCTTAGCATATATGGGGTCATTTTATTTGCAGATGAGCCTAAGTTTGTTTGCAAGAGTGCAATTCACCTTTTCATCCTGAGGAACCCAGTACCCACCTTACTGGGAGATTTCTATTACTCTGTCCACCAGAGGAATGAAAAGCAAAGGGGAAGATTGGTGAGGTGTTGTGCTCCCCTGTTCCATACTTGGCTGCTCAAGCATTTGCCAAAGACTGATGCATTCTTGAACCCTCACCAGCCAAGAAACTGGGCTAGAAGACTCACTGCTTTGACCTCAGCTGATATCAGGTGGTGCACTCAAAGCACAAAAGGCAGGGACATCATTACCAGTTGTGGGCAGTTTCCCAATGTACCCCTGATAGGAGTAAAGGGTTGCATCAATTACAACCCTCTGCTATTCAAAAGACAACTGGGCTATGCATTGGTCCACACTCCTAAGGCACAAGATTTGGCTGAGACTCTTTACTGTGAGAACAAGCCTAATCTGGCTATTGTCAGGCAAGCAGCCTGGGCCTGGGACAATGTTCAGACTAAAGGAGTAACCATTCTGGGGAAATGCAACAATGTGGCATCAGCACAGTACTATGAGTGGTCCCATGCCAAGGCTCAATTTTCTGGGATGCCCTTTACCATGGAAGATATGCCTGGAACATCCTCAGCACCACCTCCTGTCACTGTTAGTTTAGAGGAGTTTGAGAAACTAAAAGAGAGAAATGAGAAGTTGACTCAAGCTCTACAGAAGACCCTCTGGGAGAGGAGTGATGGTAGGTTGGACATTGAAAGATTGGAAAAGCTGAAAGTGGAGCATCTGGCCAGAATTGAGAAGTCAGAAGACTATATCAAGAAGTCTAGGGCTGGAGAGCAGATCTTAAAGAATGCCTGCAAGGAAGCTCAGTTCCAGAAGGCCAGGACTGATTTGTATCTGAAGGAGAGTCAAGCTAGGTGGGTCCGGATCACCGAAGCTCGTACTCTGGAAGATAAGAGAACTCAGGACAAGATTGAGCAGTTGGAGGCTAGTGCAAAAGAGCAACAGGAAGCCCTGGCAGCAGCCCAGAGGGAGATCTCAGAGCTGAAGATTAGAGCTGGTGTGAAGAGGTCAAAAGATCAGAGTCAACACAAGAAGCTAACTGCAGCTGTTGCTACCAGGAATCTCCTTATCAAGAATCTTACAGAGCGTCCAGCTGATCCTGTGACTGAAGCACTTTTCAAGGAAGTTCAGGAGGATGAGTTTGGTCTTGGTGTCTGACTTTTGCTTGTTGTTGCTTTCATTTCATGTACTTTTCTTTATGTTGTATTTTTGACCCCTCAGAGGGCATGTATTGTAAAAAACAGGTTATGTATCATTTACCTTTTTGTAATATATGTGTTGTTTGGTTTTATCTGAATTCTTCAAGGCAACATCAACAGCATCTTCTTCAAGGGTCTGGAAAGGTCAAAACCAAGTGCCAAGCCGGATACCTTGGAAACAAATGAGCATAACTGCATTACATACTAACCTTCTACCTTGTTTTGTAGGTTTTTGATTATTTGTTACTAACTCTGTTGTGATGTCAGGAACTATTGCTCGCCGACGGGTGTTTCCACTCAACCGTCCACACAGATATCCAACCCGTAACAATCTTCCGGGCATACAAATGGACCAGGTACAACAGGACCTTACTGAGGTTAGGAACCAAATGGCCAATGAAAGATTGGAAATGAGGGCTCAAATGACACAATTTATGGAGGTGATGAACAATATGGCTCAAAGCCAAGAGAGATTAAGAGCAATGGTAGAAAGGCAGAATCAGGAAGATCCCCATCTGGGGACTGCTGGGACAAGCAACAATGAGAGGGTCCAACCTCATGTCACCCCCCTGTATTTGGACCCCACCTTCATACAGAGATCAACATTCCTGCTAATGTGCAAGGGACTGCCACTGCAGGCAGAGTGCTGCAAGAAGACCCCCAGGAAGATCAGTTCACAGTGATGGAAGTTGGGGAGGAAGCCTATGACAGAAGGCTAGAGGAGATTGCTGAGAAATTAAGATCCTTGGAGTCCCAAAACTCTGTGGGTTTTGATGTTATGGACATGGGCTTAGTGGACGGGGTCAGGATTCCCCATAAATTTAAACCACCGTGCTTTGAAAAGTACAACGGGACGTCCTGTAACACCCTTCTAAACCCCGCGGAAAATATATAAATAATCAGAGTAATTATCATGCATATCAAAAAAGGATGTCACACATAATTCAAAATATCACACATACACCTGTCATGCTCAATAACACTTGAAATAAATTCATGCTTTCATATACTTTCACATTAGCATGTAGCAGCGGATCACTTTCATTAAGAATCTCATGACATTCAGTCTCAAATAAACCTCATTCATTAAATCAACTTGGGCATAAAAGCCACTTCACCATAAAATTCAAATTCAATTAATATATTAGATAGAGTATACAATTGTATCTCTTAAGACATGAATCAAACATTCCCAGTGTTACATGATCAGAGCACGACTCGACCCAAAATAAATATGAAACTAAAATAGGTTACTCCATCAGCTACTCTCTTGCTAGAAGCAACTCTAATCTTCAGTACCTGAGCGATGTCGTATAAAACATCATTCCAACAGAAGGGTGAGAATTCACATAATTACTGAAATCATAAGATAATATATAATTTAAGGTGTACAAGCATAATCACAATTATTCTCACACTTCAAAAGTTTCATCAACATAATATCACTCAAGTAGTCATACTATTAACAAGTACACACTCACAAATCCATAATTCACCAATTCAACAATTCACATAACACATATAATCTCACATTGTAACCATAGACACAATAAGACTCAATGCAAGACTCAAATGCAACTCATGCATGTGGTACCAATCTCTTATTATCATTTTTCGGTTTTTACATTTAAACCGGGTCCGTCCTCTAGACCGATAACAAACCAAAAGCCCGTCCTCTAAGCTTTCAAACCCGTCCTCTAGGTTTGGGACAAGTAACTAGCTCCCACGAAACTAGCAAACATTGCCTCTTGACACAAACGATGCATGTGCAAGTTCAACAACCATATGCAATTAAGATTGTCCTCTAATCTTAATATTCATGCATATCTTCAATAATTCATCACATTTGAATTACAATACAATTACACATACTTGCACATATATATGCATCATCCACACACAAATAATTTTCAAACGGTATATAACACGTTTTACAATACAATCTCAATTCACAAAATACGCTTTACCGATTAAACATGGAATGATTAATTTATCATCAAGTTAATCACCAAATTAATATCTAAAATAATCTCCAAAATAATCGCCAACTTAATCTCTAAATTAATCACCAGAGTAATCGCTAAAATAATCATCAATTTAATCACCAAATTAATCCTAAAAACAATCTCTAAATTAATTATTAAATTAATCATCAAATTACTCACCAAGTTAATCTCTAATTTAATCATCAAGTTAATTACCTAAGTAATCACTAAAATAATCATCAATTTAATCACCAAATTAATCCTAAAAACAATCTCTAAATTAATTATTAAATTAATCATCAAATTAATTATTAAATTAATCATCAAATTAATTATTAAATTAAGTACTAGATTAATCATTAAATTAATTACTAAATTAATCACTAATAGTATAATTAAAATTTTCATTCAAAATTATAACTAAAATTATGATCAAAATTATCAGGCGATGCAACACAACACAAACAACTATTACCACTGTCTAATGGTTTAACAACTATTACCACTGTCTAATAGTTTTTAACACTACATGTATAACTAACATTGTCTAATGGTTTTTTGACACTACAGGTATAACTAAATTGGAAACTAAACTAACCAAATATACCTTGTCATTTAATTGATTAAATTAGTCTTAGACCATTGTTTTTGGAATAGTCCCCAAAACTAAAAGAATTGAGTTTGTGTTAATATATTTACTTATAACCATCAGTATATCTATCCCTCACTAAATTTAACAACTCATGTGGTTTTAGGTTCATTCAAAAACGTTTTTGGGCAAATTTCAAGTGATATGGAACCTTAGATTATCATATATTCTCATGCATAAATAAATAGGAGAATGTTTCTATTATAAATTCCTCTAACATAACTTTGCTAAAAAGAAATGATAGACATTACCTATAATTAATGAATCATGTTGCCTTTTCCAAAAACTACTTTACACTATTTCTACAAGTAATATTAAAGTGCCTAATTATACATTAGTATGTGCGCTGCACAACAATATACAGAAAGAGAAGGAAAATCCATTTTTTTTCATTAATGTTGCTACAGGAACTATTTTAGGAGAAATCATCTTGCTTCACTCAATATAATACGGGTCTCTGTAGTTTATCAACATACCAATTTCAAACACAATTAATCATTACATTTTCAAGAATTATCATCAAATCCTAACATTTATAAAATCATATAAATTTTGAGATTTTATCCTAACCATACTTCTACCCATACCCATTATACAATATCCAACAATCCCAATAATTTTATAAAATCTCACCCTTACCTTGATTTTCTTGAGTTTTCTAGGTCTTGTTATTGGTTCCTCTTCTTCTCCAATCCTCTCTACTAGCCACTTTTCTCTTTTCTATTCTATCTCTTTTAACCCTAACAAGACATAACCTTTATAATTTCTATTGGGCTTTTTAACTCACTCACTTACTTTCTAATCACACACTCATTTAGGCCCAATCAATTATTCTTACTAAGATCTATTTCATTACACTAAATAAAATAAATCTAATAAATTAAATTATTTAATTTAATCAAATAATTAAATTATTTCCAATAAATCAAATAAATCACATAATTCAATTATTTCAAATAAATTAATTAAATCATTTATTCACAAAATCACTCAATTGATCAATTAATATAAATAAATAAATAATTGTAAAAATTGGGATGTTACAACTCTCCCCCACTTAAAAGATTTTCGCCCTCGAAAATTACCTCAAATGAATAACTCGGGATAAGACTCCTTCATCTGACTCTCGAGTTCCCAAGTCACATTTCCACCAGTTGGTCCTCCCCAAACGACCTTCACCAAAGCAATCACTTTACCTCGAAGTTTCTTCAACTCCCGATCTTCTATCCGCATAGGTGATGTCTCAACAGTCAGGTTATCTCTCACCTGTACATCATCTACTTGGACTATATGAGACGGATCCGCAATGTATTTCCTCAACTGAGATACATGGAACACGTCATGGAGATTAGCAAGCGACGGCGGCAAAGCAATCCGATAGGCTACCTCTCCTATCCTCTGCAATATCTGATAAGGACCAATAAAACGCGGTGTCAACTTACGCGACTTCAACGCCCTACCAACACCAGTTGTTGGAGTAACTCGAAGGAACACATGAACTCCCTCTTGGAACTCAAGTGCTTTCCTCCTCTTGTCATGATAACTCTTTTGACGACTTTGAGAAATCTTCATCTTCTCCTGAATCATCTTAATCTTATCTGTAGTTTGTTGAACTATCTCAGGTCCAACCACCGCACTCTCTCCAACATAATGGCGTCCTACACTTCCTACCATACAATGCCTCATACCAACATAATGGCGTCCTACACTTCCTACCATACAATGCTTCAAACGGTGCCATACCAATACTCGAATGGAAACTGTTATTGTAAGTAAACTCAATCAAAGGTAAGTAGTTATCCCAAGTTCCTCCCTTTTCCAAAACACAAGCTCTCAAAAGATCCTCAAGTGATTGAATCGTCCTCTCCGCCTGACCATCAGTCTGCGGATGATAAGCAGAACTCAAACGCAACTTAGTACCCAAAGCACTTTGTAAACTCTCCCAAAATCTTGATGTAAACCTTGGATCTCTATCTGATACAATGCTAGACGGAATACCATGCAAACTGACAATCCTCTCGATATACAACTTTGCTAACTTCTCCAACGGGTAATCCATCCTTATCGGAATAAAGTGAGCAGATTTTGTTAACCTGTCCACAATAACCCAAATAGCCTCAAAATTACTCGGTGTCCTAGGTAAACCAGATACAAAATCCATAGATATAATATCCCATTTCCACTCAGGAATAGTTAATGGTTTCATTAAACCCGACGGTTTCTGATGCTCAATCTTTGACTTCTGACAAGTCAAACAAGAATACACAAATTCTGCAATATCCTTCTTCATACAAGGCCACCAAAACACCTTCCGCAAATCTTGATACATCTTAGTCGCACCCGGATGAATACTCAATCCACTACGATGACCTTCTTCAAGAATACTTTTCTTCAATTCTGCAATATCCGGAACACAAACTCGATCACGACACTTCATGATACCATTCACATCAATCCGGAAATCACCTTCTCGGCCTTGATTGATCAAAGTTAATCGATCTACCAAACCTAAATCATATTTCTGACCTTCTCGAATCTCTTCAAGAATACCACTTGTAAGCTTCAACATACCAAGTTTAACTCCATAAGAAGTCTCCTCACAAACCAAACTCATGTCTCGAAATTGCTCAATCATTTCCAATTCTCTAACCATCATCATCGACATATGCAGAGACTTCCGACTCAATGCATCAGCTACCACGTTTGCTTTACCTGGATGGTAATTCAAACCAAAATCATAATCCTTCAGAAGTTCCAACCATCTTCTTTGCCTTGCATTCAATTCTTTCTGATCAAAGAGATACTTCAAACTCTTATGATCACTAAAGACCTCAAATCTCGATCCAAACAAATAATGCCTCCAAAGCTTCAACACAAACACAACAGCAGCCAACTCTAAGTCATGCGTCGGATAATTCCTCTCATGAACCTTAAGTTGCCTTGAAGCATAAGCTACAACTTGCTGATTTTGCATCAATACACCTCCCAAACCCATCAACGAAGCATCACAATACACAACAAATGTTTCTTCTGGATTCGGCAAAATCAAAACAGGAGCTGTCGTCAATCTTCTTTTAATCTCTTGGAAACTTTCTTCACACTTTGTATCCCAAACAAAAGCTTGACCCTTTCTAGTCAACTGCGTCAATGGCAAAGACAACTTAGAAAATCCTTCAATAAATTTCCGATAATAACCTGCCAAACCAAGAAAACTTCGAATCTCCAAAACTGATTTTGGGGCTTCCCATTGCGATACAGCTTCAACCTTCGACGGATCAACTGCAATTCCTTTACTTGAAATCACATGACCGAGAAAACTCACTTTCTTCAACCAAAACTCGCACTTAGAAAGTTTAGCATATAATTGTTTCTCCTTCAACACAGATAACACAATCTTTAGATGTTTAACATGATCCTCTTCACTCTTGGAATAAATCAAAATATCATCAATGAATACAACCACAAACTTGTCCAAATACGGATGGAAAATTTTATTCATGTACTCCATAAATACACCTAGTGCATTAGTTACACCAAATGGCATCACAGAATACTCATAATGACCATACCTCGTCCGAAAAGCAGTTTTCTGAATATCTTCAGCTTTCACACGAATCTGATGATACCCAGATCTCAAATCAATCTTACTGAACACACTTGCACCAGCCAACTGATCCATCAAATCATCAATTCTCGGAAGTGGATACTTATTTTTGATAGTCACTTTGTTCAATTGTCGGTAATCCACACAAAGCCTCATAGTTCCTTCTTTCTTCTTAACCAACAAAACAGGTGCACCCCATGGTGATACACTCGGACGAATAAACCTCTTCTCAAGTAGGTCTTCAAGTTGACTCTTCAACTCTTTCAACTCCGATGCGGACATACGATATGGAGCCATCGATACCGGACTAGTTCCAGGAACTAAGTCAATCGTAAACTCCACCTCGCGTTCCGGCGGTAAATCACTTATCTCATCAGGAAAAATTTCTGGAAAATCACAAACAATTGGCAAATCACCAACTGCTCCACTTTCCTCAATGCTCAAAGTTGCCAGCAACATAAACATCTCGGCACCATCTTGCAATAACTCATTCACTTGCTTGGCAGACATAAATAAGTCTCCTTCGTCCTCAGGTTTAAGAAAAACAACTGACTTATCAAAACAATTAATATAGACATGGTTGAACTCCAACCAATTCATGCCAAGAATAACATCAAGTTGATCTAACTTAAGACACACTAAATCAACGCCAAAGTCTTTACCAAAAATACTCAACGGGCAATTCAAACACACATATGGGGTAGTTACTGAACCCATAGCAGGAGTATCAATAACCATACTACCACCCATAACAGACAACTCAAGATTCAATCTTTTAACACAATCCAAAGAAATAAAAGAATGTGTAGCTCCAGTATCAATTATAGCTATCAAAGGTATACCATTAATGAAGCACGTACCTCTGATCAATCGATCTTCACTAGTCGTCTCAGATCCAGACAGAGCAAACACTTTCCCTTTCGTTTGAGCCTTCTTTGGTTTGTCACACTTGGTACTAATGTGCCCTAGCTCACCACAATTGTATCAAGTCACACTCGCACCACTCCTGCACTCTAAAGCCTTGTGGCCAGGCTTGCCACACTTGAAACATTTCTTCTCAACACTTGTGCATTCAGAAGCACGATGTCCTTCAACACCACATTGATAACACCTCACTAGAGTGGAAGCTCCTCCCCCACTCAACTTCTTTCCATAACTAGCTTTCTGCTTCCCTTTGTCAGCAGATGTCACATACGGTTTCCCTCTGAATTGGCCTTTTCCTTTATTATCACCCATACTTTTGTAGTGAGCTGATCGAGCCCTACTATCTTCATCATAGATCCTACTTTTGTTCACCAACTCAGAATATCGCCTAATCTCTTGATAACCAATGGCTTGCTTGATTTCAGGTCTCTGTAAACACCCCAAATTTGCCCTCACCCATTCACACCATGGCTTGTGGTCATTTCATATGCATAAACACAATCATATCATCTCATATCCTAATTTTGATTCACTGCATTAGTTCTAAGTCATCTGCATCTAGGGTTTGTGACCTAAGCAATCCAAGAGCTTCTTGAGCCACTCCAAAGGCCACCAATCACTCCAAAGTGGTCCATGTGTGTTCTTATATCATATTACATCCTCTCAAAGGCAAGAATGCCAAAGAATCACAAGAACTGGGATTGGTATGGAGGCATGGCCAGGTTTAACTGCACAGATGACCTAAAATTAGGGTTTTGGTTTCAGAGGCCATAACCTCAAATTTTTTGGTCATTCTTGTTTCCATTGATCTCTATATGGTATAGGTAGTATTCATATCAATTTTCATGAAGAAATTCCATGGGGAAGTCATCTGATCAAGAGTTGACTTTCTGGACAAGTCAGTGCAAAATCAGGGCATCTGAGGCCCCCAATGACCCAACCAAGGGGTGATCTTCATCATTTTGAGTGTATTTGATCTTTATTTGATCATGGAAGAAGGTTGAAGTTCACAAAATTCAAGGATTACAAGTTTTTGCAAAGTTGACTTTTTAGGGCATGGTTGACTTTTCATGAAATGTCATTTTATGCCACTTTTTCAACCCTTGCTTTTTGATCCAAAAATGCTTCAAATGGAAAAACTTTGGTCATGAAAGTTGTAGATTAGATCTTTCCCTTTTCAAAAAGTACAAGAACATGATCTAATTCTTCTTGGATCAAAAGTTATGGTGTGTCAAAGTTGGCAAAAATCACTAATTTTCAAGATATGCCTCAAATGAGAAACTTGCAAAAACTTTGTACCAAGGCATTTGTAACTTCTAATTCATGTCAAACCATTACACAAGCATCATGTGAGTCCTAAAGTTCAGATTGGACCAAGATTTCCTCATGTTTTATGGCTTGTGGGACAAGAAAGTTTCATATGAACCAAAAGTGAACAACTTGCAAAAACCATCATCACACCTCACCCACTTGTTGCCTTGGCTGCTGAACCATTCTAGCATCTCTCACACACCATGCTGCGCCAGCCCACATGCTTGTACTAGCCTAGGGTTCAACCCATGCTTTCCTTACACCAAAGTTGACATTTTGCAAAAGGCACCTTACCAATCAATAAAGGTCAAGTCACATTATCTGACCAATGGGAGTTTTTTATGTGAATCAAATGCTAGCCATTTCACTTATCAAGCAAGGCTGAAACACACAAGATCATCACATTCACAAACTCACTCCCTCAAGCAAAACTCTTCGAATCTCTCCATACAACTCACAAACATAAAAACCAACTCCACTGATCAACTCACCTTGCTTCACTGAGCCAAAACCAGCAAGACTTAGGCCTGAACCAAGCAAGAACTGAGCTTCACCATTTTTCATCCTCAAAGCCAGAACTTTCGAATCTCATTTTCCAGCCATCAAACACCCCATTTCTCTTCACCAACAAGTCAAACACACTCAAAGGAGCAGGAATCCACCATTGGAGTAGCCTGAAACCTCACAAATCCTGACTGTGAAACCTGCTACACCAGAACATTTCTCTCCAAACCAGCCATCCACAAGAACTTTGAAGCTTCTCTTTGAGTTCAAGGGAGTCAAAGAAGTTCATTTGCACACAAAGGAGGCTCTGAAAGCTCAGTATTGAAGCTTTCCATCTCAGGTATGACCATGGATTTTTTCTCCCAAAGCTTGCATTTTAAGTTGTAAATTGATTGCTTATGTCTTGCTGGTCATGGGGTTACTCTTAGAATCGAAAATGAGTAAGAAATGAGTTTGTATTGTTACTCTGAAATTTCACCCGTGGAATTTGTTTCCTTCGATTTGCTTGTTTCTTGGGGTTTAAATGATGTTTGAGGGTGGATTCGTGTCCTAGGTTGTTAGAGGATCACTTGGCTGTGTTTAATTTGTTGTTTAGAAGCCTAAATCAGGATCTAGGGTTTTGTTGTCACCGGAGAAGATGACCGGAGCTTCCCTCCGGTCACCTGAATGCTATTAGCCCTAATCCCAGTCATTAAGTCCATTTGAATCTCATGCGTTAGATGGCCTGACTTTGTTGACTTCCCGCGTGCATGTATGGCCCAGATTCGTTCATTTGCCCTAATCCCCTTTAGTTAGTTTAATTAATCATAATTAAATTAATTTAATCAGAACCAACCTAGGCCACTAGATCTGGCGCGCAGTCAACAGTTTCAAACCCAGAGTAAATCCTAGCCCTTCATTCAGTTGACTTCAGTTTATTTCATTTTATTTTCATATTTTTCTCATTTGTTTTATACGATTTATTTAAAATAGTAAAAATTGTTTAAAAATTATGAAACTTTTTGTCAAGAGTTTCATTAATTTTTAAAACACAAAAATATTTTTATTTTCATTTTTAGCATTAAAAAAGTATTTTTAAATATTTAAAAGTTTATTTTTAATTGATTAATGAAAATTAATTTATTAAAAATACTTTTGGGTATTTAAAAATCACCAAAAAATTCATGAATTGTTCTAAGACATTTAGAAACATTGTCCAACCTTCAAACCAAATTTCTTTTTTGATCTTGATGCATTTTGAGAATTTTTCATTGATTTAAAACCATTTTTATGCATTAATTTGATCCAAACTTCAAAAAATCATTTCTGCCTATCCATGAGGAGTTGGACCTTGGTTCTTTTTGCATTGCATTGTGTTTAGCATGTAGTTTGTGAGATTAAATGGCCCTGATTTGATCTTTCATTTTCCATTTTGTTTGGCATTTTTCTTATTTAGGAACCCTAAAACCCTAGTAAACTTGTGAAAACCATAACTTGAACTTGGTTAGGAGTTGAAGCCTCTCCTTTGGGCATTGGTTTAGTATAGGATTAGGGGTCCTTTGATTGCATTTTCAATTTTTTATAATGTTGTTTGCTTCTGATTTTGGTTGGTGTTTGATGTCTTGATCATAAACCCTAATTTGGGTTCCCATATGCATCCATCTTGCATTCTCTTGCATAACATAACTTGCCATGACATTTCAAGCATCCATTTGTTTCATTTGACATCATAAGACATATTGAAAGCCTGTTTGATCATTGCATCATGTATTTGCCATGTTGTGTGCCATGTGCACTTCATAGCTTTTCATGTATGTCCATGCTTCTTAACTTGCTTCATTTGCATTCATGAGCTTGTATGACCATTTCCATGTGCTGCCTCATGTTTGTAGCATCTCATAGCATCATTAGCATCATGTAAATGCCTCTGGTTTTGTTTCTCATCATGTCATCTCATCCCATTTTGCATTGCATTGCATTTCTGTTCTAACCTTTCAGGTGGTAAGTGACTTTGAGAAGTGAATTTGCCTTCACTTCTCATAAATTCTCTTCATCTCCTTTTTTATGCATCCTTGCTGCATTTTTGTATGTGTGTGAGATTGAGCTTGCTCATTCTTCTTCATCCTACTTTCTTTCTTCAAGTGACTTGACTTCTTGAATGAAGCAAGTTACTTTGCTTCTCCTGATCCTTCCATCTGCTTCCTGGTGATTCCTTTGAAGACTTCTCTTGAAAACCTCACAAACCTTAGGAATAACCAAGCATGACAATGATTAGGGTTTTGATTAGTCTCCCCTCTTAGTTTTACCTTTGTGTCTCTCTTGAGTCTTCTCTTCTCATCTCATAATCAGGGACTAAACCCTAAAGGCTTTAAGGCTTTGTGATTAAGCTTATGCCTGCATCCTTCTATTAGGATGGAGTGTATAACTTTAGTCCTAAGTGTTAAACCCTTAATGTGTTTAAATCCTTTAATCAATCCACTTAATAATCATCAAGACATCACACTTGTAACTTGGGCCTTGCATTAGGGTTCTAATTCTTCCTTAACTGGTTAAGAAGGACTAACCCTAGTGTTAACGGACAAGTCCCCCTCAAGTTGTCTTACAAATCATAAAACTCACTTCATCATCAAATCATGAAATAAAATCCACTTAATCAAAGGCTTGTTTTGTCATGAGTTTAATCCCTAATCATGGATTAAGTTGAGGAGCTTTCCTCAGCTTAAACATTCTCATCTATTATCCTTCTATTAGGATGGTGTAATGAGTCTGTTTAATCCTTGATTATGGCTTAATCTCATTACTCAACACTAAACAAAAACACCAAAAACATCTAAATAATCACAAGTAGGTTAATGATCTTAATCCCACATCAAAGGTGATTAAGTGTGAGAAGCTGACTTCACACTTAAGGTATTCTCATTACCCCTAATCAGAGGGAAGATGTGATGGGTTTACTAAATCCATTGGTTTAGGCTTAAGCTCATTAACTTATGACAAACTTCAACAAGCAATAAAAGACTGAAAACACAAAAACAAACAATAATCGTCTCCTTCGGGATTCTTTTCTCATCATCTTCACTCACAAACGAGAACTTGCTTCTTCCGTCTAATGCAAGACAGTTTGCACCTGAGCCAGACAGGTCATACACTTGAGCATAGACAAGTAAGCAGTTCACAAGTCAATTCACCTTTCAGTCTCTTTGGGTCGAACTACGGTGTTCTGACTTCCTCATTGCACGAGAGGATACGTAGGCATAACTTAACAGTTATCGAACAAAAGTCTCTGTATATTCCCCCCTCCTTCCAGCATTATTCTTTTTAGCCTCATTATCTTGAGCATTTCATCTTTGTCCTTACACTGACACTTTCATACTTCATATCACTTATACACTATACACTGACACCTGTACATCTTTTTCCAGCTCTTTATACACAAATTGCACTGACACTACCCCTTTAAAACACAAATCTTTTAAGCGTGGATCCCGTCGAGTACGACGGACAATCTGGGTGCTAATACCTTCCCAGGTTGTAACCAACCCCCTTTCTCAGTCTCTCTGGTTCGCAACCGTCTTATCCATATCTTTCTAGGTCTATGCAGCATTGCCTTTCCTCCGGGATAAAAATGCCTAGCTGGCGACTCTATTCATCTCCAGTGAGTTCACTCCTGTGTGTTCTCATTGTCCCTTTCGCCGACCGTTCGCGTCTGTACCCCATTTGACCCGGTTTCATTTGGTGGGAGCGACAGCTTGGCGACTCTGCTGGGGACCCTTACACTGTAACCAGGGCTTCTGGTTCTTTTTGTGGGTTCCTCCTAGCGCTTGATTGATTTGTGTTTACTGGGGTGTTATTAGCTTATTTGTGTTTGTATATTTGTATTTATTTTTGCCTTATGTACAGTTGCTTTACTGTTTTCTTTATAGCTTTGCATATTATCATATTGTCATACTGTGCTGCTGGCTGGATCTGTTTGTTTGCTTTGGTGGGTGGGTGTTCCATTGAGAGTTAAGGTCCTATACCTGGGACCTGAGTGACACTTAGGCTAGAGTGGTTCATATTCTTTCCCATTCCATTTCGTTCTGGTGCGGGAATATGAAACACGGTTCAGATATGGGTTTCTTCTTGAGAACTCTGTGTTGCAGATTTCCTGCAATGCTAGGGCTATCTGGGAAGCCTGCTATGTCTGGATGACCTTTAGTATTGATCTTCAGAAACTGAGGTGAATTAGAGGAGGAATTGTTATGGTTATTGTAAACACTGTACCTCCGGGTTAGAAGTGTTTACACTTCTCATAACTGATCCAAGTCTGAGGATCCTTGTTTTAGAACACCACCTGTGAGGGGGTTGGGTTGTTTACAGGTTTGCAGGTACCTTGACCTCAGAACACCCTGTTACTTTGAATTTGATTAAGAATACTCCATGTTGGAACAGTTCTTGTGATTCTAAACCCTGGACATGTGGCTCTTTATTTGAGCCCCCCACCTTGGTTACTGGATTTATGACCTCCATCTGGATTTCTTACATACCTGGACCTTTATCAGAGCACTTGATCAGATCCTGCTCAGTCACAAACCCTTTCATATCATTTGCATACATAATCATTGCATCATATTGACATTTGCTTATTTGTGTTTCAGGGTATCCATCTTCATTTGGTTTTGGTTTTGACCCCATCTTCAGTATTGACCCATCTTCATCAGCACCTGCTTCAGCTGTCAGCTATCTACTTCAGTCACCTGCACCAGCCAATCAGTGGCCCATTCTTCAGTATCATCATCAGCACTTGTCTCCACTCATCCTCAACATCATGGCACCTAAAAAGAGCAACATCACCTACCACTTCTTCCAGCCAGAGTTAGCTGACATCAGGAGGATTCAGACCCTGATCACTCCAGACGATATACCACTGTTCAGGGAACACTATGGAGATATACTTGATGTGGTTATGGATTTGGACCCTTCACAAAGGAGCCTGATCCACACCTGCCTTCAGTTTTATGATCCCCCACTGAGGTGTTTCACTTTCCAAGACTTTCAGCTGGGCCCCTTATTGGAAGAATACTCATCATTAGTTGGTATACCTATCAGGGGTGGAGTCCCTTTCAACCCTGAGATGGTCTTTCCTAGTAATGAAGAAGTAGCAAAGGCATTGCATCTGGAACCAGTCCTGATTGGGCAGCATATGACTTCTAAGGCTGGAATCCCTGGCTTGCATCTGGATTTCTTGATCTCTCAAGCTACCCTGAAAGCTTCTTTAGGAGAGTGGAAGGCAGTCTGTGCTTTATTGGCCTTGAGCATATATGGGATTGTATTATTTGCAGATGAGCCTCGGTTCATTAGTAAGAATGCAATCCATCTGTTCATTCTAAGGAACCCAGTACCAACTTTATTGGGGGATCTCTACTATTCAGTGCATCAGAGGAATGAAAAGCAGAGGGGAAGATTAGTGAGGTGCTGTGCTCCTTGGTTCTATACTTGGCTTCTCAGGCATTTGCCCAGGACAGATGCATTTTTGAACCCTCATCAGCAGAGAAACTGGGCTGGAAGACTTACTACTCTAACTTCAGCTGATATCAGGTGGTGCACTCAAAGCACAAAAGGCAGGGATATCATCACCAGCTGTGGGCATTTTCCCAATGTGCCCCTAATAGGAGTTAAGGGTAGTATTAATTACAACCCTCTGCTGTTCAAAAGACAACTGGGCTATGCACTGGTCCACACTCCTAAGGCACAAGACTTGGTTGAGACCTTTTATTGTGAGAACAAGTCTAATCTGGCTATTGTTAGGCAGGCAGCCTGGGCTTGGGATAATGTTCAAACCAAGGGAGTAACCATTCTGGGGAAGTGCAACAATGTGGCATCAGCACAGTACTATGATTGGTCCCATGCCAGGGCTCAATTTTCTGGGATGCCTTTTACTATTGAAGATATGCCTGGGCCATCCTCAACACCACCTCCGGCAACTGTCAGTTTGGAAGAATTTGAGAGCTTGAAAGAGAGAAATGAGAAGTTGACTCAGGCATTGCAGAAGACCCTCCGGGAGAGGGGTTATGGTAGGATGAGCATTGAAAAGCTAGAAAAGTTGAAGGTGGAACATTTGGCTAGAATTGAGAAGTCTGAGGATTATATCAAGAAGTCTAGGGCTGGGGAACAAATTTTGAAGAATGCTTGCAAGGAAGCCCAGTTCCAGAAAGCCAGGACAGACTTGTATCTGAAGGAGAGTCAGGCTAGGTGGGTCAGTATCACCGAGGCTCGTACTCTGGAGGACAAGAGGGTCCAAGACAAGATAGAGCAGCTGGAAGCTAGTTCAAAAGAGCAGCAGGAAGCCCTGGCAGCAGCCCAGAGGGAGATATCAGAGCTGAAGATCAGAGCTGGAGTGAAGAGGTCAAAGGACCAAAGTCAACACAAGAAGCTAACTGCAGCTGTTACTACCCGGAACCTCCTTATCAGGAATCTCACGGAGCGTCCGGCTGATCCTGTGACCGAAGCACTTCTCAAGGAAGTTCGGGAGGATGAGTTTGGTCTTGGTGTTTGACTATTTGCTTGTTGTTGCTTTCATTCCATGTACTTTTATTTTCTTGTAATGTATTTTGACCCCTCAGAGGGCTTGTATTTGTAAACAAACTGTGTACCATTGGCCTTTTGTAATATATGTGTTAGTTTGTTCCATCCGAGTTTACTTCGAAAGCAACATCAACAACATCTTCAAGGGTCTGGAAGGGTCAAAACTGAGTGCCAAGCCGGATACCTTGAAAACAAATAAGCATACTGCATTGCATGCTAACCCTTTGTCTGTTTTGTAGGTTTTTGTTTTATTGTTGCTAACTCTGTTGTGATGTTCAGGAACTATTGCTCGACGCCGGGTATTTCCCCTCAACCGTCTGCACCGATATCTAACCCGTAACAACCTTCCGGGCATACAGATGGATCAGATGCAGCAGGACCTTACCGAGGTCAGGAACCAAATGACCAACGAGAGGTTGGAAATGAGGAACCAAATGACACAGTTTATGGAAGTAATGAACAACATGGCTCAAAGCCAGGAGAGGCTCAGAGCACTGGTGGAAGGGAGAAATCAGGAAGATCATCAGCCAGGGACTGCTGGGACTAGCAACAATGAAAGAGTCCAACCTCATGTCAATCCCCCAGTCTTTGGACCCCACCTCCATCCAGAGGCCAACATCCCTGTCAATATACAAGGGACTGCCACAGCAGGGAGGGTACTGCAAGAAGACCCCCAGGAAGACCAGTTCACAGTGATGGGAGCCGGGGAGGAGGCCTATGATAGAAGGCTGGATGAGATAGCTGAGAAATTAAGATCCTTAGAGTCTCAAAACTCTTTGGGTTTTGATGTTATGGATATGGTCTTGGTAGATGGGGTCAGGATTCCCCACAAGTTTAAGCCACCATGCTTTGAGAAGTATAATGGGACTTCCTGTCCCCGAACCCATCTACAATCTTTTCTTGGGAGGCTAAAGGCCTATACCATGGACGAGAAGCTGTGGATGTTCTATTTTGAGGATAGCTTGACTGGAGCTTCGAGGGAATGGTATTCCCATCTGACAAGAGCAACTATTAGATGCTGGAAGGACCTGGCAGAGGCCTTCATCAGACAGTATCAGTATAATCTGGATATGGCACCCAACAGGACCCTCCTAATGGGAATGTCACAGTCATCTAGAGAGAGCTTCCGAGAGTATGCTCAAAGATGGAGACAGCTTGCTACTGCTGTCCAGCCACCTATGTCGGAAAGGGAGATGGCTGATATGTTCATGAACACCCTTCAGGGGACTTACATTGATAGGCTAGCTGCCTTCTCATCTACCAGCTTTGCAGATGTAGTCATAGCCGGGGAGAGAATTGAAAGTCTATTGAAGATGGGTAAGATCTCAGACAACGGTGCAAGCTCATCCAGTAATGCAAGAAAGCCTTTTGCGGGCCCAAGAAGGACTGGTGAGACCAATGCTATCCACACCAGCAGGGGCAGACCACAATATGTTCATAGGTCTGTGGCAGCAGTCACCATTCCCGCTCCAATTCATCCTCAACCAGCTTATCAACAACCGCAACAAAACAATCAGCAACAACCTCAGTACCATCAACAAGCTCAGTGTCCTCCGAGAAACTACAACAACAGCAACACCAACAACAATCAGCAAAGGCCATTCCAGCAGAGGCCATCTCAAGCCAACAGGGTGATCGATCCGATCCCTATGCCATATGCTACATTGCTGCCACAACTCCTGAAACTCAACCTAGTTGAGCAAAGGACATTGGCACCTCCAGATCCCAACAGTCTACCCAGAAATTACGACTCCAACGCCAGATGTGCCTTCCACTCGAATGCACCTGGCCATAGTACAGAAAAGTGCAGAGCCTTGCACATGAAGGTACAAGACCTGGTAGACTCTAAGGCCCTGAATTTCGCACCACCACCCAATGTCAACAAAAATCCTATGCCACACCACGGAGGTCCCAGAATCAACGCTATTGAAGAAGACAAGCCGTCTTATTTGATAACCAGTGTGGGTCAGATTCGGACACCGTTGGTAGAGATTAAGGCTCAGCTCCTCGAATGTCAAATGTTCCCGGGGTGTGAGTTAGGGTGTGCTTACTGCAATATTTCAGTAAATGGGTGCGATAACCTGAGGAATGGTATAGATGGTCTCATTCAGAGTGGCCAGCTTCAAATCACCACATCATTCCCAACAAATCCCGCAATCTCATCAGCAACAATTCCTGTATCTCCTACAACTGCAACAACCATTGTTCCCGACAACTCTTCGGCTTCATCAACAAGTACTTCATCTGTCATCTCAACTGATCAGCTATCAACAAATTTTCCTTCTACAACTTCAGCGTCACTCCATTTTGAATCTCCTACAACAACAACGTCCATCCTTCCGACAATATCTCCTACAACATCAACAACAAATCATGAAGATGTCTCAACTGTCACAATATTTTATGATCCTGAAAACAACTCTGCCTACAACTCAGAAAGTGCTGCTCCCATCAGAGCACCAGTCACAATTTATTACGATCCACAGACTATCACAATCCCTTCTGCAGCTGCCATCAGTCCAGTCACTGTCACAGTGCCTGGACCAGTACCTTATGAAAGCAATAGGGCCATCCCTTGGCACTACGGCTCTGACGTATACTACGAAGGAAAGAAAATTACCCTTGAACCATCAACACCTGCACCACAAATAGACAATGTGGGAGGAGGCGGAGGCTTCACTCGAAGCGGACGTCTCTTTGCTCCACAAATTCAAAGACCTACTGCCGAAGCAGAAGCTGCTGCCAAGGCAAAAGGAAAGGGCCCGATGCAGGAAGATCAAGCTGTTAAGGAAGCTTTGAAAACACCATTCGATCAAGAAGTTGATGAGTTCATGAGAATCATCAAAAAGAGTGATTACAAAATAGTGGATCAGCTTCACCAGACGCCATCCAAGATCTCTATCCTATCACTGCTTATGTGTTCCGAAGCCCATCGGAATGCATTACTCAAAGTTTTGCACGCAACTTACGTGCCTGAAGAGATCACTGTCAATCAGTTGGAAACCGTGGTTGGAAATGTTACTGCTAGCAATGGGCTAGGGTTCACCAATACTGACTTGACAATGGAAGGCCGCAACCATAACAAGGCCTTGCACATCACCATGGAATGTAAAGGTGCAGTCCTTTCCCATGTGCTGGTAGACACAGGATCATCCCTTAATGTCTTACCGAAAAAGGCCCTGGTGAAGCTAGAGTATGAAGGATTGGCGTTGCGCCCCAGCAACCTGGTAGTAAGAGCCTTTGATGGTTCTAAGAGATCGGTTCTGGGAGAAATTGAGCTGCCTGTAACGATTGGCCCACAAACTTTTAAAACGATCTTCTATGTGATGGACATTCAGCCTGCCTACAGCTGTTTGTTGGGTAGACCATGGATTCATGTCGCTGGCGCAGTAACGTCTACCCTTCACCAGAAGTTAAAATTTGAGTGGGAAGGCCAAGTCGTTACTATCTGTGGGGAGGAGGATATATTTGTTAGCCATCTGGCTACTTATAAGTATATTGAGATGGATGGGGAGATCCATGAAACAATGAGCCAAGGGTTTGAGGCCCTGAATGTTAATGAGGCATCTGCTGTATCTGGGATCTCCATGTCATCTTATCAACAAGCCCGGAAGGTTGTTGAAGAAGGAACTGCCCAAGGTTGGGGCAAAGTTTTATCTGTGGAGGAGAAGAAGGACAAATTTGGGTTGGGTTACAGACCAACTCAACAAAATCAAGCAGAGGCTGCTGAGAAGCCCGGTTTTGTCAGTGGGGGGATGCTCACCCCTGATGCTATCAACAATTTGGAAGATGAGCTGGAAGAAGAACGCAATCTGGAGAATTGGATTCGTCCAAAGATCCCGGGGAGCAGTATCTCAAACTGGTCTTCCCAGGAAATTATAAGAGTTACTCATGCAGAGTAATTATTATTTCCTGTATTTTTATAGCATGCATCAAAGTCTTGCATCTTGCCCAAGATGACAAGACTCATTTTGTAATCGGGCCATCTGTACTTTTTGTGCAACAAGATTAATCAATAAAATATCAGACGTCTTTTTGCAAATGAGTCCTTTTCTTTTCCGCTCACTTTTTTCCATTTTTCTTTTTGTACAAAAAATAAATGGCGATGTTTTCAAAATGATAACTTTATTTCACTTTTTAAACAAGATTAAAATCAATCACTAAAATGAACAAACTGAACCCTTGCAGAGAGTGCCTTCCAGACAGCACCGACAACAGCACGGCTACGACTTCGTATGACTTTGACAATCCAATCAACCAAGCCGATGAAGGGGTTGAAGAAGAATATGAGCTTCCTGAAGAGCTAGCCAGGTTGTTGAGACAAGAGGAAAAGGTTATTACTCCTCACCAGGAGGAAGTTGGAGTGATCAATCTTGGTACCGATGAAGACGTGAAAGAAGTTAAAATCGGGGCCTGCTTACAAGACTCGGTGAAGAGACAGATGATCGATCTGCTTCAAGAATATGTGGATGTGTTTGCTTGGTCTTATCAAGATATGCCAGGGTTGGACACCGACATTGTTGTACACAAGCTTCCTTTGAGAGAAGAATGCCCACCAGTTAAACAGAAACTGCGCCGTACTCGCCCGGACATGGCAATGAAAATCAAAGAAGAGGTACAAAAGCAGTGGGATGCAGGTTTCCTTGCTGTAACTAGCTATCCGCCGTGGGTTGCTAACATAGTACCTGTGCCTAAGAAAGACGGCAAAGTAAGAATGTGTGTTGACTACCGGGATCTGAACAGAGCCAGCCCGAAAGATGACTTCCCATTACCTCACATTGATGTATTGGTCGATAACACGGCTCAGTTCTCGGTATTCTCCTTCATGGACGGATTTTCAGGATACAATCAGATTAAAATGTCACCTGAAGACATGGAGAAGACAACATTCATCACACCCTGGGGCACGTTCTGTTACAAGGTAATGCCATTCGGACTGAAGAACGCCGGTGCAACATATCAACGGGCTATGGTGACATTATTCCACGATATGATCCATAAAGAAATAGAATGTTATGTGGATGACATGATCGCCAAGTCCCTTCCTGAAGAAGATCACCTGGTGAATCTGCTGAAGCTGTTCAAGCGTCTGAGGAAGTACCAACTGAAGTTGAACCCCAACAAATGCACATTCGGGGTGCGATCCGGTAAGTTGCTGGGATTTATTGTAAGCGAGAAAGGGATTGAAGTTGACCCTGATAAAGTCAAAGCTATTCAAGAGATGCCTGCACCGAAAACTGAGAAAGAAGTTCGAGGGTTCTTAGGTCAATTGAACTACATTTCACGGTTCATATCTCACCTCACAGCTACCTGTGAGCCCTTGTTCAAACTGTTAAGGAAAGAACAGACAGTCAGGTGGAATGAAGACTGCCAGAAGGCTTTTGACAAAATCAAGGAGTACTTACAAGAACCTCCAATCCTTATGCCTCCAGTTGAAGGAAGACCTCTGATAATGTACTTGACAGTATTAGAAGAGTCAATGGGGTGTGTGCTGGGCCAGCATGACGAGTCTGGTCGAAAAGAGTATGCAATATACTACCTAAGCAAAAAGTTTACCGACTGTGAACAACGTTATTCACTGCTCGAGAAAACTTGCTGTGCTTTAGCGTGGGCTGCTCGCCGACTGAGACAGTATATGTTGACCCACACTACTTTGTTGATATCAAAAATGGACCCAGTCAAGTACATTTTCGAGAAGCCAGCACTTACCGGATGGGTTGCAAGATGGCAAATGATTCTCACAGAATATGACATCCAGTACACTTCTCAGAAGGCCATCAAGGGCAGTGTACTATCTGAATATCTTGATGAGCAACCCATTGATGACTACCAGCCTATGAGATTTGACTTCCCTGATGAAGACATCATGTTCATAAAAGCAAAAGATCATGAAGAGCCTGTTCACACTGAAGGGCCTGACCCAGAAGAAGAATGGACTATGATGTTTGATGGGGCTGTTAATATGAATGGTCGTGGTGTTGGTGCAGTACTCATTACATCTAAGGGGGTTCACATGCCTTTCTCGGCAAAACTCACTTTCAACTGCACTAACAACGAAGTTGAATACGAAGCTTGCATTATGGGTCTTGAGGAAGCCATTGACCTCAGGATCAAGACATTGACTGTATTCGGAGATTCAGCTCTGGTAGTTAATCAAACCAACGGAAAATGGTATACCCACCAAGATCATCTGATACCTTACAGGGATTATACAAGGAGATTATTGACTTTCTTTACAACGGTCAAACTTGAGTATATCCCTCGGGACGAGAATCAGTTTGCAGATGCTCTGGCTACCATTTCATCCATGATCAAAGTTCAAGCGGCCAACTTTGTACCTCAGATTTCAGTATCCAGACTTGACAGACCAGCATATGTACTTGCAGCGGATGTTGTCAAAGATGATAAGCCTTGGTTCCATGACATTAAGTGCTTCTTGGATGATCAAACATACCCACCTGGGGCATCTTCCAATGATAAGAAGACTTTGAGAAGGCTTGCTGATAGTTTCTTTCTGAACACTGATGGGTCTTTATACAAAAGGAACTTTGATATGGTACTCCTCAGATGTGTTGACAAGACGGAAGAAGATTTGTTGATGCATGAAGTGCACGAAGGATCCTTTGGTACCCATGCAGGAGGGCATGCCATGGCTAAGAAATTGTTAAGATCAGGTTATTACTGGATCACAATGGATGCAGACTGTTGTGCTTACGCCAGAAAATGCCATAAATGCCAGATTTATGCAGATAAGGTGCATGTGCCCCCCAATCCTTTGAACATAATGTCTTCACCGTGGCCCTTTGCTATGTGGGGCATTGACATGATTGGCAAGATTGAGCCAACTGCTTCAAATGGCCACAGATTCATCTTGGTCGCCATTGATTATTTCACCAAGTGGGTTGAAGCAGCCTCATATGCAAATGTTACAAGACAAGTGGTAGCCAGATTTCTGAAGAGAGATATCATCTGTCGATATGGAGTTCCCGAGCGAATCATTACTGATAATGGTTCCAACTTAAACAACAAGATGATGGCTGAGTTATGCCGGGACTTCAAAATCCAACACCACAATTCTTCTCCTTACAGGCCAAAGATGAATGGCGCTGTTGAGGCGGCTAACAAGAATATCAAGAAGATTGTGCAGAAGATGGTAGTCACATACAAAGACTGGCATGAGATGCTACCATTTGCTTTGCATGGGTACCGCACGTCAATTAGGACATCCACTGGGGCAACACCGTATCAGCTTGTGTATGGTATGGAAGCAGTCCTACCTGTTGAAGTTGAATTACCCTCCTTACGGGTACTAATGGATGTTAAGCTAAACGAAGCAGAGTGGGTCAGGTCCCGATACGAACAACTGAGCCTGATTGAAGAGAAGAGATTGGCTGCAATTTGTCATGGGCAGTTGTATCAGAAAAGAATGAAGAGAGCCTTCGATCAGAAAGTTAGGCACCGAGGGTACCAAGTAGGAGATCTTGTGTTGAAGAGAATCCTCCCTCCTCATACAGACCATAGGGGCAAATGGACTCCAAATTATGAAGGACCATTTGTTGTAAAGAAAGTTTTCTCTGGTGGAGCACTGATGCTCAGCACCATGGATGGTGAAGATTTCCCGTCCCCTGTAAATTCAGATGCAGTTAAAAAATACTTCGCATAAAAATGACCCGCTGGACATAAAAACAGAATGTAAGTCCAGGCAAAAATAGGGCATCCCGACGAGTCAAAAACAGAATAAAAGACTCGGGCAAAAATAAGGGAAAATAAACAAAAATGTACACCCGCTGAGTTGAAAAGCCACATTGGACAACTCAGGCAAAAATGGGTATCCCGATGGATTGAAAACCCGAAAGGGAGATCCATGCAAAATAAGGGAATAAGCGAACAACTGCATTCTGAATTCGTCTGTATTACTTACAACTTGGTAAGCCTCTAAAGGATCAAGCTTCATTCGGAATCAGCCTTCCTCAGAAAGCAAGACGAGAAGAACGTCAAAAGTCATACGAGTCATAGCAGGAGGGGAGGCTTTTTTTGAAAGCGTCGTCAACATCGCCAGCATTTTGTTTCTCAGTTTGTAACAATCTCCTCATTTCAGGGGATTTGTTTCTTTGACTGTATCTTGCCAATTCAGGGCACTTGGATTAATAAAATCAGATTTTCAGTCATGTTCGTCTTGTACATTTTTTTTGTTTGCAAAGAATGTCTGATGTCTCTAAAAAAAAAACTAATTGCATAAGTACAGATGTTTTTTTCTAGAAAATAATAAAAACACATGCTTGCAGGGAATATACTTACTCTCAGAAGTGTCTAAACTCCTATGACGGAATCCAGTAAGGGATACCTCGGGATCATTTGTGCGTTTCCCTATCTTTGCAGGATTGCAGGTATCCAGAACGCAACTCGGGGCATGAAAGCTTTATCCCAGCAAGCTGACAAATCAATACTCGCCTAGTCTTGGCACCAGAGGTGTTTCCCCCCCAGCCGAGTTGCCACCGATAACTTCCCCCAGCTAGGTTGCCACTTGTCAATTTCCCCAGCCGTAGTGCCAATCATTCTTCCTCAGCAGAATGCAGAATCCAGGGGATCATCTCCCCACAGAATCCTCAGCCTCTATTCAGAAGAGCAATGCATGAAGGAGTCACAACAGAGTACAGAAGGCTTCTACAAACCCCAGTTGGGTCCCTCATTACCAGGATGGGTCTATCAGTGACTTATCTCCCCAAGCAGATACATCTCTTCGGATCCACCAGTGATCTCATCCCCAGCTGGGATATTCACTTCAGACGGATCGACCAAAGATCTTCGCGGCAATGGGATCCGAATCCCGGTTTGATATCTTTGCATAATCATGGCATTTGCATCATATTCACCCACAAAGCGTAGCATTCCGTCTAATGCGGAGCATTACGGCAAAAATCAAACACATAGCATAATCATAAGCCATGTTGTGAATCGAACACTTGTGAATAATAACCATTCATCAGAATGCAGAATACTTTCCCCAAAATCCCCACCAGAGTCCCCAGCAAAAAACAGTTGCCTCACAATTCACAGACACCAGTATATACTCCTTTTGACACCCGTCCGTGTCATCACTCCCCAGTAAGGTCGCCTGAGCACTCTTTGCAAACAAGGTCACCCGTATTACAGATACTTCCTGACACCCGTCCGTGTCATATCCCCAGCAGAAAGCCAAAGACATCATCTTTGCACTCACCTACTTATATATACAATCCTTTGACACCCGTCCGTGTCATATCCCCCAGCGCAGTCGCCTACACTTTGTATACCAGATACTTGTTTATACTATACTCTTCTCCTTTTGACACTCGTCCGTGTCACCCTCCCCAGCAGGTTGAATACTTAAACATATACCACTCATGTTGCTCTTATACAGATACTCGTCCGTATCTTATATACACCATTTATATCCCCGCAGATTCGGCACTCGTCCGTGTTCTTTGTTAACCAGTTGGTACTCGTCCGTACCATCATCTCAGAACATGCGTCAAGCGTTTGTTTCTACCTGATACTCGTCCGTATCATGGTCTTAAGGATGCTCGTCCGTATCTTTAATCCATACACAGCATCTAAACACTTATACCTTTTGTTTCTTGGATGTAAACGCTTGTCCGTGTTTACTATTCCCCAGTAGATCGCCAACAAAGCAAGTTTCTTCTTATCTGACACTCGTCCTGCGTTATGATAAACCCTGAGAGCATCCGTACCCTGCTAGGTGGTCGTCCTCCACCTCTTGATGGTCGTCCTCCATCATGCTCATCCGATGGCCGTCCCCATCGTTGTTTTTTAGCAGCCGTCCCCTGCTAGGTGGTCGTCCTCCACCTCTTGATGATCGTCCTTCATCACTTTATCCAATGGCCGTCCCCATTGTTGATTTTGGTTATCTGATATTCGTCCTATGTCATGAGAAACCTCGAGAGCAGCCGTCCCCTGCTAGGTGGTCGTCCTCCACCTCTTGATGGTCGTCCTCCATCATGCTCGTCCGATGGCCGTCCCCATCGTTGACCTTTTATCCGGCATTCGTCCTATGTCGCGATATTTTCGGCAGCCGTACCCTGCCAGGTGGTCGTCCTCCACCTTAGATGACCGTCCCTCATCTTACCCCCAACAGAGCAGCCGTCCCCTGCTAGGTGATCGTCCTTCACCTTTGATGACCGCACCTCATCATCTGTTTATTTCATTTATTCTTTAACCCGATGGCCGTCCCCGTCGTGGTCCCTTTTCCTTTTAGCCCGATGGCCGTCCCCATCGTTGGTTACTTTACCTTCATGAACTTGATGGCCGTCCCCGTCATGTTTCATTGGTTCCCAGAAAATATTATAGCTGTACTTGATGGCCGTCCCCATCATAATATCTTTTATCCCCAGCATGTCGGCCGTCCCCGTCATTGCTCTGTACCCAGCAGTCGTCCTCTGCTCGACGGTCGTCCTCCGTCGCCCACACTTTACAATATACTTTATTTTCCTTTTACAATCTATATCCCTTTTCTTCTTCATTCTGTGAGTGCAAATTTTGGACTGTCTTTGGTATTCAACCACCAGTTATCTTGTTTGCCTGTTAAGCCATAGCTTACATCCTGCACAGCTAACTCATGTTTGAATAGGGGCAGCTGTAAACACCCCAAATTTGCCCTCACCCATTCACACCATGGCTTGTGGTCATTTCATATGCATAAACACAATCATATCATCTCATATCCTAATTTTGATTCACTGCATTAGTTCTAAGTCATCTGCATCTAGGGTTTGTGACCTAAGCAATCCAAGAGCTTCTTGAGCCACTCCAAAGGCCACCAATCACTCCAAAGTGGTCCATGTGTGTTCTTATATCATATTACATCCTCTCAAAGGCAAGAATTCCAAAGAATCACAAGAACTGGGATTGGTATGGAGGCAGGGCCAGGTTTAACTGCACAGATGACCTAAAATTAGGGTTTTGGTTTCAGAGGCCATAACCTCAAATTTTTTGGTCATTCTTGTTTCCATTGATCTCTATATGGTATAGGGAGTATGTATATCAATTTTCATGAAGAAATTCCATGGGGAAGTCATCTGATCAAGAGTTGACTTTCTGGACAAGTCAGTGCAAAATCAGGGCATCTGAGGCCCCCAATGACCCAACCAAGGGGTGATCTTCATCATTTTGAGTGTATTTGATCTTTATTTGATCATGGAAGAAGGTTGAAGTTCACAAAATTCAAGGATTACAAGTTTTTGCAAAGTTGACTTTTTAGGGCATGGTTGACTTTTCATGAAATGTCATTTTATGCCACTTTTTCAACCCTTGCTTTTTGATCCAAAAATGCTTCAAATGGAAAAACTTTGGTCATGAAAGTTGTAGATTAGATCTTTCCCTTTTCAAAAAGTACAAGAACATGATCTAATTCTTCTTGGATCAAAAGTTATGGTGTGTCAAAGTTGGCAAAAATCACTAATTTTCAAGATATGCCTCAAATGAGAAACTTGCAAAAACTTTGTACCAAGGCATTTGTAACTTCTAATTCATGTCAAACCATTACACAAGCATCATGTGAGTCCTAAAGTTCAGATTGGACCAAGATTTCCTCATGTTTTATGGCTTGTGGGACAAGAAAGTTTCATATGAACCAAAAGTGAACAACTTGCAAAAACCATCATCACACCTCACCCACTTGTTGCCTTGGCTGCTGAACCATTCTAGCATCTCTCACACACCATGCTGCGCCAGCCCACATGCTTGTACTAGCCTAGGGTTCAACCCATGCTTTCCTTACACCAAAGTTGACATTTTGCAAAAGGCACCTTACCAATCAATAAAGGCCAAGTCACATTATCTGACCAATGGGAGTTTTTTATGTGAATCAAATGCTAGCCATTTCACTTATCAAGCAAGGCTGAAACACACAAGATCATCACATTCACAAACTCACTCCCTCAAGCAAAACTCTTCGAATCTCTCCATACAACTCACAAACATAAAAACCAACTCCACTGATCAACTCACCTTGCTTCACTGAGCCAAAACCAGCAAGACTTAGGCCTGAACCAAGCAAGAACTGAGCTTCACCATTTTTCATCCTCAAAGCCAGAACTTTCGAATCTCATTTTCCAGCCATCAAACACCCCATTTCTCTTCACCAACAAGTCAAACACACTCAAAGGAGCAGGAATCCACCATTGGAGTAGCCTGAAACCTCACAAATCCTGACTGTGAAACCTGCTACACCAGAACATTTCTCTCCAAACCAGCCATCCACAAGAACTTTGAAGCTTCTCTTTGAGTTCAAGGGAGTCAAAGAAGTTCATTTGCACACAAAGGAGGCTCTGAAAGCTCAGTATTGAAGCTTTACAGCTCAGGTATGACCATGGATTTTTTCTCCCAAAGCTTGCATTTTAAGTTGTAAATTGATTGCTTATGTCTTGCTGGTCATGGGGTTACTCTTAGAATCGAAAATGAGTAAGAAATGAGTTTGTATTGTTACTCTGAAATTTCACCCGTGGAATTTGTTTCCTTCGATTTGCTTGTTTCTTGGGGTTTAAATGATGTTTGAGGGTGGATTCGTGTCCTAGGTTGTTAGAGGATCACTTGGCTGTGTTTAATTTGTTGTTTAGAAGCCTAAATCAGGATCTAGGGTTTTGTTGTCACCGGAGAAGATGACTGGAGCTTCCCTCCGGTCACCTGAATGCTATTAGCCCTAATCCCAGTCATTAAGTCCATTTGAATCTCATGCGTTAGATGGCCTGACTTTGTTGACTTCCCGCGTGCATGTATGGCCCAGATTCGTTCATTTGCCCTAATCCCCTTTAGTTAGTTTAATTAATCATAATTAAATTAATTTAATCAGAACCAACCTAGGCCACTAGATCTGGCGCGCAGTCAACAGTTTCAAACCCAGAGTAAATCCTAGCCCTCCATTCAGTTGACTTCAGTTTATTTCATTTTATTTTCATATTTTTCTCATTTGTTTTATACGATTTATTTAAAAAAGTAAAAATTGTTTAAAAATTATGAAACTTTTTGTCAAGAGTTTCATTAATTTTTAAAACACAAAAATATTTTTATTTTCATTTTTAGCATTAAAAAAGTATTTTTAAATATTTAAAAGTTTATTTTTAATTGATTAATGAAAATTAATTTATTAAAAATACTTTTGGGTATTTAAAAATCACCAAAAAATTCATGAATTGTTCTAAGACATTTAGAAACATTGTCCAACCTTCAAACCAATTTTCTTTTTTGATCTTGATGCATTTTGAGAATTTTTCATTGATTTAAAACCATTTTTATGCATTAATTTGATCCAAACTTCAAAAAATCATTTCTGCCTATCCATGAGGAGTTGGACCTTGGTTCTTTTTGCATTGCATTGTGTTTAGCATGTAGTTTGTGAGATTAAATGGCCCTGATTTGATCTTTCATTTTCCATTTTGTTTGGCATTTTTCTTGTTTAGGAACCCTAAAACCCTAGTAAACTTGTGAAAACCATAACTTGAACTTGGTTAGGAGTTGAATCCTCTCCTTTGGGCATTGGTTTAGTATAGGATTAGGGGTCCTTTGATTGCATTTTCAATTTTTTATAATGTTGTTTGCTTCTGATTTTGGTTGGTGTTTGATGTCTTGATCATAAACCCTAATTTGGGTTCCCATATGCATCCATCTTGCATTCTCTTGCATAACATAACTTGCCATGACATTTCAAGCATCCATTTGTTTCATTTGACATCATAAGACATATTGAAAGCCTGTTTGATCATTGCATCATGTATTTGCCATGTTGTGTGCCATGTGCACTTCATAGCTTTTCATGTATGTCCATGCTTCTTAACTTGCTTCATTTGCATTCATGAGCTTGTATGACCATTTCCATGTGCTGCCTCATGTTTGTAGCATCTCATAGCATCATTAGCATCATGTAAATGCCTCTGGTTTTGTTTCTCATCATGTCATCTCATCCCATTTTGCATTGCATTGCATTTCTGTTCTAACCTTTCAGGTGGTAAGTGACTTTGAGAAGTGAATTTGCCTTCACTTCTCATAACTTCTCTTCATCTCCTTTTTTATGCATCCTTTCTGCATTTTTGTATGTGTGTGAGATTGAGCTTGCTCATTCTTCTTCATCCTACTTTCTTTCTTCAAGTGACTTGACTTCTTGAATGAAGCAAGTTACTTTGCTTCTCCTGATCCTTCCATCTGCTTCCTGGTGATTCCTTTGAAGACTTCTCTTGAAAACCTCACAAACCTTAGGAATAACCAAGCATGACAATGATTAGGGTTTTGATTAGTCTCCCCTCTTAGTTTTACCTTTGTGTCTCTCATCTCATAATCAGGGACTAAACCCTAAAGGCTTTAAGGCTTTATGATTAAGCTTATGCCTGCATCCTTCTATTAGGATGGAGTGTATAACTTTAGTCCTAAGTGTTAAACCCTTAATGTGTTTAAATCCTTTAATCAATCCACTTAATAATCATCAAGACATCACACTTGTAACTTGGGCCTTGCATTAGGGTTCTAATTCTTCCTTAACTGGTTAAGAAGGACTAACCCTAGTGTTAACGGACAAGTCCCCCTCAAGTTGTCTTACAAATCATAAAACTCACTTCATCATCAAATCATGAAATAAAATCCACTTAATCAAAGGCTTGTTTTGTCATGAGTTTAATCCCTAATCATGGATTAAGTTGAGGAGCTTTCCTCAGCTTAAACATTCTCATCTATTATCCTTCTATTAGGATGGTGTAATGAGTCTGTTTAATCCTTGATTATGGCTTAATCTCATTACTCAACACTAAACAAAAACACCAAAAACATCTAAATAATCACAAGTAGGTTAATGATCTTAATCCCACATCAAAGGTGATTAAGTGTGAGAAGCTGACTTCACACTTAAGGTATTCCCCATTACCCCTAATCAGAGGGAAGATGTGATGGGTTTACTAAATCCATTGGTTTAGGCTTAAGCTCATTAACTTATGACAAACTTCAACAAGCAATAAAAGACTGAAAACACAAAAACAAACAATAATCGTCTCCTTCGGGATTCTTTTTTCATCATCTTCACTCACAAACGAGAACTTGCTTCTTCCGTCTAATGCAAGACAGTTTGCACCTGAGCCAGACAGGTCATACACTTGAGCATAGACAAGTAAGCAGTTCACAAGTCAATTCACCTTTCAGTCTCTTTGGGTCGAACTACGGTGTTCTGACTTCCTCATTGCACGAGAGGATATGTAGGCATAACTTAACAGTTATCGAACAAAAGTCTCTGTATATTCCCCCCTCCTTCCAGCATTATTCTTTTTAGCCTCATTATCTTGAGCATTTCATCTTTGTCCTTACACTGACACTTTCATACTTCATATCACTTATACACTATACACTGACACCTGTACATCTTTTTCCAGCTCTTTATACACAAAATGCACTGACACTACCCCTTTAAAACACAAATCTTTTAAGCGTGGATCCCGTCGAGTACGACGGACAATCTGGGTGCTAATACCTTCCCAGGTTGTAACCAACCCCCTTTCTCAGTCTCTCTGGTTCGCAACCGTCTTATCCATATCTTTCTAGGTCTATGCAGCATTGCCTTTCCTCCGGGATAAAAATGCCTAGCTGGCGACTCTATTCATCTCCAGTGAGTTCACTCCTGTGTGTTCTCATTGTCCCTTTCGCCGACCGTTCGCGTCTGTACCCCATTTGACCCGGTTTCATTTGGTGGGAGCGACAGTCTCAAACCATTCACATACTTAAGACATTTAGATCTCTCAGCATTCGTAGTGTTGTAGTGAGGACAAAACTGAATCAACTCTTCAAATCTTGCTGCATACTCAGCCACAGTTAAGTTACCTTGCTTCAATTCCAGAAACTCAATTTCCTTCTTTCCACGTACATCTTCCGGAAAGTACTTCTCCAGAAATGACTCTCTAAAAATAGCCCAAGTAATCTCAACTTCGTCTTCTTCAAATCTTCGACGAGTGTTACCCCACCAGTGCTCAGCTTCCTTCTCAAGCATGTGGGTGCCAAACTGCACCTTCTGCGCATCTGAACAACTCATAACTCGAAATATCTTTTCAATTGCATCCAACCATTCTTGTGCTTTGTCGGGTTCATGCCTTCCCATGAACTTTGGTGGGTTGTTCCTCTGAAACTTTCCCAAAGCACGAAACTCATCATCATTGTTGTTCACAGCATTCACATTGACTTGAGGAATCTGCCCAATCGCTCCAGCCAACAATGTCAAAGCATCAGCAAGTGCTCTATCATTCCTACCTGCAGCCATTGTTCTTGATTCCAACAATAAAATCCTCATTAGAACAACAATACCGATACTGGAACACAAAATAAACACACAGACAACTTGGTCAACTGACCGACTTTGCTCTGATACCACTAATGTAACACCCTTCTAAACCCCGCGGAAAATATATAAATAATCAGAGTAATTATCATGCATATCAAAAAAGGATGTCACACATAATTCAAAATATCACACATACACCTGTCATGCTCAATAACACTTGAAATAAATTCATGCTTTCATATACTTTCACATTAGCATGTAGCAGCGGATCACTTTCATTAAGAATCTCATGACATTCAGTCTCAAATAAACCTCATTCATTAAATCAACTTGGGCATAAAAGCCACTTCACCATAAAATTCAAATTCAATTAATATATTAGATAGAGTATACAATTGTATCTCTTAAGACATGAATCAAACATTCCCAGTGTTACATGATCAGAGCACGACTCGAACCAAAATAAATATGAAACTAAAATAGGTTACTCCATCAGCTACTCTCTTGCTAGAAGCAACTCTAATCTTCAGTACCTGAGCGATGTCGTATAAAACATCATTCCAACAGAAGGGTGAGAATTCACATAATTACTGAAATCATAAGATAATATATAATTTAAGGTGTACAAGCATAATCACAATTATTCTCACACTTCAAAAGTTTCATCAACATAATATCACTCAAGTAGTCATACTATTAACAAGTACACACTCACAAATCCATAATTCACCAATTCAACAATTCACATAACACATATAATCTCACATTGTAACCATAGACACAATAAGACTCAATGCAAGACTCAAATGCAACTCATGCATGTGGTACCAATCTCTTATTATCATTTTTCGGTTTTTACATTTAAACCGGGTCCGTCCTCTAGACCGATAACAAACCAAAAGCCCGTCCTCTAAGCTTTCAAACCCGTCCTCTAGGTTTGGGACAAGTAACTAGCTCCCACGAAACTAGCAAACATTGCCTCTTGACACAAACGATGCATGTGCAAGTTCAACAACCATATGCAATTAAGATTGTCCTCTAATCTTAATATTCATGCATATCTTCAATAATTCATCACATTTGAATTACAATACAATTACACATACTTGCACATATATATGCATCATCCACACACAAATAATTTTCAAACGGTATATAACACGTTTTACAATACAATCTCAATTCACAAAATACGCTTTACCGATTAAACATGGAATGATTAATTTATCATCAAGTTAATCACCAAATTAATATCTAAAATAATCTCCAAAATAATCGCCAACTTAATCTCTAAATTAATCACCAGAGTAATCACTAAAATAATCATCAATTTAATCACCAAATTAATCCTAAAAACAATCTCTAAATTAATTATTAAATTAATCATCAAATTACTCACCAAGTTAATCTCTAATTTAATCATCAAGTTAATTACCAAAGTAATCACTAAAATAATCATCAATTTAATCACCAAATTAATCCTAAAAACAATCTCTAAATTAATTATTAAATTAATCATCAAATTAATTATTAAATTAATCATCAAATTAATTATTAAATTAAGTACTAGATTAATCATTAAATTAATTACTAAATTAATCACTAATAGTATAATTAAAATTTTCATTCAAAATTATAACTAAAATTATGATCAAAATTATCAGGCGATGCAACACAACACCAACAACTATTACCACTGTCTAATGGTTTAACAACTATTACCACTGTCTAATAGTTCTTAACACTACATGTATAACTAACATTGTCTAATGGTTTTTTGACACTACAGGTATAACTAAATTGGAAACTAAACTAACCAAATATACCTTGTCATTTAATTGATTAAATTAGTCTTAGACCATTGTTTTTGGAATAGTCCCCAAAACTAAAAGAATTGAGTTTGTGTTAATATATTTACTTATAACCATCAGTATATCTATCCCTCACTAAATTTAACAACTCATGTGGTTGTAGGTTCATTCAAAAACGTTTTTGGGCAAATTTCAAGTGATATGGAACCTTAGATTATCATATATTCAAATGCATAAATAAATAGGAGAATGTTTCTATTATAAATTCCTCTAACATAACTTTGCTAAAAAGAAATGATAGACATTACCTATAATTAATGAATCATGTTGCCTTTTCCAAAAACTACTTTACACTATTTCTACAAGTAATATTAAAGTGCCTAATTATACATTAGTATGTGCGCTGCACAACAATATACAAAAAGAGAAGGAAAATCCATTTTTTTCATTAATGTTGCTACAGGAACTATTTTAGGAGAAATCATCTTGCTTCACTCAATATAATACGGGTCTCTGTAGTTTATCAACATACCAATTTCAAACACAATTAATCATTACATTTTCAAGAATTATCATCAAATCCTAACATTTATAAAATCATATAAATTTTGAGATTTTATCCTAACCATACTTCTACCCATACCCATTATACAATATCCAACAATCCCAATAATTTTATAAAATCTCACCCTTACCTTGATTTTCTTGAGTTTTCTAGGTCTTGTTATTGGTTCCTCTTCTTCTCCAATCCTCTCTACTAGCCACTTTTCTCTTTTCTATTCTATCTCCTTTAACCCTAACAAGACATAACCTTTATAATTTCTATTGGGCTTTTTAACTCACTCACTTACTTTCTAATCACACACTCATTTAGGCCCAATCAATTATTCTTACTAAGATCTATTTCATTACACTAAATAAAATAAATCTAATAAATTAAATTATTTAATTTAATCAAATAATTAAATTATTTCCAATAAATCAAATAAATCACATAATTCAATTATTTCAAATAAATTAATTAAATCATTTATTCACAAAATCACTCAATTGATCAATTAATATAAATAAATAAATAATTGTAAAAATTGGGATGTTACACGTCCTGCCCACGGACCCACTTACAATCCTTTCTGGGGAGGCTGAAGGCATATACCATGGACGAAAAGCTATGGATGTTTTATTTTGAGGATAGCTTAACGGGAGCTTCAAGGGAATGGTACTCACATCTGACTAGAGCAACCATCAGGTGTTGGAAGGATTTGGCAGAGGCCTTCATTAGACAATACCAGTATAATTTGGATATGGCACCCAACAGGACCCTCCTGATGGGAAGGGCACAATCATCCAGAGAAAGTTTCCGAGAGTACGCCCAAAGATGGAGACAGCTGGCTGCTGCTGTCCAGCCACCTATGTCCGAGAGGGAGATGGCAGATATGTTTATGAACACCCTCCAAGGAACATACATTGATAGGCTAGCTGCCTTTTCTTCTACCAGCTTTGCAGATGTGGTTATAGCTGGAGAAAGAATTGAGAGCCTATTGAAGATGGGCAAAATTTCTGACAACGGTGCCAGCTCATCCAGCAACACAAGAAAGCCTTTTGTAGGCCCAAGAAAAACTGGTGAGACCAATGCTATCCACACCAGCAGGGGCAGGCCCCAATATGTTCATAGATCTGTGGCAGCAGTCACCATTCCCGCTCCAGTTCATCCACAACCAGCTTATCAACCACCGCAGCAAAATTATCAGCAACAAACTCAGTATCCTCCTCAGAGAAACTACAACAACACCAACAACAACAATCATCAAAGACCATATCAACAGAGACCATCTCAGGCCAATAGGGTGATTGATCCGATCCCTATGCCCTATGCCACATTACTGCCACAACTCCTGAAACTCAACCTGGTTGAGCTAAGGACGTTGGCACCTCCAGATCCTACCAGTCTACCCAGAAATTACGACGCCAGCGCCAGGTGTGCTTTTCATTCAAATGCACCTGGGCATAGTACAGAGAAGTGCAGAGCCTTGCACATGAAGGTACAAGACTTGGTAGATTCTAAGGCTCTAAATTTTGCACCACCACCAAATGTTAACAAAAACCCTATGCCACACCACGGAGGCCCCAGAATCAATGCTATTGAAGAAGACAAGCCGTCTTACTTAATAACCAGTGTGGGACAGATTCGGACACCGTTGGTAGAGATTAAAGCTCAACTCCTCGAATGCCAAATGTTCCCGGGATGCGAGCTAGGGTGTGCTTACTGCAACATTTCAGTGAATGGTTGTGACAACTTGAGAGATGGCATAGATGGTCTCATCCAGAGTGGCCTGCTTCAAAGCACGACATCAATTCCTACCAATCCAGCAATCTCATTAACAACAGTTCCCGAGTCTTCTACAACTGCAACAACCATTGTTCCAAACAACTCTTTAGCTTCATCAACAAATGCTTCATCTGTTACTTCAACTGACCAAATATCAGCAAACATCCCTTCTACAACTTCAGCACCACTCCATTCAGAATCTCCTACAACAACAACACCCATCCTTCCAACAATGTCTCCTACAACTTCAGCAGCAAATGTCTCAACAGTCACAATTTATTATGATCCTGAAAATGATTCTGCCTACAACTCACAAAATGCCACTCCTATCAGAGCACCAGTCACAATATACTATGATCCACAGACTATCATGGTCCCTTCTGCGGCTGCCATCAGTCCAGTCACCATCACGGTGCCTGGGCCAGTACCTTATGAAAGCAGTAATGCCATCCCTTGGCATTACGGCTCCGATCTATACTGCGAAGGACAGAAAATCACTCTTGAATCATCAACCCCTGCACCACAAATAGACAATGTGGGAGGAGGCGGAGGCTTCACTCGAAGCGGACGTCTCTTTGCTCCACAAATTCAAAGACCCACTGCCGAAGCAGAAGCTGCTGCCAAGGCAAAAGGGAAGAGTTTGGTGCAAGAGGAACAAATTGTTAAGGAAACTTTGAAAACACCTTTTGATCAAGAAGTTGATGAATTCATGAGAATCATCAAGAAAAGTGATTACAAGATAGTGGACCAGATTCACCAGACGCCTTCCAAGATCTCTATTCTATCATTGCTCATGTGCTCCGAGGCTCATCGGAACGCGCTACTAAAAGTCTTGCACGCAGCTTATGTGCCAGAAGAGATCACCGTCAATCAGTTGGAAGCTGTGGTTGGAAATGTTACTTCTAGCAATGGGCTAGGATTTACCAACACTGATTTGACTACGGAAGGCCGCAATCACAACAAGGCTTTGCACATTACCATGGAATGTAAAGGTGCAGTCCTTTCCCATGTGCTGGTAGACACGGGATCATCCCTCAATGTCTTACCTAAAAAGGCCCTTGTGAAGCTGGAGTATGAAGGATTGGCATTACGCCCCAGTAACTTAGTAGTGAGAGCCTTTGATGGTTCTAAGAGATCAGTACTGGGAGAAATTGAGTTGCCTATAACGATTGGCCCACAAACTTTCAAAACGACCTTCTACGTGATGGATATACAGCCTGCCTACAGCTGTCTATTGGGTAGGCCATGGATTCACGCCGCTGGCGCCGTGACCTCAACCCTTCACCAGAAGTTAAAATTGGAGTGGGAGGGCCAAGTCGTTACTATTTGTGGAGAGGAGGATATTTTTGTCAGCCATCTGGCTACCTACAAATATATTGAGATGGATGGGGAGATCCACGAAACAATGAGTAAAGGGTTTGAGGCCTTGAACATAAATGAAACATCTGTTGTACCTGGAACCTCAATGACATCTTACCAACAAGCCCGGAAGGTTGTTGAAGAAGGAACTGCCCAAGGCTGGGGCAAATTGCTACCTGTGGAGAAGAAAGATGATAGATTTGGGTTGGGTTACAAACCAACTCGACAAGATCAAGCAGAGGCTGCTAAAGAGCCCAACTTTGTTAGTGGGGGAATGCTCACCCCTGATGCTGTTAACAATGTGGAAGACGAGGATGAAAGCGACCGCAACCTGGAGAGTTGGATCCGTCCAAAGATCCCGGGGAGCAGTATCTCAAACTGGTCTTCCCAGGAAATTATAAGAGTTACTCATGTAGAGTAATTATTATTTCCTGTATTTTTATATCATGCATCAAGTCTTGCATCTTGCCCAAGATGACAAGACTCATTTTGTAATCGGGTCATCTGTAATTTTTGTGCAACAAGATTAATCAATGAAATATCAGACATCTTTTTGCAAATGAGTCTTTTTCTTTTCCGTTCACTGTTTTTCCATTTTTCTTTTTGTACAAAAAATAAATGGCAATGTTTTCAAAATGACAACTTTATTTCACTTTTCTAAACAAGTTTAAAATCAAATCACTAAAATGAACAAACTGAACCCTTGCAGAGAGTGCCTTCCGGACAGCACCGACAACAGCACGGTGTAAACACCCAAAATTTGCCCTCACCTATTCACACCATGGCTTGTGATCATTTCATATGTATAAACACAATCATAACATCTCATACCACATTTTTGAAGTCATCTGCATCTAGGGTTTGTGACCTGAGCAATCCAAGAGCTTCTTGAGCCACTCCAAGGGTCAACAATCACTTCAAAGGGGTCCATGTGTGTTCAAGTATCATATTATATCCTCTCAAAGTCAAGAATATCAAAGAATCACAAGAATTGGAATTGGTATGGAAGCAGAGCCAGGTTTGACTGCACAGATGACCTAAAATTAGGGTTTTGGTTTCAGAGGCCATAAATCCAAATTTTTTGGTCATTATTGTTTCTATTGGTCTCTATATGGTATAGGGAGTATGCATATCAATTTTCATGAAGAAATTCCATGGGGAAGTCATCTTATCAAGAGTTGACTTTCTGGACAAGTCAGTGTAAAATCAGGGCATCTGAGGCCCCCAATGACCCAACCAAGGGGTGATCTTCATCATTTTGATTGTATATGATCTTTATTTGATCATAAAAGAGTTTGGAAGTTCACAAAATTGAAGAATTTGAAGTTTTTGCAAAGTTGACTTTTTGGGCAAGTTTGACTTTTAATGAAAATGTCATTTTATGCAACTTTTTCAACCCTTACTTTTTGATTCAAAAATATTTCAAATGGAAAAACTTTGGTCATGAAAGTTGAAGATTAGATCTTTCCCTTTTCAAAAAGTACAAGAACATGACCTAATTCATCTTGTATCAAAAGTTATGGTTCATCAAAGTTGGCAAAAATCACTAAAATTCAAGTTATGCACCAAAGGGGAAACTTGCAAAATCTTGTATCAAGGTAATTTGTGACTTCTAATTGATGTCAAACCATTACACAAACATCACACAAGTCTTAAAAATCAGAATGGGCCAAGAGTTTCTCATATTGTTTGGTCTTTGGAGCAAGATATTTTCATGAGAACCAAAGTGAACCAAGTTGCAAAAACCATCATAACATCTCATCCACTTGCTAGCTACATTGTTGAACCATCCTAGCCTTTCCCTCACACCATGCTGCACAGCCCACACCCCTTGTACTTGGCTAGAACATGACCCATGCTTTCTCTTACACAAAGTTGACAATTTGCAAAAGTAACCATACCTATCACAAAAGGACATGTCATGTCATCTGACCAATAGGATTAGTTTATACAAACAAAATGCAAGCTAAACATCACAACACACAAGCCTGAAACAAGCAAGAACTCAGCATTCTCATTTTCCACCCTTGAAGCAAAAGCTTTCGAAACTCAGCACACAAGCCACAAACACTTAAACAAACTTCATAGATCAACTCAACTCATCACCCTGGTCACAAAGCACCCCCCATCTTTGCCTTAAACTGCCTGAATCATAAACACGATCCCTTCACCCCACTGAACAGAACTTGTTCAAACTTCCAAACCAGCCAACATCAACTCTTTCTAAGCATCCAGACATCATCAAGGGACCAAAGGGAGTGGATTGCACAAAGGAAAGAAGCCAGAAAGCTGCAAACTGAAAGCTTCAAAACTCAGGTAGCTCAAGAACTTTTTTTTCCAGAAATGAATTTTTAAGTTCTTAATAGCTTCTACATGCTTCCCTGATCATGAATATGTTGTTGGTTTTAAAAATGGTGAAGAAATGAGTATGTATGCAGTCTCTGAAACTTTTTGCCCTAGAACTAGATTGATTCGATTCTCTTTGTTTAGGAAAGATAAATGTTGTTTGATGGGGGTTTTGATTCGTTTTTGAGTGGGGATCATTTCTGTTTAATTAGAATTTGTTTTAGATGCGTGTAGAAGGAGTTTGTGGTTTTGGGTGATCGGAGAAGATGACCGGAACACTGTTCCGGTCACCTGAAAGTCATTAAGGGCTGATTAGGGCTAATTAATTAGGGTTAGTGAGTTTGAATGCTGGCCCTTGGATATGGCGCCAAGTCAATGCGCGCGCGTGTGAGTTTAAATGAGGGCCCTTGGATCTGATGACTTTTCTATTTTCAGATTAAATTCAATTTTATTTTCCCTTTTATTCATTTAATTTCTCCATTTTATTTAAAATAGCAAAAATGTTTTAAAAATTATGAAAAATTTTGTCAAGGTTTTCATTATTTTCCAAGACACAAAAATATTTTTATTTTCATTTTTTGCATTTAAAAAGTATTTTTAAATATTTAAAAGTTTATTTTTAATTAATTAATGAGAATTAATTAATTAAAAATACTTTTAAGTATTTAAAAATCACCAAAAAATTCATGAAACATTTAAAAACATTTAGAAACATTGTCCAACCCTCAAACCAAATTTATTTTTTGATCTTGATGCATTTTAAGAATTTTCCATGGAATTAAAACCATTTTGATGCATTATTTTGATCCAAACTTCCAAAAATCACTTCTGCCTAACCATGATGAGTTGGATTTTGATTCTTTTTGCATTGTGTTTAGCATATCATGTAGTTTGTGAGATTAAATGTCCATGATTTTATCTTTCATTTTCCATTTGTTTGGCATTTTTCTTGTTAAGGAACCCTAAAACCCTAGAAAACTTAGGAAAATCATAACTTGAATTAGGTTAAGAGTTGGAACCTCTCCTTTGGGCAGTGAGTTAGTATAGGATTAGGGGTCCTTTGAGTGCATTTTCAATTTTTTATCTTGATGTTTGCTTCTGATTTTGGTTTTTGTTTGATGCTTTGATCATAAACCCTAATTTGGGCTTCCATATGCACTCATCTTGCATTTGCACTTATACCTTGACTTGCCATAGCATTTTGTGCATCCATTTGATTCATATGACATCTTAAGACATATTGAAAGCATGTTTGATCATTGCATATTGCATTTGCCATGTTGTATGCCATTTGCATGACATAACTTTTCATGTATGTTCATGTGTCTTAACTTGCTCCATTTGCATTCATGAGCTTGTATGATCATCCCCATGTCTTGTCACATGTTTTTAGAATCTTATAGCATCATTATCATCTCATATGTGCTTCTGGTTTTGTTTCTCATCATGCCATTTCATTTCATTTTGCATTGCATTGCATTCTTTTCACTAACTTTTCAGGTGGTAAGTCACTTTGAGAAGTGAATTTGCCTTCACTTCTCATACTTTCTTCTCATCTCTCCCTTGCATCCATGCTTCATTTTGTTATGTGCTTGAGTTTGAGCTTGCTCATTCTTCTTCTTCTTACTTTCTTTCCTCAAGTTACTTGCCTTCTTCAATGAAGCAAGTTACTTTGCTTCTCCTGATCCTTTCATCTGCTTCCTGGTGGTTCCATTGAAGGTCTCCTTTGTTAAACCTCACAAACCTTAGGAAAAACCAAGCATGATAATGATTAGGGTTTTGATTAGTCCCCCCACTTAGTTTTACCTTTGTGTCTCTTTGAGTCTTCTCTCCTCATCTCACAATCAGGGACTAAACCCTAAAGGCTTTAAGGCTTTGTGATTAAGCTTATGCCTGCATCCTTCTATTAGGATGGAGTGTATAACTTTAATCCTAAGTGTTAAACCCTTAATGTGTTTAACTCCTTTAATCAATTCACTTAATAATCATCAAGACATCACACTTGTAACTTGGGCCTTGCATTAGGGTTCTAATTCTTCCTTAATTGGTTAAGAAGAACTAACCCTAGTGTTAATGGACAAGTCCCCCTCAAGTTGTCTTACAAACCCTAAAAATCACTTCATCATCTTACCATTACTAAAATCCATCTAATAAAGTTTTGTTTTGTCATGAGTTTAATCCCTAATCATGGATTAAGTTGAGGAGCTTCCCTCAGCTTAAACACTCTCATCTATTATCCTTCTATTAGGATGGTGTAATGAGTCTGTTTAATCCCTGATTATGGCTTAAGTTCATTACTCAACACTAAACAAAAACACCAAAAACATCTAAATAATCACGAGTAGGTTAATGATCTTAATCCTACACCAAAGGTGATTAAGTGTGAGAAGCTGACTTCACACTTAAGGTATTCTCATTACCCCTAATCAGAGGGAAGATGTGATGAGTTTACTAACCCATTGGTTTAGGCTTAAGCTCATTAACTTATGACAAAATTCAAAAAGCAATAAAAGACTGAAAACCCAAAAACAAACAATAATCGTCTCCTCCGGGATTCTTTTCTCATCACCTTCACTCATAAACGAGAACTTGCTTCTTCCGCCTAATGCAAGACAGTTTGCACCTGAGCCAGACAGGTCATACACTTGAGCATAGGCAAGTAAGCAGTTCACAAGTCAATTCATCTTTCAGTCTCTTTGGGTCGAACTACGGTGTTCTGACTTCCTCATTGCACGAGAGGATACGTAGGCATAACTTAACAGTTATCGAACAAAAGTCTCTGTATATTCCCCCTCTTTCAGCTTTATTCTTTTAGCCTCATGATCATGAGCATTTCACTCTTGTCCTTACACTGACACTGTACATTTATACACATCACATTTCTTTACACTGACACCTGTACATCCTCTTCCAGTTATTTTTATACATAAATTGCACTGACACTACCCCTTTAAAACACAAATCTTTTAAGCGTGGATCCCGTCGAGTACGACGGACAATCTGGGTGCTAATACCTTCCCAGGTTGTAACCAACCCCCTTTCTCAGTCTCTCTGGTTCGCAACCATCTTATCCATCCTTTTCTAGGCCTATGCAGCATTGCCTTTCCTCCGGGATAAAAATTCCTAGCTGGCGACTCTTTTCGTTCCCTGTGAGTTCACTCCTGTGTGTTCTCACATCCTCTTTTCGCCGACCGTTCGCGTCTGTACCATATTTGGGCCATTCCCATTTATCGGGAGCGACAGCTTGGCGACTCTGCAGGGGACCCTTATACTGCAACCAGGGCTTCTGGTTCTTTTTGTGGGTTCCTCCTAGCGCTTGATTGATTTATGTTTACTGGGGTGTTATGTGCTATCTGTGCTTGTTTGTTTTGTTTTATTTACTGCTTTATGTACAGTTGTTTTATTGCTTTCTTTATAGCTTTATATACATCATACTGTCATACTGTGCTGGCTGGATCTGTTTTGCTGCTTTGGTGGGTGGGTGTTCTATTGAGAGTTGAGGTCCTATACCTGGGACCTGAGTGACACTTAGGCTAGAGTGGTTCATGTTCTTTCCCATTCCATTTCGGTCTGGTGCGGGAATATGAAACACGGTTCAGATATGGGTTTCTTCTTGAGAACTCTGTGCTGTAGATTTCCTGCAATACTAGGGCTATCTGGGAAGCCTGCTAAGTCTGGATGACCTTTTTATGACCTTCAGAAGCTGAGGTGAATTAGAGGAGGAACTTTTATGGTTATTGTAAACACTGTACCTCCGGGTTAGAAGTGTTTACACTTCTCATAACTGATCCAAGTCTGAGGATCCTTGTTTTAGAACACCACCTGTGAGGGGGTTGGGCTGTTTACAGGTTTGCAGGTACCCTTGGCCTCAGCATACCCTGTTACTTTGTTTTGATTAAGAGTACTCCATCTTGGAACAGTTCTTGTGATTCTAAACCCTGGACATGTGGCTCTTTATTTGAGTCCCCCAACCTTGGTTACTGGACTTATAGACCTCCACCTGGATTTCTTGAACACACTTGGACCTATATCAGAGCACTTGATCAGTTCCAGCTCAGTCACAAACCCTTGCATATCATTTGCATACATCATCATTGCATCATTTTAACATTTGCTTATTTGTTTTTTCAGGGTATCCATACTTTATTATTGGCTTGGTTTTGACCCCATCATCAGCATAGACCTATCTTCAGCAGTATCTACTTCAGTTATCTACTACCTACTTCAGCTATCTGCATCATCAGTCTCAGCCTGTCAGGGGCCATCATCAGTATTTCTCTCCATCATCAGCATCTGTCTTAGTTTTTCTTCAGCAACATGGCACCTAAGAAGAGTAACATCTCCTATCATTTCTTTCAGCCTGAGCAAGCTGACATCAGGAGGATTCAGACCCTGATTACTCCAGACCATATACCACATTTCAGAGAACACTATGGAGGCATACTTGATGTGGTTATGGATTTAGACCCTTCACAGAGGAGCCTGATTCATACTTGCCTGCAGTTCTATGATCCCCCTCTGAGGTGTTTCACCTTCCCGGATTTTCAGTTGGGACCCTTATTGGAAGAGTATTCATCATTAGTTGGTGTACCTATCAGGGGTGGAGTCCCCTTCAACCCTGAGATGGCCTTTCCAAGTAATGAAGAAATAGCAAAGGCATTGTATCTGGAACCAATTCTGATTGGGCAGAATATGACCACCAAAGCTGGAATCTCTGGTCTACATCTGGATTTCTTGATCTCTCAGGCTACCCTGAAAGTTTCTCTGGGAGAATGGAAAGCAGTCTGTGCTTTATTGGCCCTTAGCATATATGGGGTCATTTTATTTGCAGATGAGCCTAAGTTTGTTAGCAAGAGTGCAATCCATCTTTTCATCCTGAGGAACCCAGTACCCACTTTATTGGGGGATTTCTACTACTCAGTCCATCAAAGGAATGAAAAGCAAAGGGGAAGATTAGTAAGATGTTGTGCTCCTTTGTTCCATACCTGGTTGCTCAGACATTTGCCTAAGACTGATGTGTCATACCCCAAATTTGTCCTATTTTTATTTGTATTTTCATTACCTATTGTATTCAAAATCCAAAAATATATGGGGATTAAGCTCAGGTTGTGCAAACTTGCTACTAAGGCCTAGGCAAGGCGACCAAAGCTTGTATGTGGGAGGCGATGATTAAGATTCAATTGAGTTGGAAATAATCTTAGTCAAATGGGTAGGAAGCTTCATTATTTCAGTTATTGGAATATCAAAGCAAGTGGTTCAATTTGTTTTCTCAATAGAGTGCAAAGTCCATGATTGGAGTTTCAATTTTCAAAGGAGTACATAAATGTGTTCCAATTTGAAAAAAAAACTAATGCCATTCGACCAAGGATCAAGATCTGACCCTCTTTGGTTTAAAATCTCATCAAGTCGAAAGAAATAAAGTCAAGATGTCCATCAAGAAGGATTATTCCAATTGGGCTCAAATGCTACTGCTTATAATACATGGACTTTTATGATGTGGCTTGCATACACTACGTGATTTGAAGTTCTAAGAGTTCTTTAAACTCAATTATCTGAGTTAAAAAAAAATAAATAAAAGAAAAGGATTCCAAAGGTATGTCCATTGACTCCCACGGTCAAGGACTTCATATCAAGACAAAATATTTTCTTAGAGGTTCAAGAAGAGAGTTTAAAAAGAAGCCTCTGTTTGTTTACGGGAGCCATCACGTAATGCAAGCGTAAATCCATAATTTCTAAGCCTAAGAAAATACAAGAACTAAAAGATTCAATTTTGTGGCTTATAGTTTGCTATTTCATAGGCACAATTGATACAAGGCATAAAGTTTTTTGTGGCTTACAAGTTACTATTTCATAAATTACAAGAATTTTGTTCCTAAAAGACATGATGATAATTTTTCCATGATACTACAAAGCAGTTCTGTCAATGTAAATGCATAAACTTGTAAATAAGCTAAGACCCTAAGGAACTAAGGGCACAGTTCTTCACGCTTCAGCTGATTCTTTTTTACCTTTGTACGTTGCCCGCCATGTTGTTTCAAACTTGCAAATTCTATCTATAGGTCCTGCTTCATAGACAGCAAAAATGCTCATTAAGTCAGGCAATGTATACCATCTGCAGCAGCAAGTATCCTCATTTCTAAGTTAATGTATGTTTCTCTTTTCACAGTCTTCAGCAAGCACGAACCTCATGGCCACTATCATAAGAGTTTGAATGTCACCTGAAGTGCAAGGAAGAAAGTCAGTAAGGTAGCAGTCATGGTAAATATGGATGAAAACTCAACAATAATAATGCGAAATTCCTACCGCTAGCTGCATTCACCGCTATTTTTTGATCAATCACAAAAAGCACTAAGCAACAGAACAAATGGTCCTAAGGCTTAATACTGCAAATTCTGCAATAAGAATAGAATCAGAAGTCATTATGTTGTCATAAGAATTATTATCAGTCTAGTATAAGTCATGGCCAAAGAATAAAAGCAAGGTAGAACAATGGAAAAACAGATCAATAACAGGGAACTCCAAAATAGCCATCATTGTTTGTGTGCGCAGGCTCAGAACATGAAAGTCTTCATGTGCGAATTTGAATCCATTTATTCCAAAGCATAGCTTCATTTCTCTCTAAGTTCTCGCTCCATGGATTTCATCAAGCCTGAAAAAGGGAGTATGAGCAGAAGTCACGAGCAAGGCAGTCGAAATAACATGTTCAGAAAATAATGTCTAAGTATGAAATAATGCATAGCAAGTCCATGATTATAACCAACATACCAAGTGTGCAAATTATGCAGCAAACATGATTCAAGGCATCGATTCGAGTTTGACACAAGCAGTATGCAATTGAAGTCTGGACTGAAAGTGAGTTAACCGATTCGGTAGTGTGTCTCAACTAATTCTTCTTGGTGACCCTCAGATTGGATAAAATTTGTAATCTACGCATCAGCCATGCTACCACTTCAACCATGACAAGACCTGCATAATACCAAGAAAATGTTCACTATCAGGGTCTAAGTTCTCTATACCATACCATCCCAAGCTCTTCATATCAAAGTCTCACCACTGCAGCAAGAAAAACAAGAGGGATACAATGCTACAGGTGTTACGGCTTGATGAATTCAAAGCTACATGTTCATGACAACAAGATCTGAAAAAAGGGGAATCCTAATAATCAAGTATTGAAAACTATTTGCACCTAAGCTGATGTTGAACCATTTCCATAAGCTATTTGGCTTGTATTCCTCACACCAATCACACTCATTAATGTTCCACTTGAGATTTGCAAAGAAGTAGACATTGATCATAGAGAATGCGGTTTTGTTTTAGCTTCATTAGCTTCATCGATTTCAATTGCTAGACTATACCATGTTGGAAAGTCCTTTGGCAAAAAGATCTCTGCTCACAGAAAAAGAGAGAAGAAGTTTATGACAGAATCATGATTACAGAAATCAGACTAATAGCGAAATCACTTGACAAGAGATGTCGAAAAAAAAACTCAGAACTTAATAGATTACCTTTGAACTGTGATTCTGAGAGGTGTCTTGGCAGGTTTCTTTCTTTTAGCATTTCACGAAATCCCTCGAAGTCTGTTGATAGAATTCAAATGGATGGTCCCTTGGAACTGCACAAACAGGAAAGCCATGTTAGTCCCTAGCATGAGCATAATTTAAGGGAGATATAAGGATGCTTCAATGCATTTACAATGTACCAAATGCAGCTACAAGTTTTTCACTGCGACAACCCTGATCGAGTTTGTCTTCAATATCCAGCCACAACTTTAAGGCTTGCCATAATCACCATTTAGGTGCTTTTTCTCCATGATAAAGTGGACATTTACCTGTGAAAAACACAACAGTTGCACCATACATTTAGTAATAATAAGAAGGCTTTGTGTCAACTGAAGGATGAGATGTAAACCAGTCCCAGAAAATGTGATGAAGACATAAATCGTCCCTCTCATCCACGAGCCATTTGCTTCACAACTTCAATAGCATCGAATCCCTTACTACCTGTATAAATACAAAGGAAACCAAATAATGTTAGCAATCGTGATCTATAGCCAAAGCAAGTTCAAATAGCCAATTCACATATACTGAGTTCAAAACAATTAAAACCAAAAACAAAGACATCAAAGATTTAAACATGTCAAAATTCACCATGGTAAAAGACTTGGAAATTCAGTAAAATCAGTGGTAAATAAATCAAAGCTTAAGCAGGGACCCACCCTTTTCTAGAAGCACACTACAGACAAAATCGAAAAGAATGACTCACCAAGCTAAAAGGTCCCCACAAGATTTTGCTGCGAATCTTCTCTAACGGATTGCGGTAGCCAACTTTTATCCCATCCATGATTTTCGCTCACTCGCACATGCCAAATCTTCTTCTTCACACGTATTAGCCTCAAATCTTCTCCCTATAAATCCCATCATTTGCAATCATTGAGGACACACCTGAAAAACACTATCACAGAGAACAATTAAAAAAAAAACTCCGCAAGAATCATCCCCCCCAAAAAAAAAACCCTAATTACTAAGAGCTCAAGTCTGATACATTTCAACTACGATTTTCACACAGAAAATCATAGTTTGAAGAGCTAAACCACGCACATCGGAATTCACGAAAGAGAAGAAGAAGATCATAGCCGAACGGGAACGAAACCTTACCTTGAAGCCGACTCAAAATCACGTTGAGGTAGCTTCCTTTGTCCTCACTTTACTGCTTTTGAAAATTCGTCGTGTATGATGTGAACGATTGAACATAATGAATTGGGGGTTAGGGTTTCGAATAGGGGATGAGGTTTAATTGTTGGTGTGGGTTTACGCGTTCTTCATGTTTCTTCAATGATCTACAATGAGGTTGATGTTTCTCTTTCAAAAGGGAACTTAACTGAGTATTGGGAAAAGGATTGGAGGTTTTTATTCTGAATAGGAAGATTAAAGGTTTGTTTGATGTTGTTTCTGTGTGTTTTGTTGGCTTGATGATACGATGATGTCTGGATTTGATGCCATGACTGAGTAGAAGAAAATGGATTATGAAAATAGAGAAGGTTAAAGGGTCGATGAAGAGTTTCTTTTTCTCTGAGACCAATGTGTTTTTATTTCATTTTAATTTTTACATTATTAGGTTTACTTTTTACTATTATTTCATTTTAATTTTTACATTATTAGGTTTACTTTTTACTAGTAAATAAACATTATGATTCATTTATCTTGGGCCGCGTGTGCATTTGGTACAAGTTAATATCCATGGGTGATCTACTGATTGTTCAATATTTCTTTCTTTTACATTACCCAATGCTACTTACTTTGGTCTCATTATCATGGATCTTCTTTTTTTTTAAAAAAAGCACCGATGATGCTAGTAGCTGAGATAGCTAGGGTTTCCATTTGTATTCTTTGGATGGTATTAATAGGAATAAGTCGTATGGGCTTGGGTCATCCCCTACTATTTGCATACTCTTGGCTGCTGATAACAATTGGCCCGTTTAATTTTTTATTTTGATTTTAAAACAAGAAAAGAAACCAAAATCCTTGCTTGATTCATTTTTTTATGTTTAATATAATTAACTTAGTTTAAGGTTGATTTTATTAAACATTTAACTTTAATATAATTAATTGATTTCAATTTCTATTTTGAATATATAAAAAAATCCAATCAAAAACATTTTAATAGATTAATTTAGTTAAGAGTTTTATTTACTTAGATTAATTAATTTGATAATTAATTTAATTAAATATTTCTACTTAATTGGATTAATTAATTTTTTCATCCCTTTGCTCGATTATGTGTGTGATATGAGTTTTGCGTATGCTCGATTTCTATTTGCTTGTGACATGATATAATGCTTACTCGTGTGATTACTTTCGCATTTTTGACGATAAATTGCTAAGTAAAAAACGAACGCACATTAAGATTATTCATTTCAAAGATAAACGAAATCTTTGGTCCAACGCCAAATAAACATCCATATGCACTTCACTTCATACACACACGTAAGTCGATCGTTCCTCGATCGCCATCTGCACGAACTTTGCACCTTACACTTTTAGCAACATTTTCTAACTTAATAAATCAACGCATTGCGCTTGTTTTCCATAGCTAGTCTTTAGCTTAGTTCCTCAGCTTTGCGAGTCGAGCACTTTGTGCCTCGCTAACAAAACCAACAAATAAAACTTCCACTTGCATCCACTTTAAACTTCAAAAACCGAAATGTTACTTTCTTAGATCCAAACCCTTGATCCAACATCAAGCGGTCTTAGGAAACAAAACACTTCAATAAATACGAGGAAAATTGCACGCCACGAGCCTTAAGCGATAGAAAGGGGGATAACGAGCTTTCGTTACTCGCTCCGATTATTTCGACGCAGGACACTCGTCTTGTTGGGCGAGATAAACTATCCATAGTCTTTAGTGCAAATGGACTCTTAAATCCTTTCATCGAAGAAAGGTAATAAAATCAACAACCAATACCCATATCAGGCCGAACTACGAAGCTCTGACTTTCCCATTGCACAAGGGAATACGTAGGCACGAGGATCTCAATCCTTGCCTAGCCCCTAGGATCAATAAACCCTTTAGTTCAACAAGTAATCATAAGTATAGACATCCCTTCGCGCGTGACAATCTAGATGGTTCCCATCGAGTACGATGGATGTAGGAGGTGCTAATACCTTCCTCCTACATAACCGACTTCCGAACCCCGACAATGGTTTGCAATGACCTTGTTTTATCCCTTCTTGGTGGTTTTATCTATATTTTCCATTTCCCTCTTCGGGAATAAATAAAATTAGGTGGCGACTCTCAAGTCAGCCCAGCCGCGACCGCGTTCGCGAGGGATCGTATTTTTCGAGGTACGACAGCTGGCGACTCTGCTGGGGATTGGTTCACCCCTATGCAAGTCGAGCCTAGTCTAGGTTTCCACGTTTGTTTGGATGTTTGCTTATGTGTTACTTGTTTATCGCTTTCTTTATTGCTTTACATTTTATATCCTTATTGTGGATCTCTTGTACTAGATTGATACTTTGATCAAAAACAACTTAAGGGAAAGGCTCTATACCCGGGTCTATGAGTGTAAACATAAGTTAGCGAGGTTGTGTAGTATGGGCTCCCGAGAGAACCTCTCTCGTGGGTTGTCGATACGAAAACCTCACTCGGAGTAGATTTTAATGGAAATACTGACAACCGTCAAGCTTTTGGCGTGTGTGCTCAGTTGTTTTCATTAAAGTCGTTGACTCTGAGGACCTTTAGAACCTTTTGGTTAAAACATCGGTTGATGGTTGCGTAGTATTGGGCACCAGGGTTCGCCCTCACGTGGCTCAATACGAAAACCTCACTTGGAATAGACTTACTCAATGGAGTTGATTGACTGTCAAAATTGACACGTGCATCAAACATTTGAGAAAGTTCCATAACTCCAAGACTTTGTTTTAAACCTCGTGTCGACGATCACGTAGTATGGGGTACCAGGAGACTTCTCTCTTGTGTGACTCGATACGAAGATCTCACCCAAATGAAATTCATATGGTGGAGTCAATTAACCGTCATGTTAATGGCGCGTGTAATGAACATCCATATGAGTTATTAACTTTGGGATCCCTAAAACTGTAGAGGTCACCCAGTGAGATCCTTGTAAGGAGAGTGATCAAAGTATCTTCCATCCGTTCTAGTTGTTTCTGAAACACTGCATTTTGGGTTTACCCGTTCATTGTTGCATACATTCATTCATAAAAAATAATACATAGCTCTCAGTTACTTATATTTATTGCAGATTTGAAGTATTTGTCAAAGCAATCAAGATGAATCAAATTTCCAAGAAAAGCACTTACAATTTCAAGTTCTTGGAACCAAAGGTTGACTCGCTACTGGCCTTGAGAGCTAAGATCACTCCTATCAAACACAACAGCTTTCAGGCTCGCTTCGGAATAATCTTGAGTATACTGGACGAGACGGCAAATATTGATGCTCTTCATGCTCTTGCTCAGTATTACGACATTCAGCTACGGTGCTTCACCTTCCCAGACTTCCAGATTGCTCCTTCTCTGGAAGAATTCGAGTTGCTTGTGGGTCTTCGTATTAGAGACCGCAATCCATTCCCAAAGCTAGAAGAAGAAGTCACTATGACTAAGTTGGCTACTGTGTTGGGACTTCCTGCAAGTTTGTTAGTGGACAACAAGTCAGACAAAGAAGGATTCACGAGACTGTTCTTGGAGAAACAAGCTTGGCAATGTGCTGAGAAAGGAAACTGGTCCTCCTGCGGAGCCATCCTAGCTCTTCTTGTGTATGGAATTGTGTTGTTCCCAAAGTCAGATAAGTTTGTTGACCGTGCTGCTATAGAGATTTTCATGACAGGAAATCCAGTTCCGTTCTTATTGGCAGATTTTTATCACACTTTCCATACCCGGCATACAAAGAGAGGAGGTGTATTCCTTTGCTGTGCTCCGTTGTTACATATGTGGATGAAAATGCACATGCCTAAGGAGGGTTACTTTGTGTCTAGGAATTTGTCGTGGCCTTACAGATTTGCTTCGCTCAGGGCTAATGATCTCACATGGTACTCAAGAGATTGGAAGATTGGGGGTATTGTGCTTAGATGTGGAAGTTTCCTTAATGTCCCGCTGATAGGAAATCATGGTTGCATAAATTACAACCCGGTGCTGCTTAAGAGACAACTTGGGCTCCCTATGGAGACTCCTCCTGAAGAAAGGAATTTGGTACCTTTTGTTGTTGATAACCCATCTAAAGAAGAGTTGAAGAAATTCAAGGCGGCTTGGAAGAAGATCGTTACAAGTGATCCTAGTGTCCGCAAGAATATTGCTGTGAAGGAACCATATGTCTTGTGGGTAAAAGAAAGAGCTCGCATCGTTAAGATTCCATTCTTTCTTGATCCAATAGCTTTCCCACCCCTTCCTGAGAAAATACCATTGCTACCTGAAGACATAGATGAGCTCAACGAAAGAATCAAAGGCTTAGAATTGGAGAACGAACGCATGCGGATCGAACTCCTTTGAACCAAAGGAAAGAAAGAAGTGTGGGAGGAGAAAAGTAAAAAGATGAAAGAAAGAGTGGAAAGCAGTAACAAAAGATGCAGAATAGAAGAAGATAAAAGAGAAAAATGCTTGGGTGCTCTTTATGGAGCTAGCATGGATTTGGATCATCGTAACGACCAATTAAGAAGGGCTGAAGTTCGAATTATCAATTTACAGAAGGACATAGAGGTGTGTCTTAAGAACAAGAAGGATGATAGAATCACTTTAGAAGCAAAGATCAAGAGCTTAGAGGATTCTCTCAAGAGAGAAGAGAACAAGCTAGCAGCAGAAAAGTTGGAAAAGGACAGTTGTCAGCGAAAATACGACCGTGAGAAATTTCAACATGAGCAAGCTGTGGAGCAAATTGATTACCTGAGATCTCAGAAAGCTTATCAAGACCTGGAGAATACTTGCATCCAATGGATGAACAAGTGTCGAGATGCTGAAGAAGCCATAGGCGGAAGAGATGTGGTAATTGCAAATCTCCAAGGTTTGTACGAAGAGTAGAAGCAGAAGTTTGTAAACCTGGCTAGCATGTTGAACCTGGCAAGTCAAGACCTTCCTGAGAAGCTTGAAGATGCAGATCGTGTCATGTGCCCAGAAAACACGCCTGAAGAAGTCTACCGGTGTGTGAAAGTTTGCAAGAGAACCATCAAGGAGCTCACCACAAATCTAGTGGCAGTCCGCAAAGCTCAAGGGGTTGTTTTTAGGGTTGCACCATAGTTTATGTTCAAGAAAGCTGTTGTTATCTTTTGCGTTGTAATATGAAAACTCGTGGAATCTCTAATGTACTTGTTTGATTTAGATGAATGAAAATTGTCGCTTTTGGATTTTAAATCTTGTCTTATTTGCAATGATAAATACGTTGAATATCTCTGGTAATAAATCGATAAGATGACTGAGAGCTTTGTAATCAAACATATGCATTCATACGCTCATCTTTACAACCAAACAAAAACACAAACTCATACACTTTACCTTCCCTCTCCAGAAAAGCTGACTTTCCGGATTTTCCGACGAAGGTACGAGACCAGAAAAATCTACAAAATGACGTTGGAGCAAATTCATGAAGAACAGAATGCTATGAGAGCTGATATTGACTCACTCAAGGGAAAACTGGACCAAATCCTCGAGGTCATCACTATGGCTAAGAGGGAGGAAGAAGCTGAGAAACTCGCTAGGCAGGCGGGCACTTCGGGGACGGCCAAAGATAATTTCGTTCTTGCTGGGGTAAATCCACCCAATGTACCATCTTTAGATGTCCACCATGGGTCGTTTAAAGACATGGATGAACAGTCTGATGTCTTTTACGCAGATCCACCAGCTCACCGCACCGAAATTCTTCTGGATCCAGTAGTAGAAAGATTGTGCTCAATGGAGGAAAAGCTTAAGGCGATGGATATTAATACCATTCCAGGTATAGATGCTGAGGAAATGTGTCTGGTGCCAGGACTGGTAATCCCGCATAAGTTCAAAGCTCCGGACTTTCCCGATAAATATAAAGGGAACAGCTGTCCTCACACCCATCTCCGGGCCTACTGCAGAAAGATGGCTCTATATGCTAGAAACGACCAGCTCCTGGTTCATTGCTTCCAGGACAGTCTGTCCGGGGCATCTTTGGAGTGGTACGTCCAGCTGGAGAGAAGCCGAATTAAAACGTGGAATGACCTCTCACGCGCATTCCTTGAACATTATCAATACAATGTTGATCTTGCACCTAATCGTACTCAATTGCAAGACATGACACAACGTAGCAATGAATCGTTCAAAGAATATGCACAACGGTGGAGAGGACTCGCTGCACGAGTTCAGCCGCCATTGCTTCCTAAAGAGTTGACGGACATGTTCTTAAATACGCTGGAGGATAAGTATATGGACAGAATGATGGGAGCTAGTTTTCCTAGTTTCTCTGAAATCGTGTCCGTAGGGGAAAGAATCGAGAGCCAGCTGAAAAAAGGCAAAGGAGCAGCTACTTCTGCAAACACTGGCAAGAAACCTTTTTCTAATTTCCAAAAGAAAAAGGAAGGAGAGGCCAATGCTATCATGAGAGGAAGGGCTAACTTACCGTATAACATGCCTTATGGGCATGTAGCTAATGTTGCGCCAATTCCGTATCAGCCGCAAGCTCCACAACAACAGCAATATCAACAGGCTCCTGCATAGCAGCCCAATCAACAATATAGACGGACTGGTCCGGCGCAAAGGCAGTTTAGGCAAAGAAGGCACATCGATCCAGTCCCCATGCCTTATAGGGATATCTTTAATCAGTTGAACCAACGTGGGCAACTGGTTCTGAGGGATCTAAGGCCAGCCACTTTCCCGTATCCCCCAAATTACGATGCCAATGCCACTTGTGAATTTCACAAAGGCGCACCTGGACACACTATTGACAAATGCTATGCATTTCAAAATCACGTTCAGGACTTAGTGGAGTCGAAGGATCTAACATTTACTCCAAGAGGTCCAAATATCAAAAACGACCCATTACCGCCTCATGGGGGAGCAAATGTTAATGCCGTGGAGGAAGAGGACGATTGTGAGTTAATTTTGAAGGCAGAAGACGTCCAGACCCCATTGGCTGTGATTGGCGAACTGTTGGAGAAAGCAGGTTTGATGTTGGCAAGGGATGATGGGGTTGATCATGCCGAAGAGAATACCAGGGAGTGCTTGCAAAAACTCCTCAATCAAGGTCTGATACAGATCGAAAGGCGTGGAATGGAGAAAATAATGGTGGGTGCAACAGAGGTGTTTTATGACGCACCTCAAACTCCAAACAATAGTACTCCTATGGTTATAGAGTACCCCGTTCACTACACTGGGGAAAATAACCAAGCTATGCCATGGAGTTATGAACCAGCAAACGCTAGGCAAGGCCGGAGAAGGCAGCCTATTAATCTTGAATTTCCCATTGTTACAGCCATTGCCGGACCCAGTGGTATGACTCGCAGTGGAAGATTGTTCGCACCAAGACCAGTGAAGTCATCATCCCAGCAAAAGCAAAAGACGACTGCTGCACCGGTTGTTACTCCTATTCCTCAGGGGTCACCAGAAGAACCGTCATCGCCCAAAGCTGCATTCTCTCAGAAAGAAGCGGAAGAGTTCTTGAGGATCATCAAGAAAAGCGACTACAAGGTGGTCGACCATCTGAACCAAACTCCCGCCAAAATATCTATGTTAGCTTTACTACTTAGTTCTGAAGCACATAGATCCTCTCTGCTGAAGGTACTAAGTGCGGCGCACATCACCAAAGATATCACTGTGGCCCAATTTGATGACGTCATAGCCAGCGTTACCACTGGTAACTTCCTTGGTTTCAATGATGAAGAGCTCACTGCTGATAAGAAGAATCACAATAAAGCTTTACACATTTCCATAAGGTGTGAAGATACGTTGCTATCAAGGGTGTTGGTGGATACAGGCTCCTCCCTAAATGTGATGCCAAAAACGACATTGGAAAGAATGCCTGTACAAGGAGTGGTGATGAAACCAAGCGCATTGATAGTGAAAGCCTTCGATGGTTCCAGGCGTGCGGTCATAGGAGAGGTGGATCTCCCGATTAAGATAGGACCTGTTGTGTTCACCATTACCTTCCAAGTAATGGATATCCATCCAGGGTACAGTTGTCTCCTGGGAAGACCATGGATTCATAACGCAGGGGCCGTTACATCCACTCTCCATCAAAAATTAAAATTCCCTATGCAGACCCGAATTGTGGTGATTGGAGGTGAAGAGGATATCCTAGTGAGTCATTTGACTTCTTTTAGATATATTGATGTGGAAGGCGAAACTGTCGAGACACCGTTTCAATCTTTTGAAATAGTGAGCATGCTGGCAGTTCAACGAGAATCTGAGCGCCCACAGCCATCAATGTCAATGACATCACTGAAGGAAGCCTTGGCTGTCTTGAAGACCGGGAACACGCAAGGCTGGGGCAAAGTTGTCGAGATGCAAGACAAGAGAGACATGCACGGCATTGGCTACCAGCCATCTTCCAGTACAACCACGATCTCGGCATATGAAGAAAATGGCCAAATTCCCTCGAGTGAGTGATACGTTCATAAGCGCTGGATACATCTTTGAGGATCATGCTGCAATGATCTCAGGCGAAGACTACCATGAAGCGACTTGCAATTGGATTCGTCAAGCCGGTCCAGGGGAAGAATTAGAGAACTGGAGAACTGTCGAGATTCCTCAGTTTATTTACCCTAAAAAGTAATTCTACTTCTTTTTCCAAAAAAAAAAACCATATGCTCTGCCCAAGGCATATTGGGATGTTGTCGGGCCACCATTGTCTTAAAACTTTGATTATCAATATAATAAATCAGTTTGCATTCAATATTTGTTCTCTTTCTTTCATTTTTCTTTTATAATAAAATGACAATGTTTTAATGCACATCACTTTTCTAAAATAAATGCATAAATCATAAACATGCAGAGACACCACCGAAGTCCTTGATGACGATGTTGCTATGGTCCCGTATAACTTTGATTATCCGATCAACCAAGCAGAGGAAGAAGGCGAGGAAGACTGCGAACTTCCTGAAGAGTTAGCCCGACTACTCAAGCAAGAAGAGAAGGTCATCCAGCCTCACCAAGAGGACATTGAAGTCATCAACTTGGGATCAAAGGAGGATAAGCGTGAAGTGAAGATAGGTGCTTCTTTGCAACCCGAAGTGAAGGCAAAACTGATAGAGCTCCTCCACGAGTACGCTGATGTGTTCGCATGGTCATATCAGGATATGCCTGGGCTAAATACTGATATCGTCGTGCACAAGTTGCCACTCAAAGAAGAATGTCCAGCAGTCAAGCAAAAGTTAAAAGGACTCACCCAGACATGGCCCTCAAGATTCGGGAGGAAGTAAGAAAGCAATTTGACGCCGGATTTCTAGCAGTAGCTAAATACCCACAGTGGATCGCCAACATTGTGCGTGTTCCAAAGAAAGATGGAAAGGTCCGCATGTGTGTCGACTACCGAGACTTGAACAGAGCTAGTCCCAAAGATGATTTCCCACTACCTCATATCGATGTATTGGTGGATAATACAGCTCAGTTTTCAGTGTTCTCTTTTATGGACGGCTTCTCTGGATATAACCAAATCAAAATGGATCCAGAAGACATGGAGAAGACCACGTTCATTACGCCGTGGGGAACTTTTTGCTACAAAGTAATGCCATTCGGACTCAAAAATGCCGGAGCAACATATCAACGTGCAATGGTAACTCTCTTTCATGATATGATTCATAAAGAGATTGAAGTATACGTCGACGATATGATTGCAAAATCCCAAACGGAGGAAGAACACATGGTTAATCTGCAAAAATTATTTGTACGATTAAGAGATTTCAAGCTCAGACTTAATCCGAATAAGTGCACATTTGGGGTTCGATCCGGAAAGTTGCTAGGATTCATTGTGAGCCAGAAGGGGATCGAGGTTGATCCTGACAAAGTCAGAGCCATTCAGAGTATGCCTGCGCCAAGAACTGAAAAGGAGGTCAGAGGTTTCCTTGGAAGGTTGAACTACATTGCCAGGTTTATCTCGCATCTCACTGCTACCTGCAAGCCAATCTTCAAGCTTTTAAGAAAAGATCAAGCAATTGAATGGGATGATGAATGTCAAACAGCTTTTGATAAAGTTAAGGAATACTTGCAAGAACCACCAATCTTGGTGCCTCCCGTGCCTGGAAGACCTCTCATCATGTATATGACAGTTCTCGACGAATCCATGGGCTGTGTACTGGGGCAACAAGATGAGACTGGCAAGAAGGAGCATGCCATCTACTACTTGAGCAAGAAGTTCAACGATTGTGAAACGAGATATTCAGCACTTGAGAAGACTTGTTGCGCTCTCGCATGGGCTGCCAAGCGTCTCCGACAATACATGTTGACCCATACAACATATTTGATTTCTAAGATGGACCCTCTTAAATATATATTTGAGAAACCAGCTCTCACTGGTAGGATCGCCAGATGGCAAATGCTTTTGTCGGAGTATGATATTCAGTATGTCACTCAAAAGGCTATCAAAGGCAGCCTACTAGCAGATCATCTTGCTCACCAGCCTGTGGAGGATTACCAACCTTTGAAGTTCGACTTTCCAGACGAGGACATCATGTTGATTAGAGACAATGAAGAGCCTGGACCTGACGAAGGGCCTGAACCAGGAGAGCAATGGACTCTCATGTTCGATGGAGCGGCCAATGATCGAGGTTGTGGAATTGGGGCAGTGCTGACATCTCCTAAGGATTTCCATATACCTTTTACAGCTAAGCTTTGTTTTCCGTGTACAAACAATGTGGCTGAGTATGAAGCATGCATTATGGGATTAGAGGAAGCCATTGATCTGAGGATTAAAACACTCGATGTATATGGTGACTCAGCTCTAGTGATATATCAAACTACAGGAGATTGGGAAGTAAGATGTGACCATCTGATTCCATACCGGGATTATGTGTTGAAGCTACTCCCCAGGTTTGATGACATTACCTTCACTCATGTGCCTCGTAGTGAAAATCAAATGGCTGACGCTCTGGCAACTCTGGCGTCCATGTACCAGCTGATTTGGCCCAATCATCGGCCTTCCTTTGATCTCAAGCGCTTTGAAGAACCTGCTCATTGTCTGACTGCCGAAGAAGAATCAAGTGTCAAGCCTTGGTTCTATGATATCAAACGCTACTTAGAGAAGAAAGAATACCCTGAAGGTGCTTTGAGTATGGATAAAAGAACACTAAGGAGATTGGCCTCAAATTTCTTTCTGAACGGGGAAGTGTTGTACAAAAGAAATCATGACATGATCCTGCTCCGATGTGTAGACGAGCAGGAGGCCGAGCAAATTATAAAAGAGATACATGAAGGACTGTTTGGTACCCATATGAGTGGGCATACAATGGCAAAGAAAATCCTTAGAGCAGGATACTACTGGCTAACAATGGAGACTGATTGTCATTCTCATGTTCGAACATGCCACAAATGCCAAATCTATGCTGACAGGGTACACGTACCTCCTACTCCGTTGAACGTCTTGACTTCACCATGGCCTTTCTCCATGTGGGGAATAGACATGATCGGGATGATTGAACCAAAGGCTTCAAATGGGCATAGGTTTATACTCGTCGCCATAGATTACTTCACGAAATGGGTCGAGGCTGCCTCTTACGCTAATGTTACCAAGCAAGTGGTTGCTCGATTCCTGAAGAATAACATCATATGTAGATACGGAGTTCCTCACCGGATCATTACCGACAACGGGTCAAATCTCAATAACAAGACAATTGAAGAGTTATGTACCAGTTTCAAGATTGAGCATCATAACTCCACACCATACAGACCCAAGATGAATGGAGCTGTCGAAGCTGCCAACAAGAATATCAAGAAGATCATTCAGAAAATGGTGATCACGTATAAAGATTGGCATGAGATGTTGCCTTTCGCATTGCACGGTTACCGTACTTCGGTACGTACTTCGACAGGGGCAACCCCTTTTTCTTTGGTATATGGTATGGAAGCTGTCCTCCCGATAGAAGTTGAAATTCCTTCAATGAGAGTTCTGATGGAAGCCAAATTAGATGAAGCTGAATGGATCCGAACGAGGTTTGATGAGCTTAATCTTATTGAAGAAAAGCATATGACGGCGCTATGTCATGGACAACTTTACCAGAGACGTATGAAGAAAGCTTTTGATAAGAAAGTACGTCCTCAGACTTACCAGGAAGGTGATTTGGTGCTCAAACGAATCACTACCATGCACAGAGAGCCTAGGGGCAAGTGGACGCCTAATTATGAAGGACCGTTTGTGGTGGTGAGAGCTTTTTCCGGAGGTGCCTTGATTCTTGCAAGAATGGACGGCGAAGAACTTCCTACCCCCGTGAATGCAGATGCCGTTAAAAGATATTATGCCTAAAAGATTGGAATAAAAGCCGCTAAGTCGAAAACCTGAAAAGGCGACTTAGGCAAAAATAGGCTATCCCGGTGGATTGAAAACCCGAAAGGGCGGTCCAGGCAAAAGTTAGGGATAAAAATAAAAAAATTAGCTCGCTGAGTTGAAAACCCGAAAGGGCGGCTCAGGCAAAAAAGGGCGTCCCGGTGGATTGAAAACCCGAAAGGGCGATCCAGGCAAAAGTTAGGGACTAATTCCAAGGCAAATATTATGACCTGCACATTCAGGTGATTATGGGGAACTACGAAAGAAAAAGATCCATCCAATCGTCTTCTTACAAAGTTTAACTGATGAGGTTTTCAGAGATATAGGAACCATAGCAATGTCGAGATTCAATGGAACTTCATTTATTGTCATTGTCATTGTACTTTTCTTGCACAGCAGTTACCTCATTAAGGAATTGCATCTGTATGTACATTTATACCCTTTTGTGGGTTTTGGCAATAAAAGAGAAATTTCTCATCAAATTGTGCTCAATCGTTTTTACTTTATCTGTTTGTTTGCAAAATGTTTTATTAATGATAAACTCTGTTTTGAAATTTTGGTAAAATGATAAACAAATATTTGAAAGGTAGTACGATTATCTTTTTGGATGATAGAAGGAACGTGACAGTTCTCCCGTTAACTAATATCCTTGCCAGTCATGGTGATTGTTTCCGCACAGACAATATATCCCATTGATGAATGTTAAACTTCAGTCGAAACTTTACCAGGGGCACTCATGTCTCTCTCCTTGTTGCTCACAACTTTATCAAGGTCTCATGTACCAAGTGTTGGAAAATCTGAAATCCTCTAAAACCTTTGAAAGTCCAATATTCATTGGCAACCACCAAAAGACTTAAAGTCCACCATGTTGGCATCCTTCATAAAACCTAAAAGTCCAATTTCCATGGCAACTACTAACCTAAAACCCAATCTTATTGGCACCCTCATAATTCACAAAAGTCCACTATGGTGGCAACTACCAAAAAGCCAAAAGCCCAACCATGTGTGGCACACACCTCCCAAAGCCCAACATCCTTGGCAATTATCAAATTTTATCTTCAGCGTACGCAATCATTTGCATTGTCACAAGCATGGCATGCATAGCATTTTTGTCCAAAAACAAGAATGTCATCAAACACAATCATATTAATCATTAGCATATAACAAAGCGTTTGCATTAGAATCATTTGTAATTGCATTTTCATAAGAATCGTCGTGCATCATGCAATGTACGAGGTCATATCAGGATAGCATAACAGGATCCAGGACATGCATCCAGGATTTTCCTCTCAAAGTTGATGGTATTCCTCTGAAAGGAGCTGATATCCTGCATACGCTTACGGATTTTATTCCCCAGCAAATTATTCTTCGAGCTTTATAGTTGATGATGAGTTTGTCCACCATCTTCGTTGCTCTCCAAGCAGAAAGCATCCTGGAAGATTTGATTGAGATACTGCTCTAAATATCCCCAAAGAACCTTCATTAGTAAGGTACTGCTTTGCCTGGATTAGAGAATCTCATGTTATGATTAAGATACTGTTCTAAGTATCACTGAAGATCCTTGCATATAGGGAACTGCTTCGCGTGACCTAGAAAGTCTTATGCCATGAGGGAGAGATACTGCTCTAAATATCCCCAAAGAACCTTCATTAGTAAGGTACTGCTTTGCCTGGATTAGAGAATCTCATGTTATGATTAAGATACTGTTCTAAGTATCACTGAAGATCCTTGCATATAGGGAACTACTTCGCGTGACATAGAAAGTCTTATGCCATGAGGGAGAGATATTGCTCTAAATATCCCCAAAGAACCTTCATTAGTAAGGTACTGCTTTGCCTGGATTAGAGAATCTCATGTTATGATTAAGATACTGTTCTAAGTATCACTGAAGATCCTTGCATATAGGGAACTGCTTCGCGTGACCTAGAAAGTCTTATGCCATGAGGGAGAGATACTGCTCTAAATATCCCCAAAGAACCTTCATTAGTAAGGTACTGCTTTGCCTGGATTAGAGAATTTCATGTTGTGTTTAAGATACTGTTCTAGTATCACTGAAGATCCTTGAGTATAGGGAACTGCTTCACATCTAGAAAGTCTGGCACTATTTATTCGGGATACTGCCCTAAATATTTCCAAAGAACCTTTATGGTAAGGTACTGCTTTGATGAGCTAGGGAATCTTATTGTTCGAGATACTGCTTTGGTTTTCTCCGAAGAACCTTAATCGAGAAGGTACTGCTTCACAAGATCCGAAGAATCTCGTGTTGTGTAAAGATACTGTTCTAGTATCACTGAAGATCCTTAAATATAGGGAACTGCTTCACATCTAGAAAGTCTTGCACTATTTATTCGGGATACTGCCCTAAATATTTCCAAAGAGCCTTTATGGTAAGGTACTGCTTTGATGAGCTAGGGAATCTCATTGTTCGAAATACTGCTTTGGAATCCTCCGAAGAACCTTAATCGAAAAGGTACTGCTTCGCAAGATCCGAAGAATCTCATGTTGTGATAAAGATACTGTTCTAGTATCACTGAAGATCCTTGAATATAAGGAACTGCTTCGCATGATCTGGAAATCTTATACCATTTTATTCGAAATACTACTTTGGAATCCTCCGAAGAACCTTAATCGAAAAGGTACTGCTTCGCAAGACTCGGAAAAGCTCGTGTTGTGATGAAGACACTGTTCTAGTATCACTGAAGATCCTATGTTTAAAGAACTACTTCGCATGATATGAAAATCTTACCCCATTTATTCGAGACATTGTTCTAACGTCCACAAAGAGCCTTCATTGGTAAGCTACTGCTTTGATGGACAAAAGAATCTCATGCTTTGTTAAGACACTTGTTCTAGAGTCATTGAAGAGTCCTGACCAAAGGAAACTGCTTCGTATGACTTAGAAAATATTATGCCTTTGTTGAGATGTTTCTCTGAGTATCAATGGAGAGCCTTAAGTGTGAGGAACTGCTTTGTTGGATCAGAGAATATCATTGATTAATATACTGATTTGGATATTTTCCGAAGAGCCTTTATTGTTAAGGAACTGCTTCGCATGACCTAAGGAATCACACTTTTTGTTAGGATATTGTCTTCAAAGAAACCCTAATGCATAAGAGACTGTTTCGTACGACTTGGAGAAGTTTATTCATCGAATTGAGATACTGCTTTGTTAATACGAAGAATCTCCGACATTCTGTACAATCTACCACTCCGTCCTCTTATTTCATTATTGCATTGCATTTCATACCTTCTCAGACAAATTTTGGAGTCTGTTTGTATCTAATTAACTTTCAACCTAAAGATTTGAACGCCATGCAACATTTCAACTTCTTCGGTCTCAAGATAATTAGATAGGGGCATCTGTCATACCCCAAATTTGTCCTATTTTTATTTGTATTTTCATTACCTATTGTATTCAAAATCCAAAAATATATGGGGATTAAGCTCAGGTTGTGCAAACTTGCTACTAAGGCCTAGGCAAGGCGACCAAAGCTTGTATGTGGGAGGCGATGATTAAGATTCAATTGAGTTGGAAATAATCTTAGTCAAATGGGTAGGAAGCTTCATTATTTCAGTTATTGGAATATCAAAGCAAGTGGTTCAATTTGTTTTCTCAATAGAGTGCAAAGTCCATGATTGGAGTTTCAATTTTCAAAGGAGTACATAAATGTGTTCCAATTTGAAAAAAAAAACTAATGCCATTCGACCAAGGATCATGATCTGACCCTCTTTGGTTTAAAATCTCATCAAGTCGAAAGAAATAAAGTCAAGATGTCCATCAAGAAGGATTATTCCAATTGGGCTCAAATGCTACTGCTTATAATACATGGACTTTTATGATGTGGCTTGCATACACTACGTGATTTGAAGTTCTAAGAGTTCTTTAAACTCAATTATCTGAGTTAAAAAAAAAAAAAAAAAAAAGGATTCCAAAGGTATGTCCATTGACTCCCACGGTCAAGGACTTCATATCAAGACAAAATATTTTCTTAGAGGTTCAAGAAGAGAGTTTAAAAAGAAGCCTCTGTTTGTTTACGGGAGCCATCACGTAATGCAAGCGTAAATCCATAATTTCTAAGCCTAAGAAAATACAAGAACTAAAAGATTCAATTTTGTGGCTTATAGGTTGCTATTTCATAGGCACAATTGATACAAGGCATAAAGTTTTTTGTGGCTTACAAGTTACTATTTCATAAATTACAAGAATTTTGTTCCTAAAAGACATGATGCTAATTTTTCCATGATACTACAAAGCACTTCTGTCAATGTAAATGCATAAACTTGTAAATAAGCTAAGACCCTAAGGAACTAAGGGCACAGTTCTTCACACTTCAGCTGATTCTTTTTTACCTTTGTACGTTGCCCGCCATGTTGTTTCAAACTTGCAAATTCTATCTATAGGTCCTGCTTCATAGACAGCAAAAATGCTCATTAAGTCAGGCAATGTATACCATCTGCAGCAGCAAGTATCCTCATTTCTAAGTTAATGTATGTTTCTCTTTTCACAGTCTTCAGCAAGCACGAACCTCATGGCCACTATCATAAGAGTTTGAATGTCACCTGAAGTGCAAGGAAGAAAGTCAGTAAGGTAGCAGTCATGGTAAATATGGATGAAAACTCAACAATAATAATGCGAAATTCCTACCGCTAGCTGCATTCACCGCTATTTTTTGATCAATCACAAAAAGCACTAAGCAACAGAACAAATGGTCCTAAGGCTTAATACTGCAAATTCTGCAATAAGAATAGAATCAGAAGTCATTATGTTGTCATAAGAATTATTATCAGTCTAGTATAAGTCATGGCCAAAGAATAAAAGCAAGGTAGAACAATGGAAAAACAGATCAATAACAGGGAACTCCAAAATAGCCATCATTGTTTGTGTGCGCAGGCTCAGAACATGAAAGTCTTCATGTGCGAATTTGAATCCATTTATTCCAAAGCATAGCTTCATTTCTCTCTAAGTTCTCGCTCCATGGATTTCATCAAGCCTGAAAAAGGGAGTATGAGCAGAAGTCACGAGCAAGGCAGTCGAAATAACATGTTCAGAAAATAATGTCTAAGTATGAAATAATGCATAGCAAGTCCATGATTATAACCAACATACCAAGTGTGCAAATTATGCAGCAAACATGATTCAAGGCATCGATTCGAGTTTGACACAAGCAGTATGCAATTGAAGTCTGGACTGAAAGTGAGTTAACCGATTCGGTAGTGTGTCTCAACTAATTCTTCTTGGTGACCCTCAGATTGGATAAAATTTGTAATCTACGCATCAGCCATGCTACCACTTCAACCATGACAAGACCTGCATAATACCAAGAAAATGTTCACTATCAGGGTCTAAGTTCTCTATACCATACCATCCCAAGCTCTTCATATCAAAGTCTCACCACTGCAGCAAGAAAAACAAGAGGGATACAATGCTACAGGTGTTACGGCTTGATGAATTCAAAGCTACATGTTCATGACAACAAGATCTGAAAAAAGGGGAATCCTAATAATCAAGTATTGAAAACTATTTGCACCTAAGCTGATGTTGAACCATTTCCATAAGCTATTTGGCTTGTATTCCTCACACCAATCACACTCATTAATGTTCCACTTGAGATTTGCAAAGAAGTAGACATTGATCATAGAGAATGCGGTTTTGTTTTAGCTTCATTAGCTTCATCGATTTCAATTGCTAGACTATACCATGTTGGAAAGTCCTTTGGCAAAAAGATCTCTGCTCACAGAAAAAGAGAGAAGAAGTTTATGACAGAATCATGATTACAGAAATCAGACTAATAGCGAAATCACTTGACAAGAGATGTCGGAAAAAAAACTCAGAACTTAATAGATTACCTTTGAACTGTGATTCTGAGAGGTGTCTTGGCAGGTTTCTTTCTTTTAGCATTTCACGAAATCCCTCGAAGTCTGTTGATAGAATTCAAATGGATGGTCCCTTGGAACTGCACAAACAGGAAAGCCATGTTAGTCCCTAGCATGAGCATAATTTAAGGGAGATATAAGGATGCTTCAATGCATTTACAATGTACCAAATGCAGCTACAAGTTTTTCACTGTGACAACCCTGATCGAGTTTGTCTTCAATATCCAGCCACAGCTTTAAGGCTTGCCATAATCACCATTTAGGTGCTTTTTCTCCATGATAAAGTGGACGTTTACCTGTGAAAAACACAACAGTTGCACCATACATTTAGTAATAATAAGAAGGCTTTGTGTCAACTGAAGGATGAGATGTAAACCAGTCCCAGAAAATGTGATGAAGACATAAATCGTCCCTCTCATCCACGAGCCATTTGCTTCACAACTTCAATAGCATCGAATCCCTTACTACCTGTATAAATACAAAGGAAACCAAATAATGTTAGCAATCGTGATCCATAGCCAAAGCAAGTTCAAATAGCCAATTCACATATACTGAGTTCAAAACAATTAAAACCAAAAACAAAGACATCAAAGATTTAAACAGGTCAAAATTCACCATGGTAAAAGACTTGGAAATTCAGTAAAATCAGTGGTAAAGAAATCAAAGCTTAAGCAGGGACCCACCCTTTTCTAGAAGCACACTACAGACAAAATCGAAAAGAATGACTCACCAAGCTAAAAGGTCCCCACAAGATTTTGCTGCGAATCTTCTCTAACGGATTGCGGTAGCCAACTTTTATCCCATCCATGATTTTCGCTCACTCGCACATGCCAAATCTTCTTCTTCACACGTATTAGCCTCAAATCTTCTCCCTATAAAGCCCATCATTTGCAATCATTGAGGACACACCTGAAAAACACTATCACAGATAACAATTAAAAAAAAAACTCCGCAAGAATCATCCCCAAAAAAAAAAAAACCCTAATTACTAAGAGCTCAAGTCTGATACATTTCAACTACGATTTTCACACAGAAAATCATAGTTTGAAGAGCTAAACCACGCACATCGGAATTCACGAAAGAGAAGAAGAAGATCATAGCCGAACGGGAACGAAACCTTACCTTGAAGCCGACTCAAAATCACGTTGAGGTAGCTTCCTTTGTCCTCACTTTACTGCTTTTGAAAATTCGTCGTGTATGATGTGAACGATTGAACATAATGAATTGGGGGTTAGGGTTTCGAATAGGGGATGAGGTTTAATTGTTGGTGTGGGTTTACACGTTCTTCATGTTTCTTCAATGATCTACAATGAGGTTGATGTTTCTCTTTCAAAAGGGAACTTAACTGAGTATTGAGAAAAGGATTGGAGGTTTTTATTCTGAATAGGAAGATTAAAGGTTTGTTTGATGTTGTTTCTGTGTGTTTTGTTGGCTTGATGATACGATGATGTCTGGATTTGATGCCATGACTGAGTAGAAGAAAATGGATTATGAAAATAGAGAAGGTTAAAGGGTCGATGAAGAGTTTCTTTTTCTCTGAGACCAATGTGTTTTTATTTCATTTTAATTTTTACATTATTAGGTTTACTTTTTACTATTATTTCATTTTAATTTTTACATTATTAGGTTTACTTTTTACTAGTAAATAAACATTATGATTCATTTATCTTGGGCCGCGTGTGCATTTGGTACAAGTTAATATCCATTGGGTGATCTACTGATTGTTCAATATTTCTTTCTTTTACATTACCCAATGCTACTTACTTTGGTCTCATTATCATGGATCTTCTTTTTTAAAAAAAAAAGCACCGATGATGCTAGTAGCTGAGATAGCTAGGGTTTCCATTTGTATTCTTTGGATGGTATTAATAGGAATAAGTCGTATGGGCTTGGGTCATCCCCTACTATTTGCATACTCTTGGCTGCTGATAACAATTGGCCCGTTTAATTTTTTATTTTGATTTTAAAACAAGAAAAGAAACCAAAATCCTTGCTTGATTCATTTTTTTATGTTTAATATAATTAACTTAGTTTAAGGTTGATTTTATTAAACATTTAACTTTAATATAATTAATTGATTTCAATTTCTATTTTGAATATATAAAAAAATCCAATCAAAAACATTTTCATAGATTAATTTAGTTAAGAGTTTTATTTAATTAGATTAATTAATTTGATAATTAATTTAATTAAATATTTCTACTTAATTGGATTAATTAATTTTTTCATCCCTTTGCTCGATTATGTGTGTGATATGAGTTTTGCGTATGCTCGATTTCTATTTGCTTGTGACATGATATAATGCTTACTCGTGTGATTACTTTCGCATTTTTGACGATAAATTGCTAAGTAAAAAACGAACGCACATTAAGATTATTCATTTCAAAGATAAACGAAATCTTTGGTCCAACGCCAAATAAACATCCATATGCACTTCACTTCATACACACACGTAAGTCGATCGTTCCTCGATCGCCATCTGCACGAACTTTGCACCTTACACTTTTAGCAACATTTTCTAACTTAATAAATCAACGCATTGCGCTTGTTTTCCATAGCTAGTCTTTAGCTTAGTTCCTCAGCTTTGCGAGTCGAGCACTTTGTGCCTCGCTAACAAAACCAACAAATAAAACTTCCACTTGCATCCACTTTAAACTTCAAAAACCGAAATGTTACTTTCTTAGATCCAAACCCTTGATCCAACATCAAGCGGTCTTAGGAAACAAAACACTTCAATAAATACGAGGAAAATTGCACGCCACGAGCCTTAAGCGATAGAAAGGGGGATAACGAGCTTTCGTTACTCGCTCCGATTATTTCGACGCAGGACACTCGTCTTGTTGGGCGAGATAAACTATCCATAGTCTTTAGTGCAAATGGACTCTTAAATCCTTTCATCGAAGAAAGGTAATAAAATCAACAACCAATACCCATATCAGGCCGAACTACGAAGCTCTGACTTTCCCATTGCACAAGGGAATACGTAGGCACGAGGATCTCAATCCTTGCCGAGCCCCTAGGATCAATAAACCCTTTAGTTCAACAAGTAATCATAAGTATAGACATCCCTTCGCGCGTGACAATCTAGATGGTTCCCATCGAGTACGATGGATGTAGGAGGTGCTAATACCTTCCTCCTACATAACCGACTTCCGAACCCCGACAATGGTTTGCAATGACCTTGTTTTATCCCTTCTTAGTGGTTTTATCTATATTTTCCATTTCCCTCTTCGGGAATAAATAAAATTAGGTGGCGACTCTCAAGTCAGCCCATCCGCGACCGCGTTCGCGAGGGATCGTATTTTTCGAGGTACGACATGATGCATTTCTGAATCCTCATCAGCCAAAGAACTGGGCTAGAAGACTCACTGCCTTAACCTCAGCTGACATTAGATGGTGCACTCAGAGCACCAAGGGCAGAGATATCATTACCAGCTGTGGACAGTTTCCCAATGTACCCCTGATAGGAGTAAAGGGTTGCATCAACTACAACCCTCTATTATTCAAAAGACAACTGGGCTATGCATTGGTCCACACTCCTAAGGCACAAGACTTTGCTGAGACTCTTTACTGTGAGAATAAGCCTAATCTGGCTATTGTCAGGCAGGCAGCCTGGGCCTGGGACAATGTTCAGACTAAAGGAGTAACCATTCTGGGGAAGTGCAACAATGTGGCATCAGCACAGTACTATGAGTGGTCCCATGCCAGGGCTCAGTTTTCTGGGATGCCCTTTACCATGGAAGATATGCCTGGACCATCTTCAGCACCACCTCCAACAACTGTCAGCTTAGAAGAGTTTGAGAAAATGAAAGAGAGAAATGAGAAGTTGACTCAGGCTCTACAGAAGACCCTCTGGGAGAGGAGTGATGGTAGGTTGGATATTGAGAGGCTGGAAAAGTTGAAGATAGAGCATTTGGCTAGGATTGAGAAGTCTGAAGATTACATCAAGAAGTCTAGGGCTGGGGAACAAATTCTGAAGAATGCCTGCAAGGAGGCCCAGTTCTAGAAGGCCAGGACTGATTTGTATCTGAAGGAGAGTCAAGCTAGGTGGGTCAGGATCACCGAAGCTCGTGCTCTGGAAGATAAAAGGACTCAGGACAAGATCGAGCAACTGGAAGCTAGTACAAAAGAGCAACAGGAAGCCCTGGAAGCAGCCCAGAGAGAGATCTCAGAGTTGAAGATCAGAGCTGGAGTGAAGAGATCAAAGGACCAGAGTCAACACAAGAAGCTAATTGCAGCTGTTACTACTAGGAATCTCCTTATCAGGAATCTTACAGAGCGTCCAGCTGATCCTGTGACTGAAGCACTTCTCAAGGAAGTTCAGGAGAATGAGTTTGGTCTTGGAGTCTGACTTTTGCTTGTTGTTGCTTTCATTTCATGTACTTTTCTTTATGTTGTATTTTTGACCCCTCAGAAGGCATGTATTGTAAAAAACAAGTTATGTATCATTTACCTTTTTGTAATATATGTGTTGTTTGGTTTTATCTGAATTCTTCAAAGCAACATCAACAGCATCTTCTTCAAAGGTCTGGAAAGGTCAAAACCAAGTGCCAAGCCGGATACCTTGGAAACAAATAAGCATAACTGCATTGCATACTAACCTTTTACTTTGTTTTGTAGGTTTTTGTTTATTTGTTACTAACTCTGTTGTGATGTCAGGAACTATTGCTCGACGACGTGTGTTCCCACTCAACCGTCCACACAGATATCCAACCCGCAACAATCTCCCGGGCATACAAATGGACCAGGTACAGCAGGACCTTACAGAGGTCAGGAACCAAATGGCCAATGAGAGGCTAGAAATGAGGAATCAAATGACACAATTTATGGAGGTGATGAACAATATGGCTCAAAGCCAGGAGAGGTTGAGAGCCATGGTAGAAAGGCAGAATCAAGAAGATCCCCATCTAGGGACTGCTGGCACAAGCAACAATGAGAGGGTCCAACCTCATGTCACCCCCCCTGTATTTGGACCCCACCTTCATCCAGAGATCAATATTCCTGCAAATGTTCAAGGGACTGCCACTGCAGGCAGGGTGCTGCAAGAAGACCCCCAGGAAGATCAGTTCACAGTGATGGGAGCTGGGGAAGAGGCCTATGACAGGAGGCTGGATGAAATAGCTGAGAAGTTAAGATCCTTGGAGTCCCAAAACTCTTTGGGTTTTGATGTTATGGACATGGGCTTGGTAGACGGGGTCAGGATTCCCCATAAATTTAAACCACCGTGCTTTGAAAAGTACAACGGGACTTCCTGCCCCCGGACCCACTTACAGTCCTTTCTGGGGAGGTTGAAAGCATATACCATGGACGAGAAGCTATGGATGTTTTATTTTGAGGACAGCTTAACCGGAGCTTCGAGGGAATGGTACTCCCATCTGACTAGAGCAACCATCAGGTGTTGGAAAGACTTGGCAGAGGCCTTCATTAGACAGTACCAGTATAATTTGGATATGGCACCCAACAGGACTCTCCTAATGGGAATGTCACAGTCATCTAGAGAAAGCTTCCGAGAGTACGCCCAGAGGTGGAGGCAATTGGCTGCTGCTGTCCAGCCACCTATGTCAGAGAGGGAGATGGCAGATATGTTTATGAACACCCTCCAAGGAACATACATTGACAGGCTAGCTGCCTTCTCTTCAACCAGCTTTGCAGATGTTGTTATAGCTGGGGAAAGAATTGAGAGCTTGTTAAAGATGGGCAAAATTTCTGATAACGGTGCCAGCTCATCCAGCAATACAAGGAAGCCTTTTGTGGGCCCAAGAAGAACTGGTGAGACCAACGCTATCCATACCAGCAGGGGCAGGCCCCAATATATTCATAGGTCTGTGGCAGCAGTCACCATCCCCGCTCCAGTTCATCCACAACCAGCTTATCAACCTCCGCACAAAAATTATCAGCATCAGAATCAGTATCCTCCTCAGAGAAACTACAACAACACCAACAACAACAATCAGCAAAGACCATATCAACAGAGACCTTCTCAGGCCAATAGGGTGATCGATCCGATCCCTATGCCATATGCAACATTACTGCCACAACTCCTGAAACTCAACCTAGTTGAGCTAAGGACGTTGGCACCTCCAGATCCTAATAGTCTACCCAGAAACTACGACTCCAACGCCAGATGTGCCTTTCATTCAAATGCACCTGGTCATAGTACAGAGAAGTGCAGAGCCTTGCACATGAAGGTACAAGACTTGGTAGACTCTAAGGCTCTGAATTTTGCACCACCACCAAATGTTAACAAGAACCCTATGCCACACCACGGAGGTCCCAGAATCAATGCTATTGAAGAAGACAAGCCGTCTTATTTGATAACCAGTGTGAGTTAGATTCGGACACCGTTGGTAGAGATTAAAGCTCAACTCCTCGAATGTCAAATGTTCCCGGGATGTGAGTTAGGGTGTGCTTATTGCAACATTTCAGTGAATGGTTGTGATAACTTGAGAGATGGCATAGATAGTCTCATCCAGAGTGGCTTGCTTCAGATTACAACATCAATTCCAACAAATCCAGCAATCTCATCAGCAACAATTCCAGTATCTCCTACAACTGCAACAACCATTGTTCCAGACAACTCTTCAGCTTCATCAACAAATGCTTCATCTGTCATTTCAACTGACCAGATATCAGCAAACATTCCTTCTACAACTTCAGCACCACTTCATTTTGAATCTCCTACAACAACAACATCCATTCTTCCAACAATGTCTCCTACAACATCAGCAGCAAACCATGAAGATGTCTCAACAGTTACGATTTATTATGATCCTGAAAATGATTCTGCCTACAACTCACAAAGTGCCACTCCAGTCAGAGCACCAGTCACAATATATTATGATCCACAGACCATCATGGTCCCTTCTGTAGCTGTAATCAGTCCAGTCACTGTCACAGTGTCTGGGCCAGTACCTTATGAAAGCAGTAATGCCATCCCCTGGCATTACGGCTCTGATCTATACTGCGGAGGACAGAAAATCACTCTTGAACCATCAACACCTGCACCACAAATAGACAATGTGGGGGGAGGCGGAGGCTTCACTCGAAGCGGACGTCTCTTTGCTCCACAAATTCAAAGACCCACCGCTGAAGCCGAAGCTGCTACCAAGGCAAAAGGGAAGAGCCTGGTGCAGGAGGATCGAGCTGTTAAGGAAGCTTTGAAAACACCCTTTGATCAAGAAGTTGATGAATTCATGAGAATCATCAAGAAGAGTGATTACAAGATAGTGGACCAGCTTCACCAGACGCCTTCCAAGATCTCTATTCTATCATTGCTCATGTGCTCCGAAGCCCATCGGAACGCACTACTAAAAGTCTTGCACGCAGCTTACGTGCCTGAAGAGATCACCGTCAATCAGTTGGAAGCTGTGGTTGGAAATGTTACTGCTAGCAATGGGTTAGGGTTTACCAACACTGATTTGACTACGGAAGGCCGTAATCATAACAAGGCTCTACACATCACCATGGAATGTAAAGGTGCAGTCCTTTCCCATGTGCTGGTAGACACAGGATCATCCCTCAATGTCTTACCTAAAAAAGCCCTTGTGAAGCTAGAGTATGAAGGATTGGCATTGCGTCCCAGTAACCTGGTAGTGAGAGCCTTCGATGGTTCTAAGAGATCGGTTCTGGGAGAAATTGAGTTGCCTATAACGATTGGCCCACAAACTTTCAAAACGACCTTCTACGTGATGGATATACAGCCCGCCTACAGCTGTTTATTGGGTAGGCCATGGATTCACGCCGCTGGCGCCGTGACCTCAACCCTTCACCAGAAGTTAAAATTCGAGTGGGAGGGTCAAGTCGTTACTATCTGTGGAGAGGAGGATATTTTTGTCAGCCATCTGGCTACCTACAAATATATTGAGATGGATGGGGAGATCCATGAAACAATGAGTCAAGGGTTTGAGGCCTTGAACGTAAATGAAGCATCCGCTGTACCTGGAATCTCCATGGCATCTTATCAGCAAGCCCGGAAGGTTGTTGAGGAAGGAACTGCCCAGGGCTGGGGCAAGGTTATATCTGTGGAGGAGAAGAAGGACAAATTTGGGTTGGGTTACAGACCAACTCAACAAAATCAAGCAGAGGCTGCTGAGAAGCCCAGTTTTGTCAGTGGGGGGATGCTCACCCCTGATGCTATCAACAATTTGGAAGACGAGTTGGAAGAAGAACGCAATCTGGAGAATTGGATACGTCCAAAGATCCCGGGGAGCAGTATCTCAAACTGGTCTTCCCAGGAAATTATAAGAGTTACTCATGCAGAGTAATTATTATTTCCTGTATTTTTATAGCATGCATCAAGTCTTGCATCTTGCCCAAGATGACAAGACTCATTTTGTAATCGGGCCATCTGTACTTTTTGTGCAACAAGATTAATCAATGAAATATCAGACATCTTTTTGCAAATGAGTCTTTTTCTTTTCCGCTCACTGTTTTTCCATTTTTCTTTTTGTACAAAAAATAAATGGCGATGTTTTCAAAATGACAACTTTATTTCACTTTTCTAAAACAAGATTAAAATCAATCACTAAAATGAACAAACTGAACCCTTGCAGAGAGTGCCTTCCAGACAGCACCGACAACAACACGATTATGACTTCGTATGACTTTGACAATCCGATCAATCAAGCTGATGAAGGGGTTGAAGAAGAGTATGAGCTTCCTGAAGAGCTAGCCAGATTGTTGAGACAAGAAGAGAAGGTTATCACTCCTCACCAGGAGGAGGTTGAAGCGATCAATCTTGGTACAGATGAAGACGTGAAAGAAGTTAAAATCGGGGCCTGCCTACAAGACTCAGTGAAGAGACAACTGATTGACCTGCTTCAAGAGTATGTGGACGTATTTGCTTGGTCTTATCAAGATATGCCAGGGTTGGACACCGACATTGTTGTGCACAAGCTGCCTTTGAGAGAAGAATGCCCGCCGGTTAAACAGAAGTTGCACCGTACTCGCCCAGACATGGCCATGAAAATCAAAGAAGAGGTACAAAAGCAATGGGACGCCGGGTTCCTTGCCGTAACTAGCTATCCACCGTGGGTTGCTAATATAGTACCTGTGCCTAAAAAGGACGGCAAAGTAAGAATGTGTGTTGACTACCGGGATCTGAACAGAGCCAACCCGAAAGATGATTTCCCTTTACCTCACATTGATGTATTGGTGGATAACACGGCTCAGTTTTCGGTATTCTCCTTCATGGACGGATTTTCAGGATACAATCAGATCAAAATGTCACCTGAAGACATGGAGAAGACAACCTTCATCACACCCTGGGGCACATTCTGTTACAAGGTGATGCCATTCGGATTGAAGAATGCCGGTGCAACATACCAACGAGCTATGGTGACATTATTCCACGATATGATCCATAAAGAAATCGAATGTTATGTGGATGACATGATTGCCAAGTCCCTCACTGAGGAAGATCACCTAGTAAATCTGCTAAAACTATTCAAGCGTCTGAGGAAGTATCAATTGAAGTTGAACCCCAACAAGTGCACATTTGGGGTGCGATCTGGTAAGCTGCTGGGATTTATTGTAAGCGAGAAAGGGATTGAAGTTGACCCTGATAAAGTCAAAGCTATTCAAGAGATGCCTGCACCGAAGACAGAGAAAGAAGTTCGAGGGTTCTTAGGTCGATTGAACTACATCTCACGGTTCATATCTCATCTTACGGCAACCTGTGAGCCCTTGTTCAAATTGTTGAGAAAAGAACAGACGGTCAGGTGGAACGAAGACTGCCAAAAGGCTTTTGACAAGATTAAGGAATACTTACAAGAGCCTCCAATCCTTATGCCTCCAGTTGAAGGAAGACCTCTAATCATGTACTTGACAGTATTAGAAGAGTCAATGGGGTGTGTGCTGGGCCAGCATGACGAGTCTGGTCGAAAAGAGTACGCAATATACTACCTAAGCAAAAAGTTTACCGACTGTGAAAAACGTTATTCACTGCTCGAGAAAACTTGATGTGCTTTAGCGTGGGCTGCTCGCCGACTGAGACAGTATATGTTGACCCACACTACTTTGTTGATCTCAAAAATGGACCCAGTTAAGTACATATTCGAGAAGCCAGCGCTTACCGGACGGGTTGCAAGATGGCAAATGATTCTCACAGAATATGACATCCAATACACTTCTCAGAAAGCCATCAAGGGCAGTGTATTGTCTGAATATCTTGCTGAGCAACCCATTGACGACTACCAGCCTATGAGATTTGACTTCCCTGATGAAGACATCATGTTCATCAAAGCAAAAGATCACGAAGAGCCTGTTCACACTGAAGGGCCTGACCCGGAATAAGAATGGACTATGATGTTTGATGGGGCTGTCAATATGAATGGTCGAGGTGTTGGTGCAGTACTCATTACACCCAAAGGAGTTCACATGCCTTTCTCGGCAAAACTCACCTTCAACTGTACTAACAACGAAGCTGAATACGAAGCTTGCATTATGGGTCTTGAGGAAGCCATTGACCTCAGGATCAAGACATTGACTGTATTCGGAGATTCAGCTTTGGTAGTCAATCAAACCAACGGCAAATGGTACACCCACCAGGATCATCTGATACCTTACAGGGATTATACAAGGAGGTTATTGACTTTATTTACAACGGTCAAACTTGAGTATATCCCTCGGGACGAGAATCAGTTTGCAGATGCCCTGGCTACCATTTCATCCATGATCAAAGTTCAAGCTGCCAACTTTGTACCTCAAATTTCAGTGTCCAGACTTGACAGACCAGCATATGTATTTGCAGCAGATGTTGTCAAAGATGATAAGCCTTGGTTCCATGACATTAAGTGCTTCTTGGAGGATCAAACATACCCATCTGGGGCATCTTCCAATGATAAGAAGACTTTGAGAAGGCTTGCTGGTAGTTTCTTTCTGAACACTGATGGTTCTTTGTATAAAAGGAACTTTGATATGATACTCCTCAGATGCGTTGACAGAACAGAAGCAGATTTGTTGATGCATGAAGTGCACGAAGGATCCTTTGGTACCCATGCTGGAGGACATGCCATGGCTAAGAAGTTGCTAAGATCAGGCTATTACTGGATTACAATGGACGCAGACTGTTGTGCTTACGCCAGAAAATGCCATAAATGCCAGATTTATGCGGATAAAGTGCATGTGCCTCCCAATCCTTTGAATATAATGTCTTCACCCTGGCCCTTTGCTATGTGGGGCATTGACATGATTGGCAAGATTGAACCGACTGCTTCGAATGGCCACAGATTCATCCTGGTCGCCATTGATTATTTCACCAAGTGGGTCGAAGCAGCTTCATATGCAAATGTTACAAGACAAGTGGTAGCCAGATTTCTGAAAAGAGATATCATCTGTCGGTATGGAGTGCCCGAGCGAATCATTACTGATAATGGTTCTAACTTAAATAACAAAATGATGGCAGAACTGTGCCGGGACTTCAAAATCCAACATCACAATTCTTCTCCTTACAGGCCAAATATGAATGGCGCTGTTGAGGCAGCTAATAAGAATATCAAGAAAATTGTGCAGAAGATGGTAGTCACATACAAAGATTGGCATGAAATGCTACCATTTGCCTTGCATGGGTTATGCACGTCAATCAGAACATCCACTGGGGCAACACCGTATCAGCTTGTGTATTGTATGGAGGCAGTCCTACCCGTTGAAGTTGAATTACCCTCCCTACGGGTACTGATGGATGTTAAACTGAATGAAGCAGAATGGGTCCGGTCCCGATACGAGCAATTGAGTCTGATTGAAGAGAAAAGATTGGCTTCAATCTGTCATGGGCAGTTATATCAGAAGAGAATGAAGAAAGCCTTCGATCAGAAAGTCAGGCACCGAGAGTACCAAGTAGGAGATCTTGTGCTGAAAAGAATCCTCCCTCCTCATACAGACCACAGGGGCAAATGGACTCCGAACTACGAAGGACCATTCGTGATAAAGAAAGTTTTCTCTGGTGGAGCACTGATGCTCAGCACTATGGATGGTGAAGACTTCCCGTCCCTTGTGAATTCAGATGCAGTTAAAAAATACTTCGCATAAAATGACCCGCTGGACACAAAAACAGAATGTAAGTCCAGGCAAAAATAGGGCATTCCGGCGAGTCAAAAACAGAATAAAAGACTCGGGCAAAAATAAGGGAAAATAAATAAAAAAAACATGTACACCCGCTGAGTTGAAAAGCCGCATTGGACAACTCAGGCAAAAATGGGTATCCCGATGGATTGAAAACCCGAAAGGGCGATCCATGCAAAACAAGGGAATAAGCGAACAACTGCACTCTGAATTCGTCTGTAGCACTCACAACTTGGTAAACCCCGAAAGGATCAAGCTCCAATCAGAATCAGCCTTCTCCAGAAAGCAAGACGAGAAGAACGTCAAAAGTCATACGAGTCATAGCAAAAGAGGAAGCTCCTTGAAAGCGTCGTCAACATTGCCAGCATTTTGTTTCTCAATTTGTAACAATCTCCTCATTTTAGGAGATATGTCTCTTTGACTGTATCTTGCCAATTCAGGGCATTTGAGTTAATGAAATCAGATTTTCAGTCACGTCTCGTTTTGTACATTTTTATTTGCAAAAATGTCTGATGTCTTAAAAACTGATTGCACAAATACAGGTGCTTACCTTCAAAAATAAAAACGCATGCTTGCAGGGAATATACTTACTCTCAGAAGCGCTTAAACTCCTATGACGGAATCCAGTAAGGGATACCTCGGGATTACTTGTGTGTTTCTATCTTTGCAGGGTTGTAGGTATCCAAAGCGCAAGCTTCATCCCAACAAGCTGGCAAATCAATACTCACTCAGCATTCAAGGTGTTTTCTCCCCAACTGAGTTGCCACTTGTTGCTTCTCCCAGCCGAGGTGCCAATCATTCTTCCTCAGCCAAGACAAAAGTCAGGAAATCATCCTCCCCATAGAGCTTCAGCCTCTATCCAGAAGAGCAACGCATGAAGGAATCACAACAGAGTGACGAAAGCTTCTACAAACCCCAGCTGGGTCTCTCATTTACTGGAATAGGTCAATCATTGACCCGTATCCCCAAGCAAATACATCTCATCAGATCTATCAATAATCTCATCCCCAGCTGGGATGTTCATTTCAAGCAGATCGACCAAAGATCTTCGCAGCAACGGGATCCGAATCCCGGTTTGGTACTCGCATAATCATAAGCATCCACATCATACTCACCCACAAAGCGTAGCATTCCGTCTAAAATGGACCATTACGGCAAAAATCCCACATATAGCATAATCATAAGCCATGTTTGAATCAAACACTTGTGAATAATGACAACTCATCAACAGTATACAGAATACCCCCCAGATTCCCCAGCAAAAGCAATTGCCTCATATTCACAAACACCAGTATATACTCCTTTTGACACCCGTCCGTGTCATATCCCCAGCAGAAAGCCAAAGACTGTTCTCTTTGCACTCACATATACATGTATACATTTCCTCGACATCCGTCCATGTCACTTTCTCCAGCACAGTAACATGAACACTTTGTATATCATATACTTTGTTTACTATACTTTTTCTCCTTTTGACACTCGTCCGTGTCACTCTCCCCAGCAGTTAAAATACTCATCTATACACCATTCACACTTATACAGATACTCATTCGTATCTTGTATATACCATTTATATCCCCACAGATTCGACACTCGTCCGTGTTCTTTGTTAACCATTTGGTGCTCGTCCATACCATCATCTCAGAACATGCGTCAAGCGTTTGTTTCTACCTGATACTCGTCTGTATCATAGTCTTAAGGATGCTCGTCCGCATCTTTAATCCATACACTGTTTCAAACACTTACGTCTCCTTGGATATAGACACTCGTCTGTGTCTACTATTCCCCAGAAGAGTCCCCTCAGATTCAACACTCGTCCGTGTTCTTTGTTAACCAGTTGATACTCGTCCGTATCATCATCTCTGAACATGTATCAGTATTTGTTTCTACCCGATACTCGTCCGTATCATAGTCTTAAGGATGCTCGTCCGCATCTCTAATCTATACACAACATCTAAACACTTATACCTTTTTTTTTCTTGGATATAAACACTCGTCCGTGTTTACTATTCCCCAGTAAATCACCAGCAAAGCAAATCTTCCTTTTTATCTCGACATTCGTCCTATGTCATGATAAACCCTGAGAGCAGCCGTCCCCTGCTAGGTGGTCGTCCTCCACCTCTTGATGGTCGTCCTCCATCATGCTCATCCGGTGGCCGTCCCCATCGTTGATCTTCTATCCGACATTCGTCCTATGTCGTGATTTTTGGCAGCCGTCCCCTGCTAGGTGGTCGTCCTCCACCTCTTGATGATTGTCCTTCATCATTTTATCCAATGGCCGTCCCCATCGTTGATTTTGGTTATCTGGCATTCGTCCTATGTCATGATAAGCCCCTAGAGCAGCCGTCCCCTGCTAGGTGGTCGTCCTCCACCTCTTGATGGTCGTCCTCCATCGTGCTCGTCCGATGGCCGTCCCCATCGTCGACCTTTTATCCGGCATTCGTCCTATGTCGCGATATTTTCGGCAGTCGTACCCTGCCAGGTGGTCGTCCTCCACCTTAGATGACCGTCCCTCATCTTACCCCAACAGAGCAGCCGTCTCCTGCTAGGTGATCGTCCTTCACCTTTGATGACCGTACCTCATCATCTGTTTATTTCATTTATTCTTTAACCCGATGGCCGTCCCCGTCGTGGTCCCTTTTCTTTTTAGCTCGGTGGCCGTCCCCATCGTTGATTACTTTACCTTTGTGAACTTAATGGCCGTCCCCGTCATGTTTCATTAATTCCCAGAGAATCTTACAACTTTATCTTGATGGCCGTCCCCATCATAATACCTTTTATCCCCAGCATGTCGGCCGTCCCCGTCATTGCTTTATTTTCCGCACTTGTCAGCATGTCGGCCGTCCCCGTCATTGCTCTTTACCCAGCAGTCATCCTCTGCTCGACGGTCGTCCTCCGTCGCCCACTCTTTACAATATACTTTATTTTCTTTTACAATCTATATCCCTTTTCTTCTTCATTCTGTGAGTGCAAATTTTGGACTGTCTTTGGTATTCAACCACAAGTTATCTTGTTTGCCTGTTAAGCCGTTGCTTACATCCTGCACAGTTAACCCATGTTTGAATAGGGGCAGCTGTAAACACCCCAAATTTGCCCTCACCTATTCACACCATGGCTTGTGATCATTTCATATGTATAAACACAATCATAACATCTCATACCACATTTTTGAAGTCATCTGCATCTAGGGTTTGTGACCTGAGCAATCCAAGAGCTTCTTGAGCCACTCCAAGGGTCAACAATCACTTCAAAGGGGTCCATGTGTGTTCAAGTATCATATTATATCCTCTCAAAGTCAAGAATATCAAAGAATCACAAGAATTGGAATTGGTATGGAAGCAGAGCCAGGTTTGACTGCACAGATGACCTAAAATTAGGGTTTTGGTTTCAGAGGCCATAACTCCAAATTTTTTGGTCATTCTTGTTTCTATTGGTCTCTATATGGTATAGGTAGTATGCATATCAATTTTCATGAAGAAATTCCATGGGGAAGTCATCTGATCAAGAGTTGACTTTCTGGACAAGTCAGTGTAAAATCAGGGCATCTGAGGCCCCCAATGACCCAACCAAGGGGTGATCTTCATCATTTTGATTGTATATGATCTTTATTTGATCATAAAAGAGTTTGGAAGTTCACAAAATTGAAGAATTTGAAGTTTTTGCAAAGTTGACTTTTTGGGCAAGTTTGACTTTTAATGAAAATGTCATTTTATGCAACTTTTTCAACCCTTACTTTTTGATTCAAAAATGTTTCAAATGGAAAAACTTTGGTCATGAAAGTTGAAGATTAGATCTTTCCCTTTTCAAAAAGTACAAGAACATGACCTAATTCATCTTGGATCAAAAGTTATGGTTCATCAAAGTTGGCAAAAATCACTAAAATTCAAGTTATGCACCAAAGGGGAAACTTGCAAAATCTTGTATCAAGGCAATTTGTGACTTCTAATTGATTTCAAACCATTACACAAACATCACACAAGTCTTAAAAATCAGAATGGGCCAAGAGTTTCTCATATTGTTTGGTCTTTGGAGCAAGATATTTTCATGAGAACCAAAGTGAACCAAGTTGCAAAAACCATCATAACATCTCATCCACTTGCTAGCTACATTGCTGAACCATCCTAGCCTTTCCCTCACACCATGCTGCGCAGCCCACACCCCTTGTACTTGGCTAGAACATGACCCATGCTTTCTCTTACACAAAGTTGACAATTTGCAAAAGTAACCATACCTATCACAAAAGGACATGTCATGTCATCTGACCAATAGGATTAGTTTATACAAACAAAATGCAAGCTAAACATCACAACACACAAGCCTGAAACAAGCAAAAACTCAGCATTCTCATTTTCCACCCTTGAAGCAAAAGCTTTCGAAACTCAGCACACAAGCCACAAACACTTAAACAAACTTCATAGATCAACTCAACTCATCACCCTGGTCACAAAGCACCCCCCATCTTTGCCTTAAACTGTCTGAATCATAAACACGATCCCTTCACCCCACTGAACAGAACTTGTTCAAACTTCCAAACCAGCCAACATCAACTCTTTCTAAGCATCCAGACATCATCAAGGGACCAAAGGGAGTGGATTGCACAAAGGAAAGAAGCCAGAAAGCTGCAAACTGAAAGCTTCAAAACTCAGGTAGCTCAAGAACTTTTTTTTCCAGAAATGAATTTTTAAGTTCTTAATAGCTTCTACATGCTTCCCTGATCATGAATATGTTGTTGGTTTTAAAAATGGTGAAGAAATGAGTATGTATGCAGTCTCTGAAACTTTTTGCCCTAGAACTAGATTGATTCGATTCTCTTTGTTTAGGAAAGATAAATGTTGTTTGAATGGGGGTTTTGATTCGTTTTTGAGTGGGGATCATTTCTGTTTAATTAGAATTTGTTTTAGATGCGTGTAGAAGGAGTTTGTGGTTTTGGGTGATCGGAGAAGATGACCGGAACACTGTTCCGGTCACCTGAAAGTCATTAAGGGCTGATTAGGGCTAATTAATTAGGGTTAGTGAGTTTGAATGCTGGCCCTTGGATATGGCGCCAAGTCAATGCGCGCGCGTGTGAGTTTAAATGAGGGCCCTTGGATCTGATGACTTTTCTATTTTCAGATTAAATTCAATTTTATTTTCCCTTTTATTCATTTAATTTCTCCATTTTATTTAAAATAGCAAAAATGTTTTAAAAATTATGAAAATTTTTGTCAAGGTTTTCATTATTTTCCAAGATACAAAAATATTTTTATTTTCATTTTTTGCATTTAAAAAGTATTTTTAAATATTTAAAAGTTTATTTTTAATTAATTAATGAGAATTAATTAATTAAAAATACTTTTAAGTATTTAAAAATCACCAAAAAATTCATGAAACATTTAAAAACATTTAGAAACATTGTCCAACCCTCAAACCAAATTTATTTTTTGATCTTGATGCATTTTAAGAATTTTCCATGGAATTAAAACCATTTTGATGCATTATTTTGATCCAAACTTCCAAAAATCACTTCTGCCTAACCATGATGAGTTGGATTTTGATTCTTTTTGCATTGTGTTTAGCATATCATGTAGTTTGTGAGATTAAATGTCCATGATTTGATCTCTCATTTTCCATTTGTTTGGCATTTTTCTTGTTAAGGAACCCTAAAACCCTAGAAAACTTAGGAAAATCATAACTTGAATTAGGTTAAGAGTTGGAACCTCTCCTTTGGGCAGTGAGTTAGTATAGGATTAGGGGTCCTTTGAGTGCATTTTCAATTTTTTATCTTGATGTTTGCTTCTGATTTTGGTTTTTGTTTGATGCTTTGATCATAAACCCTAATTTGGGCTTCCATATGCACTCATCTTGCATTTGCACTCATACCTTGACTTGCCATAGCATTTTGTGCATCCATTTGATTCATATGACATCTTAAGACATATTGAAAGCATGTTTGATCATTGCATCTTGCATTTGCCATGTTGTATGCCATTTGCATGACATAACTTTTCATGTATGTTCATGTGTCTTAACTTGCTCCATTTGCATTCATGAGCTTGTATGATCATCCCCATGTCTTGTCACATGTTTATAGCATCTTATAGCATCATTATCATCTCATATGTGCTTCTGGTTTTGTTTCTCATCATGCCATTTCATTTTGCATTGCATTGCATTCTTTTCACTAACTTTTCAGGTGGTAAGTCACTTTGAGAAGTGAATTTGCCTTCACTTCTCATACTTTCTTCTCATCTCTCCCTTGCATCCATGCTGCACTTTGTTATGTGCTTGAGTTTGAACTTGCTCATTCTTCTTCTTCTTACTTTCTTTCCTCAAGTGACTTGCCTTCTTCAATGAAGCAAGTTACTTTGCTTCTCCTGATCCTTTCATCTGCTTCCTGGTGGTTCCATTGAAGGTCTCCTTTGTTAAACCTCACAAACCTTAGGAACAACCAAGCATGATAATGATTAGGGTTTTAATTAGTCCCCCCACTTAGTTTTACCTTTGTGTCTCTTTGAGTCTTCTCTCCTCATCTCACAATCAGGGACTAAACCCTAAAGGCTTTAAGGCTTTGTGATTAAGCTTATGCCTGCATCCTTCTATTAGGATGGAGTGTATAACTTTAATCCTAAGTGTTAAACCCTTAATGTGTTTAACTCCTTTAATCAATTCACTTAATAATCATCAAGACATCACACTTGTAACTTGGGCCTTGCATTAGGGTTCTAATTCTTCCTTAATTGGTTAAGAAGAACTAACCCTAGTGTTAATGGACAAGTCCCCCTCAAGTTGTCTTACAAACCCTAAAAATCACTTCATCATCTTACCATTACTAAAATCCATCTAATAAAGTTTTGTTTTGTCATGAGTTTAATCCCTAATCATGGATTAAGTTGAGGAGCTTCCCTCAGCTTAAACACTCTTATCTATTATCCTTCTATTAGGATGGTGTAATGAGTCTGTTTAATCCCTGATTATGGCTTAACTTCATTACTCAACACTAAACAAAAACACCAAAAACATCTAAATAATCACGAGTAGGTTAATGATCTTAATCCTACACCAAAGGTGATTAAGTGTGAGAAGCTGACTTCACACTTAAGGTATTCTCATTACCCCTAATCAGAGGGAAGATGTGATGAGTTTACTAACCCATTGGTTTAGGCTTAAGCTCATTAACTTATGACAAAATTCAAAAAGCAATAAAAGACTGAAAACCCAAAAACAAACAATAATCGTCTCCTCCGGGATTCTTTTCTCATCACCTTCACTCATAAACGAGAACTTGCTTCTTCCGCCAAATGCAAGACAGTTTGCACCTGAGCCAGACAGGTCATACACTTGAGCATAGGCAAGTAAGCAGTTCACAAGTCAATTCATCTTTCAGTCTCTTTGGGTCGAACTACGGTGTTCTGACTTCCTCATTGCACGAGAGGATACATAGGCATAACTTAACAGTTATCGAACAAAAGTCTCTGTATATTCCCCCTCTTTCAGCTTTATTCTTTTAGCCTCATGATCATGAGCATTTCACTCTTGTCCTTACACTGACACTGTACATTTATACACATCACATTTCTTTACACTGACACCTGTACATCCTCTTCCAGTTATTTTTATACATAAATTGCACTGACACTACCCCTTTAAAACACAAATCTTTTAAGCGTGGATCCCGTCGAGTACGACGGACAATCTGGGTGCTAATACCTTCCCAGGTTGTAACCAACCCCCTTTCTCAGTCTCTCTGGTTTGCAACCATCTTATCCATCCTTTTCTAGGCCTATGCAGCATTGCCTTTCCTCCGGGATAAAAATGCCTAGCTGGCGACTCTTTTCGTTCCCTGTGAGTTCACTCCTGTGTGTTCTCACATCCTCTTTTCGCCGACCGTTCGCGTCTGTACCATATTTGGGCCATTCCCATTTATCGGGAGCGACACACGGCTATGACTTCGTATGACTTTGACAATCCGATCAATCAAGCGGATGAAGGGGTTGAAGAAGATTACGAGCTTCCTGAAGAGCTAGCCAGATTGTTGAGACAGGAGGAGAAGGTTATCGCTCCTCATCAGGAGGAGGTGGAAACGATCAATCTTGGTACAGATGAAGACGTGAAAGAAGTTAAAATCGGGGCCTGCTTGCAAGACTCAGTGAAGAGACAACTGATTGATCTGCTTCAAGAATATGTGGACGTGTTTGCTTGGTCTTATCAAGATATGCCAGGGTTGGACACCGACATTGTTGTGCACAAGCTACCTTTAAGAGAGGAATGCCCGCCGGTTAAACAGAAACTGCGCCGTACTCGCCCAGACATGGCGATGAAAATCAAAGAGGAGGTACAAAAGCAATGGGACGCCGGGTTCCTTGCTGTAACTAGCTATCCGCCGTGGGTTGCTAATATTGTACCTGTGCCTAAGAAGGACGGCAAAGTAAGGATGTGTGTTGACTACCGGGATCTGAATAGAGCCAGCCCGAAAGATGATTTCCCATTACCTCACATTGATGTATTGGTGGATAACACGGCTCAGTTCTCGGTATTCTCCTTCATGGACGGATTTTAAGGATACAATCAGATTAAAATGTCACCTGAAGACATGGAGAAGACAACCTTCATCACACCCTGGGGCACGTTCTGTTACAAAGTGATGCCATTCGGATTGAAGAACGCTGGTGCAACATATCAACGGGCTATGGTAACATTATTCCACGATATGATCCATAAAGAAATCGAATGTTATGTGGATGACATGATTGCGAAGTCCCTCACTGAAGAAGACCACTTGGTAAATCTGCTGAAACTATTCAAGCGTCTGAGGAAGTACCAACTGAAGTTGAACCCCAACAAATGCACATTCGGGGTGCGATCTGGTAAGCTGCTGGGATTTATTGTAAGCGAGAAAGGGATTGAGGTTGACCCTGATAAAGTCAAAGCTATTCAAGAGATGCCTGCGCCAAAGTCAGAAAAATAAGTTCGAGGGTTCTTAGGTCGATTGAACTATATTTCACGGTTCATATCTCACCTTACAGCAACCTGTGAACCTTTGTTCAAGCTGTTAAGAAAAGAGCAGACGGTCAGGTGGAATGAAGACTTCCAGAAGGCTTTTGACAAGATCAAAGAATACTTACAAGAACCTCCAATCCTTATGCCTCAAGTTGAAGGAAGACCTCTAATCATGTACTTGACAGTATTAGAAGAGTCGATGGGATGTGTGTTGGGCCAGCATGACGAGTCTGGTCGAAAAGAGTATGCAATATACTACCTAAGCAAAAAGTTTACCGACTGTGAACAACGTTATTCACTACTCGAGAAAACTTGCTGTGCTTTAGCGTGGGCTGCTCGCCGACTGAGGCAGTATATGTTGACCCACACTACCTTATTGGTCTCAAAAATGGACCCAGTCAAGTACATATTCGAGAAGCCAGCTCTTACCGGACGGGTTGCAAGATGGCAAATGATCCTCACAGAATAAGACATCCAATACACATCACAGAAAGCCATCAAGGGCAGTGTATTGTCTGAATATCTTGCTGAGCAACCCATTGATGATTACCAGCCTATGAGATTTGACTTCCCTGATGAAGACATCATGTTCATAAAAGCAAAAGATCATGAAGAGCCTGTTCACACTGAAGGGCCTGACCCGGAAGAAGAATGGACTATGATGTTTGATGGGGCTGTTAATATGAATGGTCGTGGTGTTGGTGCAGTACTCATTACACCTAAGGGAGTTCACATGCCTTTCTCGGCAAAACTCACTTTCAACTGCACTAACAACGAAGCCGAATACGAAGCTTGCATTATGGGTCTTGAGGAAGCCATTGACCTCAGGATCAAGACATTGACAGTATTCGGAGATTCAGCTTTGGTAGTCAATCAAACCAACGGAAAATGGTACACACACCAGGATCATCTGATACCTTACAGGGATTATACAAGGAGATTATTGACTTTCTTCACAACGGTCAAGCTTGAGTATATCCCTCGGGACGAGAATCAGTTTGCAGATGCTCTGGCCACCATTTCGTCCATGATCAAAGTTCAAGCTGCCAACTTTGTACCTCAGATATCAGTGTCCAGACTTGACAGACCAGCATATGTGTTCGCAGCAGATGTTGTTAAAGATGATAAGCCTTGGTTCCATGACATTAAGTGCTTCTTGGAGGATCAAACATACCCATCTGGGGCATCTTCCAATGATAAGAAGACTTTAAGAAGGCTTGCTGGTAGTTTCTTTCTGAACACTGATGGTTCCCTGTACAAGAGAAACTTTGATATGGTACTCCTCAGATGCGTTGATAGAACAGAAGCAGACTTGTTGATGCACGAAGTACACGAAGGATCCTTTGGTACCCATGCCGGAGGGCATGCAATGGCCAAGAAGTTGCTAAGATCAGGTTATTACTGGATCACAATGGATGCCGACTGTTGTGCCTATGCCAGAAAGTGCCATAAATGCCAGATTTATGCGGATAAGGTGCATGTGCCTCCCAATCCTTTGAATATAATGTCTTCACCCTGGCCCTTTGCCATGTGGGGCATTGATATGATTGGCAAGATTGAGCCGACTGCTTCGAACGGCCACCGATTTATCCTGGTCGCCATTGACTATTTCACCAAGTGGGTTGAAGCAGCTTCCTATGCAAATATTACAAGACAAGTGGTGGCCAGATTTCTGAAGAGAGATATCATCTGTCGATATGGAGTGCCCGAGCGAATCATTACTGATAATGGTTCCAACTTGAATAACAAAATGATGGCTGAGCTATGCCGGGACTTCAAGATCCAACACCACAATTCTTCTCCTTACAGGCCAAAGATGAATGGCGCTGTTGAGGCAGCAAATAAGAATATCAAGAAGATTGTGCAGAAGATGGTAGTCACCTACAAAGACTGGCATGAAATGCTGCCGTTTGCCTTGCATGGGTACCGCACGTCAATCAGGACATCCACCGGGGCAACACCGTATCAACTTGTGTATGGTATGGAAGCAGTCCTACCTGTTGAAGTTGAATTACCCTCCCTACGGGTATTGATGGATGTTAAGCTGAACGAAGCAGAGTGGGTCCGGTCCCGATACGAACAACTAAGTCTGATTGAAGAGAAAAGATTGGCTGCAATCTGTCATGGGCAGTTATATCAGAAAAGAATGAAGAGAGCCTTCGATCAGAAAGTCAAGCACCGAGAGTACCAAGTGGGAGATCTTGTGCTGAAGAGAATCCTCCCTCCTCATACAGACCACAGGGGCAAGTGGACTCCGAACTATGAAGGACCATTCGTGGTAAAGAAAGTTTTCTCTGGTGGAGCACTGATGCTCCGCACCATGGATGGTGAAGACTTCCCGTCCCCTGTGAATTCAGATGCAGTTAAAAAATACTTCGCATAAAAATGACCCGCTGGACATAAAAACAGAATGTAAGTCCAGGCAAAAATAGGGCATCCCGGCGAGTCAAAAAACAGAATAAAAGACTCGGGCAAAAATAAGGGAAAATAAACAAAAAATGTGTACACCCGCTGAGTTGAAAAGCCGCATTGGACAACTCAGGCAAAAATGGGTATCCCGATGGATTGAAAACTCGAAAGGGCGATCCATGCAAAATAAAGGAATAAGCGAACAACTGCATTCTGAATTCGTCTGTATCACCTACACCTTGGTAAGCTTCGAAAGGATCAAGCCTCTATCAGAATCAGCCTTCTTCAGAAAGCAAGACGAGAAGAACGTCAAAAGTCATACGAGTCATAGCAAAAGAGGAAGCTCCGTAAAGCGTCGTCAACATTGCCAGCATTTTGTTTCTCAACTTGTAACAATCTCCTCATTTTAGGGAATTTGTTTCTTTGACTGTATCTTGCCGATTCAGGGCACATGAAGTAATAAAATCATATTTTCAGTCATGTTCCGTCTTGTACATTTTTATTTGCAAAAATGTCTGATGTCTTAAGAAAAACTGATTGCATGAATACAGATGCTTACTTTCAAAAAAAAAGAGTTACATGCTTGCAGGAAATGTACTTATTCTCAGAAGTGTCTAAACTCCTATGACGGAATCTAGTAGAGGATACCTCGGGATTACTTGTGCGTTTCTCTATCTTTGCAGGATTGCATGTATCCAAAGCGCAACATGGGGCATAAAGGTTTCATCCCGGCAAGTTGACAAGCACTCACTCAGTTTTAGCACTCAAGGTGTTCTCTCCCCAGCTGAGTGGCCACTTATTGCTTCTCCCAGCCGAGTTTGCCAATCATTCTTCCTCAGCAGAATACAAAAGTCAGGGGACCATCTCCCCACAGAGTTTTAGCCTTTATCCGGAGGAGCAACGCCTGAAGATCTCACAACAGAGTGAAGAAAGCCTCTACAAACCCCAGCTGGGTCCCTCATTTACTGGAATAGGTCCACCATTGACCCATTTCCCCAAGCAGACACGTCTCATCAGATCTACCAATGATCTCATCCCCAGCTGGGATGTCCATTTCAAGCAGATCGGCCAGAGATCTTCACAGCAACGGGATCCAAATCCCGGTTTGGTATCTTTGCATAATCATGGCATTTGCATCATATTCACCCACGAAGCGTAGCATTCCGTCTAATACGGAGCATTACGGCAAAAATCAAACATATTGCATAATCATAAGTCATGGTCTGAATCAAACACCTGTGAATATTATCAATTCAACTCCCCCAGATTCCCCAGCAAAAGCAGTTGCCTCACATTCATAAACACCAGTATATACTCCCTTTGGCACCCGTCCGTGTCATCATTCCCCGGTAAAGTCGCCTGAACACTCTTTACAAACAAGACCACCCGCATTACAAATACCCTTTTGGCACCCGTCCGTGTCGTATCCCCAGCAGAAAGCCAAAGACGTTCTTCTTTGCACTCACATATACTTATATATAATTTCCTGGACATCCGTCCGTGTCATCATTCCCCAGTACAGTAACATAAACACTTTGTATACCAGATACTTGTTTATACTATACTTTTCTCCTTTCGACACTCGTCCGTGTCACTCTTCCCAGCAGATTAAACACTCGTCTATACACCACTCATACTTATTTATCTTATACAGATACTCGTTTGTATCTTGTATACACCGTTTATATCCCCACAGATTCGACACTCGTCCGTGTTCTTTGTTAACCAGTTGGTACTCGTCCGTACCATCATCTTAGGGCATGCGTCAAGCGTTTGTTTCTACCTGATACTCGTCCGTATCATAGTCTTAAGGATGCTCGTCCGCATCTTTGATCCATACACTGTGTCAAACACTCTTGTCTTCTTGAATATAGACACTCGTCTGTGTCTACTATTCCCCCGAAGAGTCCCTTCAGATTCAACACTCGTCCGTGTTCCTTGTTAACCAGGTGATACTCGTCCGTATCATCATATCTGAACACGTGTCAGTATTTGTTTCTACCCGATACTCGTCCGTATCGTAGACTTAGGGATGCTCGTCCACATCCTTAATCTATACACAAAATATCTAAACACTTATACCCTTTCTTTCTTGGATATAAACACTCGTCCGTGTTTACTATTCCCCAGTAGATCGCCAACAAAGCATTTTTTTCTTTTTATCTGACATTCGTCCTATGTCATGATAAACCCTGAGAGCAGCCGTACCCTGCTAGGTGGTCGTCCTCCACCTCTTGATGATCGTCCTTCATCATGCTCATCCGATGGCCGTCCCCATCGTTGATTCTCTATCCGACATTCGTCCTATGTCGTGATATTTAGCAGTCGTCCCCTGCTAGGTGGTCGTCCTCCACCTCTTGATGATCGTCCTTCATCATTTTATCCAATGTCCGTCCCCATTGTTGATCTTTGGTTATCTGACATTCGTCCTATGTCATGACAAACCTCGAGAGCAGCCGTCCCCTGCTAGGTGGTCGTTCTCCACCTCTTGATGGTCGTCCTCCATCATGCTCGTCCGATGGCCGTCCCCATCGTTGACCTTTTATCCGGCGTTCGTCCTACGTCGCGATATTTTTCGGCAGCCGTACCCTGTCAGGTGGTCGTCCTCCACCTTAAGATGACCGTTCCTCATCATTATTTCATTTATTCTTTAACCCGATGGCCGTCCCCGTCGTGGTCCCTTTTCCTTTTCCTGATGATCGTCCTTCATCAGTTTAGCCCGATGGCCGTCCCCATCGTTTGTTTACATTACTTTTTGAACTTGATGGCCGTCCCCATCATTTTTCATTAATCCCCAGAGAATCTTATAGCTTTACTTGATGGCCGTCCCCATCATAATCCCTTTTATCCCCAGCATGTCGGTCGTCCCCGTCATTGCCCTCTCCCCAGCAGTCGTCCTCTGCTCGACGGTCATCCTCCGTCGCCCACACTTTATAATATACTTTATTTTCCTTTACGATCTATATCCCTTTTCTTCTTCATTCTGTGAGTGCAAATTTTGGATTGTCTTTGATATTCAATCACAAGTTATCTTGTTTGGCCTGATAAGTCGTTGCTTACATCCTGCACAGCTAACTCATGCTTGAATAGGGGCAGCTGTAAACACCCCAAATTTGCCCTCACCCATTCACACCATGGCTTGTGATATCTTCATATACATAAGTTCAATCATAGCATCTCATATTGCATATTTGCTTCACTGCATTGTTTCAAAGTCATCTGCATCTAGGGTTTGTGATCTAAGCAATCCAAGAGCTTCTTGAGCCACCCCAAAGGTCATCAATCACTTTAAAGGGGTCCATGTATGTTCAAGCATCACATTATATCCTCCCAAAGTCAATAATGTCAAAGAATCACAAGAACTGAGAATGGCATGGAAGCAGAGTCAGGTTTGACTGCACAGATGACCTAAAATTAGGGTTTTGGTTTCAGAGGCCATAACTCCAATTTTTTTGGTCATTCTTGTTTCTATTGGTCTCTATATGGTATAGGGAGTATGCATATCAATTTTCATGAAGAAATTCCATGGGGAAGTCATCTGATCAAGAGTTGACTTTTCAAGCAAGTCAGTGCAAAATCAGAGCATCGGAGGCCCCCAATGACCCAACCAAAGGGTGTTCTTCATCATTTTGAGTGTATATGATCTTTATTTGATCATAGAAGAGGTTGGAAGTTTACAAAATTCAAGAATTTCAAGTCTTTTGCAAAGTTGACTTTTTGGGCAAGGTTGACTTTTTAATGGAAATGTCATTTTAGGCAACTTTTTCAACCCTTACTTTTTGATTCAAGAAGGCTTCAAATGGAAAAACTTTGGTCATGAAAGTTGTAGAATAGATCTTCCCCTTTTCAAAAAGTAAAAGAACATGACCTAATTCATTTTGGATCAAAAGTTATGGCTTGTCAAAGTTGGCAAAAATCACAAAAGTTGAAGTTTTCCACCAAAGAGGCAAAGTTGCAAATTCACTTCTCAAGGCCAATTAAGTCATCAAATGGACTTCTAATCCACACAACATGATCACACAACATTAAAAAGTCAGATTGCACCCAAAAAATCACATGTTTCATGGCCCATGGATCAAGTTTCTTCCATAAGAACCAAAGTGAACCAAGTTGCAAAAGTCATCATATCTCCTCACCCACTTGCTGCCTAGCTTGCTGAACCATCCTAGCCCTTTTCCCTCATCATGTTGCGCAGCACACCCTTGTTGTACTAGGCTAGCAAGTTGCCCATGCCCTTCTTACACAAAAGTTGACATTTTGCAAAAGCACCCATACCTATCACAAAAGGACATGTCATGTCATCTGACCAATAGCATTTGTTTATACAAATCAAAAGCAAGACAAAGCATACATTACACAAGCCTGAAACCAGCCACAAGACAACACTCTCATTTTCACTCCATTGAGAAAAAGCATTCGAAACACACAACACAGGCCACAAACACTCAAACAAACTTCATAAACCTTCTCAACACCTCTCCCTGATCACAAAGCACCCTTCAAAACAACCTGAAACTCAAAGAATCACAAACACGATTCCTTCACTGCACTGAACAGAACTTGTTCAAACTTCCAAACCAGCCAACACAAACTCCTTCTAAGCATCAATATGTCATCAGGGGCTTAAAAGGAGTGGATTGCACAAAGGAAAGAGGTCAGAAAGTTGCAAACTGAAGAGCTTCAAACTCAGGTAGCTTCATGAACTTTTTTTCCAGAAGCATGATTTTAAGTTCTGAATAGCTTCTATACACTCCCCTGGTCATGAATATGTGATTATTTTTGAAAATGGTTGAGAAACCAGGATGTATGCTTTGTCTGAAATTTTTGCCCTAAAACATGTTTGATTCGATTCTCCTTGTTTCTGAATGATAAATGTTGTTTGAATGAGGGGTTTAATTCGTTTTTGAGTGGGGAAGAGTTTTGGGTTGTTGGATTTCATTTTCATTGCGTGTAGAGTGAGTTTGTGATTTTGGATGATCGGAGAAGACGACCGGAACAGTGTTCCGGTCGCCTGAAAGTCATTAGGGCTGTCATTAGGGCTTAATCATTAATTAGCCAGGTTTGAACACCAGCCATTGGATATGGCGCCAGGTCAAACGCGCGCGCAACCAGTTTAAACCTGGACCCTTAGATCTGATTACTTTTCTTTTTTCAGTTTAATTTCATTTTTATTTTCCATTTAATTACATTGTTTTCTCCATTTTATTTAAAATAGTAAAACTTATTCAAAAATTCTGAAATTTTTTATACAAACTTTTATTTAATTTCAGAAACCAAAAATATTTTTATTTTTTATTTTTAGCATTCAAAAAATATTTTTAAATATTTAAAAGTTTATTTTTATTTAATTAATGAGAATTAATTAAATAAAAATACTTTTAGGTATTTAAAAATCATCAAAAAATTCATGAAACATTTAAAACCATTTAGAAACATTGTCCAACCCTCAAACCAAATTTCTTTTTTGATCTTGATGCATTTTGAGAATTTTTCATGGAATTAAAATCATTTTAATGCATTATTTTGATCCAAACTTCCAAAAATCATTTCTGCCTAACCATTGAGGGTTGGACCTTGATTCTTTTTGCATTGTATTGTGTTTAGCATGTAGTATGTGAGATTAAATTGGTATGATTTGATCTTTCCTTTTCCATTTGTTTGACATTTTTCTTGTTAAGGAACCCTAAAACCCTAGAAAACTTAGGAAAATCATAACTTGGATTAGGTTAAGAGTGGGAACTTCTCCTTTGGGAAGTGAGTTAGTATAGGATTAGGGATCCTTTGAATGCATTTTCAATTTTTTATCTTGATGTTTGCTTCTGATTTTGGTTTTTGTTTGATACTTTGATCATAAACCCTAATTTGAGCTTCCATTTGCATTCATCTTGTATTTGCATTCATACCTTGACTTGCCATAGCATTTTGTGCATCCATTTGATTCATGTGACATCTTAAGACATATTGAAAGCATGTTTGATCATTACATCTTGCATTTGTCATATTGTATGCCATTTGCATTTCATAACTTTTCATGTATGTTCATGGTTCTTAACTTGTTTCATTTGCATCCATAAGCTTGTATGATCATCCCCATGTATTGTTTCATGTTTGTAGCATCTCATAGCATCATAAACATCATGTATGTGCTTCTGGTTTTGTTTCTCATCATGCCATTTCATTCCATTTGGCATTGCATTGCATTTCTTTCACTAACTTTTTAGGTGGTAAGCAAACTTTGAGAAGTGAATTTGCCTTCACTTCTCACATTTTCTTTTCATCTCTCTCTTACATCCATGCTGAATTTTATTATGTGTTTGAGATTGAGCTTGCTCTTTCTTCTTCTTCTCATTTTCTTTCCTCAAGTGACTTGCCTTCTTAAATGAAGCAAGTTGCTTTGCTTCTCTTGATCCTTTCATCTGCTTCCTGGTGGTTCCATTGAAGATCTTTCTTGTTAAACCTCACAAACCTTAGGAACAACCAAGCATGACAATGATTAGGGTTTTGATTAGTCTCCCCACTTAGTTTTTACCTTTGTGTCTCTTTGATTCTTCTCTTCTCACCTCTCAATCAGGGGCTAAACCCTAAAGGCTTTAAGGCTTTGTGATTAAGCTTATGCCTGCATCCTTCTATTAGGATGGAGTGTATAACTTTAATCCTAAGTGTTAAACCCTTAATGTGTTTAAATATCTTAATCAATTCACTTAATAATCATCAAAGACATCAAGCTTGTAACTTGGGCCTTACATTAGGGTTCTAATTCTTCCTTAATTGGTTAAGAAGGACTAACCCTAGTGTTAATGGACAAGTCCCCCTCAAGTTGTCTTACAAACCCTAAAAATCATTTCTTCATCTTATCATTAATTAAAATCCACTTAATAAAGGCCTTGTTTTGTCATGAGTTTAATCCCTAATCATGGATTAAGTTGAGGAGCTTTCCTCAGCATAAACATTCTCATCTATTATCCTTCTATTAGGATGGTGTAATGAGTCTGTTTAATCCTTGATTATGGCTTAAACTCATTACTTAACACTAAACAAAAACTCCAAAAACATCTAAATAATCACAAGTAGGTTAATGATCTTAATCCTACATCATGGTAATTAAGTGTGAGGTGTTTACTTCATACTTAGGGTATTCTCATTACTCCTAATCAGAGGGAAGATGTGATGAGTTTACTAACCCTTGGTGTAGGCTTAAGCTCATTATCTTATGGCAAACATAAAAAGCAATAAAAGATTGAAAACACAAAAACAAACAATAATCGTCTCCTCCGGGATTCTTTTCTCATCATCCTCACTCACAAACGAGAACTCGCTTCTTCCGTCTAATGCAAGACAGTTTGCACCTGAGCCAGACAGGTCATACACTTGAGCATAGACAAGTAAGCAGTTCATCAGTCAAATTCATCTTTCAGTCTCTTTGGGTCGAACTACGGTGTTCTGACTTCCTCATTGCACGAGAGGATACGTAGGCATAACTTAACAGTTATCGAACAAAAGTCTCTGTATATCCCCCCTCTTCCAGCTCATTTATTTAAGCCTCATAATCTTGAGCAATTCATTCCCATTCTTACACTGAAACTTCACTTATACACTTCACACTTTCCTTACACTGACACCTGTACATCTTTTTCCAGCTATTTTACACACAAATTGCACTGACACTACCCCTTTAAAACACAAATCTTTTAAGCGTGGATCCCGTCGAGTACGGCGGACAATCTGGGTGCTAATACCTTCCCAGGTTGTAACCAACCCCCTTTCTCAGTCTCTCTGGTTCGCAACCGTCTTATCCATATCTTTCTAGGTTTATGCAGCATTACCTTTCCTCCGGGATAAAAAATGCCTAGCTGGCGACTCTTTTCTTTTCCAGTGAGTTCACTGCTGTGTGTTCTCATTGTTCTTTTCGCCGACCGTTCGCGTCTGTACCATATTCGAGCCCGGTCTCGTCTTTTGGGAGCGACAAATGGCACAATCTTTGGCATTTTCACTCCCATCCATTTCTTGCCTGCAAATGACATCCATATGGTGAGATAGGAACTTCTTAAGTGTTATGTCAGAAATAAGATGAAGAATAGATTACAAACATTGTAGGAATCACAAAAATAAGTAAGAGTAGCTTGAAGTTCAAACACATCATCAGCAGGGTACAAGTGTCGTGTTCATTGAGGTAAACCAATTCGCAACCCCAAGCATGACAACACCGATTTTCCTTCACCTGTTGTCCGTGAATTTACGCTGCCAAAGAGAGCCCATTCTTCATATTGTTGGTGCCGAGATCACATGAAATTGTACAAACAATGATAAGAGTTTAGAATCCGTGGTGCTGTTATAAGGATCAAAATAAAAATCATAAAGGTGAGAGTTATACCAGGGATGAATTCAAACTCTAAAGTCCTAATAGGAGGCCAAGAGGTAAGTAATGCCAACTTAAGCCAATATGGTTAGAGCAATCCTCTCTGAGATTCATTTTTGTTCTACTTGCAAAAGAAGAAGTTTGATACTACAAGGATTAGCCGATATCAAGAATAAAGCTGCAAAATGGCATGCAACCAAAATAGAGAGTGATTAGCCTCATAGCAGTAAAAAGGAACAAATCTGGTATCAGTAAAACCACCAAGCTGTTAGTAAAAATTCAGTGGGACCACATTGTTTTGAAAAGAGGTCACATCACTACAGACAAAAAAGAATTGCAAAATGGTGCAAGGACCACAAAATCCCTCTCGAATATTCTCTTCTAACGGTTTTGAATATTTACACAGCTCATTCACACGATTTCCTCACAACAAAATCCTTCAATTTCACATGTTCTGGGCCCTATTATAAATGCCAATCATTGGCAATCAGAAGGAGAAGAGAAAAAAAACGGATTGAGAATGAAAAATGCAAGACGAAAAGCTTCAAATTTCCTTTTCAAGCTATAGCCAAATCATGAACACAGATCCAAATATCTGATCCTAAAAAAAATACAATAAACATTCAGTCTTCATCATTCCTATTCACACCTTTCCTTGTTCTCGAAAATCCACCGCTCAAAAAAACCTTGGCCGCACACAAAGAGAAGGAGAAAAAAACTCTGAACAAAACCCTAATCAAAAGAAAGCTCACACTCAAAACTTACCAAAATCAAAGATAAACACAAAGCTTGTTAAAATCCCGAGCAAATCGCCATCTCCGCCGTGAGGAATCCGTGTGAGAGACCGTGAGCCTGAAGCGAGTTCGAGAGAGTTTGAATCGCACAAGCAGAGAGTACGGGTGAGAGCGAATAGAGTGAGAGAGCGAAACCGATTCGCGTACACCGCGGAAATCAACCCCAACCGCCGCAAGACGTTGTGTGAACGGCGAAGCAACCCGAAGCCACCGTGAGATATTCGAAGCTTCTCCTTGTTGGTAATCTCAAATCTATGTTGCAATTCTCTTTTTGAACTCGTATAATAATCTCCATGAACATATTTGAATTTGTGGGTTTAGGGTTTTCAATTGGGGATAGTGTTTGGTTGCTTCGAATACTGATTTTTGAGTTTGTGTGGGTTTATGTTCATTTGATCTGAGATTATAGATTTTTGTTAGTGCAAGGATGATGTATCTTTTGAAAATGATGATATCTGAGCATACATGTTTTTTTTAGCGTTTTATCTCATTGATATTAAATGAGGAACATAGTGTTATAACTTTTCTTGTTTCAATATATAAAAATGAGCCGTTTCCTTTAGGTGTTTATTTTAACATTTTAATATTGCACTTTCCAATGCTGATAAAACACTGCCCGATGTTTCCTTGTTTCACTCATATGTGTTTTGATTGGTGTAGACTGATGTGTCATGTACCTAGGGTTTAGTTTTTTTTTTGAGAAATATTGTTGTTGAATCTTGGGCCATGAGGTGAACCGGGTCCTTGGTGATCTGAATCCAGTCCGTGGAGGCTGGGGATTATTGGCCCATTTTTTTGTTTTATTCTTTCTTTTAGACAGATCCTGATTATAGTGCTTCCCCCTTTATTTTTTATTTATTTTATTTGTCCATAAATTTCTAATTTGTTTCTGAATTTAATTTTTAGATTTAATTTCATTTGGATTTATCTTAAAATTACTCTTTTTTGGGCCAATGAAATAATTATGACCTTTTGATATTCGATTCTAAATCGGTGTTATCAAGGTTGTTATGAGGCCATTTTCAATTTTATTCTTCATTATTATTTAATCGATTATTCGATTTATTCGGTTAATGATAAAAATGAGATATTCGATTATTTAATCGACGTTATCCATTAAATTGAGACCGATTCATTATTTTTATCCGTTATTTTATATTTATTATTTTAGGGCCTATGATAAAAATACAGTTTATCGATATTCCGTTAAGCGACGTTGTCTAAACCGATTTGAGGCCATTTTTCTATTTCCTATTTATTTATCGATTTATCGATTTATTTCACATTTTTGTTTGGTCTATGATATTACTATCTGATTTGTGACATTCCACTTTGCGACGTTGTCCAAATTGATATGAGACCGTTTTCTATCATTTCTTATGGTTTCTAATTATTTTAGATCCATTGACATTATCGACTTTATTATTTATTCGACCAATGATAAATGGTGATATTCGATTTCTAATAAATCGACGTTATCCCCTAATTTGAGGCCACACTTTTATTTTTCTTATTATTTCTCATTATCTCAATTTATTTTATTCCGGCCGATGAATAAATATTTAAATATTCGATTTCAAATAAATCGACGTTATTTAAATTAAATATGAGGCCAAACTATTATTTTATTACTATTTTGACTTTATTTTATTTTTTATGGTCGATGATATAACAAACGATCTAAATGTTCGATTTCGACAAATTGGTGTCATTTAGATCAATATGAGACAAATTCTATTCTTTTATCGCATTTATTTTATTTAAATAATTATTTGATTATAAAGTAACGCTCAACTTCTCATAGAATGATTCTAAATTTGAATCGATTCTAAGACAGTTAAAGAGCTAAATTTCGACGCTTTCGGTTTAATTCGAGCTCCAACGGCTCCACCTTAGCATAGTATTAGGAATCGTTCTTGCGTAACCATTTAACCCTTAATCTCCATTTCGCACTCACCCTTCGCGATCGCTTTATGCCTCGCAATCGACCTACCAAAATGTTTCTTTAAATCCAAACCCTTGATCCAACGTCAAGTGGTCTTAGGTATTAAAACACTTTAATAATATGAGAGAAATTGTACGCCACGAGCCTTTAGTGGTAGAAAGGGGGATTACGAGCTCTCGTTATTCGCTCCGATTATTCCGTCGCAAGACATTCGGCTTGTTGGTTCGGAATAAACTATCCATAGTATTTAGTGCAATTCGACTCCTAAAGAAAGATAATAAAATTTAATTCCTTTTCCTCCTTTAGCAAGTAAATTCATTAGGCATAGACATACTTTCGCGCGTGACAACTTAGAAGGTTCCCATCGAATACGATGGATGTAGGGGGTGCTAATACCTTCCCCCTGCATAACCGACTTCCGAACCTAGGCAATGGTTACGATGACCTGGTCTTTATCCTTTCTTCCTGGGTTTTATCTATATTTTCTCTTTCCCTCTTTGGGAATAAATCAAAATTAGGTGGCGACTCTAAAGTCGGCCCAGCCGCGACCGCATTCGCGAGGATCGTATTTTTTGAGGTACGACATCTGGCGACTCTGCTGGGGACTGGTTCACCCCTATGCAAGTCAAGCCTAATCTAGGTTGCTTCACGCTTGTTTGTATGCTTACCTTTATGTCTTACTTGTTTATGTTTTACCGCTTCCTTTATCGCTTTCCATATTATACCTTGTGGTTCTTGGATCGATATTTTGGGCCTGAGCGAAAGGCTTTATACCCGGGCTTTCGAGTGCAAACATAAGTTAGCGAGGTTGTGTAGTATGGGCTCCTGAGAGAACCACTCTCATGGGTTGTCGATACGAAAACCTCACTTGGAGTAGATTCTAATGAGAATACTGACAACCGCCAAGTCCTTGGCGTGTGTGCTCAGTTGTTTGCATTAGGGTCATCAACTCTGAGGACCTTTAGAACCTTTTGGTTAAAACATCGGTTGATGGTTGCGTAGTATGGGGCACCAGGGTTCGCCCTCGCGTGGCTCGATACGAGAACCTCACTTGGAATAGACTTACTCAATGGAGTTGATTGACTGTCAAGAATATATAAAACGGACACGTGCATCAAACAATTGAGAAAGGTCCATAACTCTGAGACTTTGTTTTAAACCCCGTGTCGATGATCGCTTAGTATGGGGCACCGAGAGACTTCCTTCTCGCGTGGCTCGATACGAAGATCTCACCCAAAGGAGATTCATATGGTGGAATCAATCAACTGTCATGCTTATGGCATGTGTGATGAACAACCATAGGGATCGTTAACTTTGGGATTCCTTTAAACTTTATAACCTACCCGGCAAGATCCTTGTGAGGAAAGCAATCCGAATATCTTCCATTCGTACCTTGGACTTATGATTCCATGACTTTATGTTTAACATCTTTTCGCATTTTTTTTGCATATCATTGCATTCATTTTGCATTTATAGTCGCTCATATTCATCTGTTCTCGTCTCCAGAGTTGTTGAGTACCCGTCAAGCTGATTCCTCCACGCAGATACAGAACTAGGGCCCACGAAAGAAGAAGAATGGCCGAACAAGAAGAACACAATAAGCGAGTCAGGGAAGACATCGATGACCTGAAGAGCAGTGTGAGCAAGATTAAGGATATGCTCCAAATCTTGGCTACTAAGGACACTCCAGCTCAGAAGACTGTCACCTCTGAAGACAGTAGTTTCGTCATTAACGCAGAGTCTTCAAGACCTGCTAGCACATGGCCAGAATTTGGATTGCCACCGGGTTATACTCCGCCATTTGTGACTACTCAGATGACTGGTACATCCACTTTTTTCGAACCTGGAGTGTTCACTGACTCTCAACCTAATGTGCATACTGTTGCCCAAACTGCTTATGTGAATCCTCCCTTCACGCATAATCCACCATCATCGGTACAAGGTGAGGCTGGGAATTTTGAGGATGTTAGGGAACAATGTATGACTCTGGAAAAGAGGATAAGAGTTGTTGAAGGATTTGATGTCTTCAACGCTGCTGCATCAGACATGTGCTTGGTTTCGAATTTAGTTATGCCAAACAAGTTCAAAATGCCAATATTTGAAAAATACAAGGGAGACACTTGTCCAAAGAGCCACATGATCATGTACTGCCGCAAAATGGCCGCTCATGCTGACAAAGACAAACTGCTCATCCATTGCTTCCAAGATAGTTTGAGTGGAGCATCTTTGAAATGGTATATGGGACTCGAGAAAAGTCGTATCCAATGCTGGTAGGATTTGCTTGATGCATTCCTAAAACAATACAAATACAATCTGGACATGGCACCTGACCGCCGTCAGCTTCAAAACATGTCTCAGAAAGAAAAGGAATCGTTCAAGGAGTATGCTCAGCGCTGGAGAGAGCTAGCTGCTCAGGTTGAGCCTCCCTTGGCAGAGAAAGAGCTGACTGGTCTGTTCATGGACACTCTTCAACCTCTTTACTGGGAAAGGATGATTGGCAGTGAATCATCTAGTTTTGCTGACCTAGTCACTATTGGAGAACGACTAGAGGAAGGAATTAGAAAGGGCAAGTTTGGAAGTGCCGAAGCTTCTAATGCTGCGAAAAGGTCCTCCGGGAACTTTCAGAAGAAGAAAGAGGGTGATACTCATGTTGTCAACACTGAAAGAAGACCCTACTACAGACAACAACAATATGGTGAAACCCAAGTAGCCGCAATTGCTCCTATGGTTAATGCTCCACTAGCTCGAGCTCCTCCACAAAGGAATGTGGGTCAGAATCAGACTCGCACTCCCCGGCCCAGGGCTCCTATTGATCCTATTCCCATGAAATATGCTGAGGTTTTCCCTGAACTGTGCAAAAAAGGTCTTGTTACTACTAGACCTCTCAATCCTCCAAATCCTCTTCCACCTGGATTTAGGACCGATCTTCATTGCCCATTCCATGAAGGAGCTGCAGGTCATGATATTGAGAACTGTTATGCTTTCCAAGCTCGAGTTCAAGACTTGGTCAGGGGAGACTTGCTCACCTTTACACCGAGGAAGGTTCCCAGGGTTGAAATAGATCCCATGCCAAAGCAAAGTGGCTGAAGATTTGGTCGAAGAATCGCAAGTTACTACCTAAAGCCAGTGGATCAGACGGGAAAGCTCATCCTTGCTACTGATTAGACACTAGGCCTTGTTTCTCTTCAATTTTTAATTTTCCTTGTTTGTATTATGTGTGCTTGTTTAAAGACTTTGTTTGTTCTTTAATGTTAATGTTAATGAAATGAGCATCGCATGTTTTGAATCAATTCATTCACCTTCATATTTATGCGTATTCGTGCTTTTCATTTTCAAATTTTCCAAAAAAATATATATGCCACTGTTTCTCTCATTCATCTGTTGTTTAAGCAATGATTAGAGGGAGGATGACGAGAAATACCCAAATTGTTGAATGGTATGCTTTCGAAATAAAACATTGCTGATGATATACAGGCATTGTTTCAACTCCCAAACACTGGAGAAATAAGGAAGTTAATCCCTTGTCAACCCTTTTGAGCCTTGAAGTTGGAGTTTCTTTCTACACGAAAAAACCCATAATTTTAACCCGGGGCAGGGTAGTTCTCAATTAATTCAAATATGCATTCAATTTCAGGAATATTATTCATTGCACCTTTCAATAAGGATTTCAAGTCCAAGTTTTTCTTCGCACAATTGTCGAGGAAATTGATGGCAGTCATTGTCCAAATCAAAAATGAAAAGCCGCTAAGTCAATACCCAAAAGGCGACTTAGGCAAAGTAAAAGCATCCCGGTGGACTGAAAATTTCAAAGATACAGTCCAGGCAAAAGTTAGGGATAATAAGAAATTCAAATCATGAGAGGTCACCAGAAATCCTCAACAAACACAAAGATGGGATGATCCAAAATCCTCATCAAATAAACCAACAGATATTGGGAAATAAGCAATGACTGCTATCCAATAATCCTTTGTCTTTTAAGCCATCCTCATTGGTGCAACCTCAAATAACCTCAATGTATAGGTTGAATTAATTGAGCGTAGGACTGAAGATCACCATGAAGTATGGGTTGGGTAAAAATTAAATTTTGAGCCTTATATCCTTTGTTTCATAAACCGTGAACCAAGCCACGTTACAACCATTTAAAGACCTAATTGAAGCTAGGTTTGTTTTGAAAGCATATCGCTGCAAGGTTGCGTAAGCTGACTCCCCATGAGATTTACCAATCATTTGCTTTGGTATCATACCTCTTTTATATTTTTCAATTTGCATTATCTTTCACTTTGCACTTTGCATGACTTAATAAACAGTGCATTCTTTGCCAGTATTTCATTTTCTTTACACCAATATCATTCCAATAATGATTTTTGATTTCAAAATTTGTGCTTGAGCATTGCATTAAAATTAACATTTTTTGAATGAATGTTTTATTTGCAAGTAAGCACTCATCATCAAGGAATTCTAAACTATTGAGAAACTTGACCGGTGATCTTATCAGGGGCACCTTGCAGTCCAAGATCTTGTTACTCAGAAGAATTTCTCTTTCTGGACTCGGGCTGGGGCAAAAATTTCAAGCGACCAGTCAAGCAGTCACTTCAGAATCATTCAGCATGGGGCAGTCTACTTTGAGCGACCCCCAAGCAAAGCTTATCACTCCTTCCTAAAAGATCAGCATCTTGATACTTCATACAAGAATGGTTGAAGTTGTGTTCAAGACATCTTTCAAAGGTTGTAGTTGGCAAAAGTTCACTGTGTTGTGGAATCAGTTTCTTCAGCCGCACTGTTCCAAAAGAGTCTTATCCTGTGGTCTCAAAATTTGCATTGCAATCATTGCACCATTTGCATCATACAAATTCATATCAAGCATAGCACGAAGTTTACTTCATGTTCATATGCATTTCCCGAGGTCTTGTCATCTTACCTTGTGGTCAGAATCCAATTTTGTTTGGCACCCTTAAAGTCCAATTTCCATTGGCAATCACCAAAAGTCAAAATTCAACTTACTTGGCATCTGTCAAGGCGGTCATGTTTGTTACTCTGTCTTTCATCCAATGTTATTCTTGGATCCAGATTTCTCTCTCCGGTTGTTCCCATTGAGAAATTCTTTTTTCTCCAGATTTCTCACTCTGGTTGTTCCCATTGAGAAATTCCTATATTTCTTCAAATTTCTCACTCTGGTTGTTCCCTTTGAGAAATTCTTCTTCTTCTAATTTCTCTCTCCGGTTGTTCCCATTGAGAAATTCTTATTTCATTCAACTGCCTCAATCCGGTTTTTCCCATTGAGAAGCTATTTGTTTCCTTCAAAGTTCTCACTTCGATTAATCCCATTGAGAAGTTCTTATTTCTATTAACTTTCTCACTCTGGTTATTCCCATTGAGAAGTTATTTGTTTCTTTCTAATTTCTCTCTCCGGTTGTTCCCATTGAGAAATTCTTATTTCCTTCGACTGTCTCAATCCGGTTTTTCCCATTGAGAAGCTTTTTGTTTCCTTCGAAGTTCTCACTCCGGTTAATCCCTTTTGAGAAATTTCAAAGTGCGTTCTTCTAACAACCGTATTAAGGGTTTTTATCCCAATCTCTCTCTCCGGTTCATCCCATTGAGAAATTCGGAGAGAATCTCTATTTCAAGTTGGAAAGTTTGATGTTTCCCGTGGCATACCTTCATAATTTGGTCTCATTTCACGTCTAGTACTCTTCTAAATATTTCAGGCGTTGATTTCCAAATTTGATGTTTGTGCATCCATAGACTTTTTTGGATGTACCTTTTCTCGTGGTTTATTTCTCTCATCTCAGGTATTTATGATTACTCTCTGTTACCCAGACAGATTTTCATAAATATTTTGTTTTTCCAACCAGTTTCTTACCCTATCATTTTTATTGTTTTCTCTTCATTCAATCATTTCATCATCCTGGCAGACTTTATGTCATCATATTTCATATCGCATTCAAACATGCATTAGATCCCCAGCGATTGCATCCATACATGCATCTCATGTTTCAACATGACATTGCATTTTGCATTGGACAAATTTTTGGGTATTCTTGTATCTAATTGACTTTTACCCTAGAATTGCGTTTCTTTGGTTCAAGACAATTAGATAGGGGCATCTGTCATACCTCAAATTTGTCCTACTTTTTTTTCTCATTTTTTTTATTCTAGCATTTTCAACATCTTTGCACCATATCATTAGCATATCATTGTGCATTCGAAAAATTCGAAGATATGTTTGCCTTGTTACCTTTTCTTATTGTCTAGTCAGGTGTTAATAGAATTCAGAGTTCATCCAGAGTCATTGTTGCTTTAGTTTGAGGGATTCAAGATGGCTCTATTCATTCCAAATATTCAAAATGTTTTTTGTTTCTCAAGTTTAACTCCTAGTTTTAAGGCATTTGTATTTTGGTTATGTTTTTTAAGAAGACTCAAATTTGGGTTTTTGGCACATGATTTTTTATATAATGCTCATGTCCGATCATGTCAAAATTGATTTGTATAAAGTCCCTTGTGGTGCTAAGGTCAAGTGCAAGTGGTTGCCGTTTTTGTCCACAAACAAGTTCACAATCTGTACCTTCAAATTCAATGTTAGTGCAGTTGGAATTGAAAGAATAAATATATCCAAGGACATGATTTCAAGGGTGTTTATTGTGTTTCAAGTTGTTGTTTTTTGCTGATAGTTTCAAGTTTATTTCAAGTGTGGTTGCAATATTTGGTTTCCATTTGTATTCCATTTTAGTTCGAAGAAATAAAAAGGTAGGAATTACCAAGAGTTGGTAAATTCCAAGGATATAGTTAGTAAAAGTTTGAGAAGCATTGTTCAAATGAGTTGAGAGGCAAAAGACGGTACATTTCATTACTTGGGTTCAAAAGTGAAAATAATACAAAGCGTTGCAACAATTGTGGTACTAAGTATCAATCACTCCTGGATCTCCATACAGCCATTCACTCCAAGTTCATTCATAATGTGGTGGAAGACTTCACCAAGCAAAGTTGAAGAAAAGTGTGGCTGAGAAAGCTGCAATTTCCAGCTCCCGATAAGACTGCAACCAGCTGCACAAAGCTTTCCATAACATGTATACCAAACTCCATCCTCAATACACAAAGGGCTTCTCCTTCAGATTTGTGCTCCAATAGCTCCAAAGGTATGTACATGAAAGGAAAAGAAATAATGTCAATATTTGTGAAGTCAAAGAAAAGTGTAGCCATCCAGGAATACCGCACGCAACCAATTATGGTACAAATCGAGGGAATCAAAAGGTTGGACACAAGCATCAATATCAAAACTCAAAGAAAGTAATCCAGTGGTCTTAAAGGTCGTGCATCATGTAAAGGATCAGAGAGAGACATCCAAATTACAGGTCACTACAGTAAATTTGTTTGCATCATATACGACCAATTCAAAGGGTTCATCCTCAATACCTCTTTATCAATTACAGTTCATATCAGAATTGATTCAAACACATCAAGATGCAATACTTGTTACACTAAGCTCTAAAAAAAACAGTTAAAAGAGCATCACAAAACCAGTTTCCATGAATAGATATGTCGTTTTGAACCATAACGATCATAGTAAGAAAGGAGTTGCAGAGTTGAATAAATTCATAAAAAAATCTCACGCATTTACAGATTATTGTTTGTCCATCCTGTCTTCAAGCCATCGGTTCCAGAAACTCAGTAGCATCAAGAGCCATAACCAAAGTCACAATTTCGAATCCAATTCCTATAATTCGCACAGGCAATTAGAGTTGACCTAGGTATCTTGTAGCACGATGCTCTCAGGATGAGAAGTAGCAGTTCATTGGTATTCGCTAGGGTGAGGCACAATGGTACAATCTTTGGCATTTTCATTCCCATCCATTTCTTGCCTGCAAATGACATCCATATGGTGAGATAGGAACTTCTTAAGTGCTATATCAGAAATAAGATGAAGAATAGCTTACAAACATTGTAGGAATCACAAAAATGAGTAAGAGTAGCTTGAAGTTCAAACACATCATCAGCAGGGTACAAGTGTCGTGTTCATTGAGGTAAACCAATTCGCAACCCCAAGCATGACAACACCGATTTTCCTTCACCTGTTGTTCGTGAATTTATGCTACCAAAGAGAGCCCATTCTTCATATTGTTGGTGCCGAGATCACATGAAATTGTACAAACAATGATAAGAGTTTAGAATCTGTGGTGCTGTTATAAGGATCAAAATAAAAATCATAAAGGTGAGAGTTATACCAGGGATGAATTCAAACTCTAAAGTCCTAATAGGAGGCCAAGAGGTAAGTAATGCCAACTTAAGCCAATATGGTTAGAGCAATCCTCTCTGAGATTCATTTTTGTTCTACTCGCAAAAGAAGAAGTTTGAGACTACAAGGATTAGCCGATATCAAGAATAAAGCTGCAAAATGGCCTGCAACCAAAATAGAGAGTGATTAGCCTCATAGCAGTAAAAAGGAACAAATCTGGTATCAGTAAAACCACCAAGCTGTTAGTAAAAATTCAGTGGGACCACATTGTTTCGAAAAGAGGTCACATCACTACAGACAAAAAAGAATTGCAAAATGGTGCAAGGACCACAAAATCCCTCTCGAATATTCTCTTCTAACGGTTTTGAAGATTTACACAGCTCATTCACACGATTTCCTCACAACAAAATCCTTCAATTTCACATGTTCTAGGCCCTATTATAAATGCCAATCATTGGCAATCAGAAGGAGAAGAGAAAAAAAACTGATTGAGAATGAAAAATGCAAGACGAAAAGCTTCAACTTTCCTTTTCAGGCTATAGCCAAATCATGAACACAGATCCAAATATCTGATCCTAAAAAAAATACAATAAACATTCAGTCTTCATCATTCCTATTCACACCTTTCCTTGTTCTCGAAAATCCACCGCTCAAAAAAACCTTGGCCGCACACAAAGAGAAGGAGAAAAACACTCTGAACAAAACCCTAATCAAAAGCAAGCTCACACTCAAAACTTACCAAAATCAAAGATAAACACAAAGCTTGTTAAAATCCCGAGCAAATCGCCATCTCCGCCGTGAGGAATCCGTGTGAGAGACCGTGAGCCTGAAGCGAGTTCGAGAGAGTTTGAATCGCACAAGCAGAGAGTACGGGTGAGAGCGAGTAGAGTGAGAGAGCGAAACCGATTCGCGTACACCACGGAAATCAACCCCAACCGCCGCAAGACGCTGTGTGAACGGCGAAGCAACCCGAAGCCACCGTGAGATATTCGAAGCTTCTCCTTGTTGGTAATCTCAAATCTATGTTGCAATTCTCTTTTTGAACTCGTATAATAATCTCCATGAACATATTTGAATTTGTGGGTTTAGGGTTTTCAATTGGGGATAGGGTTTGGTTGCTTTGATTACTGATTTTTGAGTTTGTGTGGGTTAGTGTTCATTTGATCTGAGATTATAGATTTTTGTTAGTGCAAGGATGATGTATCTTTTGGAAATGATGATATCTGAGCATACATGTTTTTTTTAGCGTTTTATCTCGTTGATATTAAATGAGGAACATAGTGTTATAACTTTTCTTGTTTCAATATATAAAAATGAGTCGTTTCCTTTAGGTGTTTATTTTAACATTTTAATACTGCACTTTCCAATGCTGGTAAAACACTGCCCGATGTTTCCTTGTTTCACTCATATGTGTTTTGATTGGTGTAGGCTGATGTGTCATGTACCTAGGGTTTAGTTTTTTTTTTAGAAATATTGATGTTGAATCTTGGGCCATGGGGTGAACCGGGTCCTTGGTGATCTGAATCCAGTCCGTAGGAGGCTGGGGATTATTGGCCCATTTTTTTGTTTTATTCTTTCTTTTAGACAGATCCTGATTATAGTGCTTCCCCCTTTATTTTTTTATTTATTTTATTTGTCCATAAATTTCTAATTTGTTTCTGAATTTAATTTTTAGATTTAATTTCATTTGGATTTATCTTAAAATTACTCTTTTTTGGGTCAATGAAATAATTATGACCTTTTGATATTCGATTCTAAATCGGCGTTATCAAGGTTGTTATGAGGCTATTTTCAATTTTATTCTTCATTATTATTTAATTGATTATTCGATTTATTCGGTTAATGATAAAAATGAGATATTCGATTATTTAATCGACGTTATCCATTAAATTGAGACCGATTCATTATTTTTATCCGTTATTTTATATTTATTATTTTAGGGCCTATGATAAAAATACGGTTTATCGATATTCCGTTAAGCGATGTTGTCTAAACCGATTTGAGGCCATTTTTCTATTTCCTATTTATTTATCGATTTATCGATTTATTTCACATTTTTGTTTGGTCTATGATATTACTATCCGATTTGTGACATTCCACTTTGCGACGTTGTCCAAATTGATATGAGACCGTTTTCTATCATTTCTTATGGTTTCTAATTATTTTAGATCCATTGACATTATCGACTTTATTATTTATTCGGCCAATGATAAATGGTGATATTCGATTTCTAATAAATCGACGTTATCCCCTAATTTGAGGCCACACTTTTATTTTTCTTATTATTTCTCATTATCTCAATTTATTTTATTCCGGCCGATGAATAAATATTTAAATATTCGATTTCAAATAAATCGACGTTATTTAAATTAAATATGAGGCCAAACTATTATTTTATTACTATTTCGACTTTATTTGATTTTTTATGGTCGATGATATAACAAATGATCTAAATGTTCGATTTCGACAAATTGGTGTCATTTAGATCAATATGAGACAAATTCTATTCTTTTATCGTATTTCTTTTATTTAAATAATTATTTGATTATAAAGTAACGCTCAACTTCTCATAGAATGATTCTAAATTTGAATCGATTCTAAGACAGTTAAGAGCTAAATTTCGACGCTTTCGGTTTAATTCGAGCTCCAACGACTCCACCTTAGCATAGTATTAGGAATCGTTCTTGCGTAACCATTTAACCCTTAATCTCCATTTCGCACTCACCCTTCGCGATCGCTTTATGCCTCGCAATCGACCTACCAAAATGTTTCTTTAAATCCAAACCCTTGATCCAACGTCAAGTGGTCTTAGGTATTAAAACACTTTAATAATATGAGAGAAATTGTACACCACGAGCCTTAAGTGGTAGAAATGGGGGATTATGAGCTCTCGTTATTCGCTCTGATTATTCCGTCGCAAGCCACTCGGCTTTTTGGTTCGGAATAAACTATTCATAGTCTTTAGTGCAATTCGACTCCTAAAGAAAGATAATAAAATTTAATTCCTTTTCCTCCTTTAGCAAGTAAATTCATTAGGCATAGACATACTTTCGCGCGTGACAACTTAGAAGGTTCTCGTCGAATACGATGGATGTAGGGGGTGTTAATACCTTCCCCCTGCATAACCGACTTCCGAACCTAGGCAATGGTTACGATGACCTGGTCTTTATCCTTTCTTCCCGGGTTTTATCTATATTTTCTCTTTCCCTCTTTGGGAATAAATCAAAATTAGGTGGCGATTCTAAAGTCGGCCCAGCCGCGACCGCATTCGCGAGGATCGTATTTTTCGAGGTACGACAGAGAGAATCAGTCACTGGGCCAACTGGATGCTCTGTGATGGTCCTGATAAGAATGTTCCTGGTGGCAATGGCATTTGTCAACTTCTTATGCTTGTCTTGGTCCTTTGATCTCTTCAACCCCGCCCGGAGTTTCAACTCAGAGATTTCTTTATGTGCTGCTAACAAGGCTTCCTGATTCTTCTTCTTGTTAGCTTCCAGCTGCTCTATCTTAGCCTAGGTCCTCTGATCTTCCTGTGAACGAGCCTCAGTGATTCTGATCCATCTAGCCTGACTCTCCTCCAAGTAGTGCTTAGCTCTGGCCTTCTGAATCTTGGCTTCCTTGCAAGCATTCTTCAATACAAACTCCCCTGCTCTAACTCTTCTGATGTAATCATTTGTCTTCTCAATCTTGGCCATATGCTCGATCCGGAGCTTCTCTAACCTTTCATTGTCCAGACGACTATCATTCCTCTCCCAGAGGGTCTTCTTCAGAGCTTCAGAAAGCTGAGTATTCCTTTCCTTCAACTTCTCAAACTCTTCTAAACTGACTATAGTTATAGGCTCTACTGCTGATGGTCCAGGCACATCCTCCAGGGTGAATGGCTTGCTGGTGATCTATCCCCTGATACGAGACCAATCAATATACTGAGCTGAAGCTATGTTGTTACACTTGCCAAGAATGGCAGTCCCTTTTGTCTGAATATTATCCCAAGCCCAAGCTGCTTGTCAGGCAATGGCATGGTTATGCTGAATGTCACAGTAAAGGGTTTCTGACAAGTCCTGCTCTCTCGGTGGATGTACCAAGGCATACCCTAACTGCCTTTTGAACATCAAAGGATTGTAGTTGATGCAACCCTTTACTCCAATCAGAGGTACATTGGAGTACTGCCCACAGTTGGTGATTATGTCTCTACCCTTGGTGCTCTGAGTGCACCATCTGATGTCTTCTGATGTAAGGGCAATCATTCTCTTAGCCCAGTTTCTTGACTGATGAGGATTCAAGAAAGCTTCTGACATTGGAGACTGTCTCAACAACCAGCAGTAGAAGAGAGGTGCACAACATCTGACTAATCTTCCCCTCTGTTTCTCATTCCATTGATGCACTGAGTAATAGAAATCCCCTAGCAAGGTAGGAACTGGATTCTTCAGCAAGAAAATATGGATATCACTCTTGCTTACAAACTTAGGCTCGTCTGCAAACAAGATGATACCATATATGCTAAGGGCTAGGAGAGCACAAACAGTTTCCCACTTCCCTGTTGCAGCATGAATGGTGGCCTGAGTAACCAAGAAGTCCAAATGGAGGCCTGGGATTCCAGCCTTAGTAGTCATATTCTGATCAATGATGGTGGTTTCCAAGTACAGAGCCTTAGCTATATGTTCATTCCTGGGAGCAGTCATCTCAGGGTTGAAAGGAATCCCTCTCCTAACAGGGACACCCAACAACATGGAAAACTCCTCTAACAAAGGGCCTAGCTGAAAGCCTGGAAAGGTAAAACATCTGAGTGGAGGGTCATAGAACTGAAGGCAAGTGTGGATCATACTCCTCTGGGATGCATCCAGGTCCATGATCATGTCCATAATGCCACCATAATGTTCCCTGAATAAAGGGACATGATCAGGAGTGATGAGTGTCTGAATCTGTCTGATGCCTGCCAGAGTGGGCTCAAAGAAATGGTAAGTAATGTTGCTCTTCCTGGATGGGTCCATACTGATAATGGATGTTGATGAAGAAGACAACTAAAGAGAAATGCTGATGAAAACAACTGAGGGAAACTGATGAAGATAATTGGAGAAGATATCAGCTGAAGAAGATCTCTAATGAAGATAACTGATGAAGATGGCTGATGCAGATAACTGAAGGAAACTGAGCAGTAGAACAGGTCAAAACCAAACCAAAGAAGATGGATACCCTGTAAAACAAATAGAAAAATGTTAAAATGATGCAAAATGATGTATGCAGAATGATATGCAAGGGTTTGTGATCAAGTGCTGGATCTGTTATCTGCCTTGATAGGTTCCATGTGTGTTCATAAGTCCAGATGAAGGCTTAGAGAATCAGTAACCAGGTGGGGGACTCAAATAAAGAGTCACAAGCCTAGGGTTTCACAATAATAGTCTAAAATGATGTGACCTTAACAATATTAGTAATAGGGTATGATGAGGCCAAGGGTTCCTGCAAACCTGTAAAGATCCCAACCCCTTCACATGTATTGTTCTAGAACAAGGATCCTCAGACTTGGATCAGTTATGAGAAGTGTAAACACTTCTAACCCGGAGGTACAATGTTTACAATAATCATAAAGGATCCTCCTCTAATTCACCTCAGATGCTGAAGGTCATAAAAAGGTCATCTAGACTTAGCAGGCTTCCCAGATAGCCCTTGTACTACAGGAAATCTGTAGCACATAGTTCTCAAGAAGAAACCCATGTCTGAACCATGTTTCATATTCCCGCACCAGACCGAAATGGAATGGGGAAGAATATGAAGTCACTCTATCCTATATGTCACTCAGGCTCCCGATATGGAACCTTACTCACTGAATATCCCTCCCACCAAGGAAAACAACAGATCCAGCACAGGTGATATGATGACAGTAATGAAATGCATAAAAACAGTAAATGAAAGCAATAAATAAAGCTGTACAGAAAGCAATAAATAAAGCAATAAACAAAAGCACATGTAGCACATCACACCCCCATAAACACAAATCAAACAAGCGCTTGGAGAAACCCACAAAAAGAACCAAAAGCCCTGGTTGCAAGATAAGTCCCCAGCAGAGTCGCCAAGCTGTCGCTCCCGAAGATTTGCATCCTGGTGCAGACGCAACTGTCGGTGAAAAGAGAAAAGGAATGAAGAAGTGAATAGAGTCGCCAGCTAGGCATTTTTATCCCGAAGGAAAGGTAATGTTGCATAAACCTGGAAAGAGATGGATAAGACGGTTGCGAACCAGAGAAACTGAGAAAGGGGGTTGGTTACAACCTAGGAAGGTATTAGCACCCAGATTGTCCGTCGTACTCGACGGGATCCATGCTTACAAGATTGTGTTTAAAGGGGTAAGTGTATGTGATATCTGTGTGAAAAAGCTAGGAATGAATGTACAGGTGTCAGTGCAAAAGGGTGAATGCTCAGGAACTGAGGTTTAGAAAAGAATGTTGAAAGAGGGGGAAGACACAGAGACTTTTGTTCGATAACAGTTAAGTTATGCCTACGTATCCTCTCGTGCAATGAGGAAGTCAGAACACTGTAGTTCGACTCAAAGAGACTGAAAGATAAATTGAATGTGAACTGCTTACTTGCCTATGCTCAAGTGTATGACTCGTCTGGCTCGAGTGCTAACTGTCTTGCATTAGACGAAAGAAGCAAGTTCCCGTTTGTGAATGAGTGTGATGAGAAACGAATCCCGAAGGAGAGGATTATTGTTTGTTTTTGGTGTTTTCAGTTTTGTTATTGTTTTTTGTGTTTTGCATAAGTTAATGAGCTTAAGCCTAAATCAAGGGCTTGTAAACTCATTATATCCTCCCTGATTAGGGATAATGAGCCTACTTAAGTATGAGATAAGCATCTCAACTTAATTACCGTGATGACGTAGGATTAATATCATTAACCTACTTGTGATTAATTAGATGTTTTTGGGTTTTTGTTTAGTGTTAAGTAATGAGTTTAATCTCTAATCACAGATTAATGAACTCATTACACCATCCTAATAGAAGGATAATAGATGAGAACATTTAAGCGGAGGAAGATACCTCAACTTAATCCATGGTTAGGGAATAAATTCATTATATAACAAGCCTTTATTAAGTGGATATTAATTAAGGGATGAGATTAAGAAGTGAATTTTATGTTTGTAAGACAACTTGAGGGGGACTTGTCCATTAAACACGAGGGTTAGTCCCTCTTAACCATAAGGAAGAGATAGAACCCTAATGTAAGGCCCAAGTTGCAAGATAAAGTCTTGGTGATTATTAATGTGATTTGATTAAGAGGTTTAAACAAATTAAAGGTTTAACACTTAGGATTAAAGTTATACACTCCATCCTAAGAGAAGGATGCAGGCATAACCCTAATTCCAAAGTCCTAAAACTTTAAGAGTTTAGTCTCTGATTATTGAGATGAGAAGAGAGACTCAAGGAGACTCAAAGGTAAAAAACTAAGGGGGAATAAACACAACCCTAAAAGTTATCATGATATGATATCCTATGGTTTGTTAGGCCAAAAAGAGAATATCCCCAAGGAAGCCACCAATGGAAGAAGCAGATGAAAGAAGGATGAGAAAGAAGAACAAGTTACTTACTTCATTGAAGAAGATAAGTAACTTGAAGGAAGAAAGTGAGAGAGGGAACATAAGTGACTCAAATTCACTTCAAAGACAATTTAAAATGCACATGAATGAGATAAGAAGGAGTGAGAAGTGAAGGCAAATCCACCTCTCACAATGACTTACCAAAAGTTCCTGAAATGGTTAGTATGAATGCATAAGGTATAAAGTATAAAGAAATGAATTGAAATGGGATGAAATGAGATGTAGATACCAAAGTCATAAGTGATTATGCATGAAAATGACATATGAGATGATGCAATGTCATACAATGTGCATATGAATGATCATTAAAGGATGGGATGCCATGAAAGCATGCTTGGAAGCTTGAAAACACATAGATGTTTATGAGATGAAATGAATGCAAAGCATAGCAAATGAATGAAGAAATGATCAAGAAATGTTTAAACATGTCTTAAGATGTCTAAGATGTCATACAAAAGAATGGAATGGCATGGAAAGTTCATGTGATGATGAATATGCAAGATGGATGCAAATGAGCAAGAGAAATTAGGGTTTTATGGACATGTGAGATGCAAATGACCAAAACAGAAGCAATCAACATGATAAAAAATTGAAATCAAACTCAAACAAACCCTAATCTCATACTAGTTCACACCCCAAAGGAGAAGGTCAGAAGCGTATCCTATTGCAAGTTATAATTTTTCTAAGTTTACTAGGGTTTTTGGGTGATTCAAAAGGAAAAATGCAATTCAAATTGAAAATGCAAGATAAATTCATGAGGAAAATAACCATGAAACTACATGCAATGTGTGAAACAATGCAAAAACAATCAAGTTCAAACTCTTCTTGGTTAGGCAGAAATGATTTTTCAAATTTAGGGTTAAAAATTGTGATTTTAATGAACCCTAATTCAAAGAAAATTGGGAAACTATGATCAAACCTAAAAATAAATTTGTATGAAGAGTTTGAAAATGTTTCTAAATGCATTGGGATGGTTCATGATTTTTTTGGTGATTTTTTGAAACCTAAATGCATTTTTAATTAATTAAACTACTTTAATTAATTAAAAATAACATTTAAATATTTTAAAAATACTTTTTATATGCAAAAAATAAAATAAAAATCATTTTCAGATTGAGAAAAATATTTGAAATCAGAATGCAAAGTTTCATATTTTTTGAATAAGTTTTGCTATTTTAAATAAAATGAGAAAGAAAATGCAAAGAAAATGAAATAAAAATAAAATAAAATGGAAGTATGCAGATCCAAAGGCCAGGATTCAAACTGGGGAGGGAAATGTTGACTGGCGCGCTATCCAAAGGCTGAGGTTTAATTTGGGATTTTTAAATTAATTAAACCTAATTAAAACTAATTAATTAAAATTAGGGTTAATGGATCAATATGGGTCGTCCACACGCGCGGGTAAAAACAATCTAACGGTCCTAATTTAAATCTGGCTAATTAATGGGGATTAGCCCTAATTAAACACAAGTGGCCGGAGAAGAACTCTGGTCGTCTTCTCCAGCGTGTCTCTCACCTGAGTTTGCTCAAAACACCACCCCAAGCCCCCCAAAATCTCCAGAATGAATCAACCAACATCCCTAAATAAGAATCTAACCCCAAAATTCATTTATCATGCACCAAAATCAAGAATCGAACAAGAACATAAAAACGGATAAAATTTCAAAACAAGCATACACACTCATCTCTCAACCATTTTTCATTATTCAAAGCTCATTGTAATCAGGACAACATGTTCTTTCATATTGCAACATAAAAGACAAGTTCTGGAAAAATGATTTGAGATGACTACCTAAGATGATGAACTGCAAATATGGACTTTCAGAGCTTCTCCTTTGTGCAATCCAACCCCTTTGAGTCCCCTGAGGCTAATGAGAAGCTTTGCAAGCGTTTAAAAGGCCTCCTTTGTGAGTTTCAGCTCTGAGAGGTGAGAAATCGTGTTTATGATTCAGAGGCTTTTTGGGCAAAATGAAGGGTGGTTTGTGTTCCTTATGACATGAGTGATTGAATGGTGAAGGAAGTTTTGAGTTTGAATGGTTATGCTGAGAGATTTGAAGAGAGGAAGTTTTTGCAAGTTTTTGTGATTCTGACCTTAGGGTTGCATTCAGGCTTGCTTGTTATGTGTTTTGTGATCCATGATGTTTGTATAAACCAAAGGGATTGCTCAGAAAAGTGGGTGGTGGCATAGCTTGATTGGCATGGGCCAAGTTGCAAAAAGTCAAGGTTACGTGTACTTGAAGCATGGCACGGGTCAGAGCTTGTTTGAAGGGGTGTCTGGCCTCAGCTTGCATCAAGGATGGCCTTTGGATCAATGTTATGTATCTAGAAGGCTTGGATGAAGAGTTCTCATGGTTTATGCAAATTTCCCTCTTTGATGTTTCTTGTGATTCAAGTCATGAAATGCTTCAAATCTTGGGCCAATTCTGATCTTTGGAAGCTCCCTTGACATGTTGTAACATATTTGTATACATTAGAAGTCATTTAGAAGCTTGAACATGCCAATATGCAAAATCCCTCTTTGGCATGAAACTTGAAATTATGTGATTTTTGCCAACTTTGAAAAGCCATATCTTGAGTTCTAGGATGAATCAAGACATGTTCTTGTACTTTTTGAAAAGTGAAAGATCTAATCTACAACTTTCATGCCTAAGAATTTTTCATTTGAAGCAATTTTGGTCATGAAAGAGGAGGTTGAAAATCTTTCCCAAAATGGAAAGTTTGCATTTCAAATCATTTCCAAAAATGGCAAGTATGTAATTGGCTCAAAATTCTTCAATCTTGTGAACTTCCCACCACTTATAAGATCAAATAAAGATCATAGAACTTTAATTTGATGAAAATGACCCTTTGGTTCCATTGTTGGGGGCCTCAGATGCCCTGATTTTGACTTAACTTGCTCAAGAAGTTACCCAGTGAATAGATGACTTCAACAATGAATTTATTCATCAAACTTGGTACACATGATCCTTATAAAATATTAAGAACATTAGAAATAAGAATGACCAAAACAATTGGATTTAAGGCCTCTGAAACCTAAACCCTAATTTTGGTCATCTGTGTAGTGAACACCCTAGCTCTGCTTCCATGCCTGTGCCAATTCTTGTAATCCCTTGACTTTCATGAACCTTGGGGAGCATAATATGATCATAGAACACACATGGACCCTCTTGGAAAGCTTTAAGACCTTTGGGATGGCTCAGATGAACTCTTGGATTGCTCATATCACAAACCCTAGATGCAGATGAACTTGAACTATGCAGTGAAGCAAACATGCAATATGAGATAGTATGCTAATGCAAAAATGAAAGATCACAAGCCATGGTGTGATAAAGAGTGAGGGAAAATTTGGGGTGTTTACACACATGCTTCCTCTTGGGCAAAATACAATGATATCATTTATTTCTTCGCAATCTCGTGTAAGTTATTATTGTGCCCCTTTCCCGTTTATTTTGTACGCAACTTATTTTTTTTCCGCCTTTACTTTACAATTTTGCATTGCTAGGAATATCCATAGGAACTAGAAATCGAATCCACTTATATAATCAATAAAAATCATTCTTGCCTACATTTTACACACACGTAAGTCGGTCACTATGTGATCAACGTCTGCACGACCTTACGCGTCTAATTTAATTAACAAGGAACTAAGCTTCGGAATCTAGCATTCTGCGGGTCTTTAATGAACCACACCTGGGCTAGTCCTACGCATAGTGTTTCATTTACTCCTTCGTTATTAAAATACTTTAACCCTAAAACAACTAAAAACAAAATATCCAATTTATTTTATAAAATTAAGTACAAAAGAACAGAGCTCCGAAGTCTAGCACTCCACACGTTCTGGAATGGATCGCTCTTGGGCTAGCCCCACGCGACGAGATTCATTCTCCTTTCATATATCAAAATATATATTAAAATTAATTATGAAAGAACAGAACTCTGGAATCTAGCATTATGCACGTTCTGGAATGGATCGCTCCTGGGCTAGCCCCACACGACGAGATTCATTCGCTCTTTCGTACTACAAACAACCTAAAACTTACCAACCCATTCAAATCATTTTTACAATTAATCAACGGAAGAACTGAACTCTGGAGTCTAGCACTCCACATGTTCTTGAATGCAATCACTCATGGGATAGCCCCACGCGACGTGGTTCATTCGCTCTTTCGTTTAAAACACCTTAACAAAAGTCAAACACTTTTCTCTAAAACGAACATTGTTTAAATCTTTCTATCTCGCAAATAAGCTAGCGCTTCAGCCTCCACCGCGAGTATAAGCCAACGCTTAGCAATAGAATGGGTTTTAAACAATCATTCAATAAAAATCACAAATCGTAGTTGCATGAACTACGAAGCTCTGACTTTCCCATTGCACAAGGTAATACGTAGGCACATGGATTTTAATCCTTCGCGAGCACCCTAATAAAAAAATTAATCATTTCTCTGTCATCTTCATAATAATAATAATTTAAAAACTTTAATTCTTTTAGAACAAACATATTAACAAACATTTAGAAGAAAAAGACATTAATCAAACATTTAATCACATAGTTAGCTAAGAGGTTCCCGTTGAGTACAACGGACGTGAGGGGTGTTAATACCTTCCCCTTGCGTAACCAACTCCCGAACTTAGAATTTGGTTTCATAAACTATTTCTTATCCTATTAGGTTATATCTATATCTCCCTTTTCTCTCGTAGAATAAATAGAATTAGGTGGCGACTCTGTTGTTTTCTTTCCGCGTCCTATCGTGAGGATCATATTTTTCGAGGTACGACATCATGGATTTGCAACAACTGATATATCAACACTTAAATCAATGGTTGTATCCATAATTACTTCACATAGAAGCATTTAAGTTGATGGATCAACAACCAGGTTGAGTTCCAATTCAAAATCAATAACACTCAAGAGTGTGGTTTTTCATTTGAACCAAATAGGAATCAACAACATCAATGCATGTAGTTGTGTTTCCTTTGGCAACCAACAAGGATTCTATTGGAACCAACAACATCAATGCATGTAGTTGTGTTTCCTTTGGCAACCAACAAGGATTCTATTGGAACCAACAACATCACAAAGCATGTGATGTTTTCCTTTTATAGCCAAACATAAAAGAGCTGTTACAGCCTAATTCGGCTACTGAGGAATCTGTTACACAAGGAATAAAATAGTACAACCATGTATTGTCCTTTTCCACAATTCAAAGATAGTGGAGAAGTGGGATAAAACATTATTGCACTGTGTACTATCCTTGCCAATAGTAACATTATCATCTTAACTTCAGAGGCTTCTGATTATAAATCAATGAATGGAGCATGAGTTAGAGACGATGATATTTGGGTTTTCATGAGAACCTAAGTCTTTAGTCTTTAGAACTTGTTCACATAGAACTACGTTCCTCAGGACTTCAGCACTTGTCTTGAAACCCATGGTCTTCATAACTATAAGTCTTAGAGTCTTCAGAACTTTGTTCATATAGAACATTGTATTCAGAGTCTTCAGCACTTGGTTCTTTAAAACCAGTCTTCATAACTTTAAGTCTTAGAGTCTTCAGAACTTTGTTCACATAGAACATTGTCTTCAGAGTCTTCAACACTTAGTTCTTTAGAACCTTAATCTTCAAAACTCGTAAGTCTTCAGAATCTTTCAGGAATTTGGTCTTCAAACGTTAAGTCTTCAGAACTTCAAGTCATCAGAGTCTTCATAACATAGTTCTTTAGAAGATTAGGGGAGTCCCCATGTCGAAGAAACTAGGGGAGGCACCACGTCTTTCCTAGGCACATCTTGAGGATTAGTGCTACTAGATTGCACATTTTAATTACTCGATTGAGGAATCGAACTACTCGATTGAGGATTTTGGTTGTTTGGCTGATTGGTATTTGACGTCATTCTCCTCATATATATTATTTTTGGTCTCTCTTTGTTAGTAATGGTTACTTTACCACTTCTCAAATGCATGCAACAAAGTTTTTACAAGATACAAGACCAATTAATGCAAAATTTCAAAAATTCTACACAATTTGTTTAAGAAACTTAGCACTGCCCCATTGGGCATACCAATTTGTTTACCTTGATGGTAAAAAACCTCTGGTCCTCTAAAACACAAGAATTTCTTAGTTACTTACACGATCGACCAAATTGATCCTTGGACATTGTAACACCCCAAAATTTGCCCTCATATTTAACTACTAACTGGCTTATGTTTCACAGTCATTTACATTAGGTAATGACATTCGTAATCATGCATTCCATTAAGTTTCTAAGATGTGGGATCAATGGCGTCTGAAGTTAGGGTTTCACAATGTACTTATGGTCATGAGATGAACTCAAAGGCTGAACTATGCAACCATCAGGAGAATCATTTTCTTATCATCATCAACGCTAGATCAGGGTTTATCCTTCTAATTAAGTGATCTTCAAGTGATTTCCCCGGAAGGACTTACCATTGATATATCTAATTACTGGAGGAATAAGTTAGAGGCAAGCATTGGTTTGTTTGGTCCAATCCCAAGTGTACTCAAAATCTATGAAAGCCAGGATTATTCTTCTCCAAAATTCACCAGGATCGCGAATCAAAGTTTATTTCTTTGTATTCCTTAGAACATCAGGGTTTTGGTTTATTAGTGGTTGAGCTTGGAAATAGTTTCTTCAATCTGCACTCGTGCTATTAGAACTGGTCTTCAGGGCTATTTTGAGTATTACTCGTCATTGTAAGCTCATCAATGTCAGTATGCATTTCAGGGTGGATTATGGTTTCGCATTCATGGTTGAGTTTATGGACAATCAATGAAAGATAACAGTCGGAGCTCGTGACAAGATAATGTTATTATACTGCAGGGCTTCTCAGGACATAAAGTTGTGGATTTATTAAGAATACACATGGATCATAGGGCCAATTTGAATGCAATATGCAAAACTGCTTCCGATCATTATTTCTCCTATTTCTGATTCATGTCCAAATTTCAGTTCAAGCCCATAATAAAGTCAATTTTCATTTCCTATCCATTTTCAATTTCGAAATTTCGAAAGCGTCCTTCTTGTCTATAATCCATGTCCATTAAGATTCTTATAATAATTTAGTAATTCATTGATCCAAATAAGGCCCATATCTATTCAAATTACCAAATCCAAAATCTCAAGCCCACACCATTTTCTACCAACTTTTGACCTATTATCTGTAAACCACATCATAGACCCACCTTTGTCCTTGTTTGTTTTTGTGCCAAATAAATAATATAATAAAAAAATTTGATTAATAAGAAGGAAAAAAATAATTTTTTTAAACAGTTAGTTTGACACGATTATCAGTTTTTAGCTTGAACTGGTAATGAGGCCAAATGTCCCAGCCATTTTCATTAGTTCCACAATATACATCAAGCCCCAAAAAAAATTTATACTTATATGCAACTCTATCAGATGAGAAAATTCTTTGAAATTTCCTTTAAGTTATATAACAGAATTACTCAAGTAGCATAACAGGAAAAAATCTGAAAAAATCCAATACAAAATTCTTCTAGGGATTATACAACAGTTACATAAAATCAGTCACAAAAAGTGGAAGAAGAGAATTACAAACAAAAATTTCAATTACAAACCTCTAACTGATTCATAACCAATCCTAACAGATACATAGCAAACTCCAACTGATTTTCACGAGGAAATCACCTAATTACCCTCCCGAATTTCAAGATCTTCATCTTCTATAAGAAGATAGCTGCAGCAGAATTCAAGGTCTCCTCATTCTTCCCCATTTTCTGATTTTTCATTCCACACTCTACTTCTAAACTCTTCAACCTCTCCATCTTCAACCTCATTGACTCTCCACACTTCTTCTACTCTTCCTCCATTCTTCTTCTTCTTCCCCATTCTTCTCATCTGCATAACTATATTCCATCCATTCTCTGATTCTCAATCACATTCTCCCCTCTTGAAATTCATTCAATCCCTTCTTCATTGCTTCACCCTTTGTGTCCTTCATCAACATTCTTCATCATCAAACTCTATTGATCCCACTTTCTTCACTCATCATCTTCATGCGTTCATCAATGGCCATACCAACCACATAACGAAAACTTGCATCTTCATAAACAAACCTGCAACCATAAATTTCAGATTCGTATCACAGCAAGAACCTCAAATTTCAGAAGAAGAAAGCATCAAAATCGGTATAATACGCACGAAGCATCACATACCTACTTCTTTCATCCATACCTTCACTCTCCCTTCGAAATCTCCATCAACCTTCAACTCAAATCCTCTTCTCCAACTATAATCACCCCTGCGTCGAATCAGGAACAACATCATCAGTTCCACCATAACGAATTCAATTACAAATATGACAAGGAAAGTAGGGAAAAGTAACAAACCGCAGAGATTCGGTAAACTTCGACAATCTTTCGTCCCTTTCTTCATCAAGATTCAATCACAATAACCTCCAACGCATCATCTTCATTGTTCTTCATCAAGCCCCGCCATTATTACAACCTGCAATTATAACAAACAACCGCAACAACTCAGAAGTTATCAGATTCACACATGGTAGAGGAATGAAGAAACTCACGCAGAAAGGATGAGTTCGATTACTTGCTCGAAACTGAAATTTGAAATTTAATCCGTGAGACGCAGCAAGATCAATCAAACGGAAACGCGGCCAAAGCTTCAACCTTTCCCTCAATCCAAGACCCGATAAAGGCTACGTCAATCTTGGCGCAATTTACCGCTTTAACGGCAACAAATCTTCTCCTTCCGAAAGTCTATGGAAGCTTCACTCAACCTACAAAATTTCATCACATCGCATAAATGAATTCAACATAAAAAACTCAATAAAAATTCACCGCAAGAAACTAGGATTTCAGATTAAAAGAAGATCGAAGAGGTAAATAGATTCGAAGAAGTTGAAGGACTCACACTAAAAACTGTGGCGGTGTCTCCAACATAGTAAATAATACTTTCTTTGGAGTTCGATTGAGGAATAACAAGATGAATGTATAGTTTCATGATTGAGGGAAGAGGTACGGCGTCAATGAAGGCTTCATGGTGTCCGGCGATGCGAAACGGTCATGGCTGAGAGAAGAGTATCAAATAATGAGAAAGGAGAGAACAAAGGAAAGGTTGTTTATCCACCATTATTGTGCGACATAAATAGAGATTGAGGTGAGATGAAGGACGACTACGGAGGTGATGTCGTTCTTTCGGCAGCGGCACTGCGAAGATGGAGATGGTGGTTGTTAGGGTTTCGGGAGCAGGAAATTGAGTGGAGAGGAAGAACGCGTGTTTATAAGGTCTGAGCTTTTGATTTCAATATTAGGAATTGATTTTGTTTTTTTTATTTTTGGATTAATTAGAAATTAAAACTCATTAATTTATTTTAATGTCACCATAATTTTTTAGTAAAACTCATAAAATCCCAATTACTCCTCCACCGCCAGTTTTGGATTTTTGTTGATAAGGTTTTGGGATTATGTTCCACTCTGGCGGTGACAAGTGTCACCGTTCGGTAGGTCCACCGAATTATGTTCCTATGCGCCTCTCCTTACCTTACTTACCATGCACCATGCATTCTCAAGCCTTTAAATCATCATCACTACCTATGCTTTGGATCAGACGGACCAGATTAGTCAAAAAGTTGACTAAAAACCATACAATGCACCCTCAGGCCTTGGTGCGTATGGGCCTAGGTCCTCTCGCTATTCCCTCCCCCTGTCTCAAGCCCAAGTTCGTTTTTAACTAGAAAATACTTCAGATGCACCCCCTTTTTCATTTTCTTGTTATTTTTAATTTCTGTTTAGTATAGTTTCAATATAAATCAATAAAAAATACTAAAACCCTTTAAAAATTCCCAAAAAATTATAGTAGTCTTTTAACTCATTTTAGATATTTTCTACATTTTTACTTTCTGAATTTTTTCTATTTTTCAATTTTATTTCGATTTTCCATTTAATTTGTTTTCTATGGAATTCTTTCATCTATACTTCGTTTTGTACATTTTATTTCTCCCACTTCCTGTATGATTTTGGTCCCATTCTTTTTTCTATGATTAGAGGACTAATAATAGTACCTGGAAATATTTTTGGTGTATTTTTTAGGCCATTTTATCCACTGTTTTGGTACTGTGGTGTGTATAAAATTATGATTGAATCTTAGATAGATTTAAGTGACCATTTGACATAGTTAGGTTATCAATTCTTAGGAGATTTTTTAACACAATGTTATAGTCAGTTTAATGACCCTAGGGAATTAATTTCACATTTTTTCCAGGACGTTTTCTCTTTTTTAGTGCCTTGATCTCATTCAACTTTTCCATTGTAAATTCACCAAGTTAGCTTAGGATTTTATGGTGCATTAGGACATAGATTAATTAGGCTTGATCTTAGATTAATACAAGGCCTTAGTGTGGATTAGCTATTGGTTTTATAATGTTGATATCATGCAAAATCCTTTAATCTTAGGACTTAGGCTTAGAAACCGTTCAAGTGCGTTTCCATGAAGCGATTAGCCATTATTTCGGTTTTATGCCTTATATGCTTTAGAAATTCTTGCAACTTTTTGTTATTTTAATTCATTTTCGACATATTATTACATATGATCTTCATTTCATTTACTAACATCTTCTTTTTGTGCAAGGTATTTTTTCGAGGATTCGCTTATGGACTTGGATTATTTTTATTATGCCTCGGTTATATTTTTGTGGTTTGTACTTTGTGATGTAATAGCTTAGAACTCTTATGCTTGTATAGTTCCTATAATTAGGATAGAAAAGATAAAACGAATCGCTAGAAAACCAAATCTCAAAAGTAAAATAAAGAAATACTCGATCCAACGTCGAGTAAATTTTCAAATAAATAAATAAAGTTTCATGCGACTTTAGGATTCCTCGATTACCATCGCTCCACTCCATTACACCAAAAGCAAGCCTTGTATGTTGCACACCATAAGTCATGCGTCTCAGCACCACACAACCGTCCCACCCGATCCATCGTTTCATTTCATTTACGATTCATACCCGTTTTCACCCACCATGATGTAGGAGGGCCATGTTATTCATTATTACTTTTTGTACTCGCATTACTAGTCTAATATCCTCTTAGGTAGCTTTAATCTTTCAAGCCTCACTAACCATAGGTTACCATTTAAACTCAATTAACTTAGGGTGTCATAGTCTCCCTTTAGAGTTTTTCCTTTCAATTTGAGTCTCACTTCTCATCTTAAAGAAAGAATCAAAATACTTAATAAAGGAAAATGTGTACAATGCGCCACGAGCCTTAAGCTATACGGGAAATGACTAGTGGAGGTCTCCTTCATTCTTCTAGGATACTTTACAAACGTTCCATTGGGGGCGACCTTGGAAAGTATTCGCTCCTGTATCATAGTCTTTAGTGTTGTACATATAATAAACATAAATTCAAAACGCTTCTTCTAAAAGACAATAAACCAACAAGACATCACGTCTTCTCTTCTCATCTCATACTCTTTGCGGATGAATGCGACTTGCCTCAACAGTTCAAACAGAGATACGGTAAACACCCTCGAGTCAGAGCCGGTAACACCTGAGCTAGAGCTATGGCAACATCATCCCACAGGTGCCCGCCTTAGTTAGACGAACTACGACGACTTTAATCCTCATTTTCCCGATGAGGTACGTAGGCAGTGGGGTAGGGCCCATTCGAGCACATTCTTTATTTTCCCTACATTTTTCCCCTTCGTTCCATTTTATTTTCCAATTCCCTTTCTCATTTTATTTCCATTCCAGTTAGCAATTATTTTCATTCAACAACATCTTATTTCTCACCCTTTGAAGCACACAAACAAGTGTGGATCCCGTCGGGTACGGCATACGGATTGGGGTGCTAATACCTTCCCAGTTTGTAACCGACTTCCAGACCCAGATCTTTGGTTCGCAAGGCCTCGTCCTTTTCCTTCTTCCTTAGGTTTGTGCAACATTACCTTTCCCATTCATTCAGAATAAAAATGTCTGGCTGGCGACTCTACCTTTTCCGCGCCACTTTCGCGTTTGTACTAGGATGAAAATCCCGGGAGTGACAACTGACGACTCTGCTGGGGATCGAACCCATAATCTCTGGTTTCCCCTTTGACAGTCAATCCTAGCGCTTGTCTGTTTCTGTTTTCGTTGGGTGTTTATTCATTTGCTGTTGTGCTTTAGTTTAGCTTTACTATTTTATTTACAGTTTATCGCTTTACTTTACAGCTTTATTTACCGCTTTCTGCACTTTACTTTATTGTTGCATATACTATCATATACTGTATTGGCTGTTCTGGTTTTCCTTGGCGGGATGTGATTATTATGAGATAAACCAAATACCCGGCTTGAGTATACACATAGGATTTAGAGTGGGCAGTCGTGTGGCTTGCATGGTCTTGAGCATGTTTAGTTTTCACGAGTCCCACACCCAGATCACACCCAGATCAGGCTGTCTTGGGATATGTTATATATTGCCTAGGCAGACCATAGAATGTTCCCACCTGAGCTGCTAATGCTGGGAACCGATCACCGAGGACCTTAGTGGAAACAACCCTCTCCAGTGGTGACAGTGGCAGACCACATTTTGTGGCAAACCCATTCGCACCTGAGGGCCCACTAGGAAGTCTCATAGGATGACCTTGTTCTCTCATAGGAACCTAGTTAAAGCAATTGGTCGTATGGCAGTATTATTGTACCCTTCGAGATGAATGTACTATTATTTCTCGACTTCATTGCTTGATGCCGGGAACTTATGAGGGATGCTTGTTTTCCCGGACTCAGCTGAGACCTCCCTGAGTAGTACATAATGCCTAACCAATTCCCTGATTTGGTCATGAGCCATTTCTCGGAAATAGTGAACGTATTATTGCTGCTCGGCTTTGAGAGTCCGTGATGTTGACCCGTAGTAGCACACTCATGAGATTGGGAGGGGTTTACAGGTTTGCAGGAACCCTGAACTTCCAACATACCCGCTTTTGCCAGTGTTACTCCATGATATAATCCAATCCTATATGATATTTGGTTGAGAATTCTGGAATTTCTGTACAGAGATAATGATATTAAGATCTTCACCGACACTTGGTTATCTGATCCACACCAGCATCAGACCGCTGATCACATGCCAGTTGCATACATGACATCATGGCATTTTAGCATACATGTTCAGTTACTTCTAAGGATCACATATCTGGATTAAACCGTCAGATTTTTTCTGCATTAAAACATGGATCAAAACAGATAAATTCCTTGGAAATAACTGAACATGGCATTTGCATACATGCTTGCATTTGTAACAGGTGTTCGGGAGCATATTCTTATCTTGCCTTGGTTTATCTCCATAATGGCCAACTTGAATCATGATTGTCAGGGTATGGGCATGGAACAACTTCGAGTGGAGGTGACTGAGATGAAGGCCCAACTGGGGCATTTTATAGTGGACATTCGAGTGTTGTCCCAAGATCAGAAATTACTGAGAGAAGAATTCAACTTGATGAATACTCAAATGAAGCTACTTACGGGAATCATGAATGTTATGTTGAGAAAGGAAAATAGCCATGTGTCTGCTTTTCAAATAGAAGGTCATGTTTTTCCCATCTCTTTGGGATGTCCACTAAATCAAGAGTTGTTAGGTGATTTTCCTCTACAGTTTGAGTCTCTTCACCAACAATCACCACTTGGCAGTCAAGAATAGCATAAGATAGGAACCAACTCCACATGTGAACTGACTGATCCTACATCAATTGTTTCCAAAGAAGTGAGCACTTTCTTTCCTTACCAGGGATCTTCTGCAACTGCTACGCCTTGGTTTCCAGGAGAAATACTTCAACAGGTTTCGTTTGTAGCTCCTTCGTTGGTAGCAACCCGTCATCAACAGGAGCAAGAAAGGTTTATTGATCCGGTACCCGTGTCTTACGCTGAGTTGTGCCAACAACTGCTCAAAATAGGGTTGATTGAGTGTCGCAAGCTAACTCTTCCTTCTGGTAAACTTCACCAAGGTTGGAATCCCTACGCCTACTGTGTTTTTCATTCTGGAGCTCCCGGACATGATGTTAATGATTGCAAGGCGTTTAAACATCAAGTGCAAGACTTACTTGATGAAGGCGTAATCACTTTTGGACTGACCGGGCCAGAAGTGCCGCAAGTTAAAGCATGCAGGAATACAAAAGAGGTGGTCAACTTTCCTTCTTCTAGAATCATTGCACATACCAAGTCTTCAAAGGGGTTACATCAACAACCTTCATTCTCTCCTCGGCCGAGTATGAGTAAGAAAGTGCAGGAGCAGGTTAGGCACTCAAAGCAATATCAACAACAAAATGTTCAACCACAATCTCAGGGTCAGCGACAACAAACACAGAGACCATTTCAGGAAAGAACAAGAGCGAGGAACCGCAAACTTGATCCTATCCCGTGTCCATATGTTGTTTTGCTTCCAGAGCTGCTGAAGTTGAACCTGGTTGAGCTCCGTACCATGAGGGCTCCTTCTGCTGATAATCTACTGCCAAATTTTGATTTAAACGCCAGGTGCGAGTTCCATTCGGGTGCCCTGGGGCACAGTATTGAGAAATGTTGGGCTTTTCAGAACAAGGTACAGGACCTAATCGACTCCAAGGCGATCAATTTTGCTCATTGCCCAAATGTACTCTAAAATCCAATGCCTAATCATGGTGGAGTCGGAATGAATGAGGGTGTCGCGGTTGTTTTACCATATGGTCCGCGTTAAGCTGAAGTCTTCAAATTAATCACCCAAATTTGCAAGGGTATTCGCAGAAGAAATAAAGCCAGCAGTATTCAAATACTCTCAGTGATGGCATTTATGTGTTTGCCTTTCTTCATTGTTCGTTTTCATCCCTATTGAGGGGAACTACGTCACTCTGATTCTTCATTGGTCATGGGTCAATGGAGATACGTAGGCAGAAGATCACCAAGTCTTTCCGAGCAACCTTATGGGGCAACTTTATTCCCCAGCTTTACTCTTTCCTTCAGAGGTCTCATGTCAGAGTCAGAATAGCTAGAAGAAGAGGTATGATTGCCATGGTTGGTTATACGGCTGCAATTTGAAGATTACAAGTGCGTGAAAGAGCTATTGATAACTGAAAGTATCCAAGACTGACAGGTCCAGACGGAGTCAAGCCTCCTCAACTACGGCAATATTCAGTTTCCTTACTGCATTTCCATTTGTAGTTTCTTTTATGTGCTAAACATTTGTCTACATGTATGCAATTTGTTTGCTTTTGAATTTTATCAATAATAAAACTCACATGTTTTTCTTGAAGTAATTCATTCGCATTCTGATGGGCTAAAGACGTATCTAATTATGTGTCTAGCGGTATCTTAACTGCAAGTGCACAGCCTATCGAAGTAATATTTAAGATTATCGATCCACAGGGACTCTATGGTTACTTAGTGCTAGATGAACTTCTAGTTTGGCTAAGGTGAAGGGTTGTCACGATTTTTTTTTGTTTTTTTTAAAGATTAAAGGCGGGAATTAAAATTAAGTTTAATAAAATAATACTAAGGCGGTCGGTATGTAATTATGCTAACTTAGGCGGGTCAATCTAACCTAGGCTTATAAAGATGGTTCGCTTAATCTTATTCTGTAGAGGTTACTAGTTTAAATATCCTTAACTCACACTCTCGTGGTCTTATCTCAGATCTTACCCCTAAAGCCCTATGCCTGCTCTCGCTAGCCCATAAGTGTTTAGAGATAATTTTTGGAAACTTAGTAATTCTAATTTATCTTAAAGCGCTCTCGCTGTGTTTAATTTAAATGCCTAACTTTAGCTATCTGGTTAAAATCTCACACTCTCGTGGTCTTGACCTAACCTAATACACTTTCCTTACTCTCGTAACAAAAAGGTCGATTTTATAATAAAAAGTATCAGCCAGAATATTAAGCTCTTAATTATTTTAAGCCTATAGTTGATTTTACCGATTTAGTTTGTTTTAATTACATACCGCCCTAAGGTATTTAGCTACTCATTTTTGTTGAACCAGACAGAGGCAGAGAAATAATAAACGAAATATTCATGGCAGAAAAATAAATATCCAACATAAATATAAAATTGCAAATTAATATAAACCTGGTTAACAATAAAAAATGGCAGACTCCTTCTTCCACAAGCTGGAAAGCTCGGAGTATTTGTCGGAATCGGAAATAAAACTAAAAATTCTAAAGGCTTTGAAGCAAATAAATTTTATAACAATTTCCTGATGTTGGAAATTGTTATAGGTTGGGTTTGGATACGAGAAAAATAAAGCAATGAAAATAATGCTGAAAAAATAATAAGGGTGTAAAATAATTCGGCAGAGCTTCCGCAAGAAATTAATAAAACTAAACTCTGTAAATTGTTCATTTGAATTAAGCTATTTATAGAAGATTAAATGGGCTGGTGGTTGAATTTGTTGCTTGGGCCTCGTAGGAGCATTGAGAAAATCCAGGAACGTGTGGATACAGGGTCAGCTGGAAAATAGGCGTTTCATATGCAGCGTAACGTTATGACCAAGTCTTCAGTCAAATAACCTATTTTTCCCTTGTCACGGTCGTGACAAGGGCATCACGTTCGTGTCCCTTGTAAAATAAGTGTCACGGTCGTGAGGGATATGTCACGGTCGTGATTGCTCCTTTTGGGGTGTCACGGTCGTGACACCTAGGTGACGACCGTGAGTGCTACAAAATATGCAGGTTTTGCAGAATTCTTCACTTCTTCATCTTTTTATGGTTGTTTTCGCTCCTTTTGCTTGTGGCTCATGATTTAGCTCTGTATACGATGTACCTGCAAAATGGCAAGGAAAACTCGAGGAATCGGGTGTTAAAACGACAATTATGCAATAAAACGGTATTGAAACATAACAATATAATCGATACATTTTCTCGTTATCACATTCACTTATAGTTTTGCATGTGTACATCACAAATACCAATTGTTGTGCTTAAACTCTATGAAGGAGAATGACGAAACAAAAACGCAAGAATCTCTAATTGCGTGCTCTTGAATAAGACCCTGTTGATGATGTACATGCTTTATTTTGAATCCCTAAACACCGGAGATATAAGGGAGATAGACCCTCGCTAACCCCTTTGAGCCTTGAAGTAGGAGTTTCTTTTCGCATGAAAAAACCCCTCACACGTAATCCAGGGGCAGGGTAGATATCAGCTAGTCGGACCAAGGTTCAGGCTTTCATAAAGGAGTGTATTTTAGGATCCATTACATTCCATCATGCTAATCAGAAGGTCCAAAGACCAGAAACAACAATGGTTATCCAAATCAAGAGGTCCAAAGACTGGAAACCACAATGGTTATCCTACATCGACCAAAGAATGAGGCAGTCACAACCCTCTCGAAGCAATCAAGACAAACAGTGTCACATAATTTTGGATTAATTAGAAATTAAAACTCATTAATTTAGTTTAATGTCACCATAATTTTTTAGTAAAACTCATAAAATCCCAATTACTCCTCCACCGCCAGTTTTGGATTTTTGTTGATAAGGTTTTGGGATTGTGTTCCACTCTGGCGGTGACAAGTGTCACCGTTCGGTAGGTCCACCAAATTATGTTCCTATGCGCCTCTCCTTACCGTACTTACCATGCACCATGCATTCTCAAGCCTTTAAATCATCATCACTACCTATGCTTTGGATCAGACGGACCAAATTAGTCAAAAAGTTGACTGAAAACCATACAATGCGACCTCAGGCCTTGGTGTGTATGGGCCTAGGTCCTCTCGCTATTCCCACCCCCTGTCTCAAGCCCAAGTTCGTTTTTAACTAGAAAATACTTCAGATGCACCCCTTTTTCATTTTCTTGTTATTTTTAATTTCTGTTTAGTGTAGTTTCAATATAAATCAATAAATAAATTACTAAAACCCTTTAAAAAATTCCCAAAAAATTATAGTAGTCTTTTAACTCATTTTAGATATTTTCTACATTTTTACTTTCTGAATTTTGTTATTTTTCAATTTTATTTAGATTTTTCCATTTAATTTGTTTTCTATGGAATTCTTTCATTTATACTTCATTTTGTACATTTTATTTCTCCCACTTCCTGTATGATTTTGGTCCCATTCTTTTTGCTATGATTAGAGGACTAATAATAGTACCTGGAAATATTTTTGGTGTATTTTTTAGGCCATTTTATCCACTGTTTTGGTAGTGTGGTGTGTATAAAATTATGATTGAATCTTAGATAGATTTAAGTGACCATTTGACATAGTTAGATTATGAATTTTTAGGAGATTTTTTAACACAATGTTATAGTCAGGTTAATGACCCTAGGGAGTTAATTTCACATTTTTTCCAGGACTTTTGCTATTTTTTAGTGCCTTGATCTCATTCATCTTTTCCATTGTAAATTCACCAAGTTAGCTTAGGATTTTATGGTGCATTAGGACATAAATTAATTAGGCTTGATCTTAGATTAATAGAAGGCCTTAATGTGGGTTAGCTACTGGTTTTAGAATGTTGATATCATGCAAAATCCATTATTTTTAGGACTTAGGCTTAGAAACCGTTCAAGTGCGTTTCCATGAAGTGATTAGCCATTATTTCGGTTTTATGCCTTATATGCTTTAGAAATTCTTGCAACTTTTTGTTATCTTAATTCATTTTCGATATATTGTTGCATATGCATCTTCATTTCATTTACTAACATCTTTTTGTGCAAGGTATTTTTTCGAGGATTCACTTATGGACTTGGATTATTTTTATTATGCCTCGGTTATATTTTCGTGGTTTGTACTTTGTGATGTAATAGCTTAGAACTCTTATGCTTGTATAGTTCCTATAATTAGGATAGAAAAGATAAAACGAATCGCTAGAAAACCAAATCTCAAAAGTAAAATAAAGAAATACTCGATCCAACGTCGAGTAAATTTTCAAATAAATAAATAAAGTTTCATGTGACTTTAGGATTCCTCGATTATCATCGCTCCACTCCATTACACCAAAAGCAAGTCTTGTATGTTGCACACTATAAGTCGTGCGTCTCAGCACCACACAACCGTCCCACCCGATCCATCGTTTCATTTCATTTACGATTCATACCCGTTTTCACCCACCATGATGTAGGAGGGCCATGTTATTCATTATTACTTTTTGTACTCGCATTTCTAGTCTAATATCCTCTTAGGTAGCTTTAATCTTTCAAGCCTCACTAACCATAGGTCACCATTTAAACTCAATTAACTTAGGGTGTTATAGTCTCCCTTTAGAGTTTTTCCTTTCAATTTGAGTCTCACTTCTCATCTTAAAGAAAAAATCAAAATACTTAATAAAGGAAAATGTGTACAATGCGCCACGAGCCTTAAGCTATACGAGAAATGACTAGTGGAAGTCTCCTTCACTCTTATAGGATACTTTACAAACGTTCCATTGGGGGCGACCTTGGAAAGTATTCGCTCCTGTATCATAGTCTTTAGTGTTGTACATACAATAAACATAAAGTCAAAACACTTCTTCTAAAAGACAATAAACCAACAAGACATCACGTCTTCTCTTCTCATCTCATACTCTTTGCGGACGAATGTGACTTACCTCAACAGTTCAAACAACGATACGGTAAACACCCTCGAGTCAGAGCCGGTAACACCTGAGCTAGAGCTATGGCAACGTCATCCTAAAAAACACACACAGGTGCCCACATTAGATCCTTATTTTCCCGATGAGGTACGTAGGCAGTGGGGTAGGGCCCATTCGAGCACATTCTTTATTTTCCCTACATTTTTCTCCTTCATTCCATTTTATTTTCCAATTCCCTTTCTCATTTTATTTCCATCCCAGTTAGCAATTCTTTTCATTCAACAACATCTTATTTCTCACCCTTTGAAGCAGACAAACAAGTGTGGATCCCGTCGGGTACGACAGACGGATTGGGGTGCTAATACCTTCCCAGTTCGTAACCGACTTCCGGACCCAGATCTTTGGTTCGCAAGGCCTCGTCCTTTTCCTTCTTCCTTAGGTTTGTGCAACATTACCTTTCCCATTCATTCAGGATAAAAATGTCTGGCTGGCGACTCTACCTTTTCCGCGCCACTTTCGCATTTGTACTAGGATGAAAATTCTGGGAGCGACAGACATGTGCTAATCTTTCTTTTATTTAAAGTCTGGAAAAATAAAGTAAACACTTCGACAATATTAATAAAGAGGTTTTGTGTTGAAAGGTAAAATAAAAATGAAATAAATACTCAAAAGCTTTTAAAGTCGAAAGACTGAAATAAATGAGGGCAAGTAAATTGCACAAAAGTAACTTGCATGTAAAGTAAAGAAGAAGATAAACTCTTGATAATGCAAATTAATGAAATTGCATTGAAGTAAAAATGATGTTTACATCACGTACATTCTCCCACACACTCGTTTCTCTGCACACGGGTACTTTGAGTGATTATTGAGTAACTTGTACAATATTTATCACACCCGAATCCTATTTGCTAGAACTTTTATTTATAATAATCGAAACTAAATTGCATTAACGACCTTGAATATGTGCCACCTGTCTCTCTTCAGGAAAAGATAAGAACAAAATTTCTCTCCCACATTTGAATTTAAATTATTTGCGTCGAACACCATCAGTAGTGTTCTATCGAACTCTACTTCCAAATATTTGGAAATAATGCTAAGTCCACAAGCTTATTTCTCCTTTACGCAGATATATATTCGACTTGGACCTTTCCAACAAGGGTTCAGTCGAAGCCTTTAATTTCTCTAAGGAATAGAATTCTTAAATCAATCTCCTTTAATATAATATGGGCGTCGAATTTAGGAGCTAACAATACCAAAATAGTATTTTTTTTTTTACTTTATATATTACTACGTGCCCGTCTGTCAGCTTTTTATAATATCCACATGCGTAACATACAAATTGTATTATTATTTTTATTTAATTTTAATTTTATCATTTGTTAAAAAGAGAAGTTAACATTTAAAATAATAACCGACATATAACCACCATTTGTTAGAAAGAGAAGTTAAAATTTTAAATAAAAACTGAAAGGATATATTAGAAGGAAGAAAATATTACACCAAAATCATATTTTGCCTTTATATATAAGTATAGATTATAAATATATTTGGAAAAATATAAAAAAGTGGCTGTTATTTTTTCAACAAATAGTATTAAAACTAGAATTGCTTATTATTTTAATTTTCTTCCAATTATAGGACCCTCTCACTCCATTAATTAAATTGAAACAAAAATACAAATTTCAAAATATTTCTTGCAATTTATCTTTTTAATTTTATATATCTGACATTTTTCCTAATTTAAATCAATTATGTAATTTTGAGTTTAATTAAATTTTCGATTGCTTATTAGTTTTTTAATCCATCCAATTTTCTTTTTCCACAACTTTCTGACTCTTAAATATCATGAGCAATCAATTATAATAAATTATGAATATTGTTACATTGATTTCTTTTTCCACAACTTTCTGACTCTTAAATATCATGAGCAATCAATTATAATAAATTATGAATATTGTTACATTGATTTTTAAATAAAAGTTATTAATTAAAAGTTATTTAAATTATTCACTATCTTTTTTCTATAACTACAATGACATTAATTTCACAAATTATCTTACCAATGGAACAAAGAAGAAGAAAAAAGAAAAATATATCCTCTATCTTTCATTCAAATGACTATATTATTATTTAAATATTTGTTGTTGTTTATATCCCTACTACACTCAAAAAAAGGTGTAATAGACAAAGAGAGGAATTGTTGTTGGAGTGATGGTTTAAAAAGAGAGAGAGAGGGGAATGAAATTGTTGGATTGAAGGTTTAAAGAGAGTGCATAAACAAACTATAATATACAAATAGACAATAGAATACTTGGACGTACATCAAAAACTTCCTAAAGACGTGCACGTATTATATTAGTGCAATAAAAAAAGCGAATAAATGGACAGGAGAGTGTACATTTGAAAATTAGTAATAATAATTTTTTTTTTTAATTTCACCCGGGTTTTTCAAAAATAAAAAATAAAAATCATGCAAGCTCTCAACGGGCATTTTTAAGTGTTCCTCTCTGATCGCCGCAACACAATGTTGTCTTCGATTGGAGCCATTTTCAATTTCTAAATGTTGATTTACTCTACCCAGTTCATTCATCTTCACTGAAACATAACAAATGAAAATGCTCCCGCCCCGCGTTTTTATTCTAACGGCTAAGTAAAATCCCCATTTTGGGATTAGAAAATGTCCCAAAATTTCCATGGATGGGAACCCTAATTCTTCCGAATTTCTCCGCCAATTTCAAGCAGCTCTCAAACGCCCCCGACCTCTTGGTACAGTTACTCTTTTCTCACTCACTATCTATTTGCTCATTCACTTTCCTTCTTTTTTTTGTTGTTGTTGACAATTTTTCATCAGGCGGTGCGTCACAACCCAATATCATGCGGCCAAAACGTTCTGCTGCCGCTGAAGCAAAGGCAAAGGCGATGAACAATCCTCAGGACTCTCAAACTAGTCTGGATCAGTCGGAGAATCATTCTCTTTCTTTTCGAAAGGGTAGTGATCTTGGTGTTTCTGGAGAAGGTAATTTTTTCATTTTCATTTCACTATATGTTTAATACATACATCTGTTGTGTGTTCTATCTTGACATGTGAAAATCCAACATTTAATTTTTGAGAATTGTTGTCATATTTAATAATTTGGGGAAAGCATGGGTTGAGTTTCAAATTCAAATTTGGAATTGAAATACAGTCTTATTTTGCAAGCATAGAGCTTGTGTCTCGGATTTGAACTCATCCCATGTAGTTCACAATGAAGTAAGCTTACTGTTGTGCTAAGGTTTTCCCTCCGTCCATGCAGACTACTACAATGTGTAATTTGGCTTTTAGACAATTTATTTTGCATTTTGACGGACATACTCTTAAAATGATTGCCAATATTGCGCAGATCGTACAACAGTCATTATGCCCTTCCATGTATTTCTGTTCTTTCCTTTCAACACGCAGGGGTCAATAATGTTATTGTCGGTGATTTGGAATACATATCATCTCACTTGAGTTCACTTGCATTGACAGAACTGGAGTGCTTGCGAAGCAACGTGCCTGAACCATCAACTGGAACCAATCAAGATTTGAAGCCCAAAATATTTCAGCAGGCAGAGTCTAAAAAAAGTTTGATATCCAATGGAGGAAAAGTTTCTATGTTGCCAAGGAGAACAATAATTACTGAAGATCATTTGCATAAATTCAAAAACTTTTTAAGCCAACCAGCTACACAATGTTCCGTAGTTGGTTCCTTGTGTGCAACAACTACATCAGTCCATTCAAGTTCAGCTCCCATGCTGAATTCTTTAACAGGTTCTTCTAACTCCCATCCAAATAGTGCCTCAAATTTGGTTGCAAAACGTTGTGGGAACCCTAATCCTCATCCAATAACTCATGGGGTTATTAAGTCAGAAAAGACTTCCCTAAAAGAAACCAATAGAATATCAACCCATCAAGCAACTACTGCAGTCCAAGTTTGTAGTTCACTTACTGATGCTGAATTGACATTTAAGGAGAGCAACCCACCTAAAGAGCTGCAAGGAAGCGTTGCAAAGGAAACTAGTATTTCAAATAATGTTGTTTCCTGTAATGACCATGCGTTAACTAAAGGAAATGAGTCTGCAGTTGCTACCAACACACAGCCCGAGGCTCCAACTGTATCTTCTGAAGTGAAATTGGAGTCTTCAAAGTTAGGTAAAACAGATAAAGATAAAGCTGCTCGGAGAATGACCTATGACCCTGTTTCGTTTTTCAAAGTTAATGGCAAGCTATATCAAAGGCTTGGAAGAATAGGTACTGGAGGAAGTAGTGAGGTACACAAAGTGATTTCATCAGACTGTACAATCCATGCGCTTAAAAAGATAAAACTAAAGGGTCGTGATTATGCTACTGCATATGGATTTTGTCAAGAGATTGAGTATCTAAACAGGCTGAAAGGAAAAAGTAATATTATACAGCTTATAAATTTTGAGGTACTGCTCCCAGCATCTTATATCTGATTATCATTTAAGAAAATATGTCCTACAAAATAAAAATATGAAATCAATTTGTTCAAATTTCCGTTTTTATTAATCCCTCTGTCTAATCTTTTATTCTTTAAGGTATGGAAGAACACGTTAAAAAATAATGAATTTAGATAGTTTTATACAATTTTTGCCTTAATTCATTTCATAAGATTAAAATTAATTTAATGTATGCTTTTGGTTTTAGTAAGGGTATAAAAGGAAAACATCATTAATTCTATACTGATTTCTTAAAAGAATAAAATTTTTGGGACGGAGGGAGTATATTTGTGTTATTGTTGAAATATTTCTTATTTAATATTATTTATTTTTCTATTTAAGTACCATTATATTACTCATAAAATAAAGGAGTTAATGTCGTATTTTCTCTCCAATAAAAGGAACCCTTTTTCTTCATAATAATATAACAAATTATCACCCATATATTTTTCTATATGGTAAGGGTGATACTGTAAAGCTTTTGCTAACTAGTAAAAAAAAAATCTGACGACCCATTCTTTTATTCGACCCGACTGATCCAAACTATGGTGGACCTTATCCAAACACCACCTCCTCTCGGAGGAGGTCGTGGAGGCGGCGGCACCAACAACAATTTCGGCAGAGGAAGTGGATTTACCATGCCAGAAATGCTCAGTTTCATGACAAACAACAATTTTAACGGTGGGTACAGTTATGACAGAGGTGATCCTAACAACAACCTTTTTGTGTCCGGTTATGGCTACCCATTTGATGGTGGCTACAATAACTCGTGGAGGTCAAAATAACTCTCTTCAGGTTAATATTTAGAGACTAAATGACTCAAACTAGTTTGCTGAATGGTCCCAAACAGTTCGACTTATTCTAGAAGGCAAAGGGAAGTTAGGGTTTCTTATAGGTGATGTTCCGGTGCCTGCAACAACACATCCTAATTACAGGTTCTGGAAATCTGAAAACTCCTCTATTATTGCGTGGGATGCTGTAAAACTTACACAAACAACTGATGTTTCTCTCAAATTTATGATCTAAAATCAAAGTTATGGAATTTCAAGCAGAATGACAAGGATGTCACTACTACTATAAGGAATTGATGGCCCTTTGGCAAGAGTTAGATCAGTGCTATGATTATAACTGGAGGTGTACTGAAGACAATGTTTAGTTTATTAAGACGCAGGAGAACGACCGTGTCTTTATTTTTCTTGCTGGTCTCAACAAGGAACTCGATGAAGTAAGAGGTAGACAAAGAGTGATGATGGGAAAGTCAAACTCAGCAACTGATGGTTCTGCCCTTGTCACAAACAACTTCAAACAACTTCAATAAAGACAGCAAGAAATATGGTAAGAAAGATGGTAAACTCTGGTGTGATCACTGCGAACGTTATTATCACACACGTGAGACTTGTTGAAAAATTCATGGAAGTTGGAAAAAGAAGGGTGTGGGTCGTGCATTTCAAGCAACTTCTGATCAAGAGCCACAGTCCTCCCCAAATGCATTTTTATTCACTAAGGAATAGCCCGAAATCAGCCCATCTTAGTGTCATTCCTAATCGTACATGGATCGTTGATGCCACCGATCATATGACCGGTGAATCCAGTTTATTTTCTTCATATAAACCATGTGCAGGGAATTCCAAAATTAAAATAGTTGATGGCTCTCTTTCAGCCGTGGCAGGAAAAAGTTCTTTTGTTCTGTCTCCCTTACTAACCATCCAAGATGTGTTACATGTCCCAAATTTGTCTTGCAACTTATTATCTGTCAGTAAGCTAACCACAAATAAAAACTGTCAAGCTTGATCTCGGGGAGGGTGATTGGTACTGTTGAGGAAAGTGGTTGAATCTACTACTTGTTAGATGAACCAAAAACCAGACATCAATTTGGACCAATAAGTTCTTCTTCTGTTAAATCCTTTTTTGTTTCAAATAATAAGAATGACATTATGTTGTGGCATTTAAGGTTAGGCCACCTTAGTTTTAAGTATTTAAGTTCATTGTTTTCTAAACTTTTTGTTGAACAAAACATTTCTTCACTTCAATGTGAGGTTTGTGAGTTTGCTAAACATCATTGAAGTTCTTTTCCAATTCAATCTTATAAACCTTTAAAACCCTTTTCAATGATTCATAGTGATGTTTGGGGGTCTAATCGAACAAGTACTTTATCTAACAAAAAATGGTTTATCACTTTCACAGATGATCATACTAGACTTTGTTGGGTATACTTGTTGAAAGAAAAATCTGAAATCGGTCATATAATTCAAAACTTTTGTAAATTGGTGCATACACAATTTAACACCCAAATATAAGTGTTTAGAACTGATAATGGTACTGAATTTTTTAATAAAACTGTTGGAAATTTTTTCCTTGAAAATGGAATTGTGCATCAAAGTTCATGTGTTAACTTACCCCAACAAAATGGGATTGCAGAGAGGAAAAACTGACACCTTCTTGAAGTTGCACGAGCACTACTTTTCTCTACCAATGTCCCTAAATATTTATGAGGTGAATCTGTCTTGACAGCTGCACATTTAATAAACAGTATGCCATCCTGTGTTTTGAAATTTTAGACTCCTTTGCAAAGTTTCTTGAAATATTTTCCAATTACTTTCGTTCCAACAAAATGGGATTGCAGAGAGGAAAAACTGACACCTTCTTGAAGTTGCACGAGCACTACTTTTCTCTACCAATGTCCCTAAATATTTATGAGGTGAATCTGTCTTGACAGCTGCACATTTAATAAACCGTATGCCATCCTGTGTTTTGAAATTTTAGACTCCTTTGCTAAGTTTCTTGAAATATTTTCCAATTACTTTCGTTCTATCTGATTTACCTGTTAAAATATTTGGATGCACAACTTTTGTTCACGAACTCAAACATATTGAACCCCGTGCAATCAAATGTGTTTTTATTGGGTATTCATCTTCTCAAAAAGGTTATAAAGGGGGGGGGGGACAAATGAAGATTCTCCTGAATTGTTTGAAAACTTAATTATCTCAAAAGATGTGTATATATCACATAATTTTGTTCCATGTACATCTGCACCTAAAGAAAATGCCTTGGAAAAATTAGATGAACCTACTCCTTCCATGAGTAAGGATCAATTAGAATCCGAGACAACAAATCAAAACAAAGATCAAAAAAATGTTTTTTCTGAAATTAAGGGGGAAGGGGGACAAATGAAGATTCTTCTGAATTGTTTGAAAACTTAATTATCTCAGAAGATGTGTATATATCACATAATTCTGTTCGATGTACATCTGCACCTAAAGAAAATGCCTTGGAAAAATTAGATGAACCTACTCCTTCCATGAGTTAGGATCAATCAGAATCCGAGGCAACAAATCAAAACAAAGATCAAACAAATGTTTTTTCTGAAATTAATCGAAATCCACCAGATAAAGATCCTTATAATGAAGCAAGAAAAAAATTTGAGGAAGGAAATCCAATTTGGAAAGACAATTTATGTCAGAAGAAACAATGATCAAGTAGTAGAAGACCCTATTCCTCAGCTCAGCCAAAAATCTGAACTGAGTGAAAGTCAACCGACTCAGGCAGGTAAATCTCTCCTGGATCCTAATTCTCTATATACCGACCTTGATGTCTCCATAGAACTTAGGAAACAATATACTGAACTTTATGTTCCCATAGCCTTTAGGAAGCCAGGTAGGTCATGTACTAGGCACCCTTTGTCTAACTTTGTTTCATATTCAAACTTGTCTCCCTCTTTTGCTACATTACTTCTAATCTATTTAGTGTCAAGATTCCTAAGAATGTACAGGAGGCTATAGAAATTCCAAAATGGAAGAAAGTTGTTTTTGAGGAGATTAAAGCTCTTGAAAAGAATAAAACTTGGAGTGCCACAACTCTGCCGGCAGGTAAAAGAACTGTGGGATGTAAGTGGGTGTTCACAATAAAGTACAATTTTGATGGATCAAATGGAAGGTACAAAGCTCGATTGGTTGCAAAAGGATTCACTCAGACCTATGACATAGATTACTCAGAGACCTTTGCTCCTGTTGCAAAGCTTAACACAATCAGAATACTCTCCACCAGCTAGATGTAAAAAATGTCTTTCTCAATGGTAATTTAGAAAAAGAAGTATATATGGATTGTCCTCTAGGTTTTGAAGAAACCTTTGGGTCACAGGTGTGTAAATTAAAGAAGTCATTGTACGGGTTAAAACAATCTCCGAGAGTTTGGTTTGAAAAGTTTACTCAGTATGTGAAAAAACTGGAATATACTCAAGGACAAGCAGATCATACTTTATTCACAAAGTCAGGTCAAAATGGAATAATAACTGTTTTGATAGTCTATGTTGATGACATTATTCTTACAGGTAATGATGAGATAAAAATGAAGAGATTAAAAAGAAACTTAGTAGCAGATTTTGAAATCAAAGACTTGGGTTCCTTCAGTATTTCCTTGACATGGAAGTAGCAAGGTCAAAGAAAGAAATTGTTGTTTCTTAGAGAAAATATGTTCTTGATTTCCTACAAGAGACAGGTATGAGTGGTTGTAAGCCTGCTGACACACTGATGGACCAAAATGCCAATTTTGGGAGAAAGGGGACACACCAGTTGACACTGGAAGATATCAGAGGTTGGTTGGAAAATTAATATATTTGGCTTACACTCGTCCTGACATTGCTTTCTCTGTTAGTGTTGCGAGTCAATTCATGCATGCACTATATGAAGAACACTTTGAAGCTGTGAACAGAATCTTGAGATACTTGAAAGCAATTTCTGAAAAAGGGTTATTCTTCAAGAAGACCAATGATAAAGATGTGGCATTATATTTTTTGTTATGATATCTCAATTTTGTATTTGTTATGGACTTGTTATAAGTCTGTAAGGATTATCTTATTTGTGTTCTATTACAAATTTACAATTCATTTTATCCACTCTTGTAATTAATTAGGTGATTGACAAGGCTTTGCTTGATGGAGTCATGAGAGGCTCTTTCAACAATAAGGGTGGTAAAGTCAAGGATGATGGATTTATATACATGGTACTTGAACACGGGGAAATTGATTTGGCTCATATGTTGTCTCAGAAGTGGAAGGAACTAGATGGCTGCAACCAAACCATAGATGAAAACTGGCTTAGGTTTTATTGGCAGGTTTCAACTCTACAATTTAACCTTGAAATTATTCTATCACTTTTCCGACCTTCATGTTGTAGAATTACATTTCTTCTTATCTGTGAAAAATAGAGAAAATGTTTGTGAATATGCTTGAGATTTATTGCTCTCAGCATATGATTTAATTATAATCATTTCTGTTACAACTTACAAGAGAGAAATTTACAAGAAAGAAATTAAACTAATACTGTTTACCAAGATACATAGAATTTGGTATGCAATTAATTAACTACTTGGAAAAATGCAGAATTTAATTTCCAACCCCCCCCCCCCCCCCCTCGTGAACCAACTTGGACACAATTTTTTCAAAATTTGGGCAGCTCAATCCTTTGGTGAAGACATCCGCAAGTTGACCTTGTGTCGGAACATAAGGAGTGCAAATCAAACCGCAATCAAGCTTCTCTTTGATAAAATGTCTATCAACTTCAATGTGTTTTGTTCGGTCATATTGAACTGGATTGTGAGCTATACTAATTGCTGATTTATTATCACAAAAGAGCTTCATAGGTCCATCCCATTTAATTTTCAAATCCTCTAAGATAATCTTCAACCAAAGTAACTCACAAATACCTTGTGCCATAGCTCGAAACTCAGTTTCAGCACTGGATCGGCCACAACATTATGTTTTTTACTTCTCCAAGTTACAAGATTTCCTCCGAGAAATGTACAACACCCTGTAGTTGACCTCCGATCAATAGCCGAACCCGCATAATCATCATTTGTATATGCCTCAAGAGTAGCACTTCCATTCCTTTTAAACAAAATCCCTTTTCCTGGAGTTCCCTTGAGATAATGTAAAATTCTATGAGTTGCAAGTATAAATGAACTTCCTTTGGATTGTGCATAAATTGACTAACCACACTTACAGCAAATGCAATATCTGGCCTAGTATGCAAAAGGTAAATTAATCTCCCAACCAATCTTTGATATATTTCCTTATCCACGACCGCACCTTCTACCACATTACCCAACTTATGGCTTGGATCAATAGGGCTGCCCGCAGGTTTACAATTTAATTTACCTGTTTCCATGGGCAGATCTATGATATATTTTTGTTGAGATATGAAAATACCTTTTTTTGAGTGAGCCACCTCTATTCCTAAAAAAATACTTCAGCCTTCCAAGGGTTTTAATTTCAAACTCTTTTGCTAAATATTGAGTCAAGATTTGTTGTTCCTTCCAATCATTTCCAGTCACAATAATGTCATCAACATATACCAACAACACTGTTACTCCCCCTGAAGTGGAGTGTTTAATAAACAATGTATGATCTCCATTACTTTGTTTGTAACCTAATGTTGTCATAGCCTTAGTAAACCTTCCAAACCATGCCCGAGGTGACCGTTTCAATCCATATAATGCCTTTTGCAACTTACAAACAGAATTAGCAGCAACATTTTTCTTATATCCTGGTGGAATCTCCATATAAATTTCTTCCTCAAGCTCTCCATGTAAAGAATGCATTCTTCACATCAAATTGTTGTAATTCCCATCCGTAATTGGCAGCAAGGGATAATATAACTCGAACCGTATTCATCTTTGCCATTGGGGCAAAAGTTTCTGAATAATCAATGCCATAGGTTTGTGTGAAACCTTTAGCAACCAGCCTTGCTTTGTACCTCTCAATTGTCCCATTAGCCTTGTATTTTACTGTATACACCCACTTGCAGCCAACTGGTTTCTTGCCTTTCGGCAAAGCTACCAACTGCTATTTTTTATTCTTCTCTAATGCATCCATTTCTGTATCCATAGCATGTTTCCAATTTTTATCGGATAATGCCTCAAAAACATTAGTGGGAATTTGAATGGTATTTAAGTTTGCAAGAAAGGTTTTATGGGTTTGAGAAAAATTTTTAAATGAAATATAATTTGAGAGAGGATATAATGGTTTTTTTGTAAATTGGGAGGTCATGGTTATCTTTAATTAATGAGCTTCTTATTTCATCATGTGGGGCTGGAATATCATGTAAAATAGAAAAATCAGAATTTGTTACCTGTGTTAAAGGACTTGGATCGGTCTTGGACATTTGTTGATTCAGGAATGACCTTTAATCTTCTTGAATACACCAAATTCTTTCCAAACTTGTCAATTTCAGCTCTGTTTTCAGCCACTGCTTCTTTCTCATTTCTATTTTCAGCCTCTGCTTCTTCAGATTCACTTTCAAATCCATCTCCTACCTTGACTATGGATATGAACAAATGAGACACACCCAAAGACCCGTGGGACAAGATTATTAGTGGTTGAAATGTTTGGATAAAAGGACGAAAGAATATCCATAGGACTCCTTAATTCCAACACTCTAGAAGGTAACCGATTAATGAGGTATGTTGCTGTAAGAACAGCTTCTCCCCAAAGATACTTTGGAACATTATTTTGGAACAACAATGCTCGAGTTTGGTCAAGAAGATGACCATTTTTTCTTTCAGCAATTCCATTTTGTTGTGGGTTTTTTACACAAGAGGACTCATGAAGTATTCCTTCTTTTTTCACAAAAAAGAGTAATGACATGATTGAAGAACTCTTTCCCATTATCAGATCTGATTCTTTTGATATGCACCAAATTGATTTTAATCATTGAGAAAAAAACTGGGAGAATGGTACTTACTTCAGATTTGTTCTTAAGAAGGAATAACCAAGTAACTCGGGTACAAACCATCGGGCCCCAAAAACACTTGGAATAGTGTTTGGACAATATGAAAAGGAATTGTGCATCTTTTATTTATTCAAAGGAAAAGGTAGTGTTTATGTTTCGCAATTTCACATATTTCACAATGAAGATTCTCATTTTTCACTTTAGAAAACAAGGATGGAAACATAATTTTGATAACTCCAAAAGAGGGATGTCCTAATCGACAATGGAAAAGAATTATTTTTTCTTTGCTTGTGAGATGTGACTCTGACATTAGCGAGCAAGACGAGTGGTTCTTTGTGGTAACAAGCTGATTTGGTTCTTCAAGATAGTAAAGGCCATTCCCTTAGCATGTCCAATCGTCCTCCCCGAATCCTTGTCCTGAAATACACAATGGTGGTTGTGAAAAATTACACTACAAGATAAATCTTTAGTGAGTTTTTGTATAGAGACAAGGTTAGTGGACAATTTTGGGTCATGAAGGACATTTTTTAAGACAATGGAAGGAGTTATTTGGATGTCTCCAATACCAGCCACTCTTATTAAAGTATCATCAGCAGTGGAAATTTTCTTATTACTAGGACTAGGGTGATATGTGGAGAAGTACTTGGATGAAGGTGTCATGTGGTCGGTGGCTCCTGAATCTAAGATCCAAAGGGAAGTAGAAAAGTATATTTGAGACATTAAACCCGAATGAAATTGGAAGAAACATACCTGAATACGCCAAGGTACAAATACCTTTTGGTTTCTCCAAGCTATTAAGGAAAGCCTTCATTCTTTCAATCTCCTCTTGGTTAAGACTATTTAATCCAGAATTATTTGAAGATTCTGCGTTGTTTTCTTCAACTTTTTCAGCAGCATAAGACCTACTATTTTTGCGAGATACACCTCCGGGAGGGCCTCCTCTTTGTCCTTCTTCACGACTAGGAGGTTTTCCATGCAACTTCCAACACTTCTCACGTGTATGATGCGACTTATTGCAGTAAGTACACCACAATTCGCCCTTCTTTTCCATCTTTGCTTGTCCTCCTCCACCTTTAAGATTTTCAACCCATGAATTTTCAATGGATGGAGTATCTAACATTAAGTTTCTTCTACTCTCCTCACTTCTTACGATGACAACAACCTCATTTAAGGAAGGAACTTGAGGCTTTCCTAGAATCTGAATTCTTACCTGATCAAATTCTGAATTTAATCCCACAAGAAAGTCATAGACCCTATCTTGTTCAATAAACTCTTTAAGGACTGCTGAGTCTGCTGCACAATGAGTTTTTATCACCCTATAGTGATCCATTTCAATCCAAAGAAACTTCAATTGGTTGGCATATTCTGTAACAGATTTATTTCCCTGCTTAGCAACAATTGTTTTTACCTTCACATCATAAACTTGGGCAGCATCTCTGGCCTTCGAATAAGTTTGCACTATTGCATCTCAAATTTCTCTTGCGGTGCAAAGAAACATGCAAGTATCACTAATTTCTGGAATCATTGAGTTCCATAGCCATGCCATAATCATCGAGTCCTCCTCATCCCATGCAATAAAGGTTGGATCTCCCTCTGCTGGTCCAGTACCAGTTAAGTGACTGAGTTTACCTTTTCCTTTTAACACAGTACGAATAAGTTGAGCCCACTTCAAATAATTTTTCCCATTTAGTCGATAAGCAGGCTGGATGTTCTGTAATTCTCCAGACTGATTATTCTGAACTTGAGATCTTTCTCCTTGAGCAAAAGGATTTACAATCTCCTCCTCCATAAGTAGTTGAAAGTGTATTTTGATGTGAAAAAGTGTACAAACAGTAGCTGGACAGACAACTACCGGAAGAAGTACGGAATTTTGCAAATGGCTGCTGGAAGGAACAAACAGTGTTTAATTGGAAAAACTTGACAGCAAGTGTTGCCCAGTCAAGATTTCTAATTCTAACTGATGATTAGCGGAAGCAGAGTCCCCAAGATTAGGAGCTCTGATACCATGTGAAAAATAGAGAGAAAATGTTTGTGAACGTGCTTGAGATTTATTGCTCTCAGCATATGATTTAATTTATAATCATTTTTGTTACAACTTACAATAGTAATAATAATTATATGCAATTTACAAGAAAGAAATTAAACTAATACTGTTTACCAAGATACATAGAACTTGGTATGCAATTAATTAACTACTTGGAAAAATGCAGAATTTAATTTCCAACATTATCTATTCATCCTTTAGAATATTTCCTCTTTGAGTTATCCCAAAGAATGTGAGCATCCTTGCCTTTCCTGTTGGACATGAATGTGTTCTAGTAGTCCGGTCTGTTCCTCATGTTTTATTTTTCCTTTACCAATATAGTGTAGTTTTGGGGTCAAAATTACCAATCTTGTGTAACATGTAAAGAATTTACCAATCTAGAGGAAGTTGTACATTCTGGGATGTACAACATTTTTATTTTTATAGAAGTCGTGTACATGTCTGCCAAGTACGACTTCTTTTTCTCTTTCAGCAAAAAAAAATAAAGTCGTGCATAGAGTTGACGACTTTAAATGAAACAGTACATCTCATTGAAACTACCTCTTTAACATGGAATCAAATAACAGGCTCATTCATTCAGTCTTCTTGGTAATCATCCTGCTTGCCTTTTATTTATTTTTACTTTTGATAAAAAAAATTATTTTTTCGCTTCTATTTTCTTTCTTTATTGCATAGATTAAATTAGTATTGCAATTCTTTGTAAGTAAATTATCTGAGACTGTTTTGTTGATACCTACAGCAAATTCTTCAAGCTGTCAACACAATCCATGAGGAACGTATTGTGCATTCTGACTTGAAACCTGCAAATTTCCTCCTTGTCAAAGGTTCCCTCAAATTGATTGATTTTGGAATAGCTAAAGCAATAATGAGTGATACAACAAACATTCAGCGGGATTCACAGGTATTGCATATTTCCAATATTTCCATGTCATAGTTCTCTATTTGTTCAATTGAGATTATAATGCTATGGTTGAAATGTATGTATTTCAATTGAGAATATTTTTAAGTCTTCTGGACAGAGAGAGGTAACCATCATTTTCCAAAGCCTTTCGCGGATCAATTGCATAAAGTTGTTAAATTTTCACTATACTTTCTTTCATCTGCTCTAGGTTGGCACTCTAAACTATATGTCACCAGAAGCATTTATGTGCAACGAGAGTGATGTGAACGGCAACATCATTAAGTGTGGTCGGTCATCAGACATTTGGTCCTTAGGCTGCATCCTTTATCAAATGGTATATGGGAGAACACCTTTTTCAGAGTACAACACATTTTGGGCCAAAGTCAAAGTGATAACTGATCCAAAACATCAAATTACATATGAACCAGTTTCAAACCCATGGCTCGTGGATCTTATGAAGAAATGTCTTGCATGGGATCGGAATGAAAGGTGGAGAATTCCTCAGTTACTCCAACACCCTTTTCTTGCTCCTCCAGTTTCATGTCATCCTTCTTTGTCCCAACGTCATACCTTTAAATGGCTGCAACTTATTACAGGAACTGGTACGCATGATCAAGAAGCATTGCAGCTTTGTTTTCAGCTCCAACAGGTGCTTGGTGATCCCTTTAAGTTGGTAACACCTGACAGTTTTAATTCACGAGACGGACAATGCAAGTTGTTGTCCTGTATATCAGAACTATGTTCTCAGCTGCAAGAGCGATTAGCGAATTCTGATAAAAATTCTGATAACTAGTTATTGGTTTTTGTTGGTGGTCATTCCAAATTCTTCTGGTTTATATTCTATCTGTTTGTTTTTGATATTAGTAAGTAGCAAAGGAAGTTTTGGGATTATGCTATCTCATGTCTAATTGAAGGTTTTGTAAATATCAATTTAGAATATTGTAGCATAAAAGAGATCAATTTAGAAGGTACTATGGATGTAGTGTAAAATATCCAAAATGATGGTTTTGTCAAAAGAAATTCTACAAAATGATGGTTATATATCACGTTGAGTTCTTTGATTCATACTATATTTTTGTTTAGTGTCTAACTTGGTATATTATCGTTTTTCTGTTTTTTTAATCTATATTTTTTATATATTTTTTTACATGTCTTATTTTTATTTACTTACACTTTTTTCTTCATGGTATATTTATTTTTTTATGCATTTTATTTTATTTTTCTATTTTATGTTAATATCTGTTTTTAATATATTTTCTTGTCCATGGCTTTGTATTGTTTTATAAATTAACCTTATAGATATTTTATTGGATTAGATGATTCAGATTGAAAATTATTACCAATAATTAGTTTAATATGCATAGAGCTAGATGAGTTATAACAGAGGTTAAATGGATAGAAATGCAAACTTGTTACAGCAGCATCCTTCCATTCCATTCCCTTGTTGAAAAAATGTTAAGTTGTTGAGATATTTTGACTTGGCTATCTGTTAGTACGTTATTTTTGGACAAATTTATTTTGACACGCTTGGTTCCAAATTTACTTCAGAAACATTTGTTTCAGAAAGATTTATTTCGTTCTAGATTATGCTGATTTGTTTGTATCATATTGAGCTTTTTGGCTAAATCGTCATTTCTATATAAAGATATTGTTTGCTGGTGTAAAACTCTATCCTTAGTTATACTTTTCTATTCAAGAAAAAGAGTTTTTGGTGTGTACTCATGAAATTTATCACGTCTTAAATATTGTTTCTTACAAACACTTGGAAGAGTGTTTGAGAGAAAGTAAGAAGATCTCAAATTTAAGGGAATCTGAGTTGAAATTCACGGGTAGTATTAGAAAAATGACACTGAACTGTGAGAGGTGAAATGATAATGTCGTGTACTATTAACTACTTATAATTAGTGATTTTCCTTTCTATTGGCTACAACCCTTCATACATATGTGACAATTGCATCGAACTAGGTTATCAATTTCTTGTGTCTTTTATATATATTATATGTTTAATTATTCATCAATTAATTTAGCTCATATGATCTCACACATTGTTTCAACATTGTGTGTGATATCTTGTTACTGATCAAATAAAATTTCAATTGGCATCAGAGTGGACGCCTTGTTTTGGTTGGGTGTGTTCCAAGGTATATAATATTTTCCCTTTAAGATAGACAATGCCAAGGAAAGAAAATATGTAAATTGTTCACCGATTCTTGATGGTACTAATTATAACTACTTGAAGGCTCACATGGTTATCTTTCTTAAGTCCATTAAGATAATAAAACCTAGACATTTGTCATCAATGGATGGTCCCTTCCTACAATCAAAGTTGATGATGATTCTAAATCTGTGAAACCCGAAAAGGATCAGACACATGCTGAAAATGATATTGCTTTTGGGAATTCTCAAGCCCTAACTACTATTTACTATGGAGTTGACAAAAATATCTTCATGATCATCAACACATGCAATAGTGCTAAGAGAGGCATGAAAAACTCTTAAATTGGCTCATGAGGAAACTTTCAAAGTTTGGATGTCAAGACTTTTACTTCTCACCACTAAATTTGAAAACTTGAAGATGGTTCATGATGAAACTATTATTGAATTCAATGTTCATCTTCATGACATAGCTAATAACTCATTTTTTCTTGGTAAAAAGATTTCAGAGGATAAGCTTCTGAGAAAGATTCTAAGATCATTGTCAAAAAGGTTTGACATAAAGGTTACTTCCATTGAGGAAACACAAAATATCTCCACAATGAAATTTAATGAATTGATTGACTCTTTGCTCACTTTTGAGACGACCATTGATGAAAAATTCAAGAAGTAGAGTAAAAAAGAAATTTTTAAAGCCAACATTGTTGATAATGAAGACAATGTATCCCATGACACAAATGAAAGTATTATTGAATCTATTCCTATGCTTGCTTAGAGTTTTAGCAAGGTCTTGAGAAGACTTGATAGAAGATCTACAAATAATATCTCTTAAAACATCAAAGATAATCAACAACAAAATCTTAAAAGTGATCACTTTCAACATTGAGGAAAATATAGTTGATCTCACATGATCAGAATGGATCGTCGGTGCCCTACAATACGGAGCTTTGACAATTGATAGAGAGAAGGGGGTGTACTTGCAAGGTACTCCGATGTTAAAGTGAGTTTCAGACTGAAGAAAGGCAAGTACATAAGGTAAGAACTAGTGATTCAAAATACCTGGCCCTTTTGTGAAAGGGGGTATTTATAGAGTGCCCCCAATATTGGGTTAAAGTCTCCATTATGGGCTGGATTCTCATGCCCACAATGGAAGATTGTCAGGATCTTACGTGAAAGTAGGGGAAGACTAGCACATGGTTTTCATCCTGGGTCAATTGCCCCGTGATCTTCGGATGGCAGAAGACTTGCTCTTCAAGGAGGGCAAAACGACTTCGTAGGGAGAACGCGGGGAAGTATTCCAACAACTATAATACATTGGGATATTTCTATGGACCTTCCATGAAATAGTACTGGACTAGGTCGTGCCCGACAGTGGGCTAGCCCCAGGTCTAATCCAGAACAAGAGCCCCTAAGTCGTTGTTCCAAGGCAAATGAGCAATTACTTAGAGACAACTCGTGCATCGAAGTGAACATCATTGTGTTTGATCGACCATTATTTAGGTGTACAGTCGATGGCACGTTCGTGCTCGTGAAATTGCTATGAATTTTTCCAGAGGACATACTCGTGGGTCTTCACGTATGCCCGATATTATGATCATGTTTCCAGTATTTCTCTGAGGTTGTGCTCGATCGAGAACGTGGTAGTTGACCGGCGACGTGGATTGTGGAAGTTTGGCTCAGAGGTTGCGCTCGTAAAGGAATTTGAGTTGTTATTCCGTACTCGATGCCGTAACCGAATCTTCTTTACTAGTACTTACTGCGAGGGAAATGAAGAGCTGGAGAGCATGCTCGACGTATTTGAATACATAGAATTAGGAATCTTAGGAAGTGAAAATGTCTTGAAATTTTGGTATCAAATATGAGATGTCGAATGAGATGTCACGACAATAATATCTGAACATTAACAAGGTTAATAAATCATAAAACAAAAGAACAATAACACAAAGAATTGTTAACCCAGTTTGGTGCAATCACACCTACGTCTAGAGGCTACCAAGCCAGGAAGGAAATCCATTATTAGTAGTATCAATTCAAAGTTAAACCACTCACTTTACAATCCTCACATAATAAATACCCAATGAAACTTCTATATAAGAACTCTTAGATAAGAAACACCTCTCATTCCCCCTCAATCACACATAGTGACAATCTCACAAAGTACAAAGAATAGAAGACACACTTCAAAAACACATAACCATCACTGCTTCAAAGCTTATGGATGATTAACAAATTATAACTCAAAAATAGTCCAACCCTAATATCAGAGTGATAAAAGAGTGGCTCACAATTAACACAAACTCTAACACTTAAAATCACAATGCTTTACAATTCTCTATTCTGCACACATTAAAATTAAGTTTTATATCCTATAAAATAAACATTCTAAATGGGCTTGGATAAGATAAAATATATGAAAAGATATGCTTCCATGATTTTCTCCAAAAATAACAACTTAATGATTCAAAAAGATATTCAAATATTTGAAATAGAACAACTTCTGTTAATCAACCAATTCCTCCTTGATTTTCGTAACCTATTGAACCAATCACAGAAACAAACACCTGCTGAAAATATGCAAGAATCAAATCAAATATTTCTTCATAAAGATGTCCCAGAACTGATAGACAGATGTTAAGACATTTAATCTGACATCACAAAAAACCCCTGCACATATGTTCTTCAAACATGTCAAAGAAATCCTACATGACATCGAGAGTCATCATAATGTTTTACTCCAAATGCATCCAACCTAAGAACCTTCAATCTTCCCCTTTGGCAAATTTTGGCTAAAACATTCATATAACCAAATAACCAAAAAACACAGAAAAGCAGAGAACAATGCAGCAAAAGAAGAAAAAAATGGTTAGCACATGTTAGAACATATGGTTAGACATCTCTAAAACAGAACAACTCTCCCCCTCAAACAATAACCAACCTAATCTTTTAATTCTGATAAGTTTTAAGCTATCCAAGATAAGTTATAGCTCCAGATTAAAATAGTAGCTCTCCCCTTTTAGACATAATATGTCAAACACACAAGAGGTTAAGAAATATGAAATAAACATCATATCAGAATATTAGGTACAAACCATGCACTCAAGGTGCCACAAATCCAGGGAAAATCCGAAAAGAGAAAACCAAAAAACTGAATGAAATCAGTCTTCATCAACAGAAGCACCATCATCATAAGCACCATCATCAGAAGTATTATATTCAGAACTCCCATAACCAGATATATCATCAGAACCTAATATATCATCACCACCTGTATCATCTTCCACACTATCAACATCAGCAACACTGGTAGCTTCATCCTGTTCAGGCATCTTTATTAACTTCCAAAACCTCAACTTCATTTTTGTGCTAGCTTGAATCACTTCATCCAGCTCCTTATAAGCATCTTTGAGATCAGAAATAACACCAGACTTGGTGGTAGGTTTGCTGTCAGATGATGTCCCAACTATAACACCCCCTTTCTATACCCCAAATAAGAAATTAAATCACTTAGGCACATATTAAAATTTCATCAGAGTATATTTGAAAAACGGTATAAAAGAGCAATGCCACATTATACTTGAAATTAAAAACATACAACACCTGCTCAATAAAGATATGCAACAAACGGAGTAACTTACATACACAAGGCTTTCATCCTTACACCCGTATTCATCAATTCATTAAACAGTGGAAACAAAACATAACAATTTCAAACTTATATACTTATCATAAATATATCTGCAAGTTTGAATTCACCAAAATATTCCATGTTTACATAAAACATTTCACATCAAAATACATATACAAATGTATTCACAAAAGGCATCAAGCCAACCCTAGCTACCCGGTGCTACATATCAGAGCCGACAGACCAAAAAGATGAAGACGAACTTCACAAAATATCATCCAGCGACCTACTCTGCAATGCCTCATAGAGCATCATAAAACAACAGAAGGGTGAGAAACATTATCATAATAATATTGCATATAATTATATATCTCAACATATAAAAATGCACGTAAAACATATTCTCACCACACATTTCATTCCCCATCACCTATACACATCACAATGTGTACATACACAATTCAAGCATATTTATCATGCACCAAGTCACATAAACTTACATCATTTATATTTATTCCTCAATTCTATTCGTTCCTCATAGACATACGTCTAGCTATACTTAATCACACATATACATAACAAATGTATAAATCACATACATATACATATCAAACATGCATATATACAATCAAGTATGTTTCATCACACATACAATCATCTCCATAATAATCCAAATAAACATTTACACTTTCATGTTTATTTCTTCATATCATAATTAAAATGATAAAAATGCAACTCATAGAAACCGACACACGACTCTATGCAGATGCAAATGCGGTACCGACTCAACATTTCAGCAGGTTCTCTCAGGAACCAAATGGAATCATCGCTTGTTACCTAAAGTAACTCCCCGTCGGGCATACGATGTTCCCCATTGCTCACACCCCACATGGGCACACAATGTTTATGGATTGCTCACACCCCACACGGGCACACAATCCGATTGCTCACACCCCACACAGGCACACAATCAATGTGAATAAATCACCCATCGCTCACACCCCACACAGGCACACAATGTTTCTGGATTGCTCACACCCCACATGGGCACACAATCCGATCGCTCACACCCCATATGAGCACACGATCTTGTTGTAGTCATCGCTCACACTCCACATGAGCACACGATGCTACAACGGATTCACAAAGAATCCCAAAACACAAGGATGCATACATTATGCTTACATGTAAAATGACACACAACATTCTTGAAAATGCATTTATATTCACAATATAGTTATGCATTCATCTCATACAATTAGCATACATTCACATTTAATTCAAGCAATGTATCTACTTGCCAAACGGCCACAACATAACAATCAAACCCACAATTCCATAGTTAATATAATTAAGTTTTATCGGAAAAGTCGGCTAAAAATTACTCTTCTTAGCATCATTAGATTCTACATGTTCTTAGCTTCGAATCGATATAAGGATCACTAAAAATGGATACCCGAAACTAAAGCTACGGATCAAAACACATAATCCCTCAAAAACCTACAGGCTTGTTGAGCGCCCTCTCGCTCGCTGAGCGAGAATCGCCCTGGAACTTTCGCTGAGCGAGGGATAGCTCGCTGAGTGACCACTGCGATTTCAGCAAAATACCAGCTGCGAACAGTCAACCAAAAACACTCCAAAACTCCTCTAAGCTCATACAAACATGATCAATAACATATTCTAGCTATCATACTTCGGCTATAACGATTTCCAACCGATTAATCTACCAATTTCTCACATTTTCTCTCAAACCCTAACTATTCATCTTCTTTAACTTTCATCAAAACCAAAACTCAACCAATCAAACACATACATAATAATACACAATATTAAGATAACAATGCTTATCACCCTTACCCGATTATTTCGATTTCTTGGAGCAATCTTGAAGCTTTTCCAACTTTCCCTCTTTTCTCTTCTTTTTCTCTTCTCTCCTTTTTCTTTCTTCTCTTTTTCTTTCTATCTTTTCTTTCTCTTCTTACCAACTTATAACTTCTATTTCTATTTCACTCTTTCTCACTCTCATATATTTTCTTTCTATTTTCTACTCTCTCCAACCAAATATCAATTCTACTAATTTCTAACTTATCATTAATTAACAAAAGTCTAAAATACCCTCTTATCCAATTTTACCCGGAAATTCATAAAACGGTAAAATCCCACAACATAATATATCATCACATTAATTCATCAACATCAAATATCACCACGATAATTTCACAAATAAAACAATTATCATATAAATAAAATAAAAGACTCCACAAAATGAGAATTATCGAATTGGGGCGTTACACCAACAGATGTCACAACAATGTCTGGAATATGTTTCCCCATAAATAACTTGTAGTGAAGAGACAAATAAGAGTCTCTTTTGCATACAAAATCAATATCACACAAAATTCCAGGATGTTGACTAAGAATGATTCCACATAGAAGATATGTAAAAGCTATAGGTAGCTTCACGACCAAGGTGCCTGCATGCTTCATAGTCTAGTTAAAAACATAGGTACTGTAATCAAAATTTTCCTTGGTCTCAACAACAAAATCCTCATAAATATTGACTATGAACTCTTTTACAAGAATTTTATAGCACTTAGCAAAACCTGTAACAGTTTTCAAAAGACCAACAAAAGCAATAAACGAAATCAGTTCCTTGCAATCCAAGGCATCTTTGCCTAACTCTCTCTCTCAAGGGATAACCTTCTTTGGTACACATACTTCCATTTGTTCAAACTATCAACATAGTGAATGGATATATTGTCTAATGGAGCATCAATGACCCTAACAATAGTCTTCTTAGTTGCAGCTTTCTTCACAAGAATGATGTCTTGAACATCATCTTAATCATCATAGTCTGATTCAGTATCAGACACAACAATCCTCCTTTACTTGGTAACTACCTTGCTCAAAGGCCTAGGAAGACCAACAAACTTATTCATACATCCCTTAGTAGGGGATACATCAACAACAAATTTACCTTTCTTCACACCAGATGATGTCACAACATTTGGTTCAACATCAGGTCTAACATCTTCTAAAACAGAAGAGGCCAACTTGTGAAGATTCTCAATAGAGCTATCCTTCTCAGCCATAGCCAGATCAACTTGGTAAATTTGTAATGATTACAGTTGGAGTCTTAAAGTGACTTGAATTCCATTCCATCACAACATTAATTGCTATATATCCTCATGAATACAAATCCCTAATTTACCCCTTAAAATCTCAAATTGATTAGCATCTAAAGCATTAGTAAAAATGTCAACTTGTTGAAAATCAGTAGCTACATGTTCTAAAGCTACAATCTTGTTCTCAACAAGCTCTCTAACGAAGTGATGACGAATATAAATGTGCTTGGTTCTGCTATGTTGAATAGGATATTTGGAGATGTTTATAGTACTTAAGTTGTCACAGTACAGTGTCATGACATCTTGTGGAACATTGTATTCTGTCAGCATCTGCTTCATCCAAACCAACTAATAATAATTGCTTCCAACTGCTATGTACTCAACCTCAACCGTAGATAGAGAGACACAATTTTTCTTTTTACTAAATCAAGATATCATATTGTTTCCCAAAAAGAAGCATCCTCCAGTTGTGCTTTTTCTGTCATCAGTTCACCCTGCCCAATCAACATCACAATAACCATTTAACATAGAATTGGATCCATGTGAGTATAGCATACCATAATCACAAGTGCCATTCACATACTTCATAATTCTCCTCACTTGGTTGATGTGACTCACTTTGGGTTCAACTTGGTATCTAGCACATACACCTACAACAAATGTAATATCAGTCATGCTTGATGTGAGATATAATAAGCTACCTATCATACTTCTGTACATACTTTGATCCACATTCACACCTTTTTCGTCTTTGGAAATCTTGAGATGAGTAGGAGCAGGTGTCTCTTATGACTAACAATCTCCATTCCAAACTTCTTAACTATATTCTTGGCATATTTACTCTGGGATAGAAATATAGATTCTTCCATTTTTTAACTTGTAGGCCAAGGAAATAGGTTAATTCACCAGCAAGGCTTATCTCAAATTCTGACTACATTTGTTTGACAAAATGTTGGACCATCTGATTAGACATCCCACCAAAAACAATATCATCAACATAAATTTGAGTAATCATGAGCTTCCCTCCTTCTTCTTTAACACAAATAATCTTGTCTATACTACTTTTTCTGTAACCATTGTCAACAAGAAATTTTGTAAGTCTTTCATACCAAGATCTTGGAGCTTGTTTCAATCCATATCGAGTTTTCCTCAACTTATACACATGATTAGGTAAATTTGGATTAATGAATCCTTTAGGTTATTCCACATAAACTTCCTCATTTAAGTATCCATTCAAGAAAGCACTCTTAACATCCATTTGATACAACTTGAAATTTAGTATGCAAGCAACTCTTAAGAGTAATCTTATAGATTCAAGTATAGCAACAGGAGTAAAAGTATCAACAAAGTCAACTCCTTCAACTTGAGTATATCCCTGAGCCACCAATCTTGCTTTATTCCTGGTAACAACTTCCTTTTCATCAGATTTGTTCTTGTAAACCCACTTAGTTAAAATCACATTTACCCACTTAGTTCCAATGACATTTGTTCCTTCAGGCCTTGAAACCATATCCCAAACTTCATTCCTCTTGAATTGCCCTAGTTCTTCTTACATAGCATTGATCCAGAACTCATCAATTAAAGCTTATTTAACATTTTTTGGGCTCTACTTTTGACACAAAACATGAGTTAGACATGATTTCCCTTGATCTGGTAGTGACTCCTTTATTCAGATCTCCTATGATAAAATCTTTAGGATGATCTTTCTGAACCCTAATAGAAGGACCCTTGTTGTCTTGACTAGCTTTAGACTCAAAACCAGAGGGTTGTACATCAATACTTTTGTCTTCAGTTTCTGCTGGTGTTTAATTCTGACATGTTTCAACAAATTCTAAGACATCAACTTCCTTGTTCAAGTTTTGATCATCAACAACAACATTTATGGACTCCATCATTACTTTAGTTATGGATTTGAAGACTCTATAAGCTCTGTTGTTTAGAGAGTAGCCCATAAATATCCCTTCATCACTTTTTGGATCTAATTTTCTTCTTTCTTCACGATCATCCAAGATGTAACACTTACTTCAAAATAAATGGAAGTATTTAACAATAGGTCTTCTTCCTTTCCATATTTCATAAAGTGTAGCTGAGGTACCTTTCCTCAAAGTACCTCTGTTATGAATTTAGCAGGAAATGTTCATGGCTTCAGTCCAAATGTGATATGGTAATTATTTTGCACGTATCATGGATCTAGCAGATTCTTGTAGAGTCCTATTTTTGCATTCTATAATTCCATTTTGCTAAGGGGTAACGGGAGAGGATAATTCATGACAAATTCCTTTAGAGGAACAAAATTTAGAAAATTTGTTGTTCTCGAATTCCTTCCCATGATCACTTCTGATTCTAATGACATTGCTTTCTTTCTCTCTTTGAAGCTTTTGAAAAAGATCTTTGAAAATCTCAAACATTTCTAATTTCTCTCTGATGAAATTTATCCAGGTATATCTTGAATAGTAATCCACAACAACATAGGCATACTTATTACCACCAAGACTTTCAACCTGCATAGGTCACATCAAATCTATGTGAAGAAGTTCTAAGAATTTTGAAGTGGTAAGATGTTGGATCTTTTGATGTGACATCTTAGTCTGCTTTCCAATTTGAAATTCTCCACATACTCTTCCTTCTTCAATTTTGAGCTTTGGAATTCCTCTGACAGCTTTCATATATATGATTCCCTTCATTCCTTTCAAATGCAAGTGTCCAAGTTTTTGATGCCACCGTTTGACCTCATAACTTGAATCTTGAGGAACTCATAAATAGAAATTGTGCTTATATATGACCCCCTTCATGATCAATTCACTCTTCTCATCTATAATAAGACATTTAAATTTAGAGAAATTTACTTGAATCTTTGATCACACAGTTGACTGATGTTGATTAGATTGACAATTAATCCCTTAACAAATAACACATCATCAAGCTTTGGAACTACAGAGCAGTCCAACTTTCCAACCCCTTTGATTTCACATTTAGCTCTATCACGAAAAGTTACATAACTAGTAGCATGAGATTTCATATTCACCAACAGATTCTTGACACCTATCATATATGTCTTGAACAACCACTGTCAAAATACCAGCCTTCTTTGGCTGACACTCTGAGAGAGGTATAGGCTATCAAATTGTTGGTAGTAACCTTAGGAATCCATTGTTTCTTGAATTTAGGAATGTTTTGATTAGGTTTAGGCTGAGGTGTTGGCTTAGTATATCCATAAAGTTTAAAAGAGTAAGGATTTAAGTGACCAAACTTCCCACAGTAATGACATCTCCATCTCTGGAATTTTCTTCTTTTGTAATTTCCTTGTCTTCTGTCATGATGTTGAGACATTTGATTCAACATCTTTGGTTTAAGCTCAAAATGAACAAGATATGAGACATGTTATTTTCTATTAAACCTTAGCCTAGTCATATCTCTAGCCATATTTCCAACTTGCAGAATATCATCTAAAGTGTCTGATCCACTATTCAATGTAACACCATTCTAACCCAACATAATGTACGCGATAAGTACACTTAAAACAAATCAGAGTTCATTTTAAAAAGGTGTCACATTTGTCATTAAACATCTTAGTAACAATCCTGCTCCGTAATCACGGGTTTTCAAAACCTTTAAAATTATCATAATTTCTTTAGTAACATCCACAACTAAATTTCAATCTTTGCACAACATAATCATAAATCCAAATGTATTCTTTATTTCATCAAAACATCAATATCTTTGGGTTATTGTCAGCAATTGTCACCAGATAAAATCAATATAAAGAAACTCATAAAATAATTCTAACTAAACAACATAGTAATCATTTAAACTTATTCCCACCCGATGTTACATATCTCAGAGCAGGACACCTCTAACTACTACTAAAATGATAAATAACAATACTCTAAGGCTACCTCCTTCAGCACCACTGTGAGACATGGCATATGTTTTGAATAATGTCAAAAACTTGGTATGATTGAAATTATGTGTGGATCACAAGGGAAAAGAAGGAAAACTCATTTTGATGAAAATAAACCGAATGAGCCGACTCAAAACCTTCTATGAGCCGACTCATTTGAGGCATTTTTATCAAATTTCTCTCTGGTCCCAATAGGCTGACTGAGGTCAATTTTGAGCTGGCTCATCTAGCTTGGTTAGCTGGCTCATCCTTGTTTGAGCTGGCTCATCTAGCCTGTTGAGTCGGCTCATCCCTATTTGAGTTGGCTCAATCCTGTTGGCATTTTCAGTCAATTTCTCTCGGGTCCCAACAGGATGACTGAGACCAATTTTGAGCTGGCTCATCCAGCCTGTTGAGTCGACTCATCCCTGTTTGAGTTGGCTCAATTCTGTTGCATTTTTAGTCAATTTCTCTCGGGTCTCAACATGCTGGCTGAGGCCAATTTTGAGCTGGCTCATCCAGCCTGTTGAGTCGGCTCATTAGCTAATTTGAGCTGGCTCGTTGCTGTAACTGTCATTTTTTTTGTTATTTCTTGCTTTCAATTTTTTTGTTATTAACTAACCAATATAAATAGATGATTTTATTTCATTTGAGAGGTGAACAAGGAAAGTGAAAAAAATACACACATCTCTCTTCATCTTCTTCTTTCTTGCATCAATCAACAATCACACACAACAATCTTTGTTTGATTATGGTGCTTGTTTCGAAGATAACGTTCAATCGTGAATTAGAGTTTCAGATTGGGTCTAGAGTGTGTGGGTTTTCCTTGGAAAAATCTGAAGGGTTTTCTCCTCCAAGATCGTTGAAGGTTTGGGGGTTTTGCACACAATGATCGTTCGTAGATTCAGCCGAGTGAGGTAGATTGAAGATCAAGTGGATCGTTCTTTCATATCACGGTAGACGAAGGATTGCGAAGGTCTTTGTGGGTTCACAAGTGTTGGAAAAACTCAGCCGTGCTCAAAGTTTGGAGGATCGTGAATCCTTGCAAGAAGGGAGTAATTAATCAGAGGCTTTCTCCACACACGTGGAAGACTTGATTCTACATTGGATCAAGGGACAAGAAGAAGATTTGACAGCATATTCAACGCGGTTTGGTTTATTGGTTCATTTATCTCTCTTCTTGTAAAATAATTGCGATTTAATAAAATTGCCCAATTCGATTGTGAATTGGGGCCAGAGTACTTCGAGCGAGGACGACGAAGGAACTGCCTCAACAAATTCCTTGTGTTCTTTACGTTTCTCACATTTTATTTTTGTTCATCTTGATCTTGTGTGCTTGAAAATTCTGGTGTATCAAATTAGTGCACTCAAAGTGTTTGATAAATAGTTACACTCAAAAGTGATAACTAGAGTGGGTAAAATTCTGCACTATTTGATACAACTAAATTATCCTTGGTGTGTGCACTCCAAGTGTTTGGTAAAAAGCCTAACCACACAAATTCAATTTGATTGTGCCTAATTTCTTTTCTATATCATTGTTAAGAATAGTTTTATCAAGTGCTGAATTATCAAGTGAATCATTTGTGAAATATTAATTCTTCTAGTCATCATTTCATTCCAATTGGGTTTTGCGCATATCCGATCTCCGGTGACTTTTAATTTGAACTAGACGATTTTCCAGGAAACTTCTGCAATACTTTTTCAATTAAATTTTGAAAAGTAAATTTTGAAAAGGGATCTATTCAAACCCCCCCTTCTAGATCCGCGCTATCGTCTAACAACCACAATCTGCTCTTGGCTATCTGCAAGTTACCCACAAAAGAGGCAACATTTCCAAGCAGGCAGGGTGAGAAATCACAATTCCTTATAGTAATATAAGGACGTGGAAAATAAATAGAACAAGTACAACAACATCATAGCATCATCGACAAAATCTTTACAACACCGTCACCATTCCATCATTTATATGCAATGTCAACTATAATGAAATGCAAATAATACATGTGGTACTGATTTTCTCCATGCGATGGACACTGGCCATCAACCCTCCACAAGGGAGCACAACATAATCACCAAATCACTTCAATCCGCACAATGGGATTGAAGCTACCAATAGGCCGAAACCCCCATCATAAAATATGTTATGAAATGCAATGATGCTATACTCCTCAAAATCACCAAAAAATCAACATGTGCATCATCCATTTCATAATCACCAAGTATTCATCAAAACAATCATGTTTTTCATCACGAAAACACATCAACAATGCTCCATTTATCGACAAGACACCAAAACAACTTATTTTATCAATAGAACAATAAAGAAACTTCTTTCTTCAATAAGATCAAATCATCAATTTATAACCAAACCACATTTATAATCTTAAAACCGGTTCAACCCTTACCAAAAATTCAGCACTGAAAATATCTCACATCACTCATTTTATTTCATCAATAATTAACATGAAATCATGTTTTATCATTTATTCATCAACAAACAACTCAACTACAAAAATTAGCACGAAAAAGCATAAAAAATCATCAAGAAAATACACATACAGTCACCTGACATGGCCAACCGTGTCCTATGACACGACCTGTGTCAGAGGTCTATGCCCAAGTCTTCAAAACACAAAAAAACTAGTGGAAGAGAAAGTAGCAAGCCGTTCAATGTAAGTTCCTTGCAATGTGTTCATAAACATGTCAGCCATCTCCCTCTCAGACATAGGTGGCTGGATGGAAGCAACAAGTTGTCTCCATCTTTGGGCATATTCCCTGAAGCTTTCTCTTGAAGACTGAGACATACCCATCAGGAGGGTCCTATTGGGAGCCATATCCAAGTTGTACTAATATTGGCGTATGAAAGCTTCAGCTAAATCCTTCCAGTTTCTGATAGTCGCTCTGGATAGATGAGAATACCACTCACGGGATGCCCCGGTCAAGTTATCTTCGAAGTAGAACATCCACAACTTTTCATCCATGGTGTAAGCTTTTAATCTCCCCAGAAAAGATTGGAGATGGGTACGAGGACAGGAGGTACCGTTATACTTCTCAAAGCAAGGAGGTTTGAATTTGTGAGGAATTCTGACTCCTTCCACTAGTCCCATATCCATTACATCAAATTCCAGAGAGTTTTGGGATTACAAGGATCTTAGCTTCTCCGTTATTTCGTCCAGACGACGATCATAGGCTTCATCCCCAGCACCAATTACTGTGAACTGTTCATCCTGAAGATCTTCTTGTAGAGCACATCCTCCTGCATTTCCTTAGGTATTCCCAATAACATTGACTTCAGGATTGAGATGGGGACCAAACTCTGGAGGATTTGTTCGCGGTTACCCGTGATCATTGTTACTAGTACCTCCAGTGCCTGGATGATTCTCTTCTGGAGTTTGCCGCTCGACTAACTCTCTCAATCTTTCTTGGCTTTGAGCCAACCCATTCATCACTGCCATGAACTGGTTCATCTGAGCCCTCATCCCAGTTCTCTCATTATCCATATGAGTTCTAATGTCAGTCAAATCTTGCTGAACTTGGTCCATCTGTAAGCTCAACAGGTTGTTTCTGGTCGGATACCGGTGAACTCTGTTGATGGGGAAAACTTTCCTACGAGCAATGTTTCCTGAAACAACAGCAAAGTGAGAAAACAACAACAAAAACACCTACAAAACAGAGAATGAGGTTAGTATGCAATGCAATATATGTATTTGTTTTCCAAGGGTATCCAGTTTGGCTCTTTGGTTTTGACCTTCCAGACCTCTGGGAAATGAAGATGTTGAAGAGAAATGAAGTCCAAGAGAAAATCTAGGTAATACATAAACCATACATTACAAATGAAAAAGATACATAATTTATGATTACAACAAGCTCCTATGGTGGGTTGAAATACAATCAAGCCAAGAAATACAACAAAATCACCATGAGAATTAAAGTACAACCAAAATAAATTACAAGTAAAAGAGAAATCAAACATCCAGCCAAAGTCATCCTCCTTGTCTTCCTTCAGGAGAGCATCAGTTACTGGTCCAACTGGATGCTCTGTGATGGTCCTGATAAGAAGGTTCCTGGTTGCAATGGCACTTGTCAACTTCTGGTACTTGTTTTGATCTTTTGATCTCTTCAACCCTGCCCGGAGTTTCAACTTGGAGATTTCCTTATGTGCTGCTAACAAAGCTTCCTGGCTCTTCTTCTCATTAGCTTCCAGCTGCTCTATCTTAGCTTGCGTCTTCTGATCTTCTTGCAAACGAGCTTCAGTGATCCTGATCCACCTAGCCTGACTCTCTTCCAAATAGTGCTCAGCTCTGTCTTTCTGAATCTTGGCTTCTTTGCAAGCATTCTTCAATACCAACTCCCCTGCTTGGGCTTTTCTGATGAAGTCCTCTGTTTTTTCTATCTTGGTTATATGCTCGACCCGGAGCTTCTCTAACCTCTCAATGTCCAAACGACCGTCATTCCTTTCCCAAAGGGTCTTCTTCAAGGCTTCAAAGTGCTGGGTATTCCTCTCTTTCATCTCCTCAAACTCTTCCAAACTGATTGTAGCTACAGGCTCAACTGTTGATGGCCCTAGCACATCTTCCAGGGTGAATGGCATGCGGGTGATCTGTCCTCTGATGCACGACCATTCAATATACTGAGCTGAAGCTATGTTGTTACACTGGCCAAGAATAGCAGTCCCTTTTGTCTGTATGTTACCCCAAGCCCAGGCTGCTTGTCGGATGGTGGCATGATTATTCTGAACAGCACAGTAAAGGGACTCTGCTAAGTCCTGCTCTCTCGGTGGATGTACCAGGGCATACCCTAACTGTCTTTTGAAAAGTAAAGGATTGTAGTTGATGCAAACCTTCACTCCAATAAGAGGTACATTAGGATACTGTCCACAACTAGTAATTATGTCTCTGCCCTTGGTGTTCTGAGTGCACCACCTGATGTCTTCTGAAGTGAGGGTAATCATTCTCTTAGCCCAATTACTTGCCTGATGGGATTCATGAAAGCTTCTGTCTTCGGCATGTGTCTTAATAACCAACAGTAGAAGAGAGGTGCACAACATCTGACCAGTCTTCCCCTCTGCTTCTCATTCCTCTGATGAATTGAATAATAAAAATCTCCTAACAAGGTAGGAACTGGATTCTTCAGCAGGAAGATATGGATAACATTCTTGCTCACAAACTTAGGCTCTTTTGTAAACAAGATGATACCATATATACTAAGGGCCAGGAGAGCATAAACAGTTTCCCACTTTGCAGTTGCAGCATGACTAGTAGCCTGAGTGATTATGAAGTCCAAATGGAGGTCTGGGATTCCAGCCTTGGTGGTCATATTCTGATCAATGATGGTGGCTTCCAAATGTAAAGCTTTGGCTATGTCTTCATTCTTAGGGGCAGTCATCTCAGGGTTGAAAGGAATTCCTCTTCTGATAGGGACACCCAACAACATAGAAAACTCTTCCAACAGAGGGCCAATCTGAAAATCTGGGAAAGTGAAACATCTGAGAGGAGGGTCATAGAACTGGAGACAGGTGTGAATCATGCTCCTCTGTGATGTATCTAAGTCCATGATCATGTCCATAATACCACCATAATGTTCTCTGAATAAAGGGACATGATTAGGAGTAATGAGTGAATGAATCTTCCTGATGCCAGCCAGTGGGTACTCAAAGAAATGGTAAGTGATGTTGCTCTTCCTGGTGGGGTCCATACTGATAATGGATGCTGATGAAGATAACTGAAGGAAACAGTTGAAGCAGATAAATGAAGAAATGCTGGAGAAGATATCTGATGAAGATGGCTGAGTAGAAGAACAATCAAGACCAAACCAAAGATGATGTGGATACCCTGTAAAACAAATAGACAAATGTTAAATGATGCAATATGATGTATGAAAAATGATATGTAAGGGTTTATGATCAGGGGATGGATTGTCAGTTGCTTTGATAGGGTCCATGAGTATTCATAAGTCCGGATGAAGGTCTGAGAACCAGTAACCAGGTGGGGGACTCAAATAAAGAGTCACAAGTCCAGGGTTTCATAAGATCAGTCCAAAATAGTGTAACCTTAAAACAATATCAGTAAAAGGATATGTTGAGGCCAAGGGTTCCTGCAAACCTGTAAACAACCCCACCCACTCACAGGTATTGTTCTAGAACAAGGATCCTCAGACTTGGATCTATTATGAGAAGTGTAAACACTTCTAACCCGGAGGTACAATATTTACATTAATCATAAGGAATCCTCCTCTAATTCACCTCAGATAATTAAGGTCATCTAAAAGGTCATCCAGAGTTAGCAGGCTTCCCAGATAGCCCTAGTACTATAGGAAATCCGTAGCACAGAGTTCTCAAGAAGAAACCCATATCTGAACCGTGTTTCATATTCCTGCACCAAACCAAAATGGAATAGGAAAGAATATGAAGCCACTCTAATCCTATGTCTGTCACTCAGGCCTTTGTGTTGGACCTTTCTCACTAGAATACCCCTCCCACCAAGGAAAACCAACAACCAGCACAGGTATGATATGATAATAATATGAAATGCATAAAAACAGTAAATGAAAGCGATAAATAAAGTTGTACAGAAAGCAATAAATAAAGCAAAAAAAAAAGCACACATAACACCCCCATAAACACAAATCAAACAAGCGCTAGGAGAAACCCACAAAAAGAACCAGAATCCCTGGTTGCAAAGAAGGTCCCCAGCAGAGTCGCCAAGCTGTCACTCCCGAAAAGACTTACGTCCCCGATGAAGACGCGAACGGTCGGCGATGTTTGGAGGTTGAAGTTTAATAGAGTCTAACAACTACGCATTTTTATACCGAAGGAAAGGTAATGCTGCATAAACCTGGAAATATATGGATTAGACGGTTGCGAACCAAAGAAACTGAGTAAGGGGGTTGGTTACGACCTGGGAAGGTATTAGCACCCAGATCGTCCATCGTACTCGACGGGATCCACGCTTACCTGACTGTGTTTAGAAAAAGGGTAGTGTATGTGCTGACTGTGTGCAAAAGCTAGGGAGAAAAGAATGTGTGTTAGTGCAAAAAGAGAAGGTGAGATGCCCAAGACTGAGGCTTATAAAAGAAAGCTGAAGGGGGGGGGGAGACACAAAGACTTTTGTTCGATAACTGTTAAGTTATGCCTACGTATTCTCTCGTGCAACGAGGAAGTCAGAACACCATAGTTCGACTCAAAGAGACTAAGATATTTTTGTTGTGAAATGCTTGCTTGTCTATGCTTAAGTATATGACTTGTCTAGCTCAAGTGCTAATTGTCTTGCATTAGACGGGAGAAGCGAGTTCTCGTTTTCAGAGTGAGTGTGATGAAAAAAGAATCCCGGAGGAGACGATTATTGTTTGTTTTTGTGTTTTCAGTTTTTTTGTTTGTTTTTGGTGCTTTACATAAGTTAATGAGCTTAAGCCTAAATCAAAAGTTTGTAAACTCATTATATCCTCCCTGGATAGGGATAATGAGCCTACTTAAGTATGAGATAAGCATCTAAACTTAATTACCATGATGATGTAGGATTAAGATCATTAACCTACTTGTGATTATTTAGATGTTTTTGGGTTTTTGTTTAGTGTTAAGTAATGAGTTTAATCTCTAATCAGGGATTAGGGGAGCTCATTACACCATCCTAAGAGAAGGATGATAGATGAGAACACTTAAGTTGAGGAAGACTCCTCAACTTAATCCATGGTTAGGGACTAAATTCATTATATAACAAGCCTTTATTAAAGTGGATTTTAATTAAAGGGTGAGATTAAGAAGTGGATTTTAAGTTTGTAAGACAACTTGAGGGGGACTTGTCCATTAAACACTAGGGTTAGTCCCTCTTAACCACAAAGGAAGAGATGAAACCCTAATGTAAGGCCCAAGTTACAAGCTTATGTTTTGATCATTATTAAGTGTTTTGATTAAGAAGTGTAAACCAATTAAAGTTTTAACACTAAGGATTAAAGTTATACACTCCATCCTAAGATAAGGATGCAGGCATAACCTTAATTAAAAGTCCTAAAACTTTAAGTGTTTAGCCTCTGATTATGAGATGAGAAGAGAGACTCAAGGAAACTCAAAGGTAAAAAACTAGGGGAGACTATGTAAAACCCTAAATATTATCATGCTTGGATATCCTATGATTTGTGAGGCCTAAGAGAAGATCTTCAGGAAGCCACCATGGAAGAAGAAGCAGATGAAAAGAGAAGGAGAGAAAGAAGAATAGGTTACTTACTTCCTGAAGAAGTAAGATAACCTAAAAGAAAGAAAGTAAGAATGAGAGAGCATAAGTGAATTAGATTCACTTCAAAGAAAAATAAAGAATTCATATGAAGAGATGAGAAGAGGTGGGATGTGAAGGCAAATCCACATCCCAAACAACTTACCATAAGTCCCTGAAATGTTAGCTTGAATGCATAAGATATAAAGCAAAATGAAATGAGATGAATAAAGATGAAAATACCAAAACCATAAGTGTAAATGCAATGAAAAAGTGTTATGAGATGATGCAAATTCATACAAAATGCACATGAATGATCATACAAGGATGAGATGCAATGGAAGCATGTTTAGAAGCATGAAAACACATGGATGTTCATGAAATGTAATGGATGAAAAGCATGAAAAATGAATGAAGAAATGATCAAGAAATGTTCAATCATGTCTTAAGATGTCTAAAATGTCATACATATGCTTAGAATGTCATGGAAAGTTCATATCATGATGATATGCAAAGATGAATGTAAATGAACATGAGAAATTAGGGTTTTATGAATGTATGAGATGCATATGACCAAAACAGAAGCATACATCATGGTAAAAATTTGAAATTGAACTCAAACAAAACCTAATCACATACAAGATCATTACCCAAAGGAGAAGGTCAGAAGCTAATCCTAGGCAAAGTTATGAAATTTCTAATTTAACTAGGGTTTTTGGATACTTCTAAGGGGAAAATTAAAATCAAATTGAAAATGCAATGCAAAAATATGATATAAATAACCTAGAAACTATATGCAATATGTGAAACAATGCAAAAAGAATCAAGTTCAAACTCATCATGGATAGGCAGAAATGAATTTTTCAAGTTAGGGTTAAAAATGTGAAATTTAAGAACCAAAATTCAAAGATAATTGTGAAAATGTGATCAAACCTAAAAAGAAATTTGTATGGTGAGTTTAAAAATGTTTCTAAATGTTTAAGAATGCTTCATGAATTTTTTGGTGATTTTTAGAAACCTAAATGTATTTTTAATTAATTAAAATCAATTAATTAATTAAAGAAAACATTTAAATGGTTTAAAAATACCTTTTTTATGCAAAAATTAAAATTAAAAAATGTTTTTGAGTAAAGAAAATAATTTAAAACAAAAATACAGAAAATGAGATTTTTTGAAAGTGTTTTGATGTTTTAAATAAATAGAACAAAAGAAAACGGAATAAAATGAAAATAAAATGAAATAAATGAGAAGTAAGCTTATCTAAAGGCCAGGATTTGAAGGGGGGTTGACTGGCCCGCAAATGGATGGATGAGATTCATTCTGGAAAAATTAATTAATTAATCCTTTTTAAAACTAATTAATTAAAAGATTAGGGTTAATGGTGTATCTGGGCCGTCCAAGACGCGCGGGAAGCAAAGATTTAAGGGCCTACATTCAAACGTAGCTATCCCTAATTAACAAACCCTAAACACTTTCAGGTGACCGGAGCAAGCTCCGGTCATCTTCTCCAGCGACACCCTCACCTGACTTCACTCAAAACGCCACGAAAACTCACCAAAATCACCAGAATGGATCATCTAACACTCCTAAGCAAGAATCCAGCCTCAAAAACAATTTATCATGCATCAAATTCATGAATCGAACAAGAACATTTTCAGATCAAAAAGTTTCAGAACATTAATACATCCTAGTTTCTCAACCATTTTCAAAAATAATTATATCACCATGATCAGGGGAGTGCATAGATTCATTTTAGAACTTAAAAAAAGAGTTCTGGAAAAAAGTTTGAAGGTGACTACCTGAGATGAAGCTTTCTGACTCTGAGCTTTCTGACCCTTCCTTTGATGCAAAAACACTCCAATGGTCCCCCTTGTGTTTCTAAAAGGCTTGAAACAAGTTTGTATGGCTTAGTTTTTGAGATTCAGTTCTGCTAAGGCAGAAATCGTGTCTTTGGTTCAGAGGCTTTTAGGGAAAAATGAAGGGTGGTTTGTGATCCTTATGGTGTGTGGGGATGATTGGTGGCGAACGTTTTGAGGTTTGATGCTTGTGTGATGAGATTCGAAGAGATGAATGTTTTTGGGGATTTTTGTGAAACTGAGTTCTTGCTTGCATTAAGGCTTGTGTGAGTTATGTTTTATGTTGCTTGAGGTTTGTATAAACCAATGGGATTGATCAGAAAGTGGGTGGTGGCACAGCTTGATTGGTATGTGCAAAGTTGCAAAAAAGTCAATGTAGTGTACTAGGAGGCATGGCACGGGTCAGAGGCTGTTTGAAGGGGTGTCTGGCCTCAGCTTGATTCATGGAAGAACATTGGATGAAGTTTATGCAGCTGGATGGCCTTGATCAAGTGTTCTCATGGTTTATGCAATTTGGCAACTTTGAAGTTTCTTGAGAAATAAGTCATGGAAATGCTTGGTACAAAGGCCAATTCTGATCCTTGGAAGTTGCTTTGACATGTTGTGATACATTTGAGTGCATTATAGGTCATTTGAAGGCTTGAAACTTGATTTTGCAAAAATCCCTCTTTGGCATGAACTTGAAAATTATAGGATTTTTCCCAACTTTGAAAGACCATATCTTGAGTTCTAGGATGAATCAAGAGGAGTTCTTGTAATTTTTGAAAATGGGAAGATCCAATCTACAATTTTCATTTTTAAGGATTTTTCATTTGAAGCATTATTGATCAAGAAAGAGGAGGTTGAAAATCTTTCCCAAACTGGAAAGTTTCCATTACAAGTCATGTCCAAAAATAGCAAGTTTGCAAATGGCTTGAAATTCTTCAATCTTGTGAACTTATAACCACTTCTAAGATCAAATAAAGATCATAGAACCTCAATTTGATGAAAATGACCCTTTGGTTCCATTGATGGGGGCCTCAAATGCCTTGATTCCGACTTTTCTTGCACAACAAGTCACCAGTTGATCAGATGACTTCCACAATGAATTTCTTCATCAAATTTGGTACACATGCTCCTTATAACATATTAAGACCATTAGAATTAATAATGAGCAAAAACTTTGAGTGTAAGGCCTCTGAAACCAAAACCCTAATTTTAGATCATCTGTGTAGGAAAACCCTAGCCTGCCTGAACCTCTGTGCCATCCTTTGTGATATCTTGACTTTTATGAACTTTGGGGAGCATATTATGATCATGGGATACACATGGACCCTCTTGGAAAGCTTCAAGACCTTTGAGATGGATCAGATCACTTCTTGGACTGCTCAAATCACAAACCCTAGATGTAGATGAAATGAACTATGCATTGAGATGATATGCTTATGCAATGCTATATGAAATATCACAAGCCATGGTGTGAGAAAAAGGTGAGGGCAAATTTGGGGTGTTTACAGGAAGAACCTAGGTTAGTGAGGTTTTCTAATCCTAATGAAGAAAAGGAAAAGAAGAAGGGGAATTAGTGTAACACCCCAAAATTTCCCTCTTCATTTTAAGCATCATGTCATATCATATTCATCATACTCATATCATTTTCTCAGCATCATGTCATGGAAAGATGAGGCATAACATCCTTCATGTCCTAGCATCAAGCATATAGTCATCTATGGAGGTCCCAGAAGCATTTCAAGCCATGACAAGGGTCCTAATGAGTTTGTACAAGTTCTATGGTGAGTCTACACTCCATTTACAAGATCAAGTCCATTGGAAAAAGCTCAGAAGATTGCATGATCACCAGAGATCTCAGGACAGGGCAAAACTCCTATGCAGTGCACCCAAATTAGGGTTTGAGATTCAATCCCCAAGATCTCACAACTTTGGCCATTTCTTGTGGTCCAAGTCTTCTATATGTTAATAGGATCCTATGTGTAAAAGTTCATGAGAAAATTCCATGTCGAAGTCAGACAATGCCTCAGTTGCTTGCAGATGAAGGGAAAAGTCAACAGAGCCCATAAAAAGTCAACTGTGCAATTTCAAGGGGTCCAACCCAAGTTTTTTGGCCAAGAGGGGTACTTGCAATGTTATAAGAGGTTTGGAATGCCTAAAGTTCAAGAATCATTGAGATTTGAGGGGTTTTGCAAAAATGGTACAAAGTTGGTTTTTGAAGTTTTCAAATTTTGCAAGTTTTGCCCTAATTTTCAAGTGGCCTTAACATGATCAAAAATTCTTCAAATGGACCAAAGTCAAACATGAAAGTTGGAGAGTAAGGGCTCCCATTTTCAAAAAGTACAAGTACTTTTTCACCATATTCCTGGATCATCCTAGGGGCCATTCGAAAATTTCCATATACTAGGGCAAAAATTCAACTTTCCAAAAATGCACCAAATGCAAGAAGGCTCAAACTTGATTTTTGTGAATTGGTACAGGCCCCAACTTGTTTCAAACTTAAAATACATTGCATTAGAAGCATTTTTCTCAAGAGAATTGTCCATTTTTGTGCACTTTGAAAAAATCCCTCCAAAACATGCAATTTTGCAAAAATCATGAAACAAGTGTGACACTTGAATCTAAGGGCCAGGAATGAATGGATTTGGATCAAGGGTGGGAAATGAAACTCACACATGCTGAGAGGCCTAAGAGAGCATGAGCATAGCATGCTTATTCCACCAAGTGCAAGTGATGCATATTCACACTTTTCTCATTTCCAATTCGTGCACTTTCTATCACACTTTCAGCACTCATTTGTGAAGTCATAACAAAGAAAATTAGGGTTACATCAGATCTGAAATCTCTCTCATTATCTCATTCTCAACTTTCATGCAACCTTGCATTTTACTTCATATCTCTTGATTCTCTTACATTCTCCACAAACTTCTTCCATATTCTTGATCAGTGAATCATATAGATTAAGAATCAACCACTCATTTAAGCTTAAAGCACAGAATTGGAAGCTTGCCATTTCAAAGCCACTTGTTGAGAAATCTCAGATCCAGTCCATTTCAAGGCCTTAGATGCATTTATTTTGCATCTAAGGAGTAAGAGGAGTGATTTGCACGCATTGGTTGGAATTCTAGCTCAACATTTCAAGATCTCCATCTCAGGTATGGCTTGAAATCTCATGTTCTGGAAATGGAATTAAATTGTTGCTTTGTGTTCCTTGATGTTTGCTGATCATGCTTCACTTTGTAGAATTGATTTTGGTGCATTATATCATGAGTTATGTTGATTTCAAGTTTGGTGTTCAATCTTTTTTTCTTTCGATCCGGCCAATCCATTGAGATTCAAGTGTTTTTGAGGTCATATTTGATTTTATTGAGGTCTAATTTGTCAATCTGGACTGTTTGGTTGTTTATTATGGTGGTTTATTGCTCTGTCATGGATTCCGGTGCCGGAGCCCTAGCTCCGGTCACCGGAAAGTTGTTGGTGATCATCCTAGGGTTTCATGTGAAGAAGACAAGCCGTAGCCGTCCGATCTTCAAATCCAGCGCACCATAGGAGGCCACGTAGCCCTAATGGCCTTTCCATCTCTTTGTAATTCTGTTTTATTCATTTAATGCTTCGTGTGGACATGCTTACGGTAGTTATCATGAGCTCACCAGTTATAATTCTGCATTATGCCACCTCAATTAATGAGGTTGGCATCCGTGACCGTTAGATGCATCACGCGTCTGAGCTTTGTTCCAACTTTATTTTATTAATTCTGTTAATCCTCACCATAACTCATAAGTTCCAGCACATTTCCTTGGGCTTCATAAGTTACTCTTCGCACCCCAACCATAACTGGTCCAATTCAATTTAACGCAACAAGCTTACTTCCTACACCTCTTTCAATTCATTTAATTTCTTTTTTTTTTTCAATTTGTTTTCTCTTTTATCCAGTTTCATTTTAATTCATTTAAAATAGTTCCATTCACCAAAAAAATCCCAAAAAATCATGAGTCTTATTTTGTGTCTCTAATATTTTATCATATTTTTATTTTATTTTTTTCCATTATCCAAGTGTCAGAATTAATTCTGCATTGCACATAGCTTCTTTTGAATCCTTTCTTGACCAGTCTGCCTTGTTCAATTTCCATAGACTTCAATATTTTGAGTTTTGATCCCATTCTTTTTGCTTTGAATTCTTAAGATCTTGTACTTTTCATGTGAGTTTTCTCTGGATTTTTGAAAACTTATTTCTTGAGCCTTAGTCTGGTAACTTGTGATGTAAGTTTGCTGCCCTAACTTGTGTTCTTGCCTCCATTTAACCTAGTTTGCTTCTGAATCTTCTCAAATCCTTTTGTCTAGTTGATATAACATGTTTGAGGATAATTTGATTTCAATTGTGGAATTTTTAGATGGCTGTTTGATTTGTTGTGGATTTTATCTTGAACCTTGTCCCATTTTGCTTCCTTTGAACCTTTTGGTCTCTCATAAGCCTAAAAAAGAACTTGTGCCCCCTTCTTCTTCTCATTTGGGGTTCCTTTGGGGTATGAGTACCTTCCTGGTCCTAGGATAGGGTTTGTGTCTTCTGATTTTTTGTGTTTGCTTCTTCTTTAAGTCATTTGTTTTCTTAACTGCTTTCACTTCATCTTATTGCTTCTTTTGTTTCCATTTTGGTATTGTTTGGTCTTGTACCACTCTTATCGTCATATTGTTGGCTTCTTAAACCATTCTTCATCTTGTTTTGGTTCTGGTTGTGAGCCTAATGTTCATATTTTGTGCATTTTGCTTTGCATATTTCATGGGTGTGCATTTGTTCTCATATGTGTCCATGTTGCATCATTTTGAGTTGCATACTTCTTCTCCTCATTCCTTTGAGTTGCATTTGCATTGTGCATATGTTCCTACCATTTCACTTCTGATCGTTTGATGTTAGCATGTTATCTTGCTCATTTTGTTTTACTTATATGCATACTAACCTTGCAGGGGCTATGGTAAGTGTGAGGTGTGGGAATTGAGTTCCACATCTCCAATTCTCATCTCCTCCTCTCATGTTTATTTGTACTAACCATTTGTTGTTGGGATTAGGCCTTTCTCATCTCTTCTTCCATCTTCTTCTTTTCTTCTTTCCTTCTTCATTAAGATAGAAACCTCACTAACCCTTAGGACATCCATGCATGTTAACACTTAGGATCATTTTAGTCCCCCTTTAGAATTTTTTCCTTTGAGATCCTTTTGGTTCTTCTTCTCTTCTCATCTCATAACTCTAAAAAACACTTTAATAAATTTGAAGTGATGTCTTGATCCATAGCCTTATCCCATGAGATATGATTGTAGTCTTCCCATCTTGGGATAGTACAAGTATACCTTGTGATGCACAAGTCTGATCAAGGTATCTTCTTCATAAAAGAAAAGCATAAAAAAACACTTCTTCATCTGCAAATACCAAAAGAACTTAATAATTAAGCAAGTTAGTGAGCTTAGGCCCTAATCTTTGGGTTCAAGTTTTGGGGATCTTCTCCTTACTTGAGTGTGCTTGTTCTATTATTCCATCTTGGAATGTAGTGATAAGTACACATTCCATGGAAGAGAGCTTGAGTTCACTTTCTTGTGACACACTCATAAAAGCTTCATAAAAAACACAAACAAACAATAAGAGTCTTTCCTTCGGGAATTCTCTTCTCATCTCATTCGCTCCGTACGCGAACTTGCTCCTACTTGTCACTTTGCAAGACGATTACGCACTCGTCGTCCGAGTCTGCAACACCTGAGAAATGGCATAGGCAGTTCAAGCCTTAATTCATAAGCAATTTCCTTTTAGTACCCCTAGTTAGGGGAACTACGGCGTCTCTGATCCTCATTATCCTGATGAGGTACGTAGGCAGCGGGGTAGGGCCCATTCGAGCACAATCTTTATTTTCCCTACATTTTTCTCTTTGTTCCTCATTCAGTTCTTTTCTCAGTTTCTTTTCCAGTTCATTTTCATCTTCTTTTGCTGCAGTTTTCATACCCCCACCCTTTGAAACAGTTTTCTTTGCAAGCGTGGATCCCGTCGGGTACGTCGGACGATCTGGGTGCTAATACCTTCCCAGGTCGTAACCGACTCCTGAACTCAGTCTCTTTGGTTCATAGGACCTGTGTCCTTCCTCTTCTTTTCTTCTGGTTTGTGCAGCATTACCATTCCCTTTCTTCGGGATAAAAATGCCTGGCTGGCGACTCTATTCTTTTCTCGCGCCACTTTCGCGTTTGTACCAGGATGGAAATCCGGGGAGCGACAATTAGAAATCAACTTACTTCCTTAGGAAGCTAAGTTGTTTCTAAAGGGGATTAGCATGAAGTTGTACAAACTAAGCAAGATTATAAAGCAAACACACTTTGAAAGCGTAAAGAATTTAAAAAGGAAGAAGTTGTGTGAACTTACCTCCACCTCCCTATAAAACAAAGGTTAGTAGGATAAACATGATAAAAGGCAGGAGGTAAGCAAGTACCAAACAAATACTAATACAACCTGGACCTAATCTAGACTCAATCCTAAGTCTAAGGGACCTAAAAACTATGCAAAGCAAAAAAAAAAACCAATGGCTACTACAATTCCTATAGCACAAACAACTACTAAATGCAATGCCGAATGCAAACAACCTATTACAGCTAACAAACAAGATGCAAACTGGTGTAAAAAGTGTCAAAATGTCACAAACAACATGCAATTAACAACTTTTATTTCAAAAGGCAGTAGTTAAAAAAAGCAAGGCAGATTTGGATGATTTCTTTTATGCACAAAAATGAGTTTTAATAGTAAACATGCCTCATATAACATTGAGTAAAGAGAACTAGAATGGAAGCATACATGGATACGAACATGTGAAATTTTTTGTTTATCAAAGAAAGCATAAAATAACAAACATGCAGTTCCAAGATTTTGAGCAAATAAGCAAAAAGCAAAAAGTGTGAATATGTATCACCAAGAATCAATAACGTATGCATGAGTTATGATACAAATCAGAATTGGCATCAATCATGGAAGTATAACAAGCAAGCAAGAATGAAAGAATGAGCATGCATGTGATCATACATTTTCAAGCAATGCACAACATGGTATTTAAAGCATTCAAACAATTGAAACTTGCAAGGATCATAAAAGATGAAGCAAAACAGAATGTGAAACACTTATTTAAATGCAAATCAATGAATTTGAACATGGCAACAAAATACATAATTCACTCTAAGCATTATTTCACAATTAGGCACAAAAATGAAAAGTAGCGAACATGCGTGTCAAAAGACCTCAAAACTATGGAATCATGCACCTAAAATGGTCCTAAAAATTCCCTAAAATCATGATATAATAATCCATAAAGATTAAAGAAGCAATGAAAAGAAAACATGCAATGAAACAATCAATTTTCATAAATCTGAACAGCGTTAACCGGTTAACGCTAGGGGTTAACCGATTAACGGTCCCCAAACAACCACAAACAGAAATGCAAAACACATGTTAACCGGTTAACCCCTAGCGTTAACCGGTTAACACTGAACAAAAGATAAAAAACAGTTGTTAAAAGAACTTTTTAGCTAGCAACTTATTTCTAAAAGCTCCTAATGCCTACCATATCCAATGAGCAAGAATTCTACTCCTAAAACCACATTTTAGCTCCTAGTAAAACCACATGCACATAAAAAATCTAGTTTCTAGTGATTAGTCAATCGAATCATCACTAAGCACAACAACGACAAAACAAAGAATGCCGTATGGCGAGATGAAGAGAAAAAAGTTAAATCGAGAAAGTGATTTGGATTCACCAACCTACAAAGCGAAGGCTTGCTTTGGTGATTGTTGCGAGTCGATCGAAACGCGAATGAAGAGAATACCGGAGATTCCTAGCTTCGATCCGCGAGAATGCAAAATAAATGCAATTGATTAAGATCTTGATGAATAACTACAAAAGCCCTTCCAAAATGAAGAATCAATCCCAAACAAAAGCAATTACTTCGATTAATCTTCAATAGACCATGGAATCGATGCTTGGATGAAGTTTTAGCCTCAAGTTCTTCAATCTTCAATGCAAAACTTGAAGAACTTATGATGAAGAAGCTTTGGTGAATTTGGAAAATGGAAAGAAAAGTTGAGAGAATTGAGATGAAAAATGAGATGAAAATGTGAAAATGGTTGAAGTTGTGAGGTTTGGAGTGAATTGAGCTTATATAGAAGCTAGATTTAGAAAATGTGGTTAGGAACTAGGCTTGGAGTTAGTTAAAGTTAGTTGGGGTTTCTAGAATATTCCTTGGAAGGTGGTATAAGGATCTTGAAAATGTTTAGGAATTCAATGTAAAGTGAAATGGAAAAATGGAATGTAATGCAAGGTGAAAAAATGAGGGGAAAAGTGGGAAAACCAACTAAATTTTGAAATTTTTATTCAAATTTCGCAGTCATTAACCGGTTAACCCTAGGCGTTAACCAGAAATATGAATTTTTCTTTCCTTTGATGTGTCAACTTGGAAATGAGCTAGGTTATTTTTGTGATATTAGTTTTCCTTCTTAAAGTCCAAAGATTGACAAGAAATACTTGATCATAAGCCTCGTGCATATGCCAATGATGAATGATTTCATTGATTATTTCTATTTTTTGAATGCAATGCGATGCTTGGACGATCATGCAAAAAATAGCGAAGCACAAACCACTTGAGGTTGGTTATAAATAAGAGGGCAAATTTTGGGGTGTTACAGCTGCCCATATTTAATCATCTGTAAACCTGAATGGATGATAGCAATGGCTCTCAAACTTTCAAGGTATGGAGTGATTGAATAACCGAATAAACCGGAAAATTTTAACTTTGTGAGAAATGAAATGTATTGGGAAGGATGCCATTCATAGATGACGACTTAAAACATGAAACTGACCCTAAACAGGACAAAAGGGAATAAGCTCATCATACTTAGATGATAACTTAAAGGAAATGAGACCATCATACTTAGAAGGAATCGGAAATGAAACCTTTGTACTGAAATGGAATCAAAAGGAACATGATCGTTGTGCTTAAACGATAACCCGACACGTGACCGTTGTACTTAAACGGGAACGAGGAAAATGATGAGATCATTGTACTTAAACGAGGCTCACGGAGACGAAACCATTATACTGAAATGGAATCGAAGAAATGAAATCACCGTACTTAGATGAGATTAAAGAAACGATATCATTGTACTTAAATGATTACCCGAGACGCGACCGTTGTACTTAAATGGAGACACGAAAAAAATGAGACTATTGTACTTAAACGAGACTCAAAGACAAGACCATTGTACTTAAATGGAATTGAAAAATTGAAATTATCGTACTTAGATGAAATCAAAGGAATGAGCTCATTGTACTTAAATGATTACCCGAGACACGACAATTGTACTTAAACAGAGACGCGAAAAATGAGACTGTTGTACAGAAACAAGACTCAACTGGGGATAACAAACAAGACTTGGTAGAAAAAACCACATTGGGAAATGAACTTGGCATTCTGTGGGGATACTTTAGTCTGATTGCAAAAATAACGTTTCGGGCTTTTGTGTAAGGTACCAAAACTAGCTTATGCTTCGTATGCATATGCTTGAATTTTTCCATGGCATAATGCTCCATAATGATGTAAATGCTATGATTTTGAGGATGCAAATGTAATGATGATTACTAAATGCAAATGCAAAGATGATCTCCTGACGAGGAGTCAACAAATATCCTTGATGACTTCGCTGGGGAAGAAACAATTGATGCGTTGATTGTGATGAATCCCTGTGGGGAAAAGCAACTCTGCGGGGGTAGTGTGAATGATACATTGGCTCTGAACTGCCGCCATTTCCAAAATTAAATTGGACTTTGAGATTGGAGAGCCAAGAACCTGTTGGGGGTGAACTTGATCTGAGAGGTACGCTACCTGTCGAACTTCGTTGGGAAAGTGATACTTTTCTGACCCGGATGGGGGAATCATGTATGTTGGTACTCTGCTAAAGAAGAAAACTGCTAGGGAACTCCTCAGATACACAACCTCATGCTTGGGGAATAGATTCCAGTGAGGATTGGACTTTATTAACTGCTTCGCTGGGGGAAACTGTGAACAATGTTGTGCAAGAAGGAAAACCAACAGGCTCCTTACTATCTTCACCACTACTAGGGTGTAATGAATCTTCATGTATTGCTAGGGATAAGAAGACTCTGGTGAGGGATATTTCTTTGTTGAATGAAGACTCTCTGCTTGGGGAAAACCCCAATCTTCTATTACGTTGCTGGAGAATATTTCCATTTCCAAACCTGTTGGGGATAATGGAACATATCAAAGAGGATGCCTCTTGATGACGATAAGAGTTTTAGATTTCCTCTTGCTGAGGACAAGAGATATAAATCGTCTTATACTAGGGATAAGAGATGTAAGGCGTCTCATGCTGGGGATAAGAGAAAATGATACCCTTCTACTCGGGAAATATCATTCTCTTTGATGTTGCTCTTCTAGAGAGGGGATGGTCTGATGAGACTTGTTGCGGAGTCATGCTTCAAGATCTGCCGAGGCAAAGCTTCATGAAGCTCTGTATTGGTTATGGCTTTGTTAGAAATTCATGTACCTGCATGGTAATGAACACAACTGATAATACCTGTGAATTGAGAGTTAGTTTGGCCTGCATGCCCCAGGCTCATGGTCTTAATCACCATCCCAGTCACCCAACACATCAGATATGTGTCAAATGTTTTTACTCTCATGCGTGTCTTATAAGGCATTCATGTGTTCACAATGCAATATTTATCACAATTTGTTGGAAGTTTTTGCAATCAATCAATGGTAGATCAAAAACAAAAACATATGGAAACAAATTTGAATGAAATTGAACTTTTATTGAATGAAGAATTGCCATGAATAGGTATTACACCGGGAAGCAATCCCTAGAAAGATGAAATTTCACAAAAGGAAAAAAATAAAATCCCTAATGGAAATGTGAAAACCAAATCTTATCAAGCTCCGACCCGACTATGACTTGTATATCCTCAAGATTTTCTGCTTGCTTCGCTTTGAGGAAGACGATTGAATTGATCTTCAACCTTTGGATTACCTTTGATTGCAAATGACGAATCACAGATCTCACAGATCGCAGTTGTTTGTTTTAATCCCGGATCGCCCTTTCGGGGTTTCAATCCACCGGGATACCCCTTTTTGCTTGAGCTGTCCGATGTGATTTTTCATCTCAACGGGTGTACATTTTTTTAAATATTTCCCTAACTTTTGCCCGAGCCTTTTATTCTGTTTCTGACTCTTCGAGATGCCCATTTTTTCCTGGACTCTTATTCTGTTTTTGTCCAGCGGGTCTCTTTACACGAAGTATTTTCTAACTGCGTTTGCATTGACAAGGGATTGGAAATCTTTGCCATCCATGGTTGTTAACATCAAGGCTCCTCCTGAGAAGACCCTTTTAACCACGAATGGACCTTCATAGTTGGGTGTCCACTTGCCCCTGTAATCTGTATTAGGAGGAAGAATCCTTTTCAGCACTAAGTCGCCAGGTATGTAGCGTTGAGGTCATACTTTCTGGTCGAAAGCCCGTTTCATTCACCTTTGATACAACTATCCATGGCATACAACTGCTAGACTTTTCTCTTCAATGAGGCTCAGCTGATTGTACCTAGATCAGATTCATTCACCTTCGTCAAGCTTGACGTCCATCATTATTCTCAGCGATGGAATCTCAACTTCAATCGGTAGGACTGCTTCCATACCGTACGCAAGCGAGAACGAGGTTGCCACTGTTGAGGTGCGCACGTATGTTCGGTACCCATGTAGTGCAAACGGTAGCATCTAATGTCATTATTTGTATGTCACAACCATCTTCTGAACAACCTTTTTAATGTTCTTGTTGGCCGCCTCAATGACGCCATTCATCTTTGGGCGATACGGCGAAGAGTTGTGATGCTCGATCTTAAAATCCCAACACAAATCTGCCATCATCTTATTATTGAGATTAGAACCATTGTTAGTAATTATTCTTTTGGGAATTCCATATCGGTAGATGATATCCCTCTTGATGAATCGAGCTACCACTTTTTTAGTGACATTGGCATAAGACACCGCTTTAACCCACTTTGTGAAGTAGTCGATGGCAACCAGGATGAAGCGGTGACCGTTGGAAGCAGTTGGATCAATCTTGCCAATCATATCAATGCCCCACATGGTGAAGGGCCAAGGTGAAGACATGACACTCAATGAATTTGGAGGCACATGCACCTTATCAACATAAATTTGGCACTTGTGTCACTTACAAGAATATTTACAGCAATCAGATTCCATAGTGATCCAATAATACCCCGACCTTAGCAGATTCTTTGCCATAGCATGTCCCTTAGAATGGGTACCGAAGGAGCCTTCGTGAACTTCTTGCATCAACATGTCTGCTTCGTGTTTATCCACACATATGAGATAAGACCATGTCGAAGTTATGTTTATAGAGCACATCATCCTGATTTAAGAAGAACCCGCCTGCCAGCCTCCTAAGGGTCTTTTTGTCTTTTTTTGATGCCCTTGCCGAGTATACCTGAGACTTAAGAAATTTCTTGATGTCGTAATACCAAGGTTTATTATCCGTAACACCATCAACTGCGAACACATATGTGTAGCGGTAAAAACATGAGTATAAGCTATTAGTTAACTTAAGTCAAAGTAAATAGAGTCGCCACCGCGCTTTATTTTTATTCCAAGAGGAAAAGGAAAAAAGAGCGAATAAATCCTAATGAATCTAAAAGCAAAATGATAAAGAAACACAACAGAGAAACATGTAAGGGGATAGGATACACAATAGGAAGGTTTTACGCATCCAAAATGTCCATGGTACTCCATGGGAGCCCTTTGAAAAATTTACTGCTTTTGGTTTGAAAATGGTTTGTAAAATGTGAATGGAGGGATGAGAAAAGAATAGTTTTTTTTTATATTTTTGTGTTTGGAGAGGTTTAACGCCTCATGCCTATGTACCCACAAAGTGCAATACAAGATCAAAACCCCATAGTTCGTGGTACAAATGGTGAAAAGGGTGGGTTATGATTCATATTATTAAGTGAAGAGAATTTGTCATCTTCAAGTGGATAGCCTAACAAATCTACCATGAGAATGAAAGCATGGACTCATACATCATTATGGGGAGGGCGCCAACTCGGATAAAATCGACGAGTATGCCACTAAACCCCCACAAATGACAAGAGACTAAATTACATCAGACTACAACCATGGAGATTGAGAGACTTGCACACGACTAAAGAATAATGACTCATAATCGAAACTTCTTAAAGAAAACAAACAAAAGTGCACAAAGGCACAAAACAACTTGAATGAGTTTGGTTCTTTTTATTTTTTGAATTAAAGTCAACATGATTAGATTCAATGATTTTTTAAGAGAAAAGAAAAAGGTAAAATTCACTTGACAAAAGTCAAGGTTTTGTTTATTAAAGAGGTGACGATTTAGAAAGAATGAATCCTTTGAAAAAGAGAGATGCTTTTGAAAATTAAAGAGTGGGAGGAGATGATGGGACTATCCTAAAAAAGAAAATAAGGAGATGAAGGAAGAAAGATCTAACCAACTTGATGATACTTTCCAATATGTACATAATAGTTCCATCCTTATAAGCTAGCAAATAGCCAAATAAATGCAAGCTTCGATCTTCATGAAGATTAAGGCAAAGGAAAAGGTATCCTAAATTCTAAGTCCGAAACTTCCATTCCAATGCTAAGGATAGTAACCATTAGTCCAAAGTTAAGATCACAAGTTTTTTAGAAGTTTTATCCTTTATTAATGTTTTATGTCCAAATGGACCAATAGAAAATCACACAATCAAAATAATAGCAAGAAATTTAAACATGATAATGGATGAATAAAGCATAATAAAGCGTAAAATAAATAAAAGCAATTAAAGTGCAAGGAATAAAACAAAGACAATTAAAGTGCGAAAATATAAAATATTAGTATAATAGTAATATAAAAATATTTACATAAAAATAATGGTAAGGTGAACTTAATCAACCACAACAAAAAGTAACCAAAATTGAAAGGTAGCCGGATCCGCTTAGCATTTTACACTATAGCGATTAATCAAGGCAAACCGAATTGAATTCAATGAAATTTGAAAGGCGATTGGGAGACCCAAAGCACCTACACATCAAACATTCATAAGTATCGATTCTTAATGCAATATGATTAACCACTTTGCGATTACGCGATTAACAAGAGATCTGGTCCACGAAAGTTTAAGTATCCAATTCGATTTTTTTCCGAAGTCGGGATACATTTAGGTCTATGTTAAGCAATCACCGAGTAATTTACGAAGTAATTACCCTACAAATGAGGTCGGCCACCACCAATTAAGATGGAGAATATTCGTGCTAATACATGTTAGAGAAATGATATAATGGATCATCCTCCGACAACATGTCGCACGAAAAGAAAAAGTGGTAATTGTCTAATCTTAATCGAGATTTAGCATTGAATTATCGAATGCAACCTATCACGATCCCAAAGTATGGAGAATGATCCAAATGATCATTTATCCATAGATTTGAAATAATGAAGATTAAACATCTTCAAAAATCAATAATCGCCGAATCGGAGATCTCATCGACCAAAAATAAAAATAAAAGATGAAGAAAATGGATCTAAAAATAAATCCATAAAAAAAACAACCAAAAATATTTTTCTAAAGATTTTCATTAAAGGATAATTACATTTTAAATAAAGAAATAGAAAAAAAATGGATAACAACAAAAAAAGGGAAGTCAAAAAATAGATTATGGTGGTGAAAATAGATAATTTAGTCCAATGGCACAAGGCCCATTCACAAATCTGGTTTTTAAAAAAGAAAATAATAAATAATAGAAATTATATTAACAATAAAATAGAAAGAAAACAAATGCAACAAATAATCATTCTTCTTCTTCACGTGAACAAAACCAAACAGAGCATAACTGTTCTTCACCTCACCTAAAAAACACGCCGCTACTGTTCCTCATCCAAACTCAGTAAACCCGCGCGGTTAGTCTCCAATTTCAAATCACCTCTTCCTTCTTCCTTACGATCACTCTTCTCCTTCTTCTTCACAACCTCTTCTCCTTTTTCTTCACGGACCGACGATGGTGATTGTAACCGATATATGCTTGTGAGAAGATTAAGGTCGATGAAAAATTGATTGAAGAATTTGTAGGTTTATGAAATTGGAAGTTTGAAATTGAAACTTTGAAGATGGATTTCGGCAGAATTTGGGTACGGCTTTTTAGCTTTTTTTTTAATTTAAGTTGAGGAGAGCTGTATTTATAAGTGAATCAAGAAGTGATTGAATCCCGTTTTGAATTAAATTTCTGCATTTTGAATCATGAATTTTGTGTGCAGGTGCCTTGTTTTGCTGAAGCATTGCGTTGCGTTTTATTCACTAGGCGTATGCGTTTTGATGGTGTGTGCTGAGTTTCAAATCTGATGCATTTTATGCATTATGGTCTTGCATTTTGTTGATGTTGGATAGGTATGATGCTTGTGTGTTCATTCGCGTGAAGGCTTGCTGCGTTTCATGTGTGACATATTTGTGTTTTGAAACCTGCGGTTGGACTTATGTACATGTGTAGCTGACGGCTTGTGTGATGTTTGCGTATCATGTGCGACTGGGAAAGGCTTGAAGCTGATAGAAAACAAAGTTGAAGTGTTGTCACGTGGGGCTGTAAGTGTTGTTTGATGGTGTGTGGCTTGCATGTGTTCACGGGCTTATGATCAGCTGCTTTGGTCTTTGTGCATGTAGCTAAAGGAGAATTGAGTTTAATTGTTTGTTTTGCTGAAAGTGTAAAAGGATGGGTCAATGGGCCTCAATTATTTTTTATTTCAATTTTTTTTGAAAGGATCTTAAGATATTATGATGAATTAGTTGGAGAGAGAAAAAAATAATGGTGTATATAAATGGGCTTAATTGGTATGTTTGGTGTAAAAAGTAAAAAAATGAGAAATTAAGTTGGATATTTATTTGGATTAGAAAAATAAAAAAAGTAATGGATATGAGATCTAAAAAAAATTAATGGAAATTGGAGAGAATCAGGTAGTAAAAAAAAAATCAAAATATGATTTAAGGAATGGTAATTAAAATAATAATGAATAGAAATCAGAAAAATGGAATTGATTGAAATGGATAACAGAAAGTTGGAAAATAAAAAAATGGTTTCATCGAAAAATGGATAATGGATATGAAATGATGATTTTTTTAGCCCAGAACCAAACTCCTGATTTTTCACAAGCCTTTGATAAAATGAACACAGTCAATCCTGAACCATTGAATATTTCCAAATTAAACCACAACCACTTGGATCGTCTGAAAATTGCCTGAATTATTTGAATTCATGCTGAGGAAAATAAATCCACAGATGAACTGCTGATGAACTGATGACCACTGATAAACCTGAGGATTCAAACTAAACTTCACACAGACCACTGCCCGATAAACTGATGACTTTTCACACACAACACAACTTGAATTTTGAACACGCATTGTCTGAGAAATAAACCACTGGCACAAATAACTTGCAGTTGAACAATCTTTTGATAGTTTGACCAAGATTAGGTCAAACGTTCATTTGAATCAAATCAAAACTGAACAACCAATTTTGAATTGAAATCATCGCCATGTCTTTGAAATTCTGCAATCACAGAGAAGAAGAAGAAGAAAAATGCAACATATTTTTGGTATTTTGGTTAGTGATTAGTAAACATAAACAAATATAAAGCAAATAAAAACAATGGTGATCCTTTGTGAAGCATAAACTTACACCTAAAAAAAACCGAGAAACCAGTGCAATCTTGTTTGTATGCAAGATGCAGATGAAATGCAAAGAAATCTTAGGGAAAAAATTAGGGTATTACAGCTGCCCCTATTTAAGTTTCTTCAATATGGAGATATGAAGATTGGCATCTTCTTCTCTACAAGATGGGAGATACTTAAATACAGAAAACCCAATTTTTGTCGTAAGAGAACATGATGTGATATGAATATGATATGATATGCAAGCCCAAGATCTCCGTGGGGAGAAAACGACCACCAGAGGAAAGCAAAAAGCTTGGGGACACAGAAGAAAATCCCGCTGGGGAAACAAAAGACACCAAAAGAGTTTACCAGGAAAATAAATCACTGGATAGCTGACTCAACTTGGGAAAATATATGATATAATCAAGGTAAAAGGTTCAACGAGGAAGAGTAAATACTCTGCCAGGGAATATCACCCAAACAAAATATTCGAGTCCAAAAATGGAAGAATATCGAGTTGGAAAAAAATCATCAACTACAGGTTTACTGGGTAGGAAAATAAGGGACTCGACTATCGATTTACTAGATAGGAGCAAAACAAAGAGGGATAATTTCCCTTACCTTTTACTGGGTAGCAAAATTCTCAACTACCTGATTTACTGAGTAGGAGCTCAAGCAAAGGGAAACAACTTCTATTACCTTTTTACTAGGTAGGAAGAAGAACTCTCGACTACCGGATTTACTGGGTAGGAGTACAAGCAAAAGAGCTTGATCAACTTGGTAATATTACCCACTATCGAATAACTGATAGCTTAATTCCAAAGTAATATACTTAAGTTGGAGAAAATGTTGCCCACTATCAAACAATGATAGCTTAATTCCAAAGCAATATTACTCACAAAAGGGGACCAAAGTTCAATCCAAGAAAAAGTTGGAGAGAAACGGTCAAACAAGACTCATCCCGAGGAGGAAATATCTCAACTGGGGAAAATTCCATCCAGATAATAAACTAGGGAGGAAACTGAATCAAAATCATCCACGAGAAACAAACTCAGTGGGGAAATAGAAAGGATCAACACTTTCCACTTAATGGTGTACACTCTAAACTTGAGAGGAAGACAACACACACACTCAGTGGGGCAAAAAAACACACCAAAGAGCGGGGAACAAAGATAAATGCAAGAATGCAAGAAAATCAAGCTATGCTTATACATATGAATATGCTGACAAAACAAATATAAAGATAAGCAACGGGTGACATGAACACCACAACAACCAGATACTCGGCTAAATCCCAAGGCAACAATACAGGGAATCATGCTGGAAATTCAACTTGAGATCCTGCAGGGGAACATCAAAAGCCAACAAAGGAATAAAATCCTACTACAAGGCTTAACTCATACTGAGAAAACAATCTGCTAGGGATCCAATCCACAAAGAAATCTTCAAGAATCCGTGAGAGATAGCATCATAAATTCCTCTCTGAGAGGATAACATGTTGGAGAAGCACCAACAACACAAAGTCTTTCACTCTTTTAGGAAAGAGGGAAGTGTCCTTGTTAAAAACTGATGGAGACAAATATCTTTACAACCTTGTTTGAGGAAACAATATATAAAGATCTACCAGTGATGCAAATAAACCATAATTTACTGGAGCATCAAACATTAACTCTGCATAGGGATATCACCATGCTGAGGAAAAGTAATAATCTGCTAGAGATGGGAAAAGTTTCCACAATCCCTGCTAGGGACAAAAGAATTCTTGATCAAAATCAAACTTTGCGAGGAATAACCTTCATACCACTCCCACTCCACTTGGGGAAAGAGTGCAAGACTTGCTGAAAATCATATAGGAACCTGCTGGAAACCATCACACATAGACCTACTAGGGATCTGTGGGAAAGATCTATGGAGATCATTCATCACTGAAAATTTCGGACTTGCTTACCCACATGGGAATACCAGAAGTTAACATCATAGCCAAAACACAGTTACGAGGGATTTTAAATAAATACCCACCATCAGGTGAAAGAAAACCTCTAAACTGACTGCTATATCAATACCTCTGCTCAGGGATGCAACCAACTCAAGATGAGGAACAAGAACTCAACTGAGGATTCCCAATGCTTCTCAAGTTAAAGATAACTTGCCGAGGAAGAGATAAAAACTCACTTGGGGAATCTTAAGAACATCCCTTCTAACAGTTCTTTTGGGGAAGCCATTGGAACTCAAAATATTCATAGAATCTTCGTTCATACTTGTTGTTGGGGAACAAAACATCATTAACATCAACTTGCCAAGACTATTCAGGAATTTCACATGGATACAACCGAATCCAACCCTGCTTTGGGAGAGACAAGTTACACACATCCGGACTTTACCATCCCTGGAATCACTATTGATATCCTTTCTTTGTTCATATATCAAAAGAAAAATGTTTTTATAATCTTCAAAGATTAAATTTATTAAATTTATTTCAAAAATCATCATTAACATTAAATTGAAATTTTGTAAACAAAAACAATATAAAGAGTTGCAAACAATTGGATAAAAGCTCAAATTCATTGATAGAATGGTAGTCAGCAAATGGCATGACTCCATGGATCTTTACAAGTTTTAAAAATGATAAATACATGGAAAAGGGCTACATTGAAATACAATGATAACTATTCTCCCTATCAACTTTGAACTCCACCGTATGTGAAACTTCAATCAAGGATGAGTGAATAAGAATCTTTGACGGGAAGTTCTTTTGAGGGATAGAATCTAAAATCCTCGGTCGTCTCAAGTGATCTAGTCCGTCGATGCAGTTACTTGCCATGATCCCTAACGTTTTCCTAGATTTCCCTTTCGGGTTTTCAATATATCGGGATAATTATTTCTGTTTATGTCTCTAATTTTTGCCTGGACCGCCCTTTTGGGTTTTCAATCCACCGAGACGCTCATTTTTGCCTAATCCGCCCTTTCGGGTTTTCAACTTAGCGAGCTATTCTTTTATTATTATTTTTAGGCGAAGTATTTCTTGACTGCATCCACATTCACAGGACGAGTGATCTCCTCACCATCCATAGTTGTAAGAATTAATGAACCGCCAGATAAGGCTTTCTTGACAACATATGGACCATCATAGTTCTGAGTCTACTTGCCCCGAGAATCTGTAATGAAAGACTGGATCTTTTTGAGCACGAGGTCGCCTTTTCTGAACACACGAGGTTTGACCTTATTGTCAAAAGATTTCTTCATTCTTTGCTGGTACAACCTACCATGACACAAAGCTGTTATTCTCTTTTCCTCAATCAAATTCAAATGATCAAATCTACTTTGACACCATTCAGCCTCAGTCAACTTGGCTTCCATCAGAACTTTCATTGATGGGATCTCAACCTTGACGGGGAACACTACTTTGTACCATAAACAAGTGAGAAAGGGGTTTCCCCTGTTGAAGTGCAGACAGATGTACGATACCCATGCAAAGCAAAAGGGAGCATCTCATTCCAGTCCTTGTATGTCACAACCATCTTCTAAATGATCTTCTTAATGTTTTTATTCGCAGCTTCAATAGTCCCATTCATCTTCGGTCTATAAGGAGAAGAATTATGGTGTTGAATCTTGAATTTTTCACAAAGCTCTTTTATCATCTTATTATTCAAGTTCGAACCATTATCGGTAATGATTCTATTCGGAACACCATATCTGCAGATAATGTTATTCTTGATAAACCGAACCACAACTTGCTTGGTCACATTAGCATACGATGCCGCTTCCACCCACTTGGTGAAGTAGTCAATTGCCACAAGAATAAAACGATGTCCATTCGAAGCCTTGGGTTCAATCATACCAATCATATCAATTCCCCACATAGAGAAAGGCCACGGGGAAGAAATCACATTGAGATAAGTTGGTGGCACATGAATCTTATCAGCATACACTTGTCACTTATGACACTTTTTCATATACTTGCAACAATCAGATTCCATTGTCAGCCAATAGTAACCCGCACTCAACATCGTTTTAGCCATTGCATGCCTATAGCACGAGTACCAAAAGATCCTTCATGAATTTCTTTCATTAACATGTCTGCTTCGTGTCTATCCACGCATCTAAGCAAGACCATGTCAAAATTCCTTTATAAAGCACATTTCCATTTAGGAAGAAATTGCCGGCCAATCTCCTCAAAGTCCTCTTATCTTTATCGGATGCCCCAAGTGGGTATTTCCGACTCTGAAGAAAACATTTAATATCATGATACCAAGGCTTGTCATCATGGACCTCTTCAACTGCAAACACATGAGCTGGTCTTTCAAGTTACATCTCTCTGATCATGGGAACGTCATTCCACTGGTGCACCTTTATCATAGAAGCTATAGTTGCTAAAGCATCTGCCATTTGATTTTTATCACGAGGCACATAATGAAACTCAACTTTAGTGAATAAAGTTGATATCCTCCTGGCATAATCTCTATAAGGGATCAAATGGGGTTGATGAGTTACCCACTTACCCTTGATCTGATTGATTACCAAGGCAGAATCTCCATACACATCAAGATGCTTAATCCTCAGATCAATAGCTTCCTCAAGACCCATAATACAGGCTTCATACTCAGATTCATTATTGGTACAAGGAAAAGTCAACCTTGCAGCAAAAGGAATATCTGAACCATGGGGAGTAATGATCATTGCCCCAATTCCTCTTCCGCGTGCATTCACATCACCATCAAAAACTAAACCCCACCGAGATCCAGGCTTCGGCCCTTCCTCAATCAAAGGTTTATCACAATCTTTCATTTTCAAATACATCACATCCTCATATGGAAAATCAAACTTGATAGGCTGGTAATCATCAATCGGTTGATGTTCCAAATGGTCAGCCAAGATACTACCTTTTATAGCTTTTTGAGCTTGGTACTCGATATCATATTCTGACAATAACATTTGCCAACAAGTAATCCTACCAGTCAAAGCAGGCTTTTCAAATATATATACTTGATCGGATCCATTTTAGAGATCAACCAAGTTGTATGATTCAACATATACTGGCGAAGACGCTTTGCAGCCCAAGCTAAGGCACAACAAGTTTTTTCAATCATGGAGTACCGAGACTCACAATCAGTGAATTTCTTACTCAAGTAGTAAATTGCATATTCTTTTCTTCCAGATTCATCTTGCTGACCAAGACACAACCCATGGAATCTTCCAACACAATCAAGTACATGATCAACTGTCTACCTTCCACCGGAGGAGACAAAATAGGAGGTTCAAGCAGATATTATTTGATACTTTCAAACGCCTTCTGACAATCATCTGTCCAGACACAACCTTTGTCTTTCCGAAGCAACTTGAAGATCGGAGCACATGTGGCAGTCATGTGAGAGATAAAACTCGAAATATAATTCAAACGGCCCAAGAATCCTCTTACTTGCTTTTCAGTTCTTGGAGCAGGCATTTCCTGAATAGCTTTCACTTTATCAGGATCAACTTCAATGCCTCTTTGGCTAACAATGAAACCTAACAACTTTCCAGAACGTACACCAAATGTGCACTTGTTCGGATTCAAACGAAGCTTAAACATCCTTAACCTCTGAAACAACTTCAGCAAATGTTCAACATGATCCTCTTCAGTCCTTGACTTAGCGACCATACCATCAACATATACCTCAATCTCTTTGTGCATCATATCATGGAAAAGCATAGTCATAGCTCTTTCGTATGTCGCACCAGCATTCTTCAATCCAAAGGGCATCACTTTGTAGATGAATGTTCCCCATGGTGTAATAAATGTGGTCTTTTCCATGTCCTCGGGTTCCATCTTTATTTGATTATAACCGGAAAATCCATCCATAAAGGAGAACACATCAAACTTAGCCGTATTATCTACCAACACATCAATGTGTGGTAATGGATAATCATCTTTTGGATTGGCTTTATTCAAATCTCTGTAATCAACACACATTCGGACGTTTCCGTCTTTCTTTGGAACAAGCACAATATTGGCCACCTATTGAGGATAATTATATGTCATAAGAAAACCTGCATCAATCTGCTTTTAAACCTCCTCTTTGATCTTTACTGCCATATCAGGATGAGTTCTTCTCAACTTTTGCTTCACAGGTGGACATTCAGGCTTCAACGACAATCTATGCTCCACAATATCAGTATCAAGACCTGGCATGTCTTGATGAAACCAAGAAAATACATCAACATACTCTCTAAGAAGCTCTACAATCCTCTAGTTAACATCAGGACCAAGAAATGCTCCAACTTTGACTTATTTCTTATCATCTTCAGAACCCAAGTTGACCATCTCTATAGACTCTGCATGAGGCTGAATAACCTTCTCCTTGTGCTCAAGCAACCGAGGAATTTCATCAGGAATCTCTTCAACATCCTCTTCCTCAGCTTCAAACACAGGGAATTCAAAGTTGGGAGTGGGCATAGGATCATTTTTTCCAATGGGTTTATCAATCTATCTGCACAATGATTTTATTTTTATTTTAGAGTATGAACAAAAGTGCAAACATTTTGCAGATAAACAATTATTATTTTTATTTTTTGGTTTTTTATGTTACCATTTTTCAGAATAAAGCAAAAAGGAAAAACAGATATGGAAATAACAAAATAACATTTTATTGATGATGATAAAATTTGAAAAAAAGCCCAACAAACATCACTTTCACCTTAGGCAGAGTGAAAGGATTTTTGAAAGAAAACAAAACAAATTACTTTGAAGCATGAACAATAAAAGGAACATCAACAACAATCCAGTTCTTTCAAATCTTTCAGTGCGTAACAAAGTTAGGCATTTCTTCATCTTCATCATCTTCAATGATGGCAGCAGCAGAATGATCGTTGATAAACCCAACACTTCAGAATCCTTCCTGAATAGTCTTCGGGTCATTGAGAGCCACACCTGGTGCAAAGCCGATACCAAATCCTTCTTTGTTGTTAATAGCATTAATAACTCGTCCCCAACCATCAGATCGACCAGTTTCGAGTACGCGCATAACATCCTTGAGAGAAGACATAGGCATGACATTCTTCTTAGTAGCATTATCCACAATAGAAAGAGCCTGAAATGAAGTTCCCACCTCTTCTTCAACATCAATATAGGAGAAAGATGACAATTTTCTCACTAGCATCGCCTGTTCACCGCCAATAGTCACTAATTTCCCATCTTTCCCAAATTTCAGCTTCTGATGGAGAGTAGATGTCACAGCTCCTGCCTCATGAATCCAGGGTCTTCCAAGGAGACAACTGTAAGCGGGACGTATATCCATTACTTGAAAAGTAATTTGGAATATAAACGGTCCAATCAGAATAGGAAGATCAACTTCACCAATCACAGTCTTCTTTGATCCGTCAAAAGCTTTCACAATAATACCACTATGCCTCATGGGAGCACCTTGGTACGCAAGCCTTGACAAGGTCGACTTCGGCATCACATTCAGAGAAGACCCAATATCAACCAACACCTTAGACATAGCATCTTCCTGACAATTTACTTAAATGTGTAGAGCCAAATTATGGTTCCTTCCTTCTTCAGGCAAATCATCATCACAGAAACTCAGATTGTTGCATGATGAGATATTAGCCACAATACTATCAAATTGATCAACAGTCACATCATGGTCAACATAAGATTGATAAAGAATCTTTTGCAATGACTGCCTATGAGCCTCAGAGCACATCAAGAGTGATAAAACTGATATCTTTGACGGAGTATGCAACAATTGCTCAGTAACATTGTACTCGCTCTTATTTATCAATTTTAACACCTCATCTTCACTATCACCGAATGGGCCTGATCGGGCAACAACATTCATAATCTGTTTACTCACACTTGTATCTTCAACTCTCTTCGGAGGATCCGAAGCATAAACTCTACCACTTCGAGTAACCTTTGTCACATCAGCAATGCTAACCACAGATCTTGGAGAAGGAATAGGAACTTCCTTACCATTTTCTATCATCGTAGCATTATACCGATACGGAAAAGATTTATCAGACTCATATGGCATTGGAATAGGCAAATTGATCACCAATGGAGTAACAACATATTTGCGGCTATCAAAAGAAATAACCACTTTCTCAGGAACAACCCTCTCAGGAATATTGAACTAAGGCACAATAACATTCACTTCATTTTCATACTCATCTCTTTTTGCTGTCACTTCAATCAACTTAGCATCCATCATCTTTTGAATGTTTCTCTTAATAATCACACAAACACGAGGGTTCACTGAGCAAATGCAACAACCAGCATAATCGTGGTCAATATCATGATATTCACTTAAGAAAGCATGCATCTCAACCAAAGACCTTCGAATATGGCGGACCTCATAAATCTTGAACAAACCAGGACAACCATCAACCATATTCACAAACGTATTACCATGCTTCGGAAGTGGATTTGTCTTCACATTGGGATTAACATCAATAAAAGACAAAACATTGCTCCTTATCAATTTCTGCACTTCAAACTTCAATGGATAACGGTTCTTAACGTCGTGCCCCGGGGCACCTTGATGAATATCACAATGAGCCTCTGGCTTATACCACCATGGGATAGTTTCTGGAACTGGAGGTGGAGAACATGTTTGTACAAGATTCTACGCAATCAGAGATGGAAGCAAATCAGCATACAACATTGGAATGGGATCAAAACTTGACTTAGCACGAACCTGTTGATTACCACCATATTGCACAAAAGGTTGTTGATAACGAGACTGGTACTTTGGAACTATTGGCACAGTGGGAGTCACATTAATCATTGGAGTTATAGAAGCTACATGCTGTTGATGACGATTCTCACGACCACGAGGTCTTCTGTAACTTTCACGAGACACAAAATTAGTCTCACCTTCTTTCTTTTTACAAAAGTTGAACCTTCTAGAGCTCGAGCCATTACTACTCTCTTGGCTCAACCATCTTTCTAGCATACATAGTCAAATGACTCAGAGGACAAGTGTTGTCTTTATACTTCTTGAACTCAGGCAACCTGAACTTATACGCAACTTTGACATTAGGGACCAAACAAAGATCATAAGCATCTTTTCCGAACAAATCCTTATGCTTCAAGGCTCTCATCTCCTTCTGTATCTCAGCAAAACGACCTTGGAAATCATAAAGTCTTTCAGTCATGTCAGCGCCTTCACTGGGCTCAACATGGTAAATCACTTCATCATGGTGTGGAATATTATGCATAACAGGCGGTGCAGTAGTCATCACTGGTGGAAGAGTATTCATCATTGGCGTAAGAGTATTAAATGCAGTAGTCTCTGGAGGAGGAGGATGATAACCTGCAGGAATGAAATCAACTGGCATGCCCCACGGTGTGCTAGCAGGCATGCGATAGCGAGGAGAAAGGACAATTTCAACAGGAATTGATGCAGTGACAATCTCAGAGATGACTGTATTCTGAACAAGAGAATTAGGAGGAGGTGGATGATTCTGAGCAACCACCAAGCTTTCCATCTTGGAAGTAACTTTTTCCAAGCTTTCCCTCAGATATGCAACTTCTTCGCGTAGCTCACGGTTCTCTTGTTGTAAAGTTTCCGACATCTTCTTCCGATTAGCTCGAGTATCAACTTTGTGAGTCAACTTGACAGGAGAACTGAATGAAGACCAAGAAACAACATAAGATCCATGCACAACACTCAAAAAGCAAGACAAATGCGGGTATGATGCATGGTATGCGTATGCAAATGCAAAGATTTCAAAGGACTATAAGATAAATTGCAATATTTATAAAGAAACACTTTTTGAAGTACTTAAAAACTCATTCTCCTTAAAATCAAAGTAAGATTACAAGTGAAAGCCTCGACAATCCTAATACATGAGAAAAAGTAAACTAGGCCTAAGGGATCACATCCGAAGAAGATTCGAATCCCTGCTGATACTTCATGCGAATCCTCTTAATCTCCTTCTTGTACTGGTTCTCCTTGTCTTCCTTATCCTTCACCAACTGGTCAACAATGGCCTTCCAAGCACCGAATGTAGGAGGAATGGTAGATGGAGTACTAGAGGAAAATAAATCCTCTCTTGGCCTCTTTGTAACACGCCGCTCAAGTAACTCAATGAGATCATCCTTCTCCTTCAGTTGCTCTTGCATCATAGTCTTCTCAAGTAGCCATTCTTCTTTCTCTTTCTTCATCTTGTCCAACTCTTCTTGAAGAGCAACCTTCTCATCAACAGGAGGAAGAAAAGCGAACAATGGTAGTATAGGAAACAAAGGCTCCTCTGGTGGATAAGGCATCTTAAGCTTGGAAGCCCTAGATCGAACCCACTGGATGTAACACAAGGAGGGAGCAAGGTGTTGTCTTCCCAATTAACCCTTCTCTTTCCGATGAACCGCATGCCAAGAATGAGAAATCCTTTTCTTCATTTCTACATAATCTGCACCATTAAGAAAGAAGAAACTGGATAAGGAAAGGTTGTTTGGTATGTCCTTCAAACAATATCCCAACTATCGCCTAGCAAGAATAGGGTTGTAACTAATTCCCCCACGTGTACCAAGAAGAGGTACATCAAGAAATTCTCCACAACTATCAATAAGCACTCCAGTATCATAATGGGAACAATACCAAGTCATATCCTTATGAGAAAGAGACATAATCCTTTGAGACCATCTTCGTTTCTCTCTATTATCCTTGAAGACATCGGACTTTGGTAGGTACAAAGTAAACCACCTATAGAGAAGAGGCACACAACATACAATCTCTCCATCACCTTTGGAGGTCCTATAATGAAAGGCATGATACATGTCTCCAAGCAAAGTAGGTACCAGATTCTTATTCAATAAAATATGAATGGCATTCTCATCCACAATACCATCTAAGTTAGGAAACAAGACAATGCCATAAATAAGCAAAGAAAGAATAGCCTCAAATTCATCCTTATGACCCAAAGTAAGAGAAGTAGAAGCTTTCCCCATCAAGAACTTAGCATTAATACCACGTACACTCCCTTTTGGAAGAAACTTTCCATTAAGATCGGACTCCTTGAGAAAAAGGGCTTTGGCGATGACTTTGGTCGTAAGCTCCTTCTCTAAACCACTAAAAAGAAATTCCTTGTCCAAAATAGGTAAACCCATCCAATGAGAGTACTCCTCCAAGGTCGGTACAAGCTGATCATCAGGAAAGGGGAAACAATGATGCAACGGATCATAAAACTGGGCTAAGGTAAGGAGAATCCCCTCTGGTACATCGGTATCCAAAATAAACAAGAGCTTCCCATAACACTTCCGAAACTCCTGGGTGTCAACCACCAATGCTCCTAGCTTTCTCAGCTACACTATATTAATATTCTTGAAGGTGTACTTTTTTGTGTTCCTCCTTTCAAAATTCATAACCATAGACATCTGAAATTATGCAAACGTTCCTTATGAGTCCCTTGAAATCTCAAAAACAATGCTCATGAATGCACGAGTGCATGTATGCAACAACCACAAACAAGATCACACAAAGCACACAGGTTTAAGTTCCGAGTCACGAGCATGAAGTCAAGGTAACAAAACACCAACCCACATAGGTAAGTACTAAGGTTTTGTCTTCATTGTACCTTCAGAAACCAAAAGGGTGCTAACAGAGGTGCCCGAAGTTAACAACCATCTTTAGAATATTATCGGTATCTTGGATTACTCCCTAACCGATTACATTCTTAAAATAGACCTCGTCCGAGTATAGTATCGCGTGACAACCACCTTAGGTTTACACACAGATGGTTTCCGCACTACGTTCCTAAATTGGCTTGGATGGGTTAAGGGTTCTACGATCCTCAGTATGATCAGCTCAAGGTCGGAAAATAATGCCACATATGATTACTCATCATGAAATTGATAATCCAAGAGAGCCTAACCGAGTGGAGATTATCAAATTGATATAGCTTTGGACTACTCCATCGCTTATCGCTTCGAATATCGCCATCCTATCATAAGTTCAACTCAGATCCGGGTTAGAATCTATCTCACTCACAGAGGATCACCAAAACCGAAACAGAACAAACAAATAACAAACAAATCAAACCAAAGCAGTAAATAAATCAAAGTAGGCCGAATCCACTTAGAGATTACTCCCCAGCAGAGTCACCACTTTTCTGTAGCGGTAAAAACATGAGTATAAGCTATTAGTTAACTTAACTCAAAGTAAACAGAGTCGCCACCACACTTTATTTTTATTCCAAGAGGAAAAGGAAAAAAGAGCAAATAAATCCTAATGAATCTAAAATCAAAAAGCTAAAGAAACACAACACAGAAACAAGTAAGGGGATAAGTTACACAATGGGAAGGTTTTACGTGCCCAAAATGTCCGTGGTACTCCACGGGAGCCCTTTGAAAAATCTACTGCTTTTGGTTTGAAAATGGTTTGTAAAATGTGAATGGAGGGATGAGAAAAGAATTATTATTATTTTATATTTTTGTGTTTGGAGAGGTTTAACGCCTCATGGCTACGTACCTACAAAGTGCAATGCAAGATCAAAACCCCGTAGTTCGTGGTACAAATGGTGAAAAGGGTGGGTTATAATTCATTTTATTAAGTGAAGAGAATTTGTCATCTTCAAGTGGATAGCCTAACAAATCTACCATGAGAATGAAAGCATGGACTCATACATCATTATGGGGAAGGCGCCAACTCGGGTAAAATCGACGGGTATGCCACTAAACCAACACAAATGACAAGATACTAAATTACATCAGACTACAACCATGGAGATTGAGAGACTTGCACCCGACTAAAGAATAATGACTCATAATCGTCACTTCTTAAAGAAAATAAACAAAAGTGCACAAAGGCACAAAACAACTTGAATGAGTTTGGTTCTTTTTATTTTTTGAATTAAAGTCAACATGATTAGATTCATTGATTTTTTAAGAGAAAAGAAAAAGGTAAAATTCACTTGACAAAAGTCAAGGTTTTGTTTATTAAAGAAGTGATGATTTAGAAAGAATGAATCCTTTGAAAAAGAGAGATGCTTTTGAAAATTAAAGAATGGGAGGAGATGATGGGACTATCCTAAAATAGAAAATAATGAGATGAAGGAAGAAAGATCTAACCAACTTGATGATACTTTCCAATATGTGCATAAGAGTTTCATCCTTATAAGCTAGCAAATGGCCAAATAAAGGCAAGCTTCGATCTTCATGAAGATTAAGGCAAAGGAAAAGGTATCCTAAATTCTAAGTCCGAAACTTCCATTCCAATGACAAGGATATTAACCATTAGTCCAAAGTTAAGATCACAATTTTTTTAGAAGTTTTATCCTTTATTAATGTTTTATGTCCAAATGGACCAATAGAAAATCACACAATCAAAATAATAGAAAGAAATTTAAACATGATAATGGATGAATAAAGCATAATAAAGCGTATAAAAAAATAAAAGCAATTAAAGTGCAAGGAATAAAAAAAAGACAATTAAAGTGCAAAAATATAAAATACTAGTATAATAGTAATATAAAAATATTTACATAAAAATAATGGTAAGGTGAAATTAATCAACCACAACAAAAAGTAACCAAAATTGAAAGGCAGCCGGATCCGCTTAGCATTTTACACTATAGCGATTAATCAAGGCAAACTGAATTGAATTCAATGAAATTTGAAAGGCGATTGGGAGACCCAAAGCACCTACGCATCAAACATTCATAAGTCTCAATTCTTAATGCAATATGATTAACCACTTTGGGATTACGCGATCGACAAGAGATCCGGTCCACGAAAGTGCAAGTACCCAATTAGATTTTGTTTCAAAGTCGGGACACATTTAGGTCTATGTTACGCAATCACCGAGTAATTTACGAAGTAATTACCCTACAAATGAGGTCGGCCACCACCAATTAAGATGGAGAATATTCGGGCTAATACATGTTAGAGAAATGATATAATGGATCATCCTCCGACAACATGTCGCACGAAAAGAAAAAGTGGTAATGGTCTAATATTAATCGAGATTTCGCATTGAATTATTGAATGCAACCTATCATGATCACAAAGTATGGAGAATGATCCAAATGATCATTCATCCATATATTTGAAATAATGAAGATTAAACATCTTCTAAAATCAATAATCGCCAAATCGGAGATCTCATCGACCAAAAATAAAAATAAAAGATGAAGAAAATGGATCTAAAATTAAATCCATAAAAAAAACAACCAAAAATATTTTTCTAAAGATTTTCATTAAAGGATAATTACATTTTAAATAAAGAAATAGAAAAAATTAAAAAAAAAGAATAACAACAAAAAAGGGAAGTCAAAAAATAAATTATGGTGGAGAAAATAGATAATTTAGTCCAATGGCACAAGGCCCATTCACAAATCTGGTTTAAAAAAAAAACAAAAGAATAAATAATAGAAATTACATTAAAAAAGATAATTTAGTCCAATGGCACAAGGCCCATACACAAATCTTTTTTCTTCACGGACCGAGGATGGTGATTGTAACCGATTTAGGCTTGTGAAAAGATTAAGGTCGATGAAAAATTGATTCAAGAATTTGTAGGTTTATGAAATTGGAAGTTTGAAATTGAAACTTTGAAGATGGATTTCGGCAAAATTTGGGTATGGCTTTTTAGCTTTTTTTTTTTTAATTAAAGGTGAAGAGAGCTGTATTTATAAGTGAATCAAGAAGTGATTGAATCCCGTTTTGAATTAAATTTCTGCGTTTTGAATCATGAATTTCATGTGCAGGTGCCTTGTTTTGCTGAAGCATTGCGTTGCGTTTTATTCATTAGGCGTATGCGTTTTGACGGTGTGTGTTGTGTTTCAAATCATATGCGTTTTATGCACTATGGTCTTGCGTTTGTTGATGTTGGATCATTGTGATGCTTGTGCGTTTTGATGTGTGTTCATTCGCGTGAAGGCTTGTTGCGTTTCATGTGTGGCATATTTGCATTTTGAAACCTGCGGTTGGACTTATGTACCTGTGTAACTGACGGCTTGTGTGATGTTTGCGTATCATGTGCGGCTGGGAAAGGCTTGAAGCTGATAGAAAACAAAGCAGAAGTGTTGTCACGTGGGGCTGTAAGTGTTGTTTGATGGTGTGCGGTTGGCGTGTGTTCACGGGCTTGTGATCAGCTACTTTGGTCTTTGTGCAAGTAGCTAAAGGAGAATTGAATTGAATTGTTTTTTTTGCTGAAAGTGTAAAAGGATGGTTCAATGGGCTTCAATTATTTTTTATTTCACTTTTTTTTTGAAAGAATCTTAAGATATTATGATGAATTAGTTGGAGAGAAAAAAAATAATGGTGTATATAAATGGGCTTAATTGGTATGTTTGGTGTAAAAAGTAAAAAATGAGAAATTAAGTTGGATATTTATTTGGATTAGAATAATTAAAAAAAGTAATGGATATGGGATCTATAAAAAATTAATGGAAATTGGAGAGAATCGGGTATTAAAAAAAAATCAAAATATGATTTAAGGAATGGTAATTAGAATAATAATGAATAGAACTCGGAAAAATGGAATTGATTGAAATGGATAATAGAAAGTTGGAAAATTAAAAAAAACGGTTTCATCAAAAAATGGATAATGGATATGAAATTATGATTTTTTTTAGCCCAAAACTAAACTCCTCATTTTTCACAAGCCTTTGATAAAATGAACACAGTCAATCCTGAACCATTGAATATTTGCAAATTAAACCATAACCACTTGGATCGTCTGAAAATTTCCTGAATTATTTGAATCCATGTCGAGGAAAATAAATCCACAGATGATCTGCTGATGAACTGATGACCACTGATAAACCTAAAGATTCAAACTAAACTTCACACACACCACTGCTCGATAAACTAATGACTTTTTGCACACAACACAATTTGAATTTTGAACATGCATTGTCTGAGAAATAAACCACTGGCACAAATAACTTGCAGTTGAACAATCTTTTGATAATTTGACCAAGATTAGGTTAAACGTTCATTTGAATCGAATCAAAACTGAACAACCACTTTTGAATTGAAATCACTGCTCTGTCTTTGAAATCCTGCAATCACAGAGAAGAAGAAGAAGCAAATTGCAACATATTTTTGGTATGTTGGTTAGTGATTAGTAAACATAAAAAAATATAAAGCAAATAAAAACCATGGTAATCTTCTGTGAAGCATAAACCTACACCTAAAACAAATGAGAAACCAGTGCGATCTTGTTTGTATGCAAGATCCAGATGAAATGCGAAGTAATCTTAGGGCAAAAATTAGGGTATTACAATATGCAGGTCTTTTGAGACGAGAAACATCGATTCCGGGCACATAATTCTCTTGGTGAACCTTGATCATGGAAGATAAGGTTGCCAAGGCATCCACAAATTAATTCTCGTCCCAAGGTATATATCGTAGCTTGACATTCATGAAGAAAGTTAACAATCTCCTGGTATAGTCACTATAAGGAGTTAGATGAGGTTGATGAACTAGCCATTTTCTGTTTATTTGGTTGATAACTAGAGCAGAATCACCGAAGATCTCGAGGTTCTTAATTCTCAAACCAATGGCTTCCTCGATCCCTATTATGCAGGCTTCATACTCTGCTTCATTTTTAGTGCATTCGAATGTCAGCTGAGTAGTGAAAGGCACGTGGATCCCTTCCGGCGAGATAATGACATCATCAACTCCACTACCATTCATGTTAACGACTTTGTAATCATTAATTGGCTGCTGGGCCAAATAATCTGACAATACACTTCCTTTGATAGCTTTTTTGTGAAGTATATTGGATATCGTATTCGGTCAGAATCATTGGCCATTGGGCCACTCTTCCATTCAGAGTTGGCTTTTCGAAGATGTACTTAACGGGGTTCATCTTGGAAATCAATAGAGTGGTATGAGTCAACATGTACTGTCTTAGTCGGCGAGCAGCCCATGCCAAAGCGCAACAAGTTTTCTCGAGCAGTGAGTATCGGGTCTCGCAGTCGGTAAACATTTTGCTAAGGTAATAGATTACATGCTCATTTCGACCAGACTTGTCCTGCTGACCCAGTACACAACCCATTGATCCCTCGAGCAATGTGAGGTACATGATTAAGGGTCTCCCTGACACTGGAGGCATGAGATTTGGAGGTTCTTACAAATACTCCTTTATTCAGTCGAAAGCTTATTGGCAGTCATCATTCCATTTGATGGCTTGATTATTCCTCAGAAGTTTGAAAATAGGTTCGCACGTAGCTGTTAGGTGAGATATGAACCGTGCAATGTAGTTCAACTTCCCTAAGAAGCCACGTACTTCCTTCTCGGTTCAGGCATTTCCTCAATTGCTTTCACCTTCGCAGGGTCGACCTCAATCCCCTTTTCGCTAACAATAAAGCCTGACAGCTTTCCGGACCGCACCCCGAATGTGCACTTATTCGAGTTTAACCTCAATCTGAACTTCCGAAGCCTGTCAAACAACTTGGCTAGTTTAACTAGATGTTCTTCTTCTGTTTGTGACTTCACAATCATGTCATCGACGTAGACCTCAACCTCGTGATGAATCATGTCATGGAATAGAGTCACCATTGCATGTTGGTATGTTGCCCCAACATTTTTCAAACCAAACGATATAACTTTGTAACAGAAGGTTCCCCTTGGGGTGATGAAGGTTGTCTTATCCATATCATTTGGCGACATTTTGATTTGATTGTAGCCCGAGAATCTATCCATGAAGGAAAACACATAGAATTGGGCAGTGTTGTCAACTAGAACATCAATATGCGGCAACGAGAAGTCATCTTTGGGGCTTGCCCGATTCAAGTCCCGGTAGTCCATGCACATTCTGATCTTACCATACTTTTTGGGAACTGGGACAATGTTCACAACCCATGGAGGATAACTTGTCACGGCCAAGAATCCCATGTCAAACTACTTTTGAACCTCTTCCTTGATTTTGATAGCCATGTTAGGTCGAGTTCTTCTCAGTTTCTACTTCACCGTCGGGAAATCTTCTCTGAGTGGCAGCTTGTTGTCGCTCCCGCTAAGAGACACCAGGTCAGATAGGGTACAGACGCGAACGGTCGGCGAGAGGAGAAGATGAAGATGAATAGAGTCGCCAGCTAGGCATTTTTATCCCAAAGGAAAGGTAATGTTGCATAAACCTGGAAAGATATGGATAAGACGGTCGCGAACCAGAGAAACTGAGAAAGGGGGTTGGTTACAACCTGGGAAGGTATTAGCACCCAGATTGTCCGTCGTACTCGACGGGATCCACGCTTGAAAGTTTGTGTTTAAAGGGGTAGTGTCTGTGCTATCTGTGTGCAAAAAGCTGGAAACGAATATACAAGTGTCAATGCAAGAAACTGAAGTGAGGTGCTCAGGAATGAGGCCTAAAAAATATAATGCTGGAAGAGGGGGAAGAGACAGGGACTTTTGTTCGATAACAGTTAAGTTATGCCTACGTATCCTCTCGTGCAATGAGGAAGTCAGAACACCGTAGTTCGACTCAAAGAGACTGAAAGATAAATTGACTAATGAACTGCTTGCTTGTCTATGCTCAAGTGTATGACCTGTCTGGCTCAGGTGCTAATTGTCTTGCATTAGACGGAAGAAGCAAGTTCTCGTTTGTGAGTGAAAATGATGAGAAAAGAATCCTGGAGGAGACGATTATTGTTTGTTTTTGGTGTTTTCAATCTTTTATTGCTTTTTTTGTGTTTGTCATAAGTTAATGAGCTTAAGCCTAAACCAAAGGTTAGTAAACTCATCATATCCTCCCTCTGATTAGGGATAATGAGAATACCTTAAGTATGAGGTAAACACCTCAAACTTAATTACCATGATGTAGGATTAAGATCATTAACCTACTTGTGATTATTTAGATGTTTTTGGTGTTTTTGTTTAGTGTTAAGTAATGAGTTTAAGCCATAATCAAGGATTTAATGGACCCATTACACCATCCTAATAGAAGGATAATAGATGAGCACATTTAAGCTGAGGAAGATACCTCAACTTAATCCATGATTGGGGATTAACCTCGAGACAAAACAAAGCTTTATTAAAGTGGATTTTAGTTAATGGTAAGATTAAGAACCCTAATGCAAGGCCCAAGTTACAAGCTAATGTCTTAGTGATTATTAAGATGGATTGATTAAGAGGTTTAAACACATTAAGGGTTTAACAATTAGGATTAAAGTTATACACTCCATCCTAAGAGAAGCATGCAGGCATAACCCTAATCACAAAGTCTTAAAACCTTAAAGGTTTAGTCTCTGATTATGAGGTGAAAAAAGAGACACAAAGAAGACACAAAGGTAAAAACTAAAGGGGGACTAATCACAACCCTAATTATTGTCATGCTTGGATGTTCCTATGGTTTGTAAGGCTTGCAAGAGATCTTCAAAGAAGCCACCAATGGAAGAAGCAGATGAAAGGAGGAGAAGTAGAAGAAACAAGTTAACTTACTTCATTGAAGAAAATAAGTTACTTGAAGAAAGAAAGGGAATGATGAACATTAATGAGCAAGCTCACTCTAAAACAAAGCAAAATGCATCAAGGATGCATAAGAGGGATGAGAAGAGAAATGAGAAGTGAAGGCAAATTCACTTCTCAAAGTACTTACCACCTGAAATGGTTAGCATAAAGAAAGGAATGAAGTGAAAATGACATGTATGCAAAGATGCAAACCAAAACCAGAAGCATAAACATGATGCAAATGATGCTATGAGATGATGCAAAGACATATCAAGTGTTATGAATGTTCATACAAGATATGAGAATGCAAAGGAACATGTAGGAAGCATGAAAGCACATGAAAGTTCATGGAATGAAATGAATGCATATCATGGCAAATGGATGAAGAAATGATCAAGCATGATTCTAATGTGTCCTATGATGTCTTAGAAGACATATGAATGCATGAAATGTCATGGCAAGTTCATGGATGGATGCATATGCAAGATGTATGCAAATGAACATGAGAAATTAGGGTTTTAATGCAACATGAGATGCAAAAGTCAAAAATAGAAGAAAACCACAAGAAAAAAAATTGCAAATCAAATCAAAAATGCAAGATGAATTTGTGATAAAAATATGCTAAACACTACATGCTATATGAAGATCAATGCAAAAAGAACCAATGTCAAACCCTTCATGGTTAGGAAGAAAAGAATTCTTGAAGTTAGGGTTCAAAAATGGGATTTTTATGAACCCTAAATTCAAGAAAATTGTCAAAATTGATTCAAAACCAAAAATAAATTTGTATGAATGGTTTGACAATGTTTCTAAATGTCCTAAGATGCAATATGAATTTTTTTGGAATTTTTAGAAACCTAAATGATATTTTAATTAATTAATTTCCATTAATTAATTAAAATAAACATTAAAATATTTTTAAAATGGTTTTTTAATGCAAAAAATAAAAATAAAAATGTTTTTGTGTGGAGAAAATTATTTGAAATCAAAATGCAGAAGGAAAATATTTTTTGGAAATTTTTAAGTATTTTAAATAAATGATGCAAAATAAATGATAAAAAATGAAATAAAAACTGAATTAAAGGAAAGTATGATGATCCAAGGGTTCAGATTTGAACTGGGGAGGATTGGGTTGACTGCGCGCGCGTTTCAAAGGCCTGGATTGCTTCTGATTAAATTAAACTAATTAATCCTAATTAATTTAATTAAAATTGGATTAGGGTTAATGGACAAATCTGAGCCATTCGTACGGGCGGTAAACCTAAGATCTAAGGGCCATTATTCAAAGTTCACTAATTACAAGATTAAACCTGAATCTTTTTCAGGTGACCGGAACAGTGTTCCGGTCATCTTCTCCGGCGAGCACCTCACCCTAACTTCTTCCCTAGGCTACCCCAGACCCCTAAATTCTCCAAAAACATCCCCCAAACCATTCTAAACAAGAATCAGTCCATGAAAATCATTTATATTGCATCAAAGTGGTGAATCGAAGAAAAATGTTTTTAGGTCAAAAATTTCAGAGCAAGCATACATCCTGGTTTCTCAACCATTTTCAAACATAATCGCATCCCCATGATCAGGGGAGCACATAAAATCATTTAAGAACTTAAAATGGAGTTTCTGGAAAAAAAAAGTTTGAGATGGCTACCTGAGTTGAAGCTTTGAGATTCTGAGCTTTCAAGGCCTCTCCTTTGTGCAAAAAGCTTCCTTTGATCCTCCTGAGGCTAGTGGAATGCTTGAAAAGCTTTGAGAGTGGCTGGTTTGTGTTGTGTGGTTCTGGTTTAGCAGAAATGGAGGTTTGTGTATGTAGTGATTCAGGCCATTCCAAGGGTTGGGTTTTGTTCTATGGATGAAGAGTGATTTGTTGGTGAAAGAATTTCTGGATTTTGTTAAGTTTTGAGGGTGTTTCGAAGAGAACAAGTCTTGTGCATAATTTTGTGAATCTGATGTTGTTGTTTGTTTCAGGCTCCAATCCTCCTTCTTATCTCTCCCATATTGTTTGAATATAATATGGAGTAGGTTCTGAATGGCTGCAAAACACTATTCCAAGAGCATGGGAGTTTTTGCCAAAAAGTCAAATATGTGTCCTTGAGAGTATGGGCCATGGCAGAGGAGATCTAAAGGGTGTATTGGCTTCAGCTGAGTTTGAGGATGACCCTTGGATGGTTTATGATGGACTGCAACACTTGGATTGCAAGATAGCATGTGTTTTGCAAATTTCCAACTTTGTGCACTTTGAGATATTTGGTCATGGAAATGTCTCATTCAATGCTGAATTTTGGTCATAAAGTGTTACATGATGCTGCTGTGATGCTTTGAGACAATTTAGAAATCATTCCAATCCTTAGAAATCATTTTTCCAAGAGTCCCTCTTTTGAGAATTTTGTGAAAAATGGCTTATGTAAACTTGTGATCCAAGGCATGATTTTGGGCTTGCAATGTTGCATTGTCATGTAATGAAGTTCAGAAGTGAATTAGAGGTCACTTGAATGCTTGAAATGTGAAATTGCAAAAAAAACTCTTTGGTGTGAAACTTGAAATTTTAGGATTTTTGCCAACTTTGCAAAGCCATAACTTGAGTTCCATAATGAGTTAGGACTTGTTCTTGTACTTTTTGAAAAGGGAATGATCCAATCTACAACTTTTATGACCAACAATTTTTCATTTGAAGCATTTTTGGTTGAAAAAGAGGAGGTTGAAAAACTTTCCCAAAATGGAAAGTTTACATTACAAGTCATTTCCATTTTTGGCAACTTTTGGTTTAGCTCACTTTTCTTCAATTTTTTGAACTTACAAGCACTTCAATGATCAAATAAAGATCATATAACTTCAATTTGATGAAAAATCCACTTTGGTTCCATTGGTGCGGGCCTCAGATGCCCTGATTTTGCTCTGACTTGCTCAAAAAGTTACCCAGTGAACAGATGACTTCCACAATGAATTTATTCATCAAACTTGGTACACATGATCCTTATAACATATTGAGACCATTAGAAACAAGGATGACCAAAAAATTTGGAGTTATGGCCTCTGAAACCAAAACCCTAATTTCAGATCATCTGTGCTGTGAAACCCTAGCTCTGCTTCCATGCTTTCCCAGTTCTTGTGATTTCTTGACTTCCTTGATCTTTGAGGGATATAATATGATGCTTGAACATACATGGACCCTCTTGGAATGATTGTAGACCTTTGGAGTGGCTCAGATGAATCTTTGGATTGCTCAGATCACAAACCCTAGATGCAGATGAATTTGAACTAATGCAGTGAAACAAAAATGCAATATGATATGATATGCTTAGACTTATGCAAAGATAAAAGATCACAAGCCATGGTGTGAACTTAGTGAGGGAAAATTTGGGGTGTTTACAGCTGCCCCTATTCAAGCATGAGTTAGCTGTGCAGGATGTAAGTGCCTGGCTTAACAGACAAACAAGATAACTTGTGGTTGAATACCAAAGACAGTCCGAAATTTGCACTCACTGGGGAGAAGAAAAAAGGGATATAAATTGTAAAAGACAATATAGTATGATTATAAAGTGCGGGCGATGGAGGACGACCATCGAGCAGAGGACGACTGTTGGGGATAAAGCAATAACGGGGACGACCGATATGCTGGGGAAATAAAGAAATCATGATGGGGACGACCATCAAGTTAAGAAACAAGGGTTTCTGGGGATTAAAACAAAGGCAATGATGGGGACGGCTACCAGGTTTGCAAAGTAAAGGTTAACATCGATGGGGACGGCCATCAGTTCAAAGAATAAATGAAATATTGATGAGGGACGGTCATCAAAGGTGAAGGACGATCACCTAGCAGGGGATGGCTTCTCTTTATCACGACATAGGACGAATGTCAGATAGAAAAAAAAGGTCGACGATGGGGACGACCATCGGATAAGCATGATGAAGGACGATCATCAAGAGGCGAAGGACGATCACCTAGCAGGGTACGGCTGCTCTTGGGGTTTATCATGACATAGGACGAATGTCAGATAACAAGATCAACGATGGGGACGGCCATCGGATAAAATGATGAAGGACGATCATCAAAAAGGTGAAGGACGATCACCTAGCAGGGGACGACTGCTCTTTATCGCGACATAGGACGAATGTCAGATAGAAAGGGGTTCCAATTACGGAGACTCCGCTGGGGAAAGGATGAGGGGCGGTCATCCAAAGGTGAAGGACAATCACCTGGCAGGGGACGGCTGCCGAAAGTATCACGACATAGGACGAATGTCAGATAGAAGAAAAGTTGTTTTGCTGGGGAATGGTAAACACGGACGAGTGCTTACACTTAAGAAATAAAAGGTATAAGTGTTTTGACATTGTGTATAGATTAAAGATGCGGACGAGCATACCTAGGACCATGATACAGACGAGTATCAGTAGAAATAAACGCTGACGCGTGTTCAGAGATGATGATACGGACGAGTATCAACTGGTTAACAAAGAACACGGACGAGTGTCGAATCTGTGGGGAATAAGTGTATACAAGATACAGACGAGTATCTATATAAGTAAAAACAAGTATTATGAAGTATGAGCAAGACATGGACGAGTGTTCAACTTGCTGGGAAAAGTTTGACACGGACGGGTGTCAGAAGAGAAAGTGTATAAGTTATGAATTTATGAATGTAAAAGGGTATCCTGGAAACCTGTGGGGATAGGATGACATGGACGGGTGTCAAGAAGGTATATAATAAAGGAGTGTTTGGTTGGTAACAAGTGTTTAGGCAACCATGCTGGGGAGTGGTGACACGGACGGGTGTCAGAAGAGTGTATATAGGTATTCGTAATCACAGAGGCTGTTTGCGGCTTATCTGAGGGGGATAATATGACACGGAAGAGTGTCAAGAAAGTATATATGAACATGTACTTGTGTTGGAGAGTGCAAAAGGGACGCTTTGGCTTTCTGTTGGGGAGATGACACAGACGAGTGTCAAGAAGAACATGCTATGGACGAGTATTTGTATTTTGAGAGTGCAAAGGGACACTTTGGATTTTATGTGCAAGGGATGTATTTTGTATATTGCTGATGAGGTACTGTTGGTATTTACAGGTGACTGGTTCAAAACCTGATTTGTGATCATGCAATATGTTTGATTTTTGCCATAATGCTCCGTTTTAGACGGAATGCTACGCTTTGTGGGGAAATATGATGCGAATGCTATGAATATGCAAAAGAGAAACCGGTCCGGGATTTGGAACCCGCTACTGTGAAGATCTCTGGCTGATCTGCTTGGAAGCATATCCCAGCTAGGGGATGAGACCATTGGTAGATCTGATAAAACATATGGTTCTGCTTGGGGATCAGATCACTGATAGATCTATCCGGTAGTGAGAAAACCCAGCTGGGGATGAGGAAGCTTCCGTCACTTTGTTGTGTGATAATTTCAGACATTGCTCTTCTGGATAGAGTCTGGAACTCTGTGGGGAGATGGTTCCCTTGTCTTTGGGAGACCTGGCACTTTGTTTGGGAGAGGAAAAATCACTGACCGATCTTCCTAGAGATTTTGGTGGGGGATCCCGGCTGGGGATGAGGAGGCTCTGACAACTCTATTGGGGAGAAAGCATTTCAGAGACTGCTTGGAGAATATGTGCTGGGGAAATGAGGCTTGGTATGCCCCATGTTGCGTATTCGAATACCTGCAACCTGTTAAGACAAAGAAACGTACAAGTATCCCGAGGTATCCCTTATCGGATTCCGTCATAGGAGTTAGATATTCCAGAGAGTAAATACATTTCCTGCAAGCATTCAATTAGAAAGGCACATCCGTTTTATACAAGTATTATATCATGAATACTGGACATTTTGCAAAACGAAACAAAAATGTACGAAACAAGGTGTGACTGAAAATCTGATTTTATTAATCTGGGTGCCCTGAATTGGCAAATACAGTCAAAGAAACAGATCCCCTGAAATGAGGAGATTGTTACAAATTGAAAAAGTAAAAGTGCTGGCAATGTTGATGATGCTCCGGTGAGCTTCCTTTGCTATGACCGGTATGACCTTGACTTTCTTATCATCTTGCTTTCTGAAGAAGGCTGATTTTGATCGATGCTTTAACCTTCCGAAGCTTGTCGTGTTATGAGTGATACAGACGAATTCATAATGCAGTTGTTCGCTTATTCCCTCATTTTGCGTGGATCGCCCTTTTGGGTTTTCGATCCATCGGGATACCCATTTTTGCCTGAGCTGTCCAATGAGGATTTTCAACTCAGCGGGTGTACATATTTTTTTTTGATTTTCCCTTATTTTTTCCCGAGTCTTTTATTCTGTTTTTGACTCGCCGGGATGCCCTATTTTTGCCTGGACTTACATTCTGTTTTTATGTCCAGCTGGTCATTTTATGCGAAGTATTTTTTAATTGCATCTGAATTCACAGGGGATAAGAAATCTTCATCATCCATAGTGGTGAGCATCAGTGCTCCACCAGAGAAAACCTTCTTTACTATGAATGGACCATCATAATTCGGAGTCCACTTGCCCCTATGGTCTGTATGAGGAGGAAAGAGTCTTTTCAGCACAAGATCTCCTACTTGGTATTCCCGAAGCCTGACTTTCTGATCAAAGGCTTTCTTCGTTCTTTTCTAATATAGCTGCCCATGACAAATAGCAGCTAATCTCTTCTCTTCGATCAGATTCAGTTGATTGTACCGAGAACGGACCCATTCTGCTTCGTTCAGCTTGACATCCATCAGTACCCGTAAGGAGGGTAATTCAACTTCAACAGGTAGGACTGCCTCCATACCATACACAAGCTGATACGGTGTTGCCCCAGTGGATGTTCGGATTGAGGTTCGGTACCCATGCAAGGAAAATGGTAGCATCTCATGCCAGTCTTTGTATGTAACCACCATCTTTTGCATAATCTTCTTGATGTTTTTGTTAGCTGCCTCAACAATGCCATTCATATTTGGCCTGTAAGGAGAAGAGTTGTGGTGTTGAATTTTGAAGTCCCGGCACTGTTCTGCCATCATTTTGTTGTTCAAGTTGGAACCATTGTCAGTAATGATTCGCTCAGGTACTCCATATCGACAGATGATGTCTCTTTTCAGAAATCTGGCTACCACTTGTCTGGTGACGTTTGCATACAAAGCTGCTTCAACCCATTTGGTGAAGTAATCAATGGCTACCAGGAGGAATCTGTGGCCATTTGAAGCAGTCGTCTCAATCTTTCCAATCATGTCAATGACCCACATGGCAAAGTGCCAAGGTGAAGACATTACGTTCAAAGGATTCGGAGGCACATGCACTTTGTCTGCATAAATCTGGCATTTGTGGCATTTCCTGGCATAGGCACAACAGTCTGCATCCATTGTGATCCAGTAGTAACCTGATCTTAACAATTTCTTAGCCATTGCATGTCCTCCAGCATGGGTACCAAAAGATCCTTCATGCACCTCGTGCATCAGCAAGTCTGCTTCTTTCTTATCAACACATTTGAGTAGCACCATGTCAAAGTTTCTCTTGTATAATGAACCATCAGCATTCAAGAAGAAACTACCAACCAGCCTTCTTAATGTCTTCTTATCATTGGATGATGCCCCAGGTGGGTATGTTTGTTCCTCCAAGATGCATTTGATGTCATGGAACCAAGGCTTATCATCTCTAGCAAGGTCCACAGAGAATACGTATGCCGATCGGTCGAGTCTGGATACCGAAATCCGAGGCACATAATTGGCAGTTTGAACCTTGATTATGGAGGAAATGGTAGCTAAAGCATCTGCAAACTGATTTTCGTCTTGAGGGATGTACTCAAGTTTGACCGTTGTGAAGAAAGTCAATAATCTCCTTGTATAATCATGATATGGAATTAGAGGCTCTTGGTGGGTGTACCATTTGCCGTTGGTCTGATTGATTACCAGAGCTGAATCTCCGAATACAGTTAAAGTCTTGATCCCGAGGTCAATGGCTTCCTCAAGACCCATGATACAAGCTTCGTATTCAGCTTCGTTGTTAGTGCATGCAAATGTGAGTTTCGCCGAGAAAGGCATATGAACTCCTTTAGGTGTAATGAGCACTGCACCAACTCCACGACCATTCATATTGACAGCCCCATCAAACATCATTGTCCATTCTTCTTCTGGGTCAGGCCCTTCAGTGTGAACATGCTCTTCATGATCTTTTGCTTTCAGGAACACGATGTCTTCATCAGGGAAGTCAAATCTCATGGGCTGGTAATCGTCAATGGGTTGCTCAGCCAGGTAGTCAGACAGTACACTGCCCTTGATGGCCTTTTGAGATGTGTATTGAATGTCACACTCTGTCAGAATCATTTGCCATCTTGCAACCCTTCCGGTAAGTGTTGGCTTCTCAAATATGTACTTGACGGGGTCCATCTTTGAGATCAACAAGGTAGTGTGAGTCAACATGTACTGTCTTAGTCGGCGAGCAGCCCACGCTAAAGCACAACAAGTTTTATCGAGCAGTGAATAACGTTGTTCACAGTCGGTAAACTTTTTACTTAGGTAGTATATTGCATACTCATTTCGACCAGACTCGTCATGCTGGCCCAACACACACCCCATTGATCCTTCTAATACTATCAGGTACATTATTAGAGGTATTCCCTCAACTGGAGGCATAAGAATTGGAGGTTCTTGTAAGTACTCCTTGATTTTGTCAAAAGCCTTCTGACAATATTCATTCCACCTGACAGTTTGTTCCTTTCTTAACAATTTGAATAAGGGTTCACAGGTTGCAGTAAGATGAGATATGAACCTTGATATGTAGTTCAATCTACCCAAGAACCCCTGAACTTCCTTTTCAGTCCTAGGTGCAGGCATCTCCTGAATGGTCTTGACTTTGTCAGGATCAACTTCAATTCCTTTTTCACTTAAAATGAAACCCAGCAGTTTACCGGAACGTACCCCGAATGTACATTTGTTGAGGTTTAACTTTAGCTGGTATTTTCTCAGACGCTTGAACAACTTCAGCAGATTTACCAGATGGTCTTCTTCAGTGAGGGACTTGGCAATCATGTCATCAACATAGCATTCAATTTCTTTGTGGATCATGTCGTGGAATAACGTTACCATAGTGTAACACGGTGGGAGAACTGACTTTCTATAAATGTTGCAGATAGCAAGAGTCGCCACCGACTTTTATTTTATCCAAGTGGAAAGGACATAAAAGAACATGAAAGACCTTAAAAGATTTTGAGTTTGGGGGGTAGGTTATACAAATGGAAGGTGTTAGCACCCTTTATATCCATGGTTATCCATGGGCTCTTAGTTACTTAGCTCACTTTGAATTTTTTTGAGAAAGGTGTAGTGTGTGATTAGAAACTTTCTAAGTACTTTGTAATGATCCTCGTATGGATGTATACAAAGACTTGTTTTTGAAAGTTTGTTTGAAATGTGAAGTGTAAAAAGGATTTTGAAATGTGTGAGCAAGTAATTAAGAGAAACCTACCCTATATTAAGTCTTTACTTTTCTTCTGTTCTTTCAATGGTAAGACTATCACTATTATTAAGGAATAGGTAGTCATTACCTTGGATGTGATAAGGGAATTGTGTAGGGACATCTGAAGATAGGCAACTGCAAGGTGTCTTTAGCAATTCGTAGGGACTTATCATCTTTTATTCGAAGGGATAAGATCATTTATCGTAGCCAACCTCAAAGGGACTAGATCTTATAAACTAAAGGGACCTGATGATATTTGTAAAGGGACTTTGCTTAAGACACCTTACTTGACCTTTTGAAATAGGCAACATGAAAGGTAACCCTAGAAAGTGCAAGATGGCGATCAAAGATCGACTTACGTGTGTGAGTGATTATGTTCAAATATTTATCTTTTAAAACTAGTTATTCTAAGTTAATTTTAATCACAAATATGTTATTCACCCCTATAATTACTAACCATGCAGTAAATATACTTATAATAAAAATAAAGCAAAAATATAAACCTAAACTATTACAAAGCTTCTGGACAATTACAATATAATTGGAAAAATAATAAGAACGATAAATAGAAAATAAATAAGCAATAATTTAATTGTTAGTAATAATGAAATAATAATAATAAGAAAGGGTTAGTATAAAGAAAATAAAATTTAAGAGAGAATATTATTTTTAAAGATAAATAAACATTAGAAAAAAAAATTTTTAGAAGAAAATATAACAATTATTATAATAATAAACAAATAATGATTATTTACATAAAAATAATGATTAATTATAATTTTAAAAATATTAGGTTAAATTTTAAAGGTTAAGAAAAATTAGGGTTAGGGTTAGGGTTAGAAAAAATTAGGGTTAGGGTGGTAATCATGAGAATTAGGGTTTTACTTATTAATTTACAAAATAATCAATTTATTTATAAAATTTATATAATATTAATAATATAAACATATAATGAAATAAAATATAAATAATTTGATTTTTTTCGAGAAAATAATTTGAATTAAAAAAATATAAGTTTTTTATATAAAAGATAATAATATATACATTTATTTTATAAATTATTATTTAAAGAATTAATTAAGTTAAATAAATATAATATAAAAGAATAATAAGAGAAATTAAAAAAAAAAAAAGAACTTACCTGGGGCTGGGATTCGAACCCCGGCCCTAGGCTTCCCACCCACAAAACCAACAATATCACCACCAAGCCAGGCACGCGCTGGTGTTAGTACTAGGGAACCAATTCCTTTTGTTGTAATCCTGCAAAATATCAAAAAGTAAAGCAAAACAAAATGGCCTAGGGGGGGATCGAACCCAGGACCATTGGAATCACAAGCAAACACACAAACCAGCTGAGCCACATGGGGCGCGTTCAACATAGATTGAACAAGAAATTCTTTTATTTTAAAACAAATATTTGAATATGATCTTGGCGCCATCTGACTACATCTTCTCCAATTTTCCTGCGAATTCACCTGCGTTTTCTTCTACAATTTTACCTGCGAATCCAGCTTCGTAGGTTTTCCTAGCTTGCTTCAATGATCATCAAACCTGTAATAATTCATCAAATTGAAAGCACCAATGCATTCTATACAACAAATCCACTTCAATTATGTTTTTAGAATTCATTTATATTCATTATTTCGCAAAACCCCAAATGAGGAGCATAAACCCTAGCTATGGCCGTTTACGATTTAGGTCATTAATCTTCAATCTAATTATCCAGAAAGCTTGCAAACTTCATTCTAAACACAAATCAACAACCAAAATTAGTATATGATGCATAAACAATGAAAATCGAAAATAAAAAACTCAAGAACAATCTTGATTCGGTTACGGCTTATGATCATGCTTTTGATGTGTATGATGATTGAAATATGATTGATGAGTCTCAAGGAAGCTAAGGTCACCTTTGTTTTGCCTTGAAAGTCTCTCTAAGTCAAAAACCGAATGTGACTTTTTGTGAGAAAATTTGGAATTCAATGGTGTTCTTGGAGGCAGAATTTTTCGTCCCCTTAACTTGTGATCACTTTGTGTATATGTAGGGAGTTGAATTAGGTCAAAGTTTTATGGATTTATGGGCTTTGTCTTGATTGCTTGATCATGAAGTTTCACAACTTTAAAATATTGAAAAAATCTCATCAAACCTTTCTAATTTAGGCTCACACGAATTTGTTTGATTCTAATCAACTTTAAATGACTTTTAAGATTTTCTAGAAGAGGAATCACTTTCAAATATTGAATTTTCATATTTTATTTTGATTTTAAATGATTTTAAATGAATAAAATCAAAATAAATAAAATAAAAATAATAAAAATCTTAATAAATGATTTTTGGTTCGTGCATGATGTCATGGTAGTGATTGGGTCATAAAAATGCAAGCCCATGTGGAAAGAATTGGTTCTAAGATCCCATTTGCTCAATAAACCCCTCCAAAATTTCCCAACTTTGAAAAGACACAAATCCCTCAATTTTAAGTATATGGAGTTGTTCTGGGACATTTTGGAAAGCTTAAATAGTCCTCTAACAAACCTCTTTGGTTTCATGTCCATATCCTTTACCAATCTCAAGTTATGCCCTTTGGAAGATGTTGACTTTTTGTTGACTTTTGAAATGACCTATAATGTCTTAGCTCATACCTTCCAAATGAAGCATTTTTGGGCTTGGCTTGTGAGACACAAAGTTGTAGAGAATTCAATTTCCTTAAAAATGAGCTTTGGATGGGAAATTTTTGAAGAAGCATGTGAAAGTTATGGCTGGTCAAAGTTCAATTGACTTTTCCTATGAAAACCCTAATTTAGAAACCCCTGATTCTTGATGATCTGAAATCTCCTTGATGAATCATGATCAAACCTTGATCAAATGATGAATTTTACTTCATTTACTTGATGTTGGAAAAAAATCATGAATTTTGACTTTGGTTTGACCACAGTTGACCTCAGTTTGACTTTTTAACTACTTTGACTGATTTTTGCATATCTGATCATCTGACTGAGCAAACTTTTTGGGAAAGCCTTGAAACTTGACATAGGGATTCTTGAAGACATATAGGATGCTATGAAGCTCAATTGAAGCCTTGGAAATCCATTTAGCCTGATGAAATCCAAAACCCTAATTTAGGATGCAACGCTTAGGAGGATGCATTGTCTGAGGGGATTGTCAAACTTTCTGACTAATTGTGAACCTTGTGAACCTCTTGGGACACCTTGGTACACAATGCCTTGACTAGGAGAGGGAAAATTTTGGGGTGCAACAGCTGCCCCTGTTCAATTTGCTGAAACCTGAGGAGTTAGATTGGCCTGTGTGCCATTCTTGACTTGGAAGGTTGAAGGGGATTGAACACAAAAGCCCAAAAATTTGCACTCGCCGGTGCGTAAAGTAACTCTTATTGATTGGTTATATATGCATGGAGTGGGCTTAAAGGTGCCACTCAGAGGAACTGGAGATGGGCTTATAGATGCCATCCATAATATCAGAAAGTGAAAGTATCAAAAGGTTGTCACTGGATATCAGTACTAGGTCTTCGTATAGGCCGTCTCTGAATTATTTCTGTAACATGGTTTGAGTTGAATGCCAACACTAGATCTTCGTATAGATCGTCTCTACATTATCTTTGGGGGAAAGAATATCCTTCATTAGGTGTCAGTATTTAGATCTTCGTATAGATCGACTCTGAACCATATCTAGGAACATACTTTAATTTAAGCATCAGAATCAAACCTTCGTGGCGATCTTTTTCTGAATTGCTTGTAGTAATATATTGGGCTAAGTACAAGATCTTTGTATCGATCATTATGTATCATCCAACGATAAACTGTTAAATAGACCAGTAGAAATAAATCTTCGTAGTGATTATCTCTTCTGGAAATATCCTGGATTAGGTAATAGCTCTTCGTATAGACCATTTACCCACCATCCCAAGGATAGAAAGAATATCAGGATTAAATCTTCATGACGATTATATCCCTTGGAAATATCCTAGATTAAGCACTAGATCTTCGTATAGATCATTTACGTACCCCTCCAAGGACGACTTGAGTATTGATCATAAGAAATGAATCTTCGTAGTGATTATCTCTGAATTAAGTATCAACACTAGACCTTCGTATAGATCGTCTCTGAAATGTTTCGAATTGTTGATAGTGTTTATCCGCCTGTAACTATCCTGCAAAGAAAAGGTTATTTTATGAAATATGTATGCATGTATGGCATGATGTACCTAAGTAAATGTATTATGCATTTATGGATGCGTATGTTATGATATAATGTAAATGATGTATGTATGAATCATGTAGCCTGAAGCGTCCGGGTATCTTTGTACAATAACTACTGGCTAGGGAAAATAAATCTCGGTTCGTTGTTGAGGAATATGAGGACCTCGTTCCCGTCTTGTTTGATAGTATAGTACTTATAACCTCCCGTCTTTGTTCGTCGTACTTCTTATTGAAAGAATAAGTTCCTGAGTATCCTGACAGAGGATAAAAGAGATAGACATAAGTCAAAGGGGATATGTAACTCGAAGTATCTATAAAGATAGATTTGCTCTGCTGGGGATTTGTGGTTGTTCTGTGGGGATGAACTGGCGAATTTTCGTTGAATTCCTACCCTCCTTCGTCCTTAATAAATACTATTACTGCATTTTATGCATTTCTGGTAAACATCAATCATATTCAAAGGAATACATACATTCAAACACAACCAATGGACGTTTTCGTTTAGGTAAATAGGGTAAAAGTAAATCTGGATTCAAAGACGAGACTTTATTTATTTTAGAAAGTGACCTATATACAGGTAAGTTTGTACAAGGAGACAGAAATCCTAGTAAGAGGAATTTGTCGTAAAAGTTTTACAAAAACAAAGAAAAACAACTATGTGAGAAATAATCCTATTGAGTTTCAATTCCACTATTGCCATTATCTTCAAGTATCTCATTCTATGCTGCTGAGATGGAACGATTGGATTGATCTTTATCTGTTCGAACTTGAGCCAGGTAACACAACTGGTTGGGGTTACATGAGTGATCCAAGCGAGACATAGTCATACGCTTTTATCCCTAACGTTTTCCTGGATTGCCTTTTCAGGTTTTCAATCCACCGGGATACCCTTTTTTGCCCAAGCCGCCCTTTCAGGTTTTCGACTTGCCGGGTGTACCTTTTTTATATATATATCCCTAATTTTTGCCCAAACCCTTTTGGTTTGCCGGGATGCCCTTATTTTTGCCTAGGCCATTCAACCTAGCGGGTCTCTTTTTATGCGTAGTATCTTTTAACTATGTCTGCGTTTACGGGTTGTGGGAAGTCTTCACCATCCATAGTAGTAAGCATTATGGCACCTCCTGAGAATACCCTCTTGACTACAAATGGTCCTTCATAGGTAGGAGTCCATTTGCCCCTAGGATCACCTTGTGGTAATATGATATGCTTGATTACCAAGTCACCAGCCTGATATACCTTTTGCTTAACCTTCTTATTAAAATCCTTGATCATCCGTTTCTGGTACATCTGACCGTGACAAACAGCTTCCAGCCTCTTCTCATCAATCAAATTTATCTCATCAAGTCGAGTCTGAATCCATTCATCTTCGTCCAAGCCTGCATCCTTCATGATTCTTAAGGAGGGGATCTAAACTTCAATGGGCAAAACTGCTTCCATACCATAGACTAAGGAGAATGGAGTTGCCCCTGTTGAAGTACGTATTGTAGTACGACAACCATGAAGAGCAAATGGTAACATCTCATGCCAATCCTTATACGTAACAGTCATCTTTTGTAGAACCTTCTTAATGTTCTTATTAGCAGCTTCTACTGCCCCATTCATCTTTGGATGATACGGAGAAGAGTTGTGATGCTTAATCTTGAATTGCATGCAGATATTATTAATCATAGTATTGTTCAGATTAGAGCCATTGTCTGTGATAATCCTCTCAGGGATGCCATACCTACATATGAGATTATTCTTAATGAATCGAGCCACAACATTCTTCGTAACAGATGCAAATGAAGCTGCCTCCACCCACTTTGTAAAGTAATCAATAGCAACCAGGATGAAACGATGCCCATTAGAAGCAGTAGGCTTGATCTCACCAATCATATATATGCCCCACATAGCAAAAGGCCAAGGAGCAGTCAACACATTCAATGGAGATGGAGGTATATGCACTTTATCAGCATATATTTGACACTTGTGACATGTTCTGGAATGTTGATAGCAGTCGGCTTCCATAGTAGACCAATAGTAACCTGCTCTCAATATCTTCTTTGCCATGGTATGACCACTAGAATGAATGCCGAAGATCCCATCATGCATGTCTTCCATAATCTCGGTTGCTTCTTTCTTATCCACACAACGAAGCAAAGTTGAATCATGATTGCGCTTGTACAAAATTCCATTACTCAAAAAGAACTTAGCAGAAAACCTCCTCAGAAACTTCTTATCTTTGACAGATGCCCCTTCAGGTAACTCCTGAGCTTCAAGATATATTTTCACTTCATAGAACCATGGCTTTTCCTCTCCTCCTTCAGTGTCAATTTCATTGCAGTATGCAGGCTTCTCGAATCTATCAATAGTGATCTTGGGAGCTTCATCATCCCAACTAATCTCAAACATGGATGCCATAATGGCTAATGCGTCTGCTAACTGATTCTCTCCTCGTGGAATATGTCCAAAGGTAATCTCTTCAAAATATGGGATCAAGGACAACACATGCTCTCTGTAAGGAATGAGATTTTCATGCTTGGTATCCCAATCTCCTTTAATCTGACTAACTACCAGGGCTGAATCCCCATATACGTCCAGGAACTGAATCTTCATCTCAATGGCATCTTTGATACCCATGATACATGCCTCATACTCAGCCATATTGTTAGTACAATAGAAACAAAGTCTTGTAGTAATTGGAGTATGACAACCTTCAGGGGAAATAATCACAACACCAACACCATTACATGGCGCATTAAAAGCTCCATCAAAAACCATAGTCCATCGGGATCCTTGTTCAGGTCCGTCATAATGTCCAGGTTCTTTGGTAATAATCATAATGTCTTCATCAGGGAACTCAAAACTCATTGACTGATAATCATCCACTTCCTGATGAGCCAAATGATCAGCCACAACACTTCCTTTAATGGACTTCTGAGTAGTGTACTGTATATTATATTTTGTTAAGATCATTTGCCATCTCGCTATTCGTCCGGAGAGAGCAGGTTTCTCGAATATGTACTTGATTGGATCCATCTTTGAAATCAACAAGGTAGTATGAGTCAACATATACTGTCTTAGTCGGCGAGCAGCCCATGCCAAAGCGCAACAAGTTTTCTCGAGCAGTGAGTATCTTGTTTCATAGTCGGTAAACTTTTTGCTAAGGTAGTATATTGCCTGCTCTTTTCGACCAGACTCGTCATGTTTCCCCAACACACACCCCATTGAGTTGTCTAACACTGTTAAGTACATAATCAAGGGTCTTCCATCAACCGGTGGCATCAAGATTGGAGGTTCTAGAAGATATCTCTGGATTTTATCAAAGGCTGTCTGGAACTCGTCATTCCATTCCATCACCTGATCTTTCTTCAATAACTTGAAGATTGGCTCACAGGTAGCAGTTAACTGGGAAATAAATCTTGCAATGTAATTCAGTCGTCCCAAGAAACTTCTAACTTCCTTTTCAGTACGAGGAGTCGGCATCTCTTGTATAGCTTTTACTTTTGCAGGATCCACTTCAATACCTTTTCCACTGACAATGAAACCCAGGAGTTTGCCAGACCTAACTCCAAAAATGCACTTATTTGGATTCAATTTGAGCTTGTATTTCTTCAACCTTTCAAACAGCTTATGCAGATGATCAAGGTGTTGTTCTTCATTCTGGTACCTGGCTATCATATCATCCACATATACCTCTATCTCATGATGAATCATATCATGAAACAAAGCCACCATAGCATGCTGATATGTTGCCCCGACATTCTTCAAACCAAATGGCATCACTTTATAACAAAAGGTGCCCCACTGTGTAACAAATGTAGTCTTCTCCATATCTTCAGGTGCCATCTTGATTTGATTGTAACTAGAGAAACCATCCATGAAAGAGAATACCTTATGCTGAGCAGTGTTGTCTACCAAAATATCAATATGTGGAAGTGGAAAGTCGTCTTTAGGGATGGCCTTATTAAAATCTCTGTAATCCACACACATGCGTACTTTACCATCTTTCTTGGGTACTGGTACCACATTTGCAACCCATTGAGGATAAGAAGTCACAGCTAAGAATCCTGCATCAAACTGTTTCATCACCTCTGCTTTAATCTTTTCTGACATCTCGGGACGCATGCGACGAACCTTCTGCTTCTTTGGACGACAATATTCTTTTACCGGTAAACGGTGAACCACAATGTCTGTATCTAACCCTGGCATATCTTCATAGGACCAAGCAAATATCTCTACATAGTCACGTAACATCTGGATCAATCTGTTCTTAACATCATCCTCTAATTCAGCCCCTATCTTGACCTCCTTCCTGATTTCTTCAGTTCCCAGATTCACAACTTCAATTGGCTCTTCATGTGGCTGTATAACTTTCTCTTCTTGTTGTAACAACCTAGCAAGCTCTACAAGTACTTCACAATCTTCCTCCTTTCCATCTTCAACTTGATAGATTGGATTCTCAAAATTATAATTGGCAATAGTAGAATTGTAATCAACAGAATCCAAAGTGGATGAGGATCTGCATTTTAGTGATGTGGGTGTGTGTAAGAACACATAGCTGATAAAACAAAAATAGAAAATAAAAGAAAGATAAAGAGCACAATATTTACGAAAACAAAACGTCCATTGATTTTTATTGAATGAAGCATGAAAATGAAATGACATCCCGAAACAAGCATACCATTGTGCCCGAGCAAGACACAAGGCTTAAAAGTTTAATTGTTTGAAATTACAAACTTAAAATAAAAAACACAGTAATAGTATTTACTCCTGACTAAAGGAGATAGGAATAACGTCTTCGGTCTTCCAGTTGCTGAGCCCATCACCCATGGTAGGAAAGATCCAATCCTCCAGGTTGTAATCTTCATTATAGTCACCCACAACATTGACTTGATCGCTTATGACCCCTTGATTAGTGATACGAACAGTACGAGCACGACGAACAGCCTTCTGAGATTCTGCAGTGAAACCCAACCCAAACTTGTCAGATTTGTAAGGGATGTTGGGAAGCTGACCCCAAATAGCAGAACCACCTTTTGCAACCACATCCTTAGCATCCTTGAGGGAGGCCATTGCAGGAGGTATATTAGAAATTCTTTCAGAAGCAGGAATAGATTGAGGAACAGGATCAGAGTAGGGAACAACTTCAAATGTTTGACACGGAGTTTCAACCATTTCACCCTCCATTTCTACATATTTGAAAGTATTCACGTGGCTGACCATGTACTCTTCTTCACCATAGACAGTGACAATTTTGTTTTTCACCGGATATTTCAACTTCTGATGCAAGGTGGAAGTCACAGCACCTGCCCCATGGATCTAGGGGCGCCCGAGCAAACAAGAATACGCAGGACGAATATCCATCACATAGAAAGTAGAGTTGAAGACTTGAGAGCCTACTTTGATCGGGAGGTCTACTTCTCCATGTACCACTCTTCTTGAGCCATCAAAGGCCTTCACCACTACGTCACTTGGCCTTAACACAACATCTTCAGGACTGAGCTTGTCCAGAACCTCTTTAGGGAGCACATTTAACGAAGAACCATTGTCCACCAGCACATGAGACAAGGTAGTGCCTTTACATTCAATGGAAATATGCAGGGCTCTATTATGGTTTCTCTTGGCAGGAGTCAAATCAGCATCAGAAAAACCCAACCCATTATCATAAGTCAGATGTGCCACACAATTCTCAAATTGATCCACAGAAATCTCATTTGGCACATGAGCAGTCTTCAGGAACTTAATTAAGGCTTTAGCATGAGCCTCAGAACACAGCAACAAAGATACCATGGAGATTTTGGAGGGAGTATGCCCCAACTGGTCAATAATATCATAATCACTCTTGCGAATGATCTTCAGTACTTCTTCCATCTGTTTAGCAAGACTTTCAGCAGCTGGTGTCTCAGCTTGCACATGTTCTATTACAGGACCTTTTCCACGAGCATCAGTGTTTGGCTCAGAATTAGAGGTAGTAGTTGGAGTAGATGCACTTTTGGAAGTAGCCTGAGGAGAGAAAACTCTTCCACTTCTAGGGATCTTACTAGACCCAGCAATATTATCAACATCAAGATTAACATCAGTAACAGGTGCATCAGCAAGAGGTTCTTGTTTGACACCATGGATATAAACATCAAAACCATAGTTCCATGGTATAACTTTATCAGAAGTATAAGGAACAGGACCAGGAGTGGTAATGATCATGGGAACCACTCTAGCTTCAGCAACAGTCTTCACAAGGCCTTCAGCAGTAATCCTGACAGGTCTTTTAGGAGTGATCTTGACAGGACCTTTGGAGGTAATCTTCATTGACACTTTATCAACCATGGCTACATCTTCAAGCTTCGTACTTCGAGTTAAATGTTCACACATACTTTCAACAGAAGGAGTCTTCTCAAACAATATAATGTAATTGTCCATGAGGCATTGAATACCATCTTTCAACCTCCAGCAGCTATCAGGTTTGTAGGCACAATAGAAACAGTCTTCATTGCAACCTGGAAAGAATCTAGCCTGCACCAACTTCTTCTTGATAATGGATAGAGGAGTAGTCACATCTGCAACCGAGGAGACATAGGAAACCTCATCAATAACATTAACAATCTTCTCATGATTGGGCATAGGAGCAGTGATCACATTTTGGGGTCCCAGGATGGTCAAATTCAATCTCCCCAGCTTCAATCATGTCTTGAATATTGTTTTTCAACACCCAGCAGTTGTTGGTGTCATGTCTCGGACTATTAGAATGATAAGCACATCTTGCATTAGGATTGTATCGAGGAGAGGAAGTATTAGGGTTCTGAGGAGGATCCCTCAAAGTAATGAGTTCCCCTTTCAACATGTGTTGCAAGGCTTGGGCCAGTGACATGTTGATCTTGGTGAATTGTCTTCTAGGCTTCTGTTGATTGTTTTGTTGTGGCTCTGGTGCTGCAGGAGTAGGGTTGGAGATGTGAACTGCTCCCACAGATTGGTGACTCCTGTTACGACTATGTTGACCATACACAACATTAGACTCTTTCTTCCCACTAGGGGGCTTCTTAGCAGTGTTTGATGAAGAGGCACCCACCTGTATCTTACCACTTCTTATACCACTCTCCACACGTTCTCCAGTCATTATCAGCTCGGTGAAACCAGATGATGAGCTTCCAATGAGGTGACTATAGAGAGGACCATTCAGTGTACTCATAAACATATCCACTAGTTCCCTGTCAGTCAGAGGAGGTTGAACTCTGCCAGCCAGGTCTCTCCATTTCTGGGCATACTCCTTGAAACTCTCCTTAGCACCCATTGACATGCTTTGGAGCTGCATGTGAGTAGGTGCTAAATCAACATTATATTGGTATTTCCTATAGAAGGCTTCAGCAAGATCATTCCAATCACGAATATTGACACTTTCCAGTTGATAGTACCATTCCAATTGAGCCCCAGATAAGCTCTCTTGGAAGAAATGAATCCACAGTTTCTTGTCAGCAGTATGTGGTTGAATCCTCTGGACATAGGATCTTAAATGCAGCTTGGGACATGAGACACCATCTGTAAACACCCCAAATTTTCCCTCACCCATTCACACCATGGCTTGTGATCATCTCCATATGCATAAACACAATCATATCATCTCATATCCCATTTTTTGTTTCACTGCATAGTTTCTAAGTCATCTGCACCTAGGGTTTGTGATCTGAGCAATCCAAAAGCCTCTCGAGCCATTCCAAAGGCCATCAATCACTTCAAAGGGGTCCATGTGTGTTCTTGTATCATGTTGCATCCTCTCAAAGTCAAAAATGCCAAAGAATCACAAGAACTAGGATTGGTATGGATGCAGAGCCAAGTTTGACTGCACAGTTGACCTAAAATTAGGGTTTTGGTTTCAGAGGCCATAACCCCAAATTTTTTGGTCATTCTTGTTTCCATTGGTCTCTATATAGTATAGGGAGTATTCATATCAATTTTCATGAAGAAATTCCATGGGGAAGTCATCTGATCAAGAGTTGACTTTCTGGACAAGTCAGTGCAAAATCAGGGCATCTGAGGCCCTCAATGACCCAACCAATGGGTGATCTTCATCATTTTGAGTGTATATGATCTTTATTTGATCATGGAAGAAGGTTGAAGTTCACAAAAATCAAGAATTTGAAGTTTTTGCAAAGTTGACTTTTTAGGGCATGGTTGACTTTTCAAGAATATGTCATTTTAGGTCATTTTTTCAAGCCTTGATTCTTGATCCAAAAAGCTTCAAATGGAAAAACTTTGGTCATGAAAGTTGTAGAATACATTTTTCCCTTTTCAAAAAGTACAAGAACATGATCAAATTCTTCTTGGATCAAAAGTTATGGTGTGACAAAGTTGGCCAAAATCACTAATTTTTAAGACATGCCTCAAATGTGAATTTTGCAAAATCATGAACCAAGGCCATTTGTAACCTCTAGTTCACATCAAACCAATGTACAAACATCACATAAGTCCTAAAAATCAGAATTGAACCAAAAGATCACATGTTTATGGTTTGTGTAACAAGGCATTTTCATGAAAAACCAAAATGAGCCAACTTGCAAAACTCATGATCACACTTCACCAACTAGTTGCCTTGGCTGCTGAACCTTCCTAGCATCACACACACATCATGCTGCGCCAGCCCTAGCCTTTGTACCAAGCTAGAACCAAGCCCATGCCTCTCTTACAAAACAGTTGACTTTTGGCAAAAGCAAACATCCCAATCACAGCAGGCCATGTCACATCCTCTGGCCACTTGGAATTGTTTATACTATCCTTTGGCAAGCAAAACATAAGGGAGAGCCAGGCTGAAACACTCCATAGCATCACATACACAAAAACCACCCCATTTGCATTTCTCTTCGAAACTCTCTGCCCAGCTCACAAACATTCAAACTATTTCCACACATCAACTCACCATGCCTCATTGAGCCCAAAGCAACAAAGAACCAAGCCTGAAACAAGCCATAACACCACTTCACCATTTTCACCCCAAACTGCAGTTTCCTTCGAAACACCTTCCACAGCTCACAAACATCCAAACAAACTCCACAAACCTTCTCCACTCATCATCTGGACCACAAACAACCCTTCACCATTGCCAGAAACAGCCTGCATCACCATTGCCATTTTCAACTGAGCTTGAGCAGAAGTTGTTCAAACTCTTCATCTGGCCAGCATAAATTTCTCCCAAGCATTCAAGCATCATCAAGAGGTCATAAGGAGTGGATTTCGCAAAGAGGGGAGGTCAGAAAGTAGCTGGAATGAAAGCTTCGAATCTCAGGTAGCTCAAGAACTTTTTTTCCAGAAATGGATTTTTAAGTTCTAAACTTGTTCTATATGTCTTCCTGATCATGAATATGCTTTTAGTTTCGAAAATGGTGATGAAATGAGGATTTAATTGCTCCCTGAAACTTTCCTGCCCTAGTTTTTGTTTACTTCGATTCAGCCATTTCATGAATGATAAATTTGTTTTGAGTGGGGGTTTTGAATCGTGAGCTTGTGGGAATCATTTCTGTGTTTTTAGAATTCATTTTAGATGCGTATGGAGTGAGTTTAGGTTTTGGGGTGGACGGAGAAGATGACCGGAACACTGTTCCGGTCATCTGAAAGTGTTTAACGGCGTGGTTAGGGCATAAACATTAATTAGCTGATTTTGAATTTGAACCGTAGGATGTGGCGCCAAGTCTCTTCCCGCGCGTGTAGCTTTGAATCCAGGCCCTAGGATGTGCTGACTTTTATTTAATTCAGTTTATTTCATTTTTATTTTCATTTTAATTCATTTGTTTTGCATAATTTATTAAAAATAGTAAAAATTGTCTAAAAATTATGAAACTTTTTCTTAAGAGTTTTATTAATTTTTAAGACACAAAAATATTTTCATTTTTATTTTTATCATTAAAAAAGTATTTTTAAATATTTAAAAGATTATTTTTAATTGATTAATGAGAATTAATTTATTAAAAATACTTTTAAGTATTTAAAAATCACCAAAAAATTCATGAAATGTTCTAAGACATTTAGAAACATTGTCCAACCTTCAAACCAAATTTCTTTTTTGATCTTGATGCATTTTGAGAATTTTTCATTGAATTAAAATCATTTTTGTGCATTATTTTGATCCTAAGTTCAAAAAATCATTTCTGCCCATCCATGAATAGTTGGACATTGATTCTTCTTGCATTGCATTGTGTTTAGCATGTAGTTTTTGAGATAAAATGGCCATGATTTGATTCCTCATTTTCAATTTGTTTGATAATTTTCTTGTTTAGGAACCCTAAAAACCCTAATAACTTGTAAAATTCATATCTTGAGTTAGGTTAGGAGTTGAGACCTCCCCTTTGGGAATTGGTTTAGTATAGGATGGGGGGTCCTTTGAGTGGCATTTTACATTTTTTATCTTAGGGTTTGCTTCTGATTTTGGTTTTTGTTTGATGTTTGGTTCATAAACCCTAATTTGGGCTTTCATTTGCATCCCTCTTGCATTCTCTTGCATAACATGACTTGCCATGACATTTCAAGCATTCATGTGATTCATTTGACATCATAAGACATATTGAAAGCATGTTTGATCATTGCATCATGAATTTGCCATGTTGTATGCCATGTGCACTTCATAACTTTTCATGTATGTCCATGCTTCCTAACTTGCTTCATTTGCATCCATGAACTTGTATGATCATATCCATGTGCTGCCTCATGTTTGTAGGATCTCATAGCATCATTATCATCATCAACATGCTTCTGGTTTTGTTTGGCATCATACCATTTCACTTCATTTTGCATTGCATTGCATTTCCTTTTTAACTTTTCAGGTGGTAAGTGAATTTGAGAGGTGAATTTGCCTTCACTTCTCATAACTTTTCTTTTCATCTCCCTTGCATCCATTGCTGCATTTTTGTTTGTGTTTGAGTTTGAGCTTGCTCATTCTTCTTCTTCTTCTTACTTTCTTTCTTCAAGTGACTTGACTTCTTGAATGAAGCAAGTCACTTTGCTTCTCTTGATCCTTTCATCTGCTTCCTGGTGGTTCCATTGAAGATTGTTCTTGTAAACCTCACAAACCTTAGGAACAACCAAGCATGACAATGATTAGGGTTTTGATTAGTCTCCCCTCTTAGTTTTACCTTTGTGTCTCTTTTGAGTCTTCTCTTCTCATCTCATAATCAGGGACTAAACCTTAAAGGTTTTAAGGCTTTGTGATTAAGTTTATGCCTGCATCCTTCTATTAGGATGGAGTGTATAACTTTAATCCTAAGTGTTGAACCCTTAATGTGTTTAAATCTCTTAATCAATTCACTTAATAATCATCAAGACACCACACTTGTAACTTGGGCCTTGCATTAGGGTTCTAATTCTTCCTTAAGTGGTTAAGAAGGACTAACCCTAGTGTTAATGGACAAGTCCCCCTCAAGTTGTCTTACAAACCCTAAAAAACACTTCATCATCATACCACTAAATAAAATCACTTAATCAAAGGCTTGTTTTGTCATGGGTTTAATCCCTAATCATGGATTAAGTTGAGGAGCTTTCCTCAGCTTAAACATTCTCATCTATTATCCTTCTATTAGGATGGTGTAATGAGTCTGTTTAATCCCTGATTATGGCTTAATCTCATTACTTAACACTAAACAAAAACACCAAAAAGACATCTAAATAATCACAAGTAGGTTAATGATCTTAATCCTACACCAAAGGTGATTAAGTGTGAGAATATGACTTCACACTTAAGGTAATCTCATTACCCCTAATCAGAGGGAAGATGTGATGAGTTTACTAAACCCATTGGTTTAGGCTTAAGCTCATTAACTTATGACAAACTTTCAAAAGCAATAAAAAACTGAAAACACAAAAAACAAACAATAATCGTCTCCTCCGGGATTCTTTTCTCATCTCATTCACTCACAAACGAGAACTCGCTTCTTCCGTCTAATGCAAGACAGTTAGCATCTGTGCCAGACAGATCATACACTTGAGCATTGACAAGCAAGCAGTTCACCAGTCAATTCATCTTTCAGTCTCTATGGGTCGAACTACGGTGTTCTGACTTCCTCATTGCACGAGAGGATACGTAGGCATAACTTAACAGTTATCGAACAAAAGTCTCTGTATATTCCCCTCCTTCCAGCTCATTTCTTTAAGCCTCATAATCTTGAGCAATTCATTCTCATTCTTACACTGACACTTCACTTATACACTTTACACTTCTTTTACACTGACACCTGTACATCCTGTTCCAGCTATTTTACACACAAATTGCACTGACACTACCCCTTAAAACACAAATCTTTTAAGCGTGGATCCCGTCGAGTACGACGGACAATCTGGGTGCTAATACCTTCCCAGGTTGTAACCAACCCCCTTTCTCAGTCTCTCTGGTTCGCAACCGTCTTATCCATATCTTTCTAGGTCTATGCAGCATTACCTTTCCTCCGGGATAAAAATGCCTAGTTGGCGACTCTATTCATCTCCAGTGAGTTCACTGCTGTGTGTTCTCATTGTCCCTCTCGCCGACCGTTCGCGTCTGTACCTTTATCTGGGCCAGTCCCATTTATCGGGAGCGACACCATCATACACTACAAAAACAGGAACCTTGAAACCAATGGGTATAACCACTCCAGACACTAAACTCAGATCTTCAAAATCAAGCCCAGAAGATTTTTGCAATTCCATGGCATTCATTCTGTCCACCAGCATCTTGTACTTTTCCTCACTAGCAGGATCATGATAATAATTTGCCTCAGAATCAGAATCTCCCACAGTATCATGGAGACTACCTCCCTCTTTCTCAGAATTATCAGACTCAAAATCCTCAATCCGTTCCTTTGTCTTGATAGGACCTCTGAACCTTCTTCCCAGATTAATAAGGCCTCCTGATTTCCTGGTCTTCTTCTTCTTCTTAGCCAGCAGTGTCTTTAGCTCATCTTGTCCTTTAGACAAGTTTAGAATCAACTCTTGGAATTGTGCATTCTGAGCCTGGAGATCTTTGACAGTCTATTCAAGAGCCATTTCTGCTGAAATAAACAGCGAGAAGATAAGATACCTGTTCATAAGAAACCTGTGATGCAATGACATGGTATGTAAATGCATATGCAATGTTTTCAAGGACTGCAGGATTTAAATTTGTGTAAACAAACAGAAATGAAATTTTTATTAGTAATCAATAAACTTGTTTGCCTATTGGGCTTACAACAAAAAATGAAATGAGTACAAAGATGGGGTTTTAAGTCTCCCAGGGACGTTTCCTCTTTGTGTTGAGGTATGAGTTGAGATTCCGCTCCTCGTGAAGTTGTTTTGTTAACTCCAGGATTCTTTCTTGACTAGCTTTGAAATGAGTCTCAAAAGTACCCCTTTGCTCCTTCAACTAGATCCAGGACCTTTGTAACTCCTCCATGTCAGTGGACATGTCTGGATGAAGAATGATATAAGAAGTATCTCCTTCAGCAACAGGCTCCATGGTGACTGGCAGGATAGCAGGATATGGCATCATAAGAGTCCGAGCACGAGATCGCACCCATCTGAGATAAGGTTCCATATGAATAATGTACTTTAGTTCCAGAGTCTTGTTGTCAACCTTGTTCACTTTACCCCATGCTCGTATAAACCTTTGACGGTAACCTTGTAGATTGTTGTCGTAGTCGAACACAATACCCTGAATAAGCATGTCATGAGGACCATCACTCCGAGCGTAACCAAACTGACGTAGAGCTAAAGAAGGGTTGTAAGTAATGCCCCATCTTATGCCAAGGAGTGGCACATTAGGGAACTCCCCACACCGGTCAATGATAGTAACATTTTCCATAGATCAAGAGTACCAATGAATATCTGAATGGGAAAGTGACATAATCCTCTTAGACCGCCTGAAACCTTGTTCATTATTCATCACTGATCGAGGAAGGTGAGAAATAAACCACATAGACAATAAAGGTATGCAGCACATCAGAGTTCCTTGTGCCTTCGTAGTACGTGTATGAAGAGAGTGTAAGATGTCTCCAAGTAATGTAGGCACTGGGTTGTGAGTCAGAAATATGTTGATGGCGAGTACGTCTATAAATTGATCTGGATTAGGGAACAATACTAAGCCATAGATCAATAGGGCTAAGATCTCCTCAAAAGCATCATAACTCATAGCCTTCAGGAACACTTGAGCTTTCTCCATCAATACCTTAGCAAGGATACCCTTAACTCCACTTCTTGTTTCTAGAACAATGTCTGATTTCTTCAAATGTAGGGCTGCAGCAATGACTTCAGGTTTAAGCTCTTTCTCTAATCCTGTGAAGGGTCTCTGATTAAGGATAGGTATACCCAGTAGTTTGGATAACTCTTCCATTGTAGGAACCAGCTGATAGTCGGGGAATGTGAAGCAATGATGTTTAGGATCAAAGAACTGAAACAGAACACTCATCATGTCTTCATTGAACCCTGAAGTGACTAGATCCAGTAGGTGACCATGCCTCTTGATGAATTAGGAGTTTTCAGGAACTTGAGAGACCAATTCCTTAAGCTTAGGAGGTATCCCTACAAAGTTGATCCGTATAGTATTCCTACGAGCAGAAACCATGACCTGCAACAAAGAACAAAGATAAATCCTTTGGTCCTTGAAATGGTTAGTGAAAATGATATGCTTATGATGCATGATGATGTTATGATGTTATGCTCAATCACAAACATGTGGCACACACAAACAAGTAACACGATAGCCCTAGGTTTGAAGGCTTGCATGAGGTTTAAAGGTAAGTACCCTCCCCTGAAGTTAGTTGGTTCATCCTGTCCTACAAAAGTAACCGGGTTCTAAGGGATCTCAATATCATTGATCCTTCCCAAGGGTGGTTGTTCACTAGGCAACTTACTTGCCAACCAAAACCCTCCAAGTTTAGGATCTCAATGAGTGTAGCATCGAGTATCAACCAACTTCAGTCTATACCAAAGTCGGCTATCTCACTACTTTCTAAAGGTCAAGATGGGATAACTAGGGTTCTAAAAGTCAGTTAGTGTATTGACAACATATGGCAGCCCCATATTATCCTTAACTTACTTAAGGAACATAAGCACCAACCAAGAAGTCACACTGACTATGGCCACCAGATCAACCATATCGGTATACGCCGTACAGTTTCCTTGGTCTATTGCCATTTACCTAAGGTACACTAGATCCGGGTTAGGATCTTTCACACATAAAGCCCAACAAGTAATATAAAGCAAACAAGACAAACAATTTAAGTGATCTAATTCCTAAGGGTATCCCTCTTTTACTTAGTACATTCCCCAGCAGAGTCGCCAGTTCTGTAACACGGTGGGAAAACTGACTTTCTATAAATGTTGCGGATAGCAAGAGTCGCCACTGACTTTTATTTTATCCAAGTGGAAAGGACATAAAAGAACATGAAAGACCTTAAAAGATTTTGAGTTCGGGGGGTAGGTTATACAAAGGGAAGGTGTTAGCACCCTTTATATCCATGGTTATCCATGGGCTCTTAGTTACTTAGCTCACTTTGAATTGTTTTGAGAAAGGTGTAGTGTGTGATTAGAAACTTTCTAAGTACTTTGTAATGATCCTCGTATGGATGTATACAAAGACTAGTTTTTGAAAGTTTGTTTGAAATGTGAAGTGTAAAAAGGATTTTGAAATGTGTGAGCAAGTAATTAAGAGAAACCTACCCTATATTAAGTCTTTATTGTTCTTATGTTCTTTCAATGGTAAGACTATCCCTATTATTAAGGAATAGGTAGTCATTACCTTGGATGTGATAAGGGACATGTCTAGGGACATCTGAAGATAGGCAACTGCAAGGTGTCTTTAGCAATTCGTAGGGACTTATCATCTTTTATTCGAAGGGATAAGATCATTTATCGTAGGCAACCTCGAAGGGACTTGATCTTATAAACTAAAGGGACCTGATGATATTTGTAAAGGGACTTTGCTTAAGACACCTTACTTGACCTTTTGAAATAGGCAACATGAAAGGTAACCCTAGAAAGTGCAAGATGGCGATCAAAGATCGACTTACGTGTGTGAGTGTTTATGTTCAAATATTTATCTTTTAAAACTAGTTATTCTAAGTTAATTTTAATCACAAGTATGTTATTCACCCCCTATAATTACTAACCATCCAGTAAATATACTTATAATAAAAATAAAGCAAAAATATAAACCTAAACTATTACAAAGCTTCTGGACAATTACAATATAATCGGAAAAATAATAAGAACGATAAATAGAAAATAAATAAGCAATAATTTAAATGTTAGTAATAATGAAATAATAATAATAAGAAAGGGTTAGTATAAAGAAAATAAAATTTAAGAGAGAATATTATTTTTTAAGATAAATAAACATTAGGAAAAAAAAATTTTAGAAGAAAATATACCAATTATTATAATAATAAACAAATAATGATTATTTACATTAAAAATGATTAATTATAATTTAAAAAATATTAGGTTAAATTTTAAAGGTTAAGAAAAAATAGGGTTAGGGTTAGGGTTAGCAAAAATTAGGGTTAGGGTGGTAATCATGAGAATTAGGGTTTTACTTATTAATTTACAAAATAATCAATTTATTTATAAAATTTATATAATATTAATAATATAAACATATAAGGAAATAAAATATAAATAATTTGATTTTTTTTGAGAAAATAATTTGAATTAAAAAAATATAAGTTTTTTATATAAAAGAAAATAATATATACATTTATTTTATAAATTATTATTTAAAGAATTAATTAAGTTAAATAAATATAATATAAAAGAATAATAAGAAAAATTAAAAAAAAAAAGAACTTACCTGGGGCTGGGATTCGAACCCAGGCCCTAGGCTTCCCACCCACAAGACCAACAAGTGTTAGTACTAGGGAACCAATTCCTTTTGTTGTAATCCTGCAAAATATCAAAAAATAAAGCAAAACAAAATGGCCTGGGGGGGGGGGGGGGGAGGGGATCGAACCCAGACCATTGGAACCACAAGCAAACACACAAACCAGCTGAGCCACATGGGGCGCGTTCAACATAGATTGAATAAGAAATTCTTTTATTTTAAAACAAATATTTGAATATGATCTTGGCGCCATCTGACTTCATCTTCTCCAATTTTCCTGCGAATTTACCTACGTTTTCTTCTACAATTTTACCTGCGAATCCAGCTTCGTAGGTTTTCCTAGCTTGCTTCAATGATCATCAAACCTGTAATAATTCATCAAATTGAAAGCAACAATGCATTCTATACAACAAACCCAGTTCAATTATGTTTTTAGAATTCATTTATATTCATTATTTCGCAAAACCCTAAATGAGGAGCATAAACCCTAGCTATGGCCGTTTACGATTTAGGTCATTAATCTTCAATCTAATTATCCAGAAAGCTTGCAAACTTCATTCTAAACACAAATCAACAACCAAAATTAGTATATGATGCATAAACAATGAAAATCGAAAATAAAAAACTCAAGAACAATCTTGATTCGGTTACGACTTATGATCATGCTTTTGATGTGTATGATGATTGAAATATGAATGGCGAGTCTCAAGGAAGCTAAAGCCACCTTTGTTTTGCCTTGAAAGTCTCTCTAAGTCAAAAACCGAATGTGACTTTTTGTGAGAAAATTTGGAATTCAATGGTGTTCTTGGAGGCAGAATTTTTTGTCCCCTTAGCTTGTGATCACTTTGTGTATATGTAGGGAGTTGAATTAGGTCAAAGTTTTATGGATTTATGGGCTTTGTCTTGATTGCTTGATCATGAAGCTTCACAACTTTCAAATATTGAAAAAATCTCATCAAACCTTTCTAATTTAGGCTCACACGAATTTGTTTGATTCCAATCAACTTTAAATGACTTTTAAGATTTTTTAGAAGAGGAATCACTTTCAAATATTGAATTTTCATATTTTATTTTGATTTAAAATGATTTTAAATGAATAAAATCAAAATAAATAAAATCAAAATAATAAAAATCTGAATAAATGATTTTTGGTTCGTGCATGATGTCATGGTAGTGATTGGGTCATAAAAATGCAAGCCCATGTGGAAAGAATTGGTTCTAAGATCCCATTTGCTCAATAAACCCCTCCAAAATTTCCCAACTTTGCAAAGACACAAATCCCTCAATTTTAAGGCTATGGAGGTGTTCTGGGACATTTTGGAAAGCTTAAAGAGTCCTCTAACAAACCTCTTTGGTTTCATGTCCATATCCTTTACCAATATCAAGTTATGCCCTTTGGAAGATGTTGACTTTTTGTTGACTTTTTAAATGACCTATAATGTCTTAGCTCATACCTTCCAAATGAAGCATTTTTGGGCTTGGATTGTGAGACACAAAGTTGTAGAGAATTCAATTTCCTTCAAAATGAGCTTTGAATGGGAAATTTTTGATGAAGCATGTGAAAGTTATGGCTGGTCAAAGTTCAGTTGACTTTTCCTATGAAAACCCTAATTTAGAAACTCCTGATTCTTGATGATCTAAAATCTCCTTGATGAATCATGATCAAAACTTGATAAAAACTTGATCAAATGATGAATTTTACTTCATGTACTTGATGTTGGCAAAAAATCATAAAGTTTGACTTTGGTTTGACCACAGTTGACCTCAGTTTGACTTTTTAACTGCTTTGACTGATTTTTGCATATCTGATCATCTGATTGAGAAAACATTTTGGGAAAGCCTTGAAACTTGACATAGGGATTCTTGAAGACATATAGGATACTATGAAGCTCACTTGAAGCCTTGGAAGTCCATTTAGCCTGATGAAATCCAAAACCCTAGTTTAGGATGCATTGCTTAGGAGGATGCATTGTCTGATGGGATTGTCAAACTTTCTGACTAATTGTGAACCTTGTGAACCTTGTGAACCTTGTGAACCTCTTGGGACACCTTGGTACACAATTCCTTGACTAGGGGAGGGAAAATTTTGGGGTGCAACACATAGCCCGTTGATAAGTAGCACTGGCATTCTTCAGTCCAAAAGGCATTACCTTGTAACAAAATGTGCCCCAAGGTGTAATGAAGGTAGTCTTCTCCATGTCTTCGGGTGACATTCTAATCATATTATATCCTGAAAAACCATCCATGAAGGAAAACACTGAGAACTGAGTTGTATTGTCGACCAATACATCAATGTGAGGTAATGGGAAATCGTCCTTCGGGCTAGCTCTATTCAGATCCCGATAATCCACACACATCCTTACTTTGCCATCCTTCTTAGGCACTTGTACAATATTAGCAACCCAAGGCGGGTAACTAGTTACAACAAGGAAACCGGCGTCCCATTGTTTTTGTACCTCTTCTTTAATCTTCATTGCCATATCCGGACGAGTACGGCGTAACTTTTGTTTCACTAGAGGACAATCTTCTTTCAAAGGCAGCTTGTGCATAACAATATCAGTATCCAGACCCGGCATGCCTTGATAGGACCAAGAAAAGACATCAACGTACTCTCGAAGCATGTCAATAAGTTGTTCATTCACTGAATCTTGCAGACTGGCCCCGATCTTCACCTCTTTCAAGTCTTCTTCGGTACCAAGATTAACTGTTTCAACCTCCTCCTGATGAGGGGTGATCACTTTCTCTTCTTGCCTCAACAACCTGGCTAACTCTTCAGGTAACTCATAGTCTTCTTCAACCCCTTCATCAACTTGATTAATCAGATTGTCAAAGTCATACAAGGTCATAACAGTGTTGTCGGTGCAATCTGGAGGATAATTTCTGCAAGGGTCGAGATTGGTTCATTTTAGTGACCAGTTTTAATCTTGTTTAGAAAAAAGTGAAAATGAAGTTATTTATTTTGAAAACATTGCCATTTTATCGTTTTATACAAAATTGAAAAATGAAAAGACAGTGAGCGAAAAAAAGACTCGTTTGCAAAAGATGTCCGATATTCATTGATTAATCATTTGCAAAAAATTACAATATGGCCCTATTACAAAATGAGTCCTGACACCTTGGGCAAGATGCAGGACTTGATGTATGCTAAAAAGACAGGAAATAATAATTACTCTGCAGGAGTAACCCTTATAATTTAATGGGAAGACCAGTTAGAGACTTGGTTCCCCGACTCCCTTGGACGTATCCAGTTCTCCAGGTTGCAGTCGCTTTCCTCCTCGTCTTCCAGATTGTTAACAACATCTGGGGTGAGCATCCCCCCACTGACAAATTTGGGCTCCTTTGCAGCCTCTGATTGATCTTGTTGGATTGGTCTGTAACCCAACCCAAATCTATCTTCCTTCTTTTCCACTGGCAGCAGCTTGCCCCAGCCTTGAGCAATACCTTCTTCAACAACCTTCCGGGCTTGCTGATAAGAGATGATTGAAGTTCCCATCCTGTCCTCTTGGGATGCAGCCAATTCTCCAGTAGCCTCATTGACATTTAGGGCCTCAAACCCTTGGCTCATTGTGTCATGGATTTCACCATCCATCTCAATATACTTGTACGTAGCCAGATGGCTAACAAATATGTCTTCCTCACCACAGATTGTGATAACCTGTCCTTCCTATTCGTACTTCAGTTTCTGGTGAAGGGTCGACGTTACTGCGCCTGCGGCGTGAATCCAGGGTCGACCTAGCAGACAACTATAAGCAGGTTGTATGTCCATCACATAGAAAATGGTCTTGAATACTTGTGGACCGTTATCACTGGAAACTCCAACTCTCCCAGAACAGATCTTTTAGAGCCATCAAAAGCCCGAACCACAAGATTACTTGGCCGGAGAGCTATCCCATCATACTCTAGCTTGACAAGGGCTTTCTTGGGTAGGACATCGAGGGAAGACCCAGTGTCTACAAGTACATGAGATAAGACAGCTCCTTTGCACTCTAGGGTTATGTGCAAGGCTTTGTTGTGGAGACGTCCTTCTGTTGTTAAATCAGCATCAGTAAAACCTAGCCCATGGCTAGTATTGACATTTGATACTGTTTCCAGTTGATTCACAGTGATCTCTTTTGGCACGTAGGTAGCGTGCAGAACTTTGAGTAGTGCGTCTCGATGGGCTTCAGAACACAACAGCAGTGATAGGATTGATATCTTTGAAGGAGTCTGGTGGAACTGGTCCACAACTTTATAGTCACTTCTTTTAATGATTCTCATAAACTCATCCACATCTTGATCGAAGGATGATTTGTGAGTTTCTTTGGGCACAAATTCTTCTGGTATCACACTCTTCCCCTTGGCTCTGGTAGCAGCTTCTTCCTCTGAGTTGGTTCTAGGGATTTGTGAAGCAAAGAGACATCCGCTTCGGGTGAAGCCTCCGCCTCCCCCAACATTATCCACATGGGGAGTTAGAACTGGAGAATCAAGAAGGACTTTCTCTCCATTGCAGTATAGATCAGAACCATAATGCCATGGTATAACACTGTCTTTGTCATATGGGATCGGCCCGAGCACCGTGATGGTGACTGGGCTTACTGCTGCAGTTGTTGGGACTACAATGGTCTGTGGATCATAAAAGATTGTTACAGGACCTCTGGTGGATGTAGATGAAGGTGAATTGAAGCTTTGTTGAGACTGTTGTTGATTTTGCTGAAAGTTGTTGGAACTTGGGACCGTTGCCGGGTCATAATAGATTATGATAGTGGAAACATAATTATTGGTTGTTGAAGTTGTAGTAGCCGGTGCAAATGAATTTTTGTGTGTTGTAGTGACAGATGGAATGATTGCCGAAGTTGTAGCTGAATCAGTTGGAACAATGGTCGTTGCAGTTGTAGAAGAAATACTTGGACAAATGGTTGTTGCATTTGTAGAAGATTCACTTTTTGTTGTCAAAAGGGTTGTTGGTGTTGTAGAAGCTGTGGTAGTAATTTGCAGAATGCCTTCCTTAATCAAATCATTGATGCCCTTCCTCAAGCTAGCACACCCATTCTCAGAAAGTTTGCATGATTCGCAACAGGCCTCACAACCTGGAAACACTTGGCACTTTAAAAGCTGGGCTTTGACCTCGGCCAAAGGTGTTTGGATACATGCAATGTCTTCTATTAAACTCATGGGAGAGCCATCCTCTACAGCATTAATCCTTGGCCCACTATGGCTTAGCATAGGATTCTTCATCACATTTGGAGGAGGTGCAAAGTTCAGGGCTTTTGAATCTACCAGATCCTGAACCTTCATATGCAGGGCTCTGCATTTTTTTGTAGAATGACCAGGTGCGTTAGAGTGAAAAGCACACCTAGCATTGAAATCATAGTTTCTTGGAAGGTTTTGAGGATCGGATGGAGCCAATGTCCTCAACTTAACAAGATTGAACTTTAGGAGTTGTGGCAGCAGTGCAGCATATGGCATAGGAATGGGGTCAATCACTCGGTTGACCTGAGATGGTTGTTGTTGAAACGGGCGTTGTTGTTGATTGTTGTTGTTATTGCTGTATGATCTCTGTTGCGGAAACTGTTGTTGTTGCGGAAAGTGTTGCGGTTGTTGAGCATACTGAGGAGGTGGATCAGGGATAGTAACAACAACAACTGTCCTGAGCAAGTATTGGGGTCTCCCTCTTCCCATGTGCATAGAGTTGGTCTCACCAGATCTACGGGGCCCAGCAAATGGTTTTCTTGTACTGCTTGAACTGGCACCATTATCAGAGATCTTTCCCATCTTCAATAGGCTCTCTATTCTTTCCCCGGCTATTACCACATCAGCAAAACTGGTAGAGGAGAATGCAGCCAATCTGTCAATGTATGTTCCTTGGAGAGTGTTCATGAACATGTCTGCCATTTCTCTCTCAGACATAGGAGGTTGAACTGCAGCAGCAAGTTGCCTCCATCTTTGGGCATATTCCCTGAAGCTTTCACGGGAAGATTGAGACATTCCCATTAGAAGGGTCCTGTTTGGAGCCATGTCCAAGTTGTACTGATACTGACGGATGAAAGCTTCAGCCAAGTCTTTCCAGTTTCTTACTATGGCTCTGGTCAAGTAGGAATACCATTCTCGGGATGCCCCTGTTAGACTATCCTCGAAGTAAAACATCCACATCTTTTCGTCCATGGTGAATGCTTTTAACCTTCCCAAGAATGATTGAAGGTGGATGGGTGGGCAGGTGTAGCGGTAAAATCGTGAGTGTAAGCTATTGATTAACTTCACTCAAGGTACACAGAGTCGCCACCGCGCTTTTATTTATTTCCAAAAGGAAAAAGGTAAAAGAACGAATAAAAACCTAAGGATCTAAAAGCAAAAGCTAAAAGAAACAAACAGAGAACGGGTAAGGGGATTGGTTACGAACCGAGAAGGTTTGACGCACCCGACTCGTCCGTGGTACTCCACGGGAGCCCTTTGAAATATTTATTGCTTTTTGGTTTGAAATTGGTTTGCTTGAAAATGATTGAAGGGGTGAGGAGAAGAATGTTTTTTAATAATTTTGTGTTTGATGAGGTTTTAACGCCTCATGCCTACGTACCCACAAAGTGCAATGCGAGATCAAAACCTCGTAGTTCGTGGTACAAAATTTGAAAAGAAACAATGAGTTGCATTAATTTTACAATGTAGAGATAAGTCTTCATTCTTTAGCGAATAATTCCGCTAGAAAGAATGAATCATATCTAAACATATGAAAAGAAAAGGTGCACAAAGGCACAAAAACAATTGAATGAGTTTTGGATTTTTTAAAGTATGTAAGAAAAGAATTTCGATATATTTACATGGATTAACATTTATTAAGAAAATAAAGTGAAAAGGTTAAAATCACTTGACCTAAGTCAAGGTTTGATTACGAAAGCATTTGAAGTTTAGAAAACAAGAAGATTTTTGAAATAGGGAGAAGTTTTGAAAATTTAAGAATGGGGAGAAGATGAAGGGACTATCCTAATACTTGAATTAAAAAGTTAAGAGAAGAAGCGATCAAACCAAATTTGCACATTTCTTCAAAGTTCGGAATTCCATCTTCAAAGACCAATGAAGTAACTTGAGGCCAAAGTTTCCAATCCATCACAACTTGAGCAAGGGTAGAGATCCTAAAATCTAAGTCCATACTCCAAAGCTAAGGATAGTAACCATAGTACGAAATTAAAGTCACCAATCTTTTTAATGTTTAATCCTTTATTAGTGTTTTGGTATCCAAATGGACAAAATAAAAATCACAAGCAACAATATAAACATAAACAAAATGATATATGATATAATATGATAAAGCATAATAAAGAGATAAGGAGCGAGAAATTGAAATAAAAAGGATAAGGTGCGAGAGATTGAATTTAAATGGATTATATTCACATTATTATAATATTTACATAATAAGTGGTATGATGAACTTAATCAAGCACAACCACGAAAAAAAATAACAAAATCAAGGCAACCGGATCCAAGTGGATCTTATTCCGAATCAGGACAACTTTAGGTCTATGTTAAGCAATCGCCGAGTAATTTACGAAGTAATTACCCTACAAATGAGGCCGGCCACCACTAATTAAAGTGGTAAATATTCGTGTTAATACATGTTAGAGAAACGATATTATGGATCGTTCTCCGAAAACATGCCACACTAAAAGAAAAAGAACGTTCTAATCTTAATCGAGATTTTCATTGAATTTATCGAAAGCAACCTATCACGATCTCAAAGTATGGAGAATGATCCAAATGATCATTCATCCATAGATTTGAAATAATGAAGATTAAGCCTATTTGAAATTCAACCATCACGAATCGGAGATTGTCATCGACCAAAAATAAAAGATGAAGAAAAATGGATCTAAAAGTAGATCCATAAAAGAATTGAAAATATTTTTTAAAACCTTTTCTAAAAAACTCTTTCCTAAAATCTTTCTAAAATTCTTTTTCTAAAATATAATTTCTAAAACCTTTCCTAAGATATATTCTAAAATATTCTTATATTAAAAATAAATTGAAAACAAAAGCCTTTTTAAAAAAAAAATATAAAGCAAGTAATGAAAAAAAAAGAATGGAAAAGGGAAGGGGGAGGATCCGCACAAGACAGGCGGTGATAACAGCAACACAAACTTATGGCCTTAGGCCTGATTCCAACATTAATAACTTTTATTAAAATAAAAAATGGAAAAAAACAAATTAACAGCAAGAAAACAAAGAAGCAACAGAGCTTCTTCTTCTTCGCGAAAGTTAACGGCGGCGGAAACAGGGCCGACTATCTCACCTTCTCAAAATCAGGCCAAACAAAATCGTAAATCCTCTTTCTTCTTCTTTCAATTTCGCAGAATTCTCTTTCTCCTCTTTCAATTTCGTTTCGGATCCGATACTCTTCTTCTTCACGGACTCAACTCGATTTGGGAATTTTGAAGACAAAAATTGATTCGAATGGAAGGTGAAGGTTTTGGTAATGGAGGATTGAAAGAAAGGTTTGAAATTGAATGAAGAAATTTCTTGTTAGGTTTCGATTTCGGCAGGGATTTTAGAGGCTATTGAAGCTTGCAATTGGAAGGAGGGAGAGGTTGTATTTATAGGATGAGGGAGCTAAAATTGTGTTGCGTTTTGAGTTGATATCAATTGCGTTTCAGATGCGTTTTCGTAAGTGTGGAACGCGTGAGCTTTTTCAATTTGATTTTCCGTGTTTTGTTTTGTATTCCTCTGCGTTTTGATTTTGATGCAGGTGTGATGAGCGTTTTGCTGTGCGTGTAGCTGCTTGTTGCTTGCGGTTTCGGCAGGTGCGGATGACGTGAGGTTCGTGCGAATTGCTTCGGCTGGCTTTGTATGGCATATGGAGTATTGAAGCTGGGAATTTGTTTGTGAAGCTCGTGCGGTATGCGTGACTTTATGAATGCGTTGTGAGTTTTGATTTGTTGTTTTTAGTTGTTGCTGGCTTGGAAGTTGAAGTGATACTTGGCTGAAGCTTGCGCGCGTGAAATGCTTGGAATTGGTTGTGCCGGGCGTGTTAGCTGTTGCTGTGGGGATAGCTTGCGTATCAGGCTTGTAACAAGGCTGGAAAGGCTGACTTTGTTTTGTGGGCCTGTTTGTGGTACGGCTTGAGAAGCTGATGGAAAGGCTTGCTTGGATGCTTCACGTGTGTTGGAGAAAGTTTTTGACTTCCTTGATTTTTTTCACTTTCTTCAATTTATTTTGTATATAAAAAAATGAAAATTGGCCGGAAAAAAAATGATATGGGCTTGAGATGTTGGGCTGATGTGTGAAAGGACTATATGAAAAGCCTTTTTTTTGTTGTTTATATTTTGGTAATTAATTATTTGGAATTATAATATGATATATTTTTTTTAATGAATGGACTAGAAAAAAATGTAATGGATATCTTATATGAAAAAGTAGTATATAAAAAAAATGAAATGTGTAAATGGACAAAATAAAGTTGGATTAAAAGGAAAAATGAATTAAAAAAAATGTTGTTCGAATATAATATGTAAACGGGTAAGAGAAAAATGAAATTGGAATTTGGATGGGAAATATGAATTGAATATGAGTGAATAGAAATGAGAATAATCGAGATAAATCGGATGACAAAAAAACGAAATATGAATGGATATAGGTAAAAATGGATAAGAAAATTGGAATAAGGGTGAATAAATGGACATGAATTGATGATTTTAAGCCCACCACAAACTTCTTGATTTTTCTTGCACAAGCCTCTGATAAAAATGAACACTGCCAACACAGATCCACTGGATATTTCACAACTTAAGCCAACTGTCATCCGGAAATTGTCTGATTACTTCTCTGATAAACTGAATCCATACTGAGGAAAATAAATCCTCAAATGAATCACTAATGAACTTGCAGACCCAAACCAAACCTCGCACAAAATACTGTCTGATAACTGATGCCTTTCACACACAACACAATCTGAACTTTTGAAAACCCGCTATCTGAAGAATAAACCCCTGGCACACATAATTTGCAGTCAAAACAATCTTTTGATAGTTTGACCAAATTAGGTCAAACATTCATCTGAAATCGAATTGTGACTGAACAAACACATCTGAATGAAATTACTGTCTTATCTTCGCAAACCTGCAACATAGAGAAGAAGAAGAACACTGCAACATATTTTTTTGATATTTTGGTTAGAAGTCAGTAAATATAAACAAATATAAATAAGTAAAAACAATGGTGATCCCCTGCGAAGCATAGACCCTACATCTGAGAAGAAACTCGAAAGCCAGTGCGATCTTGTTTGTATGCAGAATGCAGATGAAATGCGAAGAAATCTTAGGGCAAAAATTAGGGTGTTACAGCTGCCCCTATTTAAGTTTCTTCAATCCGGAGATATGAAGATTGACATCTTCGTCTCTACAAGATGGGAGAGACTTAAATACAGAAAACCCAATTTTTGTCCTAAGAGAACATGATATGATATGATTATGATATGCAAGCCCAAGATCTCTGTGAGGAAAATATGACCACTGTCGCTCCCGAAGATTTGCATCCTGGTACAAGCGCGAACGGTCGGCGAGAGGGACAATGAGAACACACAGCCGTGAACTCACTGGAGATGAATAGAGTCGCCAGCTGGGCATTTTTATCCCGGAGGAAAGGCAATGCTGCATAAGCCTAGAAAAAGAATGGATAAGGCAGTTGCGAACCAGAGAGACTGAGAAAGGGGGTTGGTTACAACCTGGGAAGGTATTAGCACCCAGATTGTCCGTCGTACTCGACGGGATCCACGCTTAAAAGATTTGTGTTTTAAAGGGGTAGTGTCAGTGCAATCTGTGTACGAAATAGCTGGAAAAGATGTACAGGTGTCAGTGTAAAAGAGAGTGAAGTGTATAAATGAAGTGTCAGTGTAAGAAGTGAATGGAATGCTCAAGATCATGAGGCTTAAAAGAATAAGGCTAGAAAGAGGGGGAATATACAGAGACTTTTGTTCGATAACTGTTAAGTTATGCCTACGTATCCTCTCGTGCAATGAGGAAGTCAGAACACCGTAGTTCGACCCAAAGAGACTGAAAGATGAATTGACTTGTGAACTGCTTACTTGCCTATGCTCAAGTGTATGATCTGTCTGGCACAGATGCAAACTGTCTTGCATTAGACGGAAGAAGCGAGCTCTCGTTTGTGAGTGAATGAGATGAGAAAAGAATCCCGGAGGAGACGATTATTGTTTGTTTTTGATGTTTTCAGTCTTTTATTTCTTTTTGGAGTTTGTCATAAGATAATGAGCTTAAGCCTAAACCAATGGGTTGGTAAACTCACCACATCTTCCCTCCGATTAGGGGTAATGAGAATTACCTTAAGTGTGAAGTCAGATTCTCACACTTAATCACCTTTGATGTAGGGTTAAGATCATTAACCTACTTGTGATTATTTAGATGTTTTTGGTGTTTTTGTTTAGTGTTGAGTAATGAGGTTAAGCCATAATCAGGGATCTAACAGACTCATTACACCATCCTAAAAGAAGGATAATAGATGAGAATATTTAAGCTGAGGAAAGCTCCTCAACTTAATCCATGATTAGGGATTAAACTCATGACAAAACAAACCTTTGATTAAGTGGATTTTATTTACTGGTATGATGATGAAATGGATTTTATTGTTTGTAAGACAACTTGAGGGGGACTTGTCCATTAACACTAGGGTTAGTCCTTCTTAACCACTTAAGGAAGAATTAGAACCCTAATGCAAGGCCCAAGTTACAAGTGTGATGTCTTGATGATTATTAGATGGATTGATTAAGAGATTTAAACACCTTAAGGGTTTAATACTTAGGATTAAAGTTATACACTCCATCCTAAAAGAAGGATACAGGCATAACCCTAATCACAAAGTTTTAAAACCTTTAGGGTTTAGTCTCTGATTATGAGATGAGAAGAGAAGACTCAAAGGGAGACACAAAGGTAAAAAACTATGGGGGAGACTAATCAAAACCCTAATTCATTGACATGCTTGGTTGTTCCTATGGTTTGTGAGGTTTTCAAGAACAATCTTCACAGGAGCCACCAGGAAGCAGATGAATAAGATCAAGAGAGGCAAAGTGACTTGCTTCATTCAAGAAGTCAAGTCACTTGAAGAAAGAAAGTGGGAGGAAGAAGGATGAACAAGCTCAAACTCAAGCACAAGTAAAAATGCAGCAATGGATGCAAGGGGGAGGAAAAGAAAAGGTATGAGAAGTGAAGGCAAATTCACTTCTCAAGTTTACTTACCACCTGAAATGTTAGAAAGAAACACAATGCAATGCAAGATGAGATGAAATGGCATGATGCTAGACCAAACCAGAAGCATGTACATGATGATTATGATGTTATGAGGTGCTGCAAACATGAGGCATGACATGGGGATGTTCATACAAGACCATGAATGCATATGATGCCAGCTAAGGAACATGAACAAGCATGAAATGTTATGAAGCATACAAGGCAAATGGCATGGCAAAGATGTAATGCAATGATCAATGATGCTTCATACATGTCTTAAGATGTCAAATGAATCATAAGAATGCACAAAATGCAATGGCAAGTCAACTTATGCAAAAGAATGCAAGAAGGATGCAAGAGAAAGCCCAAATTAGGGTTTATGAAACAAACAATCAAACACAAACCAAAACAGAAGCAAACCCTAAGATAAAAAATGGAAAATGGCACTCAAAGAAACCCTAGACCTATAACAAACCACTGCCCAAAGGGGAGCTCCCAACTCTTTACCAATCTCAAGATATGATTTTTGCAAGTTATTAGGGTTTTTTAGGGTTCTTATCAAAACAAATGCCCATCAATTAGAAAATGCAAGATCAAATCATGGCCTTTTTATCTTTGAAAATACATGTCAAATGGAAAACAATGCAAAAGAATCAATGTCTCAACCTTCACCAAAAGGCAGAAATGAATTTTCAAACATGTGATCAAAATAATGCATAAAAAATGATTTAATTCAATGAAAAATTCTTAAAGTGCATCAAGATCAAAAAAGAAATTTGGTTTGAAGGTTGGACAATGTTTCTAAATGTCTTAGAGCATTTCATGAATTTTTTTGTAATTTTTAAATACCTAAAAGTATTTTTAATTAATTAATTCTCATTAATCAATTAAAAATGATCTTTTAAATATTTAAAAATACTTTTTTAATGATAAAAAATAAAATAAAAATATTTTTGTGTCATAAAAATTAATAAAACCTTAAAGAAAAAGTTTCATAATTTTTATGATTTTTTAACTATTTTAAATAAATTGTGCAATTTAAATGAAATAAATATGAATAAAAATTAAAGGAAAATGAAAGTAAACAGATTGGATGGCCAGGATTGCTCCAGGGTTTAAATGTGTTGACTGGCGCGTAATCCTGTGGCTGTGATTCAAAGCTGAATTAATCTTAATTAAATAAATTAATTAAAGTGATTAGGGCTAATGAACAGATCCTGGCCATCAAAAAGGGTGGGAAGTCAAACATTCAACGCGCATCAACGGCCAAAATTCAAACTAGCATTAATTATGGGATTAAGCCCTAAATACATTCAGGTGGCCGGAGAAGACTTCCGGTCGTCTTCTCCGGCCAGCTCTCACCTGAGAATCACCCAACTTCCTCAAAACGTTACAAAAATGAAATCTAAGACCAGGGAAATGATCCTTATCCTCTCACGAACCAAACCCCTCTCTCAAAACAAATTTAAAGTTCCTAAATCAACTGAATCGAAGCAAACAATTTCTAGGCTTCGTGAGCTTCAAACACAAATTAAATGCTCAAAACAAAACTATTTCAAAAACTAAAGGTACCAGAATGATCAGTGCATCATGAGGAACAAGTTTGTAACATAAAAAACCATTTCTGGAAAAATTAATTTCGAGCTACCTGAGATTTGGAGCTTTCAGTTTAGGAACTTTCTGGCCACTTCCTTTGGTGCAAGCTGCTCTACTTGATCCCCCAAATGTGTTTGAATGCTCAAAATGAGTTTGTGTTGGCTGGAGAAGGAGATTCGAATGGAACTGTTTCAGTTCAGTCAACAATGGCCATGATGATTTTGGCACTTTCAGGCTGTGAAAAGGAGTTGTTTGTGATCTATGAAGTGTGTTGAGAAAGTTTGTGGTGTTGGTTGGTGTGTTTGTGGCTTGTGGAGAGAGATTCGATAGAATCTGCAGCTTGAGGTGAATAATGGCAATGGAGTTTTCAGGCTTGATTTAGGCTTGAGCTTTGGTGGTTTCTTGTCTATGAGATGTGGTGAGTTTAATGATGATGAGAGTTTGAGTGTTTTATGGCTGTGGACAGAATTTCGAAGGAACTTGCAATGAGGTGAGTTTTTGTGAATGTGATGAGTGTGTGTGTTTCAGCCTTGGCTTGTGTTATGTTCAACTTGCAAATTGAAATCATAAACAATTCTGATTGGCTGGCTGATGTGACTTGTGCTTTATGGATTGGTAGATCACTTTTTGCTCAAAAACCACTTTTGTGTAAGATAGGGCATGGCTCCAAATCTAGGCAAGGACAAAGCATGGCTGGCGCAGCAAAAGGTGAGGGAGAGGCTAGCCAAAGTCAGCTTCCAATGTCATAAGTTGTAGGAAGTGAAATGAGTGGTTTTTGCAAGTTGGCTAGCTTTTGGTTCACATGTGAAAAATTCAAGTTACATGAACTAAACCATGGGCAAACTTGATCAAAAATCTGATTTTATGACTTAGGGAAATGTTTGTGTAATGGTTTGTAGTGAACTAGAGGCTGCAATGTGTTTTGATCCAAGACTTTGCAAAATTTCCACTTGGTGCATAACTTGAAAATAAGTGATTTTTGGCAACTTTGCATGGTCATAACTTTTGATCCAAGAAGAATTTGATCATGTTCTTGTACTTTTTGAAAAGGGAAAGATGAGATCTACAACTTTCATGACCAAAGTTTTTCCATTTGAAGCCTTTTTGGATCATGAATCAAGGCTTGAAAATTGACCTAAAATGGTGCATTCTTGAAAAGTCAACTATGCCCAAAAAGTCAACATTTGCAAAAACTCCAAATTCTTGATTTTTATGAACTTCAACCTTCTTCCATGATCAAATAAAGATCATATACACTCAAAATGATGAAGATCACCCATTGGTTGGGTCATTGGGGGGCCTCAGATGCCCTGATTTTGCACTGACTTGTCTGAAAAGTCAACTCTTGATCAGATGACTTCCCCATGGAATTTCTTCATGAAAATTGATATGCACACTCCCTATACCACATAGAGATCAATGGAAACAAGAATGACCAAAAAATTTGGAGTTATGGCCTCTGAAACCAAAACCCTAATTTTCAGTCAACTGTGCAGTTCATCCTGGCTCTGCATCCACTCAAACCCTAGTTCTTGTGATTCCTCTGCAATTTGGACTTTGTGAGGATGTAACATGATACAAGAACACACATGGACCTCTTTGAGTTGATTGGTGGCCTTTGGAATGGCTCAAGAAGCATTGGGATTGCTCAGATCACAAACCCTAAGTGCAGATGACTTAGAAGCTATGCAGTGAATCAAAAATGTACTATGAGATGATATGATGGCGTATATGCATATGAAATGATCACAAGCCATGTGTGAATGGGTGAGGGCAAATTTGGGGTGCTTACAACCACCAGAGGAAAGCAAAAACTTGGGGACACAGAAGAAAATCCCGCTGGGGAAACAACAGACAACAAAAGAGTTACCAGGAAAATAAATCACTGGATAACGGATTCCACTTGGGAAAAGATATGATATAATCAGGGAACATATTTAACCAGGGAAAGATAAACACCCTGCCAGGAACTATCAATCAAACAAAATATTTGAATCCAAGAATGGAGAAATACTGTGTTGGAAAAGAATCATCGACCACCTGTTTACTGGGTAGGAAAAAAAAAGGACTCGACTATCGATTTATTGGATAGGAGTATGATAAAGAAGGATAACCTCAATTACCTTTTTACTGGGTAAGATATATAAATGACTCGACTATCGATTTACTGGATAGGAGCAAAATACAGAGGGATAACCTCAATTACCTTTTTACTGGGTAAGAAATATTTTCAACTACCTGATTTACTGGGTAGAAAATATAAAGGACTCGACTATCGATTTACTGGATAGGAGTAAAATGGAGAGGGATAACCTCTACTACCTTTTTACTGGGTAAGAAATATTCTCAACTACCTGATTTACTGGATAGAAGATATAAAGGACTCACTATCGATTTACTGGATAAGAGCATGATCAACTACCTGATTTACTGGGTAGGAACTCGATCAAAGGGAAACAGCTTCTATTACCTTTTTACTGGGTAAGAAGAAATCTCAGCTACCGGATTTACTAGGTAGAAAAAATTCTCAACTACCTGATTTACTGGGTAGGAGCTTAAGCAAAGGAAAACAAACTCTATTACCTTTTTACTGGGTAAGAGGATAAAATCTCGACTACCGGATTTACTGGGTAGGAGTACAAGTAAAAGAACTTGATCAATTTGGTAATATTACCCACTATCGATTATTGATAGCTTAATCCCAAAGTAATATACTCAAGCTAGAGAGAATGTTGCCCACTATCAAACACTGATAGCTTAATTCCAAATCAACGTATCCACAAAAGGGGACCAAAGTTCAATCCAAGAACAAATTGGAGAGAAACGTTCAAACAAGACTCATCCCGAGGAGGAACTATCTCAACTGGGGAAAATTCCATCCAAATAATAAACTGGGGAGGAAGCTGAATCAAAATCCTCCACGAGAAACAAACTCAGTGGGGAATTAGAAAGGATTAACTCTTTCTGCTTAATGGTCGACACTCTAAACTTGAGAGGAAGACGACACACACACTCTGTGGGGAAAGTCCACACCAAAGAGCAGAGAACAATGATAAACCGCAAGAATGCAAGAAAATGATGCTATGCTTATGTGTATGAATATGCTTATGAATATGCTGACAAAACAGACATAAAGATAAGAAACGGGTGACATGAACACCACAACAACCAGATACTCGGCTAATCCCAGGCAACCAGTGCAGGGAAACATGCTGGAGATTCAACTTGAAATCTGCAGGGGAATATCATAAGCCATCAAAGGAATAAAATCCTGCTACAAGGTTCAAATCATGATGAGACGATATCTGCTAGGGATATCATCATACTGAGGAAAGGTAATAATCTGCTGAGGATGGAAATAATCTTGATAAAAATCAAACTTCACGAGGAATAATTGTCATACCACTCCTGCTCCACCTGGGGATAGAGTGCAAGACCTGCTAAAAATCACATAGGGACCTGCTGGGAATCAACACATGCAGACCTACTGGGGATCCATATGGGGATATCAGAAGTTAACATCATAGCCAAAACAATTACGAGGGATTTTAAATCAATACCCACCATCGGGTAAAAGAAAACCTCTAAACTGATTGCTATATCAATACTTCTATACTCAAGGATGCAAACAATTCAAGCTGAGGAACAAGAGCTCAGCTGAGGATTCCCAATGCTTCTTAAGTTAAAGATAACTTGCTGAGGAAGAGATCAAAACTCAGCTAGGGATTCTTAAAAACATTATTTTCAACAACTCTTCTGGGGAATACATACAATCTCCATTCATGCTTATTGTTGGGGAACAAAACATCATTAACATCAACCTGTCAAGACTATCCAGGAACTTCGCATGGACATAACCGAATCAAACCCTGCTTTGGGAGAGACAAGTTACACACATCCAGACTTTACTGTCTTTGGAATCACTATCGATATCCTTTCTTTGTTCATATATCAAAAGAAAAATGTTTTTAAAATCTTCAAAGATTAAATTTATTAAATTTGTTTCAAAAATCATCATCAACAATAAATTGAAATTTTGTAAACAGAAACAATATAAAGAATTGAAAACAATTGGATAAAAGCTCAAATTCATTGATAGAATGGTAGTAAGCAAATGGCGTGACTCCATGGATCATTACAATTTTGAAAAATGGTAAATACATGGAAAAGGGCTACATTGAAATACAATGATCACTATTCTCCCTATCAACTTTGAACTCCACTGTGTCCGAAACTTCAGTCAAGGATGAGTGAATAAGAATCTTTGATGGGAAATTCTTCTGAGGGATAGAATCTGAAATCCTCGGTTGCTACAAGTGATCCAGTCTGTCGACGCAGTTACTTGCCATGATCCCTAACTTTTGCCTAGATTGCCCTTTCGGGTTTTCAATCTACCGGGATAATTATTTCTGTTTATGTCTCTAATTTTTGCCTGGACCGCCCTTTCGGGTTTTCAATCCACCGAGACGCTCATTTTTGCCTAAGCCGCCCTTTCGGGTTTTCAACTTAGCGAGCTGTTCTTTTATTTTTTTAGGCGAAGTATTTCTTGACTGCATCCGCATTCACAGGGCGAATGATCTCCTCACCATCCATAGTTGCAAGAATTAATGAACCGCCAGAGAAGGCTTTCTTAACAACATATGGGCCATCATAGTTCGGAGTCCACTTGCCCCGAGAATCTTTAAGGAAAGACTGAATCTTTTTGAGCACGAGGTCGCCTTCTCTGAATACACGAGGTTTGACCTTCTTGTCAAAAGCTTTCTTCATTCTTTGCTGGTACAACCGACCATGACACAAAGCTGTTATTCTCTTTTCCTCAATCAAATTCATCTGATCAAATCTAATCTGACACCATTTGTCGCTCCCACCAAATGACACCTGGGCCAAGAGGGGTACAGACGCGAACGGTCGGCGAAGAAGGGGAGAACACATAGGGGTGAAATCAAAAGAAAAGAGTCGCCAGCTAGGCATTTTTATCCCGAAGGAAAGGTAATGCTGCATAAACCTGAGAAAAGATGGATAAGACGGTTGCGAACCAGAGAAACTGAGAAAGGGGGTTGGTTACAACCTGGGAAGGTATTAGCACCCAGATTGTTCGCCGTACTCGACGGGATCCACGCTTGAAAGATTTGTGTTTTAAAGGGGTGGTGTCAGTGCTATTTTGTGTACAAAAGCTGGAAAAGAATGCAAGTGTCAGTGCAAAAGAAATGTGAAGTGAACAAGAGAAGTGTTAGTGTAAGGAAAGAGTACAAAGCTCAAGACTAAGAAACTAAAAGAATAATGCTGAAAGAGGGGGGGATGAACAGAGACTTTTGTTCGATAACTGTTAAGTTATGCCTACGTATCCTCTCGTGCAATGAGGAAGTCAGAACACCGTAGTTCGACTCAAAGAGACTGAAAGATAAATTGACTGATGAACTGCTTACTTGTCTATGCTCAAGTGTATGACCTGTCTGGCTCAGGTGCTAACTATCTTGCATTAGACGGAAGAAGCGAGTTCTCGTTTATGAGTGAATGAGATGAGAAAAGAATCCCGGAGGAGACGATTATTATTTGTTTTTGTGTTTTCAATCTTTTATTGATTTTTGTGTTTGTCATAAGAAAATGAGCTTAAGCCTAAACCAAGGGTTAGTAAACTCATCACATCCTCCCTCTGATTAGGGGTAATGAGAATACCTTAAGTATGAAGTAATCACCTCACACTTAATCACCATGATGTAGGGTTAAGATCATTAACCTACTTGCATTTGTTTAAATGTTTTTGTTGTTTTTGTTTAGTGTTAAGTAATGAGTTTAAGCCATAATCAAGGATTTAATGGACTCATTACACCATCCTAATAGAAGGATAATAGATGAGAACATTTAAGCTGAGGAAGGCTCCTCAACTTAATCCATGATTAGGGATTAACCTCATGACAGAACAAGCCTTTATTAAAGTGGATTTTAATTAATGGTAAGATTAAGAAGTGGATTTTATGGTTTGTAAGACAACTTGAGGGGGACTTGTCCATTAACACCGGGGTTAGTCCTTCTTAACCAATGAAGGAAGAATTAGAACCCTAATGCAAGGCCCAAGTTACAAGTTTGATGTCTTAGTGATTATTAGGTGGATTGATTAAAGGAATTAAACACATTAAGGGTTTAACACTTAGGATTAAAGTTATACACTCCATCCTAATAGAAGGATACAGGCATAAGCTTAATCACAAAGCCTTAGAACCTTTAAGGTTTAGTCCTTGATTATGATGTGAGAAGAGAAGACTCAAAGGTGACACAAAAGTAAAACTAATGGGGGGACTAATCAAACCCTAATTGTTATCATGCTTGGGTAATCCTAGGGTTTATGAGGCTTGCAAGAGATCTTCAAGACGAGCCACCAAGGAAGGAACAGGATGAAGGAAGGAGAAGCAAGAAGAAAACAAGACAACTTACTTCATTTAAGAAGGTAAGTTGCTTGAAGAAAGAAAGAGGAGAAGGAGCATGAATGAGCAAGCTCACTCTAATACAAAGATAAAAATGCAAAAAATGATGCATAAAAGAGATGAGAAGAGGTTATAAGAAGTGAAGGCAAATTCACTTCTCAATGACTTACCACCTAAAAAGTTAATAACAAGAAATGAAATGAAAATGAGATGAAATGCAATGATGCAAACCAAAATCAGAAGCATAAACATGATGTTAATGATGCTAAGAGATGATGCAAACATATGTCAAGAGTTGTGGATGATCATACAAGGATGTGGATGCAAATGAAGCATGTTTTGAACCATGAAAGTTCATGAAAGTTTGTGAAATGGAATGAATGCATACCATAGCAAATGAATGATGCAATGATCAAACATCATTCTCCAGCTTCACTAAGGCTTTCTTTGGTAGAACATTGAGTGATGACCCAGTGTCCACCAGTACATGAGATAGAACAGCACCCTTGCATTCCAAGGTGATATGCAAAGCCTTGTTATGGTTGCGTCCCTCTGTTGTTAAGTCAGCATTGGTAAAGCCCAGTCCATGACTGGTGTTGACATTCGCAACCACCGTTTCTAGCTGATTAACAGTAATCTCCTCCGGCACGTATGCTGCGTGCAGGACTTTCAACAACGCGTTCCTGTGAGCTTCGGAACACATCAACAGTGATAATATGGAGATTTTGGAGGGTGTTTGGTGAAGCTGGTCCACTACCTTGTAATCACTCCTTTTTATGATTCTCATGAACTCGTCTACATCTTGCTCAAAAGATGTCTTCTGAGTTTCCTTGGCAGTTGGCTCTTCAGATACCACATTCTTTCCTTTTGCTTTGGCAGCAGCTTCTGCCTCAACATTAGGTCTTTGTGTTTGTGAGGCAAAAAGGCGTCCGCTTCTGGTGAAGCCTGCGCCTCCCCCAACATTATCAACTTGTGGAGAAGAGGTCAATGAATCCAGAGTGATTTTCTCCCCGTTGCAGTAGAGATCAGAGCCATAATGCCAAGGTATGACATTACTGCTTTCATAAGGAACCGGTCCAGGCACCGTAATGGTGACCGGATTGATTGCTGCAGAGGAAGGTACTGTAACGGTGTGCAGATCATAGTAAATTGTGACTGGTGATCTGGCAGGAGGTGCCACGGTTTGTTGTTGGAAATTGCTGTTGGGAGGAACTCTTGATGGGTCATAGTAGATTGTAACTGTTGAAACATCTTCATTAATTTTTGCTGGCGTTGTAGAAGATTCTGTTAATAAAATGGATGTTGATGTTATAGAAGAAACAATTGTTGAATTTTGACTTGTTGAAGTGATGGACGGAGTAATTGTTGGCGATGTTGATGAATCGGTAGGAATGATTGTTGTTGCTGTTGTAGGAGAATTTGTTGCTGAAGGAATGATTGTTGATGTTGTAGGAGTATCTGGAATTGTTGTTAAAGGAATTGCTGTATTTGTAGGCGCCGTTGTTGAAATCTGAAGGATACCATCCTTGATAAGACCATCTATGCCGCTTCTCAGCCTTTCACACCCATTGACTGCAATGTTGCAATACCCACAGCCGAGCTCACACCCGGGGAACACTTGGCATTCTAAAAGTTGAGCTTTAATTTCAACCAAAGGTGTTCGAATTTGTGCAACACTGATGATTAAGGTGGATGGTTTGTCTTCCTCAATGGCATTAATCCTCGGCCCGTTGTGACTAGGCATTGGATTTCTTGTGACATTCGGAGGAGGTGCAAAGTTAAGAGCTTTCGAGTCCACTAGGTCTTGGACTTTCATCTGTAAGGCCCTACATTTCGCAGTATTATGCCCCGGTGCGTTTGAGTGGAATGCACACCTGGCATTGGCGTCATAGTTCTTTGGCATATTGGAGGGATCTGGAGGTGCCAATGTCCTTAACTCCACCAGGTTGAGCTTTAGGAGTTGCGGCAATAAGGCAGCATAAGGCATAGGGATAGGGTCAATCACCCTATTTGCCTGAGATGGTCTCTGTTGGAAGGGACGCTGCTGTTGGTTGCTATTGTTGTTGTTGTAGGTTCTCTGTTGCGGATACTGAACTTATTGTTGATACTGTGGTTGTTGTTGTTGTTGAGGATATACTGATTGCTGAGGAATCGGAGCTGGAATGGTAACTGCAGCTATTGACCGGTGAACATACTGAGGCTTGCCCCTGCTTGTATGAATGGAATTTGTCTCACCAGCTCTTCGGGGTCCCACAAAGGCTTCCTGGGATTATTGGATGAACTTGCACCACTGTCAGAAATTTTGCCCATTTTTAATAGACTTTCAATCCTTTCTCCAGCTATGACGACATCAGCAAAGCTGGTAGAGGAAAAGGCAGCCAGTCTATCAATATATGTTCCTTGCAAAGTATTCATTAACATGTCAGCCATTTCCCTCTCTGACATGGGTGGTTGGACAACAGCAGCAAGCTGTCTCCACCTTTGGGCATATTCCCTAAAGCTTTCTCTGGAAGACTGGGACATTCCCATCAGGAGGGTCCTGTTAGGAGCCATGTCCAGATTGTATTGATATTGCCTGATGAAGGCTTCAGCTAAGTCCTTCCAGCATCTGATGGTAGCTCTGGTCAAGTGTGAATACCACTCTCTTGAAGCCCCGGTTAGACTGTCTTCAAAGTAGAACATCCACAACTTTTCATCCATAGTATAAGCTTTAAGTCTTCCCAGGAAAGATTGTAGGTGAGTTCGTGGGCAGGAGGTACCATTGTACTTCTCAAAGCATGGGGGTTTAAATTTGTGGGGAATTCTCACCCCATCCACCAGCCCCATGTCCATCACATCGAAGCCCAGAGAATTTTGAGACTCCAGAGATCTCAACTTCTCAACAATTTCGTCCAATCTCCTGTCATAAACTTCATCTCCAGCTCCCATAATAGTAAACTGCTCTTCTTGGGGATCTTCCTGCAAGATCCTCCCTCCAGTAGTATTACCCTGCACATTCCTCGGGATGTTAGCTTCCAAATCTAGATGAGGTCCGAATACTAGTGGATCAATACGAGGCTGGCCCCGTTCATTGTTACTAGTTACTCCTGTCCCAAGATGAGGATCCTCAGGAGTTTGTCTTTCCACCAGTTCTCTTAACCTTTCTTGACTCTGGGCTAAGCCAGTCATCACAGCCATGAATTGAGACATCTGATTTCTCATATCCACTCTCTCATTAGCCATCTGATTTCTGACCTCAGTCAGATCCTGCTGTACTTGTTCCATTTGAATACCGGGAAGGTTGTTGCGAATCGGGTACCGGTGCGCGCGGTTGACAGGGAACACTCGGCGACGAGCAATGTTTCCTGAGATCACAACAACGTTAGAAACAAAGAATAATAAAACCTACAAAATAAGACAAAAGTTAGTGTGCAATGCAGTATGCTTATTTATTTTCCAAGGTATCCGGTTTGGTTCTTGGTTTTGACCTTTCTAGACCTCGAAGAAGATGCTTGATGTTGTTGAGAAAAGAGACCTCATGAAAGCAAACCAATATATTACAAATGATGAACAATACATAGTCTGTTTTACAACACATGCCCATGGAGGGTCAAAATAAAAAGAGAAAAGTACATCAAATGGAAATGAACAACAAGCAAAGAAGTCAAACATCCAATCCAAACTCATCCTCCTTGACCTCCTTCAGAAGTGCCTCAGTCACTAGACCAGCTGGGTGCTCTGTAATGGTCCTAATGAGGAGGTTCCTGGTAGCAATGGCAGTGATCAGCTTCTTGTGCCTGTCCTGGTCCTTTGATCTCTTCAATCCTGCTCTGAGCTTCAACTCTGAAATCTCCTTCTGGGCTGCCAACAAAGCTTCCTGCTGCTTTTTCTCATTGGCCTCTAGCTGTTCAATCTTGACTTGAGTTTCTGGTCCTCTTGTGTACGGGCTTCAGTGATCCTGACCCACCTAGCCAGACTCTCTTGCAGATAGAGCTAAGTCCTAGCCTTCTGAATTTTGGTCTCTTTACAGGCATTCTTCAATATTTGTTCCCCAGCTCTTGCTTTCCTTATGTAATCCTCTGTCTTCTCAATTTTAGCAAGATGCTCCACCCTAAGCTTCTCCAACCTCTCAATGTCCAGACGACCATCACTCCTTTCCCAAAGAGTCTTCTTCAAAGCTTGAGACAAGTTCTCATTCCTTTCCTTCAGCTTCTCAAATTCTTCTAAGCTGACAGTTGCTGTTGGTTGTACTGTGGATGGTCCAGGTATGTCTTCCAAGGTGAAAGGCATTCCAGTAATCTGAGCTCTAGTATGGGACCAGTCATAGTACTGAGCTGAAGCAACATTATTACACCTTCCAAGAATAGCCATCCCTTTTGTCTGGATGTTGTCCCAAGCCCAGGATGCTTGCCTGACAACAGCTGAATTGGGTTTCACTTCACAATATAGGGTCTCAGCTAAATCTTACACTCTAGGAGGGTGAACCAGAGCATAGCCCAGTTGCCTTTTAAACAGCAAAGGATTGTAGTTGATGCAACCCTTTACTCCTATCAGAGGCACATTTGGGTATTGTCCATAGCTGGTGATAATGTCCTTGCCCTTGGTGCTCTGGGTGCACCATCTAATATCATCTGAAGTCAAAGCAATGAGTCTCTTGGCCCAATTCTTCTGTTGGTGGGGATTCAGGAAGGCATCTGACTTAGGCAGGTGTCTGAGAAGCCAGGTGTGAAACAAAGGAGCACAACATCTTACCAAGTTCCCCCTTTGTTTCTCATTTCTCTGATGAATGGAGTAATAGAAATCTCCCAGTAGTGTGGGTACTGGGTTCTTCAGAAGAAACAAATGGATGGTATTCTTGCTGACAAATTTGGGCTCATCTGCAAACAGTATAACCCCATATATGCTGAGGGCTAACAGTGCACATACTTCCCTCCACTCTCCCAATGAGGCCTTCAGGATGGCCTGAGAAATCAAGAAGTCCAAGTGCAAACCAGGGATCCCAGCTTTTGTTGTCATACTTTGCTCAATCACAACAGGCTCCAGGTACAGTGCTTTTGCTACTTCTCCATTGCTGGGAAAAGTCATTTCTGGGTTGAAAGGGATTCCACCCCTGATAGGCACTCCAATCAACAAAGAAAACTCTTCCAACAGAGGCCCTAGCTGGAAGTCTGGAAAGGTGAAACATCTCAAGGGAGGGTCATAAAACTGTAAGCATGTGTGGATCATGCTTCTCTGAGAAGGGTCAAGGTCCATAACCATATCCAGGATACCTCCATAATGTTCCCTAAACAATGGGATGTGGTCAGGTGTGAGAAGTGACTGGACCTGCCTGATACCAGTCAACACAGGCTAAAAGAAGTGGTAGGATATGTTGCTCTTCCTGGGAGTAGCCATGAGTACTGCTGAAGGAACTGAAGATAAGTGCTGGTGAAGATTCACAGACTGATACTGGAAAAGAGCCTACTGACAGGCTGGTGCTGGAAATGAGCCACTGATAGGCTGATGCTGGTGATGATGAAGATAGCTGAAGCAGATAGCTAATGAAGCAAGGGTCTATGCAGAAGAAGGGGTCAAAACCAAAACCAGGATACAATGAAATGGATACCCTGAAAAACAAATAAACAAATGTTAAATGATGAAATGATGATATATGCAAATGATATGCAAGGGTTTGTGATCAAGCTGGATCTGATTATCTGTCTTGATATGAAGCCCATGTATGCTTAAGAAGGTCCAGATGGAGGTTCAGAAATCCAGTAACCAAGGTGGGGGACTCAAATAAAGAGTCACATATCCCGGGTTAACCACAAGAACTGTCCAAAATGAGGTACTCTTAAACAAAACAAAAACAGGGTATGATGTGGCCAAGGGTACCTGCAAACCTGTAAACAGCCCAACCCCCTCACAGGTAGTGTTCTAGAACAAGGATCCTCAGACTTGGATCAGTTATGAGAAGTGTAAACACTTCTAACCCGGAGGTACAATGTTTACAATAACCATAAAAGACCCTCCTCTAATTCACCTCAGCTTCTGAAGGTCATAATAAAGGTCATCCAGACTTAGCAGGCTTCCCAGATAGCCCTAGCACTACAGGAAATCTGTAGCACAGAGTTCTCAAGAAGAAACCCATATCTGAACCGTGTTTCATATTCCCGCACCAGACCAAAATGGAATGGGAAAGAACATGAACCACTCTAGCCTAGGTGTCACTCAGGTCCCAAGTATAGGACCTTAAACTCTCAATGAAACCCCACCCACCAAAACAGAAACCAGATCCAGCAATGATAATGACAGTATGAAATATAAAAAACTGTAAAGAAAGCAATAAATAAAGCTGTACATAAAGCAATAAATAAAGCAAAGTAAATAAGCACATATATCACATAACACCCCAGTAAACACAAATCAAACAAGCGCTAGGAGGAACCCACAAAAAGAACCAGAAGCCCTGGTTACAGTATAAGGGTCCTCAACAGAGTAGCCAAGCTATCGCTCCCACCAAATGACACCCGGGCCAAGAGGGGTACTGACGCGAACGGTCGGCGAAGGAGAGGAGAACACACATGGGTGAACTCAGAAGAAAAGAGTCGCCAGCTAGGCATTTTTATCCCGAAGGAAAGGTAATGCTGCATAAACCTGAGAAAAGATGGATAACACGGTCGCGAACTAGAGAAACTGAGAAAGGGGGTTGGTTACAACCTGGGAAGTGTCGTACCTCGAAAAATACGATCCTCGCGAATGCGGTCGCGGCTGGGCTGACTTGAGAGTCGCCACCTAATTTTATTTATTCCCAAAGAGGGAAAGGGAAAATATAGATAAAACCCGGGAAGAAAGGATAAAGACAAGGTCATCGTAACCATTGTCGGGGTTCGGAAGTCGGTTATGCAGGGGGAAGGTATTAGCACCCCCTACATCCATCGTACTCGATGGGAACCTTCTAAGTTGTCACGCGCGAAAGTATGTCTATGCCTAATGAATTACTTGCTAAAAGAGGAAAAAGATTCAAATTTTATTTATCTTTCTTTAGGAGTCGAATTGCACTAAAGACTATGGATAGTTTATTCCGAACCAACAAGCCAAGTGTCTTGCGACGGAATAATCGGAGCGAATAACGAAAGCTCGTAATCCTCCTTTCTACCACTTAAGGCTCGTGGCGTACAATTTCTCTCATATTATTAAAGTGTTTTAATACCTAAGACCACTTGACGTTGGATCAAGGGTTTGGATTTAAAGAAACATTTTGGTAGGTCGATTGCGAGGCATAAAGCGATCGCGAAGGGTGAGTGCAAAAATGGAGGTTAAGGGTTAAATGGTTACGCGAGATCAATTCATAATACTAAGCTAAGGTGGAGCCGTTGGAGCTCGAATTAAACCGAAAGCGATAAAAATGTTGCTCTTTAACTATCTTAGAATCGATTCAAATTTAGAATCATTCTATGAGAAGTCGAGCGTTACTTTATAATCGAATAATTATTTAAATAGAAGAAATGTGATAAAAAATACAATTGATCTCATATTGATCTAAATGACACTGATTTGTCGAAATCGAACATTTAGATCGTTTGTTATATCATCGACCATAAAAAATAAAATAAAGTCGAAATAATAATAAAATAATAGTTTGGCCTCATATTTAATTTAAATAACGTCGATTTATTAGAAATCGAATATTCAAATATTTATTCATCGGCCGAAATAAATAATAAATCAAGATAATATGAAACATTAAGAAAAATAAACGTGTGGCCTCAAATTAGGGGATAACGTCGATTTATTAGAAATCGAATACCACCACTTATCATTGGCCGGATATAAGAATAAAGTCGATAATGACAATGGATCTAAAATAATTAGAAACCATAAGAAATGATAAAAAACGGTCTCATATCAATTTGGACAACGTCGATAAATCGAATGTCACAAATCGGATAATAATATCATAGACCCAAATAATGAATATAAATAAATCGATAAACCGATAAATAAATAGGAAATATAAAAATGGCCTCAAATTGGTTTAGACAACGTCGATTAAAAAATCGAATATCAATAAACCATTAGTTATATCATAGGCCCCAAAATAATAAATATAAAATAATGAGAAAATAATGAAATCGGTCTCAATTTAATGGATAACGTCGATTAAAATAATCGAATATCACATTTTATCACTAACCGAATAAATCGAATAATCGATTAAATAATAGCGAAAAATAAAAGTGGCCTCATAACAACTTTGATAACGTCGATTTAAAATCGAATATCGAAAAGTTTATGATTATATCATTGGCCCAAAAAGAAAACTATTAACATACTCTTTTTTTTAAAGTTTTTTTTTTTTATTTATTTTATTTATCAAAATGATAAACAAACATAGAAACATAACAGTTTTATAATAAAAAAAATAATAACAAAGAAAAACTATATGAACATGAAATGGGGTACAAGCCTATTAATTTCTGTCCAGCTCAAACCGGATCCGGGTTGATAACAACCCGGTTTACCCACAGCCCAGAAAAACACAAAAGAATCGACCTAGCTGCTTTAGCATCATCGGTCCAGTCAAAACAAAGAAAAAGCAAAATTGAATAATAATAAACAGACTAAAATGCTTAGGATAGCGTGAGCAGGCGACAAGTCATAAACATGGGGCAGTGAGTTATTAGGAATATAGGGAAGGCAAGAAATAACCGGTCACTTCTTTCCACTAAATTCTATTAACTTCTCATTAAACCGAAATAAATTTATAAAAAAAACAAATGAAAATGAGACAAATACACTAAAACGTTATTCAACGATACCCAATGACCTTCAAAGTTCCTCAGCTTCTTATGCTCAGTTCTCATTCTTCTTCAAAATGAAAACCTTCATCGCATCAGCATCATCAAACGAACTTTCATGAAGAACGGAGAATCTCGTATCAATAGGTAAAGCAACAAACCTTAAACCCTTTTGGAAAACCCTAATTTCAGCCGTCTCAACAATACGATTTGAAATACAACCAAAGATTTGAGCGGTCAAAGAGATCAACAGAAACAGACAAACTATGGACGCATCAAGAAATTTGCGATGAAAATATAGAGCGATGGAGAGTCTACCGAAAAAATGGAAGTTGAAGACGCCGAAGAACTGGTATCACTCTTTAATTTGAATCTTCTTCTCTTTTTTTTTTGTTCGTGTTCCCACCTTCTCTTTTCTTCTTCTGGAGTTGTTGTGTGATTCTTCTCGCCTCTTCGTTGTCTCTTCTCTGTGTTACCTTGTTGCGATGAAGCGTGAGGAGGGGCCTAGCTCAAAATTGTTGAGCTTCAAGACAAAGACTCAACAATCTTTGGGGAATTAGAGCTTTAGGTGAAGGTTTTTGGGAATTGTTTATGAGAAGGGTCACGTTAGGGTTCTTTCCTCTTTTCAGTGATTAGGTTTTTCGTGCTCTCCCCTTTTGCAAATGATTGGGGTCCTTCTTATAGGAGAGTGAGGATGAATTGGTGTGTATGAGATTGGAGAGAGACTTGCGTGAGGGAATCGTGTGAGATGTGATTTGTGAAATCAGAAATCCGTTAGAGGGAATTTCTGAGTGGATTTGTGTGTGGGGACCAACAATTGGTGACTCACTGATTTTGTTTGTCTGTAGTATGCTTCTAGATGGTGTGGTCCCTGCTGATTTTTCACTGTTAGTAAAACAAATTTTCACTGCTTGTTTATTGTTGTATGTTTGATGATGTTTCAATTTGTAGGCATTGGCATATCAAAATATCCGTAGCAATCATAAAATCCCGATGAAGTAATGCTGGTGCAATTCCACATCTCTGGTAATATATAGCCTTCATCACTTGATGTTGCCTACAAACAATTGGAGCTCAAGGTATTCTGTTGATTTCAGCCCTATCCTCCTCATTGTGATTTCCATAAACCGAACTTATGAGTTTATTTTCTTTACGGTCTCTGAGCTGATTCAAATCACCGAAATTTCATCACGATGAATGGTAGATAAACAAGCCTGCTCCATAGTCAGCAGTATTATCCATTTTTGGAGTATAACTCTTGATTTGTTTTGTATATCTTGTGTGTTGCAGATCGTTCGATGCGACACCACATGGCACGCAACTCATCACTACATTTCATGAAGGCAATCCTTAAAATCTGATCATCACCAGCCAATGGAACAAGAATAGAAGAAAATTCGGCCAAAAGTTCAGTTTGCCATTTATCTTGTGACAGACTACATAGAAATGCATAGCACTGAAGACTTTCAACCTGAACCGCAGCAGAAACACCTCCATCTGTGAAAAAAAACTAGATAATAGGTGGGCAGTGTGCAGCTAAGAAATGGAGGTGTTCATGTTTGAACTTTGAAGAAGCAAAAAATACAAACAGATCCCTTATATTGCTATCATCCAGATGATTGCCTGAAGATTCTGCTGGCATTAGTACTGAGATCAGCCTCCACAATATGCAAACTATTATCAATGAACTGGCCCTGTGACCTAAACTGTATTTGAAGGTTGAAATGACATATCCGACACGAAACGGTAATGTGCTTAGACCGAATCCTTTCACATCTTTGATAACTCCCTTGCTTGCAATGCTTCTAATATGACTCCTATTGATTCCTTGCCTTTTGTAGGTGAAAGCATATCAACCAAACATTATCTTGCAGCTATGAGGTTCAAGCCAAATATGGGGATGAGAACAACGCACACTATGAAGGATGATGGAGATCAGAAACTCGGGTAGGACACCTTTGATATCATGGTTCCTTTCTTATCTTACGATACTTGGCAATTTTCTTGCTGTTGCGAGTTTTATCGACTTGAGTTAATGCTGATATAAATACTAGCACAATCCCATATAATTTATGCTTTGCTTGTGTGGTTGTCATCTTTGGTTTTATTCTTACCAACAATTTAATATGATGTACCAGGCTTGCCTCCCTTCATGGAAGATTCTCATGGGGAAGTATTTGAAATCAAGCTTAAACCAATGAAAATACTTTTGGAGCAAGATCTGAATATGTCCAGGACAACTTTGAAACTTTGCTGCTGACCCGTACAAGGCCATTGCTGCCGCGGCAAATGCTATAGGAACCTAGCTGAGTGTTCCCGTCGAAGTAGTCGCAACTAAGGCAGTCATTCGCAAATTGTGAGGTGGGTGATTCAACTTGCAATCAACTTTTGAACATCGCCCATTCAGGTAATCTCGACAAACTTCATCGAGTGAGACCCCAATTCCTGGCAGAATAGCACCCTTAGCTTGAAGCTGCTTGTGTAATCGTTGTTTGATTTGAGAATGTCTGTTTTGAGCTCTTTATTAGTCATGCCTATGATGCAAACTCATGAGGAATTCTTTGCTTTGTGCCTTAGGAAAACAAGATGACGAAGAGAGGTCTAGCTGGATGCAATGCAAACTTTGTATTTATTGCTCCTCTTAAAACTGGGTGTTCATTATTGGTATCAGTTGCTTTGCAGGTTTATCATGGAAAGTTAATACCAAGAAGAATGATGGAAATGGACTTATAAGGATGCATGGAGCAAACCGCGACTTATTCTCTTGGTGGAAATCAAATGCGCAAATGCAAAACTTGCCCCGACATTTGGCTGATTCCTTGCAGGAAATCAGCTCTGTTTGTTGATTGAGCTGGAGTTATTATATATTTTTTTGCAGGCTTTGAAAGGCTGAATGAAGAAATTGATGAGATTCGTAAACTTCTTGTAAAGTCACAGGACCCTGAAGTTTTCTTGCGGTAGCAATATGGGCATGGAGTCTTTTTGTAGAACTAGTTGGAACTTTGGGTCACTTGTAATCATAACTTTTGTATAAAAGTAGAACCTTATAACTTGAATTATGAACATTTGTAAACTAATTTTCTTGTACTGTTTGTGAATTTATTAAGGGTATATCTACCAAGCTTGTACTATTTGTGAATTTAGAGTTGCTTTTGATTTATCTAGTACTCCACGTTACTAGAATAAAACAATATCAATATGTGCCACCCCTTGGACTCCACGGAAACCAAACTTGCTCCTGAACATAATTTTGGATCACCTAAACATGATTTTGAAACAAGCTCAAAGTTTTGGTTTCCTTCATAACATGTAACACGTGGTCATCATTTTACCATAATTGGAGCATACTCCTTGGCCATAAATTGATTATGCCACAAGATTCTTACCTCAAACTCCTTCATTAATCCAACAAATAATTCATTAATCCTACAAATGATTCAAACTTGAATCTTAAATCAAGTATGCCTCATTAACTAAATCTTGAAACATGAACTCCAAAAAAAATGAACTAAATTCATTAGTCATGAAGTCATTGAAAATGGAGATGTAACCCAACAACAAGCCAATGAAATTTTCTTCTCGGCCAGATCTTGATAGCCATTTGGTATGGCCTGAGCTTAAACAAGACCAATGAAACAACAAACACATTTTTTTAATTTTGTATAATGGTTAGTAAATAAAAATAAATATGCAGGTAGGACAAATTTGGGGTATGACAGATGCCCCTATCTAATTGTCTTAAACTTGAAGTGAATTGCTGTAAGGCGTTCGATTCTAAAGTAAAAGTCAATTAGATATAAGAAGACCCAAAATTTGTCCGATGCAGAATGCAATGCAATAATGAAATATGGTATGCTTATATGAATGCAATTGTTGGGGATTAAATGCAGTTTGAATGCGATATGAAATAAGATGACATAAAGTCTGAAATGATGAAATGATAATACAATAATGAAAATGAAAAGGTAAGAAACTGGTTGAGGAAAAAACAAGATATTTATGAAAATCTGTCTGGGTAACAGAGAATAGTCAGAAATACTTGAGATGATAGAAATAAACCCTGAGAAAGGTACATCCAAGAAAAATCTATGGATGCACAAACACCAAATTTGGAAATCAATGCCCGAAACATCTAGAAGAGTACTAGATGTGGAATGAGACCCAAATTACGAAGGTACACCAAGGGAGACATCAAACTCTTCAACTAGAAAATTAAAAGGGATGTCACTTGAAACAGGGATCCACGTCAAACTTAACATAGTTTGAAGGAAAAGAAAATATCCACGCCAAATTTTCTTAACAAGACAAATTTGAAGGAAAAAAGGTTCCACGCCAAACTTTCACAAAGTTTGAAGGAAAAGGGTTCCACGCCAAACTTGACACAGTTTGAAGGAAAAGGGTTCCACGCCAAACTTGACACAGTTTGAAGGAAAAAGGTTCCACACCAAACTTGAAACAGTTTGAAGGAAAAGGGTTCCATGCCAAACTTAACACAGTTTGAAGGAAAAGGGTTCCACGCCAAACTTAACACAGTTTGAAGGAAAAGGGTTCCACGCCAAACTTGACACAGTTTGAAGGAAAAAGGTTCCACGCCAAACTTGACATAGTTTGAAGGAAAAAGGTTCCACGCCAAACTTGACACAGTTTGAAGGAAAAGGGTTCCACGCCAAACTTGACACAGTTTGAAGGAAAATGGTTCCACGCCAAACTTTCACAAAGTTTGAAGGAAAAGGGTTCCACGCCAAACTTGACACAGTTTGAAGGAAAATGGTTCCACGCCAAACTTGACACAGTTTGAAGGAAAATGGTTCCACGCCAAACTTAACACAGTTTGAAGGAAAAAGGTTCCACGCCAAACTTGACATAGTTTGAAGGAAAAAGGTTCCACGCCAAACTTGACACAATTTGAAGGAAGGGAAAAAAAAAACACGAAAGACAAGGTGACAGACACGACTGCTTTGGTAGGTGCCAAGTGAGTTGGACTTTGATTTTTTTGTGGTTACCAATGGGAATTGGATTTTAAAGGATGCCACACGAAATTGGACTTCGACTACAAGGTAGGATAACAAGACCTCGGGAAATGCATATGAGCATGAAGTAAACTTCGTGCTATGCTTGATATGAAATGGTATGATGCAAATGGTGCGATGATTGCAATGCAAATGCTGAGACCACAGGATAAGACTCTTTTGGAGAAGTGCGGCTGAAGAAACTGATTCCACAACACAGTGAACTTTGCCAACTATACCCTTTGAAAGATGTCTTGAACACAACCTCAACCATTCTTGTCTGAAGTATCAAGATGCTGATCTTTTAGGAAGGAGTGATAAGCTTTGCTTGGGGGTCGCTCGAAGTAGACTGCCCCATGCTGAATGATTCTGAAGTGACTGCTTGACTGGTCGCTTGAAATTTTTGCCCCAGCCCGAGTCCAGAAAGAGAAATTCTTCTGAGTAACAAGATCCTGGGCTGCAAGGTGCCCCTGATAAGATCACCGGTCAAGTTTCTCAATAGTTTAGAATTCCTTGATGATGAGTGCTTACTTGCAAATAAAATATTCATTCAAAAAATGTTAATTTTAATGCAATGCTCAAGCACAAATTTTGAAATCAAAAATCATTATTGGAATGATATTAGTGTATAGAATGAATCACTAGTAAAAATGCAATATTTATTCAATCACTCAATGTGAAAGATAATGCAAATTGAAAGACAATTTAAAAGGTATAATACCAAAGCGAATGATTGGCAAATCTCATGGGGAGTCAGCTTACGCAACCTTGCGACGATATGCTTTCAAAAAAAACCTAACTTCAATCAGGTCTTTAAAGGGTTGTAACGTGGCTTGGTTCACGGTTCATGAAACAAAGGATATCAGGCTCAAAATTTAATTTTACCCAACCCATTCTCCGTGATGATCTCCAGTCCTATGCTCAACTAATTCAACCCATGCATTCAAGTTATTTGGACTTGTACTGGTGATGATGGCTTAAGAGCCAAAGTATTATTGGATAGCAATCATTGCTTATTCACAACATTTTGTTGGTTTATTTGATGAGGATTTTGGATCAGCTCATCTTTGTATTTGCTGAGGAATTTTGGTGACCTCTCATGATTTGAAATTCTTATTATCCCTAACTTTTGCCTGGACTGTATCTTTGAAGTTTTCAGTCCACCGGGATGTTTTTATTTTGCCTAAGTCGCCTTTTGGGTATTGACTTAGCGGCTTTTTTTATTTTTTTCTTAGACGATGACTGCCATCAATTTCCTCGACAATTGTGCGAAGGAAAACTTGGACTTGAAATCCTTATTGAAAGGTGCAATGAATAATATTCCTGAAATTGAATGCATATTTGAATTAATTGAGAGCTACCCTGCCCCAGGTTAAAATTATGGTTTTTTTCGTGTAGAAAGAAACTCCAACTTCAAGGCTCAAAAGGGTTGACAAGGGATTAACTTCCTTATTTCTCCAGTGTTTGGGAGTTGAAACAATGCCTGTATATCATCAGCAAGGTTTTTATTTTGAAAGCATACCATTCAACAATTTGGGTATTTTTTCGTCATCCTCCCTCCAATCATTGCTTAAACAGCAGATGAATGAGAGAAACAGTGGTATATATTGTTTGGAATTTTTTTGAAAATGAAAAGCATAAATACGCACAAATATGAAGGTGAATGAATTGATTCAAAAACATGCGATGCTCATTTCATTAACATTAACATTAAAGAACAAACAAAGTCTTTAAACAAGTACACATAATACAAACAAGGAAATTAAAACTGAAGAGAAACAAGGCCTAGTGTCTAATCAGTAGCAAGGATGAGCTTTCCCGTCTGACCCACTGGCTTTAGGTAGTGACTTATGATTCTTCGACCAAATCTTCAGCCACTTTGTTTTGGCATGTGATCCTTTTCAACCTGGGGAATCCCTCTTGGTGTGAAGGTAATCACATCTCCTCTGACCAAATCCTGAACTCGAGACTGGAAAGCATAACAACTTTCAATGTCATGACCCGTAGCTCCTTCATGGAATGGGCAATGAAGATCAGTTCTGAACCCATCTGGAAGAATATTCGGAGGATTAAGTGCTCTAGTTGTGATAAGGCCTTTCAGAACCAAGTAAGGATATAACTCAGCATATTTCATGGGAATAGGATCAATCGGAGTTCTAGGCCTGGGATTACGAGTCTGACTCTGACGAGCACTCCTTTGTGGGGGAGCCCTACCTTCAGCTTTTGTCACAAACTCCTTCCTCTTTTGAAGCTTTTCAGAGGAATTTCTAGAAGACTCAGCATCATGGTGCAGAAAGTGAGGATTCTCATAAACAACTTGGGAAACAATACCCGTAGGGGTAACATTAATTTGAGGTATGACAATCCTATGGGACTGAGCTTCCCTAGCCAACAATGTTTGCATCATCTCCATGAGTACATTCATGTTTCCTTTCAACTCATTGAGGTCTTCTCTAACCCTTCTGTTATGCTGCTCTTGATTTTCCATTCTTCTTCCGATGTTGGCTTCAGTTCTGAATCTGTGCTTAGGAATCAGCTTGACGGGTACTCAACAACTGAAGATGGGAACGAATGAACATGAGCGACTATGAATGCAAAATGAATGCAAATATGAATGCAATGATATGCAAATAAAATGCAAAAAGATGTTAAACATAACGCCATGGTATCATAAGTCCAAGGTACGGATGAAGGGTATTCGGATTGCTTTCCTTACAAGGATTTTTGCCGGGTAAGCTATAAAGTTAAAGGAATCCCAAAGTTAACAATCCCTATGGTTGTTCCTCACCCACGCCAGAAGCATGACGGTTGATTGACTCCACCATATGAATCTCTTTTGGGTGAGATCTTCGTATCGAACCACGCGAGAGGGAAGCTTCTCGGTGCCCCATACTACGTGATCATCGACACGAGGTTTAAAACAAAGTCTCAGAGTTATGGACCTTTCTCAATTGTTTGATGCACATGTCAGTTTTATATATTCTTGACAGTCAATCAACTCCATTGAGTAAGTCTATTCCAAGTGAGGTTTTCGTATCGAGTCACGCGAGGGCGAACCCTGGTGCCCCATACTACGCAACCATCAACCGATGTTTTAACCAAAAGGTTCTAAAGGTCCTCAGAGTCGACGACCCTAATGAAAATAACTGAGCACACACGTCAAAAGCTTGACGGTCGTCAGTATTCTCATTAGAATCTACTCCAAGTGAGGTTTTCGTATCGACAACCCATGAGAGTGGTTCTCTCAGGAGCCCATACTACACAACCTCGCTAATTTATGTTTGCACTCGAAAGCCCGGGTATAAAGCCTTTCACTCAAGTTTCAAAATATCGATCCAAGAACCACAAGGTATAATATGGAAAGCGATAAAGAAAGCGGTAAATCATAAACAAGTAAGTCATAAAGTCAAACATACAAACAAGCGTGAAGCAACCTAGATTAGGCTTGACTTGCATAGGGGTGAACCAGTCCCCAGCAGAGTCGCCAGCTGTCGTACCTCGAAAAATACGATCCTCGCGAATGCGGTCGCGGCTGGGCTGACTTGAGAGTCGCCACCTAATTTTATTTATTCCCAAAGAGGGAAAGGGAAAATATAGATAAAACCCGGGAAGAAAGGATAAAGACAAGGTCATCGTAACCATTGTCGGGGTTCGGAAGTCGGTTATGCAGGGGGAAGGTATTAGCACCCCCTACATCCATCGTACTCGATGGGAACCTTCTAAGTTGTCACGCGCGAAAGTATGTCTATGCCTAATGAATTACTTGCTAAAAGAGGAAAAAGATTCAAATTTTATTTATCTTTCTTTAGGAGTCGAATTGCACTAAAGACTATGGATAGTTTATTCCGAACCAACAAGCCAAGTGTCTTGCGACGGAATAATCGGAGCGAATAACGAAAGCTCGTAATCCTCCTTTCTACCACTTAAGGCTCGTGGCGTACAATTTCTCTCATATTATTAAAGTGTTTTAATACCTAAGACCACTTGACGTTGGATCAAGGGTTTGGATTTAAAGAAACATTTTGGTAGGTCGATTGCGAGGCATAAAGCGATCGCGAAGGGTGAGTGCAAAAATGGAGGTTAAGGGTTAAATGGTTACGCGAGATCGATTCATAATACTAAGCTAAGGTGGAGCCGTTGGAGCTCGAATTAAACCGAAAGCGACAAAAATGTTGCTCTTTAACTATCTTAGAATCGATTCAAATTTAGAATCATTCTATGAGAAGTCGAGCGTTACTTTATAATCGAATAATTATTTAAATAGAAGAAATGTGATAAAAAATACAATTGGTCTCATATTGATCTAAATGACACCGATTTGTCGAAATCGAACATTTAGATCGTTTGTTATATCATCGACCATAAAAAATAAAATAAAGTCGAAATAATAATAAAATAATAGTTTGGCCTCATATTTAATTTAAATAACGTCGATTTATTAGAAATCGAATATTCAAATATTTATTCATCGGCCGAAATAAATAATAAATCAAGATAATATGAAACATTAAGAAAAATAAACGTGTGGCCTCAAATTAGGGGATAACGTCGATTTATTAGAAATCGAATACCACCACTTATCATTGGCCGGATATAAGAATAAAGTCGATAATGACAATGGATCTAAAATAATTAGAAACCATAAGAAATGATAAAAAACGGTCTCATATCAATTTGGACAACGTCGATAAATCGAATGTCACAAATCGGATAATAATATCATAGACCCAAATAATGAATATAAATAAATCGATAAACCGATAAATAAATAGGAAATATAAAAATGGCCTCAAATTGGTTTAGACAACGTCGATTAAAAAATCGAATATCAATAAACCATTAGTTATATCATAGGCCCCAAAATAATAAATATAAAATAATGAGAAAATAATGAAATCGGTCTCAATTTAATGGATAACGTCGATTAAAATAATCGAATATCACATTTTATCACTAACCGAATAAATCGAATAATCGATTAAATAATAGCGAAAAATAAAAGTGGCCTCATAACAACTTTGATAACGTCGATTTAAAATCAAATATCGAAAAGTTTATGATTATATCATTGGCCCAAAAAGAAAACTATTAACATACTCTTTTTTTTAAAGTTTTTTTTTTTTTATTTATTTTATTTATCAAAATGATAAACAAACATAGAAACATAACAGTTTTATAATAAAAAAAATAATAACAAAGAAAAACTATATGAACATGAAATGGGGTACAAGCCTATTAATTTCTGTCCAGCTCAAACCGGATCCGGGTTGATAACAACCCGGTTTACCCACAGCCCAGAAAAAAACAAAAGAATCGACCTAGCTGCTTTAGCATCATCGGTCCAGTCAAAACAAAGAAAAAGCAAAATTGAATAATAATAAACAGACTAAAATGCTTAGGATAGCGTGAGCAGGCGACAAGTCATAAACATGGGGCAGTGAGTTATTAGGAATATAGGGAAGGCAAGAAATAACCGGTCACTTCTTTCCACTAAATTCTATTAACTTCTCATTAAACCGAAATAAATTTATAAAAAAAACAAATGAAAATGAGACAAATACACTAAAACGTTATTCAACGATACCCAATGACCTTCAAAGTTCCTCAGCTTCTTATGCTCAGTTCTCATTCTTCTTCAAAATGAAAACCTTCATCGCATCAGCATCATCAAACGAACTTTCATGAAGAACGGAGAATCTCGTATCAATAGGTAAAGCAACAAACCTTAAACCCTTTTGGAAAACCCTAATTTCAGCCGTCTCAACAATACGATTTGAAATACAACCAAAGATTTGAGCGGTCAAAGAGATCAACAGAAACAGACAAACTATGGACGCATCAAGAAATTTGCGATGAAAATATAGAGCGATGGAGAGTCTACCGAAAAAATGGAAGTTGAAGACGCCGAAGAACTGGTATCACTCTTTAATTTGAATCTTCTTCTCTTTTTTTTTTTGTTCGTGTTCCCACCTTCTCTTTTCTTCTTCTGGAGTTGTTGTGTGATTCTTCTCGCCTCTTCGTTGTCTCTTCTCTGTGTTACCTTGTTGCGATGAAGCGTGAGGAGGGGCCTAGCTCAAAATTGTTGAGCTTCAAGACAAAGACTCAACAATCTTTGGGGAATTAGAGCTTTAGGTGAAGGTTTTTGGGAATTGTTTATGAGAAGGGTCACGTTAGGGTTCTTTCCTCTTTTCAGTGATTAGGTTTTTCGTGCTCTCCCCTTTTGCAAATGATTGGGGTCCTTCTTATAGGAGAGTGAGGATGAATTGGTGTGTATGAGATTGGAGAGAGACTTGCGTGAGGGAATCGTGTGAGATGTGATTTGTGAAATCAGAAATCCGTTAGAGGGAATTTCTGAGTGGATTTGTGTGTGGGGACCAACAATTGGTGACTCACTGATTTTGTTTGTCTGTAGTATGCTTCTAGATGGTGTGGTCCCTGCTGATTTTTCACTGTTAGTAAAACAAATTTTCACTGCTTGTTTATTGTTGTATGTTTGATGATGTTTCAATTTGTAGGCATTGGCATATCAAAATATCCGTAGCAATCATAAAATCCCGATGAAGTAATGCTGGTGCAATTCCACATCTCTGGTAATATATAGCCTTCATCACTTGATGTTGCCTACAAACAATTGGAGCTCAAGGTATTCTGTTGATTTCAGCCCTATCCTCCTCATTGTGATTTCCATAAACCGAACTTATGAGTTTATTTTCTTTACGGTCTCTGAGCTGATTCAAATCACCGAAATTTCATCACGATGAATGGTAGATAAACAAGCCTGCTCCATAGTCAGCAGTATTATCCATTTTTGGAGTATAACTCTTGATTTGTTTTGTATATCTTGTGTGTTGCAGATCGTTCGATGCGACACCACATGGCACGCAACTCATCACTACATTTCATGAAGGCAATCCTTAAAATCTGATCATCACCAGCCAATGGAACAAGAATAGAAGAAAATTCGGCCAAAAGTTCAGTTTGCCATTTATCTTGTGACAGACTACATAGAAATGCATAGCACTGAAGACTTTCAACCTGAACCGCAGCAGAAACACCTCCATCTGTGAAAAAAAAACTAGATAATAGGTGGGCAGTGTGCAGCTAAGAAATGGAGGTGTTCATGTTTGAACTTTGAAGAAGCAAAAAATACAAACAGATCCCTTATATTGCTATCATCCAGATGATTGCCTGAAGATTCTGCTGGCATTAGTACTGAGATCAGCCTCCACAATATGCAAACTATTATCAATGAACTGGCCCTGTGACCTAAACTGTATTTGAAGGTTGAAATGACATATCCGACACGAAACGGTAATGTGCTTAGACCGAATCCTTTCACATCTTTGATAACTCCCTTGCTTGCAATGCTTCTAATATGACTCCTATTGATTCCTTGCCTTTTGTAGGTGAAAGCATATCAACCAAACATTATCTTGCAGCTATGAGGTTCAAGCCAAATATGGGGATGAGAACAACGCACACTATGAAGGATGATGGAGATCAGAAACTCGGGTAGGACACCTTTGATATCATGGTTCCTTTCTTATCTTACGATACTTGGCAATTTTCTTGCTGTTGCGAGTTTTATCGACTTGAGTTAATGCTGATATAAATACTAGCACAATCCCATATAATTTATGCTTTGCTTGTGTGGTTGTCATCTTTGGTTTTATTCTTACCAACAATTTAATATGATGTACCAGGCTTGCCTCCCTTCATGGAAGATTCTCATGGGGAAGTATTTGAAATCAAGCTTAAACCAATGAAAATACTTTTGGAGCAAGATCTGAATATGTCCAGGACAACTTTGAAACTTTGCTGCTGACCCGTACAAGGCCATTGCTGCCGCGGCAAATGCTATAGGAACCTAGCTGAGTGTTCCCGTCGAAGTAGTCGCAACTAAGGCAGTCATTCGCAAATTGTGAGGTGGGTGATTCAACTTGCAATCAACTTTTGAACATCGCCCATTCAGGTAATCTCGACAAACTTCATCGAGTGAGACCCCAATTCCTGGCAGAATAGCACCCTTAGCTTGAAGCTGCTTGTGTAATCGTTGTTTGATTTGAGAATGTCTGTTTTGAGCTCTTTATTAGTCATGCCTATGATGCAAACTCATGAGGAATTCTTTGCTTTGTGCCTTAGGAAAACAAGATGACGAAGAGAGGTCTAGCTGGATGCAATGCAAACTTTGTATTTATTGCTCCTCTTAAAACTGGGTGTTCATTATTGGTATCAGTTGCTTTGCAGGTTTATCATGGAAAGTTAATACCAAGAAGAATGATGGAAATGGACTTATAAGGATGCATGGAGCAAACCGCGACTTATTCTCTTGGTGGAAATCAAATGCGCAAATGCAAAACTTGCCCCGACATTTGGCTGATTCCTTGCAGGAAATCAGCTCTGTTTGTTGATTGAGCTGGAGTTATTATATATTTTTTTGCAGGCTTTGAAAGGCTGAATGAAGAAATTGATGAGATTCGTAAACTTCTTGTAAAGTCACAGGACCCTGAAGTTTTCTTGCGGTAGCAATATGGGCATGGAGTCTTTTTGTAGAACTAGTTGGAACTTTGGGTCACTTGTAATCATAACTTTTGTATAAAAGTAGAACCTTATAACTTGAATTATGAACATTTGTAAACTAATTTTCTTGTACTGTTTGTGAATTTATTAAGGGTATATCTACCAAGCTTGTACTATTTGTGAATTTAGAGTTGCTTTTGATTTATCTAGTACTCCACGTTACTAGAATAAAACAATATCAATATGTGCCACCCCTTGGACTCCACGGAAACCAAACTTGCTCCTGAACATAATTTTGGATCACCTAAACATGATTTTGAAACAAGCTCAAATTTTTGGTTTCCTTCATAACATGTAACACGTGGTCATCATTTTACCATAATTGGAGCATACTCCTTGGCCATAAATTGATTATGCCACAAGATTCTTACCTCAAACTCCTTCATTAATCCAACAAATAATTCATTAATCCTACAAATGATTCAAACTTGAATCTTAAATCAAGTATGCCTCATTAACTAATTCTTGAAACATGAACTCCAAAAAAAATGAACTAAATTCATTAGTCATGAAGCCATTGAAAATGGAGATGTAACCCAACAACAAGCCAATGAAATTTTCTTCTCGGCCAGATCTTGATAGCCATTTGGTATGGCCTGAGCTTAAACAAGACCAATGAAACAACAAACACATTTTTTTAATTTTGTATAATGGTTAGTAAATAAAAATAAATATGCAGGTAGGACAAATTTGGGGTATGACAGGAAGGTATTAGCACCCAGATTGTCCGCCGTACTCGACGAGATCCACGCTTGAAAGATTTGTGTTTTAAAGGGGTGGTGTCAGTGCTATTTTGTGTACAAAAGCTGGAAAAGAATGCAAGTGTCAGTGCAAAAGAAATGTGAAGTAAACAAGAGAAGTGTTAGTGTAAGGAAAGAGTACAAAGCTCAAGACTAAGAAACTAAAAGAATAATGCTGAAGGAGGGGGGTGTCATACCCCAAATTTGTCCTATTTTTTTTTTACAAACACTAGTAGAGCAATTGATGATCATTCCTTTGTTAATCATGTGGCAGTTGGCCACAATTCCTAAGATTAAGCCATGATTATATCTATTACGCTATTTGGTTTGGGGTAGGCTTTGTATTCTTAACAACTTCCTTTCACAGGCTTTATTTTGTACAAAAGGTTGTATTGGTTTTATTCAAAAGCAATCCATATGGTGTTATTTGATTGGGCAAGTTATAAGGAGGACTCATTATAAAGGTCACCCTTGGTTACACTTGGGAGATGAGTTCATTTGCACCCTTTAAGAGAAATTGGATTGGCATAACCTTCACGTTTAAGCTCCAAGGACAGGGCAAGAACAACTTATTTGATGCAAAGCTAAGTTATAAAGCTCAATTACATATTTGGTAAAAAAGACTTGGGTTTGTAACGGGAGTGAACCGTTATTATCATTTGCGTTCAAAATATCAATGGTACAAGGTTTCAAATCCAAGTTCTCACATAGGTGCAAAATAACAAAGTTCCAGGGTTATTGTTTTATAAAAAATTTCAAAATAAGTTTTACATTGTATGAAGTTTGTAATACAAATGAGTACAGTTCCCGAGGCATAGTCCAAATAATTTTTAAAGTGCCACAATGTTATTTACATTCACTTCAAGACCACAGACGGTGCATTGTTGAAAATATTAATCAAGGAAAAAACAAGTATCCACTGTCTAGATGGAGAATGCAAATTGAATTCCATATGGAAAAAGATTATACATCTGAAATTTTAATGCAGGAAAGGCTAGTTCCTTTTACAAGGACCAAAGGTCAAACTAGAATTGATGCAGTCAAAGGGTACCCATCTAACAGGTTTTGTCAATCCCAAGTCCTCCCCATTTCCAAGTCTTTCTCACAACGGACACGCAACACGCATCAGCTGCATAAACCTGTCATAACAGTATTCTGAGAAAAAAGCTGTCGTTGCTTATCTTGAAGGTGTCTTTGAGAAACTGCAAGCAACTAGAGAGCAGCGCATTGAAGAGCCTATCCTATACATCAAGAAGCAAATTGCCTTATTCAAGCTTGAGCAAGGTGACCAAAAGGAATGCAAGAATCTTCTCGAAAATGGAAAGAGTACACTTGACAGCATGACAGATATTGATCCAACTGTGTATGCGAGCTATTACTGGGTATCTTCTTAATATCACAAATCCCGTCAGGAATTTGCTGAGTTCTATAAAAATACTCTTCTCTATTTGGCATACACATCAGTGGAGTCTCTCTCTAATTCATTCAAGCTCGATTTGGCATTTGACCTGTCCTTTTCTGCTCTGTTGGGGATAACATATACAATTTTGGAGAGCTTCTTGCCCATCCTATTATTAAGAGCCTCCTAGGGACAAAGGTGGAATGGCTTTACTGCATTCTACAGGCATTCAATTCTGGTGATTTGGATCGATATCAAGAATTATGTCAGGTGCATAATGCTGCTTTAAGGGCTCAACCGGTACTAGTTCAAAGTGAACAGAAGCTGTTGGAGAAGATCAACATTCTCTGTCTGATGGAAATTATATTCAGTCGGCCTTCGGAAGATCTTACTATTCCATTGAGTGCAATTGCAGATCGTACAAAGCTTTCTATAGAGGATGTGGAGCATCTCCTTATGAAAAGCCTGATCCGTTGCCCAAACCAATTGAGGGTCATCACTATCCTTTCGGCTTCCGTGTTGCCATACCAAGACACCCTTCTTTTTGTTCTATTGCAGTTTCTTCTGCATTGTTGAGGGATTTGTTTGTATTTGTTTCCTCAAAGTTCAGAGCATACATAAAAAGATAAAATGTAATGTTAGAAGAACACATGTAAATCATTGTATAAGAATAAGAGAGTTATAACAGCCCTGTTACCTAGTCAAAACCAGTTGAAGAATAACCATCAAAATGCTCCACTGTTACAATCAAACGGTTATCCGACACTGCCTTACTCCACTGTTGTTGCAGCATACGCTTCGTATTCTAGCTGCATTGTTGCAAAATTATTGGAAACAGTTCTGGACTTTTGTTATTGCCCTGATGCATTCAAGCCCCGTGCTAGTTGCTGTGTCGTTTCTCTTCACCAAAGGTCATAGTTGTTGAAAAATTCGTGAACCGTTTACCAAAGGTGCCTGCATAATCTTGCTTCTCGTCAGTTAGAAGTTACAGGATCTACAAGCTTACGAGTTAAACTAAAAGCCATTTGCAATACAACAGTTGATGCTAAGACGACTCACTTCTTGGTATTAGTATCAGAAGGCTTCATGGAATCCTGTGTTACATTGAGCCGTTATGAAACGAGCTTGCCGTCGTCACAAATTGATGATCAATATCTTTTGGGACTGAAATTCCTGCTAATGTTAAAATGGGACCGGGTTTTTGTAACTCTCATGGTAGTTAAGCCAGTTTGTCACCATAATTCGTCGGTTGTACGTCTTGCTAATACCTTCCCCCTGCATAACCGACTTCCGAACCCCGACAATAGTTACGACGACCTTGTCTTTATCCTTTCTTCCTGGGTTTTATCTATATTTTCCCTTTCCCTCTTCGGGAATAAATAAAATTAGGTGGCGACTCTCAAGTCATCCCAGCCGCGACCGCATTCGCGAGGATCGTAGTTTTCGAGGTACGACAGCTGGCGACTCTGCTGGGGACAGGTTCACCCCTATGCAAGTCAAGCCTAATCTAGGTTTCTTCACGCTTGTTTGTATGCTTACCTCTATTTTTTACTTGTTTTACTGCTTTCTTTATCGCTTTCCATATTATACCTTGTGGTTCTTGGATTGATATTTTGAAACTTGAGTGAAAGGCTTTATACCCGGGCTTTCGAGTGTAAACATAAGTTAGCGAGGTTGTGTAGTATGGGCTCCTGAGAGAACCACTCTCATGGGTTGTCGATACGAAAACCTCACTTGGAGTAGATTCTAATGAGAACAATGACGACCGTCAAGCTTTTGACGTGTGTGCTCAGTTATTTTCATTAGGGTCGTCGACTCTGAGGACCTTTAAGAACCTTTTGGTTAAAACATCGGTTGATGGTTGCGTAGTATGGGGCACCAGGGTTCGCCCTCGCATGGCTCGATACGAGAACCTCACTTGGAATAGACTTACTCAATGGAGTTGATTGACTGTCAAGAATATATAAAATTGGCACGTGCATCAAACAATTGAGGAAGGTCCATAACTCCGAGACTTTGTTTTAAACCCCGTGTCAGTGATCGCGTAGTATAGGGCACCGAGAGCCTTCCCCCTCGCGTGGCTCGATACGAAGATCTCACCCAAAAGAGATTCATATGGTGGAGTCAATCAACCGTCATGTTTATGGCGTGTGTGATGAACAGCCATATGAATTGATAACTTTGGGACCCCTAAAACTTTAGAGTCTACCCAGTGAGTTCCTGATCCGAGTATCCTCCATTCGTACCTTCGGACTTATGATACCTTGACTTTATGTTTAACATCTTTTTGCATTTTATTTGCATATCATTGCATTCATATTTGCATTCATTTTGCGTTCATAGTCGCTCATGTTCATTCGTTCCCATCTTCAGTTGTTGAGTACCCGTCAAGCTGATTCCTAAGCACAGATTCAGAACTGAAGCCAACATCGGAAGAAGAATGGAAAATCAAGAGCAGCATAATAGAAGGGTTAGAGAAGACTTCAATGAGTTGAAAGGAAACATGAATGTACTCATGGAGATGATGCAAACATTGCTGGCTAGGGAAGCTCAGTCCCATAGGATTGTCATACCTCAAATTAATGTTACCCCTACGGGTATTGTTTCCCAAGTTGTTTATGAGAATCCTCACTTTTTGCACCATGATGCTGAGTCTTCTAGAAATTCCTCTGAAAAGCTTCAAAAGAGGAAGGAGTTTGTGACAAAAGCTGAAGGTAGGGCTCCCCCACAAAGGAGTGCTCGTCAGAGTCAGACTCGTAATCCCAGGCCTAGAACTCCAATTGATCCTATTCCCATGAAATATGTTGAGTTATATCCTTACTTGGTTCTGAAAGGCCTTATCACAACTAGAGCACTTAATCCTCCGAATATTCTTCCAGATGGGTTCAGAACTGATCTTCATTGCCCATTTCATGAAGGAGCTGCGGGTCATGACATTGAAAGTTGTTATGCTTTCCAGTCTCGAGTTCAGGATTTGGTCAGAGGAAATGTGATCACCTTCACACCGAGAGGGATTCCCCAGGTTGGAAAAGATCACATGCCAAAACAAAGTGACTGAAGATTTGGTCGAAGAATCACAGTTTACTACCTAAAGCCAGTGGGTCAGACGGGAAAGCTCATCCTTGTTACTGATTAGACACTAGGCCTTGTTTCTCTTCGGTTTTAATTTCCTTGTTTGTATTATGTGTACTTAAAGACTTTGTTTATTCTATAATGTTAATGTTAATGAAATGAGCATCGCATGTTTTGAATCGATTCATTCACCTTCATATTTGTGCGTATTTATGCTTTTCATTTTCAAAAATTCCAAACAATATATACCACTGTTTCTCTCATTCATCTGTTGTTTAAGCAATGATTGGAGGGAGGATGACGAAAAATACCCAAATTGTTGAATGATATGCTTTCGAAATAAAACCTTGCTGATGATATACAGGCATTGTTTCAACTCCCAAACACTGGAGAAATAAGGAAGTTAATCCCTTGTCAACCCTTTTGAGCCTTGAAGTTGGAGTTTCTTTCTACACGAAAAAACCCATAATCTTAACCCGGGGCAGGGTAGTTCTCAATTAATTCAAATTTGCATTCAATTTCAAAATAATAGATCCTTACACCTTTCAATAAGGGTTTCACGCCCAAGTTTTCCTTCGCATAATTGTGGAATAAGTTGATGGCAGTCATTGTCCAAATCAAAAATGAAAAAAGCCGCTAAGTCAACACCCAAAAGGCGACTTAGGCAAAAGTAAAAGCATCCCGGTGGACTGAAAATTTCAAAGATACAGTCCAGGCAAAGGTTAGGGATAATAAGAATCAAATCATGAGAGGTCACCAAAATTCCTCAACAAATACAAGAATGAGTTGATCTAAAATCCTCATAAAATAAGACCAACAAAGTGTTGCGAAGAAGCAATGACTTTCATCCAATAATCTTTTGGCTTCTGAGCCATCATCGGTAGTGCAACTACGAATAACCTGAATGCATAGGTTGAGCTAATTGAGTATATGACTGAAGATCATCATGGAGAATGGGTTGGGTAAAAATTAAATTTTGAGCCTTATATATTTTGTTTCATAAACCGTGAACTAAGCCACGTTACAACCCTTTAAAGACCTAATTGAAGCTAGGTTTGTTTTGAAAGCATATCGCAGCAAGGTTGCGCAAGCTGACTCCCCATGAGATTTTCCAAATCATTTGCTTTGGTATCATACCTTTTTCATATTTTTTCAATTGGCACTTTGCACTTTGCATGACTTAATAAACAGTGCATTCTTTGCCAGTATTTCATTTTCTTTACACCAATATCATTCCAATAATGATTTTGATTTCAAAATTTGTGCTGGAGCATTGTATTAAAATTAACATTTTTTGAATGAACATTTTATTTACAATAAGCACTCATCCTCAAGGAATTTTAAAACAATTGAGAAACTTGACCAGTGGTCCCATCAGGGGCACATCACAATCAAAGATCTTGTTATTCAGAGAATCTTTCCAAAACTCGTGCTGGGGCAAACATTTCAAGCAACCAGTCAAGCAGTCACTTCAGAATCATTCAACATGGGGCAGTCTACTTCAAGCAATCCCCAAGCAAAGCTTATCTCTCCTTCCCAAAAAGATCAACATCTTTGATACTTCTAACAAGAATGGTTGAAGTTGTGTTCAAGACATCTTTTCAAAGGATGCAGTTGGCAAGGTTCACTGTGTTGTGGAATCAGCTACTTTTGCCGCACCTCTCCAAAAAAGTCTTATCCCGTGGTCTTAGCATTTGCATTGCAATCATTGCACCATTTGCATCATACCATTTCATATCAATCATAGCACGAAGTTTACTTCATGCTCATATTCATTTCTTGAGGTCTTGTTATCCTACCTTGTGGTCAAAGTCCAATTTCGCTTGGCATCCTCAAAGTCCAATTTCTATTGGCAACCAAAAAAAAAAAAAATTGAAGTCCAACTCACTTGGCACCTACCAAAAAGGTCATGTCTGTCACCCTTTCTTTCGTGTTTATTTTTCTCTTCCTTCAAATTTGTCTTATTGATAAGTTTGGCGTGGATATTTTATTTTTCCTTCAAATTTGTCTGATTGATAAATTTGGCGTGGAACCCTTTTTCCTTCAAACTGTGTTAAGTTTGGCGTGGAACCCTTTTTCCTTCAAACTGTGTTAAGTTTGGCGTGGAATCCTTTTTTCCTTCAAACTGTGTCAAGTTTGGCGTGGAACCCTTTTTTCCTTCAAACTGTGTCAAGTTTGGCGTGGAACCCTTTTTTCCTTCAAACTGTGTCAAGTTTGGCGTGGAACCCTTTTCCTTCAAACTGTGTCAAGTTTGGCGTGGAACCCTTTTCCTTCAAACTGTGTCAAGTTTGGCGTGGAACCCTTTTCCTTCAAACTGTGTTAAGTTTGGCGTGGAATCCTTTTTTCCTTCAAACTGTGTCAAGTTTGGCGTGGAATCCTTTTCCTTCAAACTGTGTCAAGTTTGGCGTGGAACCCTTTTCCTTCAAACTGTGTCAAGTTTGGCGTGGAACCCTTTTCCTTCAAACTGTGTTAAGTTTGGCGTGGAATCCTTTTTCCTTCAAAATGTGTTAAGTTTGGCGTGGAACCCTTTTACTTCAAATTTGTCTTATTGATAAATTTGGCGTGGAACCTTTTTCCTTCAAACTGTGTCAAGTTTGGCGTGGAACCTTTTTCCTTCAAACTATGTCAAGTTTGGCGTGGAATCCTTTTTTCCTTCAAACTGTGTTAAGTTTGATGTGGAACCTTTTTCCTTCAAACTGTGTCAAGTTTGGCGTGGAACCTTTTTCCTTCAAACTATGTCAAGTTTGGCGTGGAATCCTTTTTTCCTTCAAACTGTGTTAAGTTTGGCGTGGAACTTTTTTTTCCTTCAAACTTTGTGAAGTTTGGCGTGGAACCCTTTTTCCTTCAAACTGTGTCAAGTTTGGCGTGGAACCTTTTTCCTTCAAACTATGTCAAGTTTGGCGTGGAATCCTTTTTTCCTTCAAACTGTGTTAAGTTTGGCGTGGAACCTTTTTCCTTCAAACTGTGTCAAGTTTGGCGTGGAACCTTTTTCCTTCAAACTATGTCAAGTTTGGCGTGGAATCCTTTTTTCCTTCAAACTGTGTTAAGTTTGGCGTGGAACTTTTTTTTTCCTTCAAACTTTGTGAAGTTTGGCGTGGAACCCTTTTTCCTTCAAACTGTGTTAAGTTTGGCGTGGAACCCTTTTCCTTCAAACTGTGTTAAGTTTGGCGTGGAACCTTTTTCCTTCAAACTGTGTTCAGTTTGGCATGGAACCCTTTTCCTTCAAATTTGTCTTATTGATAAATTTGGCGTGGATATTTTCTTTTCCTTCAAATTTGTCTTATTGGTAAATTTGGCGTGGATATTTTCTTTTCTTTCAAACTGTGTGAAGTTTGACGTGGATCTTTTTTTCAACTATCTCTCTCTGGTTCATCCCATTGAGAAATTTGGTTTTAATCGTTACTTCAAGTAACATCTCTCTGAATGTCTTGTTGAAAAGTTTGATCTTTTCTCTTGGTGTACCTTCATAATTTGGCCTCATTCCACATCTAGTACTCTTCTAGATATTTCGGGCGTTGATTTCCAAATTTGATGTTTGTGCATCCGTAGACTTTTCTGGATGTACCTTTCTCGTGGTTTATTTCTCTCATCTCAGGTATTTATGAATACTCTCTGTTACCCAGACAGATTTTCATAAATATTTTATTTTTCCCAACCAGTTTCTTACCTTATCATTTTCATTGTTTTCTTCTCATTCAATCATTTCATCATTTCAGACTTTATGTCATCTTATTTCATATCGCATTTAAACTGCATTAGATCCCCAGCAATTGCATCCATACATGCATCTCATATTTCAAAAATTGCATTGTATTTTTGCATCGGACAAATTTTGGGTCTTCTTATATCTAATTGACTTTTACTTTAGAATCGAACGCCTCGCAGCAGTTCACTTCAAGTGTAAGACAATTAGATAGGGGCATCTGTCATACCCCAAATTTGTCCTATTTTTTTTTACAAACACTAGTAGAGCAATTGATGATCATTCCTTTGTTAATCATGTGGCAGTTGGCCACAATTCCTAAGATTAAGCCATGATTATATCTATTACGCTATTTGGTTTGGGGTAGGCTTTGTATTCTTAACAACTTCCTTTCACAGGCTTTATTTTGTACAAAAGGTTGTATTGGTTTTATTCAAAAGCAATCCATATGGTGTTATTTGATTGGGCAAGTTATAAGGAGGACTCATTATAAAGGTCACCCTTGGTTACACTTGGGAGATGAGTTCATTTGCACCCTTTAAGAGAAATTGGATTGGCATAACCTTCACGTTTAAGCTCCAAGGACAGGGCAAGAACAACTTATTTGATGCAAAGCTAAGTTATAAAGCTCAATTACATATTTGGTAAAAAAGACTTGGGTTTGTAACGGGAGTGAACCGTTATTATCATTTGCGTTCAAAATATCAATGGTACAAGGTTTCAAATCCAAGTGCTCACATAGGTGCAAAATAACAAAGTTCCAGGGTTATTGTTTTATAAAGAATTTCAAAATAAGTTTTACATTGTATGAAGTTTGTAATACAAATGAGTACAGTTCCCGAGGCATAGTCCAAATAATTTTTAAAGTGCCACAATGTTATTTACATTCACTTCAAGACCACAGACGGTGCATTGTTGAAAATATTAATCAAGGAAAAAACAAGTATCCACTGTCTAGATGGAGAATGCAAATTGAATTCCATATGGAAAAAGATTATACATCTGAAATTTTAATGCAGGAAAGGCTAGTTCCTTTTACAAGGACCAAAGGTCAAACTAGAATTGATGCAGTCAAAGGGTACCCATCTAACAGGTTTTGTCAATCCCAAGTCCTCCCCATTTCCAAGTATTTCTCACAACGGACACGCAACACGCATCAGCTGCATAAACCTGTCATAACAGTATTCTGAGAAAAAAGCTGCCGTTGCTTATCTTGAAGGTGTCTTTGAGAAACTGCAAGCAACTAGAGAGCAGCGCATTGAAGAGCCTATCCTATACATCAAGAAGCAAATTGCCTTATTCAAGCTTGAGCAAGGTGACCAAAAGGAATGCAAGAATCTTCTCGAAAATGGAAAGAGTACACTTGACAGCATGACAGATATTGATCCAACTGTGTATGCGAGCTATTACTGGGTATCTTCTTAATATCACAAATCCCGTCAGGAATTTGCTGAGTTCTATAAAAATACTCTTCTCTATTTGGCATACACATCAGTGGAGTCTCTCTCTAATTCATTCAAGCTGGATTTGGCATTTGACCTGTCCTTTTCTGCTCTGTTGGGGATAACATATACAATTTTGGAGAGCTTCTTGCCCATCCTATTATTAAGAGCCTCCTAGGGACAAAGGTGGAATGGCTTTACTGCATTCTGCAGGCATTCAATTCTGGTGATTTGGATCGATATCAAGAATTATGTCAGGTGCATAATGCTGCTTTAAGGGCTCAACCGGCACTAGTTCAAAGTGAACAGAAGCTGTTGGAGAAGATCAACATTCTCTGTCTGATGGAAATTATATTCAGTCGGCCTTCGGAAGATCGTACTATTCCATTGAGTGCAATTGCAGATCGTACAAAGCTTTCTATAGAGGATGTGGAGCATCTCCTTATGAAAAGCCTGATCCGTTGCCCAAACCAATTGAGTGTCATCACTATCCTTTCGGCTTCCGTGTTGCCATACCAAGACACCCTTCTTTTTGTTCTATTGCAGTTTCTTCTGCATTGTTGAGGGATTTGTTTGTATTTGTTTCCTCAAAGTTCAGAGCATACATAAAAAGATAAAATGTAATGTTAGAAGAACACATGTAAATCATTGTATAAGAATAAGAGAGTTATAACAGCCCTGTTACCTAGTCAAAACCAGTTGAAGAATAACCATCAAAATGCTCCACTGTTACAATCAAACGGTTATCCGACACTGCCTTACTCCACCGTTGTTGTAGCATACGCTTCGTATTCTAGCTGCATTGTTGCGAAATTATTGGAAACAGTTCTGGACTTTTGTTATTGCCCTGATGCATTCAAGCCCCGTGCTAGTTGCTGTGTCGTTTCTCTTCACCAAAGGTCATAGTTGTTGAAAAATTCGTGAACCGTTTACCAAAGGTGCCTGCATAATCTTGCTTCTCGTCAGTTAGAAGTTACAGGATCTACAAGCTTACGAGTTAAACTAAAAGCCATTTGCAATACAACAGTTGATGCTAAGACGACTCACTTCTTGGTATTAGTATCAGAAGGCTTCATGGAATCCTGTGTGTACATTGAGCCGTTATGAAACGAGCTTGCCGTCGTCACAAATTGATGATCAATATCTTTTGGGACTGAAATTCCTGCTACTGTTAAAATGGGACCGGTTTTTTCTAACTCTCATGGTAGTTAAGCCAGTTTGTCACCATAATTCGTCGGTTGTACGTCTTGCTAATACCTTCCCCCTGCATAACCGACTTCCGAACCCCGACAATGGTTACGACGACCTTGTCTTTATCCTTTCTTCCCGGGTTTTATCTATATTTTCCCTTTCCCTCTTCGGGAATAAATAAAATTAGGTGGCGACTCTCAAGTCAGCCCAGCCGCGACCGCATTCGCGAGGATCGTATTTTTCGAGGTACGACAGGGGGGATGAACAGAGACTTTTGTTCGATAACTGTTAAGTTATGCCTACGTATCCTCTCGTGCAATGAGGAAGTCAGAACACCGTAGTTCGACTCAAAGAGACTGAAAGATAAATTGACTGATGAACTGCTTACTTGTCTATGCTCAAGTGTATGACCTGTCTGGCTCAGGTGCTAACTGTCTTGCATTAGACGGAAGAAGCGAGTTCTCGTTTATGAGTGAATGAGATGAGAAAAGAATCCCGGAGGAGACGATTATTATTTGTTTTTGTGTTTTCAATCTTTTATTGATTTTTGTGTTTGTCATAAGAAAATGAGCTTAAGCCTAAACCAAGGGTTAGTAAACTCATCACATCCTCCCTCTGATTAGGGGTAATGAGAATACCTTAAGTATGAAGTAAGCACCTCACACTTAATCACCATGATGTAGGGTTAAGATCATTAACCTACTTGCATTTGTTTAAATGTTTTTGTTGTTTTTGTTTAGTGTTAAGTAATGAGTTTAAGCTATAATCAAGGATTTAATGGACTCATTACACCATCCTAATAGAAGGATAATAGATGAGAACATTTAAGCTGAGGAAGGCTCCTCAACTTAATCCATGATTAGGGATTAACCTCATGACATAACAAGCCTTTATTAAAGTGGATTTTAATTAATGGTAAGATTAAGAAGTGGATTTTATGGTTTGTAAGACAACTTGAGGGGGACTTGTCCATTAACACTGGGGTTAGTCCTTCTTAACCAATCAAGGAAGAATTAGAACCCTAATGCAAGGCCCAAGTTACAAGTTTGATGTCTTAGTGATTATTAGGTGGATTGATTAAAGGAATTAAACACATTAAGGGTTTAACACTTAGGATTAAAGTTATACACTCCATCCTAATAGAAGGATACAGACATAAGCTTAATCACAAAGCCTTAGAACCTTTAAGGTTTAGTCCTTGATTATGAGGTGAGAAGAGAAGACTCAAAGGTGACACAAAAGTAAAACTAATGGGGGGACTAATCAAACCCTAATTTTTATCATGCTTGGGTATTCCTAGGGTTTATGAGGCTTGCAAGAGATCTTCAGGAAGAGCCACCAAGGAAGGAACAGGATGAAGGAAGGAGAAGCAAGAAGAAAACAAGACAACTTACTTCATTTAAGAAGGTAAGTTGCTTGAAGAAAGAAAGAGGAGAAGGAGCATGAATGAGCAAGATCACTCTAATACAAAGATAAAAATGCAAAAAATGATGCATAAAAGAGATGAGAAGAGGTTATGAGAAGTGAAGGCAAATTCACTTCTCAATGACTTACCACCTGAAAAGTTAATAACAAGAAATGAAATGAAAATGAGATGAAATGCAATGATGCAAACCAAAATCAGAAGCATAAACATGATGTTAATGATGCTAAGAGATGATGCAAACACATGTCAAGAGTTGTGGATGATCATACAAGGATGTGGATGCAAATGAAGCATGTTTTGAACCATGAAAGTTCATGAAAGTTTGTGAAATGGAATGAATGCATACCATAGAAAATGAATGATGCAATGATCAAACATGATTCTAATGTGTCCTAAGATGTCTTATATGCCATGTGGATGCACAAAATCTCATGGCAAGTTCATGTATGCAAGCAAATGAAAGATGGATACAAATGAAGGCAAGAATTAGGGTTTATACATAACATGCAACACAAAATTCAAAATCAGAAGCAAATGACATGATAAAAAAATGAAAATGGGATCAAAGGAAACCTAACCCTACACAAGTTCACTGCCCAAAGAAGGGGACCTAATTCTTAACCTAATGGGGGTTATGATTTTCTCAAGTTGGCTAGGGTTTTAAGGCACCTCAAAAGGAAAAATGCTCATTAAATTGAAAATTAAAGATAAATTCAAACCAATTTTACCCTAGAAACTAAATAATATGAAGAATGCAATGCAAAAAGAACCAACATCAAACTCTTCATGGTTAGGCAGAATGAATTTTTCTAAGTTAGAACAAAAATATTGCCTTTTAAGAACTTTTATTCCAATGAAAAATGTCAAAATACATCAAGAACCAAAAAGAAATTTGTTTGAAGAGTTTGATAATGTTTCTAAATGTGTCAAAATGCAATGTGAATATTTTTGTGATTTTTAGGAACTTAAATGCTATTTTAATTAATTAATTCTCATTAACTAATTAAAATAAACATTTAAATATTTTTAAAATACGAAAATTATGCAAAAAATAAAATAAAAATTATTTTCAGAAAGAGAAAAATATTTTAAGGCTGGATGCAAAAAATGAGATTTTTTAGAAATGATTTACTATTTTAAATAAAATATGCAAAACAAATGAATAAAAGGGAAAATAAAATTGAATTAAATGGGAGGTATGCTGATCTGAGGGCCAAGATTCAAACTTAGGGGGGCGGGAGTTGACTACGCGCGCTAATGGACGGCAGAAATTCAAATCTCACTAATTATGATTAAACCCTAATCCTGTGCCCTAATTACTTTCAGACGACCGGAACAGTGGTTCCGGTCGTCTTCTCCGGCGAGACCAAATCCCTAACTCTCTCTACAAGCCACCCCACCCTAAATTAACTATTCAGAAATGATCCCCCACTCAAAAAAAACTCAAACCATCATCCAAACATGATTTATAACAAGCATACATGGAGAATCGAAGAAAAATCAGAAAACTGGACAAAGTTTCAGAGAGTCATAACATGTTCATTTCTTAACTATTTTCAAAAACAAAAAGAGCAGCATGATCAGTGAAGCATGGAAAAAAACTCTATAACAAAAAATACAAGTTCTGGAAAAATTGTTCTTGGTGATACCTGAACTGGAGCTTTCACTTTTGGAGCCTTTTGGCCAGTTCCTTGCTTCCAATCACCTCTACTGACTTCCCTCAAGAGTTTGCAAAGCTTGTTTGGAGTTTTTTATGGTTGATTTGTGAGATTGATTCAGTTCAGTTCAAAAGGGAGAAAAATCGTATTTGGTGTGTGGTGACTTTTAAAGCAAAGTAAAGGGTGGTTTGTGATCAGTATTGCATTTGGGGATGAATGGTGGAAGAAGTTTTGAGAATGGGTGACTGAGCTATGAGATTCGATAGAAAATGCAAAAGAGGGATTTTTGTGAACTATGGTGATGCTCTGGTTTCAGGCTTGCCTCTTGTGTGTTTTGAGTTCCATTTGGTCCACATATCAAGTTGTGATAGGTCAGAGAGTTGTTGTGGGCTATGCTGATTGGTATGGCTTGTTTTACAAAAAGTCATGGCTATATGTCCTTTGAGGTATGGGCTGTTTCAGGCCTAGGACAAAGGCATGTCTGCTGCAGCTGGATTCAAGGAGTGTCATGAAATCAAATTTTGTGAGCTGAGGCAAGTGGATGAGAAGCTTTGGGTCATTTTGCAAATTCATGGAGTTTTGGCCCCTTTTGGATTTCTTAATGATCAAGACATGAAAATGAGTGATTCTTTGGGCCATTCTGAGTTTTAGGTCATGTGTTATGTAATGCTTAGAAGTCATTTTGAAGTCATAGAAATGCTTGGCATGTGAATTTGCAAGTTTCCCTATTTGGTGTAAAAGTGAAAATTTAGTGATTTTGTCCAACTTTGCAAGGCCATAACTTTTGTTCTAAAATGAATTAGAATGAGTTCTTGTACTTTTTGAAAATGGGAGGATCCAATCTACAACTTTCATGACCAAAGATTTTTCATTTGAAGCATTTTTGAATAAAAAAGAGGAGGTTGAAAAACATTCCCAAAATGGCAAGTTTACATTACAAGTCACTTTCCCAAAAAGGCAACTTTGCAAATGGCTTGAAATTCTTCAATTTTGTGAACTTCTAACATCTTATAAGATCAAAAAAAGATCATACACATTCAAAATGATGGAGAAACCCCTTTGGTTGGGTGATTGGGGGCCTCAGATGCCCTGATTTTGCACTGACTTGCTCAAGAAGTCATCTATTGATCAGATGCCTTCCCCATTGAATTTCTTCATGAAAATTGATATGTATGATCCTTATAACATATAGAGACCAATAGAAACAAGAATGACCAAAAAATTTGGAGTTATGGCCTCTGCTTCCATGCCTTTCCTCAGTTCTTGTGATTTTTGATTTACTTGATCTTTGGAGGATAGAATATGATGTCTGAACATACATGGACCCTCTTGAGATGATTTAAGGCCTTTGGAGTGACTCAGATGGCTCTTGGATTACTCAGATCACAAACCCTAGATGCAGATGACTTTGAACCAATGCAGTGAAACAAAAAATGCAATATGAAATGGTATGATTGAACTTATGCAATATGAAAAGAATCACAAGCCATGGTGAAATGAGTGAGGGAAAATTTGGGGTGTTTACACCATTCAGCCTCAGTCAACTTGGCTTCCATCAGAACTCTCATTGATGGGATCTCAACTTCGACGGGGAGCACTGCTTCTGTACCATAAACAAGTGAGAAAGGGGTTGCCCCTATTGAAGTGCGGAAAGATGTACGATACCCATGCAAAGCAAAAGGAGCATCTCATGCCAGTCCTTGTATGTCACAACCATCTTCTGAATGATCTTCTTAATATTCTTATTCGCAGCTTCAACAGCCCTATTCATCTTGGGTCTATAAGGAGAGGAATTATGGTGTTGGATCTTGAATTCTTCACAAAGCTCTTTCATCATATTATTATTCAAGTTCGAACCATTATCAGTAATGATTCTATTCGGAACACCATATCTGCAGATAATGTTATTCTTGATAAACCGAACCACAACTTGCTTGGTCACATTAACATACGATGCCGCTTCCACCCACTTGGTGAAGTAGTCAATTGCCACAAGAATAAAACGATGTCCATTCGAAGCCTTGGGTTCAATCATACCAATCATATCAATTCCCCGCATAGATAAAGGCCATGGGGAAGAAATCACATTGAGAAAAGCTGGTGGCACGTGAATCTTATCAGCATACACTTGACACTTATGGCACTTTTTCATATACTTGCAACAATCAGATTCCATTGTCAGCCAATAGTAACCTGCTCTCAACATCTTTTTAGCCATTGCATGCCCATTAGCATGAGTGCCAAAAGATCCTTCATGAATTTCTTTCATTAACATGTCTGCTTCGTGTCTATCCACGCATCTGAGCAAGACCATGTCAAAATTTCTCTTATAAAGCACATTTCCATTCAAGAAGAAATTGCCTGCCAATCTCCTCAAAGTCCTCTTATCTTTATCAGATGCCCCAAGCGGGTATTCTTGACTCTGGAGAAAACATTTAATATCATAATACCAAGTGTAACACGGTGGGAGAACTGACTTTAGTTATGTTGCGGATAGCAAGAGTCGCCACCGACTTTTATTTTATCCAAAGGAAAGGCATAAAAGAACAGGAAAGACCTTTTAAAAGATTTTTGGGTCCGGGGGGTAGGTTATGTAAAGGGAAGGTATTAGCACCCTTTACATCCATGGTTATCCATGGGCTCTTAGTTACTTAGCTCACTTTAAAATGTTTTTGAAATGTGAAGTGTGTGAATAGAAATTTTCTTAAGTGTTTTATAATGATCCATGTACGGATGCGTATAAAACCTTTGTTTTGAAAATTTTGTTTGAAAATGTGAAGTGTTTGAAATATTTTTGAAGAGTGAGCAAGTATCTAAGAGGAACCTACCCTAAGTTTAAGTCTTTTATGTTCTTGAATCCTTTAAATGGTAAGACTATCCCTATTATTAAGGAATAGGTAGTCATTACCTTGGATGTGAGGGACAAGTGAAGGGACATCTGTTATTTAGGCAACTGTGGGGTGTATAAGCAATTCGAAGGGACTTATCATCTTTATTCGAAAGGGACAAGATCATTACGAAGGAAACATTCGAAGGGACTTGATCTTTTTATCTGTTAAGGGACTAAATGATGTGAGATGAGGGACTTTGCTTTATACACCCTACTTGACCTTTTGTTTAGGCAACATGAGAGGTATCCTTAAGGAAGTGAGATGGCGATCAAAGATCGACTTACGTGTTTGAGTGTACAATTTTAAATATTTATCTTTTTTAAATTAGTGATCTAAATTAATTTTAAAATACAAACATGTTTCACTCCCTATTTTACTAACCATAACATTTAAAATACATATTAAACATTAAAATATTACATAAAGGAAACAATTACATAATAATAATAATTAAAGCAAAATAAATAAGCAAAAATACATAATAATAAAAAAATTGGGTTAGTAATAATAATAATAATAATAATAAATCACAATATATAAATGGGGTTAGTAATAATAAAACAAGTATCATATAAACATAATTAATAATATAAACAAAAATATTGGCACAATAATTAAAAGATCAAAATTTTTTTTTATATGAACAATTATTATTTTAAGATTAATAAGAAAATATAAACAATTATATACTAATTATCATAAAATTTTAAATTATATGCAAATTATAAAAATTAAGTTAATTATAAACATATTATGAAAATAAATTATAATTACAAAATTAAATTAAGAATTTTAATTATTTTAAGCATATTTATATACAAGAATTAAATTATAAATAAATTATATAATATATATACATGATTAAGGCTTATAAATAATAAATTAAAAATTATAATAGAATTAAATTTTAAATAGAAAAAAAATTAGGGTTTGTGAAAATTATTAGGGTTTATAAAAATTAATTAGATTTTTTTTACAAAATATTTTATGATTTTAGAAACCTAGGGTTTACATACATATTTTTAGAATAATAAAATAACTATATAATTTTACAATATTAATAATTTACAAAAAATAAATAAGTTTTTCTTAAAAATTAAAAGAATGAATTCTAAAATAATATGAACATCCTATTTATTTTATTATTTGAATTTGTTTAAAATAGAAAATTAATTAAATAACAAAAATCAGAAAAAGAATGAAAAAATCAAAACTTGCTTGGGCTGGGATTTGAACCCAGTCCCTAAGCTTTCAACCTTCAGGACAAGCACTCCAACCACTGGGCCATGCGCGCATGTGATAGAGAATAGGCACCATCAAGTTTTATTGTTTAACCTGAAAAATCATGAAAAAAAGAAGCAAAACAAATAACGCAAAAGGCCTGGGGGGATTCGAACCCAGGACCTTTACGCAATACACAAACACACTTACCATTCCAGCCGGGAGGGCGCAATTGATAATATGTTCACAACGTTGCATAATATATTAAGCTTAACAATTAAATGAACCTTTAAATAAAAAGAACTTGACCAAGGGATCGAACCCTGGTCCTTTACCATCACACACCAATGTCAAAACCAACTGAGCCACACGCTCAATGTGATATACAATCAGAAACACATCATTATATTTTAAGTGACTTTTTTTAAATTAATTTTTCGTGCCAGATGGTCTTCATCTTCAACCTTGGTACCTGCGAAAACACCTGCAAATTCTCTTACGAAGTTTCCTGCGAATTTTCCAAAACAGAAACCTACGAAATTGGAAAACCATTAAGACAGTGAAATTTCTCAAAATTAATTGGTGCGTTATGATCCCCAGAGTTCACATGATTGTTCTATGTTCTTAGAATTTATTTATATTAGGTCTAGTGTAAAACCCTAATTGCTTGGCCGAAACCCTAGCCATGGCAATTTCTCAAACCTGCAATGAAACTCCAATCAAACCATCCAGAATCAATCAACAACTTAATACAAACACGAAACAATGATCAAAACTCATTAAAATCCAGTCAATATGCAGAATCGAAAATCAAAAATATTATGAACATGATGAATCGGTTTATGCATATGGAGATGTTTTAGATGTTGTTTATGATCCAAAATCACTCTATGAACATCCAAGAACAAATTGCAACCTTCAAATTGTCTTGAAAGGGCTTGAATGAGGGAATCCGAATTTGAATTTTGGTGAGATTTTTGAATGTATGAACTTACTCTTGAGGCAGGGAATTCGTGTGCTATGCATTAGGTTATGTTGTATACTTATAGTAGAATCAAATTAGGTCAAGAGACTTGATCATTGCATGGACTTTTTGGATTTTGAAGATTGAAAAAGATTCAAGCTTAAATTTAAAATATTCTTGAATAAGACCTTTCTATTTCAAGCCAATCACCATAATTCTTATATCAATTTGATCCAAGCCACATTTATGATTTTCTAGAAGCAATATCCCATTTAAATATTTCATTTATCTATTTTATTTTGATTTAAAATGATTTTAAATGAATAAAATCAAAATAAATAAAATCAAAATAATAAAAAATATGAATAAATGAGAGTTGGGTCGTGCATGAGGTATTTGTATGTATTGGATCATCACATGGCAAGCCCATTTGGAAAAATTTGGTTTTAAGCCTCCATTTTCTTCATAAATCAACCAAAAATTTCCCAACTTTGCAAGGGCATATATCCTTCAATTTTAATGCTATGAGGGTGATTTTGGACATTTTGGAAAGCTTGAAGAGTCCTCTGACCAACCCCATTGGTTTCATGTCCATATCATTTATCATTCTCAAGTTATGCCCTTTTGAAGTTGTTGACTTTTTGTTGACTTTTAAAAGGACCTATAATGTCTTAGCTCATACCTTCCAAATGAAGCATTTTTGGGCTTGGCTTGTGAGACACAAAGTTGTAGAGAATTCAATTTCCTTCAAAATGAGCTTTGGATGGGAAAAATATGATGAAGCATGTGAAAGTTATGGCTGGTCAAAGTTCAGTTGACTTTTCCTGAGGAAACCCTAATTTAGAAACCTCTAATTCTTGATGATCTGAAATATCCTTGATGAATCATGATCAAACCTTTATCAAATGATGAATTTTACTTCATATACTTGTTGTTGACAAAAAATCATGAAGTTTGACTTTGATTTGACCACAGTTGACCTCAATTTGACTTTTTAACTGCTTTTGACTGATTTTGACTTATCTGATCATCTGACTGAGCAAACCTTTGAGAAAAGTCTTGAAACTTGTTATGGGGATTCTTAGACACATATAAGATGTTATGAAGCTCACTTGAAGTCTTGGAAATCCATTTGGTTTGATTAAAGTCAAAACCCTAGTTTTGGATGCACTGCTTAGGATAATGCCTTGCCTGAGGGATTTGTCAAATCTTCTGACCCATGATGAACTTTGTGAACCTTCTGAATCTCATAAGATGTCTTTTGAACCTTGTGAACCTCATAAAGTGTCTTGTAGACTTCATGAACCTCATGGAAGGTCTTGTGAACCTTGTGAACCTCATAAAGTATCTTGTAAACTTCATGAACCTCATGAAAGATCTTGTGAACCTTGTGAACATCATAAAGTGTCTTGTAGACTTCATGAACCTCATGAAAGGTCTTGTGAACCTTGTGAACCTCATAGCACACAAAGTCTTGTATTGTGAGGGCAAATTTTGGGGTGCAACAACTGCCCCTGTTCAATTTTCTGAAACCTGAGGGGTTAGATTGGTATATTTGCCAGTCGTGACCTGGAAGGTTGAAGGGGATTGAACACAAAAGCCTAAAATTTGTACTTACCGGTGCGTAGAGTGATATTGATGACTAGTTGAATATGCTTGAGTGGGCTTAAAGATGCCACTTGGAGAAAAGCTCTTCAGATATATTTCTTTTGGAGGATAAAGCAGTCCAAAATATGAAGATATAATGATAGCTTTCAGGAGGATAAACAACGTCCTGAGGTAATGATATGCTTTCAGGAGGATAAACAACGTCCTGAGGTAATGATGATAGCTTTCAGGAAGATAAACAACGTCTCGAGGAAATGATATGCTTTCAGGAGGATAAACAACGTCCTAAGGTATAAACACAACTTTATAGAGGATAAACAATGGCCCAAAAGAAATGGTAGCCTTCAAGAGGATAAACAACGTCCTGAGGAAATGATGTAACCTTTGGGAAGATAAACAACGACCCAAAGTCTTGATATGCTTTCAGGAAGATAAACAACGTCCTGAGGTAATGATGATAGCTTTCAGGAAGATAAACAACGTCCTGAGGAAATGATGTAACCTTTGGGAAGATAAACAACGGCCCAAAGTCTTGATATGCTTTCAGGAAGATAAACAACGTCCTGAGGTAATGATGATAGCTTTCAGGAAGATAAACAACGTCCTGAGGAAATGATGTATAACTTTTGGGAGGATAAACAACAGCCCAATAGTCATGATATGCTTTCAGGAGGATAAACAACGTCCTGAGGAAATGATGTAACCTTTGGGAAGATAAACAACGGCCCAAGGTAATGATATGCTTTCAGGAGGATGAACAACGTCTTGAGGAAATGATGTAACCTTTGGGAAGATAAACAACGACCCAAGGTCACAAGTTGTTGAGGAAGTCTGTCTGCTGGAGAATTAATCTGAAAAACAAGATTATAACATTCTGTATGATAATATTAGCTTATGCATTATGTATGCATGTATAATATGATGCACTTAGGTAATGTATTATGTATTTATGTATATGTATGATATGATGTAAATGATGTATGTATGAATCATGTAACTTGACGCGTCTGGATATCTTCGTATAATAACTGCTGGCCAGGGAAAATAAATCCCGATTCGTTGTTTGGAGGATATGAGGAACTTGTTCCCGTCTTGTTTGATAATATAGTATATATAACCTCCCGTCTTCGTTGGATAGTAGGGTATACATAACCTCCCGTCTTCGTTGGATAGTAGGGTATACATAACCTCCCATCTTCGTTCGATAGTAGGGTATACGTAACCTCCCGTCTTCGTTCGATAGTACTCCCATTGGAAAAATAAATTCCTGACTATCTGTATGAGGATAAAAGAGATGGATATAAATTCCAGGGGAGATGTGACTCGAAGTTTTTATGAAGATGGATTTGCCCTACTGGGGATTTGTAGCTGTCTTGTAGGGATAAACCGGTGAAGCTTCGTTGAAATCCTTCCCTCGTTCGTCCTTAGTAAATACTATTACTGCATTTTCATGCATTTCTGGTAAACATCAATCATATTAAGCATTTATGCATTTCTGGTAAACATCAATCATATTCAAAAGCATACATACATTCAAACACAACCAATGGACGTTTCGCTTATGTAAATAGGGTAAAAGTAAATCTGGATTCAAAGATGGAATTTTATTTATATCAAAAAGTGACCTATACATAGGTAAGTTTGTACAAGGAGACAGAAATCCTAGTAAGAGGAATTTGTCATAAAAATTTTACAAAACAAAGAAAATCAGCTATGTGAGAAATAATCCTATTGAGTTTCAATTCTACTATTGCCATTATCTTCAAGTATCTCATCTTCTGCTGTCGAGACGGAAACAATTGAATTGAGCATTTATCTGTTCGAGCTTGAGTAAGTAGCACAACTGGTTGTAGTTTCATGGGTGATCTAAACGAGACATAGTCATACGTTTTAATCCCTAACTTTTGCCTGGATTGCCCTTTCAGGTTTTCAATCCACCGGGATACCCTTTTTTGCCCAAGCCGCCCTTTCAGGTTTTCGACTTGCCGGGTGTACATTTTTTATATATATCCCTAATTTTTGCCCAAACCCTTTTGGTTTGCCGGGATGCCTTTATTTTTTCCTAGGCCAGTCAACCTAGCGGGTCTCTTTTTATGCGTAGTATTTTTTAACTATGTATGCGTTTACAGGCTGTGGGAAGTCTTCACCATCCATAGTAGTAAGTATCATGGCACCTCCTGAAAATACTGTCTTGACTACAAATGGTCCTTCATATGTAGGAGTCCACTTGCCCCTAGGATCACCCTGTGGTAATATGCTACGCTTGATTACCAAGTCATCAGCCTGATATACCTTTGGCTTAACCTTCTTGTTAAAAGCTTTGATCATCCGTTTCTGGTACATCTGGCCATGACAAACTGCTGCTAGCCTCTTCTCATCAATCAGATTTATCTGGTCAAGTCGAGTCTGAATCCACTCATCTTCATCCAAGCCTGCATCCTTCATAATTCTTAAGGAGGGAATCTGAACTTCAATGGGCAGAACTGCTTCCATACCATAGACTAAGGAGAATGGGGTTGCCCCTGTTGAAGTACGTATTGTAGTACGATAACCATGAAGAGCAAATGGTAACATCTCATGCCAATCCTTGTAAGTAACAGTCATCTTCTATATAATCTTCTTAATGTTCTTATTAGCAGCTTCCACTGCCCTATTCATCTTTGGACGATACGGAGAAGAGTTGTGATGCTTAATCTTGAACTGCGTGCAGAGATCAGTAATCATAGTGTTGTTAAGATTAGAGCCATTGTCAGTAATAATCCTTTCAGGGATGCCATACCTACATATGAGATTATTCTTAATGAATCGAGCCACAACATTCTTGGTAACAGATGCAAATGAAGCTGCCTCTACCCACTTTGTGAAGTAATCAATAGCAACCAGGATGAAACGATGCCCATTAGAAGTAGTAGGCTTGATCTCACCAATCATATCAATGCCCCACATGGCAAAGGGCCAAGGAGCAGTCAACACATTCAATGGTGATGGAGGTATATGTACTTTATCAGCATAAATTTGACACTTGTGACATGTTCTGGAGTGTTGATAGCAATCAGCTTCCATGGTAGACCAATAGTATCCTGCTCTCAATATCTTCTTTGCCATGGTATGACCACTAGAATGAGTGCCAAATATCCCATCATGCATATCTTCCATAATCTCTGTTGCTTCCTTCTTATCCACACAACAAAGCATAGTTGAATCATGATTGCGCTTGTACAGAATACCATTACTCAAAAAGAACTTAGCAGAGAACCTTCTCAGAAACTTCCTATCTTTGACTGATGCCCCTTCAGGGAACTCCTGAGCTTCGAGATATCTTTTCACTTCATAAAACCAAGGTTTCTCCTTTGCTTCTTTAGTGCCAATCTCATTGCAGTATGCAGGCTTCTCAAATCTATCAATAGTGATCTTGGGAGCTTCATCATCCCAGCTGATCTCAAACATGGATGCCATGGTGGCTAAAGCATCTGCCAACTGATTCTCTCTTCGTGGAATATGTCTAAAGGTAATCTCTTTGAAATGTGGGATCAAAGACAACACATGCTCTCTGTAAGGAATGAGATTATCATGCTTGGTATCCCAATCTCCTTTGATCTGACTTACTACCAGGGCTGAATCTCCATACACATCTAGGAACTGAATCTTCATATCAATGGCAGCTTTGATGCCCAGGATACATGCCTCATACTCAGCCATGTTATTGGTACAATAGAAACAAAGTCTGGCAGTAATCGGGGTATGACAACCTTCAGGGGAACTGATCACAACACCAACACCATTACCAAGTGCATTAGATGCTCCATCAAAAACCATAGTCCATCGGGATCCTTGTTCAGGTCCGTCATATTGTCCAGGTTCTTTGGTAATAATCATAATGTCTTCATCAGGGAATTCAAAACTCATTGACTGGTAATCATCCACTGCTTGATGAGCCAAATGATCAGCTACAACACTTCCTTAATGGCCTTTTGAGTAGTATACTGTATGTCATATTCTGTCAAGATCATTTGCCATCTTGCAATTCTTCCGGAGAGAGCAGGTTTCTCAATTATGTACTTGATTGGATCCATCTTCGAAATCAACAAGGTAGTATGGGTCAACATATACTGTCTTAGTCGGCGAGCAGCCCATGCCAAAGCGCAACATGTTTTCTCGAGCAGTGAGTATCTTGTTTCACAGTCGGTAAACTTTTTGCTAAGGTAGTATATTGCCTGCTCTTTTCGACCAGACTCGTCATGTTGCCCCAACACACACCCCATTGAGTTGTCTAATACTGTTAAGTATATAATCAAGGGTCTTCCATCAACTGGTGGCATCAAAATTGGAGGTTCTAACAAATATTTCTTAATTTCATCAAATGCAGTCTGGCACTCATCATTCCACTCCATTACCTGATCTTTCTGCAACAACTTGAAGATTGGCTCACAGGTAGCTGTTAATTGGGAAATAAATCTTGCAATGTAATTCAATCGTCCCAAGAAACCTCTAACCTCCTTCTCAGTACGGGGAGCTGGCATCTCCTGTATAGCTTTCACTTTTGCGGGATCTACTTCAATACCTTTTCCACTGACAATGAAACCCAGGAGTTTACCATACCTAACTCCAAAAGTACACTTGTTTGGGTTCAATCTCAACTTGTATTTCTTCAACCTCTCAAACAACTTATGTAGATGATCAAGATGTTGCTCTTCATTCTGGGACCTGGCTATCATATCATCCACATATACCTCTATCTCATGATGAATCATATCATGAAACAAAGCCACCATAGCACGCTGATATGTTGCCCCTGCATTCTTCAAACCAAATGGCATCACTTTATAGCAAAAGGTTCCCCACTGTGTAACAAATGTTGTCTTTTCCATATCTTCAGGTGCCATCTTAATTTGATTGTAACCAAAGAAACCATCCATAAAAGAGAATACCTTATGTTGAGCAGTGTTGTCTACCAGAACATCAATATGAGGAAGTGGAAAGTCATCTTTGGGGCTGGCCTTGTTCAAATCCCTGTAGTCTACACACATACGTACCTTACCATCTTTCTTAGGTACCGGCACCACATTTGCAACCCATTGAGGATAAGAAGTCACAGCTAAGAACCCTGCATCAAATTGTTTCATTACCTCTGCCTTAATTTTCTCTGACATTTCAGGACGCATGCGACGAACCTTCTGCTTCTTTGGACGACAATCTTCTTTTACTGGTAAACGGTGAACCACAATGTCTGTATCCAATCTTGGCATATCTTCATAAGACCAAGCAAAGATCTCCACATAATTATGTAACATCTGAATCAATCTGCTCTTGACACTATCCTCTAATTCAGCCCCTATCTTGACCTCTTTCCTGTTTTCTTCAGTTCCCAAATTCACAACTTCGACTGGCTCTTCATGTGGCTGTATAGCTTTCTCTTCTTGTTGTAACAACCTAGCAAGCTCTACAGGTACTTCACAATCGTCCTCATTTCCGTCTTCAGCTTGATAGATCGGATTCTCGAAATTATAATTGGCAATAGTAGAACTATTATCAACAGGATCCAGAGTGGATAAGGATCTGCATTTTAGTGACGTGGGTGTGTGTAAGAACACATAGCTGATAAAACAAAAATAAAAGAAAAGAAAGACAAGGGACACAATATTTACGAAAACGAAACGTCCACTGATTTTTATTGAATGAAGTATGCAAATGAAATGACATCCCTTAACAAGCACACCATTGTGCCCCGGGTAAGGCACACGGCTTAAGAGTTCAATTGTTCAAGAAATTACAAACTTAAAAAAACAACAACACAGTAATAGTATTTACTCCTGACTAAAAGAGATAGGAATAACATCTTCAGCTTTCCAGTTGTTGAGCTCAACACCCACAGTAGGAAAAATCCAAGCATCCAGGTTGTAGTCTTCATCATAGTCACCCACATCATTGATCTGGTCTTTCATAATCCCTTGATTGGTGATACGAACAGCACGAGCACGACGAACAGCCTTCTGGGACTCTGCAGTGAAACCCAAACCAAATTTGTCAGACTTGTATGGAATATCAGGAAGCTGACCCCAAATAGTACAACCACCTTCATCCACCACAGCTCTAGCATCTTTAAGGGAGGCCATTGTAGGAGGTACTCTGGTGACCACAAGAACTTTCTTGACAACAGGAGGAGCTTCATAATCATTAACAATCCAAGGAACCACTTCAAATGTCTGACACGGAGTTTCAACGTATTCACCTTCCACTTCAAGATACTTAAATGTGTTCACATGGCTAATCATATACCCTTCCTCTCCATAGACAGTAACAACCTTCCCCTCTACTGGATACCTCAGCTTCTGATGTAATGTAGAGGTTACAACACCTTCCCCATGGATCCAGGGACGCCCAAGCAAACAAGAATACGATGGACGAATATCCATTACATAAAAGGTAGCATTGAAAACCTGAGAACCAACTTTGATTGGGAGATCAATTTCTCCATGCACCACTCTTCTCGAGCCATCAAAAGCCTTCACCACTATGTTACTGGGCTTCAGCACATAATCTTCAGGACTAAGCTTATTCAAAACTTCTTTGGGCAACACATTCAGAGAGGAACCATTGTCTATTAATACATGTGACAGGGTAGTGCCCCTGCATTCAATTGAGATATGTAGAGCCTTGTTATGATCCCTCTTGATAGGAGTCAAATCAGCATCGGAGAAACCTAACCCATTATCATAGGTCAAGTGTGCAACACAATTTTCAAACTGGTCAACAGAAATTTCATTTGGTACATGAGCAGTCTTCAGAAACTTGATCAAAGCCTTGGCATGAGCCTCTGAACACAATAATAAAGACAACATAGAAATCTTGGAGGGAGTATGCCCCAATTGATCAACAATGTCATAATCACTCTTGCGAATGATTTTCAATACTTCATCCATTTGCTTAGAAAGATCATCAGTAGCTGGCACATCAGTAGGTATAGGTTCAATAACAGGACCTTTGCCCCGAGCATCAGTGGTGGAGGTAGCAGCTGGAGTAACTGCATTCTTGGGAGTAATTGGAGGAGAGAAAACTCTTCCGCTTCGTGTGATCTTACTAGATCCAACAATATTATCAACATCAATAGGCATATCAGCTAAGGGTTCCTATTTAACACCATGGATATAAACATCAGACCCATAATGCCAAGGCACAGCTTTATTAGAAGTATACGGAATAGGACCAGGAGTGGTAATGACCACAAGAGCCACTCTAGCTTCAGCAACAATCTTCACAGCGCCTTCAGCAGTAATCTTAATTGGACCCTTATGAGTGATTTTGATTGGTCCCTTTGAAGTAATCCTTACTGGCACTTTATCAACCATATCCACCTCTTCAATCTTCTTACCTTTAGTAATATGATCCACCATACTCTCCACAGAAGGTGGTATCCTCTCAAACACTATGGTGTAATTATTCATGAGGCGTTGAATTCCATCCTTCAACCTCCAGCAGCTATCCGGCCTATAGGCACAATAGACACAATCTTCACGACAACCTGGAAAGAACCCATCTTATACTAACTTCTTCTTAATAACAGACAATGGTGTAGTCAATTCTGCAACTGAAGAAATATGTGAATCTTCATCAATGGCATTGATAGTCTTCTCATGATTTGGCATAGGAGCAGTAATCACATTTGGAGTACCCGGAGGGTCAAACTCAATCTCTCCAGCCTCAATCATATCTTGAATTTTGTTCTTCAATACCCAGCAACTATTGGTATCATGTCCCTGACAATTCGAATGATATGCACATCGTGCATTGGGATTGTACCTGGGAGAGGTAACATTAGGATTCTGAGGAGCATCCTTCAAAGTGATAAGTTCAGCTTTCAACAAATGTTGCAAGGCTTGGGCCATTGACATGTTGATCTTAGTGAACTGCCTTCTAGCTCTTTGTTGATTTCCCTGTGGATGCTCTGGTGTTGTAGGAGTTGGATTGGTGCCTTCTATTACGATCAGGTTGACCATAAACAGCATTTGACTCTTTCTTCCCACTGGGAGACTTCTTTGCAGCACCTAATGAAGAAGCACCCACTTGAATCTTGCCACTCCTTATACCACTTTCTACGCGTTCTCCTGTCATTATCAACTCAGTGAAGCCAGATGATGAGCTTCCAATGAGATGACTGTAAAATGGGTCATTCAATGTACACATGAACATATCAACCAACTCCCTGTCAGTTAGAGGTGGTTGCACTCTTCCAGCTAAATCTCTCCACTTCTGAGCATACTCCTTAAAGCTCTCTTTAGCACCCATGGACATGCTTTGCAGCTGCATGCGAGTGGGGGCTAAATCAGCATTGTATTGATACTGCTTGTAGAAGGCTTCAGCAAGATCATTCCAATAACGGATGTTGACACTCTCCAACTGATAGTACCATTCCAATTGAGCTCCAGATAAACTCTCTTGGAAGAAATGGATCCACAACTTCTTATCAGCAGTATGGGGTTGGATTCTCCGGACATAAGACCTCAGATGCAGCTTGGGACAAGAGACACCATCATAAACAACAAAAGTAGGAACCTTGAAACTAATGGGTATGACTACCCCAGATATCAAACTCAGGTCTTCAAAATCCAGCCCAGAAGACTTTTGCAATTCCATAACATCCATTCTATCCACCAGCATCTTGAACTTATCCTCATTAGGCTCATGATAGTAGTTAGCTTCAGAATCAGAGTCCCCCATTGTGTTATGGAGACTGCCTCCCTCTTTCTCAGACTCTTCAGACTCATAATCTTCAACTGGTTCTTTGGTCTTGACATGACCTCTGAACCTTCTTCCCATGTTGATCAGGCCACCTGACCTTCTAGTCTTCTTAGTCTTCTTGGCCAGCAGTGTCTTCAATTCATCCTGCCCCTTGGACAAGTTCAGGATTAGCTCTTGGAACTGTGCATTTTGTGCCTGGAGATCCTTAACTGTTTGTTCAAGAGCCATTGCTGAAATAAATAGCGAGAAGATAAGAAACATGTGCACAATAAACCTGTGATGCAATGATATGGTATGTGAATGCGTATGCAATGTTTTCAAGGACCGCAGGATTTAAATTTGCTTAAACAAACAAGAGGGTAAACTTTTATTAGTAATAAATTTGTTTTGCCTCTTGGGCTTACAGAAAATGAAATGAAATAAATACAAGAGATGGGGTTTTTAAGTCTCCCATGGACGTTTCCTCTTTGTGTTGAGGTATGAGTTGAGATTCCGCTCCTCGTGAAGTTGCTTTGTTAGTTCCAGGATTCTTTCTTGGCTTGCTTTGTAATGAGCCTCGAAGGTATCCCTTTGCTCCTTCAACTGGATCCAGGATCTCTGTAAATCTTCCATGTCAGTAGGCATGTCTGGGTGAAGGATGGTATAAGAAGTATCTCCTTCAGCAACAGGTTCCATGGTAACTGGAAGGATAGCAGGATACGGCATCATGAGAGTCTGAGCACGAGATCGCACCCATCTGAGGTAAGCTTCCATAGGAATAGTGTACTTGGGCTCCAGAGTCTTGCTGTCAACCTTGTTCACTTTTCCCCATGCTCGTATGAATCTCTGACGGTAACCTTGAAGATCGTTGTCGTAGTCAAACACGATTCCTTGAATCAACATGTCATGTGGGCCATCACTCCGAGCATAACCAAACTGTCGTAAAGCTAAAGAAGGGTTGTAAGTAATGCCTCCTCTTATGCCTAGAAGTGGCACATTAGGAAACTCCCCACAATGGTCAATGATAGTGACATTCTCCATAGATCTGGAGCACCAATGGATATCTGAATGAGAGAGTGACATAATTCTCTTAGACCACCTGAATCCCTGTTCATTCTTCATCACTGAGCGAGGAAGGTGAGAAATAAACCACCTATATAGCAAAGGTATGCAGCACATCAGAGTTCCTCGTGCCTTTGTAGTACGAGTATGAAGAGAATGCAGGATGTCTCCAAGTAAAGTAGGTACTGGATTGTGACTCAGGAATATGTTAATGGCATGAACATCTATGAACTAATTAGGATTGGGGAATAATACTAAGCCATAAATCAACAAGGCTAAAATCTCCTCAAAAGCATCATAGCTCATAGCTTTCAAGAACACTTGAGCCTTCTCTATCAATACCTTAGCAAGAATACCCTTAACTCCACTTCTCGTTTCTAGAACAATGTCAGATTTCTTCAGATGTAGAGCTGCAGCAATAACCTCTGGTTTAAGCTCCTTCTCCAAGCATGTGAAGGGTCTTTGATCAAGAACAGGTATACCCAGAAGTTTAGAGAACTCTTCCATTGTAGGAACCAACTGATAGTCAGGGAATGTGAAGCAATGGTGCTTAGGATCAAAGAACTGAAACAGAACACTCATCATGTCTTCATTGAACCCTGAGGTGACTAGATCCAATAGGTGACCATGTCTCTTGATAAACTGGGAATGATCAGACACTTGAGAAGCCAACTCTTTAAGCTTAGCAGGTATGCCTACAAAGTTGATCCTGATAGTGTTTCTACGAGCAGAAGTCATGACCTGCAACAAAGAACAAAGATAAATCCTTTGGTCCTTGAAATGGTTAGTGAAAATGATATGCTTATGATGCATGATGATGTCATGATGTTATGCTCAATCACAAACATGTGGCACACACAAACAAGTCACACAATAGCCCTAGGTTTAAAGGCTTGCATGAGGTTCAAAGGTAAGTACCCTCCCCTGAAGTTAGTTGGTTCATCCTGTCCTACAAAGTAACCAGGTTCTAAGGGATCTCAATATCATTGATCCTTCACAAGGGTGGTTGTTCAGTAGGCAACTTACTTGCCAACCAAAACCCTCCAAGTTTAGGATCTCAATGAGTGTAGTATCGAGTATCAACCAACTTCAGTCTTCACCAAAGCCGGCTATCTCACTACTTTCTAAAGGCCAAGATGGGATAACTAGGGTTCTAAAAGTTAGTTAGTGCATTGACAACGTATGGCAGCCTCATATTATCCTCAACTTGACTTAAGGAACATAAGCACCAACCAAGAAGTCACACTAACTATGGCCACCAGATCAACCATATCGGTATACGCCGTACAGTTTCCTTGGTCTATTGCCATTTACCTAAGGTACACTAGATCCAGGTTAGGATCTTTCACACATAAGAGCACCCAACAGATAAGTGTAAAGCAAACAAGGCAAACAATTTAAAGTGATCTAATTCCTAAGGGTACCCCTCTTTTATAAATCCCCAGCAGAGTCGCCAGTTCTGTAACACGGTGGGAGAACTGACTTTAGTTATGTTGCGGATAGCAAGAGTCGCCCCCGACTTTTATTTTATCCAAAGGAAAGGCATAAAAGAACAGGAAAGACCTTTTAAAAGATTTTTGGGTCCGGGGGGTAGGTTATGTAAAGGGAAGGTATTAGCACCCTTTACATCCATGGTTATCCATGGGCTCTTAGTTACTTAGCTCACTTTAAAATGTTTTTGAAATGTGAAGTGTGTGAATAGAAATTTTCTTAAGTGTTTTATAATGATCCATGTACGGATGCGTATAAAACCTTTGTTTTGAAAATTTTGTTTGAAAATGTGAAGTGTTTGAAATGTTTTTGAAGAGTGAGCAAGTATCTAAGAGGAACCTACCCTAAGTTTAAGTCTTTTCTGTTCTTGAATCCTTTAAATGGTAAGACTATCCCTATTATTAAGGAATAGGTAGTCATTACCTTGGATGTGAGGGACAAGTGAAGGGACATCTGTTATTTAGGCAACTGTGGGGTGTATAAGCAATTCGAAGGGACTTATCATCTTTATTCGAAAGGGACAAGATCATTACGAAGGCAACATTCGAAGGGACTTGATCTTTTTATCTGTTAAGGGACTAGATGATGTGAGATGAGGGACTTTGCTTTATACACCCTACTTGACCTTTTGTTTAGGCAACATGAGAGGTATCCTTAAGGAAGTGAGATGGCGATCAAAGATCGACTTACGTGTGTGAGTGTACAATTTTAAATATTTATCTTTTTTAAATTAGTGATCTAAATTAATTTTAAAATACAAACATGTTTCACTCCCTATTTTACTAACCATAACATTTAAAATACATATTAAACATTAAAATATTACATAAAGGAAACAATTACATAATAATAATAATTAAAGCAAAATAAATAAGCAAAAATAAATAATAATAAAAAAATTGGGTTAGTAATAATAATAATAATAAATCACAATATATAAATGGGGTTAGTAATAATAAAACAAGTATCATATAAACATAATTAATAATATAAAAAAAAATATTGGCACAATAATTAAAAGATCAAAATTTTTTTTTATATGAACAATTATTATTTTAAGATTAATAAGAAAATATAAACAATTATATACTAATTATCATAAAATTTTAAATTATATGCAAATTATAAAAATTAAGTTAATTATAAACATATTATGAAAATAAATTATAATTACAAAATTAAATTAAGAATTTTAATTATTTTAAGCATATTTATATACAAGAATTAAATTATAAATAAATTATATAATATATATACATGATTAAGGTTTATAAATAATAAATTAAAAATTATAATAGAATTAAATTTTAAATAGAAAAAAAATTAGGGTTTGTGAAAATTATTAGGGTTTATAAAAATTAATTAGATTTTTTTTACAAAATATTTTATGATTTTAGAAACCTAGGGTTTACATACATATTTTTAGAATAATAAAATAACTATATAATTTTACAATATTAATAATTTACAAAAAATAAATAAGTTTTTCTTAAAAATTAAAAGAATGAATTCTAAAATAATATGAACATCCTATTTATTTTATTATTTGAATTTGTTTAAAATAGAAAATTAATTAAATAACAAAAATCAGAAAAAGAATGAAAAAATCAAAACTTGCTTGGGCTGGGATTTGAACCCAGTCCCTAAGCTTTCAACCTTCAGGACAAGCACTCCAACCACTGGGCCATGCGCGCGCATGTGATAGAGAATAGGCACCATCAAGTTTTATTGTTTAACCTGGAAAATCATGAAAAAAAGAAGCAAAACAAATAACGCAAAAGGCCTGGGGGGGATTCGAACCCAGGACCTTTACGCAATACACAAACACACTTACCATTCCAGCCGGGAGGGCGCAACTGATAATATGTTCACAACGTTGCATAATATATTAAGCTTAACAATTAAATGAACCTTTAAATAAAAAGAACTTGACCAAGGGATCGAACCCTGGTCCTTTACCATCACACACCAATGTCAAAACCAACTGAGCCACACGCTCAATGTGATATACAATCAGAAACACATCATTATATTTTAAGTGACTTTTTTTAAATTAATTTTTCGCGCCAGAGGGTCTTCATCTTCAACCTTGGTACCTGCGAAAACACCTGCAAATTCTCTTACGAAGTTTCCTGCGAATTTTCCAAAACAGAAACCTACGAAATTGGAAAACCATTAAAACAGTGAAATTTCTCAAAATTAATTGGTGCGTTATGATCCCCAGAGTTCACATGATTGTTCTATGTTCTTAGAATTTATTTATATTAGGTCTAGTGTAAAACCCTAATTGCTTGGCCGAAACCCTAGCCATGGCAATTTCTCAAACCTGCAATGAAACTCCAATCAAACCATCCAGAATCAATCAACAACTTAATACAAACACGAAACAATGATCAAAACTCATTAAAATCCAGTCAATATGCAAAATCGAAAATCAAAAATATTATGAACATGATGAATCGGTTTATGCATATGGAGATGTTTTAGATGTTGTTTATGATCCAAAATCACTCTATGAACATCCAAGAACAAATTGCAACCTTCAAATTGTCTTGAAAGGGCTTGAATGAGGGAATCCGAATTTGAATTTTGGTGAGATTTTTGAATGTATGAACTTACTCTTGAGGCAGGGAATTCGTGTGCTATGCATTAGGTTATGTTGTATACTTATAGTAGAATCAAATTAGGTCAAGAGACTTGATCATTGCATGGACTTTTTGGATTTTGAAGATTGAAAAAGATTCAAGCTTAAATTTAAAATATTCTTGAATAAGACCTTTCTATTTCAAGCCAATCACCATAATTCTTATATCAATTTGATCCAAGCCACATTTATGATTTTCTAGAAGCAATATCCCATTTAAATATTTGATTTATCTATTTTATTTTGATTTAAAATGATTTTAAATGAATAAAATCAAAATAAATAAAATCAAAATAATAAAAAATATGAATAAATGAGAGTTGGGTCGTGCATGAGGTATTTGTATGTATTGGATCATCACATGGCAAGCCCATTTGGAAAAATTTGGTTTTAAGCCTCCATTTTCTTCATAAATCAACCAAAAATTTCCCAACTTTGCAAGGGCATATATCCTTCAATTTTAATGCTATGAGGGTGATTTTGGACATTTTGGAAAGCTTGAAGAGTCCTCTAACCAACCCCATTGGTTTCATGTCCATATCATTTATCATTCTCAAGTTATGCCCTTTTGAAGTTGTTGACTTTTTGTTGACTTTTAAAAGGACCTATAATGTCTTAGCTCATACCTTCCAAATGAAGCATTTTTGGGCTTGGCTTGTGAGACAAAAATGAGCTTTGGATGGGAAAAATATGATGAAGCATGTGAAAGTTATGGCTGGTCAAAGTTCAGTTGACTTTTCCTGAGGAAACCCTAATTTAGAAACCTCTAATTCTTGATGATCTGAAATATCCTTGATGAATCATGATCAAACCTTTATCAAATGATGAATTTTACTTCATATACTTGTTGTTGACAAAAAATCATGAAGTTTGACTTTGATTTGACCACAGTTGACCTCAGTTTGACTTTTTAACTGCTTTTGACTGATTTTGACTTATCTGATCATCTGACTGAGCAAACCTTTGAGAAAAGTCTTGAAACTTGTTATGGGGATTCTTAGACACATATAAGATGTTATGAAGCTCACTTGAAGTCTTGGAAATCCATTTGGTTTGATTAAACTCAAAACCCTAGTTTTGGATGCACTGCTTAGGAGAATGCCTTGCCTGAGGGATTTGTCAAATCTTCTGACCCATGATGAACTTTGTGAACCTTGTGAATCTCATAAGATGTCTTTTGAACCTTGTTAACCTCATAAAGTGTCTTGTAGACTTCATGAACCTCATGGAAGGTCTTGTGAACCTTGTGAACCTCATAAAGTATCTTGTAAACTTCATGAACCTCGTGAAAGATCTTGTGAACCTTGTGAACCTCATAAAGTGTCTTGTAGAATTCATGAACCTCATGAAAGGTCTTGTGAACCTTGTGAACCTCATAGAACACAAAGTCTTGTATTGTGAGGGCAAATTTTGGGGTGCAACACCAAGGCTTGTCATCATGGACCTCTTCAACTGCAAACACATGAGCTGGTCTTTCAAGTCGCATCACACTGATCATGGGAACATCATTCCACTGGTGCACCTTTATCATAGAAGCTATAGTTGCCAAAGCATATGCCATCTGATTCTCATCACGAGGAATATAATGAAACTCAACTTTAGTGAAGAAAGTTGATATCTTCCTGGCATAATCTCTGTAAGAGATCAAGTGGGGTTGATGGGTTACCCACGTGCCCTGAATCTGATTGATTACCAAGGCAGAATCTCCATACACATCAAGATGCTTAATCCTCAGATCAATAGCTTCCTCAAGACCCATAATGTAGTCTTCATACTCAGCTTCATTATTGGTACAAGGAAAAGTCAACCTTGCGGCAAAAGGAATATGTGAACGATGGGGAGTAATGATCATTGCCCCAATTCCTCTTCCGCGTGCATTCACAACACCATCAAAAACTAAACCCCATCGAGATCCAGGCTCCGGCCCTTCCTCAATCAAAGGTTCATCACAATCCTTCACTTTCAAAAACATCACATCCTCATCTGGAAAATCAAACTTGATTGGTTGGTAATCATCAATCGGTTGATGTGCCAAATGGTCAGCCAAGATACTACATTTTATACCTTTCTGAGCTTGGTACTCGATATCATATTCTGATAACAGCATTTGCCAACGAGCAATCCTCCCAGTCAAAGCAGGCTTTTCAAAGATATACTTGATTGGATCCATTTTAGAGATCAACCAAGTTGTATGATTCAGCATATACTGGCGAAAACGCTTTGCAGCCCAAGCTAAGGCACAACAAGTTTTTTCAAGCATGGAGTACCGAGACTCACAATCAGTGAATTTCTTACTCAATTAGTAAATTGCATATTCTTTTCTTCCAGATTCATCTTGCTGACCAAGTATACAACCCATGGAATCTTCCAACACAGTCAAGTACATGATCATCGGTCTACCTTCCACCGGAGGAGACAAAATAGGAGGTTCAAGCAAATATTCTTTGATACTTTCGAACGCCTTCTGAAAATCATCTGTCCAGACACAACCTTTATCTTTCCGAAGCAACTTGAAAATCGGAGCACATGTGGCAGTCATGTGAGATATAAACCTCGAGATATAATTCAAACGGCCCAAGAATCCTCTTACTTGCTTTTCGGTTCTTGGAGTAGGCATTTCCTGAATAGCTTTCACTTTATCAGGATCAACTTCAATGCCTCTTTGGATGACAATGAAACCTAACAACTTTCCAGAGCGTACACCAAATGTGCACTTGTTCGGATTCAAACGAAGTTTATACTTCCTTAACCTTTGAAACAACTTCATCAAATGTTCAACATGATCCTCTTCGGTCCTCGACTTAGTGATCATATCATCAACATATACCTCGATTTCTTTGTGCATCATATCATGGAAAAGTGTAGTCATAGCTCTTTGGTACGTCGCACCAGCATTCTTCAATCCAAAGGGCATCACTCTGTAGCAGAATGTTCCCCATGGTGTAATAAATGTGGTCTTTTCCATGTCTTCGGGTGCCATCTTTATCTGATTATAACCGGAAAATCCGTCCATAAAAGAGAACACATCAAACTTAGCCGTATTATCTACCAACATATCAATGTGTGGCAATGGAAAATCATCTTTCGGACTGGCTTTGTTCAAATCTATGTAATCAACGCACATTCGAACTTTTCCGTCTTTCTTCGGAACAGGAACAATATTGGCCACCCATTCAGGATAAGTTGATGTCACAAGAAAACCTGCATCAAATATGCTTTTGAACCTCCTCTTTGATCTTTACTGCCATGTCGGGATGAGTTCTTCTCAGCTTCTGCTTTACAGGTGGACATTCAGGCTTCAACGGCAATCTATGCTCCACAATATCAGTATCAAGACCTGGCATGTCTTGATAAGACCAAGCAAATACATCAACATATTCTCTGAGAAGCTCTACAATCCTCTTCTTAACATCAGGACCAAGCAATGCTCCAACTTTGACTTCTTTCTTTTCATCTTCAGAACCCAAGTTGACCATCTCTATAGACTCTCCATGAGGCTGAATAATCTTCTCCTCGTGCTCAAGCAACCGAGAAATATCATCAGGAATCTCTTCAACATCCTCTTCCTCAGCTTCAAACACAGGGAATTCAAAGTTGGGAGAGGGCATAGGATTATTGTTTTCAATGGGTTTATCAATCAATTTGCACAATGATTTTATTTTTATTTTAGAGTATGAACAAAAGTGCAAACATTATGCAGATAAACAATTATTATTATTTTGGGTTTTTTATGTTACCATTTTTCAGAATAAAGCAAAAAGGAAAAACACATATGGAAATAACAAAATAACATTTTATTGATGATGATAAAATTTGAAACAAAGCCCGACAAACATCACTTTCACCTTGGGCAGAGTGAAAGGATTTTTGAAAGAAAATAAAACAAATTACTTTGAAGCATGAACAATAAAAGGAACATCAACAGCAATCCAGTTCTGGCAAGTCTTTCCATGCGTAACAAAGTCAGACATTTCTTCATCTTCATCATCTTCAATGATGGCAGCAGCGGAATGATCGTTGATAAATCCAGCACTTCGGAAACCTTCTTGAATAGTCTTTGGGTCATTGAGAACTGCACCTGGTGCAAAGCCGATACCAAAACCTTCCTTGTTGTCGACAACATCAATAATTCGCCCCCAACCATCAGACTGACCAGCTTCAAGCACTCGCAGAGCATCCTTGAAAGAGGACATGGGCATGACATTCTTCTTAGCAGCATTATCCACAACAGAAAGAGCTTGAAACGAAGTTCCCACCTCTTCCTCAGCATCAATATAGGAGAAAGCAGACAAATTACTCACCAGCATCGCCCTTTCACCTTCAATGGTCACCAATTTCCCCTCTTTCACAAATTTCAACTTCTGATGAAGAGCGGATGTCACAGCTCCTGCCTCGTGGATCCATGGTCTTCCGAGGAGACAACTGTATGCGGGACGTATATCCATTACTTGAAAAGTAATCTTGAATATAAACGGTCCAATAAGAATAGGAAGTTCCACTTCACCAATCACTGTCTTCTTCGACCCATCAAACGCTTTTACAATAATCCCACTGTGCCTCATGGGAGCACCTTGATACCCAAGCTTTGACAAAGTCGACTTCGGCATGACATTCAGAGACGATCCGGTATCCACTAGAACCTTGGACATAGCATCTTCCTGACAATTCACCGAAATATGCAACGCCAAATTATGATTCCTTCCCTCTTCAGGCAAATCGTCATCACAGAAGCTTAAGTTGTTGCAAGATGTGATATTAGCCACAATACTATCAAACTGATCAACAATCACATCATGGTCAACATAAGCTTGATCAAGAATCTTCTGCAAGGACTGCCTATGAGCCTCAGAGCTCATCAAGAGCGATAAAACTGATATCTTCGATGGAGTCTGCAACAACTGCTCAGTAATGTTGTACTCACTCTTCTTTATCAATTTTAACACCTCATCTTCACTATTACCAGCTTGTCCTGATTGGGCAACAACATCCATAATCTGCTTATTCGCACTTGTATCTTCAACTCTCTTCGGAGGGTCTGGAGCATACACTCTACCACTTCGAGTAACCTTTGTTACATCAACAATGCTAACTACAGACTTCGGAATAGGGACTTCCCTACCATTTTCTATCATCGTAGCATTATACCTGTACGGAACAGCTTTATCAGACTCATATGGCATTGGACCAGGCACATTAATCACCAATGGAGTAACAGCATTTTTGCGACTATCAAAAGAAATAACCAACCTCTCAGGAGCAACTCTCTCAGGAAGATTGAACTGAGGCATAATAACATTCACTTCATTTTCATATTCATCTCTTTTTGTTGTCACTTCAATCAACTTATCATCCATCATCTTTTGAATATCCCTCTTAACAATCACGCAACCACGAGGATTCACCGAGCAAATACAACATCCAGCATAATCATGATCAATATCGTGATATTCGCTTAAGAAAGCATGCATCTCTACCAAAGACCTTCGAATATGACGAACCTCATAGATCTTGAACAACCCAGGACAACCATCAACCATATTCACAGACGCATTACCATGCTTCGGCAACGGATTTTTCTGCACATTTGGATTAACATCATTGAAATACAGAACATTGTTCCTCATCAACTTCTGTACTTCGAACTTCAATGGATAACAATTCTCAACATCGTGCCTCGGGGCACCTTGATGAAAAGCACAACGAGCCTCTGGCTTATACCACCATGGAATAGTCTCTGGAACTGGAGGTGGAGGACGTGTTTGCACAAGATTCTTTGCAATTAAAGATGGAAGAAAGTCCGCATATGACATCGGAATAGGATCAAAACTTGGCTTAGCCCGAGCTTGTTGATTACCACCTTGTTGCACAGAAGGTTGTTGATAACGAGGTTGGTACTTTGGAACTGCTAGCACAGTTGGAGCCACATTAATCATCGGTGTTACAGAAGCCACATGCTGCGAATGGTGATTCCCACGACTGTGAGGTCTTCTATAACTTTCACGGGATACTGCATTAGTCTCATTTTCTTTCTTTTTCCCAAAGTTGAACCTTCTAGAGCTTGAACCATTGCCATTCTCTTGACTTAACCGTCCCTTACGGACACCTTCTTCTAAATGCATCCCCATACTCACCATTTCAGTGAAATCGGAAGGAGCGCTTGCTATCATCCTCTCATAATAAAAAGAACTCAAAGTCTTCAAGAAGATCTTCGTCATTTCTTTTTCTTCCAGCGGAGGAACAATCTGGGCTGCCAGCTCGCGCCATCTCTGTGCATATTCTTTAAAAGTCTCTTTGTCCTTCTGGGACATAACACGAAGTTGATCTCTATCTGGCGCCATATCGACGTTATACTTATATTGCCTCACAAAAGCTTCTCCCAAATCAATGAAGGTCTTGATTTGGCTATTATCCAGACTCATATACCACCTCATGGGTGCACCGGTCAAACTGTCCTGGAAATAGTGAATCAACAGCTTATCATTATCAGTCTGAGTAGACATCTTCCTTGCATACATAGTCAAATGGCTCAACGAACAAGTTTTGCCTTTGTACTTCTCAAACTCAGGCAGCTTGAATTTGTAAGGAATTTAACATTAGGGACCAGACAAAAGTCATAAGCATCTTTTCCGAACAAATCCTTATGTTTCAAGGCTCTCATCTCCCTCTGTATCTCAACAAAGCGTCCCTGGAAATCATCAAGTCTTTCAGCCACTCCAGCGCCTTCACTGGGCTCAGCATGGTAAATCATTTCATCATGGTGTGGAATGGTGTGGACCATAGGCGGTGCAGTAGTCACAACTGGAGGAAGAGTAGTCCACACTGGTGGGAGAGTATTAAATGCAGCAGTCTCAGGATGATGAGGAGGACGATAACCAGCAGGAATAAAATCAACTGGCATGCCCCAAGGTGTACTAGCAGGCATACGATAGCGAGGAGAAATTACAGTCTCAACAGGAATTGATGCGGTAACAATCTCGGAGATGACAGTATTCCGAACAGGAGAATTAGGAGGTGGCTGATTCTGAGCAGCCACCAAATTTTCCATCATAGTAGAAACTCTTTCCAAGCTTTCCCTCAGAAATGTAACCTCTTCGCGCAGCTCGTGATTCTCTTGTTGTAAAGTTTCCATCACCCTTCTCCGATTAGCTCGAGTATCAAATCGGTGAGTCAGCTTGACAAGAGAACTGAATGAAGACCAAGAAACAACATAAGATCCCCGGAGAACACTCAAAAAGCAAGACAAATGCGGATATGATGCATGGTATGCGTATGCAAATGCAAAGATTTCAAAGGACTATAAGATAATTTGCAATATTCATAAAGAGACATTTTTTTGAAATACTTAAAAACTCATTCTCATTAAGGTCAAAGTGAGGATTACAAGTGGAGTACAAACATCAATAATCCTAATACATGAGAGCAAAAGTAAACTAGGCCTAGGGAATCATATCCAAAGAGGTTCCGAATCCTGGCTGATACTTCATTCGAATCCTCTTGATCTCATTCTTGTACCTATCTTCCATATCTTCCTTATCTTTCACCAACTTGTCGACAATGGCCTTCCAAGCACCGGAAGTAGGAGGAATAGTAGATGGAGTACTAGAAGAAGATAAGTCCTCTCTCGGCCTCTTCGTGACACGCCGCTCAAGTAGCTCAATGAGATCATCCTTCTCCTTCAGCTGCTCTCGCATTATAGTCTTCTCAAGTAGCCATTCTTCTTTTTCTTTCTTCATCTTGTACAACTCTTCTTGAAGAGCCACCTTCTCATCAACGGGAGGTAGAAAAGCAGACAATGGCAATATGGGAAACAGAGGCTCCTCAGGTGGATAAGGCATCTTGAGCTTGGAAGCCCTAGATCGAACCCACTGAATATAACATTCGGAAGGAGGAAGGTGTTGTCTTCCCAATTGACCTTTCTCTTTCTTATGAATAGCATGCCAAGAATGAGCAATCCTTTTCTTCATCTCTACATGATCAGCACCATTAAGAAAGAAGAAATGAGATAAGGAAAGATTGTTTGGTAGGTCCTTCAAACAATAACCGAACTGTCGTCTAGCCAGAATGGGGCTGTAGCTAATTCCCCCACGTGTACCAAGAAGAGGTACATTAGGAAATTCTCCACAACTATCAATAAGAACTCCAATGTCATAATGAGGACTATACCATGTCATGTCCTTATGAGAAAGTGACATCAACCTTTGAGACCATCTTCGATTCTCTCTGTTGTCCTTGAAAGCATCTGACTTGGGTAGGTGAGAAATAAACCACCTATAAAGAAGAGGCGCACAACATACAATCTCTCCGTCACCTTTGGAGGTCCTATAGTGAAAAGCATGATACATATCTCCAAGTAAAGTAGGCACTGGGTTCTTCTTCAAGAAGATCTGAATAGCATTCTCATCCACAATACCATCCAAGTTCGGAAACAAGACAATCCCGTAAATAAGCAAAGCAAGAATAGCCTCAAATGCATCCTTATGACCCAAAGTAAGTGAAGTAGAAGCCTTTCCCATCAAAAACTTAGCATTAATGCCACGAACACTCCCCTTTGGAAGAAACTTCCCATTAAGATCGGATTACTTAAGAAACAGTGCTTTGGCGATGACCTTGATAGTAAGCTCCTTCTCTAAACCAGTGAAAATAAACTCCTTGTCCAGAATAGGCAAACCTAACCAATGAGAATACTCCTCCAAAGTCGGCACAAGCTGATAATCCGGGAAAGTGAAACAATGATGCAACGGATCATAGAACTGAGCTAAAGTAGGGAGAATCCCCTCAGGTACATCAGTATCCAACATATACAAAAGCTTCCCATGACATCTTCGGAACTCTTGGGTATCAACAACCAAAGCTCCTAGCTTTCTCAACTCTACTACATTAGGATTCTTGAAGGTGTACTTCTTTGTGTTCCTCCTTTCAAAAGTCATAGCCATGGACATCTGAAATTTTGCAAAAGTTCCTTATAAGTCCTTTGAAATCTTACAACGCAATGCTCATGAATGCATGATGGCATGTATGCAACAAACACAAACAAGATCACACAATACACACAGGCTTAGGTTCCAAGTCACGAGCATGAAGTCAAGGTAACAGAACACCAACCCACACAGGTAAGTACTGAGGTTTTGTCTTCATTGTACCTGCAGAAAACTAAAAGGGTGCTAACAGAGGTTCCCGGAGTTAACAACCATCTTTAGAATATCATCGGTACGTTGGATTACTCCCCAACCGATAACATTCTTAAAATAGACCTCGTCCGAGTGTAGTATCGCGTGACAACCGCCTTAGGTTTACACCCAGACAGTTTCCGCACTACGTTCCTAAATTGGCATGGATGGGTTAAGGGTTCTACGGTCCTCAGTATGATCAGCTCAAGGTCGGAAAATAATGCCACGTACGACTACTCGTCATGACATTGATAGTCCAAGAGAGCCAAACCGAGTGGAGATTATCAAATTGATATTGCTTTGGACTACTCCATCGCATATCGCTTCGAATATCGCCGTCCTATCATAAGTTCCACTCAAATCCGGGTTAGAATCTATCTCACACAGAGGATCACCAAAACCGAAACAGAACAACCAAATAACAAACAAGTCAAACCAAAGCAATAAATAAATCAAAGTAGGCTGAATCCGCTTAGAGATTACTCCCCAGCAGAGTCGCCACTTTTCTGTAGCGGTAAAATCGTGAGTGTAAGCTATTGATTAACTTCACTCGAGGTACATAGAGTCGCCACCACGCTTTTATTTATTTCCAAAAGGAAAAAGGTAAAAGAATGAATAAAAACCTAAGGATCTAAAAGCAAAAGCTAAAAGAAACAAACAGAGAACGGGTAAGGGGATTGGTTACGAACCGGGAAGGTTTGACGCACCCGACTCGTCCGTGGTACTCCACGGGAGCCCTTTGAAATATTTATTGCTTTTTGGTTTGAAATTGGTTTGCTTGAAAATGATTGAAGGGATGAGGAGAAGAATGTTTTTTAATAATTTTGTGTTTGATGAGGTTTTAACGCCTCATGCCTACGTACCCACAAAGTGCAATGCGAGATCAAAACCTCGTAGTTCGTGGTACAAAATTTGAAAAGAAACAATGAGTTGCATTAATTTTAAAATGTAGAGATAAGTCATCATTCTTTAGCGAATAATTCCGCTAGAAAGAATGAATCATATCTAATTATATGAAAAGAAAAGGTGCACAAAGGCACAAAAACAATTGAGTGAGTTTTGGATTTTTTAAAGTATGTAAGAAAAGAATTTCGATATATTTACATGGATTAACATTTATTAAGAAAATAAAGTGAAAAGGTTAAAATCACTTGACCTAAGTCAAGGTTTGATTACGAAAGCATTTGAAGTTTAGAAAACAAGAAGATTTTTGAAATAGGGAGAAGTTTTGAAAATTTAAGAATGGGGAGAAGATGAAGGGACTATCCTAATACTTGAATTAAAAAGTTAAGAGAAGAAGCGATCAAACCAAATTTTCACATTTCTTCAAAGTTCGGAATTCCATCTTCAAAGACCAATGAAGTAACTTGAGGCCAAAGTTTCCAATCCATCACAACTTGAGCAAGGGTAGAGATCCTAAAATCTAAGTCCATACTCCAAAGCTAAGGATAGTAACCATAGTCCGAAATTAAAGTCACCAATATTTTTAATGTTTAATCCTTTATTAGTGTTTTGGTATCCAAATGGACAAAATAAAAATCACAAGCAACAATATAAACATAAACAAAATGATATATGATATAATATGATAAAGCATAATAAAGAGATAAGGAGCGAGAAATTGAAATAAAAAGGATAAGGTGCGAGAGATTGAATTTAAATGGATTATATTCACATTATTATAATATTTACATAATAAGTGGTATGATGAACTTAATCAAGCACAACCACGAAAAAAAATAACAAAATCGAGGCAACCGGATCCAAGTGGATCTTATTCCGAATCGGGACAACTTTAGGTCTATGTTAAGCAATCGCCGAGTAATTTACGAAGTAATTACCCTACAAATGAGGCTGACCACCACTAATTAAAGTGGAAAATATTTGTGTTAATACATGTTAGAGAAACGATATTATGGATCGTTCTCCGAAAATATGCCACACTAAAAGAAAAAGAACGGTCTAATATTAATCGAGATTTTCGTTGAATTTATCGAAAGCAACCTGTTCCGACCCGGCCCAATCCCTCTTATTGGGCCAAAAAGGCTAACCCATTCTTCTTGCTCGACAGTGCGAGCACAACTATGAAAAGTGGCCTCTCAGTCGACCACTAATGATCCGACCAGGGAAAGACTTTCTAACGGCTAGTATTGACCGTTTCCTATCTTCACGGACCCCTCGATCCGCACCTCATAAAACGAACCAATAGTCTTCCGGCTGGTCCTCTATATAAACTCTCTCATTTGAGAGGGTCAGGTATTCAATTCTCAACCCTAATACTAGTACTTGCTCACTGTCGCTCGGATACTTACTTTGGCATCGGAGTGTGTTGCAGGTACACCCCTTTTTCTCCTCGACAACCATTTCCGCCCGCTCTCGAGTCCAGCTGTATTGGATCCTGATCTCCAGGTACGATCAGGTGGCGCCGTCTGTGGGAAACCAACTTCCCCGTTCTTCTTTCAAGATCCTCAAAGAACAAAAGTTTTAACAAAAATCCATGGCTGCTCGGGACAATCAGGAGAATCGATCGAACGATGGCATCATTCTCACACAACATGAGAGCAATGTCCAACCTTCCCTACATGATGATACCACGCACGACCAACCAGAAAAGAGGGCAGCATCGCCTTCACCCGATCGTGATCAACCCTTGGAAAGTCGCCCGGAAACTCTCGTTCCTTCGACTCCTTCAGGATCAGATTTCTCAGCACTAGCCGAAATCCTAAACCAGACAAACTTGTTACTCCTCGCTCATGGTAAAAAGATCGCTCGACTTGAAGATAACTCTCGCCGACCTCATTCTTCTAAGAGACCCCAAGGGGAGCCCACGCCATCTCCTCCGAAGAAAAGGAGAGGAAATACCGACGAATCAACAGGCAACAAACGTTTTCGTCGGTCATCTCCACGACCCTCTCCTAAAAGAAAATCAAGAAGGAGCAGATCAAGATCCGCTTCCCCTCAAGGAACAAAGAAACGTGATCACAGAGCGTCATTTGCTTCCAGTGACGATGAAGACGCTCGGGGCCCCTTGTCTTCTGAAATTATGGCGGCCAAATTACCGAGAGGCCTGGAGAAACCCCCTCCTTTGGGATCGTACGACGGTACAACCGACCCAGACGAGCACATCGAGAACATCGATGCCTTGCTCGACTATCGAGGTGTTCGAGGAGCAATTAAATGTCGGCTCTTTCCCACAACGCTGAGGAAAGGAGCAATGACTTGGTACAAAAGCCTTGAGGCCGAATCCATCACGTCGTGGAAGCAACTTGGGCGCACGTTCTCTAGGCACTTTACTGCGTCAAGACGACATCCTAAGACAGAGGCTTCGCTCGAAGCAATAATCCAAGGGAGGGACGAGCCGTTACGAACCTACATCAAAAGATTCAACAAAGAAGCGGTTCAAGTGTCAACAACCGACGACATGAAAAAGTATCTGCTTGAACGAGGGCTGCGTCCCTCGACAGATTTTCATAGGGCGGTCGGTATTGAAACCCCTGCGACCCTCGACGCGTTCCTGCTAAAAGCCCAAGCTTACATCCAATATGAAGAAAAGCAAGCGGCCAGTTCAGTAAGAGACGCCCGACGTCGAGAAGACGCCAAACCACATCGAACCGAGGAGCCCTCGACATCTCGTCGGGGAGGAGAAAAAAGAAAGGACGATCGCTCCCGTGAACCGCGGGAGCACCGGGGACCCATTGGCCGGTTCCACGAGTACACGCCTCTCCTGGCCTCCAGGGAGAAAATCCTGTCTGAGTGCGCCAATTCAGAGTTTAAACAGGCAGGAGTACGCTTTCCGAGGCAACAACCTACCAGGCCCGGTACAGATAAAACGAAATACTGCAGGTTCCACAAGAGCCACGGGCACAACACGGAAGATTGCATACATCTCAAGGACGCGATCGAAATCCTCATCAAAGATGGGCATCTGAAGCAGTTCACAAAATCTAGAGAAAATCCTCGGCAGGACACACAAGAAACCCAGAAAATCGAAGAGGCCGTGCCCATCCCCGCGGACGCTAACATGCAGGTCGCCCTGAACATCTATTGCCCGGAAGACTTCTTCTTACCAGACCATACCAAAGGCACAGGATACCTTTCCTCTCACAGTCCATGGGAAGCTTTTCCCTCGGCGATGGTCATATCGGGAGGCGGATTCAATAAAATCACGGTCGGTTCTGTGAAGAGGAAATTCGACCAGCTGATCGCCAAGGGGTCCGCGCAAAACGCCACCTTAGATCCTCCGAGGGAAGGTTCCGTACCCCTCGCATTCTACCGAGAAGAGCTCCTGGGAGGAGCACCAAACGCCAGCATCCCTTTACTCATCCGAGCACGCATGGCGAACTTCGACGTAAGGAGGATATTGGTAGACCAAGGAAGCTCATGTGACATCATGTACTCCCAACTGTTTTCAACGCTCCAACTGAATGAAACACACCTAACCCCATACGTTGGATCCGATCTGCAAGGTTTCAACGGAGCAGTATCCCGACCATGGGGTTATGTCGACCTGTTTGTCACTTTCGGGGCAGGCGAAACAGCTAGGACAGTTAGGGTCCAATTTCTCGTCGTGGATTGCCCGTCGTTATACCAGTGCATATTAGGACGACCGACTCTGGCCGAATTGATAGCCGTGTCGTCCACCGTCCACTTAAAGATGAAGTACTATACTACTTCGGGCAGAGTTGCCACATTGCACGGAGATGTCGACGCTGCCCGTAGATGTTTCGAGGCAGCATCAAAAGGCCTCAGCTCAATATCGTACCAACCAGTCTCCCCGACACTGGATCCACCAGATGTACCCAAGGCCTACCCTCAAGTCGATTCAATCGACTTAGACTGCAGGTTTTCACACAACGAGAGCATCCAGAGGCCAACAGAGGCCTTAGCCCGACCAATCCCGGACGGAGATTTCGAGCTAATTCCTTTAGGAGAAGATCCTGCTCGATGCGTCAAGATTGGAGCACATCTGCCCGAATTAGTGAAGCGGCAGTTGGAAGCCTGCCTCAAAGGGAACGCAGATTTATTCGCATGGAGTGCTGCGGAAATGCCAGGGCTCGACCCCGAAACAGCTTGTCATCATCTTTCTATCGACCCAACGTGTAAGGCGGTCGCTCAACGCAGGAGAAAGCAGTCGAGCGAGAAGACCGAAGCTGCCGAATCTGCCGTTAAAGACCTCTTAGAGGCAAAATTTGTAACTGAGGCCAGGTACACAACCTGGCTCTCAAATGTTGTACTCGTCAAAAAATCTAATGGAAAATGGAGAATGTGCGTTGATTATACCGATCTCAATCGGGCATGCCCGAAAGATGCATACCCTTTACCTAACATCGACAAATTGGTCGACAGTTCGTCCGGATACAAATTATTATCCTTTATGGACGCATACTCGGGTTACAATCAAATACCCATGGCTGTGTCTGACAAAAAATACACGGCCTTCATGACCGAGTCGGGCAATTATTTTTACAACGTTATGCCTTTCGGCCTAAAAAATGCAGGAGCAACGTACCAGCGTATGATGAATAAAGTTTTCCGAGCTGAAATCGGAGACATGCTCGAAGTGTACATGGACGACATGATCGTCAAATCTCAACAAGAAACAGATCACGCATCTCGTTTACGAAAAGTCTTCGACCAAGCACGAAAGTGCAAAATGCGTTTCAATCCTGAGAAATGCACCTTCGGTGTCCGAGCAGGAAAATTCCTCGGGTTCTATTTGACCGAACGAGGAATTGAGGCTAATCCCGATCGGTGTCGAGCATTTGCAATGTTCCCAACTCCCACGTCAAAGAAGTCCATACAATCACTAAACGGAGTCATCACTTCCCTTGCCCGATTCGTGGCAAAATCTGCTCAACACGCCCTCCCCTTTTACAAGCTGCTCCGTAAGGAAGCAACGTTCGAGTGGACAGCAGAATGCGAATTAGCACTGTCCCACCTAAAAAGGGCATTAAGTGAACCTCCAGTTTTATCCAGACCAGAGGAAGGGGAAACTCTATATCTCTACCTCGCGGTCGCCAACGAAGCGGTAAGCGCGGCCCTTGTGCGCGAACGACCCGAAGGGCAAAAGCCCGTGTATTTCACGAGCAAAGCTCTCCACGGTCCAGAAGTTCGGTACCTTCAGATAGAAAAGGTCGCACTGGCCCTCCTCCTCGCAGCTAGGAGACTACGCCACTACTTCCTGGCTCACACCATCATCGTAAGGACGGATCAGCCCATAAGACAGTTGCTCGGTCGACCAGACATGGCCGGCCGAATGTTAAAATGGTCACTAGAACTGTCTGAATTCGACATCAGATTCGAAGGAAGACAAGCCCTCAAAGCGCAAGCACTGGCCGACTTCGTGGCTGAACTTACCTTCACCGAGCGAGACGCGCAAGCTTCATCTAAATGGGTCATTTTCGTAGACGGTGCATCTGGTCCAACGGGCAGTGGGGCCGGTATTATTCTGGAGAATGAGGAGGGAAATGTCATCGAAGTATCCTTGACTCTGTCTTTCCCCACTTCTAACAACCAGGCGGAATACGAAGCTTTCTTAGCAGGCATACGGCTCGCAAATGACCTAGAAGCAGAAGAGGTCACAATTTGCACAGACTCTCAATTGGTCGCGAGCCAAGTCCGTGGAGATTTCCAAGCCAGGAGTGATAGCATGGCCGAATATCTGGCCCTCGTAAAAGACGAAATAAAGCAGTTTAAGAGTGTAGAAATCAAACACGTTCCCCGGGAAAGCAACGCCCGCGCAGATATCCTATCCAAGCTGGCGAGCACTAAAAGGAAAGGAAACAACAAGTCCGTCATACAAAAACTGCTCCCCCAACCAAGTATTGGACATTCGTCACCCTGCACACACATTAACCTGGTGGGCGACACAAACTGTTGGATGACCCCAGTATTCAACTACCTAACTAAAGGAGAATTACCAACCGACCCGAAAGAGGCTAGTACCGTACGACGGAGGGCGTGCTCGTATTCTTTAGTAGGTGGACGCATGTACCGTCGAGGATTCTCTACGCCCCTCCTCAGGTGCGTAGAGGAGGAAAATATTCCACACGTCCTAAGGGAAGTCCACGAGGGAATCAATGCGCAACATCCGGGCGGACGTTCGTTAGCTCGTAAGATTCTGAGGGCAGGATACTACTGGCCCACCCTACAGCACGATGCAAAGGAACATGTAAAAAGATGCGATAAATGCCAACGACACGGGGACGTGCACATAGCACCTCCTTCCGAGCTAAAATCGTTATCATCACCCTGGCCGTTCGCATGGTGGGGAATGGACATTCTAGGACCCTTCGTCGTTGGGTCTGGTCAGAACAAATACTTGATTGTAGGTGTCGACTACTTCACCAAATGGATAGAAGCTGAGGCTCTGGCCAAAATTACTGCACTCAATATACTTCGATTCTTCAAAAGAAACATCCTCGCCCGGTTTGGAGTCCCCCTCGCTATTGTGACCGACAACGGAACTCAATTCACGGATAAACATTTCAAAGAATTCGTCGCGTCAATAGGGACAAAACAACACTTCGCATCAGTCGAGCACCCCCAAACTAACGGGCAGGCCGAAGCCGCAAACAGGGTAATCCTAAGAGGTCTGAAACGAAGGTTGGACGAGCATAAGAAACACTGGGTCGAGGAACTACATAGCGTATTATGGGCGTATAGAACTACTCCCCATTCAACGACCGGAGAGTCCCCATTTCGATTAGCGTATGGGACCGAAGCAGTAATTCCAATAGAGATGCATGTCCGTTCGAGACGCACGGAATTCCCCATGGACCAAGATGTCAATAACGAAGCTTTAAGAGACGAGCTCGACATGGTCGAAGAAATCCGATCAGATGCTGCCCTTCGAGAAATCATTCTCAAACAAAAGATAGCCGCTCGGTATGATTCCAAGGTCATCAGGCGGACATTCGAAGTAGGTAGCCTCGTCCTTAGAAGAAACCACAGGGATCCCCGCGAGGGAAAACTGACACCCAACTGGGAAGGCCCATATCGTGTTCGAGCAAAAACCGAGAACGGCGCATATTACCTAGAAAATCTATACGGGGAAGAACTCACTCAGCCGTGGAACGCCGAGAAACTTAAACAATATTATAGTTAAGCCAGTCACCTTGCTCAACTCCCAGGGGAAGAGAAAGAGAGACCAACTGCGTGCCTAGGTACGAGCACGACAGTCTAAATATCATAGACAAAGCAAGTTCTTTTTCGAGCAAAAGAGAAACTTGTCGCACGAACGGATACTCGAACGAGTCCGACGTCGCCTAAGTACCACGACCAGGTAGAACCCCAGCTCGCGATGGGACGTTCACGCCATGGAGCCCGGGCCATTATCTTGACCCGGGCACCGATCGAGGATACAACCCTCCAAGACTGATTGGTTCCCCTAACCAACAGGTCGTCCACACCCCCCGTATCTATCCAATCACTTCTAATTGATACAAATACGAGCGTCAAACACTTAATAAAAATAATAACAAATCATGTCCTCCGACGGATGAATAGTTGCGAGCAAACAACATATATAACCGACCTCCACGGTCAAGTACTTAACATTTAGAAAAAAGAAATGCGGCACCAAAAGGCCGACTTGTTCGGAATTACAGATAAAGGGGGCCACGCCCCCCAAACAACAAAATACATTATAAATCATGAAGGCACGCAGGCCATTAATTAATTATCCTCGACTGCTGAGCGATCCTCCTCCTCGCGAGCTTCCTCATGCCCTGGCTGCTCCTCTGGCTGATCGGGCTGAATCGTTGTCCCCGGCTGAGAATCAGCCACCACCAAGTCCGCAGGCACCACGATCTGACCGTCCACCACCTTGTAAAGATAGTTCATCCGATCAGCGTCCAAAGCAAGGTCAGGGTGGAGAGCTTTCACTTGGTCCACGGCATTTTGAAAACTGAACTCAGTAGACGCGTTCAGATCTTCCATATCCTGGTCGATCCGAGCGAGGAAATGAGCCCTCGTAATCAAATGTTTAGTGTCCTCATCTTCATCCTCTTTGGGACAGAAGGCATCTTTTAACTTCTTATTCTGCTCGAGCAACTTTCTTTTGTCGACCTCTAATTTAGCAATTATCGTTGCTCGTTCAGCAGACTCCGTGGTAACCCTTTTCACCTCCTCGGTGGACGCCGTCAGCTTGGCCTCGGAAGCAGCCAGTTGCTCTTTGAGCTTGCTGTTCTCCCGCTCCAGCATGGGAGACCCTTCAGCCGTCATCCAGGCCATGGTCAAGACTCGCATCACCGCGCTCGCATCCTGAGCCAATGAAAGCCGCCGAGCAGGGCGGTCCATCCCCTCCAGGAATAAAGAATCCGCCCGGTCCACATCCATTGTGTTCCCTTCAAAGAAGTTCCGAACAACGAAACACGGGGGTATCCCATGCTTTGGCTTTGGAGGAGTACCGACCGTCAGATCCACAGTGGCCGCCGCTTTATGCTTCTTCATTAAAGAACCGGTGGAAACCCCCGGAGAGCCCTGAACAAGCGGACCCGAGCCTGAACCACTTGCCTCGGTCAACTTGGTCTGCACGACCCTTGACCGTTTTCGCTGCTGCTGGACTAGCCGCTCATGGATTTTGTCCAGAGGATTAGTCAAAGAACCTGAAAAGAGGAACAAAACCAAGATTAGCCACGAGCAACAAAATCAAATATAAAACTTAACGAGCATAAACAAACAGATACCGAAAAAATCATCTATCTCCTGCCCGTTAGTACAGGCCAGTAGATCAGTAACGTTGATCAGGGGACGCTCCAAGGCTTCTCCTCCATCCTGATCGACCATAACTTTTCCCTCCCCGTCCAATAGAGGAGTCGGAGTAAAGGAAGATACCAACTTCCTAAAAGCTTCAAAGCTGGCCGCGTCATCATCGTTCAGAGTGTCCCCCACCTGAACAAATTCCCCCACTGGCCGCTCATAATGCACGTAACTCCAAGAAAAAGGAAACATCCACAACCTCCTCGGAATCACTTCCCCTTGGTCGTCCAATCTGGGCTCGTCGTTTTCATCAGTATCAATTCCAAGGAAACTCATGGCTCTTACGGCCGCATCGCTCGCAGGTTTTATCAAGAAGTAATCGGTCTTGAAAGCCCGGATAGACTCCGAGTGGGCCTTGAAAATCTTGGTCCGTTGTTTGAAGGATACGAACCCCTTCCGATCGGTCCCTCGCCCGACTTGGCGTTGTAGGGAAAAGAGGCAAAAGAAGAGAGGGAGCGTGGCCCCAACGCCCAAGAAAGAGCATGTCATTTCAAACGCCCTGAGGAAGGCGTATGAGTTCGGATGCAGCTGAGAAGGGGCTATGCAAAGGTGCCCGAGCATAGCACTCACAAAATCGCTGAAGGGCAGCGTGACTCCCAAGACTGAAGTGGCGTATTCATACATAGAAAACGCCCGGCCGCGAAAGTATGAGAAGATGCGGTCGTCGTTTCCCGGGCAGGTTACGACCCAGTCAGCAGGATTCCCAACAATTGGCAGCGGCTCCGACCGAGGCCTTGAGAAAGAGGACACCTTGTCCAGCAAGTCTTCAACCACCCATTCTTCGGGCGAAACCCTCGACCGAGTAGGACACTGAGGCGACTCTGTCGACTGCTCCGTGGTACTTGTGCTCGAACTGTCAGAAGAGCCTCCCGAGCCTGAGGGTATGGACGCAGACGATTCCATACTCTCCGAGGACGTGTCCTCAGAAAGCACAACCAGCGGGTCCTCGAGCAAGTTATCACCTGAAAAGCAGAGGAAAGGCATCAGTGAATTCGATTAAGAATATCAAATCCACCCTTCCACCGCTCGACAAGTGAAAGGGCGCGCCTCAGCTCAGGAATTGCATCCCAAGCTGTAGCCCTGGCTAACCATTGCTCGAGGCAACGTCTGACGCCCAACAGTATGCAGACAACGGAAACCTACCAAGAGACTAAAATCTAAGTCGACCAAGGTCCGTGTCGACCCTAAAGCTAGGGTTCGTGGCCGACCAGTTACGGTGGTAGGAACTTTAAGAGTTTCCAATTCTAAATCCTAAAACTACCGGTAAAATCACCCTAAACCGCATGCATTCTACAGAAACTAAGCTATATTCACTCAAGGGAGAAGAAAAGAACGGTACCTTGAGCTTGAGAAGACATTTTGAAGAAGATTAAGCTTCTGCGAACGGTGGTCGGTAAAAACTAGCGGTGGTCGACGGCGGAAGCAACGGCGGTTGAACGGGCAGAGAGTTGAGAGAGAAGACGAAGCGAAAAGGCCAAAATGGGCCCCGAAAATCCTATTTATAGGAAAAAGGACACGTGCGCACGCGCGTGACCCCTAGGCGCTAGCCCCTAGACTAGCCATCAAATCATTAATAGGCGCGAATATCCAGATATTCCAGCTTTTCGTTTCATATTCCTCTACCGGGCATCGTATTCTTTGCCCGAACCATCGACAGCGGAGATCCTCGACCATGGCCTCACACCCAGACGAGCACTGTATTGCTTTAAGTCACTGCCCGATAGTCCGAACAATGACTTGGGGGGCTCCTGTTCCGACCCGGCCCAATCCCTCTTATTGGGCCAAAAAGGCTAACCCATTCTTCTTGCTCGACAGTGCGAGCACAACTATGAAAAGTGGCCTCTCAGTCGACCACTAATGATCCGACCAGGGAAAGACTTTCTAACGGCTAGTATTGACCGTTTCCTATCTTCACGGACCCCTCGATCCGCACCTCATAAAACGAACCAATAGTCTTCCGGCTGGTCCTCTATATAAACTCTCTCATTTGAGAGGGTCAGGTATTCAATTCTCAACCCTAATACTAGTACTTGCTCACTGTCGCTCGGATACTTACTTTGGCATCGGAGTGTGTTGCAGGTACACCCCTTTTTCTCCTCGACAACCATTTCCGCCCGCTCTCGAGTCCAGCTGTATTGGATCCTGATCTCCAGGTACGATCACAACCTATCACGATCTCAAAGTATGGAGAATGATCCAAATGATCATTCATCCATAGATTTGAAATAATGAAGATTAAGCCTATTCGAAATTCAACCATCACGAATCGGAGATTGTCATCGACCAAAAATAAAAGATGAAGAAAAATGGATCTAAAAGTAGATCCATAAAAGAATTGAAAATATTTTTTAAAACCTTTTCTAAAAAACTCTTTTCCTAAAATCTTTCTAAAATTCTTTTTCTAAAATATAATTTCTAAAACCTTTTCTAAGATATATTCTAAAATATTCTTATATTAAAAATAAATTGAAAACAAAATCCTTTTTAAAAAAAAAATATAAAGCAGGAAATGAAAAAAAAAAGAATGGAAAAGGGAAGGGGGAGGATCCGCACAAGATAGGCGGTGATAACAGCAATACAAACTTATGGCCTCAGGCCCAATTCCAACATTAATAACTTTTATTAAAATAAAAAATGGAAAAAAAACAAATTAACAGCAAGAAAACAAAGAAGCAACAGAGCTTCTTCTTCTTCGCGAAAGTTAACGGCGGCGGAAACAGGGTCGGCTATCTCACCTTCTCAAAATCAGGCCAAACAAAATCGTAAATCCTTTTTCTTCTTCTTTCAATTTCGCGGAATTCTCTTTCTCCTCTTTCAATTTCGTTTCGGATCCGATACTCTTCTTCTTCACGGACTCAACTCGATTTGGGAATTTTGAAGACAAAAATTGATTCGAATGGAAGGTGAAGGTTTTGGTAATGGAGGATTGAAAGAAAGGTTTGAAATTGAATGAAGAAATTTCTTGTTAGGTTTCGATTTCGGCAGGGATTTTAGAGGCTATTGAAGCTTGCAATTGGAAGGAGGGAGAGGTTGTATTTATAGGATGAGGGAGCTGAAATTGTGATGCATTTTGAGTTGATATCAATTGCGTTTCAGATGCGTTTTCGTAAGTGTGGAACGCGTGAGCTTTTTCAATTTGATTTTCTGCGTTTTGTTTTGTATTCCTCCGCGTTTTGATTTTGATGCAGGTGTGATGAGCGTTTTGCTGTGCGTGTAGCTGCTTGTTGCTTGCGGTTTCGGCAGGTGCGAATGACGTGAGGTTCGTGCGAATTTCTTCGGCTGGCTTTTTACGACATAAGGAGTATTGAAGCTGGGAATTTGTTTGTGAAGCTCGTGTGGTATGTGTGACTTGATGAATGCGTTGTGAGTTTTGATTTGTTGTTTTTAGTTGCTGCTGGCTTGGAAGTTGAAGCTGATACTTGGCTGAAGCTTGCGCACGTGAAATGCTTGGAATTGGTTGTGCCGGGCGTGTGAGCTGTTGCTGTGGGGATAGCTTGCGTATCAGGCTTGTAACAAGGCTGGAAAGGCTGACTTTGTTTTGTGGGCCTGTTTATGGTACGGCTTGAGAAGCTGATGGAAAGGCTTGCTTGGATGCTTCACGTGTGTTGGAGAAAGTTTTTGACTTCCTTGATTTTTTTCACTTTCTTCAATTTATTTTGTATATAAAAAAAATGAAAATGGGCTGAAAAAAAATGATATGGGCTTGAGATGTTGGGGTGATGTGTGAAAGGACTATATGAAAAGCCTTTTTTTTGTTGTTTATATTTTGGTAATTAATTATTTGGAATTATAATATGATATATTTCTTTTAATGAATGGACTAGAAAAAAAATGTAATGGATATCTTATATGAAAAAGTAGTATATAAAAAAAATGAAATGTGTAAATGGACAAAATAAAGTTGGATTAAAAGGAAAAATGAATTAAAAAAAATGTTGTTCGAATATAATATGTAAATGGGTAAGAGAAAAATGAAATTGGAATTTGGATGGGAAATATGAATTGAATATGAGTGAATAGAAATGAGAATAATCGAGATAAATCGGATGACAAAAAAATGAAATATGAATGGATATAGGTAAAAATGGATAAGAAAATTGAAATAAGGGTGAGTAAATGGACATGAATTGATGATTTTAAGCCCACCACAAACTTCTTGATTTTTCTTGCACAAGCCTCTGATAAAAATGAACACTGCCAACACAGATCCACTGGATATTTCACAACTTAAGCCAACTGTCATCCGGAAATTGTCTGATTACTTCTCTGATAAACTGAATCCATACTGAGGAAAATAAATCCTCAAATGAATCACTGATGAACTTGCAGACCCAAACCAAACCTCGCACAAAATACTGTCTGATAACTGATGCCTTTCATACACAACACAATCTGAACTTTTGAAAACCCGTTATCTGAGGAATAAACCCCTGGCACACATAATTTGCAGTCAAAACAATCTTTTGAAAGTTTGACCAAATTAGGTCAAACATTCATCTGAAATAGAATTGTGACTGAACAAACACATCTGAATGAAATTATTGTCTTATCTTCACAAACCTGCAACACAGAGAAGAAGAAGAACACTACAACATATTTTTTTGGTATTTTGGTTAGAAGTCAGTAAATATAAACAAATATAAAGAAGTAAAAACAATGGTGATCCCCTGCGAAGCATAGACCCTACATTTGAGAAGAAACTCGAAAGCCAGTACGATCTTGTTTGTATGCAGAATGCAGATGAAATGCGAAGAAATCTTAGGGCAAAAATTAGGGTGTTACAGCAGGATGTTCCATTATACCTTTCAAAACACGGGGGTTTGAACTTGTGAGGAATTCTCACCCCTTCCACCAGTCCCATGTCCATTACATCAAAGCCTAGGGAATTCTGGGACTCAAGAGACCTCAGCTTCTCTGCAATTTCATCCAGCCTACGGTCGTAAACTTCATCCCCATCCCGAACAACTGTGAACTGCTCTTCTTGAAGATCCTCTTGCAAGATCCTACCTCCAGCAGTGTTACCCTGAGTATTCCTTATGACATTAACTTCTGGGTTCAGATGAGGCCCAAACTCTGGTGGATCAGTGTGAGGCTGCATGTGATTGTTGTTACTGGTACCTCCTGTACCTGGATGGTGTTCTTCAGGAGTCTGTCTCTCAACCAACTCCCTCAGTCTTTCCCGGCTTTGAGCTAAGCCAGTCATCACAGTCATGAATTGGGTCATCTGATTCCTCATCTCAACCCTCTCATTAGCCATTTGGGTCCTTACTTCATTCAAGTCTTGCTGAACTTGATCCATCTGAATTCCCGGAAGGTTGTTTCTCGTCGGGTACCAGTGTATTCTGTTGACAGGGAACACTAGTTTGCGAGCAATGTTTCCTGAAACCACAACAAAGTGAGAAAGCACAATAAAACAAAAACCTAAAAAACAAAGAGAATGTTAGTATGCAATGCAATATGCTTATTTGTCTTCCAAGGGTATCCGGTTTGGTTCTTTGGTTTTGACCTTTCCAGACCTCTAGGAAATGCTGATGATGAAGAGAGAGATAAAGCCCACCAATAAATAATACAAACTGATATATTACAGAAGATGAAAATACATAGTTTGATTACAATACATGCCCATGGAGGGTCAAAATACAATAACAAAACAAAAGAAAGAAGTACAAGCAAAAGATCAGACATCCAATCCAAAGTCATCCTCTCTGACTTCCTTCAGGAGGGCCTCAGTCACTGGACCTATTGGGTGCTCTGTAATAGTCCTGATGAGGAGGTTCCTAGTAGTAATGGCACTGGTCAACCTCTTATGCTTATCCTGATCCTTTGACCTCTTCAACCCCGCCCGGAGTTTCAATTCAGATATTTCCTTCTGAGCTGCCAACAAAGCCTCCTGATGCTTCTTCTCACTAGCCTCCAACTGTTCTATCTTAGCCTGAGTCCTTTGGTCTTCTTATGCACGGGCTTCAGTGATCCTGATCCACCTAGCCTGGCTTTCCTCCAGATAATTCTCTACCCTAGCCTTCTGAGTCTTTGCTTCTTTGCAAGCATTCTTCAATACTAACTCCCCTGGTCTTGCCTTCCTGATGTAGTCATTCGTCTTCTCAATCTTGGTCAAATGCTCAACCCTGAGCCTTTCCAATCTCTCATTATCTAGACGACTGTCATTTATCTCCCAGAGAGTTTTCTTCAGGGCTTTAGCTAGCTGAGTATTCCTCTCTTTCAGCTTTTCAAACTCTTCAAGGCTAACAGTAGTTGCAGGTTGCACTGTAGAAGGTCCAGGTACATCCTTTAAAGTGAATGGCATCCGGGTGATCTGAACTCTGGTACGGGACCAATCAGAATACTGTGCTGAAGCAATATTGTTGCACTTACCAAGGATGGTTGTCCCTTTGGTCTGAATGTTATCCCAAGCCCAGGCAGCTTGTCTGACAACAGCAGAGTTAGGTTGGATTTCACAGTAAATAGTTTCAGCCAAATCTTGTCCTCTAGGAGGATGAACCAAAGCATACCCTAACTGTCTTTTAAACAGTAAAGGGTTGTAATTGATGCAACCTTTTACTCCTATCAAAGGCACATTAGGATACTGCCCACAGCTAGTAATGATGTCCTTGCCTTTGGTGCTCTGAGTGCACCATCTGATGTCTTCTGATGTCAAGGCAATAAATCTCTTAGCCCATTTCTTCTGCTGATGTGGGTTCAGGAAAGCATTTGATTTTGGCAAGTGTCTTAGCAGCCAAGAGTAATACAAAGGAGCACAACATCTGACCAGTCTTCCTCTTTGCTTTTCATTCCTCTGGTGTACTGAGTAGTAGAAGTCCCCCAGCAAGGTAGGAACAGGATTCCTCAACAAGAACAAGTGGATGACATTCTTACTCACAAACTTGGGCTCATCTGCAAACAAGATAACCCCATATATACTGAGGGCTAAAAGTGCACAGACAGCCTTCCATTCTCCTACTTCAGCATTTAGGGTAGCCTGGGATATTAAGAAGTCTAGGCGAAGGCCTGGAATCCCAGCCTTAGTTGTCATGTTCTGCTCAATGAGGGCAGGCTCCAAATACAATGCCCTGGCTATGTCTTCATTTCTGGGAGCAACCATCTCTGGGTTGAAAGGGATTCCTCTCCTGATAGGAACTCCTAACAACAAGGAAAACTCTTCCAGCAAAGGTCCCATCTGGAAATCAGGAAATGTGAAGCATCTGAGTGGAGGGTCATAAAACTGCAAGCAAGTATGGATCATGCTCCTCTGAGATGCATCAAGATCTATGACCATGTCCAATATGCCTCCATAATGCTCTCTAAATAGTGGGACATGATCAGGTGTAATGAGGGACTGGATCTGCCTGATGCCAGTCAGGGTGGGCTTAAAGAAGTGGTATGTGATGTTGCTCTTTCTTAAAGTGTCCATGGGTGCTAGTGAAGAAGCTGAGAGCAACTGCTGATGAAGATCACTGACTGAGATGCTGGAGGTAAGATCTCTGATGAAGACAAAGCTGGGGATGGGTCTCTGACAATCTGGTGAAGGTGTTGGAGAAGATAGCTGAAGCAGTCTGAGCAGCAGAAGGGGTCAAAACCAAACCAAATACAAAGATGGATACCCTGTAAAACAAATAAGCAAATGTTAAATGATGCAAAAATGATGTATGCAAATGATATGCAAAGGGTTTGTGATCAAGTGATGGATCTGTTTATCTTCCTATGTAAAGATCCATGTATGTTCAAAAGTTCGGATGGAGGCTTAGAAATCCAGTAGCAAGGTGGGGGACTCAAATAAAGAGTCACAAGTCCAGGGTTATCACAAGAACTGTCCAAAGTGATGCATTCTTAAAACAAAACAGTAACAGGATATGATGTGGCCAATGGTTCCTGCAAACCTGTAAACATCCCAAGCCCCTCACATGTAATGTTCTAGAACAAGGATCCTCAGACTTGGATCAGTTATGAGATGTGTAAACACTTCTAACCCGGAGGTACATTGTTTACAATAACCATATAAGATCCTCCTCTAATTCACCTCAGATGCTGAAGGTCATAAAAAAGTCATCCAGACTTAGCAGGCTTCCCAGATAGCCCTAGTACTATAGGAAATATGTAGCACAAAGTTCTCAAGAAGAAACCCATGTCTGAACTGTGTTTCATATTCCCGCACTAGACCGAAATGGAATGGGAAAGAATATGAAGCCACTCTACCCTATGTGTCACTCAGGTCCCCGGTATAGGACCTTAATCACTCAATGAAACCCCCACCCACCAAAACAGGCAAGAGATCCAGCACAATGATAATGACAGTATGAAAATGCATAAGACTGTAAAGGAAAGCAATAAATAAAGCTGTACATAAAGCAATAAATAAAGCAAATAAATAAGCACAAGCAGCACATAACACCCCCGTAAACACAAATCAAACAAGCGCTAGGAGGAACCCACAAAAAGAACCAGAAGCCCTGGTTGCAATATAAGGTTCCCCAGCAGAGTCGCCAAGCTGTCGCTCCCGCTAAGAGACACCAGGTCAGATAGGGTACTGACGCGAACGGTCGGCGAGAGGAGAAGATGAAATGAATAGAGTCGCCAGCTAGGCATTTTTATCCCGAAGGAAAGGTAATGCTGCATAAACCTGGAAAGATATGGATAAGACGGTCACAAACCAGAGAAACTGAGAAAGGGGGTTGATTACAACCTGGGAAGGTATTAGCACCCAGATTGTCCGTCGTACTCGACGGGATCCACGCTTGAAAGTTTGTGTTTAAAGGGGTAGTGTTTGTGCTATCTGTGTGCAAAAAGATGGAAAAGAATATACAAGTGTCAGTGCAAGAAACTGAAGTGAGGTGCTCAGGAATGAGGCCTAAAAAGATAATGATGGAAGAGGGGGAAGAGATAGGGACTTTTGTTCGATAACAGTTAAGTTATGCCTACATATCCTCTCGTGCAATGAGGAAGTTAGAACACCGTAGTTCGACTCAAAGAGACTGAAAGAAAAATTGACTAATGAATTGCTTGCTTGTGTATGCTTAAGTGTATGACCTGTCTGGCTCAGGTGCTAACTGTCTTGCATTAGATGGAAGAAGCAAGTCTTCGTTTGTGAGTGAAGATGATGAGAAAAGAATCCCGAAGGAGACGATTATTGTTTGTTTTTGGTGTTTTCAATCTTTTATTGCTTTTTTTGTGTTTGTCATAGGTTAATGAGCTTAAGCCTAAACCAAAGGTTAGTAAACTCATCATATCCTCCCTCTGATTAGGGATAATGAGAATACCTGAAGTATGAGGTAAACACCTCAAACGTAATTACCATGATGTAGGATTAAGATCATTAACCTACTTGTGATTATTTAGATGTTTTTGGTGTTTTTGTTTAGTGTTAAGTAATGAGTTTAAGCCATAATCAAGGATTTAATGGACCCATTACACCATCCTAATAGAAGGATAATAGATGAGCACATTTAAGCTGAGGAAGATACCTCAACATAATCCATGATTAGGGATTAACCTCATGACAAAACAAACCTTTATTAAAGTGGATTTTAGTTAATGGTAAGATTAAGAAGTGAATTTTATGGTTTGTAAGACAACTTGAGGGGGACTTGTCCATTAACACTAGGGTTAGTCCTTCTTAACCAATAAAGGAAGAATTAGAACCCTAATGCAAGGCCCAAGTTACAAGATAATGTCTTAGTGATTATTAAGATGGATTGATTAAGAGGTTTAAACACATTAAGGGTTTAACACTTAGGATTAAAGTTATACACTCCATCCTAAGAGAAGGATGCAGGCATAACCCTAATCACAAAGTCTTAAAACCTTAAAGGTTTAGTCTCTGATTATGAGGTGAGAAGAGAGACACAAAGAAGACACAAAGGCAAAAACTAAAGGGGGACTAATCACAACCCTAGTTATTGTCATGCTTGGATGTTCCTATGGTTTGTAAGGCTTACAAGAGATATTCAAAGAAGCCACCAATGGAAGAAGCAGATGAAAGGAGGAGAAGCAGAAGAAACAAGTTAACTTACTTCATTGAAGAATATAAGTTACTTGAAGAAAGAAAGTGAATGATGAACATGAATGAGAAAGCTCACTCTAAAACAAAGCAAAATGCAGCAAGGATGCATAAGAGGGATGAGAAGAGAAATGAGAAATGAAGGCAAATTCACTTCTCAAAGTACTTACCACCTAAAATGGTTAGCATAAAGAAAGGAATGAAGTGAAAATGACATGTATGCAAAGATGCAAACCAAAAACAGAAGCATAAACATGATGAAAATGATGCTATGAGATTATTCAAAGACATATCAAGTGTTATGAATGTTCATACAAGAGATGAGAATGCAAAGGAACATGTAGGAAGCATGAAAGCACATGAAAGTTCATGGAATGAAATGAATGCATATCATGGAAAATGGATGAAGAAATGATCAAGCATGATTCTAATGTGTCCTATGATGTCTTATAAGACATGTGAATGCATGAAATGTCATGGAAAGTTCATGGATGGATGCATATGCAAGATGTATGCAAATGAACATGAGAAATTAGGGTTTTAATGCAACATGAGATGCAAAAGTCAAAAACAGAAGCAAAACACAAGATAACAAATTGCAAATGAACTCAAAGGAACCCTAACCCCATATGATATCACACCCTAAAGGAGGAGGTCCAACTCTTAACCTAAAGAAAGTTGTGATTTTTCTAAGTTATCTAGGGTTTTAAGGTACCTTAAGAGGGAAAATGCAAATCAAATCAAAAATGCAATATGAATTTGTGACAAATATATAATAACACTACATGCTATATGAAGATCAATGCAAAAAGAACCAATGTCAAACCCTTCATCTTAGGCAGAAAAGAATTCTTGAAGTTAGGGTTCAAAAATGGGATTTTTATGAACCCTAAATTCAAGAAAATTGTCAAAATTTGATTCAAAACCAAAAAGAAATTTGTATGAATGGTTTGACAATGTTTCTAAATGTCTTAAGATGCAATATGAATTTTTTTGGAATTTTTAGAAACCTAAATGATATTTTAATTAATTAATTTCCATTAATTAATTAAAATAAACATTTAAATATTTTTAAAATGGTATTTTAATATAAAAAATAAAAATAAAAATGTTTTTGGGTGGAGAAATTTATTTGAAATCAAAATGAAGAAGGAAAATATTATTTTGGAAATTTTTAAGTATTTTAAATAAATGATGCAAAATAAATGATAAAAAATGAAATAAAAACTGAATTAAAGGAAAGTATGATGATCCAAGGGTTCAGATTTGAACTGGGGAGGATTGGGTTGACTGTGCGCGCGTTTCAAAGGCCTGGATTGCTTCTGATTAAATTAAACTAATTAATCCTAATTAATTTAATTAAAATTGGATTAGGGTTAATGGACAAATCTGAGCCATTCGTACGCGCGGTAAACCTAAGATCTAAGGGCCATTATTCAAAGTTCACTAATTACAGGATTAAACCCTAATCTTTTTCAGGTGACCGGAACAGTGTTCCGGTCATCTTCTCCGGCGAGCACCTCACCCTACCTTCTTCCCTAGGCTACCCCAGACCCCCAAATTCTCCAGAAACATCCCCCAAACCATTCTAAACAAGAATCAGTCCATGAAAATCATTTATATTGCATCAAAGTGCTGAATCGAAGAAAAATGTTTTTAGGTTAAAAATTTCAGAGCAAGCATACATCCTGGTTTCTCAACCATTTTTAAAAATAATCACATCCCCATGATCAGGGGAGCACATAGAATCATTTAAGAACTTAAAATGGAGTTTCTGGAAAAAAAGTTTGAGATGGCTACCTGAGTTGAAGCTTTGAGATTCTGAGCTTTCAAGGCCTCTCCTTTGTGCAAATTGAAGTTATATGATCTTTATTTCAGGCCTCTTTGAGAGTGGCTGGTTTGTGTTGTGTGGTTCTGGTTTAGCAGAAATGAAGGTTTGTGTATGTTGTGATTCAGGCCATTCCAAGGGTTGGGTTTTGTTCTATGGATGAAGAGTGATTTGTTGGTGAAAGAATTTCTGGATTTTGTTAAGTTTTGAGGGTGTTTCGAAGAGAACAAGTCTTGTGCATAATTTTGTAAATCTGATGTTGTTGTTTGTTTCAGGCTCCAATCCTCCTTCTTATCTCTCCCATAGTTTGAATATAATATGGAGTAGGTTCTGAATGGCGGCAAAACACTATTCCAAGAGCATGGGAGTTTTTGCCAAAAAGTCAAATATGTGTCCTTGAGAGTATGGGCCATGGCAGAGGAGATCTAAAGGGTGTATTGGCTTCAGCCGAGTTTGAGGATGACCCTTGGATGGTTTATGATGGACTGCAACACTTGGATTGCAAGATAGCATGTGTTTTGCAAATTTCCAACTTTGTGCACTTTGAGATATTTGGTCATGGAAATGTCTCATTCAATGCTGAATTTTGGTCATGAAGTGTTACATGATGCTGCTATGATGCTTTGAGACAATTTAGAAATCATTCCAATCCTTAGAAATCATTTTTGAAAGAGTCCCTCTTTTGAGAATTTTGTGAAAAATGGCTTATGGAAACTTGTGATCCAAGGCATGATTTTGGGCTTTCAATGTTGCATTGTCATGTAATGAAGTTCAGAAGTGAATTAGAGGTCACTTGAATGCTTGAAATGTGAAATTGCACAAAAATCTCTTTGGTGTGAAACTTGAAATTTTAGGATTTTTGCCAACTTTGCAAAGCCATAACTTGAGTTCCATAATGAATTAGGACTTGTTCTTGTACTTTTTGAAAAGGGAATGTTCCAATCTACAACTTTCATGACCAAAAATATTTCATTTGAAGCATTTTTGGTTGAGAAAGAGGAGGTTGAAAAACATTCCCAAAATGGAAAGTTTACATTACAAGTCATTTCCATTTTTGGCAACTTTTGGTTTAGCTCACTTTTCTTCAATTTTGTGAACTTACAAGCACTTCAATGATCAAATAAAGATCATATAACTTCAATTTGATGAAAAATCCACTTTGGTTCCATTGGTGGGGGCCTCAGATGCCCTGATTTTGCTCTGACTTGCTCAAAAAGTTACCCAGTGAACATATGACTTCCACAATGAATTTCTTCATCAAACTTGGTACACATGATCCTTATAACATATTGAGACCATTAGAAACAAGGATGACCAAAAAATTTGGAGTTATGGCCTCTGAAACCAAAACCCTAATTTCAGGTCATCTGTGTAGTGAAACCCTAGCTCTAGTTCCATGCTTTCCCAGTTCTTGTGATTTCTTGACTTCCTTGATCTTTGAGGGATATAATATGATGATTGAACATACATGAACCCTCTTGGAATGATTGGAGACCTTTGGAGTGGCTCAGATGAATCTTTGGATTGCTCAGATCACAAACCCTATATGCAAATGAATTTGAACTAATGCAATGAAACAAAAATGCAATATGATATGATATGCTTAGACTTATGCAAAGATGAAAGATCACAAGCCATGGTGTGAACTTAGTGAGGGCAAATTTGGGGTGTTTACACTTGTGCACTACAATATCGGTATCTGACCCTAGCATGTACGGGTAAGACCAGGCGAAGACGTCGACATATTCTCAGAGCATGGAGATCAAGCGGCTCTTGACAGGTTCTTCCAACGCAGCCCCAATTTTAACCTATTTTTTGTCTTCCTCAATACCCAGGTTTATCACCTCAATGGCTTCCTCGTGTAGCTGAATCATCTTCTCCTCTTGCTTGAGCAATCTAGCTAGTTCTTCAAGTAATTCACAATCTTCTTCGCCTTCCTTATCAACTAGGTAGATTGGATTATTGAAGTCATACTGAGCCATTGCAAGGTCGTCATTGACGAGACCCGATGAGGAGCGTCTGCATGAATGATGATTCATGCTAGATTTTAGAAAAAGTGGGAGACATGGAAACATTACCATTTATTTTTAAGACAAAAATAAAAATGAAAGACAAGGAACAACATAAATGAATGCAAAAACGTCCACTTTATTAATGATTATGATATTGTATCATGAACAGTAAGCCCTTACAATGAGCTGTTATGCCCTGGGCAAGGTATAAATCTTGCGTACAAGAGAATAGAAACATAAAACTATTACTCTTCTGGTTGAGTGATGGATATGAGAGCTTCAGCCGACCAATTGTTAAGTTGCATCCCTGGGGCACAGGGCCTTATCCACTCATCCAGTGCTCAATCACTGTCAACCATTTCTTCATGCACCGCACAAACGTTGCCATGATCAAACCGCCCTGCACTGTTGAAGGTAATCAGGCCTTTCCGACCTCTAGCGCTTTTCCTTGGTGTTGAGTGACTAGGTTGGTAGCCAACCCCGAACATATCCTTCTTTTCTGGGACTTCAATCATTTTCCCCCAACCCTCATTTGCACCTGATTCCATAACCTTTAGATCTTGCTTGTAGGAGGTTATGGACGCTCCCTTCTTTGTATCCTCTGATAAGGAAGTTGACGATGATGTAATTACAATCTTGATGGGTTCGAAGGCTTGTCAAGGAGTTTCGACAATCTCCCCATCCATCTCTACGTACTTGAACGAGGCCAAGTGGCTGATGAAGATATCTTCTTCCCCAGACACTGTCATAATCTGTCATTCTCAGACAAATTTAAGCTTCTGATGGAGGGTCGAAGACACTGCCATTGTTGTGTGTATCCAGGGTCGCACTAACAAACAGTTGTATGCTGGATGGATATCCACGACGTAGAAAGTAGTATTGAAAACCTGTGGTCCTGCCTTGATCGACTGTTCCACCTCTCCAAATACTGACCTTTTCGAGCCGTCGAATACTCGGACGACCAAATCACTTGGCCTAAGCACAATCCCATCATAATCCAGCTTAATCAATGCTTTCTTAGAAAGTACATTCAAATATTACCCTATGTTCACAAGCACATAAGAGAGCATAACTCCTTTACATTCCATAGAAATGTGTAGAGCGCGATTGTGGTTGCGTCCCTTAGTTGTCAGGTCCATATCCGTAAATCCCAAACCATGGTTGGCATTCACACTTGACACTTCCATCTCTAGCTGATTTACGGATATGTCTTGTGGCACATATGCATTGTTCAAAATATTTAACAGAGCTTTCCAGTGCGAGTCTGAACAAATCAACAGGGATAATAATAATTAAATCTTAGAATGAGTTTGCTGCAAGTGATCAACAATCTTATAATCTCTCTTTTTGATTATTCTCAAAAATTATTCTGCCTCCTTGTCAAAGGTGATATCAGGCTCTGGAGTTAACGCAAGAGCATCACTTTTCATGGGCTGCTTACCCCTGGCCATGGCTTGAGCTTCATCATTGTCCTTCGGTGGTAACACATTATTTCTCATTGTCTCTGGTGCGAATAGTCTGCCACTTCTAGTGAATCCTCCGACCCCAACATTTTCAACTTGGTGCGGAGATGAACTAGATGTGGCCATGTTCTGCTTCTGACCATTGTAGTAAACCTCTCCCCAATAGTTCTACGGGATAAATTTATCACTCTAGTACAAAATTGGTCCAGAAGTAGTAATGGTTACCGGTGCCACCTTTGCCGGTGCAGGAACTTGTGCTGGATTATAGTAAATCATAAAAGTTGATACTTCGTCCTCCCTCACAATCTTGTCAAACTGTATACTTCTGTAATACCTCAAAATTTACCCTCTCATTTCCTCAACATTTTTCATAGCATTTAGCATAAACAAATTCATGAAATAATAAAAAATATTGCATCATGTTAATCATGGCTAAGGCATATGCATGTGATCATTGATTGGAGCAATTGAAGGCCATACAGAGGCAACAAAGGATCCACAAAGCTTATCAACCTTGTGCAAAGGGTTCACAACATCCCACAAGTCTTCACTTGAAGCCACAAGTCATGAAAAGAATTGAATTGATCAAAGAAGGCAAGCAGTGCAACATCTCCGAATGAAAAGGGGCCAAATTAGGGTTTCATTTCTACTGGGCTTCTCAATGAAATTTTGATCCAAGATGGATTCCATTGTCTTATATATGATGTCAAGTGCCTAGGATTCAAATTTCATCCATATAAACATTTTGGAAGAAGTTCAATTGGGCAGATACTGAAAATCAGGGAATTGGGGAAAAGTCAACCATGTTGAGGAAAAAGTCAACTCCTGACTTTTTAAGGTCAAAATCATGAAATTATGGATACAAGGATCCTATAGTTCAAATTTAATCAATAAATGATGGAGGAATCAAGAGAAATCAAGAATACTAAAACTTACCATTTTTGGAAAATTAGGGTTTCCAAAAATGGCAAGTTTTGGCCATTTTTGCAGCAACTTCAAGAGAGGTCTTCTCCCAAAACATGAGGGCTATCAAAATTATACCTTGATCTAATTAAGGAGGGCATCTTAAGTTTAAAATCCATAGGTGGAACTCATTCATAGCATCAAAATTGAGAGAGTTATGATCTTGCAAAGTTTGAACAAATCAAGGCAAACTAGGGCAAAACCAAGGCAGGCCTTGCATCCTACGCGTGCGCCCTGCCTTGCATTTCATCAAACAGGTGGTGGGTCATAATGCAAGATATATTTCTCCATGTTAAATTCCTTTAATGAAATTTCTTTAAACTACAAAGTTGTTTATTGCCATGTTTCCAACAATTTTGATGTTCAAAGATTTTTCATGTGATCAAAGGATTAAGAGTTATGGAAAGGAAAAATGAGGATGTTCAAACTGAAATTCATAAGGCATCTTGCACAAGCCAAGGCAATACTATGCAGGCCCATAATGCATCCTTATGGCATGATGTTCAAAGATACAATTGAGATAATTAGAGGTCATATTCCATGATTGTTTGAATTACAAACTTGGTGTATGAAGCATCTACTTCAAATTGAGCACAAGAATCACATCATTTGGTAACTTGTTCATGAAGAAACATTCAAAATAAGATGACAACATGCCATCCGTTTTCTTGCAAGCTAAGGCAATGCATCTCATGTGCAAATTCAATTCATTCAAGAGTATTTACCTCGTGTTATGTTCAAACTCATCACAAGCAAGGAGAGGGCATCATCTCATGCTGCATGATCACTCCATTTACCATGCAAAACTTTGAAAATAAAGCAAATGAAGAACTTCCTAGCATTGAAGGCATGCTGCAATGATCAGCCTCATCATATACCAACAAGTTCCACCATAACAACTATGTTCCTTATTGCATATGATCAAATTCGAGCAAATAACTCAAGCTACAAATTCAGCTGCATTGACATTGCATCTCACACCTTCACATTGATCATGGAACCCTAGAGTTAACTTCACTCTAGTTCTAACTGTTAACTATAGTAGTTAACAGTTAACTATGGCTATAAAAGGATAATCTCTAACAGAATTGCACTAAGAGTTTCATTTGATCAAAAATCACTTCATCATTGTAAACACCCCAAATTTTCCCTCACTCTTTATCACACCATGGCTTGTGATATTTCATTTTTGCATTAACATAGGCATACCATCTCATATTGCATTTTTGCTTCACTGCATGAGTTCAAGTTCATCTGCATCTAGGGTTTGTGATCTGAGCAATCCAAGGACCCATCTGAGCCATCCCAAGGGCCTCAAAGTGTTCCAAGAGGGTCCATGTGTGTGTTCTATCATCATTTTATATCCCTCAAAGTGCAAGGAAGTCAAGAGATCACAAGAACTGGAAAGGCATGGAAGCAGAGTTAGGGTTTTCACTACACAGATGACCAAAATTAGGGTTTTTGTTTCATAGGCCTCAACTCCAAATTTTAGGGCCATTCTTGTTTCTAATGTTCTTAAGATGTTATAAGGATCATGTGTACCAAGTTTGATGAAGAAATTCATTGTGGAAGTCATCTGTTCACTGGGTAACTCCTTGAGCAAGTTAAGTCAAAATCAGGGCATCTGAGGCCCCCAACAATGGAACCAAAGGGTTATTTTCATCAAATTGAAGTTCTATGATCTTTATTTTATCTTAGAATATATTGGAAGTTCACAAGATTGAAGAATTTTGAGCCATTTGCAAACTTGCCAAAAATGGAAATGACTTGTAATGGAAACTTTCCATTTTGGGAAAGTTTTTCAACCTCCTTTTTCTCAACCAAAAATGCTTCAAATGAAAAATTATTGGTCATGAAAGTTGTATATTAGGTATTTCCCTTTTCAAAAATTACAAGAACTCCATCTAATTCATTATAGAACTCAAGTTATGATCATTCAAAGTTTGCAAAAATCCTATAATTTTCAAGAATGCACCAAAGAGGGATTTTTGCAAAACCACTTGCCAAGGCCTCTAATGACTTCAAATGTGTACAAACACTTCATAACATGATCAAACAACATCATAGACTCGGAATTGGCCCAAGAATTGGATCATTTCATGCCTTGAATCACAAGAAACACCAAAGAGGGAAAATATGCAAAACTCATAGAAACCCTAGCATCAAGTGTTCTAGCTGCAATCTTTCAATCCTATGGCCTTCCTTGATCCATGCTGAGGCCAGACACCCCAAAAACCCAGGCCTACACCATGCCCATACCTCAAGTACACATTCTTGACTTTTTTGCAAATCACCCCATACCAATCAAACTATGCCACACCAACTCCTCTGACCAATCACACTTGCTTATACTAACATTATGGAAGACATTTCACATAACACACAAGCCTGAAACTCTCCATAGCTCAGATTTCACAAAATCCCTCTCAAACTTCATCTCTTCGAATCTCTCAACTCAGCCAACCAAAATCCAAAATTCTTTCACCAAACATCTCCATACAACCCCAGAATCATTTCCCACCCCTTACATAAGCCTGGAACACTCTCAAACAAAAACACGAGTTTGACATGCTCTGAATTGAAACCTTCAAAGCAGTCCATACAAACTTGTTCTAAGCTTCCCAATAGCATCAAGGGACTCAAGGGAGTTGTTTTGCACTAAAGGAGGGGCCAGAAAGCAGCTAACTGGAAAAGCTTCAACTCAGGTAACCTCAAGAACATTTTTTCCAGAAATGCGTTTTTAAGTTCTTAAATGAATCTTCATGATGTGCTGATGATCCTGATGTGTTTATTTTGCAAAATGATTGAGTATTAAGCATGTATGAGTTCTCTGAAAGTTTTTGACCTAAAACTGATTTGCTTCGATTCAACTTTAATACGTGAAATAAATGTGTTTTGGTTGATGATTCTTGTTGTGTGATGTCTGTGATTTGATTCTGGGCAGAGAGATTGAGTTTTATAGACCTAAGGAGAGAGTTGAGGTTTTTGCTCGCCGGAGAAGATGACCGAAACAATGTTCCGGTCATCTGAAAGTAATTAGGGTTAATGACGTGTTTAGGGCTAAGTTTGAATGTGGACCCTTGGATGAGTTTGCGCGCGCGTGTTTGGACGGATAAGATTAGGTCATTAAGTTTTAATTCTGATTATTTAAATTAATTAATTTGAATCATCCAGGAAAAGATCTCAGCCCTTGGATTACGCGCTGGTCAACCCCATTCCCCCCAGTTTAAATCTGGACCCTCAAATGTGATTACTTCCCCTTTATTTTATTTTTATTTCATTTTCTTTGTATTTTTCTTTTATAATTTATTTAAAATAGCAAAATTAATTTAAAAATTCTGAAAAGTTTTGTCAAGACTTTTATTAAATTTCAGAAACCAAAAATATTTTAATTTTAATTTTTTGCATTAAAAACATATTTTTAAATCATTTAAATGTTTTATTTAATTAATTAATTAATTTGAATTAATTAAAAATACATTTAAGTATTTAAAAATCACCAAAAAAATCAGAGAGCATCCTTAGACATTTAGAAACATTTACAAACTCATCATACAAATTTCTTTTTGGTTTTGATCATGCTTTGACATTTTTCATTGAATTAGGGTTCCTAAAATGACCTATTTTCTAATCCTAACTTCAAAAATTCATAACTTTTAAACTAAGTTGAGTTTGTGAATGGTTCTTTTTGAATTGTTCTATGCATGTCTTCTAGCATCCAAAAACATTTTTGTTTCATTTTTACCTTGAAGTTTCAAATTGTTTGTCATTTTACATTGAGGATCACCCAAAAACCCTAGCAAACTTAGAAAATTTATAACTCCTCCTAGGTTTAGCCTATGACCTCCCCCTTTGGATGGTAACTTAACATAGGTTTAAGGTTCCTTTGAGTGAATTTTCAATTTTTTATCTTGTACATTGTATCTGTTTTGGTCATTTGCATCTCATGCTTCCATATAACCCTAATTTTACATGTTCATTTGCATTCATCTTGCATATGCATCCATACATGAACTTTCCATGACATTTCATACATTCATATGTCATCTTAGACATCTTAGGACATGTTAGAATCATGCTTGATCATTCCTTCATTCATTTGCCATGATTTGCATTCATCTCCTTTCATTAACTTTCATGAACTTTCAAACTTCAAAGCATGCTTACATGACATCTAAGCTTTGTATGATCATACATATGCAATTGGTATTCCTTTGCATCATCTCATATGAAATTAACATTGCATAATCACTTCTAAATTTGGTCATTTCATTTCATTTCATTTCTTTATGCTTTACATCTTATGCAGTCATGCTAACATTTTCAAGTGGTAAGTTACTTTGAGAAGTGGATTTGCCTTCACTTCTCATTTCTCTTCATCTCTTTCATATGCATCTTGCTGGTTTATTTGAAGTGAACTTGTTCACTTGTGTTCTTTCTTTCTCACTTTCTTTCTTCAAGTCACTTAACTTCTTCATTGAATTAAGTAACTTGTTTCTGCTGCTTCTTCCTCCTTTTATCTCTTCTTCCTTGGTGGTCATCTTGAAGACTTCTCTTTAGCCTCACAAACCATAGGATAACCAAGCATGATAACTTCAGGGTTGTATATAGTTTCCCTTTAGTTTTTCACCTTTGAGTCTTCTTTGAGTCTCTTTTCCCACCTCATAATCAGAGACTAAACTCTTAAAGTTTTAGGACTTTGGAATTAGGGTTATGCATGCATCCTTCTCTTAGGATGGAGTGTATAACTTTAATCCTAAGTATTAAACCTTTAATTTGTTTAAACCTCTTATTCAAATCATCTTAATAATCACTAAGACTTCATCTTGTAACTTGGGCCTTACCTTAGGGTTCTAATTCTTCCTTTATGGTTAATAAGGACTAACCCTAGTGTTTAATGGACAAGTCCTCCTCAAGTTGTATTACAAACCATAAAACTCATTTCTCAATCTCACCCTTAATTAAAATCCATTTAATAAAGGCTTTGTTATATAATGAATTTAATCCCTAACCATGGATTAAGTTGAGGTATCTTATTCAACTTAAGTGTGCTCATCTATTATCCTTCTATTAGGATGGTGTAATGAGCCCACTAATCAGTGATTAGAGATTAAACTCATTACTTAACACTAAACAAAAAAACCAAAAATCATCTAAATAATAACAAGTAGGTTAATGATCTTAAACCCATATCATATGGCAATTAAGTTGAGATGTTTATCTCACACTTAAGTAGGCTCATTATCCCTAATCAGGGAGGATATAATGAGCTTACAAACCCTTGATTTAGGCTTAAGCTCATTAACTTATGCAAAACACCAAAAAGCAATAACAAGACTGAAAACAAAAAAACAAACAATAATTATCTCCTCTAGGATTCTTTTCTCATCATTTTCATTCAAAAACGAGAACTTGCTTCTTCCGTCTAATGCAAGACAATTATCACTCGAGCCAGACGAGTCATACACTTGAGCATAGGCAAACAAGCAGTTCACAGTCAATTTCATTTTCTAGTCTCTTTGAGTCAAACTACGGTGTTCTGACTTCCTCATTACACGAGAGGATACGTAGGCATAACTTAACAGTTATCGAACAAAAGTCTCTTTGTCTTCCCCCTCTTCCAGTATTCTCTTTTCTAAGCCTCAGTTCCTGAGCAATTCACTCTCTTTTGCACTGACACTTGCATATTTCTTTTCCAGCTTTTGCACACAGATAACACGTATACCTACCCCTTTAAACACAATCGTTTAAGTGTGGATCCCGTTGAGTACGACAGACAATCCTGGTGCTAATACCTTCCCAGGTTGTAAGCAACCCCCTTTCTCAGTTTCTCTGGTTCGCAACCGTCTTATCCATCTTTTTCTAGGTTTCTGCAGCATTACCTTTCCTTCGGGATAAAAATTCCTAGTTGGCGACTCTATTCACTTTCACCTTCATTTCTTCTTTCACCGACCGTCCGCGCTTGTACCGGGATGCAAATCTTCGGGAGTGACAACTTGATGACTCTGCTGGGGACCCTTTATCTTGCAACCAGGGCTTCTGGTTCTTATTGTGGGTTTCTCCTAGCACTTGTTTGATTTGTGTTTATGGGGATGTTATGTGCTACTTGTGCTTGTTGTTTATTTATTTATTTATTGCTTTCTGTACAACTTTATTTATTGCTTTATTTACTGTTTATATGCATTTCATACTGTTATCATCATATCATTTGTGCTGGATCTCTTGTATGCTTTGGTGGGAGGGATTATTGAGTGATTAAGGTTCCATACCGGGAACCTGAGTGACACATAGGATAGAGTGGGTTCATATTCTTTCCCATTCCATTTCAGTCTGGTGCAGGAATATGAAACACGGTTCAGACATGGGTTTCTTCTTGAGAACTCTGTGCTACAGATTTCCTGTAGTGTTAGAGCTATCGGGGAAGCCTGCTAAGTCTGGATGACCTTTTATGACCTTCAGCATCTGAGGTGAATTAGAGGAGGATCTATTATGGTTATTGTAAACATTGTACCTCCGGGTTAGAAGTGTTTACACTTCTCATAACTGATCCAAGTCTGAGGATCCTTGTTCTAGAACAATACATGTGAGGGAGTTGGGATGTTTGCAGGTTTGCAGGAACCCTTGGCCTCATCATACCCTTGTTACTAATATTGTTTTAAGGTTATATCATTTTGGACTGTTCTTGTGAAACCCTGGATTTGTGACTCTTTATTTGAGTCCCCCACCTGGTTACTAGTTCTCTAAGCCTCTATCCGGACTTATGAACACACATGGACCCTATCAAGGCAGATAACAGATCCAACACTTGATCACAAACCCTTTGCATATCATTTTGCATACATCATTTTGCATCATTTAACATTTGTCTATTTGTTTTACAGGGTATCCACATCTTATCTTTGGTTTGGTTTTGACCTGTTCTACTGCTCAGATTCCTTCAGCTATCTGCATCAGCCTCTTCATCAGTTATCTTCATTGGGGATTCTTCTCCAGTACTTTCTCCAGTTATCTCCATCAGTTTTCAACAGTTGCTTTCATCAGTGCTTCTCCTCAATCTTCTCCATCAGCATCCATTGTCAGCATGGACACATCAGGCATTAGGCATATATAGTCTCTCATTACTCCTGATCACATCCCATTATTTAGGGAACATTATGGAGGCATATTGGACATGATCATGGACCTGGATGCATCCCAGAGGAGCATGATTCACACCTGTCTCCAGTTTTATGATCCTCCTCTCAGATGCTTCACATTCCCTGATTTCAGTTGGGACCTTTGCTAGAAGAATTTTCCATGTTGTTAGATGTCCCAATCAGGATAGGGATCCCTTTCAACCCTGAGATGGTTGCTCCCAAGAATGAAGATATAGCTAAGGAATTGCACTTGGATCCTACCCTCATTGATCAGAGCATGACTACCAAGGCTGGAATCCCAAGCCTCCACTTGGATTTCTTGATTTCCCAGGCCATCCTGCATGCTGCAGCAGGGAGGTGGGAAACTGTTTGTGCTCACCTAGCCCTCAGCATATATGGAATTAATTTGTTTGCAGACTAGCCAAAGTCTGTAAGCAAGAGTGTTATTCACTTGTTCTTGTTGAGGAATCCAGTCCCCACCCTGCTTGGAGATTTTTATTACTCAGTGCATCAAAGTAATGAGAAGCAAAAGGGAAGATTGGTCAGATGTTGTGCACCCCTCTTCTATTGTTGGTTGTTAAGACACTTGCCGAAGTCAGACAGTTTCCTGAACCCTCATCAGCCAAGGAACTGGGCTAAGAGATTGATTGCCCTTACATCAGAAGACATCAGATGGTGCACTCAGAGCACCAAGGGCAAAGACATCATTACTAGTTGTGGGCAATATCCTAATGTGCCCTTGATTGGAGTAAAAGGCTGCATCAACTACAACCTTTTACTTTTCAAGAGACATTTAGGGTATGCTTTGGTTCATCCCCCAAGAGGGAAAGACTTGACAGAAACCCTCTATTGTGACATCCATCACAACTCTGCTATTGTCAAACAGGCAGCCTGGGCCTGGGACAACATCCAGACTAAGGGGACAGTCATTCTGGGCAAGTGCAACAATATAGCCTCAGCTCAGTATCTTGACTGGTCTCGTGTCAGGGGACAGATCACCTGGATGCCATTCACCTTAGAGGATGTACCTGAACCATCAGCAGTGGAGCCTGCAGCTACTATCAGTTTAGAGGAGTTTGAGAAATTGAAGGAAAGGAATACTCAGCTCTCTGAGGCTTTGAAGAAAACCCTCTAGGAGAGGAATGACAGCCGCATGGATAATGAAAGGTTAGAGAAGCTCCGGATAGAGCACTTGACCAAGATTGAGAAGACGGATGACTACATCAGAAAGGCTAGAGCAAGGGAGCTAGTACTGAAGAATGCTTGCAAGGAAGCTAAGACTCGGAAGGCCAGAGCTGAGCATTATTTAGAGGAGAGCCAGGCTAGGTGGATCAGGATCACTGAGGCTCGTGCACAGGAAGATAAGAAAACTCAAGCTAAGATAGAGCATCTGGAGGCTAGTGAGAAGAAGAATCAGGAAGATTTGTTTGCAGCACAGAAGGAGATCTCTGAGTTGAAACTTAGGGCGGGGTTAAAGAGGTCAAAGGACCAGGATAAGTACAAGAAGTTGACCAGTTCCATTGCCACCAGGAATCTCCTCATCAGGACCATTACAGAGCACCCAGTAGGTCCAGTGACTGAGGCTCTCCTGAAGGAAGTCAGAGAGGATGACTTTGGACTGGATGTTTTATTTCTTTGTATTTGTACCCCCTTTTGATTGTACTTTTGATTTTGTTGTTATATTTTAACCCACCATGGGAACTTTGTTGTAATCGAACTATGTATCTTCACTCTTTGTAATATATGGTTTGTATTATTTTTGTGGGCTTAATCTCTCCGCAACATCAGCATTTCCTCGAGGTCTGGAAAGGTCAAAACCAAAGAACCAAACCGGATACCCTTGGAAGACAAATAGGAATCCTTCATTGCATACTAACATTATTTCTTTGTTTTGTAGGTTTTTGTTTTTGTTGTTTCTCACTTTGTTGTGGTTTCAGGAAACATTGCTCGTAGAAGAGTGTTCCCCGTCAATAGAGTGCACCGATATCCGACAAGAAACAACCTTCCGGGATTACAAATGGATCAAGTTCAACAGGATTTGACTGATGGGAGGGCCCAGATGGCTAATGAGAGGACAAAGATGAGGGCCCAAATGAATCAATTTATGGCAGTGATGACTGGTTTGGCTCAGAGCCAGGAGAGACTGACAGAGTTAGTCGAGCGATAAACTCCCGAGGAAAACCATCCAGGTACAGGGGGTACCAGTAACAACGATCACGTGCAGCCTCACACTGATCCCCCAGAGTTTGGACCTCACCTAAACCCAGACATCAATGATATAAGAAACACCCAAGGTAACACTGGAGGGAGGGCTTTGCAGGAAGACCCTCAAGAAGAACAGTTTACTGTGGTTGGGGCTGGACACGAAGTTTACGATCGTCGGTTGGATGAAATTTCAGAGAAGCTAAGGTCTCTTGAATCCCAAAACTCTCTGGGTTTTGATGTCATGGACATGGGATTGGTGGAAGGGGTTAGAATTCTTCACAAGTTTAAATCCCCTTATTTTGAAAGATACAATGGCACATCCTGCCCACTTACCCATCTTCAGTCTTTCCTGGGGAGATTGAAAGCCTACACCATGGATGAGAAGCTGTGGATGTTTTACTTCGAGGATAGCTTGACAGGCGCATCCCGAGAATGGTACTCCCACTTGACCAGAGCCATAGTGAGAAATTGGAAAGACTTGGCAGAAGCATTCATCCGTCAATATCAGAATAATCTGGACATGGCTCCAAACAGAATCCTTCTGATGGGAATGTCACAATCTTCCCGTGAAAGCTTTAGAGAGTATGCCCAAAGGTGGAGGCAACTAGTTGCTGCTGTTCAACCCCCGATGTCAGAGAGGGAGATGGCAGACATGTTCATGAATACTCTCCAGGGTACCTATATTGACAGATTGGCTGCATTTTCCTCCACCAGATTTGCATATGTGGTGATAGCTGGGGAGAGAATTGAGAGCTTACTGAAGATGGGAAAGATCTCTGACAACGGTGCCAGTTCAAGCAGTGCAAGGAAACCATTTGCTGGGCCCCGTAGATCTAGTGAAACAAATTTTGTACATGTGGGAAGAGGAAGACCCTAATATCTGCCCAAATCAGTTGCTACCGTCACTATTCCTACTCCACCTCCTCAGTATACTCAACAACCACAACACTTTTCGCAACAACCACAGTTTCCTCAACAGAGATCTTACAACAACAATAACAACAATCAACAACAATGCCCTTTTCAACAGCAGCCATCTCAGATCAACAGGGTGATTGACCCTATCCCAATGCCATATGCCACATTGCTGCCACAACTCCTAAAGCTCAATCTTGTTGAGTTGAGGACATTGGCTCCACCTGATCCTCAGAACCTTCCGAGAAATTACAATGTCAATGCTAGGTGTGCTTTTCATTCCAATGCACCTGGTCACTCCACGGAAAAATGCAAGGCTCTGCATATGAAGGTCCAGGATCTGGTAGATTCAAAGGCCCTGAACTTTGCACCACCTATCAATCTCATGAAAAATACTATGCCAAGCCATAGTGGGCTAAGGATTAATGCTATAGAGAAGGCTCACCCATGAGTTTGATTGAAGATATTGCAAGTATTCAGACACCTCTGGCAGAGGTTAAAGCTCAGCTTTTGAAATGCCAAGTGTTTTCCTGTTGTAAGGCCTGTTGTGAATCCTGCAAGGTTTCTGATAATGGGTGTGCAAGCTTGAGGAATGGAATCAATGGCTTGATCCGAGAAGGCATTCTGCAAATAACCACAATAGCTTCTACAACACCAGTAACTCTTTTGTCAACAACAAGTGACTCTTCTACAACTGCAACAACAATTGTTTCTACTGACTTGTCTACAACTTCAGCAACCACCTCTTCCATCACTTCAACAAACAACATTTCCATTTCATCTCCTTTTACAACTTCAGCAATCACCAACAACAACGTATCCACAGTTACTATTTATTATGACCCTACAACGGTCCCAGACTCCAGCAATTATCAACAATAATTTCAACAACAGTTTCAGCAACAATCAAGCTTCAATTCATCACCTCCAACATCCACAAGAAGTCCTGTCACTATCTTCTATGATCCACATACAATAACGGTTCCAACATCTGCTGCAGTGAGCCCGGTCACCATCACGGTGCCAGGGCCTATTCCATATGATAAAGACAATGTTGTACCATGGCATTATGGTGTTGACCTTTAACGCAACAGAGAAAACGTCCTTCTTGATTCTTCGGTTCACACCCCCAAGTGGATAATGTCGGGGGAGGCGGAGGCTTCACCAGAAGCGGACGCCTCTTCGCGTCACAAGCTCCAAAGACCAATACTGAGGCAGAGGCTGCTGCCAAAGCCAAAGGAAAAAGTGTGGTACCTGAAGAATCTGCACCAAAAGAGACTCATAAATCATCCTTTGTTCAGGATGTGGATGAATTTATGAGGATAATTAAAAGTAGTGACTACAAAGTTATGGATCAGCTCCACCAGACTCCACTTCTATTCCGAAGCTCAACGGGATGCACTACTTAAAGTTCTGCATGCTGCCTACGTGCCAGAAGAGATCACAGTGAATCAGCATGAAACAGTGGTGTATAATGTCAATACTAGCCATGTGCTAGGTTTCACCAATGCTGACTTAACAACGGAAGGACGTCACCACAACAAAGCTTTACACATCACTTTAGAGTGTAAAGGTGTTGTGCTCTCTCATGTTCTTGTTGACACTGGGTCCTCACTCAATGTCTTGCCGAAGAAAGCTCTTGTCAAGCTCGAATATGATGGTATAGCTATCCGACCAAGCAATCTGGTGGTCAGGGCTTTTGATGGCTCCAAGAGTTCTGTTCTTGGAGAGGTGGAGCTGCCAGTGATAATAGGTACGCAGGTCTTTCAGACTACTTTCTATGTGATGGACATTCAGCCGGCCTACAGCTGTTTGTTGGGTCGACCATGGATTCACGCCGCTGGCGCAGTAACGTCGACCCTTCACCAGAAATTGAAATATGAGTGGGAAGGACAGATTATCACCATCTGTGGTGAAGAGGACATCTTTGTTAGCCATCTGGCTATGTACAAGTACATTGAGATGGATGGTGAAATCCATGAAACTATGAGCCAGGGGTTCGAGGCTCTGAACATCAATGAGGCAACAACTGAAGTATTTCCTGCATCCTAGGAGGATAGGATGGGTACTTCAATTGTCTCCTATCAGCAAGCCTGAAAGGTTGTTGAAGATGGTAATGCCCAAGGCTGGGGTAAGCTGCTGCCGGTGGAGAAGAAGGAAGATAGATTCGGTTTGGGTTACAAACCATTATGATAAGATCAATCAGAGGCTGCTAAAGAGCCCAAGTTCATCAGTGGGGGGATGCTCACCCCAGATCCTGTTAACAACCTGGAAGACGAGGCGGAAAGCGACCTCAACCTGGAGAGTTAGATACGTCCAAAGATCCCGGGGCACCAAGTCCCTAACTGGTCTTCCCAGGAAATTATAAGGGTTACTCCTGCAGAGTAATTATTATTTCCTGCCTTTTTTAGCATGCATCAAGTCCTTCATCTTGCCCAAGGTGTCAGGACTCATTTTGTAATAGGGCCATATTGTAATTTTGTGCAAATGAATTATCAATGAATATCGGACATCTTTTGCAAACGGGTCTCTTTTTTCGCTCACTGTCTTTTCATTTTTCACTTTTGTACAAAACAATAAAATGGCAATGTTTTCAAATAACAAATTCATTTTCACTTTTTTTAAACAAGATTAAAATTGATCACTAAAACGAACAAATCTCAACCCTTGCAGAGATTATCCTCCAGATTGCACCGACAACAGCACTGCTATGACTTTGTATGACTTCGACAATCCAATTAATCAGGTTGATGAAGGGGTTGAAGAAGGCTATGAGTTACCTGAAGAGTTAGCCAGGTTGTTGAGGCAAGAAGAGAAAGTGATTACTCTTCATCAGGAGGAGGTTGAGACAGTTAATCTTGGTACCGAAGAGGATTTGAAAGAAGTGAAGATTGGGGCCAGTCTGCAGGCTTCAGTAAAAGAACAACTCATTGACATGCTTTGAAAATACGTCGATGTCTTCGCTTGGTCCTATCAAGACATGCCAGGTCTAGATACGAATATTGTTATGCACAAGCTGCCATTAAAGGAAGATATCCCTCCAGTGAAACAGAAGTTATGCCGTATTCGTCCAAATATGGCCATGAAAATTAAGGAGGAAGTACAAAAACAGTGGGACGTTGGTTTCCTTGCTGTAACTAGTTACCCACCGTGGGTTGCTAATATTGTACAAGTGCCTAAGAAGGATGGAAAAGTACGTATGTGTGTGGATTACCGGGATCTGAACAGAGCTAGCCCGAAGGATGATTTCCCATTACCTCACATTGATGTATTGGTTGACAACACAACTCAGTTCTCAGTGTTCTCCTTCATGGATGGTTTTTCCGGGTATAATCAGATCAGGATGTCACCCGAAGACATGGAGAAAACAACCTTCATCAAACCTTGGGGCACATTTTGTTACAAGGTAATGCCTTTTGGACTAAAGAACGCCGGTGCGACTTATCAACGGGCTATGGTAACATTATTCCACGACATGATCAACAAAGAAATAGAATGCTACGTGGATGACATGATTGCCAAGTCCCTCACTGAAGAAGACCATCTGGTAAATCTGCTGAAGTTGTTCAAGCGTCTGAGAAAATACCAGCTGAAGCTAAACCCCCAACAAATGCACATTTCGGGTGCCTTCTGGTAAGTTGCTGGGATTTATCGTAAGTGAAAAAGGAATTTAAGTTGATCCTGACAAAGTCAAAGCCATTCAAGAGATGCCTGCACCTAGGACTGAAAAAGAAGTTTGGGGTTTCATAGGTAGATTGAACTACATATCAAGGTTCATATCTCATCTTACTGCAACTTGTGAGCCCCTGTTCAAATTGTTAAGAAAAGAACAAATGGTCAGGTGGAACGAAGATTGTCAGAAGGATTTTGACAAAATAAAGGAGTACTTACAAGAACCTCCAATTCTTATGCCTCCAGTTGAAGGAAGCCCTCTAATAATGTACCTGACAGTATTAGAAGGATCAATGGGGTGTGTGTTGGGCCAGCATGACGAGTCTGGTCGAAAAGAGTACGCAATATACTACCTAAGCAAAAAGTTTACCGACTGTGAACAACGTTATTCATTTCTCGAGAAAACTTGTTGTGCTTTAGCGTGGGCTGCTCGCTGACTAAGGCAGTATATGTTGACTCACACTACCTTGTTAATGTTAAAGATGGACCCCGTCAAGTACATATTTGAGAAGCCAACACTTACCGGAAGGGTTGCAAGATGGCAAATAATTCTGACAGAGTACGACATTCAGTACACATCTCAAAAAGCCATCAAAGGCAGTGTACTGTCTGACTATCTAGCTGAGCAACCCATTGATGATTACCAGCCCATGAGGTTTGACTTCCCTGATGAAGACATCATATACCTAAAAGAAAAAGATCATGAAGTACCTGTTCACACTGAAGGGCCTGACCCAGAAGGAGAATGGACAATGATGTTTGATGGGGCTGTCAATATGAATGGACGTGGAGTTGGTGCAGTGCTCATTACACCTAAAGGAGTTCATATGCCTTTCTCGGCAAAACTCACATTTGCCTGCACTAACAACGAAGCTGAATATGAAGCCTATATCATGGGTCTTGAGGAAGCCATTGACCTCAGGATCAAGACATTGAATGTATTCGGAGATTCAGCTTTGGTAATCAATCAGACCAACGGCAAATGGTACACTCACCAAGAGCATCTAATTCCATACCGCGACTATACGAGGAGGTTATTGACTTTCTTCACAACTGTCAAACTTGAGTATATACCTCGAGATGAAAATCAGTTCGCAGATGCTTTAGCTACCATTTCCTCCATGATCAAAGTTCAAACTGCAAATTATGTGCCTCAGATTTTGGTATCCAGACTAGACCGACCAGCATACGTTTTCTTTGTGGACATTGCTAAAGATGACAAGCCTTGGTTCCATGACATCAAATGCTTCTTAGAGGATCAAACATACCCACCTGGGGCATCATCCAATGATAAGAAGACGTTAAGGAGGCTGGCCGGTAGTTTCTTCCTTAATGCTGATGGTTCACTATACAAGAGAAACTTTGACATGGTTCTGCTCAGATGTGTTGATAAGAAAGAAGCAGACTTGTTGATGCACGAGGTGCATGAAGGAACTTTTGGTACCCATGCTGGAGGACATGCAATGGCTAAGAAATTGTTGAGATCAGGTTACTACTGGATCACAATGGATGCAGACTGTTATGTCTATACCAGGAAGTGTCATAAATGCCAGATTTATGCAGACAAAGTGCATGTGCCTCCGAATCCGTTGAACGTGATGTCTTCACCTTGGCCCTTTGCCATGTGGGGCATTGACATGATTAGAAAGATCGAACCGACTGCTTCAAATGGCCACAGATTCATCCTGGTAGCCATTGATTACTTCACCAAGTGGTTGAAGCAGCTTCATATGCAAACGTCACCAGACAAGTGGTAGCCAGATTTCTGAAAAGAGACATCATCTATCGATATAGAGTTCCCGAGTGAATCATTACTGATAATGGTTCCAATTTGAACAACAAAATGAGGGCAGAACTGTGTCGGGACTTCAAAATCCAACATCACAACTCTTCTCCTTACAGGCCAAAGATGAATGGCGCTGTTGAGGCAGCTAACAAAAACATCAAGAAGATTGTGCAGAAGATGGTGGTTACTTATAAAGACTGGCATGAGATGCTACCATTTACCTTGCATGGGTATCGAACCTCAATTAGAACGTCTACTGGGGAAACACCTTATCAGCTTGTGTATGGTATGGAGGCAGTCCTACCTGTTGAAGTTGAGCTACCCTCCTTACGGGTATTGATGGATGTAAAGCTGAATGAAGCAGAGTGGGTCCGGTCTCGGTACAATCAACTAAATCTGATCGAAAATAAGAGATTAGCTGCTGTCTGTCATGGGAAGTTATATAAGAAAAGAATGAAGAAAGCCTTCGATCAGAAAGTCAGGCTTCGGGAATACCAAGTAGGAGATCTTGTGCTGAAAAGACTTCTTCCTCCTCAATACATTCTTCTGCACAGGGGCAAGTGGACTCCAAATTACGATGGTCCATTCATAGTAAAGAAGGTTTTCTCTGGTGGAGCACTGATGCTCACTACTATGGATGGTGAAGATTTCTTATCCCCTGTGAATTCAGATGCAGTTAAAAAATACTTCGCATAAAATGACCCGCTGGACATAAAAACAGAATGTAAATCCAGGAAAAAATAGGGAATCCCGACGAGTCAAAAAACAGAATAAAAGACTCGGGCAAAAATAAGGGAAAAATTGAAAAAAAATGTACACCCACTGAGTTGAAAAGCCACATTGGACAGCTCAGGAAAAAATGGGTATCCTGGTGGATTGAAAACCCGAAAGGGCGATCCACGCAAAATTAGGGAATAAGCGAACAACTGCATTCTGAATTCGTCTATATCATTCACAACACGGCAAGCTTCGAAAAGATAAAGCATCAGTCAGAATCAACCTTCTTCAGAAAGCAAGATGAGAATAACGTTAAGGTCATACAGGTCATAGCAAAGGAAGCTCATCGGAGCATCATCAACATTGCCAACACTTTTACTTTTTCAATTTGTAACAATCTCCTCATTCCAGGGGATTTGTTTCTTTGACTGTATTTGCCAATTCAGGGCACCCAGATTAATAAAATCAGAGTTTTTAGTCACACCTTGTTTTGTATATTGTGTTTTTCATTTGCAAAATGTCCGATTTTCATGATACAACACTTGCATAAAACAAATGAGCCATTCTTAATGAATGCTTGCAGGAAATATATTTACTTCCAGGAATATCTAACTCCTATGACGGAATCCAGTAAGGGATACCTCGGGATACTTGTGTGTTTCTTTGTCTTAATAGGTTGCAGGTATTCAATACGCAGTACGGGGCATGCCAAGCATCACTTCCCCAGCATACCTCCTCCCTAAGCAATATCTGGTTCGCTTTTCCCTAACGGAGTTGTCAAAGCCTCCTCATCCCTAGCACAGGTCTACTCAACAGGAGCATCCCCAGCCAAGTTCCCCACAGAGTTTCCATCCTCTCTCCAGAAAAGCAATGCCTGAAACTCTTACACAACAAAGTGACGAAAGTTTCCTTCTCCCCAGCTGAGTTCTCATTACGGGTAGATCGACCAGAGATCTATTTCCCCAAGTAGAACTATATCTCGTAACAGATCTACCAATGATCTCTTCCCCAGCTGGGATATCCCTCCAAGTAGATAAGTCAGAGATCGTTTTCTTCAGCGGGATCCGAATCCCGAATCGTTTCCTCTTTTGCATAATCATAGCATTTGCATCATATTCACCGAAATAAGCGTAGCATTCCGTATAATACGGAGCATTACGGCAAAAATCAAACATTTGCATGATCACAAGCCAGGTTCGAGCCAGTCACCTACAAATGCCTTCAGTATTTCATCAGCAACGAATATAAAAACTCACATCCCTTGCAAATAAAAGCCAAAGCGTCCCCTTTGCACTCTCCAACACAAATGCCTGTCCATATATACCCTTTGTTGCTCCCACTAAATGAGGCTAGGTCAAATAGACGCGAACGGTCGGCGAAAGAGAAAGGATGAAAGAGTCGCCAGCTAGGCATTTTTATCCCGAAGGAAAGGTAATACTGCATAAACCTAAGAAAAGATGGATAAGACGGTTGCGAACCAGAGAAACTGAGAAAGAGGGTTGGTTACAACCTTGGAAGGTATTAGCACCCAGATTGTCCGTCGTACTCGACGGGATCCACGCTTGAAATTTTGTGTTTAAAGGGGTAGTGTCAGTGCTATTTGTGTACCAAAAGTTGGAAAATAATGCAAGTGTTAGTGAAAGATAAGAGTGAAATGCTCAAGAATATGAGGCTTAAAGAATAATGCTGGAAGAGGGGGGAATATACAGAGACTTTTGTTCGATAACTGTTAGGTTATGCCTACGTATCCTCTCGTGCAATGAGGAAGTCAGAACACCGTAGTTCGACTCAAAGAGACTGCAAGATGAATTGACTTGTGAACTGCTTACTTGTCTATGCTCAAGTGTATGACCTGTCTGGCTCAGGTGCAAACTATCTTGCATTAGACGGAAGAAGCGAGTTCTCGTTTATGAGTGAAGATGATGAGAAAAGAATCCCGGAGGAGACGATTATTGTTTGTTTTTGTGTTTTTAATCTTTTATTACTTTTGGGGTTTGTCATAAGAAAATGAGCTTAAGCCTAAACCAAGGGTTAGTAAACTCATCACATCCTCCCTCTGATTAGGGGTAATGAGAATACCTTAAGCATGAAGTAAACACCTCACACTTAATCACCAAGATGTAGGATTAAGATCATTATCCTACTTGCATTTATTTAGATGTTTTTGGTATTTTTGTTTAGTGTTAAGTAATGAGTTTAAGCCATAATCAAAGATTCAATGGACCCATTACACCATCCTAATAGAAGGATGATAGATGAGAACATTTAAGCTGAGGAAGGCTCCTCAACTTAATCCATGATTAGGGATTAACCTCATGATAAAACAAAGCCTTTATTAGAGTGGATTTTAGTTAATGGTGAGATTAAGAAATGGATTTTATGGTTTGTAAGACAACTTGAGGGGGACTTGTCCATTAACACTAGGGTTAGTCCTTCTTAACCAATTAAGGAAGAATTAGAACCCTAATGCAAGGCCCAAGTTACAAGCTAGATGTCTTGGTGATTATTAGATGAATTGATTAAAGGATTTAAACACATTAAGGGTTTAACACTTAGGATTAAAGTTATGCACTCCATCCTAATAGAAGGATACATGCATACCCCTAATCACAAAGCCTTAAAACCTTTAGGGTTTAATCCTTGATTAAGAGGTGAGAAGAGAAGACACAAAGATGACACAAAGGTAAAACTAATGGGGGGACTAATCAAACCCTAATTGTGATCATGCATGGGTATCCCTAGGGTTTATGAAGCTTGCAAGAAATCTTCAAGAAGAGCCACCAAGGAAGAAGGAAGATGAAAGGAGGAGAAGCAGAAAGAAGCAAGACAACTTACTTCACTCAAGAAGATAAGTTGCTTGAAGAAAGAGAGAGGAAGGAGCATGAATGAGAAAGCTCACTCTAATCCACAAGTAAAAAAATGCAGAAAAGGATGCAAAAGAGAGATGAGAAGAGATTATGAGAAGTGAAGGCAAATTCACTTCTCAAACACTTACCACCTGAAAAGTTAGCAAAAGGAAATGAAATGAAATGAAAATGAAATGAAAATGAGAAAGATGCAATGATGCAAACCAAAACCAGAAGCATAAACAAGATGTAAATGATTCTAAGAAGTGATACAAATGGATGTCATGAGATGTGGATGATCATACAAACAATGAAGATGCAAATGAGATATGAAAGTAAGCATGAAAGTTCATGAAAACTTATGAAATGCAATGGATGCAAAAGCATGACAAATGGATGATGCAATGATCAAACATGATTTTAATATGTCCTAAGATGTTTTATATGTCATGTGGATGCACAAAATGTCATGGCAAGTTCATGTATGCAAGCTTATGCAAGATGGGTGCAAATGAAGGCAAAAATTAGGGTTTACATACAATATGCAATGCAAAATTCAAAATCAGAAGCAAATGACATGATAAGAAATTGAAAATGGAATCAAAGGTACCCTAGACCCATACAAGTTCACTTCCCAAAGAGGAAGGTCAGAAGCTAAACCCTAAAGGACTTATGATTTTCCTAAGTTTGCTAGGGTTTTAAGGCACTTCAAAAGGAAAAAAAGCAAAACAAATTGAAAAGGAAAGATAAATTCATGCCAATTTTATCCTAGAAACTACATGACAAGAGGAATGCAATGCAAAAAGAACCATCATCAAACTCTTTATGGTTAGGCAGAAAGAATTTTTCTAAGTTAGGGTAAAAATATTGATTTCTAAAAACCCTAAATCCAAAGAAAAATGTCAAAATAGGTCAAGAACAAAAAAAAATTTTGTATGAGGAGTTTGATAATGTCTCTAAATGTGTCAAGATGCAATGTGATTTTTTTGTGATTTTTAGAAACTTAAATGATATTTTAATTAATTAATTTCCATTAACTAATTAAAATAAACATTTAAATATTTTAAAAATACGAATTTTATGTAAAAAATAAAATAAAATTTATTTTCAGAATGAGAAAATATTTAGAACAATGATGCAAAAAATAAATTTTTTTGAAAGTGTCTTGCTATTTTAAATAAAATGCACAAAGAAATGCAATTAAAATGAAAATTAAATGAATTTAAATGGAAGTCAACTGATCCAAGGGCCAGGGTTCAAAGTTAGGATGCGGGAATTGACCAGCGCGCGCATCTGAATGGCCAGAATTCAAACTACGCTAATTAAGATTAAAACCCTAATTTGAGCCCTAATTACTTTCAGGTGACCGGAACAGTGTTCCGGTCATCTTCTCCGGCCAGCCTCTCATTCAATCTCTCTCAATACGCAACCCTAAGCTCCCTAACTCTCCAGAATCAAACATCTAACAACCCTGAACATGAATCCAGCCCCAAAACTCATTTATTTTTCATCAAGAACACGAATCAAAGCAAAACGGAAAATACATAAAAAATTTCAGAAGCACGATACATCCTTGTTTCTCAATCATTTTCAAAAGTAAAGACATCATGATCATCAGGAGAGCACATAAAATCAATTAAGAACTTAAAATGAAGGTTCTGGAAAAAAAGTTCTTGAGCTCACTTGAACTTGAGCTTTCACCTTTGGTACTTTCTGGCCAGGTCTTTGCTTCAAATTAGCTCCAATGATCCTCCTGAAGTGTTTGTGATGCTTGGTTGGAGTTTATATGGCCTCTATGTAAAGTTGGCTGAAGCTCAGTTCAAGAAATGTGAAAATCGTGTTTTTGATACAGGGTGTTTTAAGGCAAAATGAAGGGTGGGAAATGATCAGTGATGAATGTGGAGTTAAATGGTGGAAAGAGTTTGGAGATTTGATGGCTGAGCTATGAGTTTCGAAGGCTTTTGCAAGTTTGAGGGATTTTGTGTATGCTGAGTTCTTTGAGGTTTCAGGCTCCAAGCTTATGTGAAATGGCTTGCTTCTTTGCCATATAACATGATGGGATAGGTCAGTGTAGTTGTTGTGGGCTATGCTGATTGGTATGGGGAAAAATGCATAAAGTCAAGAGTTGGTGTACTTGAGGTATGGGCAAGTGGCAGGCTAGGACAGTGGCATGGTTGTGCGCAACTGACTTCATGGATGTCCATAAATCCATTCTTGAGGCAATTCAGCAAGAGAGAAGAAAGTTATGGGGTGTTTTGCAATTATGTGATGTTTTGCCCCCTTTGAGAAATCTTGATGATCAAGGCATGAAACTTGTAAATTCTTTGGGCAATTATGAATTATAGGTCATGTGCTATGTTTGTGTAATGGTTAGAAGTGTGTTTGAAGTCACAAAATGCATTGTCATGAGTTTTTGCAAATTTCCCTCTTTGGCACATAAGTGAAATTTTGTGATTTTTCCCAACTTTGCAAGGCCATAACTTGAGTTCTATGATGAATTAGATCAAGTTCTTGTACTTTTTGAAAAGGGAATGATCCAATCTACAAATTTCATGACCAAGAATTTTTCATTTGAAGCATTTTTGAATAAAAAAGAGGAGGTTGAAAAACTTTCCCAAAATCGCAAGTTTGCATTACAAGTCACTTTCCCAAAATGGCAACTTTGCAAATGGCTTGAAATTCTTCAATTTTGTGAACTTCTAACTTCTTATAAGATCAAATAAAGATCATACACATCCAAAATGATGGAGAAGACCTTTTGGTTGGATGATTGGGGACCTCAGATGCCCTGATTTTGCACTGACTTGTTCAAGAAGTCATCTATTGATCAAATGCCTTCCCCATTGAATTTTTTCAGGAACATTGGTATGCATGATCCCTATAACATATAATTACCAATAGAAATAAAAATGACCAAAAAATTTGGAGTTATGGCCTCTGAAACCAAAACTCTAATTTTAGGTCATCTGTGTAGTTAAACCTGGCTCTGCTTCCATGCCTTTCCCATTTCTTGTGATTTTCTGACTTTATTGATCTTGGGAGGATATAATATGATGCTTGAACATACATGGACCCTCTTGAGATGATTGAGGACCTTTGGAGTGGCTCAGATGGCTCTTGGATTGCTCAGGTCACAAACCCTTGATGCAGATGACTTTGAATCAATGCAGTGAAGCAAAAATGCAATATGAGATGATATGATTGAACGTATGCCAATGAAAAGAAAACACAAGCCATGGTAAAATAAGTGAGGTCAAATTTGGGGTGTTTACAGCTGCCCATATTCAAGCATGAGTTAGCTGTGCAGGATGTAAGCGACGGCTTAACAGGCAAACAAGATAACTTGTGGTTGAATACCAAAGACAGTCCAAATTTTGCACTCACTGGGTATGTAGAAGAAAAGGGATATAGATTGTAAAAGGAAAATAAAGTATGATTATAAAGCGCGGGCGACGGAGGATGACCGTCGAGCAGCGAACGACTGCTGGGGATAAGCAATGACGGGGACGACCGAAATGCTGGGGAAATAAAGGATTATGATGGGGACGACTATCAAGCAAAGTAATAAGACTCTCTGGGGATTAAAGGTGAAGGCAATGATGGGGACGACCATCAAGTTTGTAAAGTAAGGGTAAATAATGATGGGGACGACCATCGGGTTAATGAAATAAACGATGAGGGACGGTCATCAAAGGTGAAGGACGATCACGTAGCAGGGGACGACTGATCTGTTAGGGATAAGGATGAGGGACGGTCATCCAAGGTGAAGGACAATCACCTGGAAAGGTACGGTTAACAATAGTATCCCGACATAGGACGAATGCCGGATAGAAAAGGTCGACGATGGGGACGACCATCGGATAAGCATGATGAAGGACGATCATCAAAAGGTGAAGGACGATCACCTAGCAGGGTACGGCTGCACTCGGGGTTTATCATGACATAGGATGAATGTCAGATAACAAGATCAACGACGGGGACGGCCATCGGATAAAATGATGAAGGACGATCATCAAAAAGGTGAGGGACGATCACTTAGCAGGGTACGGCTGCTAAAAAAAATCATGACATAGGACGAATGTAGGATAGGAGAAGGTTCCAATAATGGAAACTCCGCTGGGGAATGGTAGACACAGACGAGTGTCCAAAGAGTGCATATTGATATATGTTTGTAGAGAACGTTTGGGCGACTTTACTGGGGAATGATGACACGGACGAGTGGCAAAGGAGCATATATCTGTATTTGAGAGTGCAAAGGGGACGCTTTGGCTTTCTGCTGGGGAATTTGAGGAGTATTTGCATATCACTGATGTGGTATTGTTGGTTTTTTACAGGTGAATTGTTCGACCCTGACTTGTGTTTATGCAATATGTTTGATTTTTTCCGTAATGCTCCGTATTAGAGGGAATGCTACGCTCTGGGGGAAAATATGATGCGAATGCTATGATTATGCAAAGATACCGATCCGGGATACGGGTCCCGCCGTGGTAAAGATCTTTGGCTGATCTGCTTGAAGGAGAAATCCCAGCTGGGCATGAGATCATTGGTAGATCTGGCATACATGACTGCTTGGGGAAATAGGTCACTGATAGACCTATCTTTGATGATGAAGGGCCAAGCTGGGGCTATGGAAGCTTTCGTCACTTTGTTGTGAGATCTTCAAACATCGCTCTTCTAGACAGAGGTTGAATCTTTGTGGGGAGATGGCTCCCTGTCTAACACTCGGCTGGGGAGAAATGATCAATGAACGGCCTTCCTAGTGATTTTTGTGATCCTGCTGAGGATGATGATGTTTGACAACTCAGCTGGGGAGGGAGTATTCCAGATGCTGCTCGGAGGAGATATTTAAGTACCTGCAAATCCTGTTAAGACAAAGAAACGTACAAGTATCCCGAGGTATCCCTTACCGGATTCCGTCATAGGAATTTAGACACTCCTAGGAGTAAGAAATATATTTCCTGTAAGCATGTAATTTTAGAAAAGACACATTTGTATCTATGCAACCATTATATTAAGGACATCGGACATTTTTGCAAACAATAAAATGTACGAGACAAAATGTGACTGAAAATCTGATTTTATTAATTTGGGTGCCCTGAATTGGCAAATACAGTCAAAGAAACAAATCCCCTGAAATGAGGAGATTGTTACAAATTGAGGAACAAAAAGGTGCTGGAAATGTTGATGACGCTTCAGTGTGCTTCCATTTCGCTATGACTCGTATGACACTTGACGCTCTTCTCGTCTTTCTTTCTGAAGAAGGTTGATTCTGACCGATGCCCTAACCTTTTGAAACTTGCCATGTTGTGAAGGATACAGACGAATTCAGAATGCAATTATTCTCTTATTCCCTTATTTTGCGTGGATCGCCCTTTCGGGTTTTCAATCCACCGGGATACCCATTTTTGCCTGAGTTGTCCAATGCGACTTTTCCACTCAGCGGGTGTACACATTTTTATTTACTCTCCCTTATTTTTGCCCGAGTCTTTTTATTCTTTTTTTGACTCGCCGGGATGCCCTATTTTTGCCTGGACTTACATTCTGTTTTTACGTCCAGCGGGTCATTTAATGCGAAGTATTTTTTAACTACATCTGAATTCATAGGGGACAGGAAGTCTTCACCATCCATAGTACTGAGCATCAGTGATCCACCAGAGAAAACCTTCTTTACTATGAATGGACCATCGTAATTCGGAGTCCACTTGCCCCTGTGGTCTGTATGAGGAGGGAGGAATTTTTTCAGCACTAGATCCCCTACTTGGTATTCCCGAAGCTTGACTTTATGATCGAAGGCCTTCTTCATTCTCTTCTGGTATAGCTGCCCATGACAAATTGAAGCCAATCTCTTCTCTTCAACCAGACTCAGTTGTTCGTATCGGGATCGGACCCATTCTGCCTCATTCAGCTTAACATCCATCAATACTGGCAAGGAGGCTAATTCAACTTCAACAGGTAGGACTGCCTCCATACCATACACAAGTTGATACGGTGTTTCCCCAGTGGATGTTCTGATTGACGTACGGTACCCATGCAAGGCAAATGGTAGCATTTCATGCCAGTCTTTGTAGGTGACCACCATCTTTTGCACAATCTTCTTGATATTCTGGTTAGCTTCCTCTACAGCGCCATTCATCTTTGGCCTGTAAGGAGAAGAATTGTGGTGTTGGATTTTGAGGTCCCGGCACAGTTCTGCCATCATTTTATTGTTTAAGTTGGAACCATTGTCAGTAATGATTCGCTCGGGCACGCCATACCGACAGATGATGTCTCTCTTCAGGAATCGGGCTACCACTTACCTGGTGACATTGGCATACGAAGCTGCTTCAACCCACTTGGTAAAATAATCAATGGCTACTATGAATCTGTGGCCATTTGAAGCAGTTGGTTCAATCTTGCCAATCATATCAATGCCCCACATGGCAAAGGGCCAAGGTGAAGACATCACATTCAGAGGATTCGGAGGTACATGCACCTTATCTGCATAAATCTGGCATTTATGACACTTCCTGGCATAAGCACAACAGTCTGCATCCATTGTGATCCAGTAATAGCCTGATCTTAGCAACTTTTTAGCCATAGCATGCCCTCCAGCATGGGTACCAAAAGATCCTTCGTGCACCTCATGCATCAACAAATCTGCCTCTGTCTTATCATCACATCTGAGGAGTACCATATCAAAGTTTCTCTTGTACAAGGATCCATCAGCATTCAGGAAGAAACTACCAGCTAGCCTTCTTAATGTCTTCTTATCACTGGATGATGCCCCAGGTGGGTATGTTTGATCCTCCAAGAAGCATTTGATGTCATAGAACCAAGACTTGTCATCTTTAGCAAGGTCTGCTGAGAATACATATGCTGGTCTATCAAGTCTGGACACTGAAATTCGAGGTACAAAGTTGACAGCTTGAACTTTGATCATGGATGAAATGGTAGCTAGAGCATCTGCAAACTGATTTTCGTCTCGAGGGATATACTCGAGCTTGACTGTTGTGAAGAATGTGAGTAACCTCCTTGTATAATCCCGGTAAGGTATCATATGCTCCTGGTGAGTATACCATTTAACGTAACTACCAGAGCTGAATCTCCGAACACAGTTAAAGTCTTGATCCTGAGGTTAATGGCTTCCTCAAGACCCATAATACAAGCCTTGTATTCAGCTTCGTTGTTAGTGCAGTTAAAGGTGAGTTTTGCCTAGAAAGTCATGTGAACTCCCTTAGGTGTAATGAGCACTGCACCAACACCACGACCATTCATATTAACAGCCCCATCAAACATCATAGTCCATTCTTCTTTTGGGTCTGGCCCTTCAGTGTGAATAGGCTCTTCATGATCTTTTGCTTTTATGAACATGATGTCTTCATCTGGGAGTCAAATCTCATAGGCTGGTAATCATCAATGGGTTGCTCAGCAAGGTAATCAGACAATACACTGCCTTTGATGGCTTTTTGAGATGTGTATTGGATGTCATATTCTGTTAGAATCATTTGCCATCTTGCAACCCGTCCGGTAAGTGCTGGCTTCTCGAATATGTACTTAAATGGGTCTATCTTTGAGATTAATAAGGTAGTGTGGGTCAACATATACTGCCTTAGTCGGCGAGCAGCCCACGCTAAAGCAAAACAAGTTTTCTCGAGCAGTGAATAACGTTGTTCACAGTCGGTAAACTTTTTGCTTAGGTAGTAAAATTCATACTCTTTTCGACCAGACTCGTCATGCTGGCCCAACACACATCCCATTGACTCTTCTAATACTGTCAAGTACATTATTAGAGGTCTTCCTTCAACTGGAGGCATAAGGATTGGAGGCTCTTGCAAGTATTCCTTGATTTTGTCAAAAGCCCTTTGGCAATCTTCATTCCACCTGACTGTTTGTTCCTTTCTCAATAGCTTGAACAAAGACTCACAGGTTGCTGTAAGGTGAGATATGAACCTTGAAATGTAGTTCAATCTACCTAAGAACCCCCGAACCTCCTTTTCATTCTTTGGTGCAGGCATTTCTTGAATGGCTTTGACTTTGTCAGGGTCAACTTCAATCCCTTTCTCACTTACAATAAATCCCAGCAGCTTACCGGATCGCACCACGAATGTGCATTTGTTGGGGTTTAACTTCAGTTGGTACTTCCTCAGACGCTTCAATAGCTTCAACAAATTCACCAGGTGGTCTTCTTCTGTGAGGGACTTGGCAATCATGTCATCCACATAACATTCAATTTCTTTGTGAATCATGTCAGGGAATAATGTTACCATAGCCCGTTGATAAGTGACACCAGCATTCTTCAGTCCGAACGGCATTACCTTATAACAGAATGTGCCCCAGGGTGTGATGAAAGTTGTCTTCTCCATGTCTTCAGGCGACATCTTGATCTGATTATATCCTGAAAATCCATCCATGAAGGAGAACACCGAGAACTAAGCCGTATTGTCGACCAATACATCAATGTGAGGTAAAGGGAAGTCATCTTTCGGGCTAGCTCTATTCAGATCCCGGTAATCCACACACATCCACACCTTACCATCTTTCTTAGGCACTGGTACAATGTTAGCAACCCACGGTGGGTAACTAGTCATAGCAAGGAAACCGGCGTCCCACTGTTTTTGTACCTCTTCTTTTATCTTCATGGCCATATCCGGACGAGTACGACGCAACTTCTGTTTTACTGGCGGGCAGTCTTCTTTCAGAGGCAGCTTGTGCATAACAATATCGGTGTCCAACCCTGGCATATCTTGATAAGACCAAGCAAAAACATCCATATACTCCCGAAGCATGTCAATAAGTTGCCCCTTCACTGAATCTTGCAGACGGGCCCCAATCTTAACTTCTTTCAGGTCTTCTTCTGTACCAAGATTAACCGTTTCAACCTCCTCCTGATGAGGGGTGATAACCTTCTCCTCTTGTCTCAACAACCTGGCTAGTTCTTCAGGTAGCTCATAATCTTCTTCAACCCCTTCATCGGCTTGATTAATTGGATTGTCAAAGTCATACGAAGTCATAGCGGTGTTGTTGTCGGTGCAGTCTGGAGGGCACTCTCTGCAAGGGTTTATATTTGTTCATTTAAGTGATCAGTTTTATCTTGCTTAGAAAAAAGTGAAAATGAAGTTATTATTTTGAAAAACATTGCCATTTTAATTTTGTACAAAAAATAAAGAATGAAAAACAGTGAGCGGAAAAGAGAAGACTCATTTGCAAAAGATGTCCTGATATTCATTAATTGATCATTTGCACAAAATACAAGATGGCCCGATTACAAAATGAGCCCTGACATCTTGGGCAAGATGCAGGACTTGATGCATGCTTAAAGACAGGAAATAATAATTACTCTGCAGGAGTAACCCTTATAATTTCCTGGGAAGACCAGTTTGAGACACGGTTCCCCGGGATCCTTGGACGTATCCAGGTTTCCAGGTTGCGCTCGTTTCTGACTCATCTTCCAAACTATTCACAGCATCCGGGGTGAGCATCCCCTCGCTGACAAACTTGGGCTCCTGTGCAGCCTCTGGTTGATCTTGTCGAGTTGGTCTGTAACCCAACCCGAATCGGTCTTCTTTCTTTTCAACTGGCAGCAGCTTGCCCCAGCCTTGAGCGGTACCTTCCTCAACAACCTTTCGGGCTTGTTGATATGATGTGATGGAAGTCCCAAGCACTGCAGATGCTTCATTAATATTAAGGGCCTCAAACCCCTGACTCATTGTTTCATGGATCTCCCCATCCATTTCAATGTATTTGAAAGTAGCCAGCTGGCTAACGAAGATTTCCTCCTCCCCACAAATGGTAATGACTTGGCCTTCCCACTCGAATTTTAACTTCTGGTGAAGGGTTGACGTCGCGGAGCCAGTGGCGTGTATCCATGGTCTACCCAATAGACAGCTGTAGGCAGGCTGTATATCCATCACAAAGAAGGTCGTTTTGAAAACCTGTGGGCCAATCATTATTGTTAATTCTATCTCTCCCAGAACTGATCTTTTAGAACCATCAAAAGCTCTCACTACCAAATTGCTTGGGCGCAATTCCAATCCATCATGTTCCAGCTTCACAAGGGCTTTCTTGGGTAGGACATTGAGTGATGACCCCGTGTCCACTAATATGTGAGAAATAACTGCACCCTTACACTCCAAGGTAATGTGCAAAGCCTTGTTGTGATTGTGACCTTCCACTGTCAGATCAGTGTTGGTAAATCCTAGTCCATGACTAGCGTTGACATTGCCAACCACAACCTCTAACTGATTGACAGTAATCTCCTCCGGCACATAAGCTGCGTGTAGGACTCTTAATAGTGCGTTCCGATGAGCCTCGGAGCACATTAGCAATTATAGTATAGAGATCTTGGAGGGTGTTTTGTGAAGCTGGTCTACCACCTTATAATCACTCTTTTTGATGACCCTCATGAATTCATCAACCTCTTGATCAAAAGGAGTCTTCAAAGCTTCCTTAGCAAATGGTTCTTCTTGCACCATGCTCTTCCCTTTTGCCTTAGCAGCAGCTTCTGCTTCAACAATGGGTCTTGGTATTTGCGAGGCAAAGAGACGTCCGCTTCTAGTGAAGCCTCCGCCTCCCCCCACATTGTCTATCTGAGGTGAAGAAGTTGATGACTCTAAAGTGATTTTCTGCCCCTCGTAGTATAGATCCGAGCCATAATGCCAAGGGATGGCATTATTGCTTTCGTAAGGAACTGGCCCAGGCACTGTGATAGTGACCGGACTGATAGCAGCTGCAGAGGGGACCAAAATGGTGTGTGGATCATAATATATGGTAACTGGAGTTCTGACAGGAGTAGCATTTTGTTGTGAGTTATTGGAAGGGACATTTGTGGGATCGTAGTATATCGTAACCGTTGAGACGCTTTCATTATCCGTTGCTGATGTTGTAGATGGTGCAGGTGTTGAAGTTGTAGCAGGAACTGATGGAGTAATGGGTGTTGTCGTTGTAGAAGGAATTGTGACTGAACTTGTATCCGTTGAAGTGATTGATTGAGTGATTGTTGGAGTTGTAGCAGAATCTATTGGAACAAGGGTTGCTGATGTTGTAGAAGTATCTGTGATTGTTGACGAAGGGATTGTTGAAGTTGTAGTCGCTGTTGTTGTAATCTGAAGAGTGCCATCTCTAATGAGGACATCTATGCCGTTTCTCAGTCTCTCACATCCATTAACGGCAATATTGCAATATCCACAGCCGAGCTCACACCCGAGGAACACTTGACATTCTAACAGCTGAGCTTTGATTTCAACCAGAGGTGTTCGGATTTGTGCAACATTGTTGATCAATGTGGATTGTTTGCCCTCCTCAATAGCATTTATCCTAGGCCCCTTGTGACTAGGAATTGGATTTCTTGTAACATTTGGAGGAGGTGCAAAGTTGAGAGCTTTTGAGTCCACCAAATCCTGGACTTTCATCTGTAGGGCCCTGCATTTCTCAGTGTTATGCCCCGGTGCGTTTGAGTGGAATGCACACCTGGAATTTGCATCATAGTTCTTTGGCATATTGAGGGGATCTGGAGGTGCCAATGTCCTTAACTCAACTAGGTTGAGCTTCAGGAGTTGTGGCAAGAGGGTAGCATACGGCATTGGGATTGGGTTAATTACCCTGTTTTCTTGTGATGGCCTCTGTTGGAAAGGACGCTGTTGTTGGTTGCTATTGTTGTTGTTATAGGTTCTCTGTCGCGGGAAATGAGATTGTTGTTGATACTGAGGTTGTTGTTGTTGAGGATACAATGGTTGTTGCGGCATTGGAGATGGGATGGTAATAGCTGCTACTGACCGGTGAGCATATTGAGGCATGCCCTGCTTGTATGAATGGAATTTGTTTCACCTGCCCTTCGGGGTCCTGCAAAGGGTTTTCTGGGATTGCTGGAGGAACTTGCACCATTGTCGGAGATTTTTCCCATCTTCAAGAGACTTTCAATCCTCTCACCAGCTATGACTACGTCAGCAAAACTGGTAGAGGAGAAAGCAGCAAGCCTATCAATATAAGTCCCTTGCAATGTGTTCATGAACATGTCAGCCATTTCCCTCTCTGACATGGGTGGTTGGACAGCGGCAGCAAGCTGTCTCCATCTTTGAGCATACTCCCGGAAGCTCTCTCTAGAAGATTGAGACATGCCCATTAAAAGAGTTCTATTGGGAGCCATGTCCATGTTGTACTGATATTGCCGGATGAAAGCCTCGGCCAAATCCTTCCAACACCTTATGGTAGCTCTAGTCAGGTGTGAATACCATTCTCTCGAAGCCCCCGCCAGACTGTCTTCAAAGTAGAACATCCACAGCTTTTCATCCATGGTATACGCTTTGAGCCTTCCTAGGAAAGACTACAGGTGAGTGCGAGGACAGGAGATGCCATTGTACTTTTCAAAGCATGGGGGTTTGAATTTGTGGGGAATTCTCACCCCATCTACTAGGCCCATGTCCATCACATCGAAGCCCAAAGAATTATGAGATTCCAAGGATCTTAACTTTTCAGCAATCTCGTCCAATCTCCTGTCATATACCTCATCCCCAGCTCCTATGACAGTGAACTGTTCTTCCTGGGGATCCTCCTGCAGGATTCTGCCCCCAGCAGTGTTACCTTGAACATTCCTCGGGATGTTAATCTCAGGATCCAGATGAGGTCCATATACTGGTGGGTCAATACGAGGCTGGCCCCGTTCATTGTTGCTAGTTCCTCCTGTTCCAAGATGAGGCTCCTCAGGAGTTTTTCTTTCCACCAGCTCTCTTAACCTTTCTTGACTTTGGGCTAAGCCAGTCATTACTGCCATAAACTGAGACATCTGATTTCTCATCTCTAATCTCTCATTGGCCATCTGGTTTCTGACCTCAGACAGGTCCTGCTGTACTTGTTCCATTTGAATACCGGGAAGGTTGTTACGAGTCGGGTACCGGTGTGCGCGGTTGACAGGGAACACTCGGCGACGAGCAATGTTTCCTGAGATCACAACAAAGTTAGAAACAAAGATAATAATAAAAACCCTACAAAACAAAATAGAGTTAGTATGCAATGCAGTATGTTTATTTGTTTTCCAAGGTATCCAGTTTGGTTCTTGGTTTTGACCTTTCCAGACCTCGAGGAAGATGCTTGATTTTGTTGAGAGAAAAGCCCAAATGAAAACAAACTAAAATATATTACAAATGAGGAACAATACATAATTTGTTTTACAGTATAGGCCCATGAAGGGTAAAAATACAACAAAAGAAAAAAGTACATCAAATGGAAACAAACAACAAGTAAAGGATCAGACATCCAGTCCAAACTCATCCTCTCTGACCTCCTTCAGGAGGGCCTCAGTCACCGAACCAGCTGGGTGCTCTGTAATGGTCCTAATGAGGAGGTTCCTAGTAGCAATAGCAGTGGTCAGCTTCTTATGTCTATTTTGGTCCTTTGATCTTTTCAATCCTGCTCTGAGCTTCAACTCTGATATCTCTTTCTGTGCAGCCAACAAAGCTTCCTGCTGCTTCTTCTCATTGGCCTATAGCTGTTCAATCTTGGCTTGAGTCTTCTGATCTTCTTGTGTACGGGCTTTAGTGATCCTGACCCACCTAGCCTGACTCTCTTGCAGATAGTGCTCAGCCCTAGCTTTCTGAATCTTGGCCTCTTTACAGGCATTCTTCAATATTTGTTCCCCAGCCCTTGCTTTCCTTATGTAGTCTTCTGTCCTTTCAATTTTGGTCAGATGTTCAACTTTGAGCTTCTCCAATCTCTCAATGTCCAGACGACCGTCACTTCTTTCCCAAAGAGTCTTCTTTAGAGCCTCAGATAACTTCTCATTCCTTTCCTTCAATTTTTCAAATTCTTCCAGGCTGACAGTTGCTGCTGGTTGTATAGTAGATGGTCCAGACATGTCTTCCAAGGTGAAAGGCATTCTGGTAATCTGAGCTCTAGTACGGGACCAGTCATAGTACTGAGTTGAAGCAACATTATTACATCTTCCAAGAATAGCTACTCCTTTTGTCTGGAAGTTGTCCCAAGCCCAGACATCTTGCCTGACAACAGTTGAATTAGGTTGAACTTCACAATATAGGGTCTCAGCCAAATCCTGTCCTCTAGGAGGGTGAACTAAGGCATAACCCAGTTGTCTTTTAAACAGTAAGGGGTTGTAATTGATGCAACCCTTCACTCCTATGAGAGGCACATTTGGGTATTGTCCACAACTGGTGATAATGTCTTTGCCTTTGATGCTCTGGGTGCACCATCTGATATCATCTGAAGTCAAAGCAATGAGCCTCTTGGCCCAATTCTTCTATTGGTGTGGGTTCAAGAAGGAATCTGACTTAGGCAAGTATCTGAGCAGCCAGGTGTAAAACAAAGGAGCACAACATCTTACCAACTTCCCCCTCTGCTTATCATTCCTCTGATGGATGGAATAATAGAAATCTCCCAGCAATGTAGGTACTGGGTTCTTCAGGAGAAACAGATGGATGGCATTCTTGCTTACAAATTTGGGCTCATCTACAAACAGTATAGCCCCATATATACTAAGGGCTAACAGTGCACAGACTGCCCTCCATTCTCCCAATGAAGCCTTCAGGATAGCCTGAGAAATCAAGAAGTCCAAGTGCAGTTCTCCCAGCCTTTGTTGTCATACTTTGCTCAATCAGGGCAGGCTCCAAGTATAGTTCCCTTGCTACCTCTTCATTCCTAGGAGCAGTCATCTCTGAGTTGAAGGGAATCCCTCCTCTGATAGGTATTCCAATCAACAAAGAGAATTCTTCCAACAGAGGTCCCAACTGAATGTCTGGAAAGGTGAAACATCTCAGTTGTGGATCATAGAACTGTAAGCATGTGTGGATCATGCATCTCTGAGAAGAATCAAGATCCATAACCATATCCAAGATACCCCCATAGTGTTCTCTGAAGAGTGGGATATGGTCAGGTGTGATGAGTGACTGGACCTGCCTGATACCAGTCAATACAGGCTCAAAAAAGTGGTAGGATATGTTGCTCTTCCTGGGAGTAGTCATGAGTGCTGCTGAAGAAGCTGAAGACAAGTACTGATGAAAAACCATAGACTGATGCTGAAGGTGAACCACTGACAAGATGGTACTGGTGGTGATGGAGATAACTGAAGCAGATAACTGATGAAGACAACTGAAGTAGAGGTCTATGCAGAAGTAGGGGTCAAAACCAAAACCAAGATATAATGAAATGGATACCCTGAAAAGAAAATAAACAAACGTCAAATGATGCAATGATGAAATATGAAAATGATATGCAAGGGTTTGTGATCAAGCTGGATCTGATTATCTGTCCTGAAATTAGGCCCATGTATGTTCAAAAGTCCAGATGAAGGCTCAAAAATCCAGTAACCAGGGTGGGGGACTCAAATAAAGAGTCACATGTCCAGGGTTAATCACAAGAACTGTCCAAAGTGGAGTACTCTTAAACAAAACCAGTAACAGGGTATGATGTGGCCAAGGGTTCCTGCAAACCTGTAAACAGCCCAACCCCCTCACAGGTGATGTTATAGAACAAGGATCCTCAGACTTGGATCAGTTATGAGAAGTGTAAACACTTCTAACCCGGGGGTACAGTGTTTACAATAACCATAAAAGATCCTCCTCTAATTCACCTCAGCTTCTGAAGGTCATAATAAAAGGTCATCCAGACTTAGCAGGCTTCCCAGATAGCCCTAGCACTACAGGAAATCTGTAGCACAGAGTTCTCAAGAAGAAACCCATATCTGAACCGTGTTTCATATTCCTGCACCAGACTAAAATGGAATGGGAAAGAACATGAACCATTCTAGCCTAGGTGTCACTCAGGTCCCCGGTATAGGACCTTAAACTCTCAATGGAACCCCACCCACCAAAACAACAAACCAGATCCAGCAATGACAGTATGACCGTATGATGCATAAAAACTGTAAAGAAAGCAGATAAATAAAGTTGTACATAGAGCAAAAAATAAAGCAAATACATAAACACAATTAGCACATAACACCCCAGTAAACACAAATCAAACAAGCGCTAGGAGGAACCCACAAAAAGAACCAGAAGCCCTGGTTGCAATATAAGGGTCCCCAGTAGAGTCGCCAAGCTGTCGCTCCCACTAAATGAGGCTAGGTCAAATAGGGTACATACGCGAACGGTCGGTGAAAGAGAAAGGATGAAAGAGTCGCCAGCTAGGCATTTTTATCCCGAAGGAAAGGTAATGCTGCATAAACCTAAGAAAAGATGGATAAGATGGTTGCGAACTAGAGAAACTGAGAAAGGGGGTTGGTTACAACCTGGGAAGGTATTAGCACCCAGATTGTCCGTCGTACTCGACGGGATCCACGCTTGAAAGTTTGTGTTTAAAGGGGTGGTGTCAGTGCTATATGTGTACCAAAAGTTTGAAAAGAATGCAAGTGTCAGTGCAAGGAAAGAGTGAAATGCTCAAGACTATGAGGCTTAAAGAATAATGCTGGAAGAGGGGGGAATATACAGAGACTTTTGTTCGATAACTGTTAGGTTATGCCTACGTATCCTCTCATGCAATGAGGAAGTCAGAACACTGTAGTTCGACTCAAAGAGACTGCAAGATGAATTGACTTGTGAACTGCTTACTTGTCTATGCTCAAGTGTATGACCTGTCTGGCTCAGGTGCAAATAGTCTTGTATTAGACGGAAGAAGTGAGTTCTCGTTTATGAGTGAAGATGATGAGAAAAGAATCCCGGAGGAGACGATTATTGTTTGTTTTTGTGTTTTTAATCTTTTATTACTTTTGGAGTTTGTCATAAGAAAATGAGCTTAAGCCTACACTAAGGGTTAGTAAACTCATCACATCCTCCCTCTGATTAGGGGTAATGAGAATACCTTAAGCATGAAGTAAACACCTCACACTTAATCACCAAGATGTAGGATTAAGATCATTATCCTACTTGCATTTATTTAGATGTTTTTGGTATTTTTGTTTAGTGTTAAGTAATGAGTTTAAGCCATAATCAAAGATTCAATGGACCCATTACACCATCCTAATAGAAGGATGATAGATGAGAACCTTTAAGTTGAGGAAGGCTCCTCAACTTAATCCATGATTAGGGATTAACCTCATGACAAAACAAAGCCTTTATTAGAGTCGATTTTAGTTAATGGTGAGATTAAGAAATGGATTTTATAGTTTGTAAGACAACTTGAGGGAGACTTGTCCATTAACACTAGGGTTAGTCCTTCTTAACCAATTAAGGAAGAATTAGAACCCTAATGCAAGACCCAAGTTACAAGCTCGATGTATTGGTGATTATTAGATGAATTGATTAAAGGATTTAAACACATTAAGGGTTTAACACTTAGGATTAAAGTTATGCACTCCATCCTAATAGAAGGATACAAGCATACCCCTAATCACAAAGCCTTAAAACCTTTAGGGTTTAGTCCTTGATTAAGAGGTGAGAAGAGAAGACACAAAGATGACACAAAGGTAAAACTAATGGGGGGACTAATCAAACCCTAATTGTGATCATACATGGGTATCCCTAGGGTTTATGAAGCTTGCAAGAAATCTTCAAGAAGAGCCACCAAGGAAGAAGGAAGATGAAAGGAGGAGAAGCAGAAAGAAGCAAGACAACTTACTTCACTCAAGAAGATAAGTTGCTTGAAGAAAGAGAGAGGAAGGAGCATGAATGAGCAAGCTCACTCTAATCCACAAGTAAAGAAAATGCAGCAAAGGATGCAAAAGAGAGATGAGAAGAGATTATGAGAAGTGAAGGCAAATTCACTTCTCAAACACTTACCACCTGAAAAGTTAGCAAAAGGAAATGAAATGAAATGAAATGAGAAAGATGCAATGATGCAAACCAAAACCAGAAGCATAACCAAGATGTAAATGATGCTAAGAAGTGATATGTCCTAAGATGAAAGTTCATGAAAACTTATGAAATGCAATGGATGCAAAAGCATGGAAAATGGATGATGCAATGATCAAACATGATTTCAATATGTCCTAAGATGTCTTATATGTCATGTGGATGCACAAAATGTCATGGCAAGTTCATGTATGCAAGCTTATGCAAGATGGGTGCAAATGAAGGCAAAAATTAGGGTTTACATACAATATGCAATGCAAAATTCAAAATCAGAAGCAAATGACATGATAAAAAATTGAAAATGGAATCAAAGGTACCCTAGACCCATACAAGTTCACTAACCAAAGAGGAAGGTCAGAAGCTAAACCCTAAAGGACTTATGATTTTCCTAATTTTGCTAGGGTTTTAAGGCACTTCAAAAGGAAAAAATGCAAAACAAATTGAAAAGGAAAGATAAATTCATGCCAATTTTATCCTACAAACTACATGACATGAGGAATTCAATGCAAAAAGAACCATCGTCAAACTCTTCATGGTTAGGCATAAAGAATTTGATAATGTCTCTAAATGTGTCAAGATGCAATATGATTTTTTTTGTGATTTTTAGAAACTTAAATGATATTTTAATTAATTAATTTCCATTAACTAATTAAAATGAACATTTAAATATTTTAAGAATACAAATTTTATGCAAAAAATAAAATAAAAATTATTTTCAGAATGAGAAAAATATTTAGAACCATGATGCAAAAAATAAATATTTTTGAAAGTGTCTTGCTATTTTAAATAAAATGCACAAAGAAATGCAATTAAAATGAAAATTAAATGAATTTAAATGGAAGTCAACTGATCCAAGGGCCAGGGTTCAAAGTTAGGATGCGGGAATTGACCAGCGCGCGCATCTGAATGGCCAGAATTCAAACTACTCTAATTAAGATAAAAACCCTAATCTGAGCTCTAATTACTTTCAGGTGACCGGAACAGTGTTCCGGTCATCTTCTTCGGCCAGCCTCTCATTCAATCTCTCTCAATACGCAACCCTAAGCTCCCTAACTCTCCAGAATCAAACATCTAACAACCCTGAACATGAATCCAGCCCCAAAACTCATTTATTTTTCATCAAGAACACGAATCAAAGCAAAACGGAAAATACATAAAAAATTTCAGAAGCACGATACATCCTTGTTTCTCAATCATTTTCAAAAGTAAAGACATCATGATATCAGGAGAGCACATAGAATCAATTAAGAACTTAAAATGAAGGTTCTGGAAAAAAAGTTCTTGAGCTCACCTGAACTTGAGCTTTCACCTTTGATACTTTCTGGCCAGGTCCTTGCTTCAAATTAGCTCCAATGATCCTCCTGAAGTGTTTGTGATGCTTGGTTGGAGTTTATATGGCCTCTATGTAAAGTTGGCTGAAGCTCAGTTCAAGAAATGTGAAAATCATGTTTTTGATACAGGGTGTTTTAAGGCAAAATGAAGGGTGGGAAATGATCAGTGATGAATGTGGAGTTGAATGGTGGAAAGAGTTTGAAGATTTGATGGCTGAGCTATGAGTTTCGAATGCTTTTGCAAGTTTGAGGGATTTTGTGTATGCTGAGTTCTCTGAGGTTTCAGGCTCCAAGCTTATGTGAAATGGCTTGCTTCTTTGCCACATAACATGCTGGGATAAGTCAGTGTAGTTGTTGTGGGCTATGCTGATTGGTATGGGGAAAAATGCATAAAGTCAAGAGTTGGTGTACTTGAGGTATGGGCAAGTGGCAGGCTAGGACAGTGGCATGGCTGTGCGCAGCTGACTTCATGGATGTCCACAAATCTATTCTTGAGGCAATTCAGCAAGAGAGAAGAAAGTTATGGGGTGTTTTGCAATTATGTGAAGTTTTGCCCCCTTTGAGAAATCTTGATGATCAAGGCATGAAACTTGTAAATTCTTTGGGAAATTCTGAATTATAGGTCATGTGCTATGTTTGTGTAATGGTTAGAAGTGTGTTTGAATTCACAAAATGCTTTGTCATGAGTTTTTGCAAATTTCCCTCTTTGGCACATAAGTGAAATTTTGTGATTTTTCCCAACTTTGCAAGGCCATAACTTGAGTTCTATGATGAATTAGATCAAGTTATTGTACTTTTTGAAAAGGGAATGATCCAATCTACAACTTTCATGACCAAGAATTTTTCATTTGAAGCATTTTTTAATCAAAAAGAGGAGGTTGAAAAACTTTCATGGCAAGTTTGCATTACAAGTCACTTTCCCAAAATGGCAACTTTGCAAATGGCTTGAAATTCTTCAATTTTGTGAACTTATAACTTCTTCTAAGATCAAATAAAGATCATACACATCCAAAATGATGGAGAAGACCTTTTGGTTGGATGATTGGGGACCTCAGATGCCCTGATTTTGCACTGACTTGTTCAAGAAGTCATTTATTGATCAAATGCCTTCCCCATTGAATTTCTTCATGAAAATTGGTATGCATGATCCCTATAACATATAATGACCAATAGAAACAAGAATGACCAAAAAATTTGGAGTTATGGCCTCTGAAACCAAAACCCTAATTTTAGGTCATTTGTGCAGTTAAACCTGGCTCTGCTTCCATGCCTTTCCCAGTTCTTGTGATTTTCTGACTTTCTTGATCTTGGGAGGATATAATATGATGCTTTAACATACATGGACCCTCTTGAGATGATTGAGGACCTTTGGAGTGGCTCAGATGGCTCTTGGATTGCTCAGGTCACAAACCTTTGATGCAGATGACTTTGAATCAATGCAGTGAAGCAAAAATGCAATATGAGATGATATGATTGAACTTATGCCAATGAAAAGAAAACACAAGCCGTGGTAAAATAAGTGAGGGAAAATTTGGGGTATTTACACCATTTTCGACACTCGTTTGTGTCATATTATTCCCCGCAGATATAAGCCAAAGCATCTTCTTTGCACTCTCAAATATAGATATACATGCTCTTTTGACACTCATTCGTGTCACACCTTTCCCCTAGCATGGTTGCCAAAACACCTGGTATAGCCAAACACTTATTTATAACACACTACTTTCGACATCCGTCCGTGTCATCCTATCCCCACAGGTCGCCAAAACACCTTTTTGCACTCTCCCATACAAATATTTGTTCATAACTTACACATATTTTCTTTTGACACTCGTCCGTGTCGTACATTCCCTAGAAAGTTGAACACTTGTCTGTGTCTTGCTCGTACTTCGCCAATAAACCATTACTCACTCATACTTACACAAAAATCTTTGATACTCGTTCGTATCTTGTTTATGTATCACTCCTCAATAGAATCGACACTCGTTTGTGTTCTTTGTTAACCAGTTAGTACTCGTCCGTATCATCATCTCTGAACACGCGTCAGCGTTTTTTTCTACCGATACTCGTCCGTATCATGGTCCTAAGGATGCTTGTCCATATCTTTAATCTATACACAGCGTCAAACACTTATACCTTTTATTCTTGAGCGTGAACACTCGTCCGTGTTTACGGTTCCCCAGTAAGTCACCAACAAAACAACTTTCTACTATCCGACATTCGTCCTATGTCGTGATACTTTCGGCAGCCGTACCCTGTCAGGTGATCGTCCTTCACCTTTGGATGACCGTCCCTCATCCTTTTCCCCAGCGGAGTCTCCATTTATTGGAACCCTTTTCTATCCGGTATTCGTCCTATGTCATGATATTTAGTAGCCGTCCCCTGCTAGGTGATCATCCTTCACCTCTTGATGATCGTCCTTCATCATTTTATCTGATGGCCGTCCCCATCGTCAATTTTGTTATCCGACATTCGTCCTATGTCATGATAAGCCCCGAAGAGCAGCCGTACCCTGCTAGGTGATCGTCCTTCACCTCTTGATGATCATCCTTCATCATTTTGTCCGATGGCCGTCCCCATCGTCGACCTTTTCTATCCGACATTCGTCTTATTTCGTGATAAAGAGTAGTCGTCCCCTGCTAGGTGATCGTCCTTCACCTTTGATGATTGTCCCTCATCCTTATTTCATTTATTCTTTGAACCGATGGCCGTACCCATCGTTGTTTACTTTACTTTTCAAGCCTGATGGCCTTACCCATCATTGCCTTTAATTTTATCCCCAGAGAATCTTGTTTCTTTACCTAATGTTCGTCCCCGTCATGGTCTCTTTATTTTCCCAGCTTGTCGGTCGTCCCCGTCATTGCTTTACTTACCGTTTTATCCCCAGCAGTCGTCCTCTGCTCGATGGTCGTCCTCCATCGCCCGCATTTTATAATCATGCTATACTATCTTTTGCAATTTATATCCCTTTTCTTCTTCTATCCAGTGAGTGCAAATTTTTGACTATCTTTGGTATTCAACCACAAGTTAACTTGTTTGTCTGTTAAGCCAGGCGCTTACATCCTGCACAACTAACTTATGTTTGAATATGGGCAGCTGTAAACACCCCAAATTTGCCCTCACTCTTTATCACACCATGGCTTGTGATCTTTCATGTTTTCATTAACATAGGCATACCATCTCATATTGCATTTTTGCTTCACTGCATGAGTTCAAGTTCATCTGCATCTAGGTTTTATGATCTGAGCAATCCAAGGACCCATCTGAGCCATCCCAAGGGCCTCAAAGTGTTCCAATAGGGTCCATGTGTGTTCTATCATCATTTTATATCCCTCAAAGTTCAAGTAAGTCAAGAGATCACAAGAACTGGCAAGGCATGGAAGCAGAGCTAGGGTTTTCACAACACAGATGACCAAAATTAGGGTTTTGGTTTCAGAGGCCTCAACTCCAAAATTTTGGGCCATTCTTGTTTCTAATGTTCTTAATATGTTATAAGGATCATATGTAGCAAGTTTGATGCATAAATTCATTGTGGAAGTCATCTGTTCACTGGGTAACTCCTTGAGCAAGTTAAGTCAAAATCAGGGCATCTGAGGCCCCCAAAACAATGGAACCAAAGGGTTATTTTCATCAAATTGAAGTTCTATGATCTTTATTTGATCTTAGAAGAGGTTGGAAGTTCACAAAATTGAAGAATTTTGAGCCATTTTCAAACTTGTCAAAAATGGAAATGACTTGTAATGGAAACTTTCCATTTTGGGAAAGTTTTTCAACCTCCTCTTTATCAACCAAAAATGCTTCAAATGAAAAATTATTGGTCATGAAAGTTGTAGATTAGGTATTTCCCTTTTCAAAAGGTACAAGAACTCCTTCTAATTCATTATAGAACTCAAGTTATGATCCTTCAAAGTTGGCAAAAATCCTATAATTTTCAAGAATGCACCAAAGAGGGATTTTTGCAAAACCACTTGCCAAGGCTTCTAATGACTTCAAATGTGTACAAACACTTCATAACATTATCAAACAACATCAAAGACTCAGAATTGGCCCAAGAATTGGATCATTTCATGCCTTGAATCACAAGAAACACCAAAGAGGGAAAATATGCAAAACTCATAGAAACCCTAACATCAAGTGTTCAAGCTGCAATCTTTCAATCCTATGGCCTTCCTTGATCCATGCTGAGGCCAGACACCCCAAAAACTCAGGTCTGCACCATGCCCATACCTCAAGTACACATTCTTGACTTTTTTGCAAATCACCCCATACCAATCACACTATGCCACACCAACTCCTCTGACCAATCACACTTGCTTATACTAACATTATGGAAGACATTTCATATAACACACAAGCCTGAAACTCTCCATAGCTCAGATTTCACAAAATCCCTCTCAAACTTCATCTCATCGAATCTCTCAACTCAGCCAACCAAAATCCAAAATTCTTTCACCAAACATCTCCATACAACCCCAGGATCATTTCCCACCCCTTACATAAGCCTGAAACACTCTCAAACAAAAACACGATTTTGACATGCTCTGAACTGAAACCTTCAAAATAGTCCATACAAACTTGTTCTAAGCTTCCCAATAGCATCAAGGGACTCAAGGGAGTTGTTTTGCACTAAAGGAGGGGCCAGAAAGCAGCTAACTGGAAAAGCTTCAACTCAGGTAACCTCAAGAGCATTTTTTTTCCAGAAATGTGTTTTTAAGTTCTTAAATGAATCTTCATGATGTGCTGATGATCCTGATGTGTTTATTTTGCAAAATGATTAAGTATTAAGCATGTATGAGTTCTCTGAAAGTTTTTGACCTAAAACTGATTTGCTTCGATTCAGCTTTAATATGTGAAATAAATGTGTTTTGGTTGATGATTCTGGTTGTATGATGTTTGGGGTTTGACTCTGGGCAGAGAGATTGTGTTTTAGAGACCTAAGGAGAGAGTTAAGGTTTTTGCTCGTCGGAGAAGATGACTGGAACACTGTTCCGGTCATCTGAAAGTAATTAGGGTTAATGACGTGTTTAGGGCTAAGTTTGAATGTGGACCCTTGGATGAGTTTGCGCGCGCGTGTTTGGACGGATAAGATTAGGTCATTAAGTTTTAATTCTGATTATTTAAATTAATTAATTTGAATTAGCCAGGAAAAGATCTCAGCCCTTGGATTACGCGCTGGTCAACCCCATTCCCCCCAGTTTAAATCTGGACCCTCAGATGTGATTACTTCCCCTTTATTTTATTTTTATTTCATTTTCTTTGTATTTTTTCTTTCATAATTTATTTAAAATAGCAAAATTCATTTAAAAATTCTGAAAATTTGTTTCAAGACTTTTATTAATTTTCAGAAACCAAAAATATTTTTATTTTTATTTTTTGCATTAAAAACATATTTTTAAATCATTTAAATGTTTTATTTAATTAATTAATTGATTTTAATTAATTAAAAATACATTTAAGTATTTAAAAATCACCAAAACAATCAGAGAGCATCCTTAAACATTTAGAAACATTTACAAACTCATCATAACTTCAAAAATTCATAACTTTTAAACTAAGTTTAGTTTGTGAATGTTTCTTTTTGCATTGTTCTATGCATGTTGTAAACACCCCAAATTTGCCCTCACCCATTCACACCATGGCTTGTGATCATCTCATATGCATATACACAAAACATATCATCTCATATCTCATTTTGATTCACTGGATAGTTTCTAAGGCATCTGCACCTAGGGTTTGTGATCTGAGCAACCTCAGGGCATCTTGAGCCATTCCAAAGGCAACCAATCAACTCAAAGGGGTCCATGTGTGTTCTTATATCATGTTACATCCTCACAAAGTCAAAATTGTAGAGGGATCACAAGAACTAGGGTTTGAGTGGATGCAGAGCCAGGATGAACTGCACAGTTGACTGAAAATTAGGGTTTTGGTTTCAGAGGCCATAACTCCAATTTTTTTGGTCATTCTTGTTTCCATTGGTCTCTATATGGTATAGGGAGTATGCATATCAATTTTCATGAAGAAATTCCATGGGGAAGTCATCTGATCAAGAGTTGACTTTTCAGACAAGTCAGTGCAAAATCAGGGTATCTGAGGCCCCCAATGACCCAACCAATGGGTGATCTTCATCATTTTGAGTGTATATGATCTTTATTTGATCATGGAAGAAGTTTGAAGTTCATAAAAATCAAGAATTTAGGGTTTTTGCAAAAGTTGACTTTTTGGGTTTTGTTGACTTTTCAAGAATGCACCATTTTAGGTCAATTTTCAAGCCTTGATTCATGATCCAAAAAGGCTTCAAATGAAAAAACTTTGGTCATGAAAGTTGTAGATCTCATCTTTCCCTTTTCAAAAAGTACAAGAACATGATCAAACTCTTCTTGGATCAAAAGTTATGGCCATGCAAAGTTGCCAAAAATCATTGTTTTTCAAGTTATGCACCAAGTGGAATTTTGCTAAGTCTTGAATCAATGCATGATTGCTGCCTCAAATTCATGTCAAACCAGCATGTGAATGTTCTCTAAGTCACAAAAATCAGAAATGGACCAAGTTTGCTCATGGTTTGGTTCATGTAACAAGGCATTTCCATGGAAAACCATAAAGCTAGCCAACTTGCATTTTCACTCATGACTACTTCACCAACTTATGACATTGGCTGCTGACTTTGGGCTAGCCTCTCCCTCACCTTTTGCTGCGCCAGAACCCAAGTTGTCCTTGCCTAGTATCATGCCATGCCCTATCTTACACAAAAGTGGTTTTTGAGCAAAAGTTGATCTACCAATCCATAAAGTACAAGTCACATCTCACAGCCACTTGCATTATTTTATTCATTCATTTTGCTAGCCATATCACATAAAAACAAAGGCTGAAACCACACCATTCACAACTTACACAAAAACACCCCAACTTGCAACTTCCTTCGATTTTCATTACACAGCCTGCAAACACCCAAACCTTTGCCTCCATTCATCTCACCTTGATCTATAGAACACAAAGCATCAAGAAACAAAGCCAAAAACACCCTGAATCCCCATCTGCCATAGCTCACCTTCATGCTGCAGATTCTATCGAATCTCTCTCTACAAGCCACAAACACATCAACCAACACCACAAGCCTTCTCAACACACCTCATAGGTCATAAACAACCCTTCTTCACAGCCTGAAAGTGCCAAGAACTCATCTGCCATTGTTGACTGAGCAGAAGCAGTTCTCTTCGAAACTCATCATCCAACAAATATAAATTCCATTTGAGCATTCAAGCAACTTTGGGGGACCAAGAGGAGCAGATTGAGCAAGGAGAAGAGGCCTGAAAGTTCCAGAATCAAAGGTTGCAAATCTCAGGTAGCTCCAAATTAATTTTTCCAGAAATCAATTTGATTGTTACAAACTTGCTCTACATGTCTTGCTGGTCATTCTGGTACCATTGGTTTTGAAAATGGTTGCGTTTTGAGAGTTTAATTGCTGTTTGAAGCTCACGAACCCTAGAATTTGTTTTCTTCGATTCAGCCTGTTTAGGTTAGATAAATTTGTTTTGAGAGAGGGTTTTAATTCGTGAGGTGTTGGGGATCATTTCCCATAGCTTAGTTTTTATTTATGATGCGTTTTGAGAGATCTTGAAGATTTTCAGGTGACCCTCTAGCCGGAGAAGATGACCGGAGGTCTTCTCCGGCCACCTGAATGTAATTAGGGTTTAATCCCATAATTAATGACAGTTTGAATGCTGGCCGTGGATATGCGCTGACTTGTTGACTTCCCTCCAGATTGAGTGGCCCAGATGTGTTTGATTAACCCTAATCCACGTGTTAGGGTTAATTAATCTTAATTTATTTAATTTAGTCAGTTCAAACGTGGACCATTGGATGTGGCGCGTGGTCAATGAATTTATCCCCAGAATCAATCTCACGCGTCCAATCTGATTACTTCTCTTTTTATTCAATTTTTAACTCATTTATTTTCATTTAATTTGTATCAATTATTTAAAATAGCAAAAAAATCATAAAAATTATGAAACTTTTTCTTTAAGGTTTTATTAATTTTTATGACTCAAAAATATTTTTATTTTATTTTTTATCATTAAAAAAGTATTTTTAAATATTTAAAAGATTATTTTTAATTGATTAATGAGAATTAATTAATTAAAAATACTTTTAGGTATTTAAAAATTACAAAAAAATTCATGAAATGTTCTAAGACATTTAGAAACATTGTCCAACCTTCAAACCAAATTTCTTTTTTGATCTTGATGCATCTTGAGAATTTTTCATTGATTTAAATCACATTTTATGCATTATTTTGATCATATGTTTGAAAATTCATTTCTGTCTTTTGGTAAAGGTTGAGACATTGATTCTTTTTGCATTGTTTTCCATTTGACATGTACTTTCAAGGATAAAAAGGCCAAGATTTGATCTTGCATTTTCTAATTGATTGGCATTTGTTTTGTTGAGAACCCTAAAAAACCCTAATAACTTGCAAGATTCATAACTTGAGTTTGGTTGAGAGTTGAGAGTTCCCCTTTGGGCAGTGATTCATTATAGGTCTAGGGTTTCTTTAGGTACCATTTTCCATTTTTCATATTAGGGTTTGCTTCTGTTTTTGGTTTGTGTTTGATGTTTGTTTCATGAACCCTAATTTGGGCTTTCCCTTTGCATCATTCTTGCATTTCCTTGCATAATTTGACTTGTCATTGCATTTTGTGCATTCTTATGATTCATTTAACATCTTAAGACATGTATGAAGCATCATTGATCATTGCATTACATATTTGCCATGCCATTTGTCTTGTATGTTTCATAACATTTCATGCTTGTTCATGCTTCTAAACTTGCATCATTTGCATTCATAATCTTGTATGAACATCTCAATGTCTTGTCTCATGTTTGCAGCACTTCATAACATCATAATCATCATGTGTATGCTCCTGGTTTTGCTTTGTATCATGTCATTACATCTCATCTTGCATGGCATTGCATTTCTTTCTAACATTTCAGGTGGTAAGTAAACTTGAGAAGTGAATTTGCCTTCACTTCTCATATCCTTTCCTTTCATCTCTTTTGCATACCTTGCTGCATTCTTATATGTGTTTGAGTTTGAGCTTGCTCATTCTTGTTCCCCCCACTTTCTTTCTTCAAGTGACTTGACTTCTTGAATGAAGCAAGTCACTTTGCTTCTCTTGATCTTGTTCATCTGCTTCCTGGTGGTTCATCTGAAGATTGTTTCTTGAAACCTCACAAACCTTAGGATCAACCAAGCATGATAATGAATTAGGGTTTTGATTAGTCTCCCCATAGTTTTTTACCTTTGTGTCTCTCCTTGAGTCATCTCTTCTCACCTCATAATCAGGGACTAAACCCTCAAGGCTTTAAGACTTTGTGATTAAGATCATGCCTGCATCCTTCTTTTAGGATGGAGTGTATAACTTTAATCCTAAGTCTTGGACCCTTAAGGTGTTGAACTCTCTTAATTAATCCATCTAATAATCATCAAGACATTACACTTGTAACTTGGGCCTTGCATTAGGGTTCTAATTCTTCCTTAATTGGTTAAGAAGGACTAACCCTAAAGTTAATGGACAAGTCCCCCTCAAGTTGTCTTACAAATCATAAAAAACACTTCATCATCATATCATTAATAAAATCCACTTAATCAAAGGTTTGTTCTGTCATGGGTTTAATCCCTAATCATGGATTAAGCTGAGGATCCTTCCTCAGCTTAAACACCCTCATCTATTATCCTTCTTTTAGGATAGTGTAATGAGCCTGTTAAATCCCTGATTATGGCTTAACCTCATTACTCAACACTAAACAAAAACACCAAAAACATCTAATTAATCACAAGTAGGTTAATGATCTTAACCCTACATCAAAGGTGATTAAGTGTGAGAATCTGACTTCACACTTAAGGTAATTCTCATTACCCCTAATCAGAGGGATGATGTGATGAGTTTACCAAATCCATTGATTTAGGTTTAAGCTCATTATCTTATGACAAACTCCAAAAAGAAATAAAAGACTGAAAACACAAGAACAAACAGTGATCGTCTCCTTCGGGATTCTTTTCTCATCATCTTCACTCACAAACGAGAACTTGCTTCTTCCGTCTAATGCAAGACAGTAAGCACCTGAGCCAGACAGGTCATACACTTGAGCATAGGCAAGTAGGCAGTTCACAAGTCAATTTCTTTCAGTCTCTTTGGGTCGAACTACGGTGTTCTGACTTCCTCATTGCACGAGAGGATACGTAGGCATAACTTAACAGTTATCGAACAAAAGTCTCTGTATATTCCCCCTCCTTCCAGCTTCATTCTTTAGCCTCATATTCTTGAGCATTTCATTCCTGATCTCACACTGACACTTTCATACTTCACATCACTTATACACTATACACTGACACCTGTACATATTGCTTTCCAGCTATTTTACACACAGATTGCACTGACACTACCCCTTTAAAACACAAATCTTTTAAGCGTGGATCCCGTCGAGTACGGCGGACAATCTGGGTGCTAATACCTTCCCAGGTTGTAACCAACCCCCTTTCTCAGTCTCTCTGGTTCGCAAACCGTCTTATCCATCCTTTTCTAGGTCTATGCAGCATTGCCTTTCCTCCGGGATAAAAATGCCTAGCTGGCGACTCTATTCATTCTCCAGTGAGTTCACGGCTGTGTGTTCTCACTGTTCCCTTCGCCGACCGTTCGCGTCTGTACCTTCATCTGACCTGGTGTCATTTGTCGGGAGCGACAGCTTGGCGACTCTGCTGGGGACCCTTATACTGCAACCAGGGCTTCTGGTTCTTTTTGTGGGTTCCTCCTAGCGCTTGATTGATTTGTGTTTACTGGGGTGTTATATGCTTATTTGTGTTTGTATATTTGTATTTTGTTTATTGCTTTATGTACAGTTGGTTTATTGCTTTCTTTATAGCTTTATATTTTTCATACTGTCATACTGTGCTGGCTGGATCTGGTTTTTCTTTGGTGGGTGGGTGTTCCATTGAGAGTTTAGGTCCTATACCTGGGACCTGAGTGACACCTAGGCTAGAGTGAATCATATTCTTTCCCAGTCAATTTTCAGTCTGGTGCGGGAATATGAAACACGATTCAGATATGGGTTTCTTCTTGAGAACTCTGTGTTGCAGATTTCCTGCAATGCTAGGGGGATCTGGGAAGCCTGCTAAGTCTGGATGACCTTTTAGTATTGACCTTCAGAAATTGAGGTGAATTAGAGGAGGAATTGTTATGGTAATTGTAACCACTGTACCTCCGGGTTAGAAGTGCTTACACTTCTCATAACAGATCCAAGTCTGAGGATCCTTGTTCTAGATCACTACCTGTGAGGGGGTTGGGCTGTTTACAGGTTTGCAGGTACCTTGACCTCAGAATACCCTGTTACCTTGACTTTGTTAAGAATGCTACATGTTGGATAGTTCTTGTGATTCTAAAACCCTGGACATGTGGCTCTTTATTTGAGTCCCCCACCTTGGTTACTGGATTTATAGACCTCCATCCGGAATTCTTGAACACACATGGATCTATACCAAGGCAGTTTACCCAGATCCAGCTCAGTCACAAACCCTTTGCATATCATTTGCATACATCCTCATTGCATCATATTAACATGTGCTTATTTGTTTTTCAGGGTATCCATTGTTCATCAGGTTTTGGTTTTGACCCCATCTGCAGCTTTGACCCATCTTCATCAGCATCTGTTTCAGTTTTATCTGTCTGCTTCAGCACCAGCCAATCAGTGGCTCTCCCTGCTTCAGCATTCTGCTCAGTCTTCAACATCATGGCTCCAAGGAAGAACAACGTCACCTATCATTTCTTCCAACCAGATTTGTCAGACCTCAGGAGGATCCAAACCCTGATTACACCAGATTACATCCCTTTGTTCAGGGAACATTATGGGGACATACTTGACCTAGTTATGGACATGGACCCGTCTCAGAGGAGCCTGATTCATACCTGCATTCAGTTCTATGACCCCCCATTGAGATGCTTTACATTTCAAGACTTCCAGTTGGGTCCTCTTTTGGAAGAATACTCATCTTTGACTGGTTTGCCTATCAAGAGGGAGATCCCATTCAATCCTGAAATGGATTTTCCCAGCAGTGGGGAGATAGCCAAAGCTTTGCACCTGGAACCTGCTTTGATTGAACAACACCTGACCTCTAAATCTAGTGTCCCTGGATTACAGCTGGACTTCCTAATCTCTCAAGCTAGTCTGAAGGCCTCCCTGGGGGAGTGGAAAGCTGTTTGTGCTCTGTTGGCTTTAAGTGTGTATGGAATTGTGTTATTTGCAGATGAGCCCAGATTCATCAGCAAGAGTGCAATCCATTTGTTCATCTTGAAGAACCCAGTGCCTACCTTGTTGGGTGATCTCTATTACTCAGTACATCAGAGGAATGAGAAACAGAGAGGGAAGTTAGTGAGGATTTGTGCTCCACTATTCCATGCCTGGCTTCTCAAGCATCTACCTAAGACAGATGCATTCCTAAACCCTCACCAGCAAAGCAACTGGGCAAGGAGACTTTCTGTCCTAACTACAGCAGATATCAGGTGGTGCAATCAAAGTACCAAGGGCAGAGACATAATCACTGGCTGTGGGCATTTTCCTAATGTGCCTTTGGTAGGAGTCAAGGGAAGTATCAATTACAACCCCCTGCTGTTCAAGAGGCAATTGGGTTATGCACTGGTTCATGCTCCTAGGGAAAAGGACTTGGCTGAGACCCTCTACTGTGAGAACAAGGTTAGTCTGGCAACTGTTAGACAGGCTGCCTGGGCCTGGGATCATGTTCAAACCAAGGGAATCACCATTCTGGGGAAGTGCAATAATGTGGCATCAGCCCAATATCATGAGTGGTCCTATGCTAGGGCCCAAATCTCAGGATTGCCCTTCACCATCAAAGACATGCCTGAGTCATCTTCAGCACCACCTCCAGCAATAGTCAGCCTGGAAGAGTTTGAAAGCTTGAAGGACAGAAATGAGAAGTTATCCCAAGCCTTGCAGAAGACCCTCAGGGAGAGGAGTGAAGGTGTGAGGGAGATTGAAAGATTGGAAAAGTTGAGAGTGGAGCATTTGACCAAGATTGAGAAGTCTGGGGATTATATCAACAAGTCTAAAGCTGGTGAGCAGATTCTGAAGAATGCTTGTAAAGAAGCCCAGTTCCAAAGAGCAAGAACAGACTTGTACTTGAAGGAAAGTCAGGCCAGGTGGGTCCGGATCACTGAGGCCCGTACTCTAGAAGACAAGAGAGTTCAAGATAAGATGGAGCAGATGGAAAAAGCCCTGGCAGCAGCCCAGGAGGAAAATTCAGAGCTAAGAATCAAAGCTGGAGTGAAGAAATCCAAAGATCAAAGTCAGAACAAGAGGTTGACTGCAGCTGTTGCAACAAGGAACCTTCTCATCAGAAGTCTCACGGAGCGTCCGACTGATCCTGTGACCGAAGCACTTCTTAAGGAAGTTCGTGAGGATGAGTTCGGCCTCGGAGTTTGATCATTTGCTTGTTGCTATTTCTTTTCATGTACTTTTGCTTTTTGATTATGTATTTTGACCCCTAGAGGGCTGGTGTTGTAAGAATGAACAAGTTGTATTTTGTTTCATCTTATGTAATATATTTGTTGGTTTCCATCTGAGCTCATTTCAGAAACAACCTCAAGCAGTATCATCTTCAAGGGTCTGGAAGGGTCAAAACTGAAGACCAGACCGGATACCCTTGATAGCAAATAAGCATAACTGCATTGCATACTAACCCTTTTGTTTGTTTTGTAGGTTTTGATTTATTGTTACTAACCTCTGTTGTGAATCTCAGGCAGTATTGCTCGTCGCCGGGTGTTTCCTCTCAACAGGCCACACAGGTACCCAACTAGAAGCAACCTTTCGGGCATCCAAATGGACCAGTTGCAGCAAGACCTCAATGAGGCCAGAACCCAGATGGCTAATGAAAGGGTGGAGATGAGAACCCAAATAACTCAGTTCATGGAAGTGATGAATAATTTAGCTCAAAGCCAGGAGAGGCTCAGAGTTCTGGTAGAGGGGAGAACTCAAGATGACCCCCATGTGGGAACTGCTGGCACCAGTAACAATGAAAGGGTGCAACCACATGTCAACCCCCCTGTATTTGGTCCACACCTACATCCTGAGATTAATATTCCTGCCAACGTTCAAGGAACAGCTACTGCAGCCAGAGTACTTCAAGAGGATCCTCAGGAGGATCAGTTTACAGTCATGGGTGCTGGAGAGGAAACCTATGATAGGAGATTGGATGAGTTGGCTGAGAAGTTGAGGTCTTTGGAATCCCAAAATTCTTTGGGGTTCGATGTCATGGACATGGGTTTAGTAGAGGGGGTCAGGATTCCCCACAAGTTCAAGCCTCCATGTTTTGAAAAGTATAATGGGACTTCTTGTCCTCGAACCCATCTGCAATCTTTTCTCGGAAGATTAAAAGCTTACACCATGGACGAGAAATTGTGGATGTTCTACTTCGAAGATAGCTTGACTGGAGCGTCAAGGGAATGGTACTCCCATCTGACAAGAGCAACTGTAAGATGCTGGAAGGACCTGGCAGAGGCCTTCATCCGACAGTATCAATACAACTTAGACATGGCACCCAATAGGACCCTCCTAATGGGGATGTCACAATCATCAAGGGAGAGCTTCAGAGAATATGCTCAAAGATGGAGACAGCTTGCTGCTGCTGTCCAGCCACCTATGTCTGAAAGAGAGATGGCTGATATGTTCATGAATACCCTTCAGGGAACCTATATTGATAGGCTAGCTGCTTTCTCTTCCACCAGCTTCGCAGATGTTGTTATAGCCGGGGAGAGAATTGAAAGCCTGTTAAAGATGGGTAAGATATCTGATAATGGTGCTAGCTCGTCCAGTGGTACAAGAAAGCCTTTTGCAGGCCCTAGAAGAGCTGGCGAGACCAATGCCATTCATACCAACAGGGGTAGGCCCCAATATGCTCAAAGGTCCATAGCAGCAGTCACTATCCCTGCTCCAGCACATCCTCAGCCCGTTTATCAACCTCCTCAACAAAATTTCCAACAACAACCCCAGTACCAGCAAAATCAATATCCTCCAAGAAACAACTACAACAACAACTCCAACAACAACAATCAACAGAGGCCATTCCAGCAGAGGCCCTCTCAAGCTAACAGGGTGATAGACCCGATTCCAATGCCATATACTGCTTTGCTGCCACAGCTTCTGAAACTCAACTTGGTTGAGCTAAGAACGTTGGCGCCTCCGGATCCAAACAGTCTACCAAGAAACTATGACTCCAACGCTAGGTGTGCTTTTCATTCCAACGCACCTGGTCACAGTACAGAAAAATGCAGGGCTCTGCATATGAAGGTACAAGACTTGGTAGACTCCAAGGCTTTGAATTTTGCACCTCCGCCCAACGTCAACAAAAACCCAATGCCACACCATGGTGGTCCCCGGATTAATGCTATTGAAGAAGACCAACAGTCTTATTTGATAACTAGTGTGGATCAGATCAGGACACCATTGGTGGAAATCAAAGCTCAACTCCGTGAAAATCAAATATTTCCAGGGTGTGAGCTGGGGTGCCCTTATTGCAATATTTCATGGAATGGGTGTGAAGACTTGAGGAATGGCATTGACAGTCTTATCAAGAGTGGCCTCTTACAAATCACTACATCATTTCCGGCACATCCGGCAGCTTCATCAACAACGGTTTCAGACCCTCCTACAAATGCAACAACTATTGTTCCCAATAATTCAACAACCACATCAGCAAGTACTTCATCTGTCCTTCCAAATGACCAGTTTTCAACAGTTTCTCCTGCTACAACATCAGCTTCATTCCATTTCGACTCTCCATCTACAACAACAACAGTCCTTCCATCAGGACCTCCTACAACTCCAGCAAACGATCATGAAGATGTCTCTACTGTTACCATCTTCTACGATCCAGAAAATAACTCCGCCTACCATTCAGAGGGTGCTGCTCCCACTAGAGCACCAGTTACTATCTTTTATGATCCACAAACAATTGCAGTCCCTTCAGCAGCATCAATCAGTCCGGTTACCGTCACGGTACCTGGACCTGTACCATATGAAAGCAATAGGGCCATCCCTTGGCACTATGGCTCTGACTTGTATTGCGAGGGAAAGAGAATCACTCTTGAAACATCAGCACCTGCACCACAAATTGATAATGTGGGCGGAGGCGGAGGCTTCACCCGAAGCGGACGTCTCTTTGCTTCACAAGTCCAAAGACCTAATGCCGAAGCAGAAGCTGCTGCCAAGGCAAAGGGGAAAGGCCCGGTGCAGGAAGATCCAGCTGTCAAAGAAGCCCTGAAGACTCCGTTTGATCAGGAAGTTGATGAGTTTATGCGGATCATCAAGAAGAGTGACTATAAAGTTGTGGATCAGCTTCATCAGACGCCGTCCAAAATCTCCATCCTCTCACTGCTCATGTGCTCTGAAGCCCATCGGAATGCACTACTGAAGGTACTGCACGCAGCTTATGTGCCCGAGGAGATTACTGTCAACCAATTGGAAACCGTGGTTGGTAATGTTACTGCTAGCAATGGGCTAGGGTTTACCAATTCTGACCTGACAGTGGATGGCCGCAATCACAACAAAGCCTTGCACATAACCATGGAATGCAAAGGAGCTGTCCTTTCACATGTGCTGGTGGACACAGGATCATCCCTGAATGTCTTACCAAAGAAGGCTCTGGTGAAGCTTGAATATGATGGACTGGCATTGAGACCCAGCAACCTGGTGGTTAGAGCTTTTGATGGCTCGAAGAGATCGGTTCTGGGAGAAGTAGAGCTGCCCGTGACAATTGGCCCGCAGACCTTTAAAACTATCTTTTATGTGATGGACATTCAGCCCGCCTACAGCTGTTTGTTGGGTAGACCCTGGATTCACGCCGCTGGCGCAATAACGTCTACCCTTCACCAAAAGTTAAAATATGAGTGGGAAGGCCAAGTTGTCACAATCTGCGGGGAGGAGGATATATTTGTTAGCCATCTGGCTACTTACAAGTATATTGAAATGGATGGAGAGATCGTTGAAACGATGAGCCAAGGTTTTGAAGCCTTGAATGTCAATGAAGCATCTGCTGTTTCAGGAATCTCCATGTCGTCATATCAACAAGCCCGGAAGGTTGTTGAAGAAGGAACTGCCCAAGGCTGGGGCAAGGTCTTAGCTGTGGAGGAGAAGAAGGACAAATTTGGGTTGGGTTACAGACCAACTCAACATCAAGCAAAGGCTGCTGCAGAGCCTGGATTTGTCAGTGGGGGAATGCTAACCCCCGATGCTATCAACTGTCTGGAAGACGAGCTGGACGAGGAGCGCAACCTGGAGAATTGGATTCGTCCGAAGGTCCCGGGGAGCAGTGTCTCGAACTGGTCTTCCCAGGGAATTATAAGTGTTACTCGAGCAGAGTAATTATTATTTCCTGTATCTTTTATAGCATGCATCAAAGTCTTGCATCTTGCCCAAGATGACAAGACTCATTTTGTAATCAGGGCCATCTGTACTTTTGTGCAAACAAGATTAAGTTAATGAAATATCAGACAATCTTTTTGCAAACGAGTCTTTTTCTTTTATGCTCACTGTTTTTCCATTTTTCTTTTTGTACAAAAATAAATGGCGGTGTTTTCAAAATGATAACTTCATTTCCCTTTTTTCTAAAGCAAGATTAAAATCAATCACTAAAAAGAACCAACTTAACCCTTGCAGAGAGTGCCTTCCTGACAGCACCGACAACAGCACGGCTATGACATCGTATGACTTTGACAATCCAATCAATCAAGCTGATGAAGGGGTTGATGAAGAATATGAGCTTCCTGAAGAGCTAGCCAGGTTGTTGAGACAGGAGGAAAAAGTTATTACTCCTCATCAGGAGGAGATTGAAGTGATTAATCTTGGTACGGAGGAAGACGTGAAAGAAGTCAAAATCGGGGCCTGCCTACAAGACTCAGTGAAGAGACAGCTGATAGATCTGCTTCAAGAGTATGTTGATGTGTTTGCTTGGTCCTACCAAGATATGCCAGGGTTGGATACCGATATTGTTGTGCATAAGCTGCCTTTGAGGGAAGAATGCCCACCAGTCAAACAGAAGTTGCGCCGAACTCGCCCAGACATGGCTATGAAAATCAAGGAAGAGGTACAAAAGCAATGGGACGCCGGGTTCCTTGCTGTGACTAGCTATCCACCGTGGGTTGCTAACATAGTACCAGTGCCTAAGAAGGACGGAAAAGTAAGAATGTGTGTTGATTACCGGGATCTGAACAGAGCCAGCCCGAAAGATGACTTCCCGTTACCTCACATTGATGTATTGGTGGATAACACGGCTCAGTTCTCGGTATTCTCCTTCATGGATGGATTTTCGGGATACAATCAGATCAAGATGTCACCTGAAGACATGGAGAAGACAACATTCATCACACCTTGGGGCACGTTCTGTTACAAGGTGATGCCATTCGGACTGAAGAATGCTGGTGCCACATATCAACGGGCTATGGTGACATTATTCCACGATATGATCCACAAAGAAATAGAATGTTATGTGGATGATATGATCGCCAAGTCCCTCACAGAGGAAGATCACCTGGTGAATCTGCTCAAGTTATTCAAGCGTCTGAGGAAATACCAACTAAAGTTGAACCCCAACAAATGCACATTCGGGGTGCGATCCGGTAAGCTGCTGGGATTTATTGTAAGCGAGAGAGGGATTGAGGTTGACCCTGATAAAGTCAAAGCTATTCAAGAAATGCCTGCACCGAAAACTGAGAAAGAAGTTCGAGGGTTCTTAGGTCGATTGAACTACATTTCACGGTTCATATCTCACCTTACAGCAACTTGTGAACCCTTATTCAAGCTGTTAAGAAAGGAGCAAACGGCCAGGTGGAACGAAGACTGCCAGAAAGCTTTTGACAAGATCAAGGAGTATTTGCAAGAACCTCCAATCCTTATGCCTCCAGTTGAAGGAAGACCTCTGATTATGTACTTGACAGTATTAGAAGAATCGATGGGGTGTGTACTAGGTCAGCATGACGAGTCTGGTCGAAAAGAGTATGCAATATACTACCTAAGCAAAAAGTTTACCGACTGTGAACAGCGTTATTCACTGCTCGAGAAAACTTGCTGTGCTTTAGCGTGGGCTGCTCGCCGACTGAGACAGTATATGTTGACCCACACTACCTTATTAATCTCAAAAATGGATCCAGTTAAGTACATATTTGAGAAGCCAGCTCTTACCGGACGGGTTGCAAGATGGCAGATGATTCTCACAGAATACGACATACAGTACACATCTCAGAAAGCCATCAAGGGCAGTGTACTATCTGAATATCTTGCTGAGCAACCCATTGATGATTACCAGCCAATGAGGTTCGACTTCCCCGATGAAGACATCATGTTCATTAAAGCAAAAGATCATGAAGAGCCTATTCACACTGAAGGGCCTGACCCAGAAGAAGAATGGACTATGATGTTTGATGGGGCTGTTAACATGAATGGCCGTGGCGTTGGTGCAGTGCTCATTACACCCAAAGGAGTTCACATGCCTTTCTCGGCAAAACTCACTTTCAACTGCACTAACAACGAAGCTGAATACGAAGCTTGCATTATGGGTCTTGAGGAAGCCATTGACCTCAGGATCAAGACATTGACCGTATTCGGAGATTCAGCTTTGGTAATCAATCAGACCAACGGAAAATGGTACACCCACCAAGATCATCTGATACCTTACAGGGATTATACAAGAAGGTTATTGACTTTCTTCACAACAGTCAAGCTTGAGTATATCCCTCGGGACGAGAATCAGTTTGCGGATGCTCTTGCTACCATTTCATCCATGATCAAAGTTCAAGCTGCTAACTTTGTACCTCAGATTTCAGTATCGAGACTTGATAGACCAGCATATGTATTTGCAGCAGATATTGCTAAAGATGATAAGCCTTGGTTCCATGACATCAAGTGCTTCTTGGAGGATCAAACGTACCCACCTGGGGCATCTTCCAATGATAAAAAGACTTTAAGAAGACTTGCTGGAAGTTTCTTTCTGAACACTGATGGATCTTTATACAAGAGGAACTTTGATATGGTACTCCTCAGATGTGTTGACAAGACAGAAGCAGATTTGTTGATGCATGAAGTGCACGAAGGATCCTTTGGTACCCATGCAGGAGGGCATGCCATGGCTAAAAAGTTGTTAAGATCAGGCTATTACTGGATCACAATGGATGCAGACTGTTGTGCCTATGCCAGGAAATGCCACAAATGCCAGATTTATGCAGACAAGGTGCATGTGCCTCCCAATCCCCTGAACATAATGTCTTCACCCTGGCCCTTTGCTATGTGGGGCATCGACATGATTGGTAAGATTGAGCCAACTGCTTCAAACGGCCACAGATTCATCCTGGTCGCTATTGATTACTTCACCAAGTGGGTCGAAGCAGCCTCATATGCAAACGTCACCAGGCAAGTAGTAGCTCGATTTCTGAAAAGAGACATCATCTGTAGATATGGAGTGCCCGAGCGAATCATTACTGACAATGGTTCTAATCTCAACAACAAAATGATGGCCGAATTATGCCGGGACTTCAAGATCCAACATCACAATTCTTCTCCTTACAGGCCAAAGATGAACGGCGCTGTTGAGGCAGCAAATAAGAACATCAAGAAGATTGTGCAAAAGATGGTAGTCACCTACAAAGACTGGCATGAAATGCTACCGTTTGCCTTGCATGGGTATCGCACATCAATCAGAACGTCCACCGGGGCAACACCGTATCAGCTTGTGTATGGTATGGAAGCAGTCCTGCCTGTTGAAGTTGAATTACCCTCGTTACGGGTATTGATGGATGTTAAACTGAGTGAAGCAGAATGGGTTCGGTCCCGATTCGAACAATTGAGTCTGATCGAAGAGAAGAGATTGGCTGCAATCTGCCACGGGCAGTTATATCAGAAAAGGATGAAGAGAGCCTTCGATCAGAAAGTCAGGCACCGAGAGTACCGGGTGGGGGATCTTGTGTTGAAGAGAATCCTCCCTCCTCATACAGACCACAGGGGCAAATGGACTCCGAATTACGAAGGACCATTTGTTGTGAAGAAAGTCTTCTCTGGTGGAGCACTGATGCTCAGTACCATGGATGGTGAAGATTTCCCGTCCCCTGTGAATTCAGATGCAGTTAAAAAATACTTCGCATAAAATGACCCGCTGGACATAAAAACAGAATGTAAGTCCAGGCAAAAATAGGGCATCCCGGCGAGTCAAAAACAGAATAAAAGACTCGGGCAAAATAAGGGAAAATAAATATAAAAAAAATTTGTACACCCGCTGAGTTGAAAAGCCACATTGGACAGCTCAGGCAAAAATGGGTATCCCGATGGATTGAAAACCCGAAAGGGCGATCCATGCAAAATAAGGGAATAAGCGAACAACTGCATTCTGAATTCGTCTGTATCGCCTACAACTTGGTAAGCCCCAAAGGATCAAGCTGCAATCAGAATCAACTCTCTCCAGAAAGCAAGACGAGAAGAACGTCATTGTCATACGAGTCATAGCAGGAGAGGAAGCTCCTCAAAGCGTCGTCAACACCGCCAGCACTTTATTTCTCAATTTGTAACAATCTCCTCATTTCAGGAGATATGTTTCTCTGACTGTATCTTGCCAATTCAGGGCACACGAATTAATATAATCAGATTTTCAGTCATGTCTCGTTTTACATTTATGTTTTGCAAAGAGTTGTCTGATGTCTCTAAAAACACAATTGCATAAGTACAGATGCCTCTTTCTAAAAATAAAACACATGCTTGCAGGGAATACACTTACTCTCGAAAGTACTTATTTCCTATGACGGAATCTCAGTAAAAGATACCTCGGGACCATTTGTGCGTTTCTTTATCTTTGCAGGATTGCAGGTATCCAGAACGCGACCTGGGGCATACAAGTTACGTCTCAGCAACTGGCAAATCATTATCAACTCACCTGGCACTGGGAGGTGCCCATTTCCCCAGCAGAGTTGCCAAATCAACATACAGCATCTGAAATGTTCTATCCCCAGCTGAGTTGCTCTCCCCAGCCGAGTTGCCTCTCACAACTCCCCAGCCGAGTAGCCATTATTCCCCAGCAGGATGCGAGAATCGAGGAATCATCTCCCCACAGAGCTTCAAGCCTTTATCCAGAAGAGCAACGCATGAAGAGGTCACAACAGAGAGAGAGAAAGCTTCTACAAACCCCAGCTGGGTCCCGTATTATAAGAATATGTCAATCGATGACGTATATCCCCAAGCAGATACAACTATAGATCTATCAATGATCCCATCCCCAGCTGGGATGTCTTCCCAAGCAGATCGATCAGAGATCTTTGCAGCAACGGGATCCGAATCCCGGATCGGTGCCTCTTTGCATAATCATAGCATTCGCATCATATTCACCCCCAGAGCGTAGCATTCCGTCTAATACGGAGCATTACGGCAAAAAAAAAATCAAATGCATAGCATAATCATAAGTCATGTTGTGATTTGAACACTTGTAAATATTGACAATCTGTCGGCATACAGAATACATCTCCATCAGAGTCCCAGCAAAAGCAGTTGCCCCCTATCACAAACACCAGTGCATATCTCCTTTTTGATACCCGTCCGTATCATCATTTCCCAGCAGGTTGCCTGAATACACTTTACAAACCAAAATCACCAGTATCGCAGATACATCCTGACACTCGTCCGTGTCGTGTCACCAGCAGAAAGCCAAAGACACCCTCTTTGCACTTACATATACCTATACACTTTCTTGACACCCGTCCGTGTCATATCCCCAGCGTGGTCGCCTATACTTGTATATACACTTTCCTGACACCCGTCCGTGTCATATCCCCAACAGTTAAAACACTCACCTATACATTATATACTCACTACTCATTGGTACACATACGCAGATACTCATCCGTATCTTGTATACACCATGTATATCCCCGCAGACTCGACAGTAGTCCTTGTTCTTTGTTAACCAGTTGGTACTCGTCCGTACCATCATCTCAGAACATTGCGTCTAATGTTTGTTTCTACATGATACTCGTCCGTATCATAGTCTTAAGGATGCTCGTCCGCATCTTTAATCCATACACCGTGTCAAACACTTGTGTCTTCGTGAATATAGATGCTCGTCTGTGTCTACTATTCCCCAGAAGGATACTTTCAGATGCAACGCTCGTCCGTGTTCCTTGTTAACCATTTGATACTCGTCCGTATCATCAGCTCTGAGCACGTGTCAGTTTGTTTCTACATGATACTCGTCCGTATCATAGTCTTAAGGATGCTCGTCCGCACCTTTAATCTATACACAATACCAAACACTTATACCTTTTGTTTCTTGGATGTAAACGCTCGTCCGTGTTTACTATCTCCCCAGTAGATTGCCAACAAATTTTCTTTTTATCTAACACTCGTCCTGTGTTATGATACCTCTGAGAGCAGCCGTACCCTGCTGAGTGGTCGTCCTCCACTTCTTGATGGTCGTCCTCCATCATGCTCATCCGATGGCCGTCCCCATCGTTGATTTTAGCAGCCGTCCCCTGCTAGGTGGTCGTCCTCCACCTTTTGATGATCGTCCTTCATCACTTTATCCAATGGCCGTCCCCATTGTTGATTTTGGTTATCTAACACTCGTCCTGTGTTATGATAAACTTTGAGAGCAGCCGTCCCCTGCTGAGTGGTCGTCCTCCACTTCTTGATGGTCGTTCTCCATCATGCTCGTCCGATGGCCGTCCCCATCGTTGACCTTTTCTATCCGATGGCCGTCCCCATCGTTGATATTTTAGCAGCCGTACCCTGCCAGGTGGTCGTCCTCCACCTTTGATGGTCGTCCCCATCATATTTCTTTTATACCCAACAGAGCAGCCGTCCCCTGCTAGGTGATCGTCCTTCACCTTTGATGGCCGTACCCCATCATCTGTTTATTTCATTTATTCTTTAACCCGATGGCCGTCCCCGTCGTGGTCCCTTTTCCTTTTTAGCCCGATGGCCGTCCCCATCGTTGGTTACTTTACCTTTATGAACTTGATGGCCGTCCCCGTCATGTTTCATTAATCCTCAGAATTTTGCAGCTCTATCTTGATGGCCGTCCCCATCATGATATTTTATTTTCCCAGCTAGTCGGCCGTCCCCGTCTTAGCTTTACCTTTTATCCCCAGCATGTCGGCCGTCCCCGTCATTGCCTTATACACTTTACCAGCATGTCGGCCGTCCCCGTCATCGCTTTACTTCACATATCACTTTACCCAGCAGTCATCCTCTGCTCGACGGTCGTCCTCCGTCGCCCACACTTTACAATATACTTTATTTTGCTTTTACAATCTATATCCCTTTTCTTCTTCATTTCTGTGAGTGCAAATTTTGGACTGTCTTTGGTATTCAACCACAAGTTATCTTGTTTGCCTGTTAAGCCGTCGCTTACAACCTGCACAGCTAACTCATGTTTGAATAGGGGCAGCTGTAAACACCCCAAATTTGCCCTCACCCATTCACACCATGGCTTGTGATCATCTCATATGCATATACACAAAACATATCATCTCATATCTCATTTTGATTCACTGGATAGTTTCTAAGGCATCTGCACCTAGGGTTTGTGATCTGAGCAACCTCAGGGCATCTTGAGCCATTCCAAAGGCAACCAATCAACTCAAAGGGGTCCATGTGTGTTCTTATATCATGTTACATCCTCACAAAGTCAAAATTGTAGAGGGATCACAAGAACTAGGGTTTGAGTGGATGCAGAGCCAGGATGAACTGCACAGTTGACTGAAAATTAGGGTTTTGGTTTCAGAGGCCATAACTCCAATTTTTTTGGTCATTCTTGTTTCCATTGGTCTCTATATGGTATAGGGAGTATGCATATCAATTTTCATGAAGAAATTCCATGGGGAAGTCATCTGATCAAGAGTTGACTTTTCAGACAAGTCAGTGCAAAATCAGGGTATCTGAGGCCCCCAATGACCCAACCAATGGGTGATCTTCATCATTTTGAGTGTATATGATCTTTATTTGATCATGGAAGAAGTTTGAAGTTCATAAAAATCAAGAATTTAGGGTTTTTGCAAAAGTTGACTTTTTGGGTTTTGTTGACTTTTCAAGAATGCACCATTTTAGGTCAATTTTCAAGCCTTGATTCATGATCCAAAAAGGCTTCAAATGAAAAAACTTTGGTCATGAAAGTTGTAGATCTCATCTTTCCCTTTTCAAAAAGTACAAGAACATGATCAAACTCTTCTTGGATCAAAAGTTATGGCCATGCAAAGTTGCCAAAAATCATTGTTTTTCAAGTTATGCACCAAGTGGAATTTTGCTAAGTCTTGAATCAATGCATGATTGCTGCCTCAAATTCATGTCAAACCAGCATGTGAATGTTCTCTAAGTCACAAAAATCAGAAATGGACCAAGTTTGCTCATGGTTTGGTTCATGTAACAAGGCATTTCCATGGAAAACCATAAAGCTAGCCAACTTGCATTTTCACTCATGACTACTTCACCAACTTATGACATTGGCTGCTGACTTTGGGCTAGCCTCTCCCTCACCTTTTGCTGCGCCAGAACCCAAGTTGTCCTTGCCTAGTATCATGCCATGCCCTATCTTACACAAAAGTGGTTTTTGAGCAAAAGTTGATCTACCAATCCATAAAGTACAAGTCACATCTCACAGCCACTTGCATTATTTTATTCATTCATTTTGCTAGCCATATCACATAAAAACAAAGGCTGAAACCACACCATTCACAACTTACACAAAAACACCCCAACTTGCAACTTCCTTCGATTTTCATTACACAGCCTGCAAACACCCAAACCTTTGCCTCCATTCATCTCACCTTGATCTATAGAACACAAAGCATCAAGAAACAAAGCCAAAAACACCCTGAATCCCCATCTGCCATAGCTCACCTTCATGCTGCAGATTCTATCGAATCTCTCTCTACAAGCCACAAACACATCAACCAACACCACAAGCCTTCTCAACACACCTCATAGGTCATAAACAACCCTTCTTCACAGCCTGAAAGTGCCAAGAACTCATCTGCCATTGTTGACTGAGCAGAAGCAGTTCTCTTCGAAACTCATCATCCAACAAATATAAATTCCATTTGAGCATTCAAGCAACTTTGGGGGACCAAGAGGAGCAGATTGAGCAAGGAGAAGAGGCCTGAAAGTTCCAGAATCAAAGGTTGCAAATCTCAGGTAGCTCCAAATTAATTTTTCCAGAAATCAATTTGATTGTTACAAACTTGCTCTACATGTCTTGCTGGTCATTCTGGTACCATTGGTTTTGAAAATGGTTGCGTTTTGAGAGTTTAATTGCTGTTTGAAGCTCACGAACCCTAGAATTTGTTTTCTTCGATTCAGCCTGTTTAGGTTAGATAAATTTGTTTTGAGAGAGGGTTTTAATTCGTGAGGTGTTGGGGATCATTTCCCATAGCTTAGTTTTTATTTATGATGCGTTTTGAGAGATCTTGAAGATTTTCAGGTGACCCTCTAGCCGGAGAAGATGACCGGAGGTCTTCTCCGGCCACCTGAATGTAATTAGGGTTTAATCCCATAATTAATGACAGTTTGAATGCTGGCCGTGGATATGCGCTGACTTGTTGACTTCCCTCCAGATTGAGTGGCCCAGATGTGTTTGATTAACCCTAATCCACGTGTTAGGGTTAATTAATCTTAATTTATTTAATTTAGTCAGTTCAAACGTGGACCATTGGATGTGGCGCGTGGTCAATGAATTTATCCCCAGAATCAATCTCACGCGTCCAATCTGATTACTTCTCTTTTTATTCAATTTTTAACTCATTTATTTTCATTTAATTTGTATCTATTATTTAAAATAGCAAAAAAATCATAAAAATTATGAAACTTTTTCTTTAAGGTTTTATTAATTTTTATGACTCAAAAATATTTTTATTTTATTTTTTATCATTAAAAAAGTATTTTTAAATATTTAAAAGATTATTTTTAATTGATTAATGAGAATTAATTAATTAAAAATACTTTTAGGTATTTAAAAATTACAAAAAAATTCATGAAATGTTCTAAGACATTTAGAAACATTGTCCAACCTTCAAACCAAATTTCTTTTTTGATCTTGATGCATCTTGAGAATTTTTCATTGATTTAAATCACATTTTATGCATTATTTTGATCATATGTTTGAAAATTCATTTCTGTCTTTTGGTAAAGGTTGAGACATTGATTCTTTTTGCATTGTTTTCCATTTGACATGTACTTTCAAGGATAAAAAGGCCAAGATTTGATCTTGCATTTTCTAATTGATTGGCATTTGTTTTGTTGAGAACCCTAAAAAACCCTAATAACTTGCAAGATTCATAACTTGAGTTTGGTTGAGAGTTGAGAGTTCCCCTTTGGGCAGTGATTCATTATAGGTCTAGGGTTTCTTTAGGTACCATTTTCCATTTTTCATATTAGGGTTTGCTTCTGTTTTTGGTTTGTGTTTGATGTTTGTTTCATGAACCCTAATTTGGGCTTTCCCTTTGCATCATTCTTGCATTTCCTTGCATAATTTGACTTGTCATTGCATTTTGTGCATTCTTATGATTCATTTAACATCTTAAGACATGTATGAAGCATCATTGATCATTGCATTACATATTTGCCATGCCATTTGTCTTGTATGTTTCATAACATTTCATGCTTGTTCATGCTTCTAAACTTGCATCATTTGCATTCATAATCTTGTATGAACATCTCAATGTCTTGTCTCATGTTTGCAGCACTTCATAACATCATAATCATCATGTGTATGCTCCTGGTTTTGCTTTGTATCATGTCATTACATCTCATCTTGCATGGCATTGCATTTCTTTCTAACATTTCAGGTGGTAAGTAAACTTGAGAAGTGAATTTGCCTTCACTTCTCATATCCTTTCCTTTCATCTCTTTTGCATACCTTGCTGCATTCTTATATGTGTTTGAGTTTGAGCTTGCTCATTCTTGTTCCCCCCACTTTCTTTCTTCAAGTGACTTGACTTCTTGAATGAAGCAAGTCACTTTGCTTCTCTTGATCTTGTTCATCTGCTTCCTGGTGGTTCATCTGAAGATTGTTTCTTGAAACCTCACAAACCTTAGGATCAACCAAGCATGATAATGAATTAGGGTTTTGATTAGTCTCCCCATAGTTTTTTACCTTTGTGTCTCTCCTTGAGTCATCTCTTCTCACCTCATAATCAGGGACTAAACCCTCAAGGCTTTAAGACTTTGTGATTAAGATCATGCCTGCATCCTTCTTTTAGGATGGAGTGTATAACTTTAATCCTAAGTCTTGGACCCTTAAGGTGTTGAACTCTCTTAATTAATCCATCTAATAATCATCAAGACATTACACTTGTAACTTGGGCCTTGCATTAGGGTTCTAATTCTTCCTTAATTGGTTAAGAAGGACTAACCCTAAAGTTAATGGACAAGTCCCCCTCAAGTTGTCTTACAAATCATAAAAAACACTTCATCATCATATCATTAATAAAATCCACTTAATCAAAGGTTTGTTCTGTCATGGGTTTAATCCCTAATCATGGATTAAGCTGAGGATCCTTCCTCAGCTTAAACACCCTCATCTATTATCCTTCTTTTAGGATAGTGTAATGAGCCTGTTAAATCCCTGATTATGGCTTAACCTCATTACTCAACACTAAACAAAAACACCAAAAACATCTAATTAATCACAAGTAGGTTAATGATCTTAACCCTACATCAAAGGTGATTAAGTGTGAGAATCTGACTTCACACTTAAGGTAATTCTCATTACCCCTAATCAGAGGGATGATGTGATGAGTTTACCAAATCCATTGATTTAGGTTTAAGCTCATTATCTTATGACAAACTCCAAAAAGAAATAAAAGACTGAAAACACAAGAACAAACAGTGATCGTCTCCTTCGGGATTCTTTTCTCATCATCTTCACTCACAAACGAGAACTTGCTTCTTCCGTCTAATGCAAGACAGTAAGCACCTGAGCCAGACAGGTCATACACTTGAGCATAGGCAAGTAGGCAGTTCACAAGTCAATTTCTTTCAGTCTCTTTGGGTCGAACTACGGTGTTCTGACTTCCTCATTGCACGAGAGGATACGTAGGCATAACTTAACAGTTATCGAACAAAAGTCTCTGTATATTCCCCCTCCTTCCAGCTTCATTCTTTAGCCTCATATTCTTGAGCATTTCATTCCTGATCTCACACTGACACTTTCATACTTCACATCACTTATACACTATACACTGACACCTGTACATATTGCTTTCCAGCTATTTTACACACAGATTGCACTGACACTACCCCTTTAAAACACAAATCTTTTAAGCGTGGATCCCGTCGAGTACGGCGGACAATCTGGGTGCTAATACCTTCCCAGGTTGTAACCAACCCCCTTTCTCAGTCTCTCTGGTTCGCAAACCGTCTTATCCATCCTTTTCTAGGTCTATGCAGCATTGCCTTTCCTCCGGGATAAAAATGCCTAGCTGGCGACTCTATTCATTCTCCAGTGAGTTCACGGCTGTGTGTTCTCACTGTTCCCTTCGCCGACCGTTCGCGTCTGTACCTTCATCTGACCTGGTGTCATTTGTCGGGAGCGACACATGTCTTCTAGCATCCAAATTTTTTTTTTCATTTTTACCTTGCATTTTCAAATTGTTTGGCATTTTACATTGAGGATCACCCAAAAACCCTAGCAAACTTAGAAAATTCATAACTCCTCCTAGGTTTAGCCTCTGACATCCCCCTTTGGATGGTAACTTAGCATAGGTTAAGGTTCCTTTGAGTGCATTTTCAATTTTTTATCTTGTACATTGCATCTGTTTTGGTCATTTGCATCTCATGCTTCCATATAACCCTAATTTTACATGTTCATTTGCATTCATCTTGCATATGCATCCATACATGAACTTTCCATGACATTTCATGCATTCATATGTCATCTTTGACATCTTAGGACATGTTAGAATCATGCTTGATCATTCCTTCATTCATTTTCCATGATTTGCATTCATTTCCTTTCATTAACTTTCATGAACTTTCAAACTTCAAAGCATGCTTACATGACATCTCATCTTTGTATGATCATACATATGCATTTGGTATGCCTTTGCATCATCTCATATGACATTAACATTGCATAATCACTTCTTACTTTGGTCGTTTCATCTCATTTCATTTCATTTCTTTATGCTTTACATCTTATGCAGTCATGCTAACATTTTCAGGTGGTAAGTTACTTTGAGAAGAGGATTTTCCTTCACTTCTCATTTCTCTTCATCTCTTTCATATGCATCTTGCTGGTTTCTTTGAAGTGAACTTGTTCACTTGTGTTCTTTCTTTCTCACTTTCTTTCTTCAAGTCACTTAACTTCTTCAATGAAGTAAGTAACTTGTTTCTGCTGCTTCTTCCTCCTTTCATCTGCTTCTTCCTTGGTGGTCATCTTGAAGACTTCTCTTGAGCTTCACAAACCATAGGATAACCAAGCATGATAAATTTATGGTTGTATATAGTTCCCCTTTAGTTTTTCACCTTTGAGTCTTCTTTGAGTCTCTTTTCCCACCTCATAATCAGAGACTAAACTCTTAAAGTTTTAGGACTTTGGATTTAGGGTTATGCCTGCATCCTCTTCTTAGGATGGAGTGTATAACTTTAATCCTATGTGTTAAACCTTTAATTTGTTTAAACCTCTTAATCAAATCATCTTAATAATCACTAAGACTTCATCTTGTAACTTGGGTGTTACATTAGGGTTTTAATTCTTCCTTTATGGTTAAGAAGGACTAACCCTAGTGTTTAATGGACAAGTCCTCCTCAAGTTGTCTTACAAACCATAAAACTCATTTCTTAATCTCACCCTTAATTAAAATCCATTTAATAAAGGATTTTTTATATAATGAATTTAATCCCTAACCATGGATTAAGTTGAGGTATCTTCCTCATCTTAAGTGTGCTCATCTATTATCCTTCTATTAGGATGGTGTAATGAGCCCACTAATCTGTGATTAGAGATTAAACTCATTACTTAACACTAAATAAAAAAACCAAAAAGCATCTAAATAATCACAAGTAGGTAAATGATCTTAATCCCACATCATCATGACAATTAAGTTGAGATGTTTATCTCACACTTAAGTAGGCTCATTATCCCTAATCAGGGAGGATATAATGAGCTTACAAACCCTTGATTTAGGCTTAAGCTCATTAACTTATGCAAAACACGAAAAAGCAATAACAAACGAGAACTTTCTTCTTCCATCTAATGCAAGACAGTTAGCACTCGAGCCAGACGAGTCATACACTTGAGCATAGGTAAACAAGTAGTTCATAGTCAATTTCATTTTCCAGTATTCGAACAAAAGTCTCTTTGTCTTCCCCCTCTTCCAGTATTCTTTTTTCTAAGCATCAGTTCCTGAGAAATTCACTCTCTTTGTCACTGACACTTGCATATTTCTTTTCCAACTTTTGCACACAGATAGCACGTACACCTACCTCTTTAAACACAATCTTTTAAGCGTGGATCCCTTCGAGTACGATGGACAATCTGAGTGCTAATACCTTCCCAGGTTGTAACCAACCCCCTTTCTCAGTTTCTATGGTTCGCAACCGTCTTATCCATCTTTTTCTAGGTTTATGCAGCATTACCTTTCCTTCGGGATAAAAATGCCTAGCTGGCGACTCTATTCATTTCTCCTTTCGCCGACAGTTCGCGCTTGTACCGGGATGCAAATCTTCGGGAGCGACAATCATTCATCACTTTCCCTCTGGTTTTTCTCTCTGCATCTTGAAGATCTTCTTTTGCATTTTGCTTCGAGCTAGCTTCAATTGCCATTAACATAGCTCATTCTTCTTTAGTTCATTATCATCATCATCATCTTAGACACAATATCCATGGATTACATAGCTTTATTCTCCAAGGATCAGCCATTATATCTTCTTTATATTGCACTGCATTTTAGATCGAAGCTCTTAAAATTTCATCAATCTAGTTTCAAGCTTCATTCAATCATCATCAGCATCAAGTCTTGCACAAGATCCATGGCTTGCTCACCTTGAAGCATCATAAATTCATCAGTGCATAATCTCACACTTTACTGCACTTTCATCAAATCCTCAAGATCTCTCATTCACAAAGTGTTTATTTCACTCTCATTGTTCAATATCAAGTCAAAGCAAGAGCTCAGGATCCTCATCTCTAGTTTTCCTCAACTTGTGGCATTTCTGCAGTTCAGGTGCACTATAAAATTCTACTTGCTTGCCTTCATCAATTTTTATTGTTTTCATGCTGTGTGAAGCTTATTAGAAGCATTTTTCCCTCTGGATAGATGATATGTCTTTTAGAGGCATAGTCCTAGTTTTCAGGTTGAATTTTATGAGCTTCGATCTTTCTTGTTCTTGCGTGAGAAATTAAAATTAAGGACATATTATTGATGTATGAAGTGTGAGAAGTAGAACGACGTTCTTGATTCTCATTTTCATGGAGTTTTGAGGAAACCCTAGGTGAGGAGTGATCGGAGAAGATGACCGGAGACTAGCTCCGGTCACCTGAACAGTGCCCTAATTCATCCTCAACTTTAAAACGCGTCCATCGATCTTAGCTTCATCCTAGGGCTCTGATTACACCAGAACATAAATGAAAAGCATGCCTACCACGTGCACAATTTTGTGAACAAATTCTCAGGACTCTTTTAGCACCCCCAGCGTGTTCATTTAAGGCCCATTCTAATGTTATTTCTGACTAAAAGCACCCCCAGGCCCATTCATTAAATCAACCTATTTTCATTTTATTTCCTTTTTCTCATTATTTTTTACATTTTCGTTTTTGATTTTAAAAAATACCAAGACCTCATTAAAAATTCCAAATTAATTCATGTGAGATCCTTACATTTTTTTCCTAATTTTGCATAATTTTTGTGACGATTTTCTTTTATTTTTTAATCAGAATTAATTTCCCAAGGAGTTAATTTCCTATTTTCCCATTTCTGACCAATAAATTTGTTTATTTTCTTTCTCCCAAACCAAATACGTTAAATGGTTCATTCTTTTTGAATTATTTATAGGACTCATTGTATTTCTTCAACATATTTTTGTTTTGATTTTTAGGTCACTATAAGTCATGATTTGGTCCCACTCTTTCACACATGTGCATATGAACCCTAATTCACTTCTATACTTCACTTGACCACTCAAATTAAGCATTTTTTATGAGATTTTTTAGATGTAAGTCACCCTTTGGATTTTGTATTCAAGTCTCAATTTTCATAATTTTTCATGATCATTTAGCATTTTTTCAGGTTGCTTGGTTCACAAGTCACATTTTGTTCATTCACTTCACTTACTTTGGTCGCATTAGAATAAGGCATTCATGTCATTACCTTGAGGTCTTAATTTTGAGTCTCTTAGGTCTTAGGGGATGTCTTTAAGTGTTAAGTATAATCCTTGAGTCTTCACCTTTGATTTTTAGGTTTTCCTTGAGTCATAATTCACCTAGGTCCCATTTTAACCTGATCTCACTTCTCCTTTCACAATGGCCATCTCAAATCCAATTTGTGCACAAGCTAACTTCATAATATCTTTATTTTGTGTCTCATAATTTTTTTATGATCATTCCCACATGTTCATATCAAGTTTAGAGTCTTTTTCATCCCTTTGAACTTCATTTGCCATCTAAAAGGCCTTAAAACCCTAATTTGGACACCTAGCCTTAAGATACATCTCACCACCTCATTTGTGAATATTTTCCAAATATAATTCCCATTCTAACTTGTTGTCAAGCCTCTGGTTTTTGTATGGGGAGGTAAAGTCTACTTGGTCTTATTTTGAATTTTAATATTAAGTCATTTGTTTCATTTCTAAAACCATGTTTCCATATGCTTTCTTCCACCTTTCAATCCCATGTTTGAATACCTTTAACTTGAATCTCTTCTTTCTCATTTGGTCTAACCTCATCCCTCATTTTAATTTAGTGTTAAGTTCTTGATTTTTCACTTACTCTTGATTTTAGGAGATTTTAGTATGCTAAACACTTAGGCTTCCCTTTTAACTTAGGTTTCATCAGGGTTTAGTAACATTTTAGGGCATAGTTTGATTTGAATTCACTTAATCCCTTTAGATAATTTTAATATGATTTAGCTACTTACTTCTGAAGTGTGTTACCTCATAAGATACTTTAGGCTTAGGTCTTAACCTTAGAAGTTCACTAACACCTTTCTTAAGCTAGTATGAGTTCTTACTTGAAGTTTGTCGTGTTATAATTGTTCATATTACTTCATCATGCTAACATTTGTTTTGTAGGGGGGTGGAAGATGAGGTAATCATTCTTAATTCCTATCTCTTATGCATGTTATTGTATTTGTCTTAGCACTTGTTGCTTTGTTCATAGGCTCCCTCTTGTTCTTTAGATTCAACTTAACTTCCTTAGGAAGTAAGTTGAATTCTAACTTGCTTTGCTTATCCTTAGGTTTAGATTACCTCACAAATCACAGGATCACCTTTTGTACATAATAAGATAACTTAAGGTTGTGTCTTAGTCCCCCATTAGCTTTTACCTTTTGCCTCTTGAGTCTTCTTTTCTCATCTTCAAACAAAATAAAAAAGACTTAATAAAGACATGAAGGAATCTCTTGTGTATAGCCTTATTCCATGGGGCACTTACATTCATTCCATCTTGGAATAGTGTGGGCTTGTCTAGCATGATGTACAAGTCTGATCACCCTAATCCTTGGAAATAAGTATTGGATACATTATCCTTACTTGGTGTGCTTGCTCTATTATTCCATCTTGGAATGTAGTAGCAAGTACACATTCCATGGAAAAGAGTTTGAATTCACTTCCTTGTGCCAAATTCATACAAAAATCTTAAAAAGCAAACAACAAACAAATAAGCGACTTTCCTGCGGGAACTTCTTTTCTCACCTCATTCACTCTCAACGTGAACTTGCGACGACTTGTCTCACATGCAAGACGGTAAACACACTCGTACCAGATGAGCCTGCAATACATGAGCATAGGCATACACAGTTTTAGCCATAAAAAACACAAACAAATAGTTCCCGCCTTAGTTAGGCGAACTACGTCGACTCTGATCCTTATTTTTCCGATGAGGTACATAGGCAGCGGGGTAGGGCCCGTTCGAGCACATTCTTTATTTTCTCTACATTTTCCCCATTCTTTCTTTCCATTCTCCAGTTCCTTTCTCAATTCCATTCTTACTTCCAGTTCCAGTTAGCATTCCTTTATTCAGCAGCACTTTATTCTCTCACCCTTTGAAACAAACTTACAAGCGTGGATCCCGTTGGGTACGACAGACGATCTGGGGTGTTAATACCTTCCGAGGTCGTAACCGACTCCTGAACCCAGATCTTTGGTTCGCAGGACCTTGTCCTTTCCTTCTTCCTCAGGTTTGTGCAGCATTACCTTTCCCGTTCCTTCGGGATAAAAATGTCTGGCTGGCAACTCTACCTTTTCCGCACCACTTTCGCGTTTGTACTAGGATGAAAATCCCGGGAGCGACAGCTGGAGACTCTGCTGGGGATCGAACCCAAAATATCTGGTTTCCCTTGTAGAGTCAATCCTAGCGCCTGTTTGTTTTTGTTTCTTTGGGTGTTTATGTGTGTGTTGTTGTGTGTTTATTTACTGTTTTTGTTTACAATTTACTTTACAGCTTTATTTACTGCTTTCAGTATTTATTTTCACATGCATCATATATTGGACTGTGCTGGTTTCATTTTTTCTGTGGGATGGGCTTTGTTACTATGAGATGAGCTCATAACTGGGGCTCGAGTGCACCTTAGGACTTAGAGTGGTTCCACTTTGGTTTCATGGCATTTTGCTATGTTGGTAGTAGTGAGTTCCACGCCTTGACTTGCGACCTTCTCGGAAATGTATTGATGCCAGAATCTTTCTGGGGAAATACACAACCATGATAGTTATGTGCAGTCAGGGGACCGATCATTGAGAACCTTTGTGGAAACATACCTCTCCAGTGATGACAGTGGCATACCACATTTGTTGGAAAACCCACTCGCATCTGAGGGCCCACTGGGAACTCTCATAGGATGGCCTGGTTCTCTCATAGGAATCCAGTTAAGACAAACTGTTCATATGACGATAGTATTGTACCCGTCGAAATGAATGTGTTATTGTTTCTCGATTCAGTGCTTGAAGCTGGGGACTTATGAGGGATGCTTGTTTCCTTGGACTCAGCTGAGACCTCCCTGAGTAGTACATAATGCCAAACCGATTCGCTGATTTGGTCATGAGCCCTTTCTCGGATATGGTGAACGTATTATTTCTGCTCGGCTTTGAGAGTCTGTGATGTTGACCCGGGTAGCACACCTGTGATATTGGGGGGGGGAGGTTACAGGATTGCAGGAACCTTAACCTTCAACATACCCACTGTACCAGCATGCTTCAGTATTGCGATCTTGTTCTGTTACACATGGATTCTGAGATCTGAATCTCCGATCAGAGAGATATTCGTGATGATATTGTAACCCTGCACATACACTTGATTATATGATTGACACCACACAGACACATCACTGATCACATGCCTTGTCTTGCATAAGCATCATAACATCATTAATCATATGTGTTCTTTTTATTCTCAGGGTTCATATTACTTCTGATTCCCGGTCACATTGCTGCTTCAAGATGGAGACTCAGAGGAAGAAGAATGTCCACTATACTTTCCCACAACCATAGACAGAAGGTATTCAGAAGTTGACCAACTTGATGAGTGACAAAGTTCTTGATGACTTCAAAAGAGAGTTTGGAAAGATCCTGGATTATGTGAACAAGCAAACAGTTGAGCAGAGGGATAGTCTGCATTCCTTGTTGCAGTTCTATGATCCACTACTACGAGTCTTTTTTTTTTCAGATTACATCTTGGCACCTACATTGGAAGAGATCTCTAGTATCCTGAATATTCCCATTAGATAAGGTTTGCCTTATTATGCTTCAGAAAGGAGCCCTCCTTAGGAAGACATTATTGCTGCCTGTCACTTGAGTATGCTCAGATTCAACACGGGGTTAGAAGCCAACCAGGGTAAGGGGATTCCTTTGGAGTTTCTTATCATAGAGGCTCGTGTTATGGCATCAGGAAACAAATGGGCAGATTTCAAAGCATTATTAGCCATGATAGTGTATGGGATCAGTTTATTTCCAGGAGAGAAAGGATTAATCGGTATGGAGGCTATCACCATCTTTGTCAAAAGAAACCCTGTGCCTACATTACTGGGTGACTTCTACTATGGGGTTCACTACAGGAATGAAAAGAGAAAAGAACATGTGAACTGTTGTGCTCCCTTGTTTGCTGACTGGTTTTTAAGGCGACTCCCTAAATCAGGACCCTTTCAGTATTTAAAACAATCCTGGAAGTGGTCCAAAAGATTGATGGGCTTAACCTCAGATGACATTTCTTGGGGATGCAACAAGGACCTTGTAGGAAAATAAATCTTGGTTAGTTGTGGTAGCTTCCCAAATGTACCCTTGATAAGAAGGAAAGGTGGAATCAGCTACAACCCTATCTTGTCCAGAAAGAAATTTGGTTATCCTTTGAAAGTTGTACCATTGATTGAGGAGATGAGTGAGTCATTATACTTTCCAGCAGAAGGCAACCTGAAGATGAGCATACTAACATCCCAAGCTTGGGAGGTTAAAGTGATGAAGGGGAAGAAAGACTTTGGGAGAGTAGATCCCAAAACTTATGATCCTTTTGCCACCTGGTTGGAAGATCGTGTAGAGACTTTGTTGCTCCCATTCTCTAAGGAACCACCTCTCTACCCTAAGGAAGTAGTTCCCATAACTTCATTTCCTCTTCAAAAGTATCAGAAATTGGAGGCTTTGATTAAGCAACTCAAGTTAGAAAATCAAGAAGCCAACAATTCATGCCAGAAGTTGAAGATTCAAAACCAAAAGTTGGAGGAGAGGGCTCACCAAGCTGAGGAAATGGTCAGGCTATAGCAGCAAGACTTTCAGGAGAGAGAGCTTTATTTTAAGAAAAGGGGATTACTTGAAACTCACAAGGCGGTCTAGCGCCGAAAAGATAAGAAAGAGTTGAATGAAGATAATTAAATTATCACCTTATGGAAAGAGAAATGGGAAGACAACTTGAAGAGGCAGAAAGAGATGGAAGTCAAGTACACGTTAGAGATTAAAGGTCTTCAAGATTCCTTGGCTGAACAGGGAGAGCTCCTTCAGAAGGCCCACCACCAAGAGAAGAGTCATCTTCAAGATATAGCATAGAGTCAACATGCAGTGAAGGATGCTCAAAAAGAGATAGAAGAGTTGAAGCTGAGAGCTGATGTCAAAAAGACCAAGACTGAGTAAATTGCAAACAAGGAGAGTGAGGGGGTGTTCCTACAACAAATTGAGGAGTTGCATGCCTCCTTTGACCTTAGGGATCTCCTGATTCAAAGGCATATATAGGAACCAGACCATCCAGATATAACCCAGTTGCTGCAAGGTGTCAAACACCTTAGCTGGAGGTTGCAGGATGTAGATCTTACTAGGCTTTAGTCTTGTATTCATTTGATTTGGATTACCCACATGCCTGTTGTGGAACTCCTCTCTTGCTGATGTACTTTGTTTTCTCTTTGATGTATGAACCTGTACCCTACGGGGACTTTGCTATTCCAATAATCTTTTGTTTTACCTGAAGTCTCAGGTTGTTATCTATTGCATAGACACAGGATATTAAGCATTGCCACTTTACATCTGATTGTCACACGAGGTCTTCTTTCAAAAGGCTATTTTCTTAATACCGGAATGGGAAAGTAAACAAAAACTCGAGGATAAGAGGAACACATTGCATTGCATACATATCATTTGCATATTTCTTAATTTTTGCAGGTTTCTCCAAGTTATTTAACTTATATATTCAACAGGAAAAGATTGCGAGAGCTGCCAAGACCCGACACTTCAGACAAAATATTCCTCATCAGTACGCAACACGCAACAACCAAAGGACTATCATGGATGCTATGCAAACTGAGCTCAATGAATTTCGTCCCAGGATGGGGGAATTTATGGTTATGATGCAAGGAATGGCCCAAGGACAACAAGATTTGAGGAATGCTATACATGGGCTCACTCCTCCTCAGACTGACCCTCATGTAGCCACTCCTGAGGTTCAACTGAATGCCCCCAACAACAACAATGGAGCAGGTGGAACCCCAGTTCCACAGGCTGGCACACCAACCTTCATTCATGTGGTAGACCGACAAGAGGATCAATTCCCTCCTCTTGACAATGATATGGGATTTGGCGTGGAAGGAAATTTTCAAGACTTCTTGTTGCTTGCTGAAAAGGTCAAGGCCCTTGAGTGTAGATGCACTCTTGGGATAGATCTATCTGACATGGACTTAGTTCTCGGGGTGGCCATCCCTCCCAAATTCAGGCCACCAACGTTTGATAAGTATAACGGTAATTCTTGCCCCAAAACTCACCTGCTGGCATTTTACCGAAAGATTGTTGTCCATACTAGGGACGAAAAACTCTGGATGTACTATTTCCAGGATAGTCTTTCTAGAGGCTCCTTAGAATGATATATGAAGTTGGAGAGAAGTTTCGTTCGAAGCTGGAAAGAGTTGGGAGAAGCTTTTCTTAAGCAATATCAGTATAACATTGACATGGCTCCTAACAGCACTTAGATCTAAAGTTTGACACACAAAAATTCAGAAAGCTTCAAAGATTAGGCCCAGAGATGGCGTAAAGTGGCCGCCAGGGTACAAACACCGTTGCTAGAAAGAGAAATGGTAGACCTTTTCATGGACACCCTTCCTGGGCACTTCATGGAAAGGTTGGTCGGGTGTTCCTCAAGCGGTTTTTCAGATATTATCTTGACTGGTGAGAGGATAGAGAGCTGGATTAAGCAGGGAAAAATCCAAAATGGTGGTGCTTCAGCTTCCAGTGTTAAGAAACCTTTCATGAAGAAGAGGGAAGGAGAGACTGGAGAAGTGTATGCACAGAGAGGCGGAAGAAATAGAGATGTTTATCAGCAAGTGGCTCCTGTTACTATTTTAGCTCAGCCTAATTAACAAGTTCAACAACCGCAACAGCAGTGCCAATAGGATTATCAACAACAGAGTGCTCCTCGTCCCTATTATTCTCAGAAGGTTAAAGACAGGCAGTTCGACACTCCACCTATGTCTCATTCACATCTCTTGCAGAATCTCCTCCAGCTCCAAATGGTCCAGTTAAGAACTTTACAACCTCCAAGACCGGGGAAAATCCCCGAAGGTTATGATACAAACGCCCGGTGCGAATTTCATTCTGGAGCCCCCGGTCACACTACAGAAAATTGTAAAGCCCTGAAGCACGTTGTTCAGGATTTAATAGAGTCCAAAGCGATTAATTTCGCTCCTACTCCGAATGTGATACAAAACCCCATGCCTCCTCATGGAGGTATAGTTGGGGAAATTGATGACGAAGAGAATCTGAATTTGGTGCATTATGTCAATAACCTGCAAACTCCGTTGGGTACTGTCAAAGCTTGTTTTGCCTAGAAGGGTATCTTTCCGGGTTGTAAGAATGGTTGTCCAGATTGTGCTAAGGTTCCGGATGGTTTTGAACAATTGAGAAAGGGGATACAAAGTATGATTGATGAAGAATTTCTACAGTTTGATAGAGTTGCAAAAGAGAAAGAAGTTTCCACGGTGACCATTTTATATAATCCAACCCAGGCTCCTCCTCAAACCAGAGTGGCACCAATAACTATCACTACTGCAGGGCCTGTGATGTATCAAAGTGATAAGGTCATCCCATGGCATTACGGAGGTGAAGTGTATTGCAACGGCCGGAAGCAAGACTTGACTACACCTGGTATATCTCCAGCTCAAGTAGAGAATGTTGGAGTAGGAGGTTTTACTAGGAGTGGAAGGTTGTTTGCGCCTGAGACACTGAGAAATAATGTAATACCACCAAGAGATACTGCAGAAGCCCAAGCTAAGGCTAGGGGGAAGCAACCAGTAACTACTAATGAACTCACACCTGTGGTTGACCCTGAAATTACGTTCGACAAAGAAGCAAAAAAGTTTTTAAGAATCATCAAGAAGAGCGATTATAAAATCTTGGACCATTTGCAACAGACTCCATCAAAGATTTCTATCTTATCTCTGTTAATGTGTTTTGAATCTCACATAAAAGCTCTCTTGAATATCCTGAACAAAGCCGATGTACCTCAAGATATCTCAGTGAACCAATTAGAAACTGTAGTCTCCAGTGTGAACGCCAGTCGTGGAATGGGATCCAATGATATGGACCTAACATCTGAGGGTCGCTCCCACAATCAGGCACTGCATATTTCTTTGGAGTGTAAAGGTGCAATGTTGTCTCATGTATTGGTGGATATTGGGTCATCACTGAATGTTCTTCCCAAGAAGGCCTTAATGAAACTGGATTATAACGGAGTTATTCTGAAGCCCAGTGACTTGGTGGTTCGAGCGTTTGATGGATCGAGAAGATCAGTGTTTGGGGAAGTGGACTTCCCAATTAAGGTAGGGCCATAAATCTTCAATACCACATTCTATGTAATGGATATCCAGCCTGCGTTCAACTATTTACTGGGGAGGCCCTGGATCCATTTGACAGGGGCAATATCGTCTACGCTTTATCAGAAATTGAAGTTCATATGGGAAGGGCAAATCGTAACGGTCTACGGAGAGGAAGATATCTTTATCAGTCATCTGGCTTCATTTAAATATGTAGAGATGGACAGTGAGATTATTGAGACTCCGTGTCAAGCTTTCGAACCCTTGAAAACTGAATTAACAACTTCCTCAGCAGCTTCTTCCGAGGAGTCAAAGAAGGGAGTCCCCATAGCATCTTACAAACAAGCTCTAAAGGTGGTGGAGTTAGGAATACGAGAAGGCTGGGGCAAGCCGGTAGAAGTATCGGAAAAGAAGGACATGTTTGGTGTTGGCTACCATCCTGGGCAGTCATCATCTGAACAGAGCGCAAGAGGTCGACAAGGCCCGATTACCTTCACAAGTGTAGGATGGGTTGATTATGGGAGTATCAGTGCAGTGTAAGATGACACAGTTGATAGTGATTGTTACTTGGACGAGTGGATCAGGCCATGTGCTCTGGAGACTCATCTCAATAATTGGTCACCTGAAAGGCTCATTTCAGTCACTTCCTTTGAAGAGTAATGGTTTTTGTTTTTGTCTTTCCTGTATTCAAGCGTTATGCCTTGCCCGGGGCATAGTAGCTCATTGTAAGGGTTCCATTGTTCATAACACAATACCATGATCATTAATAAAGCGGGCGTTTTGCATTCATCCATGTTGTTCCTTGTCTTTCATTTTTTGCTATTGTTTTAAAAAATGAAAGAAAAGTTTTAAAATGGCAATGTTTTCATTTTCTCAAACTCTTTCTAAAGCCTTGCATGAATCATCATTCATGCAGGTGCTCTTCACCGGGTCTCATCAATGACGACCATGTTATGGCTAAGTATGACTTTGACAATCCGATTTACCAAGCCGATGAGGAAGGTGAAGAAGATTTCGAACTGCCTGAAGAGTTAGCCAGATTGCTTAAACAAGAGGAAAATATGATTCAGCCACATGAAGAGACTATTGAAGTGATAAACTTGGGTACCGAAGAGGACAAGAAAGAGGTAAAGACCGTGGCTGCGTTAGAAGAATCTATCAATACTCGTTTAATAGCCATGCTTCGAGAATATGTTGACGTCTTCGCCTGGGCTTATCAAGACATGCCTTGTTTAGACACGAATATTGTGGTGCATAGGCCACCTTTAAGAGAAGATTGCCCGCCAGTGAAGCAAAAGTTGAGACGCACACGCCCTGATATGGTAATCAAAATCAAAGAGGAAGTACAAAAACAGTTTGATGTTGGATTCTTAGTTGTGACTAGTTACCCTCCATGGGTTGCCAATATTGTTTTGGTCCCTAAAAAGGACGGTAAAGTCAGGATGTGTGTAGACTACAGGGTCCTGAATCGGGCCAGCCCTAAAGATTATTTCCCTCTGCCTCATATAGATGTGCTTGTTGACAACACTGCTCAATTTTCTGTATTCTCTTTCATGGATGATTTTTCAGGTTATAACCAGATTAAAATGTCTCTCGATGATATGGAAAAGACTATTTTCATTACGCCTTAGTACACTTTCTGTTATAAAGTCATGCTGTTTGGTCTTAAGAATGCTGGGGCCACTTACCAACAGGCAATAGTGATATTATTTCACGACATGATTCATCATGAGATTGAGGTCTATGTTGATGATAAGATAGCAAAATCCCAAACAGAAGAAGAGCATTTGGTCAATCTAGCAAGGTTGTTTGACAGACTCCGGAAGTTCAGATTGAGGTTGAATCCGAACAATTGAACCTTCGGGGTACGTTCTGACAAGCTGTTGGGTTTCATTGTTACTGAGCGGGGAATTGAGGTTGATCGAGAACTGAGAAGCAAGTATGTGGTTTCTTAGGGAGACTAAACTACATTGCATGGTTTATCTTGCACCTAACATCCATGTGTGAGCCTATTTTCAAGCTTCTGAGGAAGAATCAGGCTGTCAACTGGAATGAAGACTGCCAACAGGCCTTTAACCGAATCAAGAAGTACTTGCTAGAACCTCTGATTCTCATGCCTCCAGTGCCAGGGAGACCCTTAATCATGTAACTTACCGTAATCGAAGGATCGATGGGATGTGTGTTGGGTCAGCAGGACGAGACTGGTCGAAAAGAGCAATGCCATTTATTACCTTAGTAAAAAGTTTACTGATTTTGAGACACGCTACTCACTACTCGAGAAAACTTGTTGCGCTTTGGCATTGGTTGCTCACCGATTAAGACAGTACATGCTGACTCACACCATTTTCCTAATTTCTAAGATGGATCATGTAAAGTATATCTTCGAGAAGCCGGCTTTAACAGGAAGGGTAGCCCGATGGCAGATGATTCTAACATAATATGATAGTACACTTTGCAAAAAGAAACCAAAGGGAGTGTATTGTCAGAATACCTGGCTCAGCAGCCAATTGATGATTATCAACGCATGAAATTTGAGTTTCCGGATGAGGACATCATGTTCCTCAAGTTGAAAGACTGTGAAGAACCACTTCCGGAGGAGGGGCCAGACCCTGAATCCAAATGGAAGTTGATGTTTGACGAAGCTCTGAACATAAACGGAAGCGGAGTATGTGTTTTCATCATCTCAATAGAGGGTGTACATATGCCTTTTGCTACTTGGTTGACATTTGAATGTACCAACAACGAAGCAGAGTATGAAGCTTGCATCATGGGGGTTGAGGAGGCAATTAACTTGCGAATCAAGAACCTCGAGATCTTCAGAGATTCTGCTCTGGTAGTGAACCAAGTCAATGGCAAGTGGTTAGTTCACCAACCTCACCTAGTTCCTTATAGGGATTATACCAGGAGGCTGCTAACTTTCTTCACCAAAGTCAAGCAGATTTATATTCCACGAGATGAAAATCAGTTCACTGATGCTCTAGCAACTTTATCATCCATGATTAAAGTTTGCCAAGAGAATTATGTGCCTCGAATCATGGTCTCTTGTCTTGAAAGACCTGCCTATGGTGAGGATAACAAACCTTGGTATCATGATATCAAGCAATTCTTGAAGTCTCAAGAGTACCCGACTGGGCATCTAGTAAAGACAAGAAGACTCTCCGAAGGCTAGCAGGTGGATTCTTTTTGAATCAAGATGATGTGCTATACAAGCGAAACTTCGACATGGTTCTTCTCAGATGCGTGGATAGACACAAAGCAGACCTATTGATGTAAGAGGTCCATGAAGGCTCCTTTGGTACCCACGCTGGAGGACATGCTATGGAAAAGAAACTGTTGAGATCGGGATATTATTGGATCACCATGGAATCCGATTGCTGTAAATATTCCCGAAAATGTCACAAGTGCCAGATTTATGCTGATAAGGTCCATGTACCTCTGAATCCATTGAGTGTCATGTCTTCACCTTGGCCGTTCGCCATGTGGGCATTGATATGATTAGCAAGATTGAGCCAATAGCTTCCAACGGTCACTGTTTCATCCTGGTTGTTATACACTATTTCACGAAGTGGGTTGAAGCAGCATCTTATGTCAACGTTACAAAACAAGTGGTAGCCCGGTTTATCAAAAAAGATATCATTTTCCGGTATGGAATTCCCGAGAGAATCATTATTGATAATGGTTTTAACCTCAATAACAAGATGATGGCTGACTTGTGTCAGGATTTCAAAATAGAGCATCACAACTCTTCCCCGTATCGCCCGAAGATGAAAGGCACCGTCGAGGCGGCCAACAAAAATATCAAGAAAATCATGCAGAAGATGGTGGTGACATACAAATATTTGCATGAGATGCTACCATTTGCGCTACATAGGTACCGAACGTCTGTGCGTACCTCAACATGGGAAACCCCGTTCCCATTGGTATATGGTATGGAGGTAGTCCTACCAGTCAAAGTGGAGATCCCCTTGTTGAGATTAATGATGGACGTTAAGCTAGATGAAGCTGAATGGCTCCGGTCCAGGTATAATCAATTGAGCCTCATTGAACAGAAACGCCTAACAGCTATATGCCATGGACAATTGTATCAACGACGGATGAAACAGGCTTTCGACAAGAAAGTACGGCCTCAACGGTACATACTAGGTGACCTGGTGCTGAGAAGGATTATTCCTCCTCTCAACAATCACAGGGGCAAGTGGACACCCAATTATGAAGGACCATTCATGGTTAAAAAGGTCTTCTCAGGAAGAGCCTTGATGCTAACAACCATGGATGGAGAATATTTTCATTCCCCTATCCACACAGACACAATAAGAAAATACTTCGTGTAAAAAAGACCCGCTGGATAAAAACAGAATAAAGATCCAAGAAAAAAAGGGCATCCCGGCGAGCCAAAAACAGAATAAAAGGCTCGGGAACAAATTAGGGAAATATTGAAAAAAATGTACGCCCGCTGAGTTGAAAAGCCACATCGGACAACTCAGGCAAAAAAGGGTATCCCGGTGGATTGAAAACCCGAAAGGGCGATCCACACAAAAGAGGGACTAACACGAACGACTGCGGTCTGCGAGATTTGTGATTCATTTGCAACTAAGGTTATTATAAGGGTTAAAGACTAGTCCAATCACCTTGGGGCAGAGCAAGTGGAGAGTCTTGAAGATATAAAAGTCATAGCCGGGTCGAAACCTGATGAGATTCATTTTTCACATTACCAATAGGATAGTTTATTTTGCTTTTGGGCTATTTCCTCTTTCCATGGAATTGCTTCCGGATGTAATGCCTATTCTTGGCCGTTTTCCAAATCAATAAAATTCATTTGTCAGTCAACTTGTGACTATTTGCTTTTGTTTTTCATCTAACATTGATTGATTGCAAAAACGTCCAGTAAAGTGTGATTTATTATTGTGTTATGAAAATTTGAATGCTTTCTAACTCATGCATGAGGACATAAACATCTAATATAACTCTAAAAAGTGTTAAGTGGTCGGGATGGTGATTCATACCATAAGCCTGGGGCATACAGGTCCAAACTAAATCTCCATGTTGCAGGCACTATCAGTTGTGTTTATGCAGGCGCAGGTGCAGGCGTTGCTAAAGTGAACTTCCAGGAGGAATATCTTAACAATATTCTTGAACAAGAACATGTATCTTCCTGTGTGTCTCCATTTATCCCCCATTAGATGTGAAAGTTGAAATTCCTACCCAGCAGTAATGACAGAAGGCATGTGTCCTCCCCAAGCAGAGGCTTGCCTTCAATACATGGGCAATCCCCAGCAGTACAAGGAATTTATTTCCTCCCCAGCAGGTTACTACCTCAGTAGTGCCATACCTCTGGTTCCCAGCCAAGTTAGAAGGTCTTTCACTTCCCCAATGGAGTTCAACGGGTAGCGTACCTAGCAAGAGAAGTCCATCTCCAGCAGGGTCTTGAATCTCTAATCTCAAAGTCCAATTTAACCAGATCAATGAAGTGATCATCATTTCTCCCCAGTCGAGCCACCTGGGATACTTGCAGTCTCCTTGCCAGGAGATCTCTTTGCATTTGCATATGCATAATCGTCATTACATTTGCATCCTCCAAAGCGTAGCATTTCCATCATCATGGAGCATTACGCTATAAACCCAAGCATACGCATGCCAACATGGGCCAATTTTGAGGTATATTACATAAGACCCGGAACATCTTCTCAACCTGAAATACTCCCCACAGAGGATGCTAATACCATTTTCCAAGTGTCCTTGTCTTTTCAAGTCAATGTTTGTCACTCATTCCGCGTCTTGTTTTGTACAACAGTCGCGTCGCAGGTTCTCGTTTTGTACAACGGTCCTGTTTTCCTGGGATCTCGTTTATGTACAACGATCTCGTTCCATCTTGTCCTATTTCCATTGTGTTTTTGGTTATCGACTGAGGCCGGTATACCATTGTGTCTCCGTTCGAGGATGGTTTCGTGTTAGATCCGAGGATCTTTTGAGATTTCTCATTCGAGGATGGCATTCTTTTCTTCAAGTCCTTCCGAGGTTGGTCTTGTTGTTGTGGCTATCATTTGAGGATGATAGACCATTTTGAGCTTATTGGTTAAGGTCAGTTTGTCTCTTTTGCAAAGTCTGTCTAAGGTCAGTCTTTGTGTTTCTGGTTATCGACTGAGGCCGATATATCATTGCGTCTCCATTCGAAGATGGTTTCGTGTTAGATCCGAGGATCTTTTGAGAATTGTCATTCGAAGATGGCATTCTTTTCTTAAAGTCCTTCTGAGGTTAGTCTTGTGGTTGTGGCTATCATTCGAGGATGATAGACCATTTTGAGCTTATTGATTGAGGTCAATTTGTCTCTTTTGCAAAGTCTGTCTGAGGTCAGTCTTTGTGTTTCTGGTTATCGACTAAGGCTGATATACCATTGCGTCTCCATTCGAGGATAGTTTCGTGTTAGATCCGAGGATCTTTTGAGAATTGTCATTTGAGGATGGAATTCTTTTCTTCAAGTCCTTATGAGGTTGGTCTTGTTGTTGTGGCTATCATTCGAGGATGATAGACCATTTTGAGCTTATTGATTGAGGCCAATTTGTCTCTTTTGCAAAGTCTGTCTGAGGTATGTCTTTGTGTTTTTGGTTATCGATTGAGGCCGATATACCATTGCATCTCCATTTGAGGGTGGTTTCGTGTTAGATCCGAGGATCTTTTGTGAATTGTCATTCGAGAATGACATTCTTCCCAACATATTCTATTTCCCCACAGAGTTCAAATTTCCAGGTCTTATTCGAGATTCAATCACTCCATACCTTGAACGTCTAAAAGCTAGTGCAATTATTCGTTCAGGCCTGCAGATGATTGAATAGGGGCAGCTGTAATACCTCAAAATATTACCTCTCATTTCCTCAACATTTTGCATAGCATTTAGCATAAACAAATTCATGAAATAATCAAAAATATTGCATCATGTTCATCATGGCTGAGGCATATGTATGTGATCATTGATTGGAGCAATTGAAGGCCATACAGAGGCAACCATGGAGCCACAATGCTTCTCAACCTTGTGCAAAGGGTTCACAACATTCCACAAGTCTTCACTTGAAGCCACAAGTCAGAAAATAATTGAATTGATCAAAGAAGGCAAGTAGTGCAACATCTCCTGATGAAAAGGGGCCAAATTAGGGTTTCATTTTGTCGCTCCCGCCAAAATGACACATGGGCCAAGAGGGGTACAGACGCGAACGGTCGGAGAAAAGAGGAGAGTACACACAAGGGTGAATTCAGAAAAGAAAGAGTCGCCAGCTAGGCATTTTTATCCCGGAGGAAAGGTAATGCTGCATAAACCTAAGAAAAGATATGGATAAGACGGTTGCGAACCAGAGAGACTGAGAAAGGGGGTTGGTTACAACCTGGGAAGGTATTAGCACCCAGATTGTCCATCGTACTCGACGGGATCCACGCTTAAAAGATTTGTGTTTTATAGGGGTAATGTCAGTGCAGACTGTGTATCAAAGCTAGAAAAGAATGCAAGTGTCAGTGTGAAAAGAATGTGAAGTGTATAAGTGAAGTGTCAGTGTAAGGACAGAGTGAAATGCTCATGATAATGAGGCTAAAAGAATAAGGCTAGGAAGAGGGGGAATATACAGAGACTTTTGTTCGATAACTGTTAAGTTATGCCTACGTATCCTCTCGTGCAATGAGGAAGTCAGAACACCATAGTTCGACCCAAAGAGACTGAAGGATGATTTGACTTGTGAACTGCTTGCTTGTCTATGCTCAAGTGTATGACCTGTCTGGCTCAGGTGCAAACTGTCTTACATTAGACGGAAGAAGCGAGTTCTCGTTTATGAGTGAGTGAGATGAGAAAAGAATCCCGGAGGAGACGATTATTGTTTGTTTTTGATGATTTCAGTCTTTTATTGCTTTTGAAAGTTTGTCATAAGTTAATGAGCTTAAGCCTAAACCAATGGGTTAGTAAACTCATCTCATCTTCCCTCTGATTAGGGGTAATGAGAATACCTTAAGTGTGAAGTCAGCTTCTCACACTTAATCACCTTTGATGCAGGATTAAGATCATTAACCTACTTGTGATTATTTTAGATGTTTTTTTTGTTTTTGTTTAGTGTTGAGTAATGAGACTAAGCCATAATCAGGGATTAAACAGACTCATTACACCATCCTAATAGAAGAATAATAGATGAGAATGTTTAAGCTGAGGAAGACTCCTCAACTTAATCCATGATTAGGGATTAACCTCATGACAAAACAAAGCCTTTATTAGATGGATTTTAGTTAATGATAAGATGAAGAAGTGGATTTTATAATTTGTAAGACAACTTGAGGGGGACTTGTCCATTAACACTAGGGTTAGTCCTTCTTAACCAATTAAGGAAGAATTAGAACCCTAATGCAAGGCCCAAGTTACAAGCTTGATGTCTTGATGATTATTAAGTGAGTTGATTAAAGGATTTAAACACATTAAGGGTTTAACACATAAGATTAAAGTCATACACTCCATCCTAATAGAAGGATGCAGGCATAAGCTTAATCACAAAGCCTTAAAGCCTTTAGGGTTTAGTCCCTGATTGTGAGATGAGAAGAGAAGACTCAAAGAGACACAAAGGTAAAAGCTAAGTGGGGGACTAATCAAACCCTAATTGTTATCATGCTTGGTCATTCCTAGGGTTTGTGAGGCTTAAGAAAGAAAGAGATCTTCAAAGGCCACCAAGGAGAAACAAGATAGAAAAGAGATGAGGTGAGAAGAGAAAAGATGGAAGAGAGGCACAAGTGAGAAAGCTCACTCAAAGACAAATAAAAATGCAGAAAAGATTCATAAGATAGATGAAAAGAGATTGTGAGAAGTGAAGGCAAATTCACTTCTTTAAACAACTTACCACCTGAAAAGTTAGTGAAAGAAATGAGATGCAATGCAAGTGAGATGAAATGGCATGATGCAAGACAAAGTCAGAAGCATGAGTATGGTGTTAATGGTGCTAAGAGATGATGCAAACATATGACAAGAGATGAGAATGATCATACAAGCATGAGAATGCAAATGAAGCATGTATTGAACCATGGATGTTCATGAAAAGTTTATGAAATGATATGAATGCAAAACATGGCAAATGAAAGATGCAATGATCAAACATGATTCTAATATGTCCTAAGATGTATTATGAATCAAATTGATGCACAAGATGTCATAGCAAGTCATGGTATGCAAGCAAATGGAAGATGGATGCAAAGGAAAGCATGAATTAGGGTTTATGATCAATACACAAAACAAAAACCAAAACCAAAAGCAAACATCATGATAAAAATTTGAAAATACAATCAAAGATACCCTAGACCTATACAAACTCACTGCCCAAAGGAGGGGATCCAACTCTTAACCTAGTGAGAGTTATGAATTTCCTAAGATTGTTAGGGTTTTAAGGTACCTTGTCAAGAAAAATGCAAAACAAAATGAAAATGCAAGATCAATTCATGCCAATTTAATCCTATAAACTACATGCTATACAAGATGCAATGCAAGAAGAATCAATGTCCAACTCTCAATGGTTAGGCAGAAATGATTTTTTGAAGTTTGAATCAAAATATTGCCTCAAAATGAATTTAATTCCATTGAAAATGATCAAAAGGCATCAATAACCAAAAAGAAATTTGTTTTGGGAGTTGGACAATGTTTCTAAATGTTTTTAAATGTTACACGAATTTTTTTGTGATTTTTAAATACCTAAAAGTATTTTTAATTAATTAATTTCCATTAATTAATTAAAAATAAACTTTTAAATGATTTAAAAATAATTTTTGATGCAAAAAATTAAAATAAAAATATTTTTGTGTTCTGAAAATTAATAAAAGCTTGAATAAAAATTTTCAGAATTTTTAGACCTTTTTTACTATTTTAAATTAAATATGCAAAACAAATGGTAAAAAAATGAATAAAAAATGAATAAAAACAGAAATATGTGCATCCAAGGGATAGGATTGATTCTGGGGATATTTTGTTTGACTACGCGCGCAATCTGATGGCCACAATTCAAACTGAGCTAATTTCTATTTTAAATTAATTAAACTGAATTAAATTAAGTTAATGAGGATTAGGGTTTCTAATGATGCATCCTGTCCATTCAAACACGCGCGGGTCAACCCTGGTCAAGCCATCCAATGCTCCATATTCAAACTCACATTAATGACACAGATTAACCCTAATTGACTTCAGGTGGCCGGAGAAGACTTCCGGTCGTCTTCTCCGGCGAGACCTCTGACCTAACTCTCCCAAAACGCCATGAAACTTCACCAAAAGCTCCAGAATCACTCATTAAACATCACTAAACCTAAATCAATCCTCAAAAATCGTTTATCACTCAAGAACAACATGAATCGAAGCAAACAATTTTTAGGTCAGAAAGTTTCAGAGCAACCATACATCCTGGTTTCTCAACCATTTTCAAAAATAATCATATCCCCATGATCAGGGGAGCACATAGAATCGTTTAAGAACTCAAAATGGAGTTTCTGGAAAAAGTTTTGAGATGGCTACCTGAGATGGAATCTCCTGGTTCTGGGCTTTCTGGCCTTTCCTTTGCTGCAAATCCACTCCTTTGAATCCTCTGATGATGAAATGAAGCTTAGAAAGCTTTGAGGATGGCTAGTTTGGGAGATTGGCAGAGTTCTGTTCACTGAAGTGAGAAAATCGTGTTTGGTTTGTGTGAGGTTTCAAGCTGTTTCAATGGTTGGTTTGTGATCAGTGAGTCATGTTGAGATCAATGGTGAAGTTTATTTGTGTGTTTTAAGCTTGTGTGATGAGTTTCGAATGGTTTTGCATATGAGGTGAAAAATGAGAATGCTGTGTTCTTGGAGGTTTCAGGCCTGTGTCTTCTGATGTTTGGCTTGCTTTTGATCCACATAAAGAAGTGTGATAGGTCAGAGAGTGGGTGCTGGCCTATTGTGATTGGTATGGGCAAGTTGCCAAAATGTCAACTTGACTTGTACTTGAGGTATGGGCAATGGAACAACTTGCTTTTTGGCTTGTCTTGGCTCAGCTGAGTTTAGGGAGAACCATGGAATTGTTTATGAGATAAATCAGCAAGTGGATCAAGACTTATGAGATGTTTTGCAATTTTCACAAAGTTTGGCCCCTTTGGAAATTCATGAGATTCAAGGCATAAAAATGCAATATTCTTTGGCCCATTATGATCTTTAGAGGTCATGTGATCATGTTGTGAAGAGTTTGTACACTTTTGAAGCCTTTAGAACACTTAATCATACCATTTTGCAAAATGCCTCTTTGGTAGAAAACTTCAAATTATGTGATTTTGGCCAAATTTGACAAACCATAACTTTTGATCCAAAATGAATTAGAACAAGTTTTTATACTTTTTGAAAAGGGAATGATCCATTCTACAACTTTCATGACCAAAGTTTTCCAATTTGAAGCATTTTTAAATCAAAAAGCAAGGGTTGAAAAAGTTTCCCAAAATAGCAAGTTTCCATTACAAGTCATTTCCCAAAAAGTCAACTTTGCAAATGGCTTGAAATTCTTCAATCTTGTGAACTTATAACATCTTCCATGATCAAATAAAGATCATACACAATCAAAATGATGATGAACACCCTTTGGTTGGGTCATTGGGAGCCTCAGATGCCCTGATTTTGCACTGACTTGCTTAAGAAGTCAACTCTTGATCAAATGCCTTCCCCATGGAATTTCTTCATGAAAATTGATATGCATGATCCCTATACCATATAGAGACCAATAGAAACAAGAATGACCAAAAAAATTGGAGTTATGGCCTTTGAAACCAAAACCCTAATTCTAGGTCATTTGTGTAGTTAAACCTGGCTCTGCTTCCATGCCAATCTCAGTTCTTGTGATTTTTTGACATTCTTGACTTTGTTAAGATACAATATGATGCTTGGACATACATGGACCCCTTTGAAGTGATTGATGACCTTTGGAGTGGCTCAAATGGCTCTTAGATTGCTCAGATCACAAACCCTAGATGCAGATGACTTTGAACCAATGCAGTGAAGCAAATATGTGATATGAGATGTTATGATTGAACTCATGCATATGAAAAGATCACAAGCCATGGTGTGAATGGGTGAGGGCAAATTTGGGGTGTTTACACATTTCTACTGGGCTTCTCAATGAAATTTTTATCCAATATGGATTCCATTGTCTTATATATGATGTCAAGTGCCTAGGATTCAAATTTCATCCATAGAAACATTTTGGAAGAAGTTCAATTGGCCAGATGACTGAAAGTCAGGGAATTGGGGAAAAGTCAACCATGCTGAGGGAAAAGTCAACTCCTGACTTTTTAAGGTCAAAATCATGAAAGTAGGGTTACAAGGATCCTATAGTTCAAATTTTATCAAGAAATGATGGAGGAATCAAGAGAAATCAAGAATACCAAAACTTACCATTTTTGAAAAATTAGGGTTTCCAAAAATGGAAAGTTTTGGCCATTTTTGCAGCAACTTCAAGAGAGGCCTTCTCCCAAAATATGAGGGTTATCACAATTATACCTTGATCCAATTAAAGAGGGAATCTTAAGCTTCAAATCCATAGGTGGAACACATTCATAGCATCAAAATTGAGAGAGTTATGATCTTGCAAAGTTTGAACAAATCAAGGCAAACTAGGGCAAAACCAAGGCAGGCCTTGCATCCTGCGTGCGCGCCCTGCCTTGCATTTCATCAAACAAGCTACAGGCCTTGCAAGATATTTTTCTTCATCTTAAAGGCCTCCAATGAAATTTCTTTGAACTACAAAGTTGATTATTGCCATGTTTCCAACAACTTTGATGTTCAAATATTTTTCATGTGATCAAGAGATTAAGAGTTATGGAAAGGCAAAATGAGGATGTTCAAACTGAAATGCATAAGGCATCTTGCACAAGCCAAGGCAATGCTATGCAGGCCCATAATTCAGCCTTATGGCATGATGTTCAAAGATACAATTGAGATATTTAGAGGTCATATTCCATGATTGTTTGAATTACAAACTTGGTGTATGAAGCATCTACTTCAAATTGAGCACAAGAATCACATCATTTGGTGACTTGTTCATAAAGAAACATTCTAAATAAGATGACAACATGCCATCTGTTTTCTTGCAGGCTAAGGCAATGCATCTCATGTGAAAATTCAATTCATTCAAGAGTCTTTACCTCATGTTATGTTCAAACTCATCACAAGCAAGGAGAGGGCATCATCTCATGCTGCATGATCACTCCATTTACCATTCACACCTTTGAAAAGCAAGCAAATGAAGAACTTCCTAGCATTGAAGGCATGCTGCAATGATCAGCCTCATCATATACCAACAAGTTCCACCATAACAACTATGTTCCTCATTGCATATGATCAGATTCGAGCAAATAACTCAAGCTACAAATTCATTTGCATTAACATTGCATCTCACACCTTCACATTGATCATTGTACCCAAGATTTAACTTCACTCTAGTTCTAACTGTTAACTAGAGTAGTTAACAGTTAACTATGGCTATAAAAGGATCATCTCTAACAAAATTTCACTAAGAGTTAAATTTGATCAAAAATCACTTCATCATTCATCACTTTCCCTCTGGTTTTTCTCTCTGCACCTTGAAGAACTTCTTCTTCATTTTGCTTCGAGCTAGCTTCAATTGCCATTAACATAGCTCATTCTTCTTCAATTCATCATCATCATCATCTTAGGCACAATCTCCATGGATTAGATAACTTGATTCTCCAAGGATCAACCATTGCATCTTCTTGATATTGCACTGCATTTTAGATCGAAGCTCTTAAAACTTCGTCAATCTAGTTTCAAGCTTCATTCAATCATCATCAGCATCAAGTCTTGCACAAGATCCATGGCTTGCTCACCTTGAAGTATAAAAAATTCATCACTGCATAATCTCACACTTTACTTCACTTTCATCAAATCCTCAAGATCTCTCATTCACAGAGTGTTTATTTCACTCTCATTGTTCAAGATCAAGTCAAAGCAAGAGCTCAGGATCCTCATCTCTGGTTTTCCTTAACTTGTGGCATTTTTGCAGTTCAGGTGCACTCTGAAATTCTACTTGCTTGACTTCATCAATTTCTATTGTTTTCATGTTGTGTGAAGCTTATTAGAAGCATTGCTCCCTCTGGCTAGATGATAGGTCTCTTAGAGGCATAGTCCCAGTTTTCAAGTTGAATTTTATGAGCTTCGATCTTGCTTGTTCTAGCGTGAGAAATGAAAATTAAGGACAAATTATTGATGTATGAAGTGTGAGGAGTAGAACGATGGTCTTGATTCTCATTTTCATGGCGTTTTGAGGAAACCCTAGGTGATGAGTGATTGGAGAAGATGACCGGAGACTAGCTCCAGTCACCTGAACAATGCCCTAATTCAACCTCAACTTTAAAACGCGTCCATCGATCTTAGCTTCATCTTAGGGCTCTGATTACGCCAGCACATAAATGAAAAGTATGCCTACCACGTGCACAATGTTGTGAACAAATCCTCAGGACTCTTTTATCATCCCATCATGTTAATTTAAGGCCCATTCTAGTGTTATTTCTGACTAAAAGCACCCCCCAGGCCCATTCATTAAATCAGCCTATTTTCATTTTATTTCCTTTTTCTCATTATTTTTTACATTTTCGTTTTTTATTTTAAAAAATACCAAAACCTCATAAAAATTCCAAATTAATTCATGTTATATCCTTACATTTTTTCCTAATTTTCTATAATTTTGTGCCCATTTTTCTTTTATTTTTAATCAAAATTAATTTCCCAAGGAATTAATTTCCTATTTTCCCATTTCTGACCAATCAATTTGTTTATTTTATTTCTCCCAAACCACAAAATCTAAATGGTTCATTATTTTTGCATTATTTAGAGGATTCATTTAATTTCTTCAACATATTTTTGTTTTGATTTTTAGGTCACTATAAGTCATGATTTGGTCTCACTCTTTCACACATGTGCATATGAATCCTAATTCACTTCTATACTTCCCTTGACCACTCAAAATTAAGCATTTTTTGTGAGATTTTTTAGATGTAAGTCATCCTCTGGATTCTATATTCAAGTGTCAATTTTCATAATTTTTCATGATCATTTTGCATTTTTTCAGGTTGCTTGGTTCACAAGTCACATTTTGTTCATTCACTTCACTTCCTTTGGTCCCATTAGAATAAGGAATTCATGTCATTACCTTGAGGTCTTAATTTAAAGTCTCTTAGGTCTTAGGGGATGTCTTTAAGTGTTAAGTATAATCCTTGGGTCTTCACCTTTGATTTTTAGGTTTGTCTTGAGTCATAATTCACCTATGTCCCATTTTAACCTAATCTCACTTCTCCTTTCACAATGGCCATCTCAAATCCAATTTGTGCACAAGCTAACTTCATAATATCTTTGGTTTGTGTCTCATAATTGTTTTATGATCATTCCCACATGTTCGTCTCAAGTTTAGAGTCTTTTGCCTCGCTTTGAGCTTCATTTGCCATCTAAAAGGCCTTAAAACCCTAATTTGGACACCTAGCCTTAAGATACATCTCACCACCTCATTTGTGAATATTTTCCAAATCTAATTCCCATTCTAACTTGTTGTCAAGCCTCTGGTTTTTGTATGGGGAGGTCAAGTCTCCTTGGTCTTATTTTGAATTTTATTATTAAGTCATTTGTTTCATTTCTAAAACCATGTTTCCATGTGCTTTCTTCCACCTTTCAATCCCATGTTTGAATACCTTTAACTTGAATCTCTACTTTCTCATTTGGTCTAACCTCATCCCTCATTTTCATTTAGTGTTATGTTCTGGATTTTTCACTTACTCTTGATTTTAGGAGATTTTAGTATGCTAAACACTTAGGTTTCCCTTTTAACTTAGGTTTCATTAGGGTTTAGTAACATTTTAGGGCATAGTTTGATTTTAATTCACTTAATCCCTTTAGACACTTTTAATATGAATTAGATACTTAATTTTTAAGTGTGTTACCTCATAAGATACTTTAGGCTTAGGTCTTAACCTTAGTAGTTCACTAACACCTTTCTTAAGCTAGTATGAGTTCTTACTTTAAGTTTGCCATGTTATAATTGTTCTATTACTTCATCATGATAACATTTGTTTTGTAGGGGGGATTATGTAATTGTAAACACCCCAAATTTGCCCTCTCTTTTTCTCACACCATGGCTTGTGATCTTTTCATATTTCATTTCATAAGCATATCATCTCACATTGCATAGTTTATTTCACTGCATAAGTTGCATAGTTAGGGTTTGTGATCAGGAGAATCCCAGAAGTGATCTGAGCCATCTCAAAGGCCTTGAAACATGTCAAGAAGGTCCATGTGTGTTCTATGATCATCTTATGCTCCCCAAAGTTCATTAAAGTTAAAATGTCATAAAGCATTGCAAGGGTGTTCAAGCAGACTGAGCAGTTTCTACACAGATGACCTAAAATTAGGGTTTTGGGTTTGAGGCCCTTAATCTCAAATTTTTTGGTCATTCTTGATTCCATTGTTCTTAATATGTTATAAGGAGCATGTGTACCAAATTTTATGAAGAAATTCATTGTGGAAGTCATCTAATCAATGGATAAATTGTTGTGCAAGAAAAGTCAAAATCAGGGCATCTGAGGCCTCCAATAAGGGCACCAAAAGGGTCATATTCATCATTTTGAGGTTCTATGATCTTTATTTGATCTTAGAAGTGGTTAGAAGTTCACAATATTGAAGAATTTCAAGCCATTTGCAAACTTTCCATTTTTGGACATGACTTGTAATGAAAACTTTCCATTTTGGGAAAGATTTTCAAACTCCTCTTTCTTGATCAAAAAGGCTTCATATGAACAATCTTTAAACATGAAAGTTGTAGATTGGATCTTCCCATTTTCAAAAAGTACAAGAACTTCTCTTGATTCATCCTAGAACACAAGATATGATGTTTCAAAGTTGGGAAAAATCTTATAATTTTCAAGTATGCGACAAAGAGGGATTTTTGCAAAACCAAGTTCCAAGACTTCTAATGACCTTTAATCCATCTCTAAGCACCATAACATGATCATTCAACTTGCATTGACCAAATTTGTGCCTTGGATCACAAGTTTTCATGCCTAATCTTCACAAAATTTCCAAAGAGGGAAAATTGCAAAAGCCATGCTATCTCATGATCCAAGTGTTGCAGATCACTCAATTCAATCCAAAGGCCTTCCATGAATCAAGCTGAGGTAAGAAAAGCCTTGAATACTCCTCTGACCCATGCCATGCTTGTGGTACAAAACTTTTGACTTTTTTGCAAATTGGCCCATACCAATCAAGCTGTGCCACCACCAACTCTCTGGCCAATCACAATGACTTATACAAACATCATGGACCTCAAAACACACAACACACAAGCCTGAATCCATTCACACATTCAGATTGCCAAAAACTTGCAAAACCTTCCTCTCTTCGAATTTCATCATACAACCAACAAAACTCAAAACTTTTTGCACCATTCATCTCAAAATTACTCAAGGGATATTAATCATCCATCACAATGGCCTAAACCTCAACACACCAAGACTCCATTTTCTGCCAAACCAGAACTGGACACTTCAAAATAGCCATTCAAAGCTTGTTCTAAGCATCTCATTAGCTTCAGGGAGTCCATTGGGGTTGATTTACATCAAAGAAAGGGTCAGAAAGCTCAAGAGTGAAAAGCTCCAGCTCAGGTAATCATCCAAGAACATTTTTCCAGAACTCATTTATCTTGTTGCAATGTGATTCTGTATGCTTCCCTGATTACCATGATGTGTTTAGATCTTGAAATGAGTGAGAAATGAGGATGTATGGATGATCTGAAACTTTGCACGTGAAACTTGTTTGCTTTGATTCTCTTGTTTGATGTGTTATAAATGATTTGTGTTGCTTGATTCTTGTTGTATGGTGTTAGAGGAGCATTTCTGAGCAATTAATTTGGGGTGGGGTGGCCTGTAGAGAGACTTAGGGTTTAGGGTCGCCGGAGAAGACGACCGGAGCTTCTCTCCGGTCGCCTGAGTTTAATTAGGGTTAAGTGTGTGAGTTTGAATTTGGACCATTGGATTGTGATTAATTAAGCGTGTGTACGGCCCATATCACTTCATTAAAACCATAAACCTAATTAATTAGTTTAATTAATTTAATTTAATCAGATTCAATCCTATCCTTAGGATCACGCGCGTATTTCATTTTTGAACCATGTCCATTGATTCTGCTTACCCTTGGTCACGTGGACTTCTTCTCTCAGCCTTAGGATCCCTCAACTTTCTATCTGATCCATTGCTTATGTATACTTTTATTTTTCTTTTTAATTATTTTACATTTTATTTCTTGCATTTTATAAAAATAGCAAAAATGTTTATAAAAATCTCATTTTGTGCATTTTCATTTTAAATAGTTTTTCTAAACTCAAAAACATTTTTATTTTTAATTTTTGCATTAAAAATGTATTTTTAAATCATTTAAATGTTTTATTTAATTAATTAATTGATTTTAATTAATTAAAAATACATTTAGGTATCTAAAAATCGCCAAAAAATTCATGAAGCATTCTCATACATTTAGAACAATTTACAAACTCATCACACAAATTTCTTTTTAGGTTTGATCACATTTTCACAATTTATCATGATTTAGGGTTTCTAAAATTCACATTTTTCTAACCCTAACTTTCAAAAATCATTTCTGGTCAACCATGATGAGTTTGCATTTGGTTCTTTTTGCATTGTTTCATACTTTGCATCTACTATCTAGGTTATTTAACTCATAATTTAGCATTGTATTTTCAAATTTTTTGGCATTTTCCATGAAGAACCACCCAAAAACCCTAGTTAACTTAGAAAATTCATATATTTGCATAGGTTTAGCTTCTGACCTCCATCTTTGGGGAGTGTTCTTGTGTGTGTTTAGGGTTTTCTTTGATGTCATTTTCAAATTTTTATCATGATGTATGCTTCTGTTTTGGTCATATGCATCTCATACATTCATAAAACCCTAATTTTCTATATTCATTTGCATTCATCTTTGCATATCATCATCATGTGATCTTGCCATGACATTCCATGCTCTTGTATGCCATCTTAGACATCTTAAGACATGTATGAACATTTCTTGATCATTTCTTCATTCATTTGGTATGCTTTGCATTCATTTCTTTTCATGTGTATCCATGTGTTTCTAAGCATCTAACATGTTTGTTTTGCATCTCATCTCTTGTATGATCATTCATATGCATCATATATGACCTTGCATCATTTCATAACACATTTACATTGTATGATTGCTTCTGGTCTTGGTCATTGCATCATTACTTGTTGCATTTCATTTCATTTATTTCCTTATGCATCTCATACTAACCTTTGAGGGGTTCGTGGTAAGCTGTTTGGGATGTGGATTTGCCTTCATATCCCACCTCTTCTCATCTTTTCATTTGCATCTTTTATATGTATTTGAAGTGAATTTGCTTCACTTGTGCTCTCTTGCTCCTCCCTATTTCTTTTAGGTTACTTATCTTCTTCGGGAAGTAAGTAACCTGTTCCCTTTCTTCTTCTCTTTTCATATGCTTCTCTTCCTTGGTGGCCTTCTGAAGACTTCTTTTTAAGCCTCACAAACCATAGGAACATCCAAGCATGATAATATTAGGGTTGTATATAGTATCCCCTAGTCTTTTTTACCTTTGAGTCTCCTTGAGTCTCTTTTCTCATCTCATAATCAAGGCTAAACACTTAAAGCTTTAGGACTTTGAATTAGGGTTATGCCTGCATCCTTATCTTAGGATGGAGTGTATAACTTTAATCCTTAGTGTTAAACCTTTAATTTGTTTACACCTTCTAATCAAAACACCTAATAACTATTAAGATTTAAGCTTGTAACTTGGGCCTTATATTAGGGTTACATCTCTTCCTTTTGGTTAAGAGGGACTAACCCTAGTGTTTAATGGACAAGTCCCTCTCAAGTTGTCTTACAAACAAAAAAAACACTTCTTAATCTCACCCTTTAATTAAAATCCACTTTAATAAAGGCTTGTTATTTAATAAATTTAGTCCCTAACCATGGATTAAGTTGAGGAGTTTTCCTTAACTTAAGTGTTCTCATCTATCATCCTTCTCTTAGGATGGTGTAATGAGTTCACTAATCACTGATTAGAGATTAAACTCATTACTTAACACAAAACAAAAACCCAAAAACACTTAATAATTACCAAAGTAGGTTAATGATCTTAATCATGCATCATCATGGTAATTAAGTTGAGATCTTCATCTCATGCTTAAGTAGGCTCATTATCCCTAATCAGGGAGGATATAATGAGTTTACAACCCTTGATTTAGGCTTAAGCTCATTATCTTATGTAAAACACCAAAAACAATAAAAAACTGAAAACACAAAAATAAACAATAAGAGTATCCTCCGAGATTCTTTTCTCATCACACTCATTCTGAAAACGAGAACTCGCTTCTTCCGTCTAATGCAAGACAGTTATCACTCGAGCCAGACGAGTCACACACTTGAGCATAGACAAGTAAGTAGTTCACATCAAATCATCCTAATCTCTTTGAGTCGAACTACGGTGTTCTGACTTCCTCATTACACGAGAGGATACATAGGCATAACTTAACAGTTATCGAACAAAAGTCTCTTTGTCTTCCCCCTCTTTTATATTTCTTTTCTAAGCCTCGATCTTTGAGCACTCACCTTTTCTTTTGCACTGACACACTGTACTTTCTTTCCTTAGCTTTTATACACAGTCAGCACATACACTACCCCTTTTAAACACAATCAAGTAAGCGTGGATCCCGTCGAGTACGACGGACGATCTGGGTGTTAATACCTTCCCAGGTCGTAACCAACCCCCTTTCTCAGTCTGTTTGGTTCGCAACCGTCTTATCCATACCCTTCCAGGTTTACGCAACATTACCTTTCCTTAGGGATAAAAATGTCTAGCTGGCGAGTCTATTCAACCTCAACCTCCAACATCGCCGACCGTTCGCGTCTGCACCGGGACGAAAGTCCAAGGAGCGACAGTTTGGTGACTCTGTTGGGGATCATTGCAACCAGGGCTTCTGGTTCTTTTGAGGGTTTCTCCTAGCGCTTGTTTGTTTGTATTTATGGGGGTCTTATGTGCTATATGTGTTTTTATCTTTGCTTTATTTATTGCTTTATGTACAGCTTTATTTACTGCATTTACTTTATCACTTTCATTTACCGCTTTATGCATTTCATTTTATTATCATATCACCTGTGCTAGTTTGCTGGTTTGCTTTGGTGGGAGGGGTATTCCAGTGAGAAAGGTCCAACACAAAGGCCTGAGTGACAGACATGGTTCAGACATGGGTTTCTTCTTGAGAACTCTGTGCTACGGATCTCCTGTAGTGCTAGGGCTATCTGGGAAGCCTACTAAGTCTGGATGACCTTTTTAGATGACCTATAGCATCTGAGGTGAATTAGAGGAGGATTCTTTATGATTAGGGTAAACATTGTACCTCCGGGTTAGAAGTGTTTACACTTCTTATAATAGATTCGAACCTGAGGATCCTTGTTCTAGAACAATACCTGTGAGTGGGTGGGGTTGTTTATAGGTTTGCAGGAACCTTTGGCCTCAACATACCCTGTTACTGGAATTGTTTTAAGGTCACACTATTTTGGACTAGTTCTTATGAAACCCTGGATAAGTGACTCTTTATTTGAGTCCCCCACCTGGTTACTGGTTCTCAGACCTTCATCCGGAATTATGAACACTCAAGGACCCTATTAGAGGCAACTAATAATCCATCACCTGATCACAAACCCTTGCATATCATTCAGCATACATCATATTGCATCATTTAACATTTGTCTATTTGTTTTACAAGGTATCCATCTTCTCGTCAAAACCAAAAAAAAAAAAAACCAAATCGGATACCCTCGAAGGACAAATAGACATACTGCATTGCATGCTAACCTCATCCTCATTTGTTTTGCATGTGTTTTGTTGTTGTTTTCTCACCTTGTTGATTGTTTCAGGAAATATTCCTCGTTGGAGGGTCTTTCCTGTTAATCTCATCCACAGATATCCGACCCGTAACAACCTTCCGAGTCTGCAAATGGATCATCTACAACAAGAACTGACAGATGTGAGGAGTCAAATGACTGATGTGAGGACATAAGTGAGGACTCAGATGAATCAATTTTTGGTTGTGATGACTGGGCTATCACAGATCCAAGAAAGATTGAGGGAGTTAGTCGAGCGGCAAACTCCAGAAGATAACCATACAAGCACTGGAGGTACTAGTAACAACGCGCGCGATCAGCCGTAAACAAATCCACCTGAGTTTGGGCCCCACATTAACCCTGAAGTCAATGTTATTGGAAATACCCAGAGAAACTTTGGAGATCGTTTTCTACAGGAAGATCCTCAGGACGAGCAGTTTACGGTGTTAGGTGATGGGTCTGATGAAGTTTATAATTGTCGTCTGGACAAGATATCTGAAAAGCTGAGATTCTTGGAATCCCAAAACTCTTTGGGATTTTATGTGATGGATATGGGCCTAGTTGAAGGGGTAAGGATTCCTCACAAGTTCAAACCTCCATGCTTTGAGAAGTATAATGGTACCTCTTGTCCTCGTACTCACTTGCAATCCTTTCTGGGGAGATTGAAAGCGTATACCATGGATGAGAAATTGTGGATGTTTTACTTTGAAAATAGCTTGACCGGGGCATCCAGAGAGTGGTATTCACACCTATCAAGGGCTACTGTCAGAAAATGGAAGGACTTAGCCGAGGCCTTTATACGCCAATATCAGTACAACCGGGATATGGCTCCCAATAGGACCCTCCTGATGGGTATGTCTCAATATTTAAGAGAAAGTTTTCGTGAATATGCCTAAAGGTGGAGACAAATCGTTGTTGTTGTCCAGCCACCTATGTCTGAAAGGGAAATGGTTGACATGTTTATGAATACAATGCAAGGAACCTACATTGACCGACTTGCTACTTTCTCTTCCACCTGTTTTGCTGATGTGGTTATAGCTGGTGAGAGAATTGAAAGTTTTTTGAAGATGGGTAAGATCTCTGACAATGGTGCTAGCTCTAGTAATGCAAAAAAACCTTTCTCAGGACCTCGTAGAATAGGTGAGACCAACTCAGTGCATATGGGCAGAGGTAGGCCTCAATACATGCAAAGATCAGTAGCCTCTGTCACTATTCCCACTCCAGCACCTCAACAACAACATTTCCCATAGCAACAACAGTTTCCACAACAACAACAAAGATCTTACAACAACAACAACCAAAAGTGTCACGGAATGTTACGACAGTTGGAGTGATGGTTTTACAAACCGTTGTAAAACAGCCTCGCGACATGTGTTTCTACGACATAAGGGGAATCATTGTGACTTGCAATTTTAGTCAGTTCTAACCGTCGTAATTTTCTAAAATAATTGTCGTAACTTGCCAATTTTCTTTTAGCCCTCCTTGTCCATCATACCAGAAAGTAACTTCCTTAGATCTTACCCAGATACATAGCAAGATGCTTGCTCTGATACCAATTGAAATTCGGGTATCAGATATGAGATTTGGAATGAGATGTCATGACATTAATATCTGAACATTAACAAGGTTAATAAATCATAAAACAAAAGAAAAATAAAACAAAGAATTGTTAAACCAGTTCAGTGCAATCACACCTACATCTGGAGGCTACCAAGCCAGAAAGGAAATCCACTATTAGTAGTATCAATTCAGAGTTAAACCACTTAGTTTACACTCCTCACTTAATCACTACCTAATGATACTTCTATCTAATAACTCTTAGATAAGAGACACCTCTCACTCCCCCTCAATCACACTCAATGATAATCTCACAAAGTACAAAGAATAGAAAACACACTTCAAAAGCATATAACCATCACTACTTAAAAGCTTATGGATGATTAACAAATTATTACTCAAAAATAGTCCAACCATAATATCAGAGTGATAAAAGAGTGGCTCACAATTAACACAAACCCTAACACTCAAAAGAACAATGCTTTAAAATTCTATATTTTGCACACATTACAATTAGGTTTTATATCCTATAAAAGAAACATTCTGAATGGGCTAGGATCAAATCAAATATATGAAAAGATATGCTTCCATGATTTTCTTAAAAAATAATAACTTAATGATTCAAAAAGATCTTCAAATATTTGAAACAGAACAACTTCTGTTAATCAACCAATTCCTCCTTGATTTTCGCAACCTATTGAACCAATTACAGAGACAAACACCTGCTGGAAATATGCAAGAATCAAATCAAATCATTCTTCATAAAGATGTCCCAGAACTGACAAATAGATGTCAAGACATCTGATCTGACATCACATAAAAAACCTGCACAAATGTTCTTCAAACATGTCAAAGACATCCTACATGACATCAGGAGTCAACATAATATTTTACTCCAAATAAACCAACCTAAGAACCTTCACGTCTGATCCCTTCGTGTGCCAAACGCAACGACTAATTAATGCACAATTATGGCATATGTGAACCTAGGTTCTAGGCAATGATGGCCTAGGTCACGCTTCCCCACATGGCGAATTTGTCTATAAAAGAGAAAATTGAGGCCGATTTGGAACATTTCCAACTTCTGCTCACTTTTTCTCTTGCACTTTCTCTATCTTCTCGCAACTCCGTTGCAGTTGCAAAAAGTCTCTGCCATTGTGACCGTCATCGTCACCCTCCACTTAAACTAATCAAGTAAGTACTTCAATTCCTTATTTGTTTGTATGCTAGACATATGGATTTTATTAGAAGTTTTATGTATCATCTGGGGAAGTTCATGAATTCCCCAGTTAATATGAAGTTTTCGGCATAAATTCATGCATTTACCGATGAATATATGAATTTTCCGACGAATATGAGTTTTTCGATGAATTTTCCATTGTGCGTATGAATTTTCTGATGAACAAATGAGTTTTTCAATAAGGACTCATGAACATTCTCTGGGTTTTGCATCAGGGGGTTTCTTCCTTATGAAAATGTAGAATTCATGCTCCCCATCATGTCGGGGAGATCCTTCCCTATAAACTTGTGCTCTTCACCGTGTTGGTGAGATTCTCCCTGAGAATAATAGATCATGAATTATATCAATAATAACATCCTCGAGGTTCTATGTTTTCCGACAAGGGCCTTGGTCGAGGACATATCCTCGGGCCTTTCCCCGCGCTTTCACTTGATCTTCGGTGGAAGGGTGTTGGTTGAATGTAGCGGTGAGGGTTTTTGTTATCGTCTCCATAGGGATTGGAAATGTTGCCATTCAATAATTTACCAAATCAAGGAAAAAGGTATTTTCAATGTTTGTTTCATATGTTGTTTTAAATAAGTCTATCAAAGATAATTTTCATCTACCCTAACATATATGAAAAATAGTAAATTGTATGTGAAGTCGGATCCAATTAATATCATCGCATATCTCTCAAACTTGTCTATGTCTAGATCGGCTCGTGAATAATATTGTATCAATCATAGGTTGATATCTCTAACAAAAAATCAATACAATATGCGTTAAGTTCAACACAAAGAAAATATAAATTCCAAATCTATATCTAGAGTTTAGACATCAATAGGTGAATATTTTAGATCAAGTTCTATAAAATCTATGTCTAGAATAATGTAAAACATGAATGGATCTTTAAGAGCAAAAATATTCACCATATATTAATCATCACTTGTTCACATACAAGGCCAATCAAAAGAAATACATAATAGTTAAGATAAACTACCTCTATCCTTGACACAAAGGGATTTATCTACCCATAACCATGGTAGCTTCTTCTACAAGCAAGGAGAGAAGATGAAAAAACATCAAAGTCAAAGAACGGGATTGGATGCAAATCCAATTCCCTTTTGCCAAATATCTCTTCAAGGTGAAGAGAAATAAAAATTAGGGTTTCCAAGGAGAAAAATCTTATACAAATGGATTATGATCCCAAAAAATAGCAAAAAGTACATTTATAGTACTTTAATAATATATCTTATTCGCATATCAAATATTTTCTTTGTATAACGAAGGTCACCTTTAGGAACCTAATGTGCCTCTAAACAATTAAATTTCCCTTGGGAAAATATCTGACTTCGTTGTCCAAACAATCCCTCGGGCAACAAATTTCTTCACCGCCAGTTTGCCTAAGCGAACTTAGGGTCCTTTTCTTATTGCCTCAACTTTGAGATTTATCGCCAGGGCTTCACTGGGACTTCACCCAACAAACATTTGTTGTAACTTTGCCTTTGTTCGCACATTGAACTTGTCAATTATTCTCTTTTTATTTGGCTTCCTTATGCATTCCTCTTGTAAATCACACATTTCTGTTTTATACCTTAATCTTTACAATAACGCATAAATCAAAGAAACCAAAGGTATTTGCACAACATTGAAGAATCAAACAAGAGCATACCAATTTTAAATGAAAACTTAAGAAAAAAAGTTGAAAATGCTAAGATAATTGAATAAAACTATGACATGTTTGACATTCAAAAAACTCTCCCCAACTAGATCTTTGCTTATACTCAATTAAAGTATAACTCTCATTAAAAACAAAAGTATTTACTCAAGCCAAAGATTCAACCAAGAATGGATTAATGGCTCAAATTAAACATTAAGAATTCACACAAGAAATGCCTACCATACTCCAGAATGGAACAATGAAAAATAATTTAGTTCCAAGACAAATATCATGCAATGTTTCATAAAATAACTAAACTCTCCTACTTGAATCACTCTAACACTCCTCTTCAAATAAGGATGAAGAAACATAACACGTTTTACAATCACTGGACAATTCACACTCATCTGTAAAACAATGCTAACACAACTCAATTCATACATTCATCTTATAATCAAACATGATATCATGGAAAGAAAAGATCTCTAAGGACTTGAAAGGTTGTAGCTTGACTAGGTTCACAATAAAGGTACATATATAAAGGCCATCTAATCTAATTTGTTAATGTAAAAGAAACATTTATTATACATGGTATTTACACATTAACTCCAATTTACCATTTTCTATCCTCTATTGTTCACCCTTTCAACTTCCTATGCAAAATTATTTTTCTTGGTATATTTTTCTTTTCAAACAAGAAAAATTCTTTTCTTTTTCACAATCAATTTATAAATTTTCTCTTTTCTTTTGTTTTCATTCTTTTTCTATGCTTGTTAAAAAAAAATTCAAAACTTGTATATCCTACCACTTTTCTTTTCATTCTCCCCAACTTGAATTCATCTAAACCTTAAGTGAATGTTCCTTGCTTTTTATGGCAAGGAAATCAACAATGATCCTAATCAAAAGGTTTCAAGAACAATTGTTTCTTAGAATTCCATAATTTAGGATCTGATATGTTAATGCTCAAAGGGGGTAACAAATACTCACTACTCACGAGTAAGTTATGTATGGATATGGTTGTGCTCAATATCAACAAATGCCTTGATCATTTCGTATGATTCAACAAAATCATACAAATCAAATATTAAGCATGAATCTAATGAATTAAAACAAAGTAATCAATCACACTAAGTATTTAGTAAAAAATGGAGGTTTTTTTCCTCACAATTTGTGGTTATATGACCTAAGTGATTCAAGAATTTAACTAATTTACAAAATGGAACAATAATGCATATATTCACAAAGCACACAAAATTCTATATCATTCTAACATTTTATTAAATGGTAAGTATGTACCTTGCGTACACTCATCACATTTCAAATCCTATCATCGCCATCCAAGCTTGGGAGAATCTTCATTGGATACGTTTAAGGAAATAACAACCAATCTAAATTTTTTCATTAAATTCACAAGAAAGAGAGCATAAAATTCAAATTATCTAAACAATATAAAAATAAACAAAAAAACTGAAGTTTTGTTGCATAACACCACTACTACATTCCACCCCCTTTTTTAGAGCAAGTTTTGTCCTCAGGAAAATTTACCAGAGTATATGCAGCGCCATGCTAAAATCAACAACAAAAATGTGCAGACCATTTCCTCAAAAATACAAGATTTTCCATATTCGCACAGCGAACTGTATGCGAGCATTCACCCTAGGTCCGCCCAGAAAATTGCAGGCGAACATGACAGTACTTCAAAAATTCTGGTTTTTTGCAATTCAACTTTTCTCCAATTTCTTGCACATAATTATAACCATCCTAAAACTATTAATGCAGTAAATAAACAATAATACTCACAATGTTGGGGTGCCTTCCAACAAGTGCTTTATTTAACATCATTTGAGCTCGACAATTCAAAGATGGAACCACGAAATGCTAAAAGTTAGAGAATTAGCTATCGGATGAAACACACCACAAGAGAGGCCTTCAACCATTGTCATAACCAGTTTTGATGTCACCGTTTCTCAAGAAGTATAAATTCCAACAAGATCTCATCAATGATTCTTTCACATCCCCATCCTTCTTCCTCATTGTTGTCATCCTTTCAGTTTCTTCTTTCTTTTTCCTTACCTCATATCTAGAATCTTCGTCCTTCTTTTTCATAATTGCCACTCTTGCATCTTCATTTCTCCCCTAATCATCTTCAACTTCATTTGAATACATCACACCTTTGAAAAGTCTGAAACATATTTCTTCATCATCGGTCCTCACCTTCATTTTTCCTTGGTCAATATCAATCAACATCCTAGTGGTTTTCATGAAGGGTCTTCCAAGAATGATTGGTGTGTCTTCATATTCATCCATATCCTTAATGACAAAGTCAACCAAAATAAAAAACTTGTCAACTTTTACAGGCATATCTTCTATGACGTCATAAGGACGAGTTCTTGACTTATCCGCAAGTTGTAGAGTCATGGTGGTTGATCTTATCTCCATGTTCTTAAGTCGTTTCACCATGGACAAAGGAATTAAGTTGATGCTAGCACATATATCCCCTAAAGCTTTGTATTTAAAATCATTACCTTTAGTTATAGGTAGAGAAACTCCTACCGGACCACCTACTTTCCGCAGAAGCACACTTTGGACGATAGAGCTAAGCTTTTCATTGAGTTCAATTGTTTCCTTTTACGTACACCTTTTCTTCTTTGTGAGAATGTCTTTCATAAATTTGGCATACTTAGGCATTTTCTCAAGAGCTTTGGAAAATGGAATGGTGACTTACAAACTACTAAACATATTCAAAAACCTAACATAATGCCTCTCACTATCCTTTTTTGTAGGAGCATGCAAATATGTTAATTTTTTATTGGAGTTTCACTCACATGCTCCTCCTTCTCCATTTTTTTCTTCTTGCATTGATCGGATAATTGTTTGGACAATTGCCTAACTTTCATTTCAAGGTTACAAATTGTCGCATCCATACTTTTTTGAGTGGAGATCTCCATTTTCATGAATTTATTGAAAGTTTCTTCGATCTTGGAGTTTCCACTCATAACTTGTGGTGGTTGATTGTAATTTTGGTAAGGTTGACAGTTAAAAGAAGTTCCCGAATCTTATGGCCTCCATGGCTGTTGATAACCTTGGTTATTACCTCTTGGTTGATAAACTTGGTTGCCCTTTTAAAACGGAGGTCTCGATTTGTAATTTTAATTTCCCATGTAATTCACTTCTTCTTGAATCAGACGATAATATCCGGTCGGATGATCTCCTTGATAAAGTTCACAACTTGCAACTTGTTGACTTTTGTTGGGAACACCTTGCATCTCTTTCAGTTTTTGTGGAAGCTTCGACATTTGCTGCATCAAAAGCTCCACTTGTTGCGAAAGCAACTTGTTTTGTGCAAGTACTACATCATTCGTTCCCAACTTGAGTACACCCGACTTTCTTTGAGGGCTTCCACAATTGTGTTGACCTTGATGATCATTTAGCGCCATTCTATCAATGATAGCACCCACATCTTTTGCATTCTTTGACATGAGAAACCATCCGTCGTAGCATCTAAAAGTGTTTTATACACGAGTTGAAGTCTGTTGCGAAAAATGTGAACCTGAGTCAACTCATCAAAACCATGCCCTTTGCACTTCCTTAACATTGATTTAAATCTCTCTCATGCTTCATTGAGAGATTCACTTCTGCCTTGAGCAAATACTGAGATAGTCATCTTGGCCTCCATAAATCTAGATTGAGGGAAAAATAGTTCAATGAATTTATCTTTCAAAATATTCCAATCAGTTATGATAGGAGTAGAATGGTCAAGGTACCACTCATTTGCCTTCCCAATCAAGGAATGTGGGAATAGTCTTTTGAACAACGATTATTCCTTATTTTTAGGTGCTCCAATTGAACATGCAATCTCATAGAATTTTTTGAAATGAGTGAAGGGATCATCATGGTCCATTATGGTGAACGAATTTTGATACATAAGAGAAAGGATTCTCTTTTTCATCTCACTATGCCTACCAATGTTGGTATTTTGAGCAAATTTTGTGTTATGTCTAGGACTGTTAACACAAAGTGTTGCTGCCATGATTGGCATAATAATGGGTTTTGATGAAGAAGATTCTCCTTGCTCTCTTCTTTCTCTAGCAAGTTGTTGTCTCCGCTTTTTTTTATGCTAATAAGCTTACGTGTGGTCATCTCAATCTCGGGATCGAAAAGAAGTTGATTCTTAGGTACACTCCCTCACATAAACATATTCTACACACTTAACCAAACAAATTAAATTGAACAATAAAATAACATAAGTAAGAGATCACAATACAAAAATCTTAATTAAGTAAACTATTGCAATGCTTGCAACATTAATAATCCCCGACAATGACAATATTTTATTGGTTGTGTGTAGCGGTGATGAGTTTTCGTTTTCGTCTCCATAGGGATTGTAAGTGCTTGTCATTCAATAATTTACTAAATCAAGGAAAAAGAGGGTTTCAATGTTTGTTTCATATGTTGTAATGATTTTTGTAGCAAAGAGTAAATTCTAGGTGTGTGTTGTTTTAATAAAGTGTATCAAAGATAGTTTTCATCGACCCTAACATGTATATATTCTTTCAGTCTTGTATGTGAAGTCGGATCCGATTAATATCATCGTGTATCCTCTCAAATTTTTCTATGTCTAGTTCAGCTCGTGAATAATATTATATTGATTATAGGTTGATATCTCTAACAAACAATCAATACAATATGCTTTAAGTTTAACAATAAGAAAATATCAATTCCAAATCTATGTCTAGAGTTTGGACATCAATAGGTGAATATTTTAGATCAAGTTCTCTAAAATCTATGTCTAGAATAATGTAAAACATGAGTGGATCTTTAAGAGCAAAAATATTCACCATATATTAATCATCACTTATTCACATACAAGGCCAATCAAAAGAAATACATACTAGTTAAGATAGACTACCTCTATCCTTGACACAAAGGGATTTAGATGCCCATAACCATGGTAGTTTCTTCTAAAAGCAAGGAGAGAAGATGAAAAAGAATCAAATTCGAAGAATCGAGATTGGATACAAATTCAGCTTCTTTTTGCCAAATATCTCTTCAAGGTGAAGAGAAATGAAAATTAGGGTTTCTAAGGTGAAAAATCCAATACAAATGGGTTATGATCCCAAAAAATAAAAAAAATTATAATTATAGTACTTTACAAAACTGTCTTGTTCGCACACTGAACACTTCCTTCGCACAATGAATGTCACTTTTAGGCACATGATGTTCCTTTGAACAGTTAAATCACCCTTCGGAAAATATCTGACTTTGGTGTGCGAACGATCCTTCGTACAACGAACATATTCGCCACCAGTTTTCCTAAGAAAACTTAGGCTCCTTTTCTTAGTGCCTTAACTTTGAGGTGGTTCACCAGGGCTTTGCCCAATGAACATTCGCTATGAACTCTCTTTTGTTTGCATAACAAACATTCGCTATTAACTCGCGTTTATTCACACAACGAACTTGTCAATTCTTCTATTTTTCTTTGGCTTCCTTGTGCATTCCACTTGTTTCTCACAAATTTTTGTTTTATGCCTTAACCTACTCAATAACACACAAATCAAGGACACCAAAGGTATTTGCACAACATTGAAGAATAAAAAAAGAAAATACAAAATTCAAATGAAAACTTAAGAAAAGAGTTGAAAATGCCAAGATAATTGAATAAAACTATGACATGTTTGACATTCAACAAAAGGTGGATTTAATATTACCATATAATTCACTATTTTCCTCTTCTTTTCAGGTAAAATGACTCAACTTAATGAGGAATTTAATCAGCTCGAGATAAACACATAACCTAATATGGCCGCAGCAAATGTCGGGTACGACTTGGATTAGGCCGGGCTTGAGCCCCTAGAGATACCCTCGCGTTTTGCCCTCGACTCACCGGATTCCTTTAACGTTGCTTAGGACCAAAAAGAAGGATCCCCCGCATCCTAGGCACCCTTGACACCCAAGAGGAATGACCGAATATGTTCGCCTTTCTCGGGGATTTGTTTCCCCATGTAGAGTTTGCTTTCAAAGAGGCAGTGATTCGACTACCTCTCAGTGATTTCTAGGCGGGGATCTTTTCGTGATTGGAATTGGCCCCCTCCTAGATTCATCCAAACACACTTGCATTCGTGCAGGCGTTTGAGCTCGTGTGCCAACACATCGAGATTGGTGCCACGATGCCGCTATTTTTCCGGGATTTCCGTCTTCAACGGTCATATGTTAATGGGAGGCACAACTGGGTGTGTAACACCCAAAAATTTATATTTAATTATTTAATTCATTATTTATGATTATTTGTTAATTTTTGTGAATTATATGATGCATTGTGTGGTTTTACTATTTTTTGTCTTGTGGAGTATTAATGAGAGGTAGATATATTTAGAGTTATTTTGATTTAAATAATTTTAGTTATAGTTTGTTTGGAATTATAATAATAATAATATTGATTACATTATTTAGATTTTATTAATTAAAATAAGGTGTAATACCTCAAAATTTACCCTATCATATCCTCAACATTTGGCACATCATTTAGCATATATAAGTTCACAAAATAACCAAAAACATTGCATCATGTGTAGCATAGCTGAGGCATAGGTATGTGGTCAATGACTGGAGCAACTGAGGGCTATACAAAGACAATCAAAGGGCCACAAAGCTCCTCAATCATGTGCAATGGGTCTACAACATCCCACAAGTCTCCATTTGAAGCCTCAATTCTTGGAAAGAAGTGAATGGCTCCAAGGAATGCAAGCAGTGCAACACCTCCTGATGAAATGGTCCAAATTAGGGTTTCAATTGTGAAGGGCTTCTCCAAGAATTTTTGGGCAAAAGTGGATTCCATTGTGTTCTATATGACAACAAGTGTATAGGGTTCAAATTTCATTCACAAATTCATTTTGGAAGAGGTTCAATTAGTCATATGATTGAAAATCATGAAATTGGGGAAACGTCAACCATGCTGAGGGAAAAGTCAACTCCTGACTTTTTGAGATCAAAATCAAGAAATTAGGTTTACTAGGAGCCTATGGTTCAAATTTGATCAAGAAATGATGGAGGAATCAAGAGAAATCCAGAAAACCAAAACTTACCATTTTTGGAAAATTAGGGTTTCCAAAAATGGCAAGTTTTGGTCATTTTTACAGCTACTTTGAATGAGGCCTTTTCCCAAAATATGAAAGATATGAAAATTCTACTTGGAGCCAATTAAAGAGGGAATCTTGAGCTTCAAATCCATGGGTGAAACTCACCCATATCATAAAAAATGAGAAAGATATGATCTTGTGAAGTTGAGGAAAATCAAGGCAAAACTAGGTTATGGGCGATGCAACTTGCAGGCCAGCGCGCGCGCCCTGCCTGGCAATTCATCAAACATGTGGTGGTCAGAATGTCAAGCCATTTTTATTTGCAAAAAAGACTTCAAATGAATTTTTGGTGAACTACAAAGTTGTTCCTTGATGTAATCCCTACAAGATTGGTGTTCAAAGATTTTTCATTTGAGAAAGTCTTCTTGGGCTATTGGAGGGTCAAAGTGGAGAGGTTGCAACTGGCCAGCCATAGGCCCATGGGCACAAGGCATGCCAAATTTGTGCAGGTCAATATGCAGCTTTGTGAAAAGCTATGCAATGATCATTTTGAGATGATTAAAGGTCATCATTCATTATGGTCCAAACACAAAACTTGTTCTATGATTCTTCCACTTCAATTTGAGTCCAAGAATCATTTGAATTGATTGCTTGAGAAGGAAGATATCTTCCTTTGAAGATCATCAAAGCCAACTGTCTTGCTTGGTTGACAAGGCGTTGCATCAAAGTTCAAATCAGTTCCTCTCATTGTCACCAATCCACAAGGCATGACCAAAATGCATTGCTCTAAAATGGATAAGATCTCATGACTGCCTCTCCACACCATTGCCATACACATCACACCAGTCAAGCCAAGAGCATTAATCTAACATGGCTGCATCATTCAATCTCAATCACACTGCATTCCACCAGGAGGATCATGATCACTTGTGTACTGAATTTGAGTGAAGCTGGTCAATAAAATCATTGCACAATTGAGTTTCCATCAAGTGTGTGCAAGATCACATGGGCTATCATGCACCTCATGAGTAAGTAAGCAAAAGGGAATGACCTCAAGCTGCAGTCATTGATCAGCTAAGCAATTTCCATCATCTAATCCCTACCATAAATTTCATGAAGCTTGCAGCATATGATCCAGCTCGAGTTTGGAAACTTCTAGTGAGTTCTATGGCATAACTAATTGACTCACTCTAACAAATTCAACTCAGTTAACCAGGGTTCTAACCCTGGTTCTAACTGTTAATCAGAGGTCAAGGACCCTATAAAGGCAAGAGCTCAGTACATTTTGAAGATCTCTCTCACTTTTGCTCGAAATCCACCATAGAACTCTCAAATTTCTCTCTACAATCTCTTTAAATTCTTTGATAATTGAAGAGGATCAAGCTTTTTCAATCATCAACATTCATCATCTTCTTCATGGTGTTTCTTCAATCTTCATCAGAACCACATTGCCATGGAGAAACTTCTCTGAATCATCCAATTTGACCATTGCATTATCACTTCATTTTGATTCGAGCAACCTCAATCTTCATCTCTCTAGCATTAATCTTCATCAATCCATCATCAGCATCTTGTTTTGCTTAAGTTCTATGATGTTCATTGCTTGAAGCTCTGAGTTTTCATCTCTGCAAATTGCACTGCATCTTCATCAGTTTCTCAAAGTCTACACATTACAGAGTGTTTATTTCACTCTTGGTGATTAAGATCAAGATCAAGCAATTCAAGGAGCCTCATCTATGGTATTCTAGCAACATTTAGACACCTCTGCAAATCAGGTATGATCTGATACTTTGCTTTATCAAAATGCCTACATTTCAATGTTTTCATGTTGATTGAAGCTCAATAAGAGCATTGCAATTTCTGGATAGATGATAGGTATGTTAGATGCATAGATTCATTTTTAGGTGTGGAAATGTTTGCCTTCGATTTGATTAATCCATGAACCTTAAGTAAAAAACAATGGTAGATTCTTGATCAGTGATGAGATGCAAGTGTAATGGTGGTCTTAGATTTTATTTTCATGGAAGATTAGAGAAACCCTAGGCCAGGGTGATCGGAGAAGATGACCGGAGGTCACTTCCGATCACCTGAACAGTAACCCTAGGCCGGAGATGAAATTATAACGTAGCCGTTAGATGAATGTGATCCAAGAGCCCAGAGAGTGCCAGCGCATTAAAATTCCCGTTCTAGTCACATGACCAAGTCAACACAAAGTCAATCAGATTCTTATTCACACCCCACACGCGTTTGACATGAGTCCATTTCAGTGTATTTCCTTGCTATTCTCACCCCCCATGCCCAATCCAGTAATTCTTTTAATTTCTTTTTCTTTCTTTTATTCCCATTTTATTTCAATTTTGTTTTTGATTATTAAAAATACCTAAACACCATTAAAAATTCCAGATTAATTCATGTGAGATTCTCATATTTTCCCCTAATTTTCACTAATTTTTGTTTTCATTTTTCTTTAATATTTTAGTCAGAATTAATTTCTCATTTGAATTAATTCCATTTTTCTCATATTTTGAACAATCACCTTACACAATATCTTTCTCTCAAACCATAAGACATAAATGGTCCATTCTTCTTACATTAACCAATAGACTCATTAAAATACTTCACCATATTTTTGTTTTGATTTTTAGGTCCCTATAAGGCATGTTTTGGTCCCATCCTTTCACTTGCATGCTCATAAACCCTAATCTACTTCCTTACACCATTTAAACCCTCAAAAATGGGAATTTTTGTGAGAGTTTTTGTATGCAATTCACCCTCTGGATTTTGTATTCAGGTGTCAAGTTTCATAATTTTTCATGATCATTTGCTATTTTAGTTTGCTTGGTTCACAAGTCATGTTTTTGGTCTTTCCATTTTTTCCCTTTGATCCCTTTAGTCTAAGGCCTTCATGCCAATACTTTGAGGTCACAATTTTGAGTCTCTTAGGTCATTTAGGATGTATATAAATGTTGATTACAACCCTTGGGTCTTTACCTTTAATTTTTTAGGGATTACTTGAGTCCTAAGTCATACATGTCCCATTTTAACGTAATCTTCCTCCTCCTTCCATCTTAAGCACTTCAAAATCCTTTTGTACATGATTTAACTTCATCTTGTCATTGTTTTGAGTCTTATAAAGGTTTTGTGATCATCCATACTTGTTAATATCATTTTATAACCATTTTGCTTCCTTTTGAACTTCATTTGTCACTTAAAGAACCTTAGAAACCCTAAATTAAGCACCTAGCCTTAGGATGCTTCTTAACCCACCATTTGTAAACATTTTCCAAACATGATCTCCATTTTATTTTGTTGTCAAGAACCTGTTTTTTGTATGGGGAGGTTAAGTTCCTTTGGACATTTTGAATTTTTTTCTAAGTCATTTGATTCCATCTTTAGAACCATGCTTCTATATGCTTCCTCTCACCTTTCATTCTCATACTTGAATACCTTTAACTTGAATCTCTTCCTTCCCATTTGATCTATTCATTTCCTTCACTTCCATATAGTGTTAAGTTCTATTTTTTTATGGACTTTTGATTTTAAGAGATTTTAGCAATAACAAACACTTAAGTTATCTTTCTAACTTCATCCTTAGGATTTAGTAATACTTTAGGACATAGTTTGACTTTAATTCAATTAATCCCTTTAGATACTTTTGAATTGGTTTAGCTACTTACCTTTTAAGTATGTTGCCTTATAAGATGCTTTAGGCTTAGGTATTGACCTTAGAAGCTCATTAACATCTTTCCTTAGCTAGTGTGGATTGTTATTGAAATTTTCCATGTAATAATTGTTCATATTTCTCCATCATGCTAACTCTTGTTTTGTATGGGGTAAGATGAGGTAATCACTTCATTATTTATCTCTTATGCATCTATTTGTTTTACCTTAGAACGTTTGTGCTTTGTTCATATGTTCCTTTTTCTCTCTTTAGATTCAACTTAACTTCCTTAGGAAGTAAGTTGAACTCTAACTTGTTCTTTCTTCTCCTTAGGTAAGAATACCTCATTAACCATAGGACCACATTATTGTACATAATAGGATGACTTAGGGTTGTGTCTTAGTCCTCCATTAGCTTTGACCTTTCTCCATTTGAGTCTTTCTCTCCTCATCTTCAAACAAATCCAAAAAGACTTAATAAATGCATGAAAGGATCCCTTGTGTATAGCCTTATTCCATTGGGCACTTGCATCCATTCCATATTGGAGTGGTGTAGGCTTGTCTAGCATGATGTACAAGTCTTATCAAGGGGATGTTTCATAAAGAAAAGTCTAAAAGATATTTCTTCACAAAAGCAACAAAAACACTTAATAAAGTTCAACAGGCTAGTGAACTTAAACCCTAATTCATGGAAACAAGTCTTGGATAAATTCTCCTTGCTTGGTGTGCTTGTTCTATTATTCCATATTGGAATGTAGTAGAAAGTACACATTCCATGGAAAAGAGTCTGAATTCACTTCCTTGTGCCAAATTCATACAAAACTCATAAAAGACAAAAACAGACAATAAGCGACTATCCTGCGGGAACTTCTTTTCTCACCTCATTCATTCTCAACGCGAACTTACGATGACTTGTCTCGCAGACAAGATGTTAAATGCACTCGTACCAGACGAGCCTGCAACACCTGAGCATAGATATACACAGTTCCAGCTATAAAAAACACAAACAAAGTTCCCGCCTTAGTTAGGAGAACTACATCGACTTTGATCCTCATTTTCTCGATGAGGTACGTAGGCAGCGGGGTAGGACCCATTCGAGCACATTCTTAATTTTCCCTACATTTTCCCCCTTCTTTTCTTTCTCTTCTCCAGTTCCTTTCTCATTCCATTCCAGTTTCAGTAGCAGTTTTATTCAGCAGCATCTTATTTTTCTCACCCTTTGAAACAAACAAACAAGCGTGGATCCCGTCGGGTACGACGGACGGTCTGGGTGCTAATACCTTCCCAGGTCGTAACCGACACCTGAACCCAGATCTTTGGTTCACAGGACCTTATCCTTTCCTTCTTCCTCAGGTTTTTGCAGCATTACCTTTCCCATTCCTTCGGGATAAAAATGCCTGGCTGGCGACTCTACCTTTTCTACGCCACTTTCGTATTTGTACTAGGATGAAAATCCCGGGAGCGACATAAGGGATTAGAAATAATAAGGGAAAAATGGTTATTTGTAAGGGGTTAAGTGAGGTCAAGAGTGAGATAACATATTAGAGGTCCAAGGGGTAGTAAGTTAGATAAAAAGGGGAAAAGAGAAAACCATATTTTTGTACGATTGTGAAAAATGAGAGTAGCAGTGAAAAATACTTGGGCTCTGAAGAACTCGTTGTATAACGAGAAATAAGAGAGAACCTGCTTCTAGGAATTAAGGTACAAGGGGTGATTCATGGTTTATTATGACTGGTATGATGAATTGGTAGAGGTAGTTTTATTGTATCATTGTGTACGATCGTGTGTCAGAGTCGAAACTGAGTTATGTGCGTTTTTGGTGAACTTATTTGGGGTTTTTGAAATTTTGAAAGATGATTTCGTGTTAGAACATGTTCTAAATAATTTGTAGGAAAATGGGGTTTTGGATAAAAAGAAAAGTGATTTTCATGTAAAAATATAGCAGAAAAGTGCTTCTGCAGTAGGTGTAATCGATTACCCTAAATGTGGTAATCGATTATCATAGGGAAAACTTTAAGACTTGAAAATTGGATTTTTTTATGGGGGTGGGGGGACGTAATTGATCAACGGTGTTGTGGTAATCGATTACACTAGGACTAGTTTTTTTTGGAAAACTTTGAAATTTCATAACTTGAATTTGGGGTGTCTGATTCGTGCACCGTTTGAAGCCGCGTAAAGGTGGGATAACATAGTTTAATTTAAAAATAGTTTTATGTTTCTAGAAACAATTTAAATAATATGTATTGATGTTGGAAGGTGTGTAATGGTATGTTGAGCTAATGATGTTTTGTTATAAATGATGAAACTTTCATATTATTGATATGATGCTGGTGTGAGGTTATTGATGAGAGTGATGTGACGTTATTAATGATGTTGTGATGATGTTTTAATGAAATGAATTTTTATATTTATACATGTATGCTATGTGTTATTGATTTTGTGATGAATATGTGAATGCTGATGCAATTGACAAGCTGCGGTCGAATTATTATTGTTGTTGTGCATCATGCATTCATATCATTCTGGACATTGGTCCGCCAGTGATGTTTGGACGTTAGTCCCCTTATGACGAGTTTCAATCCCATTGTGCAAATTATGTGCATTGTGTTGGGCTCCGGTTCCAAGAGGGAATCAATCCTATGGTGGGGATCTTTGGAGGGTGATGAACCAGGTGTTCATAATGAATTGGTATTGTAACACCCCATAATATATATATATATATATATATATATATCTAGAATAATATCATACAATGTTAGTTTTTGGTACTGACACCATCATAAGTGCCTAATATCATAATTCACATTCTTGACCAACTATAAAAATTCTATACAACAATGGTGCAAGACATGGAAATCATACTAAAAAAAAAGCTAAGATCAATACAATATCCAATATTGTACAGAGATACAGGAATACACAGCGGAAGACTAAAACTATGCTTCACTTAAAACATCTCGAGTATAGCTCCACTTGTAAATCAAACCTGCAAAAGGAACCTGAAAGGCAACAACAATAGTGGGGTGAGATAACATCATCTCAGTGGGTTCCCTATCTTATAGTTCTCTCGGCTCTAAGGGTTCTATCAAAACCTAACTCAAGTCTTTATAAAAGGAAAACGACCTTGAGTTCACACGTCTCGCACTCATTGGAACTACGTCCAAGAGTTCTACAAATCCTACTATTACTAGTTAGGATGTTACCTTTAAACTTATCATGGGACTCGATATAACACTCATCTTAAGCGGCTACCATGCTTCCCATGGGACTCAGTGTAATACCCACCTCAAGCCTAAAACAAGTATGATGCTTCCCATGGGACTCAATGTAATACCCACCTCAACACTTACTCAATGCTTCCCGTGGGACTTAGTGTAATACCCACCTCAAGCCTAAAACAAGTATGATGCTTCCTGTGGGACTCAGTTTAATACCCACCTCAAGACTTACTCAATGCTTCCCGTGGGACTCATTGTAATACCCACCTCAAGCCTAAAATAAGTATGATGCTTCCCGTGGGACTCAGTGTAATACCCACCTCAAGACTTACTAAATTCTTCCCGTGGGACTCAGTGTAATACCCACCTCAAGCCTAAAATAAGTATGATGCTTCCCGTGGGACTCAATGTAATACCCACCTCAAGACTTACTCAATACTATTCGGAGGATGCCACATATCACGTCAAGGATTCGCAACGACCTAGGATAAACCTAAGCACCTCATAAGTCATACCATCTATCAATTTCTATTCACAATACTAGGCCACACTAATGGTTTATGGTAAGATTTCCTAACTCTTTATCCATCCTTGATACTTTTAGTTATATAGTTTCAAACATATAACCCTAACATTCTAGTTTAATTATCATCGTTAAACTAATCCCACAATGATATCATTGTCTCTATTCTCAATCAATTCTCATGATTTAATATGTTTTCCAAAAATAACGCATGTTCCATAATTTGACTAATACCATAATTCCTTAACTAACATAATTACGGTTAATCGGAAAATTCGAGTAAAAGTCGACTCAAAATAGTATTTCTTGACATCATATGATAGTTTATGTTTTTATCTTCGAAACGATATGTGGAACACTAAAAACGGGTACTCGGATAACAAGTTATGAATTAGAAAACTGAACTTCTAGGTCTAGCTGAGCGAGCCCTCAGCTCGCTGAGTGAGAATCTCCATGTCTTTGCTTGCTGAGCGAGCTCCTTGCTTGCTGAGCAAACTAAACCAGAATCACCAAATTCTTCTGCAAAATTTCAACTACTCGCTGAGCGAGCTCTGCAATTCCAGAAAATTCAGGCTTACGTGAAACACCCATTTCCATGCCAAATGCAGCCAAAACATCATAAAAATAGAGGAACCAAACACTAAACATGAATACCATCACATATTAGCTATTATACTTTCATTTAATCGAGTTTTAACTGTTTAATCTTTCAATTTCTAAGATTTTCCACAAAACCCTAAAAATCAATATCTCAACCAAAACTCAAAAGAAAAGTTTCTAACTATGAACCCACCTTAACAATGAAGAGGAGTTTGGTCAAGATGAAGAAATGGTGAAGATCCAAGATTTCCCTCTTCTTAGGTTTTCTTCCTCTTCTTCTCTTCTCCCTTTCTTTCTTTCTTTCCTTTTTCCTTCTTTCTCTTTTTCTTCCCCTTACCAACTTTCTTTCTCTTTCTTCTTATAAACCATTATTTTCTCTTCTTATAAAAATAATTACCATTCATTAGTTAGTAACACTAACTGGTCTAATTTGAGATTATCCAAAAATGTCTCTGAGTCGAATATTTAATAAAGCCTCTGCATCAGATAATACTTAATTAATTAATTTAAGTTCGTCGATAGCTCTAATTATTTTAACTGAAAACTCTCAGAGTACACCGAAACCCTATTAAACTTAAATAAATATTATCTAAAGCACTTAATTAAATACAGGGTATTACATCCTCCCCTCCTTGAATTGAAATTTGTCCCCGAATTTCCTTTACTCATCCACAACGACAGTTTACAACACTATCTTAGATCCACACTATCCTTAATTCTCTTACATATTCTAAAACCTTCCATTGGTTAACAACACAAGACATAACACTCCAGATTGATTCCGAAACACACAACACTCGACAAGGTTTCACAAGGTATCTTGGTGAGATCTTATTTTTCATACAATTTCCCAACAAAAGCTCCCATTAAGATCCTCCAATCACTAACGCCATATCAAAAGTTGTCAAACGACTTACTTTACCAATTCCACTTGATCTTTCATTAAAAATGTAACCATTTACGCCAGACACTTCATTCTCTCATTATCTTACCATAGACAACCCACTTAACATAAAATTCTCCTCTAATCCTCAACAATCTGACTGAATTCATTCATCTGTCTCCTTCCACTATGCTTTCAAAGCCTAACAACGGAGATATCACGAATTCTCAAACAATACTAAGAATCTGGTAGTCTGCGGAGAAAACACTTATCTATCGGAGCTCTCACCAACCAATAGAATAAGAACTTGCAAACATGCAATCATATAACAATTCACTTGTCAACTATAAGATCATAACATTGGTCCACACTCTCCAAAGATAGAGATACCAGGGTTGTACTGCTGCAATCATAACCGATACAATTCCAGTTCCATTCAAAACTCGAAACAATTTATACAATTAAGCTTAACCAATTTGACCATGGTTACTATGCTCCATATCAATTATCTTTACAAAATTTACATTCACTCGAGATTTCTGTCAACACAAGGTATGCATCAAAAAACGTAGTAACACCACAGAACTTACAATAACCAGTGAATCACCAATACCAAACTCAAATTATCCGTAGAACACTTGCGGGTTTACATAACACTTGAGGTTAATAATTTGACGATACTAAATTGACCAATTGTTTAACTCGTTCCCACACAATAATCCAAATGTCAAAACATTTCTTGGAAGATCAACACTTTGCTATGTGATACTTCGAATAGAGCCAATATGGACTTACAGTTCGGAAGGTACGATTCTCTAAAGTTCTCCATAAAAGTCGTGTGTTAATCGATTGCCCATCTGAGGCTAAATGATCAAACACAACTAAACTTGTTCTTCTCATTAACGAAAAATCCAACTCAACATTACCAATTCAGACCACACCATCTTGAAAGATGATTCTCACTCTCGATGTCCAGACATGCGCACAGCCATTCGTCGTTGACAACTCAAGATAACAAGAACGGACACAACATGTATATCACAAATCCAACAGGCGAAGAAGTAGAATTATCATTCTGTCACGGTCACAACTCGAACACTCAATGAAATGACTCGATTCCACTCACACAATAACGTTGTCAACAGGTTTTTGTCGCAAGCTAACACTTAGTTCGTCCATAGACAAAATCCAACACACAATCCTTATCGGGTAAAAACAAGATGATGAACACCTCATGTCTAGTATACAACCTTGTCCTCTCTCTTTAATTTCCTTGGCGAGGATTAAAACAACAACAAAATTTTCAATCTCACTAGAGACAATTCCAAATACTTCGATTATTCTTTACACTTGGAAACGGAGGTAATGCACCCCTCTCAAGAACCTTCGGTACCTCTACTTACATATAATTCGGGATTCCTTTACTTTCTACTAATAATTTCATAGAATGTTTCCACAATCTTCTGTCGTACTAAGAACGCTCCAATCGGGTACTCAAGTCCAAATGTATGCATCTTAGAAAAGATCTAACTTTCGAAACTTAATAACGTTTACCAGTCACTAACAGGAGGGTAACCAATTACTCAAACACAGAAGCAACTTCTAATCTTTATTGTTACCTAAGCCTCCCAACCCATTCCAATCACAACTAAAATTTATTACCCTTACCAACAGATGATTCCAACCGACCAATGCTGAATGAAAACCAGCGGACAAGTTATGGTTAGCGGACCTGTTCTCGTCAATCCAAGCAATAGGTTAATGCAAACCAGATTACAAATTCATCTGATACATGTGCAGAAGTTCAGTGCAAGGTGATAACTAATCAATTCGACCTCCACAACTTCTTTCCTTACATCAAAATATTTCTTAACCAAGTCAACAACAACTCCAGGAGAGTCCTTTCATCCACCATTCTCATAGACCATAAAACTTCAGCACGTCCTCTCTTCTTAAAAATTCATATAATACCGAATTAACGACCGTCCAAAATAAGTCTCTAAATTTATAGGCTTGCCTCATACGTATTCAATCTCATTCTTTGACTATCCTATCCTTGACGATACGAGTGATGTCCATAGAGGTAACACTGATCGCAGAGTTCCATTCAGACAAGTAGCATATTGAGAAGCTCGCTCTCGCTTCAGATAAGTGTCGCTCCCCCGAAAAGACACCAGGGTCCACAGGGTGCAGACGCGAACGGTCGGCGAAAAGAGAAAGTGAAAGTGAAGTGAATAGAGTCGCCAGCTAGGCATTTTTATCCCGAAGGAAAGGTAATGCTGCATAAACTGAGAAAAAGATGGATAAGATGGTTCCGAACCAGAGAAACTGAGAAAGGGGGTTGGTTACAACCTGGGAAGGTATTAGCACCCAGATTGTCCGTCGTACTCGACAGGATCCACGCTTAAAAGATTGTGTTTAAATGGGTAGTGTATGTGCTATCTGTGTGCAAAATCCAAGGAAAAGAAATATACAAGTGTCAATGCAAAAGGGGGTGAATTGCTCAGGAACTGAGGCTTAGAAAAGAACGTTGAAAGAGGGGGATGACAAAGAGACTTTTGTACGATAACTATTAGTTTATGCCTACGTATCTTCTCGTGCAATGAGGAAGTCAGAAAACCGTAGTTCGACTCAAAGAAACTGAAAAATGAATTGATTGTGAACTGCTTGCTTGTCTATGCTCCAGTGTATGACTCGTCTGGCTCGAGTGCTAACTGTCTTGCATTAGACGGAAGAAGCAATTTCTCGTTTATGAATGAGTGTGATGAGAAAAGAATCCCGAAGGAGACGATTATTGTTTCTTTTTGTGTTTTCAGTTTTGTTATTGTCTTTGGTGTTTTAAAAAAGTTAATGAGCTTAAGCCTAAATAAAGGGCTTGTAAACTCATTATATCCTCCCTGATTAGGGATAATGAGCCTACTTAAGTATGAGATAAGCATCTCAACTTAATTACCATGATGGTGTAGGGTTAAGATCATTAACCTACTTGTGATTAATTTGATGCTTTTGGGTTTTTGTTTAGTGTTAAGTAATGAGTTTAATCTTTAATCACAGATTAGTGAACTCATTACACCATCCTAATAGAAGGATAATAGATGAGAGCACTTAAGCTGAGGAAGATACCTCAACTTAATCCTTGGTTAGGGATTAAATTCATTATATAAAAAACCTTTATTAAGTGGATTTTAATTAAGGGATGAGATTAAGAAATGGATTTTATGGTTTGTAAGACAACTTGAGGAGGACTTGTCCATTAAACACTAGGGTTAGTCCTTCTTAACCATAAGGAAGAATTAGAACCCTAATGTAAGGCCCAAGTTACAAGATAAAGTCTTAATGATTATTAATGATTTGATTATGAGGTTTAAACAAATTAAAGGTTTAACACTTAGGATTAAAGTTATACACTCCATCCTAAGAGAAGGATACAGGCATAACCCTAATTCCAAAGTCCTAAAACTTTAAGAGTTTAGTCTCTGATTATTGAGGTGAGAAGGGAGACTCAAGGAGACTCAAAGGTAAAAGCTAAGGGGGACTAAACACAACCCTAATATTATCTTGCTTGGATGTTCTTATGGTTTGTTAGGCTTAAAAGAAAAGATCTTCAAGGAAGACACCAATGGAAGAAGCAGATGAAAGGAGGATGAGAAAGAAGAACAAGTTACTTACTTCAATGAAGAAGATAAGTAACTTGAAGGAAGAAAGTGAGAGAATAAGTGAATCAAACTCACTTCAAAGAAAAGTCACAATGCATATGAATGAGATAAGAGGAAGTGAGAGGTGAAGGCAAATCCACCTCCCAAAATAATTTATCAAACCTGAAATAGTTAGCATGAATGCATAAAGTATAAAGCATAATGAAATGAAGTGAAATGAGATGCAATGATCAAAGTAAGAAGTGTTTATGTTGTGAAAATGTCATGTGAGATGATGCAAAGGCATACAAAATGCATATGTGTGATCATACAAAGATGGGATGCAAAGGAAGCATGCTTTGAAGTCTGAAAACACATGAAAGTTTATGAAATGAAATGAATGCTAATCATGGAAAATGGATGAAGAAATTATCAAGCAGGGTTATAACATGTCCTAAGATGTCTAAGATGACATATGAATGCTTGAAATGTCATGGAAAGTTCATGTGATGAAGAATATGCAAGGTGAATGCAAATGAACATGAGAAATTAGGGTTTTATGGACATGTGAGATGCAAATGGATAAAACAGAAGCATATGACATGATAAAAAATTGAAATTAAGCTCAAACAAACCCTAATCCCATATTAGGTCATAACCAAAGGAGAATGTCAGAAACCTAACCTATCAAAAGTTATGATTTTCCTAAGTTTCCTAGGGTTTTTGGGTGATTCAAAAGGAAAAATGCAAATCAATTTGAAAAAGCAAGATAAATTTATGAGGAAAATGACCTATAAACTACATGCAATATGTAATATAATGCAAAAAGAACCAAGTTCAAACTCTTCTTTGTTAGGTAGAAATGATTTTTCAAAGTTAGGGTTCAAAAATGTGATTTCTATGAACCTTAATTCAAAGAAAATTTGCAAACTATAATCAAACCTAAAAAGAAATTTGTGTGAAAAGTTTGAAAATGTTTCTAAATGCATTGGGATGATTCCTGATTTTTTTGGTGATTTTTAGAAACTTAAATGTATTTTTAATTAATTAAAATACTTTAATTAATTAAAAATAACATTTAAATGTTTTAAAAATACTTTTTTAATGCAAAAAATAAAATAAAAATTATTTTTGGATGCAGAAAAATATTTAAAGTCAGAATGCAAAAGGAAATATTTTTTGAATGCTTTTTGATATTTTAAATAAATTGTGCAAAAGAAATGGAAATAAATGAAATAAAAATGAAATAAATGGATAGTATGCTGATCTAAGGGCTCAGATTCAAATTTGAGGGGAAAAGTTTGACTGCGCGCGTGAATCAAAGGTCCAGATCACTCCTGACTAATTAATTGAGTTTTAATTTAATTAATCTGAAATTAACTTAATGAACTAATCCTGACCGTACACACGCTAAACTAATCAGGATCCAAAGGCCACGAATGCATCTGGGCAGCTAACCCTAATTAGGGTTCTAATGACTTTCAGGTGACCAGAGCTAGCTCCGGTCATCTTGTCCGGCCAACCTCGCATGCTATCTCTCTCAAAACGCCATGAAAATGCACAAAACTCTCCAGATTGACTCAACTAAACATCCTAAACAAGAATCCAACAACAAAAACCATTTATTTTTCATGAATCTAGAGAAACGAACAAGAACATTTTCACGGGAAAATTTTTAGAACATCGTGAAATGCTTATTTCTCAACCATTTTCAAAAGTAAAGACATCAGCATGATCAGGGAAGCATAAGGAATCATTTAGAAACTTAAAAAAGGAGTTCTAGAAAAAATGTTCATCATGGCTACCTGAGTTGAAGCTTTGTTATCTAGAGCTTTCTGACCTCTTCCTTTATGCAAAGTGCCTCCAATGACCCCTCTGATGCTTCTGGAAAGCTTGAATGGAGTTTAGATAGCCTCCTTTGTGAGTTTCAGTTCTAGGGTTGCAGGAGTCGTGTTTTTGCTTGAGAGTGTTTTAGGCTATGGTGATGGGTGGGAAATGATCCTGAGGTGTTTTTGAGTTGATTGGTGAAGGAAGTTTGATGTTTTAGTGGCTGAGCTATGAATTTCGAAGAAGGGAAGTTTTTGATGGATTTTGTGAATTCTGGCTTGTGAGATGATTCAGGCTATTATGTTGTGTGAAATGTGATCCATGATGTTTGTTTAAGCCAATGGGATTGATCAGAAAGTTGTTGTAGCACAGGCTGATTGGTATGGTGTGTTTGCAAAAAAGTCAATTTATGTGTACTTGAGGTATGGGCCATGGAAGGGCTAGCTTTTTGGGGTGTCTGGCCATAGCAAGATTCATGGAGAGCCATAGAATCAGTTTGATGCAGCTGGCACAAGTGGATGGAATGATCCAAGGCATTTTGCAAATTTTGAAAGTTTTGGCCCTTTTGAGATTTCTTGAAGATCAAGTCATGGAAACAATGAAAACTTGGGCCAATTCTGGTGTTTAGAGGTTGTTTTGACATGTTGTGAAGTGTTTGTGCACATTAGAGGTCATTATAATGCTTGGCAAGTGAAATTGCAAAATTCCCTCTTTGGCATGAACTTGAAAATTATGTGATTTTTGCCAACTTTGAAAGGCCATATCTTGAGTTTTATGATGAATCAAGACATGTTCTTATACATTTTGAAAAGGGAAAGACCCAATCTACAACTTTCATGACCAAGAAATTTTCATTTAAAGCATTTTTGCAGATGAAATGCAGTGAAACAAATAAGCAATATGAGATGTGATGCTTATGTTAATGCAAACATGAAAGATCACAAGCCATGGTGTGATGAAGAGTGATGGAAAATTTGGGGTGTTTAAAGCTGCCCCTATTCAAACATGAGTTAGCTGTGCAGGATATAAGTGCCTGGCTTAACAGACAAACAAGATAACTTGTGGTTGAATACCAAAGACAGTTTGAAATTTGCACTCGTTGGGGATAAGAAGAAAAGGGATATAAATTGTAAAAGATAATATATTATGATTATCAAATAAAAACGATGGAGGATGACCATCGAGCAGAGGACGACTACTGGGGATAAAGTGGTAAGCAAAGCAATGACGGGGACGGCCGACAGGCTGGGGAAATAAAAGGATCATGATGGGGGTTATCGGGTAAGGAAATAAAATTCTTTGGGGATTTTGAGAAAAAAAATGATGGGGACGGCCATCGATTAAAATAATAAATGAAATAATGATGAGGGACGGTCATCAAAGGTGAAGGAAGATCACCCAGCAGGGGACGGCTGCTCTTTATCACGAAATAGGACGAATGTCGGATAGAAAAGGTCGACGATGGGGACGGCCATCGGATAAGCATGATGAAGGACGATCATCAAGAGGTGAAGGACGATCACCTAGCAGGGTATGGCTGCTCTCGGGGTTTATCACGACATAAGACGGATGTCATATAACAAGATCAATGATGGGGACAACCATCAGATAAAATGATGAGAGACGGTCATCAAAAGGTGAAGGACGATCACCTAGCAGGGGACGGCTGCTAAAAATATCATGACATAGGACGAATGCCAGATAGAAGCTTCCAATAATGGAGATTCCACCGGGGAAAGGATGAGGGACGATCATCCAAAGGTGAAGGACGATCACCTAGTAGGGGACGGCTGCCGAAAATATCACGACATAGGATGAATGTCGGATAGGAGGAAGTTGTTTTGTTGGTGACTTACTGGGGAACGGTAAACACGGACGAGTTGTTCACGCTTAAGAATAAAAGGTATAAGTGTTTGACGCTGTGTATAGATTAAAGATGCGGACGAGCATCCTTAGGACCATGATACGGACGAGTATTGGTAGAAACAAACGATGACGCGTGTTCAAAGATGATGATACGGACGAGTACCAACTGGTTAACAAAGAACACGGACGAGTGTCAAATCTGTTGAGGAGTGATATAAACAAGATACAGACAAGTATCGGGGACTTCTGTATAAGTGTGTACAAGTATTGATTTGTTGGTGAGGTATATGCAAGACACGAACGACTGTTCGACTTGCTGGGGAATGTATGACACGGACGGGTGTCAAATATACTATATATAAACAGGCATCTGTTTTGAGAATGCAAAGAAGAAGCTTTGGCTTTCTGTGGGGATAGGATGATACGGACGGGTGTCGAAAATAACATGTTATGAACAAGTATTTGTTTTTGCGAGTGCAAAGGGGATGCTTTGGCTTTTATGCGCAAAAGGGGGGGGGGGGGTCTTTGTATCATTGTTGATGAGATATTGATGGTAATTGCAGGTGACTGGCTCAAACCTGGCTTATGATCATGCAAATGTTTTATTTTTTCCGTAATGCTCCGTATTAGATGGAATGCTACGCTTTGTATGGGGAAAATGATGCGAATGGCATGATTATGCAAAGGGGAAGAAACTGATCCGAGACTCGGATCCTGCTAGGATGAAGATCTCTGGCTGATCTGCTTGGAGGGATATCCCGGTTGGGGAAGAGATCATCTCTATCTTGGGGGAATAGATCATTGGTAGATCTATTAGTAAGGAGAAATCAGCTGGGGAGAAGGAAGCTTCAGCAACTCCGTTGGGAAAGTATGCATGCATTGTTCTCATGGGGAGAGAATGGAAACCCTATGGGGAGACAGTTCCTATTAACTTTGTTGACGATGAGATAGATCCGGCATCCTGGTGGGGAATAGGGGATTCCTTGCTCATCTTGTTGTGAAGCAATTGTCAGGTACTGCTTGGGGAGGTGATAACTTCTGGGAAGTAGCATGTTGGGGATGCAATGCTTGGTATGCCCCATGTTGTGTATCGAATACCTGCATCCTGTTAAGACAAAAGAAACGCACAAGTATCCTGAGGTATCCCTAACTGGATTTTGTCAAAGGAATTAAATTTTCCTGAAAGTAAATATATTTCCTGCAAGCATTTATTAAAAATGGCTCATTTGTTTTATGCAAGTACTGTATCATGAATATTGGACATTTTGCAAATGAAACAAAAATGTACAAAATGAGATGTGACTAAAAACTCTGATTTTATTAATCTGGGTGCCCCGAATTAGAAAATACAGTTAAAGAAACAAATCCCCTGAAATGAGGAGATTGCTGTAAATTGAGAAAATAAAAGTGTTGGCAATGTTGATGACGACACTCCATCGAACTTCCTTTATTATGACCTGTATGACCTTGACTTTCTTCTCATCTTGCTTTCTGAAGAAGGTTGATTCAGACTGATGCTTCATCCTTTCGAAGCTTTCCATGTTCTGAATGATACTGATGAATTCAGAATGTAGTTGTTCGCTTATTCCCTGATTTTGCATGGATCGCCCTTTCGGGTTTTCAATCCACCGGGATACCCATTCTTGCCAGAGCTGTCCAATGCGGCTTTTCAACTCAACGGGTGTAAACGTTTTTTTTCAATTTTTCCCTTATTTTTTCCCGAGTCTTTTATTCTGTTTTTGACTCGCCGGGATGCCCTATTTTTGCCTGGACGTACATTATGTTTTTATGTCCAGCGGGTCATTTTATGCGAAGTATTTTTTAACTGCATCTGGATTCACAGGGGATAAGAAATCTTCACCGTCCATAGTAGTGAGCATCAGTGTTCCACCAGAGAAAACCTTTTTTACTATGAATGGACCATCGTAGTTTAGATTCCATTTGCCCATGTGGTCTGTATGAGGAGGAAGAAGTCTTTTCAGCACAAGATCTCCCACTTGGTATCCCTGAAGCCTGACTTTCTGATCGAAGGCTTTCTTCATCCTTTTTTGATACAACTGCCCATGATAGATGGCAGCTAGCCTTTTCTCTTCGATAAAATTCAGTTGATTGTACCGAGACCTGACCCATTCTGCTTCGTCCAGCTTTACATCCATCATTACCCGTAAGGAGGGTAGCTCAACTTCAACAGGTAGGACTTCCTCCATACCATACACAAGCTGATAAGGCGTTGCCCTAGTAGACGTTCTGATTGAGGTTCGGTACCCATGCAAAGAAAATGGTAGCATTTCATGCCAGTCTTTATAAGTAACCACCATCTTCTGCACAATCTTCTTGATGTTTTTGTTAGCTGCCTCGACAGCGCCATTCATCTTTGGCCTGTAAGGAGAAGAGTTGTGATGTTGGATCTTGAAGTCCCGGCACGGTTCTGCCATCATTTTGTTGTTCAAATTGGAACCATTATCAGTAATGATTCGCTCGGGAACTCCATATCAACAAATGATGTCTTTTTTTAGGAATATGGCTACCACTTGTCTGGTGACGTTTGCATACAAAGCTGCTTCAACCCATTTGGTGAAGTAATCAATGGCCACCAGGATGAATTTGTGCCCATTTGTAGCAGTCGTTTCAATCTTTCCAATCATGTAAATGCCCCACATGGCAAAGGGCCAAGGTGAAGACATCACATTCAAAGGATTCAGAGGCACATGCACCTTGTCTGCGTAGATCTGACATTTATGGCACTTTCTGGCATAGGCACTACAATCTGCATCCATTATGATCCAGTAGTAACCTGATCTTAACAATTTCTTGGCCATTGCATGTCCTCCGGCATGGGTACCGAAAGAACCTTCTTGCACCTCGTGCATCAGCAAGTCTGATTCTTTCTTGTCAACACATCTGAGCAGGACCATGTCGAAGTTTCTCTTGTATAATGAACCGTCAACATTAAGGAAGAAACTATCGGCCAACCTTCTTAATGTCTTCTTATCATTGGGTGATGCCTCAGGTGGGTATGTCTGATCTTCTAAGAAGCTTTTGATGTCATGGAACCAAGGCTTGTCATGACTAGCAATGTCCACGGAGAACACATATGTCGGTCGGTCATGTCTTGATACCAAAATACGGGGTACATAATTGGTAGTTTGAACCTTGATCATGGAGGAAATGGTAGCTAAAGCATATGCGAACTTATTTTCGTCTCGAGGGATGTACTCAAGTTTGACTGTTGTGAAGAAAGTCAATAATCTCCTCGTGTAGTCACTGTACGGAATCAGATGCTCTTGGTGAGTGTACCATTTGTCGTTGGTCTGATTGATTACCAAAGCTGAATCTCCGTATACATTCAATGTCTTGATCCTGAGGTCAATGGCTTCCTCAAGACCCATGATACATGCTTCGTATTCTACTTCTTTGTTAGTGTAGGCAAAGGTGAGTTTCACCGAGAAACACATATGAACTCCTTTAGGTGTAATAAGCATTGCACCAACTCCACGACCATTCATATTGACAGCTCCGTTAAACATCATAGTCCATTCTTCTTCTGGATCAGGCCCTTCAGTGTGAACAGGCTCTTCATAATCTCTTGCTTTTAAGTACATGATGTCTTCATCAGGGAAATAAAATATCATGGGCTAATAATCATCAATGGGTTGCTCAGCTAGATAGTCAGACAGTACACTGCCATTGATGGCTTTTTGAGATGTGTACTGAATGTCATACTCTGTCAGAATCATTTGCCATCTTGCAACCCTTCCGGTAAGTGCTGGCTTCTCGAATATGTACTTGACGGGGTCCATCTTTGAAATTAACAAGGTAGTGTGAGTCAACATATAATATCTTAGTCGGCGAGCAGCCCACGCTAAAGCACAACAAGTTTTCTCGAGCAGTGAATAACATTGTTCACAGTTGCTAAACTTTTTGCTTAGGTAGTATATTGCATACTCTTTTTGACCAGACTCGTCATGCTGGCCTAACACACACCCCATTGACCCTTCTAATACTGTCAGGTACATTATCAGAGGTCTTCCTTCAATTGGAGGCATGAGAATCTGAGGTTCTTGTAGGTACTCCTTGATCTTGTCAAAAGCTTTCTGATAATCGTTGTTCCACCTGGCTGCTTGTTCCTTTCTTATCAGCTTGAACAAAGGTTCACAGGTTGCAGTGAGGTGAGATATGAACCTTGATATGTAGTTCAATCTACCCAAGAACCCCCGAACTTATTTTTCAGTCCTAGGTGCAGGCATCTCTTGAATGGCCTTGACTTTGTCGGGATCAACCTCAATTCCCTTTTCACTTACTATAAATCCCAACAACTTACCAGAACGTACCCCGAATGTACATTTGTTGGGGTTTAGCTTCAGCTGATACTTCTTTAGAAGCTTGAACAACTTCAGCAGATTTACCAGATGGTCTTCTTTAGTAAGGGACTTGGAAATCATATCATCCACGTAGCATTCAATTTCTTTGTGGATCATATCGTGGAATAATATTACCATAGCCTGTTGATAAGTCGCACCGACATTCTTCAGTCCAAAAGGCATTACCTTGTAACAAAATGTGCCCCATGGTGTGATGAAGGTTGTTTTTTCCATGTCTCTAGGTGACATCTTGATTTTATTATACCCAGAAAATCCATCCATGAAAGAAAATACCAAGAACTGAGTTGTGTTGTTGACCAATACATCAATGTGAGGTAATGGGAAATCGTCCTTCGGGCTAGCTCTGTTCAGGTCCCGGTAATCCACACACATACGCACCTTGCCATCCTTCTTAGGCACGGGTACAAAGTTAGCAACACACGGCGGGTAACTAGTTACAGCAAGGAAACCGGCGTCCCACTGTTTTTGTACTTCTTCCTTAATCTTCATGGCCATATCTGGGCGAGTGCGGCGTAGCTTCTGTTTAACCGGAGGGCATTCTTCTTTCAAAGGAAGTTTGTGCATGACAATATCCCTATCTAGACCTGACATGTCTTGATAGGACCAAGCAAAGACGTCGACGTATTATCATAGCATGTTGATAAGTTGTTCTTTTACTGAGGCTTGCAGACTAGCCCCAATCTTCACTTCTTTCAAATCCTTTTCGGTACCAAGATTAACAGCCTCAACCTCCTCCTGATGAGGAGTAATCACTTTCTCTTTTCGCCTCAACAACCTCACTAACTCTTCAGGCAACTCATAGTCTTCTTCAACCCCTTCATTGGCTTGATTAATTGGATTGTCGAAGTCATACAAGGTCATAGCAGTGCTGTTGTCGATGCAATCTGGAGGATTATCTCTGCAAGGGTTGAGATTTGTTCGTTTTAGTGATCAATTTTAATCTCGTTTAGAAAGAGTGTAAAAAATGAAATTAGTATTTTGAAAACATTGCCATTTTATTATTTTGTACAAAAGTGAAAAATGAAAACACAGTGAGCGAAAGAGAGAATTGTTTGCAAAAGATGTCTGATATTCATTGATATTCCATTTGCACAAAATTACAAATATGACCCTATTACAAAATGAGTCCTGACACCTTGGGCAAGATGCAGGACTTGATGCATGCTGAAAAAAGCAGGAAATAATAATTATTTTGCAGGAGTAAACCTTATAATTTCCTGGGAAGACCAGTTAAGGACTTGATGACCCGGGATCCTTGGACGAATCCAACTCTCTAGGTTGAGGTCGCTTTCCGCCTCGTCTTCCACGTTATTGACAGTATCGGGGGTGAGCATCCCCCTACTGATAAACTTAGGCTCCTTAGCAGCCTCTGCTTGATCTTGTCAGAATGGTTTGTAATCCAAACTAAATTTGTCCTCCTTCTTCTCCACTGGTAGCAGCTTGCCCCAGCCTTGGGAATTTCCATCTTCAACAACCTTTCGGGCTTGCTGATAGGAAAAAATTGAAGTACCCATCCTATCTTCCTGGGATGCAGCAAATACTTCAGTTGTCGCCTCATTGACGTTCAGTGCTTCAAACCCTTGGCTCATGGTTTCATGGATTTCACCATCCATCTCAATGTATTTGTATGTAGCCAAATGGCTAACAAAGATATCCTCTTCAACACAGATGGTGATAATCCGTCCTTCCCACTCATATTTCAATTTCTGGTGAAGGGTCGACGTAACTGCACCAGCAGCGTGAATCCATGGTCGACCCAACAAACAGCTGTAGGTCGGCTGAATGTCCATCACATAGAAAGTAGTCTGAAAGACCTGCGGACCGATTATCACAGAAAGTTCCACCTCTCCAAGAACAAACCTCTTGGAGCCATCAAAAGCTCTAACCACCAGATTGCTTGGTCAGAGAGCTATTCCATCATATTCGAGCTTGACAAGAGACTTCTTTGGCAAGACATTGAGTGAAGACCCAGTGTCAACAAGAACATGTGAGAGCATAACCCCTTTACACTCCAGGGTGATGTGTAAAGCTTTGTTGTGGTGACGACCTTCCATTGTCAAATCAGCATTGGTGAAGCCTAGCCCATGGCTAGTGTTAACATTGGACACCACTATCTCTAGCTGATTTACTGTGATCTCCTCCGGCATGTAGGCTGTGTGCAAGTCTTTAAGTAGTGCATCCCGATGAGCTTCGGAACACAACAACAAGGATAAGATGGGGATCTTGGAAGGAGTCTAGTGGAGCTGATCCACAACCTTGTAATCGCTTATCTTGATTATCCTCATAAATTCATCCACATCTTGATCAAAGGATGATTTATGGGCTTCTTTTGGTGCAGGTTCTTCAGGCGCCACACTTTTACCTTTGGCTTTGGCAGCAGCCTCTGCCTCAATATTGGTTCTTGGAGTTTGTGACGTGAAGGGGTGTCCGCTTCGGGTGAAGCCTCCGCCTCCCCCGACATTATCCACTTGTGGTGTATGAATTGAAGAATCAAGAAGGACTTTCTCTCTGTTGCAGTAAAGGTCTGAACCATAGTGCCATGGTACAACATTGTCTTTATCATATGGAATGGGCACTGGCACCGTGATGGTGACTGGACCGACTGCAGCAGAGGTAGGAACCGTTATTGTTTGTGGATCATAAAATATGGTAACAGGACTTCTTATTGGTGTTGTTGGTGATTTATTGAAGCTTAGTTGTTGCTAAAATTGTTATTGAGATTGTTGCTGAATATTATTGGAATCAGGGACCGTTGCAGGGTCGTAATAGATGGTGATTGTGGAGACGTCGTTGTTAGTGGTTATTGTAGTTATAGAAGCGGATGCGATTGAAATGGTGTTTGTTGAAGTGATGGAAGAGGTGGTTGCTGATTTTGTAGACGATTCTGAAGGGACGATTGTCTTTGCAGTTGTAGGAGAAACACTTGTTGTTGAAAAAGGAGTTGTTGATGTTGTAGAAGCGGTTGTTGTTATTTGCAGGATAACCTCTCTGATCAAGCCATTGATGCCATTCCTCAAGCTTGCACACCCGTTGACAGAAACCCTGCAAGATTCACAGCAGGCCTCACAACCTGGGAACACCTAGAATTTTAAAAGCTGGGCTTTAACCTCTGTCAGAGGTGATTGAATACTTGCGGTATCTTCAATTAAATTCATGGGTGGGCCCTCCTCTATTGCATTTATCCTTGGCCCACCATGGTTGGGCATAGGATTCTTCGTGACATTAGGAGGTGGTGCAAAATTTAGGGCCTTTGAATCTACCAGATCCTGGACCTTCATGTGCAAAGCCCTGCACTTTTCTGGGGTGCGATCAGGTGCATTAGAATGAAAAGCACATCTGGCGTTGACGTCGTAATTTCTCGGAAGGTTCTGAGGATCTGGTGGAGCCAAAGTCCTTAGCTCGACAAGGTTAAGCTTCAGGAGTTGTGGCAATAAGGTGGCATATGGCATTGGTATAGGGTCAATCACCCTGTTGACCTAAGATGGCTGTTGCTGGAAAGGGCGTTATTGTTGGTTGTTGTTGTTGTTATAGGATCTTTGTTGAGGAAACTGTTGTTGTTGAGGAAAATGTTGTGGCTGTTGAGTGTATTGAGGAGGTGGAGTAGGAATAGTAACAACGGCAATTGATCTCGGCAGATACTGGGGTCTTCCTCTGCCCATATGTACATAATTTGTTTCACCGGATCTTCGAGGCCCTGCAAATGGTTTCCTTGCACTGTTTGAACTTCCGCCATTATCAGAAATCTTTCCCATTTTCAATAAGCTCTCAATTCTTTCCCCAACTATAACCATGTCTGCAAAGCTAGTGGAAGAGAATGTAGCCAACCTATCAATATAGGTCCCCTGGAGGGTGTTCATGAACATATATGCCATTTCCCTTTCTGACATCGGGGGTTGAACAGCAGCAGCTAATTGCCTCCATCTTTGAGCGTATTCTCTAAAGCTTTCCCGGGAAGACTGTGACATTCCCATTAGAAAGGTTATATTTGGAGCCATGTCCAAATTATATTGATATTGGCGAATGAATGCCTCAGCCAAATATTTCTAGTTCCTTACTGTGGCCCTGGTCAAGTGAAAGTACCACTCACGGGATGCCCCTATCAAGCTATCCTGAAAATAAAACATCCACAGTTTTTCATCCATGGTGTAGGCTTTCAATCTTCCCAGGAAAGATTGGAGATGGGTACAAGGGCAGGATGTACCATTGTATCTTTCAAAATAAGGAGGTTTGAATTTGTGAGGAATTCGAACCACCTCCACTAGTCCCATATCCATCACATCAAAAACCAGAGAGTTTTGAGACTCCAAAGACCTCGGCTTTTCTGCTATCTCGTCCAGCCAACGATCATAGACTTCGTCTCCTACCCCAACCATAGTAAATTTTTCTTCTTGAGGGTCCTCCTGCAAGGCCCTCCCTCTAGTGTTTCCCTGGGTGTTCCTTATAGCATTGATGTCTGGGTTAAGATGAGGTCCAAACTCTGAGGGATCAGTTTGAGGTTGTACATGATCATTGTTGCTGGTACCCCCTGTACCCGGGTGGTTTTCTTCGGGAGTTTTCCGCTCAACCAACTCTCTCAGTCTTTCTTGGCTCTGGGCTAACCCAATCATCACTGCCATAAATTGGTTCATTTGGGCCCTCATCTCAGTCCTTTCATTGGCCATTTTGGTTCTCACGTCCGTCATATCTTGTTGAACCTGGTCCATTTGTAAGCCCTAAAGGTTGTTTCTTGTCGGATACCTGTGCACTCGATTGATGGGGAATACTCTTCTACGAGCAATGTTTCCTGAAACCACAACAAAATGAGAAACAACAACAAAAAAAAACCTACAAAACAAAGAAAAGAGGTTAGTATGCAATGCAGGATGCCTATTTGTCTTCCAAGGGTATCCGATTTTGTTCTTTGGTTTTGACCTTCCAGACCTCGAGGATAGATGATGTTGGAGAGAGATAAAGCCCACAAAATAACACAAACCATATATTACAAAGTGTAAAGATACATAGTTTGATTAAAACAAAGCTCCCATAGTGGGTCAAAATACAACAACAACAAAAATACAATAAAAATGAAGTACAAGTACAAAGAAATCAAACATCCAATCCATAATCATCCTCTCTAACTTCTTTCAGGAGAGCCTCAGTCCCTGGACCAACTGGATGCTCTGTGATAGTCCTGATAAGAAGGTTCCTGGTGGCAATGGCACTTGTCAACTTCTTATGCTTGTCCTGGTCCTTTGATCTCTTCAACCCCTCCCGGAGTTTCAACTCAGAGATCTCCTTCTGTGCTGCTAACAAGGCTTCCTGGTTCTTCTTCTCACTAGCTTCAAATTGTTCTATTCTAGCTTGGGTCCTCTGATCTTCCAATGAACAAGCCTCACTGATCCTGATCCACCTAGCATGACTCTCCTCGAAGTAGTGCTCAGCTATGGCCTTTTGAATCTTGGTTTCCTTGCAAGCATTCTTCAATACCAACTCCCCTGCTCTAGCCCTTCTGATGTAATCATCTGTCTTTTCAATCTTGGTCATGTGTTCGATCTTGAGCTTTTCTAACCTTTCATTGTCCAGACGACTATCATTCCTCTCCCAGAGAGTCTTCTTTAGAGCTTCAAAAAGCTGAGTATTCCTTTCCTTCAATTTCTCAAACTCCTCTAAACGGATAGTAGCTGCAGGCTCTACGGCTGATGGTCCAGGTACATCCTCTATGGTGAATGGAATGCGGGTGATCCGACCCCTGATATGAGATCAATCAAGATACTGAGCTGAAGCTATGTTGTTGCACTTGCCAAGAATAGTTGTCCCCTTAGTCTGGATATTGTCCCAAGCCCAGGCTGCTTGTCTGGCAATGGCAAGGTTGTGCTGAATGTCACAATAGAGGGTTTCTGACAAGTCTTGCTCTCTTCGTGGATGTACCAAGGCATACCCTAATTTCCTTTTGAAAAGCAAAGGATTGTAGTTGATGCAACCCTCCACTCCAATCAGGGGTACATTGGGATATTGCCCACATCTAGTGATGATATATTTTCCCTTGGTACTCTGAGTGCACCATCTGATTTCTTCTGATGTAAGGGCAACCATTCTTTTAGCACAGTTCCTTGGCTGATGAGGATTCAAGAAAGCGTCTGACTTCGACAAGTCCCTTAACAACCAACAATAGAAGAGGGGTGCGCAACATCTGACTAATCTCCCCCTCTGCTTCTTATTCCTTTGATGCACTGAGTAGTAAAAGTCTCCAAGCAAGGTAGAGACTGGATTCTTCAATAAGAAAAGGTGGATAGCACTCTTTCTTACAAACTTAGGCTCGTCTGCAAACAAGATGATCCCATATATGCTGAGGGCCAGAAGAGCACAAACAGTGTCCCATTTTCCTGCTGCAACATGAATGGTGGCCTGAGTAACCAAGAAATCCAAATGAAGGCCTGGGATTCCAGCCTTGGTGGTCATATTCTGGTCAATGAGGGTGGACTCCAAGTATAAAGCCTTAGCTATATCTTCATTCTTGGGAACAGTCATCTCAAGGTTGAAAGGAATCCCCCTCCTGATGGGGACACCTAATAACATGGAAAACTCTTCCATCAATGGTCCCAACTGAAAGTCTGGAAAGGTGAAACACCTGAGAGGAGGGTCATAGAACTGAAGGCAAGTGTGGATCATACTCCTCTGTGATGCATCCAAGTCCATGATCATGTCCATGATGCCACCTTAATGTTCCTTGAATAAAGGGACATGATCAGGAGTGATGAGTGTCTGAATTTTCCTGATGCTTGCCAAAGTGGGCTCAAAAAAAATGATAGGTGATGTTGCTCTTCCTGGATGGGTCCATGCTGACAATGGATGCTTGTGAAGAAGACTGAGGAGAAGTACTGATGAAGGCAACTGGTTAAAACTGATGAAGATAACTGGAGAGGGTACTGAAGAAGAATCTCTGATGAAGATAGCTGATGAAGGTGGCTGATGCAGATAGCTGAAGGAATCTGAGCAGTAGAATAGGTCAAAACCAAACCAAAGATAAAATGTGGATACCTTGTAAAACAAATAGACAAATGTAAAATGATGCAAAATGATGTATGCAGAATGATATGCAAGGGTTGGTGATCAAGTGTTGGATCTGTTATCTGCCTTGATAAGGTCCATGTGTGTTCATAAGTCCAGATGGAGGTTTAGAAAACTAGTAACCAGGTGGGGGACTCAAATAAAGAGTCACAAGTCCAGGGTTACACAAGAAAAGTCCAAAATGATGTGACCTTAAAACAAAACTGGTAACAGGGTATGAATAGGCCAAGGGTTCCTGCAAACCTATAAACATCCCAAGGGTTCCCTCAGACTTGGATCAGTTATGAGAAGTGTAAACACTTCTAACCCGGAGGTATAATGTTTACAATAATCATAAAGGTTCCTCCTCCAATTCACTTCAGATGCTGAAGGTCATAAAAAGGTCATCCAGACTTAGCAGGCTTCCCAAATAGCCCTAGTACTATAGGAAATCCGTAGCACAAAGTTCACAAGAAGAAAACCATGTCTGAACCGTGTTTCATATTCCCGCACCAGACCAAAATGGAATGGGAAAGAATATGAAGAAACTCTATCCTATGTGTCACTCAGGTCCCCGGTATGGAACCTTACTCACTCAATAACCCTCCCACCAAAACAGACAGAAGATTCAGCATAAATGATATGATAACAGTATGAAATGCATATAAACAGTAAATGAAAGCAATAAATAAAGTTGTACCAAAAGCAATAAATAAAGTTGTACCGAAAGCAATAAATAAAGAAATAACTAATAAGCACAAGTAGCACATAAAACCCCTGTAAACACAAATCAAACAAGCGCTAGGAGAAACCCACAAAAGGAACCAGAAGCCCTGGTTGCAAGATAAATCCCCAGCAGAGTCGCCAAGTTGTCACTCCCCTGAAAAGACACCAGGGTCCACAGGGTGCAGACGCGAATGGTCAGCGAAAAGAGAAAATGAAAGTGAAGTGAATAGATTCTCATCTAGGAATTTTTATCCCGAAGGAAGGTAATGCTGCATAAACCGAGAAAAAGATGGATAAGACGGTTGCGAACCAGAGAAACTGAGAAAGGGAGTTAGTTACAACCTGGGAAGGTATTAGCACCCAGATTGTCCGTCATACTCGACGGGATCCATGCTTAAAAGATTGTGTTTAAAGGGGTAGTGTATGTGTTATCTGTGTGCAAAACCCAAGGAAATGAAATATACAAGTGTCAATGCAAAAGGGGGTGAATTGCCCAGGAACTGAGGCTTAGAAAAGAACGCTTAAAGAGGGGGATGACAAAGAGACTTTTGTTCGATAACTGTTAAGTTATGCCTACATATCCTCTCGTGCAATGAGAAAATCAGAACACCATAGTTCGACTCAAAGAGACTGAAAAATGAATTGACTGTGAACGGCTTGCTTGTCTATGCTCAAGTGTATGACTCGTCTAGATCGAGTGCTAACTGTCTTGCATTAGACGGAAGAAGCAAGTTCTCGTTTATGAATGAGTGTGATGAGAAAAGAATCCCAAAGGAGACGATTATTGTTTGTTTTTGTGTTTTTAGTTTTTTTTATTGTCTTTGGTGTTTTGCAAAAGTTAATGAGCTTAAGCCTAAATAAAGGGCTTGTAAACTCATTATATCCTCCCTGATTAGGGATAATGAGCCTACTTAAGTACGAGATAAGAATCTCAACTTAATTACCATGATGGTGTAGGGTTAAGATCATTAACCTACTTGTGATTAATTAGATGCTTTTGGGTTTTTGTTTAGTGTTAAGTAATGCGTTTAATCTCTAATCACAGATTAGTGAACTCATTACACCATCCTAATAGAAGGATAATAGATCAGAGAACTTAAGCTGAGGAAGATACCTCAACTTAATCCTTGGTTAGGGATTAAATTCATTATATAAAAAACCTTTATTAAGTGGATTTTAATTAAGGGATGATATTAAGAAATGGATTTTATGGTTTGTAAGACAACTTGAGGAGGACTTGTCCATTAAACACTAGGGTTAATCCTTTTTAACCATAAGGAAGAATTAGAACCCTAATGTAAGGCCCAAGTTAAAAGATAAAGTCTTAATGATTATTAATGATTTGATTAAGAGGTTTAAACAAATTAAAGGTTTAACACTTAGGATTAAAGTTATACATTCCATCCTAAGAGAAGGATACAGGCATAACCCTAATTCCAAAGTCCTAAAACTTTAAGAGTTTAGTCTCTGATTATTGAGGTGAGAAGAGAGACTCAAAGGTAAAAGCTAAGGGGGACTAAACACAACCCTAAGATTATCATGCTTAGATGTTCTTATGGTTTGTTAGGCTTAAAATAAAAGATATTCAAGGAAGCCACCAATGGAAGAAGCAGATGAAAGGAGGATGAGAAAGAAGAACATGTTACTTACTTTAATGAAGAAGATAAGTAACTTGAAGGAAGAAAGTGAGAGAATAAGTGAATCAAATTCATTTCAAAGACAAGTTAAAATGCATATGAATGATATAAGAGGAAGTGAGAGGTGAAGGAAAATCCACCTCCCAAAATAACTTACCAAACCTGAAATAGTTAGCATGAATGCATAAAGTATAAAGCATAATGAAATGAAGTGAAATGAGATGCAATGATCAAAGTCAGAAGTGTTTATGTTGTGAAAATGTCACGTGAGATGATGCAAAGGCATACAAAATGCATATGTGTGATCATACAAAGATGGGATGCAAAGGCCTTACACCCAAAAGTTTTGGATTCAAAGGCCTTACACCCAAACGTTTTGGTCATTCTTGTTTTTATTGGTCCATATATATTATAAGGAGCTTGTGTATCAAATTTCATGGAAAAATTCAATGTGGAAGTCATTTGATCAAATGGTAACTTCTTGAGCAAGAAAAGTCAGATTATGGGCATCTGAGGCCCCCAACAATTGTTCCAAAGGGTCATCATCACCATTTTGAAGTCATATGGTCTTTATTTGATCATTGGAATGCTTGGAAGTTCACAAAGTTGAAGAAAAATGAACAAAGCCAAAACTTGCCAAAATTAGAAATGACTTGTAATGTAAACTTTCTATTTTGGGAAAGATTTTCAACCTCCTCTTTATTGATAAAAAAGGTTTAAAATGAAATTTCTTCAAACATGAAAGTTGTAGATTGGATCCTCCCATTTTCAAAAAGTACAAGAACTCATTCTAATTCATCCTAGAACTCAAGTTATGGCCTTTGCATATTGGCATTTCAAGCTTCTACATGACCTCTAATTCACTCAATTACATCATGACATGATCAAGCAACTTCTAAAGATCAGATTTATGCCTTGAACCTAGGTTTTTCATGACTTATTTCTCAAGAAATCTCAAAATGGCCAAAATACATAAACCTTTTAAACTCTTGATCCAAGCCATCCAGCTACATAACAATGATCCTATGGCTCTCCTTGAAGCTAGCTGAAGCAGTTCAAGCACAGAAACCAGTTCTGCCATGGCCCATACTTATGGTACACAATTCTTGACTTTTTTGCATTTTCTCCCATACCAATCACACAGTGTCAAACCAACTATCTTGACCAATGGTATGGCTCATACACACCCTCAAGGCTATAAATATGCAAGCTTCATGGCTGCAATGGACACACAACTTCAGATTGAGAAAAATTCCTCAAAACCTTCATGCTATCAAATTTCACAAACCACCCAACAAAAACCAAAATTTCTTTCACCATTCAACTCCTCATAGCCTGAGGATCATTTCCCACCCATCACCATAGCCTGAAACACCCTCAAACTCAAACACGATTTCTGCAACTTCAGAAACCAAACACACAAAATAGCCAATCTAAGCTCCATTCCAGCATTCCATTGAGCTCAGGAGATCAAAAGAGGTTGGATTGCACAAAAGGGAAGCCCAGAAAGTTGCATTTTGAAGGATTCCATCTCAGATAACCTTCATGAACTTTTTTCCAGAAGCATGATTTTAAGTTCTAAAATGATTCTCCATGCTTCCCTGATGATCTTGATATGATTAGAATTGAAAATAGGTTAGAAATGAGGATTTCATGATGTTCTGAAATTTTTGACCTAGAACTTGTTTGATTCGATTCAGCTGTATGATGTATGATAAATGAATTTTGTTTGTTGATTAGTGATGTATGATGTTAGGAGAGTGTTTCTGGGCAAGAAATTTGAGGTTTAGAAGCTTAAATAGGGAGTTGGCATTTTTGGTTGCCGGAGAAGATGACCGGAGCTTGTCTCCGGTCACCTAAAAATAATTAGGGTTAAGTTGTGATTAGTTGCCCAGATTCATTTATGGCCCTTGGATCATGATTAGGGTTAGTGAGTGGACGACTTAGATTAGCTCATTAAACATTAATTTTGATTAATTAAATTAATTATAATTAATTAGGTCAGATTAAATATGGACCGTTGGATAGTGCACGAATCTCATGTTTAAACCTAGGCCCTCAGATCTTCATACCCTTGGTCAATGTGACTTCCAATCCTGGCCACTGATTTCTCCCTCACGCAATCTGGACCTTTGATTCAGCTTACTTGTCAATTTCTTTTATTTTTATTTTCATTTATTTTGTTTTTTTTCTTTTAATCATTAAAAATCATTTAAAAATTCTGAAATTTTTTATCATTACTTTAATTAATTTTCAAAACCCAAAAACATTTTTATTTTTATTTTTTCATTAAAAAATGTATTTTTAAATAATTTAATTGTATATTTTAATTAATTAAGTCCATTTAATTAATTAAAAATACTTTAAAGTATTTAAAAATCACCAAAAAAATCAGAGAGGTTTCTTTAACATTTAGAAATATTTACAAACTCATCCTACAAATTTCTTTTTGGTTTTGATCAAACTTTTCCAATTTTCTTTGAATTAGGGTTTCTAAATTTCTCATTTTTCAACCCTAACTTCAAAAATTCATAAATTTCAAAACAAGATGAGTTTGCATTTGATTCTTTTTGCAATCTTTCAAATTTGACCTCTAGTTTCCAAAGATATTTATTTCACATTTTTATCTTGCATTTTCAAATTAATGTGCATTTTCCCTTTGAGAAGTATCCAAAACCCTAGCCAATTTTAGGATGACCATAACTTGGATTTGGTATACCTTTAGACCTCCCTCTTTGGATGGTATTCCCATGAGTGCTTAGGGTCCCCTTTGATGCATTTTCAATTTTTTATCTCTGGATTTGTTTATGCTTTTGAATTTGTACATATTTTGATTTAAAAACTAACCATTTCAGGTGCATTTGGTAAGTTAATCAGGATGTGTATGTGCATCCACATCCAACCTCTTTTTCCCAATTTATTTTATGAACTTTGTTCGTGTTTGAAGTGAATCTCATTCACTTATGTCATCTCTTGTTTTTAGGTTACTTAACTTCTTCATGAAGTAAGTAACCTAATCCTTCTCTCTCTCTCTCTCTCTCTCTCCCTCTCTCTCTCTCTCTTTTCACCTGCTTCTCTTCCTTTGGTGGCCAACTTGAAGACTTCTCTTGATGCCTCACAAACCTTAGGAATATCCAAGCATGATAACTTCAGGGTTGTTCTTAGTCCCCCTTAGTTTTTACCTTTTGAATTTCCTTGAGTCTCTCTTTCTCTCTCTCATCTCATAATCAAGGCTAAACAGTTAAAGTTTTGGGACTCAGAATTAGGGTTATGCTTGTATCCTTATCTTAGGATGGAGTGTATAACTTTGATCCTTAGTGATAAACCTTTAAGTTGTTTTCACCTTCAATCAAAAACACCTAATAATCATTAAAGACTTAAGCTTGTAACTTGAGCCTTATATTAGGGTTACATCTCTGCCTGGTGATTCAGAGGGACTAACCCTAGTGTTCAATGGACAAGTCCCCCTCATGCTAAAGTCTTGCAAACATAAAAAACACTTCTTCATCTCACCTTTAATTAAAACTCACTTAATAAAGGCTTGTTATATAATGAATTTAATCCCTAACCATGGATTAAGTTGAGGTGTCTTCCTTAGCTTAAGTGTTCTCATCTATCATCCTTCTCTTAGGATGGTGTAATGAGTTCACTAATCTTTGATTGGAGATTAAAATCATTACTTAACACTAAAAAAAACCCAAAAACACTTAATAATTACCAAAGTAGGTTAATGATCTGAACCTATATCATCATGGTAATTAACTTGGGATCTTCATCTCATACATAAGTAGTCTCATTATCCCTAATCGGGGAGGATATAATGAGTTTACTATCCTTTGATTTAGGCTTAAGCTTATTTCCCTATGCAAAACACCAAAAACAATAAAAGACTGAAAGCACAAAAACAAACAATAATCGTCTCCTCCGGGATTCTTTTCTCATCACATTCACTCTGAAAGCGAGAACTCGCTTCTTCCATCTAATGCAAGACATTTAGCACTCAAGCCAGACGAGTCACACACTTGAGCATGGACAAGCAAGCAGTTCACCCAAAAACACTAAGTCTCTTTGAGTTAAACTACGGTGTTCTGACTTCCTCATTGCACGAGAGAATACTGTCGCTCCCACCAAATGACACCCGGGTCAAGAGGGGTACAGACGCGAACGGTCGACGAAAAGGAGGTGAGAACACACAAGGGTGAACTCAGAAAGAAAAGAGTCGCCAGCTAGGCATTTTTATCCCGGAGGAAAGGTAATGCTGCATAGACCTGAGGAAAGATATGGACAAGACGGTTGTGAACCAGAGAAACTGAGAAAGGGGGGTGGTTACAACCTGGGAAGGTATTAGCACCCAGATTGTCCGTCGTACTCGACGGGATCCACGCTTGAAAGATTTGTGTTTTAAAGGGGATAATGTCAGTGCAATTTGTGTACCAAAGCTGGAAAAAATGCAAGTGTCAGTGTAAAAGAAATGTGAAGTGTATAAGAGAAGTGTCAGTGCAAGGAAAGAGTGTGAAGCTCAAGACTATGAGGCTTAAAGAGTAATACTGAAGAGGGGGGAATATACAGAGACTTTTGTTCGATAACTGTTAAGTTATGCCTACGTATCCTCTCGTGCAATGAGGAAGTCAGAACACCGTAGTTCGACTCAAAGAGACTGAAAGGTAAATTTACTAGTGAACTGCTTACCTGTCTATGCTCAAGTGTATGACCTGTCTGGCTCAGGTGCAAATTGTCTTGCATTAGACGGAAGAAGCAAGTTCTCGTTTGTGAGTGAATAAGGTGAGAAAAGAATCCCGGAGGAGACGATTATTGTTTGTTTTTTGTGTTTTCAGTCTTTTATTGCTTTTTGAAGTTTGTCATAAGTTAATGAGATTAAGCCTAAACCAAGGGTTTAGTAAACTCATCACATCCTCCCTCAGATTAGGGGTAATGAGAATACCATAAATGTGAAGTAAACACCTCACACTTAATCACCATGATGTAGGATTAAGATCATTAACCTACTTGTGATTATTTAGATGTTTTTTTTTAGTGTTAAGTAATGAGTTTAAGCCATAATCAAGGATTTAATGGACTCATTACACCATCCTAATAGAAGGATAATAGATGAGAACATTTAAGCTGAGGAAGACTCCTAAACTTAATCCATGATTAGGGATTAACCTCATGACAAAACAAAGTCTTTATTAAAGTGGATTTTAGTTAGTGGTAAGATTAAGAAGTGGATTTTATGGTTTGTAAGACAACTTGAGGAGGACTTGTCCATTAACACTAGGGTTAGTCCTTCTTAACCAATTAAGGAAGAATTAGAACCCTAATGCAAGGCCCAAGTTACAATCTTGATGTCTTAGTGATTATTAAGTGGATTGATTAAAGGAATTAAACACATTAAGGATTTAACACTTAGGATTAAAGTTATACACTCCATCCTAATAGAAGGATGCAGGCATAAGCTTAATCACAATGCCTTAAAACCTTTAAGGTTTAGTCCTTGATTATGAGGTGAGAAGAGAAGACTCAAAGATGACACAGAGGTAAAAGCTAAGTGGGGGACTGAGCAAACCCTAATTGTTATCATACTTGGAGGTCCTAGGGTTTGTGAGGCTTAAGAAAGAAAGAGATCTTCAAAGAGCCACCAAGGAGAGGAACAGATGAAAAGATCAAGAAGAAGAGAGAAGCAAAACAACTTGCTTCACTTAAGAAGACAAGTTGCTTGAAGAAAGAAAGAGGAGAAGGAGCATGAATGAGCAAGCTCACTCTAATACAAAGGTAAAATTCAGCAATGAATTCATAAGAGAGAAGAGAAGAGATTATGAGAAGTAAGGCAAATTTACTTCTCAAAACAACTTACCACCTGAAAAGTTAGCAAAAGAAGGAAATGCAATGCAAATGAGATGAAATGTCATGATGCAAACCAAAGTCAGAAGCATGAACATGATGTTTGTGATGCTAAGAGATGAAGCAAACACATGACAAGAGATGAGAGTGATCAACAAGCATAAGGATGCAAATGAGGCATGCTTTGAACCATAAAGATTCAAGAATGTTTATGAAATGAAATGAACATATAACATGGCAAAGGGATGATGCAATTATCAATCATGGTTCTAGTATGTCCTAAGATGATTTATGAATCATATGGATGCGCAAAATGCCATGGCAAGTCATTAAATGCAAGCAAATGAGAGATGGATGCAAAGGAAAGCAAGAATTAGGGTTTACATACAACATGTAATGCAAAAATTCAAAACCTAGCAAATGACATGACAAAAAATTGAAAATGCGACCAAGGGAACCCTAACCCTACACAAGTTCACTGCCCAAAGGAGGGGATCTAACTCTTAACCTAGTGCAAGTTATGAATTTCTCAAGTCAAGTAGGGTTTTGGGGTACCTTACAATAAAAAATGCAAAACAAATTGAAAATGAAATATGAATTCATACCAATTTTATCCTATAAACTACATGCTATGAAGGATGCAATGCAAGAAGAACCATCATCAAACTCTCAAAGGTTAGGCAGAATGGATTTTTCCAAGTTTGAACAAAAATATTGCCTTTAAAAGAATTTAATTCCAATGAAAATTGTCAAAATAGTTCAAGAACCAAAAAGAAATTTGTTTTGAGGGTTTGATAATGTTTCTAAATGTTTTAAAATGCAATGTGAATTTTTTTGTGATTTTTAAATACCTAAATGCATTTTTAATTAATTAATTTCCATTAACTAATTAAAAATAAACATTTAAATGATTTAAAAATTATTTTTAATGCAAAAAATAAAAATAAAAATATTTTTGGATTCTGAAAATTAATAAAATGCTTGACAAATTTTCAGAATTTTTAAATGTTTTTTACTATTTTAAAAAATTCGTAAAAGATAAAACAAATAAAATGAAATAAAAATTGAATTAAAGAGAAAGTCAACAAATCCCGAGGCTGAGGTTTAAATGGTTTTGGAGGGAATTGACTGGCGCCAGATCCAGTGGCCCAGATTCAAACTGGCTGGATTAAATTAAACTTAATTAATTAATTTAATAAATTATGATTAGGGTTTTAATGAAAGATCTGGTCCATTCAAACGCGCGGGAGTCAACACAGGTCAAACAGATCCATGGTCCAAATTCAAACTAAACCCTAAACGCAATTAATACACTAATCACTTTCAGGTGGCCGGAAATGACCTCCGGTCATCTTCTCCGGCCACACCTCTCCCTGAAAATTGATATCTTCTTCCCTAGGCTTCTAAAATCCAATCTCTCTGCCCAGAAATGATCCCCATACATCATACATTAAGAATCAACAAACAAACATCATTTAAAACACATCAAAAGTGAGAATCGAATCAAAACAGTTTTAGGTCAAAAAATTTCAGAACATGAATACATACTCATTTCTCAACCATTTTCAAAACAAAACACATCAGCATGATCAGTGAAGCATAAAGAATCATTTAGTAACTTAAAAACAAGTTTCTGGAAAAATTGTTCTTGAGCTCACCTGAAATGGAGCTTTCAATCCAGGAGCTTTCTGACTGCTTCTTTGCTTCAAAATGGCTCCAATGATCTTCTTGAGGAAGCTTTGAGGCTTGGTTGGAGTTTAATGTGGCTGGTTTAAGAGTTTGATGAAGTTCTGTTCAAGGGAAGTGAGAAATCGTGTTTCTGTTTGTGGGCTTTTCAGGGCAAATTGGTGGTTGGGGAATGATCAGAGGATCATATTGAGTGGTTCTATGAAGTTTGTTTTGAGGTTTGAAGCTTGTATGGAGAGATTCGAATGAAAATGCATAAGAGGTGAGTTTTGAGGATGCTGACTTGTGGGAGAGATTAGGCTGTGTTTTCTGTTGTGTTGAGTTCCTTTTGGTACATGTATCAAGTTGGGATAGTTCAGAGAGTTGTTGCTGGCCTAGCTTGATTGGTATGGGCCATTTTGCATAAAGTCAACTTTTTGTGTAAGAGAAGGTATGGGCTATTTCAGTCAAGGTACAAGGGCATGTCTGCTGCAGCTTAAATCAAGGCTGTCCATAGAAATGAATTTGAGGCAATGCAGCAAGTGGATTAGGGTTTATGTGAGTTTTTGCAATTTCACAATGTTTTGGCCCTTTTGAAGTTTCTTAAAGATCAAGGCATGAAAATGAACAAATCTTTGGTGCATTCTGATTTTTTGGTCATGGTTTATGTTTGTGCAATGGTTAGAAGTCACATTGAAGTCACAATTTGCCTTGGCATGGGGTTTTGCAACTTTGCCTCTTTGGTGTAAAACTTGAAATTATGTGATTTTGTCCAACTTTGACAAGCCATAACTTTTGATCCAAAATGAATTAGAATGAGTTCTTGTACTTTTTGAAAATGGGAGGATCCATTCTAAAACTTTCATGACCAAAGTTTTCTCATTTGAAGCATTTTTGAATCAAAAAGAGAAGGTTGAAAACTTTCCCAAAATAGCAAGTTTACATTACAAGTCACTTTCCCAAAAAGGCAACTTTGCAAATGGCTTGAAATTATTCAATTTTGTGAACTTCTAACACCTTCTATGATCAAATAAAGATCATACACAATAAAAATGATGGAGAAAACCCTTTGGTTGGGTCATTGGGGGCCTCAGATGCCCTGATTTTGCACTGACTTGCTCAAGAAGTCATCCCTTGATCAGATGCCTTCCCCATGGAATTTCTTCATGAAAATTGATATGAATGATCCTTATACCATATAGAGACCAATAGAAACAAAAATGACCAAAAATTTTGGATTTATGGCCTTTGAAACCAAAACCCTAATTCTAGGTCATCTGTGTAGTTAAACCTGGCTCTGCTTCCATGCCTTTCTCAGTTCTTGTGATTCTTTGACTTCTTTGACTTTGTGAGGATATGATATGATGCTTGAACATACATGGACACATTTGGAGTGATTGAATACCTTTGGAGTGGCTCAAATGGCTCAGGGATGGCTCAAATCACAAACCCTAGATGCAGATGACTTTGAATCAATGCAGTGAAGCAAAAATGCGGTATGAGATGTTATGATTGAACTCATGCATATGAAAAGATCACAAGCCATGGTGAAATGAGTGAGGGCAAATTTGGGGTGTTTACAGCTGCCCCTATTCAAGCATGAGTTAGCTGTGCAGGATGTAAGCGACGGCTTAACAGGCAAACAAGATAACTTGTGGTTGAATACCAAAGACAGTCCAAAATTTGCACTCACTGAATGAAGAATAAAAGGGATATAGATTGTAAAAGAAAATAAAGTGTAATTATAAAGTGCGGGTGACGGAGGACGACCGTCGAGCAGAGGACGACTGCTGGGGATGAAGCAATGATGGGGACGACCGACATGCTTGGGGAAAATGCGGGAAATAAAGCAATGACGGGGACGACCGACAAGCTGGGGATATAAGAGATTATGATGGGGATGGCCATCAAGTAAAGCTATAAGACTCTCTGGGGATTATGGGTAAATGATGGGGACGACCATCAAGCTCAAAGCATAAATGAAATAAATGATGAGGTACGGTCATCAAAGGTGAAGGACGATCACCTGGCAGGGGACGGCTGCTTTGTTAGGGATAAGATGAGGGACGGTCATCTAAGGTGAAGGACGATCACCTGGCAGGGTACGGCTGCCGAAAGTATCACACCATAGGACGAATGTCGGATGAAAAGGTCGACGATGGGGACGGCCATCGGATAAGCATGATGAAGGACGATCATTAAGAGGTGAAGGACGATCACCTAGCAGGGGACGGCTGCTCTTAGGGTTTATCATGACATAGGACGAATGTCGGATAACAAGATCAAGGATGGGGATGGCCATCAGATAGAATGATGAAGGACGATCATCAAGAGGTGAAGGACGATCACCTAGCAGGGGACGGCTGCTAAAAATATCACGACATAGGACGAATGTCAGATAAGAAGGGGTTCTAATGAATAGAGACTCCACTGGGGGGTGATAAAGGACAATCATCGAAAAGGTGAAGGACGATCACTTGGAAGGGGACGGTTGCCGAAAGGTATCATGACATAGGACGAATGTCAGATAGAGAGGAAATAGTTTAACAAGTTTTGTTAAGGACTCTTCTGGGGAAGGGTAGACACAGACGAGTGTCTAAATTCAAGAAAATATAAGTGTTCGACACGGTGTATAGATTAAAGATGCGGACGAGCATCCTTAAGACTACGATACGGACGAGTATCAGTAGAAGCAAACGCTAACGCATGTTCAGAGATGATGATACGGACGAGTACCAACTGGCTAACAAAGAACACGGACGAGTGCTGGATCTGAGGGGATTTAAGGTGGTATATACAAGATACGGACGAGTATCTGTATGAGTGAGAAGTGATGAGTGAGATACAGACGAGTGTTCAACTTGTCGGGGAGAGCACGACACAGAAGGGTGTCGGAAAAAGTGTATTATAAACAAGTATTTGATTTACAATCAGTGTTTAGGTAACTATGCTGGGGAAGGTGACACGGACGAGTTTCAAGGACTTGTGTATATATGTATTTGTGAGTGCAAAGGGGATGCTTTGGCTTTCTTCTGGGGATATGACACGGACGGGTGTCGAGAAGAGTGTTTCTGTATTTGTAAGGGAAATGTTTTGGCTCTCTGGTGGAGAATTGGGAAATATTTTGTATATCGTTTGATGAACTGTCAGTATTTACAAGTGTTTGATTTAGAACATGGCTTATGATCATGCAACATGTTTGATTTTTTCCGCAATGCTCCGCATAAGACGGAATGCTACGCTTTGTGGGAAAATATGATGCGAATGCTATGATTATGCAAAGATACAAATTCGGGATTCGGATCCCGTTGCTGCAGAGATCACCGGCTGATCTGCTTGAAGTGGGTATCCCAGCTGGGGATGAGATCCTTAATAGATCTGGCACATCTGACTCTGCATGGGGAAATAGATCACTGATAGACCTATCTCAGTAATAAGGGACCCAGCTGGGGTTTGTAGAAGCCTTCGACACTCTGTTATGAGATCTGTCGCTCCCACCTGAATGACACCTCTAGTCAGAAGGGGTACAGACGCGAACGGTCGGAGAAAAGAAAATGAGAACACACAGAAGTGAACTCAGAAAGACAAGAGTCGCCAGCTAGGCATTTTTATCCCGGAGGAAAGGCAATGCTGCATAGACCTAGAAAGATATGGATAAGACGGTTGCGAACCAGAGAGACTGAGAAAGGGGGTTGGTTACAACCTGGGAAGGTATTAGCACCCAGATTGTCCGCCGTACTCGACGGGATCCACACTTAAAAGATTTGTGTTTTAAAGGGGTAGTGTCAGTGCAATCTGTGTATCAAAGCTGGAAAGAATGCAAGTGTCAGTGTATAGTGTATAAGTGATGTGAAGTATGAAAGTGTCAGTGTAAGAACAGGAGTGAAATGCTCATGACCATGAGGCTTAAAGAATAAGGCTAGAAAGAGGGGGAATATACAGAGACTTTTGTTCGATAACTTTTTAAGTTATGCCTACGTATCCTCTCGTGCAATGAGGAAGTCAGAACACCGTAGTTCGACCCAAAGAGACTGAAAGATGAATTGACTTATGAACTGCTTACTTGCCTATGCTCAAGTGTATGACCTGTCTGGCTCAGGTGCAAACTGTCTTGCATTAGACGGAAGAAGCAAGTTCTCGTTTATGAGTGAACATGATGAGAAAAGAATCCCGGAGGAGACGATTATTGTTTGTTTTTGATGATTTCAGTCTTTTACTGCTTTTTGTAGTTTGTCATAAGAAAATGAGCTTAAGCCTAAACCAATGGATTAGTAAACTCATCACATCCTCCCTCTGATTAGGGGTAATGAGAATACCTTAATTGTGAAGTCAGCATCTCACACTTAATTACCATGATGTAGGATTAAGATCATTAACCTACTTGTGATTATTTAGATGTTTTTGGTGTTTTTGTTTAGTGTTGAGTAATGAGTTTAAGCCATAATCAGGGATTAAACAAACTCATTACACCATCCTAATAGAAGGATAATAGATGAGAATGTTTAAGCTGAGGAAGACTCCTCAACTTAATCCATGATTAGGGATTAACCTCATGACAAAACAAAGCCTTTATTAGATGGATTTTAGTTAATGATAGGATGAAGAAGTGATTTTTATGGTTTGTAAGACAACTTGAGGGGGACTTGTCCATTAACACTAGGGTTAGTCCTTCTTAACCAATTAAGGAAGAATTAGAACCCTAATACAAGGCCCAAGTTACAAGCTTGATGTCTTGATGATTATTAAGTGAATTTATTAAAGGATTTAAACACATTAAGGGTTTAACACTTAGGATTAAAGTTATACACTCCATCCTAATAGAAGGATGCATGCATAAGCTTAATCACAAAACCTTAAAACCTTTAGGGTTTAGTCCCTGTTTATGAGGTGAGAAGTGAAGACTCAAAGAAAACTCAAAGGAAAGAGTCTAAGGGAGACTAAACAATCCTATAATGTTATCATGCTTGGAAGTCCTAGGGTTTGTGAGGCTTAAGAGGAGAAATCTTCAAAGAGCCACCAAGGAGTGAAGCAGATGAAAGGAGCAAAGAGAAGCAAAACAACTTGCTTCACTTAAGAAGACAAGTTGCTTGAAGAAAGAAGGTGAGATGTACAAGAGTGAGCAAGCTCAATCCAATACACATACAAAAATGCAGCAAGGGAAGCATGAAAGAGATGAAAAGAGGTTGTGAGAAGTGAAGGCAAATTCACTTCTCAACACAACTTACCACCTGAAAAGTTAGTAAAGAAATGAAATGCAATGCAAAATGAGATGAAATGTGATGATGCAAACCAAAACCAGAAGCATGAGTATGATGTTAATGATGCTAAGAGATGATGCAAACATGAGGCAAGGCATGAGGATGATCATACAAACATATGGATGCAAGTGAGGCATGTTTAGAACCATGGATGTTCATGAAAAGTTATGGAATGCAAATGACATACAACATGGCAAATGAAAGATGCAATGATCAAACATGATTCTAACATGTCCTAAGATGTGTTATGAATCAAATGAACACATAAAATGTCATGGCAAGTCATGGTATGCAAGCAAATGGAAGATGGATGCAAAGGAAGGCATGAATTAGGGTTTATATGCAACATACAAAGAAAAAATCCAAAACCAGAAGCAAATGACATGATAAAAATTTGAAAATGCAATCAAAGGAACCCTAGACCTATACAAACTCACTGCCCAAAGGAGGGGACCCAACTCTTAACCTAGTGAGAGTTATGAATTTTCTAAGATTGCTAGGGTTTTAAGGTACCTTGACAAGAAAAATGCAAAACAAATTGAAAATGCAAGATCAATTCATGCCAATTTAATCCTACAAACTACATGTTATGCAAGATGCAATTCAAAAATAATCATTGTCCAACTCTCAATGGTTAGGAAGAAATGAATTTTTGAAGTTTGAATCAAAATAATGCCTTGAAATGAAATTAATTCCATTGAAAATGATCAAAAGGCATCAAGAACAAAAACTAAATTTGGTTTGTGAGTTGGACAATGTTTCTAAATGTTTTTAAAGGTTACATGAATTTTTTTGTGATTTTTAAATACCTAAAAGTATTTTTAATTAATTAATTTTCATTAATTAATTAAAAATAAACTTTTAAATGATTTAAAAATAATTTATAATGCAAAAAATAAAAATAAAAATAATTTTGGGTTCTGAAAATTAATAAAAGGTTTGATAAACATTTTCAGAATATTTTGATGTTTTTTACTATTTTTAAAAATTCGTGCAAAATAAATATGAAACAAATAAAAATAAAATGAATTTAAGTGGAAAAAAGAGAAAGTCAGCAGATCTAAGGGCCAGGATTCAAATTCCAGGGGGCAGGAGTTGACTTGGCGCGTGAATGGACGGCCAGAATTCAAATTTCGTTAATTATGATTAAACCCTAATCCAGTGCCCTAATCACTTTCAGATGACCGGAACAGTGTTCCGGTCATCTTCTCCGGCGGGGTGTTCATGCTATCTCACTTAATACGCCATGAAACTTCACAAAATCTTTCCAGAATCACTCATTAAACATCATTAAACCTAAACCCCACCCCAAAATCCATTTATTTTCACTGAATCATGAGAATCAAAGCAAAAATCAAATCACGGGCAAAGTTTCAGAAACCTCATACACTCTCATTTTCCAACCATTTTCGAAAATAAACACATCAGTGTGACCAGCATAACATAAAGAATCACATTTCAGCAAAAGAAATGAGTTCTGGAAAAATGTTTTGGATGGTTACCTGAGCTGGAGTTCCTCTGATTCTAAGCTTCCTGACCTCAAGCTTTGCGCAAACCTTCTCCTTTGATCCTCCTGATGATGGAATGGAGCTTAGAATGCTTTGAGAGTGGCTGGTTTGGGAGATTGACAGAGTTCTGTTCAAGGGGGGAAGGAAATCGTGTTTTGGTTTCAGTGGTTTTTAGGGCAAAGTGAGGGCAGGGAAATGATCAGGAGAGTGTACTGAGATGTTTTGTGAAGTTTGTTTGTGTGTTTGATGTTTGTGGAGAGTGTTTCGAATGGTTTTGCATATGAGGCATAAACTTGGAACTATGGCTATGAGAGAGCTTCAGCATGAATGGTTGTGTGTTATGGCTTGCCTTTGGTCCACTTATCACTCATGGATAGGTCTGTGGAGTTGGTGTGCCCTATTGTGATTGGTATGGGTCTTTTGCCAAAAAAGTCAAGCTTGTGTAAGAGAGGTATGGGCTCATGGCTAGCCAAGGACAAGAGGGGTGTCCTGTGCAGAAAGAAGTGTGGAGAGACCTAGGATCAATTCTGAAGTCAGCAAGAAAGTGGATTAGGGTTTATGATAGGTTTTGCAACTTTGATCATCTTTGGCCCTTTTGAAGTTTCTTAATCCACAAGTCATGAAAATGGCCAAGTCTTTGATGCAATCTGACTTTTTGACATTGGTTTATGTTTGTGTGAATTTTAGAAGTCCATTTGAAAGCTCAATTTGCCTTGGCAAGGGATTTTGCAACTTTGCCTCTTTGGTGGAAAACTTGAAATTATGTGATTTTTCCCAACTTTGACAAACCATAACTTTTGATCCAAAATGAATTAGAATGAGTTCTTGTACTTTTTGAAAATGGAATGATCCATTCTAAAACTTTCATGACCAAAATTTTCCCATTTGAAGCATTTTTGAATCAAAAAGCAAGGGTTGAAAAAGTTTCCCAAAAAGGCAAGTTTCCATTACAAGTCATTTTCCCAAAAAGTCAACTTTGCAAATGGCTTGAAATTCTTCAATTTTGTGAAATTATAACATCTTCTATGATCAAATAAAGATCATACACAATCAAAATGATGAAGAACACCCTTTGGTTGGGTCATTGGGGGCCTCAAATGCCCTGATTTTGCACTGACTTGCTTAAAAAGTCAACTCTTGATCAGATGCCTTCCCCATGGAATTCCTTCATGAAAATTGATATGCATGATCCCTATACCATATAGAGACCAATAGAAACAAGAATGACCAAAAATATTGGAGTTATGGCCTCTGAAACCAAAACCCTAATTCTAGTTCATCTGTGCAGTCAAACCTGGCTCTGGTTCCATGCCAATCCCAGTTCTTGTGATTTTTTGACATTATTGACTTTGAGAGGATTTAATATGATGCTTGAACATACATGGACCCCTTTGAAGTGATTGATGACATTTGGAGTGGCTCAAGTGGCTCTTGGATTGCTCAGATCACAAACCCTAGATGCAGATGACTTTGAAGCAATGCAGTGAAGCAAATATGCAATATGAGATGCTATGATTGAACTAATGCATATGAAAAGATCACAAGCCATGGTGTGAATGGGTGAGGGAAAATTTGGGGTGTTTACAGCTGCCCCTATTCAAGCATGAGTTAGCTGTGCAGGATGTAAGCAACGGCTTAACAGGCAAACAAGATAACTTGTGGTTGAATACCAAAGACAGTCCAAAATTTGCACTCACAGAATGAAGAAGAAAAGGGATATAGATTGTAAAAGAAAATAAAGTATATTATAAAGTGTGGGCGACGGAGGACGACCGTCGAGCAGAGGACGACTGCTGGGGAAAGAGCAATGACGGGGACGGCCGACATGCTGGGGATATAAGAGATTATAATGGGGACGGCCATCAAGTAAAGCTGTAAGATTCTCTGGGGATTAGGTAAAAATAAATTATGAGGTACGGTCATCAGGTTCATAAAGTAATGTAGACAACGACGGGGATGACCATCGGGCTAAACTGATGAAGGACAATCATCAGGAAAAGGAAAAGGGACCACGACGGGGACGGCCATCGGGTTAAAGAATAAATGAAATAATGATGAGGGACGGTCATCAAAGGTGAAGGACTATCACCAGGAAAAGGAAAAGGGACCACGACGGGGACGGCCATCGGGTTAAAGAATAAATGAAATAAGGATGAGGGACGGTCATCAAAGGTGAAGGACGATCACCTGGCAGGGTACGGCTGCTGAAAGTATCGCGACATAGGACGAATGCCGGATAAAAGGTCGACGATGGGGACAGCCATCGGATGAGCATGATGAAGGACGATCATCAAGAGGTGAAGGACGATCACCTAGCAGGGGACGGCTGCTCTCAAGGTTTATCATGACATAGGACGAATGTCAGATAACAAGATCAACGATGGGGACGGCCATCGGATGAGCATGATGAAGGACGATCATCAAGAGGTGAAGGACGATCACCTAGCAGGGGACAGCTGCTCTCAAGGCTTATCATGACATAGGACGAATGTCTGATAACAAGATCAACGATGGGGACGGCCATCAGATGAGCATGATGAAGGACGATCATCAAGAGGTGAAGGACGATCACCTAGCAGGGGATGGCTGCTCTCAAGGCTTATCATGACATAGGACGAATGTCAGATAACAAGATCAACGATGGGGACGGCCATCGGATGAGCATGATGAAGGACGATCATCAAAAGGTGAAGGACGATCACCTAGCAGGGTACGGCTGCTTAAAATCACGACATAGGACGAATGTCGGATAGAAAAGGGGTTCTAATGAATAGAGACTCCGCTGGGGAAAGGATGAGGGACGGTCATCCAAAGGTGAAGGACGATCACCTGGCAGGGTACGGCTGCCGAAAGGTATCATGACATAGGACGAATGTCAGATAGGAAAAGGTTGCTATGCTGGCGGCCTACTGGGGAATAGTAAACACGGACGAGTGTTTACATCCAAGAAATAAAAGGTATAAGTGTTTTGACGTTGTGTATAGATTAAAGATGCGGGCGAGCATCCCTAAGACCGTGATACAGACGAGTATCAGTAGAAACAAACACTGACGCAAGTCCTGAGATGATGATACGGACGAGTATCAACTGGTTAACAAAGAACACGGACAAGTGTTGAATCTGAAGGGACTCTTCTGGGGAATAGTAGACACAGACGAGTGTCTAAATTCAAGAAGACATGAGTGTTTGACACGTGTATGGATTAAAGATGCGGACGAGCATCCTTAAGACTATGATACGGACGAGTATCAGTTAGAAACAAACGCTTGACGCGTGTTCAGAGATGATGATACAGAAGAGTACCAACTGGTTAACAAGGAACACGGACGAGTGTCGAATCTGAAGGGATTTAAGTGGTATATACAAGATACGGACGAGTATCTGTGCGAGTGAAACAGGAGTAATAAGTACGAACGGTGTACAGATGAGTGTTCAACTTGCTGAGGAGGGTGACACAGACGAGTGTCAAAAAAAGAAAGGTGTAATATAAACAAGTATGGTTCACAAAATGTTTAGGCAACTATGCTGGGGAAAGCGACACGGACGGGTGTCAGGGAATTTGTATAAAGATGTATCTGTGAGTGCAAAGAGGACGCTTTGGCTTTCTACTGGGATATGACACGGACGGGTGCCAAGAAGTGTCTGTAATGTATGAGCGTCTGTTTGTAAAGAAGCTCGGGCGGCTTTACTGGGGAATGAATGACACAGACGAGTGCCAAAAGGGGTGTGTATTTGTATTTGAGTGTAAGGCCAATGCTTTGGCTCTCTGGTGGGGAATTTTGGGGAATTTTCTGTATATCTTGATGGATTGTCAGTATTCACAAGTGTTTGATTCAGAACATGGCTTATGATTATGCAATATGATTGATTTTTGCCGTAATGCTCCGTATTAGACGGAATGCTACGCTCTGTGGGGAGAATATGATGTGAATGTTATGATTATGCAAAGATACTGATCCGGGATTCGGATCCCGTTGCTGCGAAGATCTCCGGTTGATCTGCTTGGAAAGGATATCCCAGCTGGGGATGAGATCATTGGTAGATCTGGCATATGGGACTCTGTTTGGGGATATAGGCCATTGATAGACCTATCCTTGGTAATGAGGGACCCAGCTGGGGTTTGTAGTAGCTTTCTTCACTCTGTTGTGATTTCTTCGTGCGTTGCTCTTCTGGATAGGGGTTGAGACTCTGTGGGGAGGTGGTTCCCTGGCTTTTGCACTTAGTTGAGGAGGAATGATGACAGAAAACTCGGCTAGGGAAGAAGAAAGACCATGGGAAGGTCTTCCTGGAGATTTCTGTAGGGGTCCTGCTGAGGATGATACTGGACAACTCAGCTGGGGAGAAACCATCTCCGGTGCTAATTGGGAGATAGACTGAGTAGATAATGATTAGGTAGCCTGCTGGGGAGAAGCCTTCATGCCCCATGCTGTGCTCTGAATACCTGAAAAGATAGAGAAACGCACAAGTAATCTCGAGTTATCCCTTACCGGATTCCGTCATAGGAGTTCAGACACTCCCGGGAGTAAGTATACTTCCTGCACGCACGTATTTTTTAGAAGAAAAGCACCTGTATTTATGCAATCAGTATCTTAAAGACATCAGACATTTTGCAAATGGAAATAAAATGTACGAGACAAAACATGACTGAAAATCTGGTTTTATTAATTCGCGTGCCCTAAATTGGCAGGATACAGTCAAAGGAACAAATCCCTAAAATGAGGAGATTGTTACAAATTGAGAAAAAGGTATTGGCAATGTTGACGACGCTTCGGGGAGCTTCCCTCTGCTATGACTCGTATGACATTTGACATTCTTCTCGTCTTGCTTTCTGAAGAAGGCTGATTCTGAAAGAAGCTTGATCCTTTTGAAGCTTACCAAGTTGTAAGTGATACAGATGAATTCAGAGTGCAGTTGTTCGCTTATTCCCTTATTTTGCATGGATCGCCCTTTCGGGTTTTCAATCCATCGGGATACCCATTTTTGCCTGAGTTGTCCAATGCGGCTTTTCAACTCAGCGGGTGTACATTTTTTTCTGTTTATTTTCCCTTATTTTTGCCCGAGTCTTTTATTCTGTTTTTGACTCGCCGGGATGCCCTATTTTTGCCTGGACTTACATTCTGTTTTTATGTCCAGCGGGTCATTTTTTTTTATGCGAAGTATTTTTTAACTGCATCTGAATTCACAGGGGACGGGAAATCTTCACCATCCATAGTGCTGAGCATGAGTGCTCCACCGGAGAAAACTTTCTTTACTACGAATGGCCCTTCATAGTTCGGAGTCCACTTGCCCCTGTGGTCTGTATGAGGAGGGAGGAGTCTTTTCAGCACAAGATCTCCTACTTGGTATTCTCGGAGCCTGACTTTCTGATCGAAGGCTTTCTTCATTCTTTTCTGATACAGCTGCCCATGACAAATTGCAGCTAATCTCTTCTCTTCAATCAGACTCAGTTGTTCATATCGGGATCGGACCCACTCTGCTTCATTCAGTTTAACATCCATCAATACCCGCAAGGAGGGTAATTCAACTTCAACCGGTAGGACTGCCTCCATACCATACACAAGCTGATACGGTGTTGCCCCAGTGGATGTTCTGATTGACGTACGGTACCCATGTAAAGCAAATGGTAGCATTTCATGCCAGTCTTTGTAGGTGACCACCATCTTTTGCACAATCTTCTTGATATTCTTATTAGCTGCCTCAACAGCGCCATTCTTCTTTGGCCTGTAAGGAGAAGAATTGTGGTGTTGGATCTTGAAGTCCCGGCATAGTTCTGCCATCATTTTGTTGTTCAAGTTGGAACCATTGTCAGTGATGATTCACTCGGGAACTCCGTATCGACAGATGATGTCCTTCTTCAGAAATCGGGCTACCACTTGTCTCGTAACATTTTCATAGGAAGCTGCTTCAACCCACTTAGTGAAATAGTCAATAGCAACCAGGATGAATCTGTGGCCGTTTGAAGCAGTCGGTTCAATCTTGCCAATCATATCAATGCCCCACATGGCAAAGGGCCAGGGTGAAGACATCACATTCAGATAGTTTAGAGGCACGTGCACTTTATCCGCATAAATATGGCATTTGTGGCATTTTCTGTCATAAGCACAACAGTCGGCATCCATTGTGATCCAGTAATAGCCTGATCTTAGCAACTTTTTAGCCATTGCATGCCCTCCTGCATGGGTACCAAAGGATCCTTCATGCACCTCGTGCATCAACAAGTCTGCTTCTGTTCTATCAACGCATCTGAGCAGTACCATATCAAAGTTTCTCTTGTACAGGGAACCATCAGTATTCAGGAAGAAACTACCAGCAAACCTTCTTAATGTCTTCTTATCATTGGAAGATGCCCCAGGTGGGTATGTTTGATCCTCCAAGAAGCATTTAATGTCGTGGAACCAAGGCTTATCATCTTTAACAACATCTGCTGCAAATACATACGCTGGTCTGTCAAGTCTGGACACTGCAATCCGAGGTACAAAGTTGGCAGCTTGGACTTTGATCATGGATGAAATGGTGGCAAGAGCATCTGCAAACTGATTCTCGTCTCGAGGGATATACTCAAGCTTGACTGTTGTGAAAAAAGTCAATAACCTCCTTGTATAATCCCTGTAAGGTATCAGATGATCCTGGTGTGTGTATGTCGCTCCCGATAAGTGACACAGGGTCAGATAAGGGTACAGACGCGAACGGTCGGCGAGAGGGACAATGAGAACACACAGCCGTGAACTCACTGGAGAATGAATAGAGTCGCCAGCTAGGCATTTTTATCCCGGAGGAAAGGTAATGCTGCATAGACCTAGAAAAAGATGGATAAGACGGTTTGCGAACCAGAGAGACTGAGAAAGGGGGTTGGTTACAACCTGGGAAGGTGTTAGCACCCAGATTGTCCGTCGTACTCGACGGGATCCACGCTTAAAAGATTTGTGTTTTAAAGGGGTAGTGTCAGTGCAATCTGTGTATAAAATAGCTGGAAAAGATGTACAGGTGTCAGTGTAAAGTGTATAAGTGATGTGAAGTATGAAAGTGTCAGTGTAAGAACAAGGTGAAATGCTCAAGATCATGAGGCTAAAGAATGAAGCTAGAAAGAGGGGGGATAAACAGAGACTTTTGTTCGATAACTGTTAAGTTATGCCTACGTATCCTCTCGTGCAATGAGGAAGTCAGAACACCGTAGTTCGACCCAAAGAGACTGAAAGATGAATTGACTTGTGAACTGCTTGCTTGTCAATGCTCAAGTGTATGACCTGTCTGGCTCAGGTGCAAACTGTCTTGCATTAGGCGGAAGAAGCGAGCTCTCGTTTGTGAGTGAAGGTGATGAGAAAAGAATCCCGAAGGAGACGATTATTGTTTGTTTTTGAGTTTTCAGTCTTTTATTGCTTTTGAAAGTTTGTCATGAGCTAATGAGCTTAAGCCTAAACCAATGGATTTAGCAAACTCATCACATCTTCCCTCTGATTAGGGGTAATGAGAGTACCTTAAGTGTGAAGTCAGATTCTCACACTTAATCACCTTTGATGTAGGATTAAGATCATTAACCTACTTGTGATTATTTAGATGTTTTTGGTGTTTTTGTTTAGTGTTAAGTAATGAGGTTAAGCCATAATCAGGGATTAAACAGACTCATTACACCATCCTAATAGAAGGATAATAGATGAGAATGTTTAAGCTGAGGAAAGCTCCTCAACTTAATCCATGATTAGGGATTAAACCCATGACAAAACAAGCCTTTGATTAAGTGAATTTTATTTAATGGTATGATGATGAAGTGATTTTTATGATTTGTAAGACAACTTGAGGGGGACTTGTCCATTAACACTAGGGTTAGTCCTTCTTAACCACTTAAGGAAGAATTAGAACCCTAATGCAAGGCCCAAGTTACAAGTGTGAAGTCTTGATGATTATTATGATGGATTGGTTAAGAGATTTAAACACATTAAGGGTTTAACACTTAGGATTAAAGTTATACACTCCATCCTAATAGAAGGATGCAGGCATAAGCTTAATCACAAAGCCTTAAAGCCTTTAGGGTTTAGTCCCTGATTATGAGATGAGGAGAGAGAACTCAAAGAGAGACACAAAGGTAAAAACTATGAGGGGAGACTAATCAAAACCCTAATTCATTATCATGCTTGGTTGTTCCTAAGGTTTGTGTGGTTTGCAAGAACAATCTTCAAAGGAGCCACCAGGAAGCAGATGAACAAGATCAAGAGAAGCAAAGTGACTTGCTTCATTCAAGAAGTCAAGTCACTTAAAGAAAGAAAGTGGGAGGAGGAATGAGCAAGCTCAATCTCAAGCACATATATAAATGCAGCAATGGATGCCAGAGAGATGAAAAGAAAAGTTATGAGAAGTGAAGGCAAATTCACTTCTCAAGTTCACTTACCACCTGAAATGTTAGAAAGAAATGCAATGCAATGCTAAATGAAATGAAATGACATGATGTTAGACCAAACCAGAAGCATGTTGATGATGAAAATGATGCTATGAGGTGCTACAAGCAAAAGGCAGCACATGGAAATGCTCATACAAGATTATGAATGCAAATGATGCAAGCTAAGGAGCATGAACAAGCATGGAAAGTTGTGAAGCATACAAGACAAATGACATGGCAAATATGCAATGTAATGATCAAACATGTTTTCTATATGTCTTGAGATGTCAAATGGATCACAAGAATGCACAAAATGCAAAGGCAAGTCATGTTAGGCAAGAGAATGCAAGAGGGATGCAAGGGAAAGCCCAAATTAGGGTTTATGAATCAAACAACAAACACAAACCCAAAACAGAAGCAAACCCTAAGATAAAAAATGGAAAATGCCACTCAAAGAAACCCTAAACCTATAATGAACCACTGCCCAAAGGGGAACTCCCAACTCTTAACCAATCTCAAGATATGAATTTTCTAAGTTATTAGGGTTTTTTAGGGTTCTTAACAAAAGAAATGTCAAACAAATAGAAAATGCAAGATCAAATCATGGCCATTTTACCCTAGAAACTACATGCCAAACACAAAACAATGCAAGAAGAATCAATGTCTCAACCTTCTCCAATAGGCAGAAATGAATTTTTGAACTTAGGATCAAATTAATGCATAAAAAATGATTTAATTCAATGAAAAATTCTTAAAATGCATCAAGATCAAAGAGAAATTTGGTTTGAAGGTTGGACAATGTTTCTAAATATCTTAGAACATTTCATGAATTTTTTTGTAATTTTTAAATACCTAAAAGTATTTTTAATTAATTAATTTCCATTAATCAATTAAAAATAATCTTTTAAATATTTAAAAATACTTTTAAATGATAAAAAATAAAATAAAAATGTTTTTGGGTCTTAAAAATTAATAAAACTTTTAGAAAAAAGTTTCATAATTTTTAAGAATTTTTAACTATTTTAAAATAATTATGCAAGTTTAATGAAACAAAATGAATTAAAAATCAAATAAAAAAGAAAGTAAGCTAGATGGAGGGCCAGGATGGAGCCTGAGTTTAAATGTGTTGACTGGCGCGTGAATGAAGGGCCCAGATGGCTCCTGAATTAATTAACTTAATTAAAGATTAATTAAACTAATGAGAGAGATTAGGGCTAATGAAAAGGATCTGGGCCATCCAAAAGGGAGGGAAGTCAACAAGTCAAAGGCCATCTACGGCCAAAATTCAAACTGGAGTTAATTACGCAATTAGGGCACAAATCACTTTCAGGTGGCCGGAGAAGACTTCCGGTCGTCTTCTCCGGCCAGCATCTCACCTGAGAAATCCCCAAACCCCTCAAATCGTATCAAAAATGAAAGCTAAGAACTGGGAAATGATCTCCAACCTCTCACGAATCAAACCCCTCTCTCAAAACAAATTTCTTCTTCCTAAACAAACTGAATCGAAAGAAATAAAAACTAGGGCACGCAAGCTTCAGAGACAAATTAAATGCTCAAATCAAAGCCATTTCAAAAACTAAGAACATCAGGATAATCAGTGAATCACATAGAACAAGTTTGGAACAAAAGAAATGATTTCTGGAAAAATAATTTTCGAGCTACCTGAGATTTGGAGCTTTCAACTTGAGGACTTTCTGGCCACTTCTCCTTGTGCAATCTACTCCACTTGATCCCCAGATGATGTTTGAATGCTCAATGAGAGTTTAAGTTGGTTGGATAATGAGTTTCGAAAGCTCCTGCTTCAACTCAGTCAGAAATGGCTATGGGGTATTAAGCAGTTTCAGGCCATGGAAAGGGGTTGTTTGTGATCCTGAGGGTGAATGGAGAAGCTTTGCAAAGTTTGTTTAGGTGTTTGCAAGCTGTGGTGAGAGTTTCGAAGAGAAATGCAGGCTGAGGTGAGAAATGGCTATGGAGTATTCTGGTTGTTCCAGGCTTGTGTTCTTGGTGCTTTGTGGTCTATGGAGCAAGGTGAGTTGAATGGTGAAGTTGGCTTGAGTGTTTTGTGGCTGGGCAGAGAGATTCGAAGCAACTTGCAACTTGGTAGGTTTTTGTGTATGTGATGAATGAGGATGTTTCAGCCTTGCCTTGTGTTATGTCTAGCTTGCAAATTGTCCACATAACTCTCTCTCATTGGTCAGTTGACAAGACATGCCCTTTATTGATTGGTAAGTTACCTTTTGCAAAAAGTCAAATAATGTGTAAGAGAGGTATGGCTCATGATCTAGGCAAGTACATGGGCTGGTTCTGGTGCAGCAAGGTGAGGTGAGAGGCTAGCAAAGCTCAGCATCCAAGGCTGCAAGTAGGAGGAAGCATGATCATGAGTTTTGCAACTTGTGACTTTTTGTTCACATGTGACCTTTTTTGTCCAACCAAACATAAAACCATGGGCATTCTTAGTTCATTTCTGATTTTTAGGACTTAGAGAAAGTTTATGTGCTGGTTTGAAATGAATTAGAGGCTGCAATATGCATTGGTCCAAGATTTTGCAAAATTCTCACTTAGGGCATGCCTTGAAAATCAATGATTTTAGCCAACTTTGCATTGCCATAACTTTTGATTCAAGAAGAGTTTGATCATGTTCTTGTACTTTTTGAAAAGGGAAAAATGAGATCTACAACTTTCATGACCAAAGTTTTTCCATTTGAAGCATTTTTGGATCAAGAATCATGGCTTGAAAAATGACCTAAAATGATGCATTCTTGAAAAGTCAACTATGCCCAAAAAGTCAACATTTGCAAAAACCCTAAATTCTTGATTTCTATGAACTTCAACCTTCTTCCATGATCAAATAAAGATCATATACACTCAAAATGATGAAGATCACCCATTGGTTGGGTCATTGGGGGCCTCAGATGCCCTGATTTTGCACTGACTTGTCTGAAAAGTCAACCCTTGATCAGATGACTTCCCCATGGAATTTCTTCATGAAAATTGATATGCATACTCCCTATACCATATAGAGACCAATGGAAACAAGAATGACCAAAAAATTTGGAGTTATGGCCTCTGAAACCAAAACCCTAATTTTAGGTCAACTGTGCAGTTCATCCTGGCTCTGCATCCACTCAAACCCTAGTTCTTGTGATTCCTCTGCAATTTTGGCTTTGAGGAGATGGAATATGACATAAGAACACACATGGACCCCTTTGAGTTGATTAGTGGCCTCTGGAGTGGCTCAAGATGCCCTGAGGTTGTTCAGATCACAAACCCTAGATGCAAATGACTCAGAACCAATGCAGTGAATCAAAAGTGAGATATGAGATGATATTATTGTGCTTATGCATATGAGGATGATCACAAGCCATGGTGTGAATGGGTGAGGGCAAATTTGGGGTGTTTACAGCTGCCCCTATTCAAACATGAGTTAGCTGTGCAGGTTGTAAGCAACGGCTTAACAGGCCAAACAAGATAACTTGTGGTTGAATACCAAAGACAGTCCAAAATTTGCACTCACAGAGATGAAGAAGAAAAGGGATATAGATTGTAAAAGCAAATAAAGTATATTGTAAAGTGTAGGCGACGGAGGACGACCGTCGAGCAGAGGACGACTGCTGGGTAAATAGCAATGACGGGGACGGCCGACATGCTGGGAAAAGTGCGGAAAATAAAGCAATGACGGGGACGGCCGACATGCTGGGGATAAAAGGTAAAGCAAAGACGGGGACGGCCGACTAGCTGGGAAAAAAAATAAGAAATTATGATGGGGACGGCCATCAAGATAAAGCTGTAAAATTCTCTGGGGATTAATGAAACATGACGGGGACGGCCATCAAGTTCATAAAGGTAAAGTAACCAACGATGGGGACGGCCATCGGGCTAAAAGGAAAAGGGACCACGACGGGGACGGCCATCGGATTAAAGAATAAATGAAATAAACAGATGATGGGGTACGGCCATCAAAGGTGAAGGACGATCACCTAGCAGGGGACGGCTGCTCTGTTGGGAATAAAAGAAGTATGATGGGGACGGCCATCAAAGGTGGAGGACGACCACCTGGCAGGGTACGGCTGCCGAAAACATCTATGACGGGGACGGCCATCAGATAGAGAAGGTCAACGATGGGGACGGCCATCGGACGAGCATGATGGAGGACGACCATCAAGAAGTGGAGGACGACCACTCAGCAGGGTACGGCTGCTCTCGAGGTTTCTCATGACATAGGACGAATGCCAGATAACCAAAATCAACAATGGGGACGGCCATTGGATAAAATGATGAAGGACGATCATCAAAAGGTGGAGGACGACCACCTAGCAGGGGACGGCTGCTAAAATCAACGATGGGGACGGCCATCGGATGAACATGATGGAGGACGACCATCAAGAAGTGGAGGACGACCACTTAGCAGGGTACGGCTGCTCTCAGGGTTTATCATGACACAGGACGAGTGTCAGATAGGATGGAAAATTTGCTTTGTTGGCGATCTATTGGGGAATGGCAAACACGGACGAGTGTTTACATCCAAGAAACAAAAGGTATAAGTGTTTAGATGTTGTGTATAGATTAGAGATGCGGACGAGCATCCTTAGACTATGATACGGACGAGTATCATGTAGAAACAAACTGACACATGTTCAGAGATGATGATACGGACGAGTATCAACTGGTTAACAGAGAACACGGACGAGTGTTGAATCTGAAAGAACTCTTCTGGGGAGAGCAGATACAGACGAGTATCTATATCCAAGAAGACACAAGTGTTTGACACGGTGTATGGATTAAAGATGCGGACGAGCATCCTTAAGATTATGATACGGACGAGTATCATGTAGAAACAAACACTAGACGCAATGTTCTGAGATGATGGTACGGACGAGTATCAACTGGTTAACAGAGAACACGGACGAGTGTTGAATCTGTGGGTGTATGACTGGTATATACGAGATATGGACGAGTATCTGTATAAGAGTGAGTGGTGTATAGATGAGTGTTTACTGCTGGGGAGAGTGACACGGGCGAGTGTCGAAAGGAGAAAAGTGTAATATGAACAAGCATCTGCCATGCAAAGTCTAGGCGACTGCGCTGGGGATATGACATGGACGGGTGTCAGGAAAGTGTATATATAGGTATATGTGAGTGCAAAGAGGACGTCTTTGGCTTTCTGCTGGGGTATGACACGGACGGGTATCAGGAAGTATCTGTAATACGGGTGACATTGTTGTAAAGAGTGTTCAGGCGGCTTTACTGGGGAAAGATGGCACGGATGGGTGCCAAAAGGAGTATATACTGGTGTTTGTGATTTGAGAGGCAACTGCTTTTGCTGGGACTCTGGTGAGGATTTCTGTACAATGATGATGAACGGTTATTATTCACAAGTGTTAGCTTATGATTATGCTATGCGTTTGATTTTTGCCGTAATGCTCCGTATTAGACGGAATGCTACGCTCTGAGGGGATATTATGATGCAAATGCCATGATTATGCAAAGATACCACACTGGGATTCGGATCCCGTCACTGCGAAGATCTCTGGTCGATCTGTTGGAAATGGACCTCCCAGCAGGGGATGAGATCATTGGTAGATCCAATAAGAGGATATTTTCTTGGGGATATAGGTCACTGGTTGACATCCTTATAATACGGGACCCAGCTGGGGTTTGTAGAAGCTTTCTTCACTCTGTTGTGATCTTCTATGCGCTGCTCTTCTGGATAGAGGCTGAAGATTCTGTGGGGAGATGATTTCCTGACTCCCGTACTCAGCTGAGGATGAAATGGCAGCTCGGCTGGGGAATTATGAGAGGCAACTCAGCTGGGGAGAGCAACAAGAGGCCACTCGGCTGGGGATAGAGCATTTCGGATGCCGAGATTGAGTGTATGTTGATTTGGCAACTTTGCTGGGGAAGTGGGCACTCTCCAGTGCCACGTGGAAGATAGACCGAGTTGATAATGATTCGCCTGCTTGCTGAAACGTAACTTGCATGCCCCAGGTTGCGTCCTGGATACCTGCAATCCTGCAAAGATAAGGAAACGCACAAAAGGTCCCGAGGTATCCTTCACTGAATTCCGTCAAAGGAGTTAAGCATTCTCACGAGTAAGTATATTCCCTGCAAGCATGTGTTTTATTATTATTACTTTTGGGAGAAAAACATCTGTACTTATGCAATTGATTTTTTTGAGACATCAGACATTCTTTGCAAATAAAAATGTACAAAACGAGACATGACTGAAAATCTGATTTTATTAATTCATATGCCCTGAATTGGCGAGATACAGTCAAAGAAACAAATCCCCTGAAATGAGGAGATTGTTACAAATTTAGAAACAAAATGCTGGCAGTGTTGACGACGCTTTGAGGAGCTTCCTCCTTACCATGACTCGTATGACTTTTGACGTTCTTCTCATCTTGCTTTCTGAAGAATGTTGATTCTGATTGAAGCTTTATCCTTTTGAAGCTTTCCAAGTTGTAAGTGATACAGACGAACTCAGAGTGCAGTTGTTCGCTTATTCCCTTATTTTGCATGGATCGCCCTTTCGGGTTTTCAATCCATCGGGATACCCATTTTTGCCTGAGCTGTCCAATGCGGCTTTTCAACTCAGCGGGTGTACATTTCTTGCTTATTTTCCCTTATTTTTGCCCGAGTCTTTTATTCTGTTTTTGACTCACCGGGATGCCCTATTTTTGCCTGGACTTACATTCTGTTTTTATGTCCAGCGGGTCATTTTTATGCGAAGTATTTTTTAACCGCATCTGAATTCACAGGGGACGGGAAGTCTTCACCATCCATGGTGCTGAGCATCAGTGCTCCACCAGAGAAAACTTTCTTTACCACGAATGGTCCTTCATAATTGGGAGTCCATTTGCCCCTGTGGTCTGTATGAGGAGGGAGGATTCTCTTCAGCACAAGATCCCCTACTTGGTACCCTCGGTGCCTGACTTTCTTATCGAAGGCTCTCTTCATTCTCTTCTGATACAATTGTCCATGACAGATTGCAGCCAATCTCTTCTCTTCAATCAGACTCAGTTGCTCGTATCGGGACCTAACCCATTCTGCTTCACTCAGTTTGACATCCATCAAGACTCGCAAGGAGGGCAATTAAACTTCAACTGGTAGGACTGCTTCCATACCATACACAAGCTGGTACGGTGTTGCCCCAGTGGATGTTCTGATTGACGTGCGGTACCCATGCAAGGCGAACGGTAGCATTTCATGCCAGTCTTTGTAGGTGACTACCATCTTCTGCACAATCTTCTTGATATTCTTATTTGCCGCCTCAACAGCGCCATTCATCTTCGGCCTATAAGGAGAAGAATTGTGGTGTTGGATCTTGAAGTCCCGGCACAGCTCTGCCATCATTTTGTTATTTAAGTTAGAACCATTTCTGGCGTAGGCACAACAGTCTACATCCATTGTGATCCAATAATAGCCTGATCTTAACAACTTTTTAGCCATTGCATGTCCTCCAGCATGGGTACCAAAAGAGCCTTCATGCACTTCATGCATCAACAAATCTGCTTCCGTCTTGTCAACACATCGGAGGAGTACCATATCAAAGTTCCTTTTGTATAAAGACCCATCAGTGTTCAGAAAGAAACTTCCAGCAAGCCTTCTCAAGGTCTTCTTATCATTGGAAGATGCCCCAGGTGGGTACGTTTGATCCTCCAAGAAGCACTTAATGTCATGGAACCAAGGCTTATCATCTTTTACAACATCTGCTGCAAATACATATGCTGGCCTGTCGAGTCTGGACACTGAAATCTGAGGTACAAAGTTAGCAGCTTGAACTTTGATCATGGACGAAATGGTAGCAAGAGCATCTGCAAACTGATTCTCATCCCGAGGGATATACTCAAGTTTGACTGTTGTGAAGAAAGTCAATAACCTTCTTGTATAATCCCTGTAAGGTATCAGATGATCCTGATGTGTATACCATTTCCCATTGGTCTGATTGATTACCAAAGCTGAATCTCCGAATACGGTCAGTGTTTTGATCCTGAGGTCAATGGCTTCCTCAAGACCCATAATGCAAGCTTCGTACTCAGCTTCATAGTTAGTGCAGTTGAAAGTGAGTTTTGCCGAGAAAGGCATGTGAACCCCTTTGGGTGTAATGAGTACTGCACCAACACCGCGACCATTCATATTAACAGCCCCATCGAACATCATAATCCATTCTTCCTCCGGGTCAGGCCCTTCAGTGTGAATAGGCTCTTCATGATCTTTTGATTTAATGAACATGATGTCTTCATCAGGGAAGTCAAATCTCATAGGCTGGTAGTCATCAATGGGTTGCTCAGCAAGATATTCAGATAGTACACTGTCCTTGATGGCTTTCTGAGAGGTGTACTGGATGTCATATTCTGTAAGGATCATTTTCCATCTTGCAACCCGTCCGGTAAGCGCTGGCTTCTCAAATATGTACTTAACTGGGTCCATTTTTGAAATCAATAAAGTAGTGTGGGTCAACATATACTGCCTCAGTCGGCGAGCAGCCCACGCTAAAGCACAGCAAGTTTTCTCGAGCAGTGAATATCGTTGTTCACAGTCGGTAAACTTTTTGCTTAGGTAGTATATTGCATACTCTTTTCGACCAGACTCGTCATGCTGGCCCAGCACACACCCCATTGACTCTTCTAATACTGTCAAGTACATTATCAGAGGTCTTCCTTCAACTGGCGGCATGAGGATTGGAGGTTCTTGCAGATATTCCTTGATCTTGTCAAAAGCCTTCTGGCAATCTTCGTTCCACCTGACCGTTTGTTCTTTTCTTAACAGCTTGAACAAGGGTTCGCAGGTTGCTGTGAGGTGAGATATGAACCGTGAGACATAGTTCAATCGACCTAAGAACCCTCGAACTTCTTTCTCAGTTTTCGGTGCAGGCATCTCTTGGATGGCTTTGACTTTATCAGGGTCAACTTCAATCCCTTTCTCGCTTACAATAAATCCCAGCAGCTTACCGGATCGCACCCCGAATGTGCATTTGTTGGGGTTCAACTTCAGCTGATACCTTCTCAGACGCTTGAATAACTTGAGCAGATCCACCAGATGATCTTCTTCAGTAAGGGACTTGGCGATCATATCATCCACATAACATTCTATTTCTTTATGGATCATATCGTGGAATAATGTCACCATAGCCCGTTGATATGTTGCACCAGCATTCTTGAGCCCAAATGGCATTACCTTGTAGCAAAACGTGCCCCAGGGTGTGATGAATGTTGTCTTCTCCATGTCTTCAGGTGACATTTTGATCTGGTTGTATCCTGAAAATCCATCCATGAAGGAGAATACCGAGAACTGAGCCGTATTATCAACCAATACATCAATGTGAGGTAGAGGGAAGTCATCTTTCGGGCTGGCTCTGTTCAGATCCCGGTAATCAACACACATTCTTACTTTTCCGTCCTTCTTAGGCACAGGTACTATATTAGCAACCCACGGTGGATAGCTAGTCACAGCAAGGAACCCGGCGTCCCATTGCTTTTGTACCTCTTCCTTGATTTTCATAGCCATGTCTGGACGAGTACGACGCAGCTTCTGTTTGACTGGAGGGCATTCTTCTCTCAGAGGCAGCTTGTGCACAACAATGTCGGTATCCAACCCTGGCATGTCTTGATACGACCAAGCAAACACATCAACATACTCTTGAAGCAGATCTATCAGTTGTCTCTTTACTGAGTCTTGCAGGCAGGCCCCGATTTTGACTTCTTTCACGTCTTCCTCTGTACCAAGATTAATCACTTCAACTTCCTCCTGGTGAGGGGTAATAACCTTTTCCTCTTGTCTTAACAACCTGGCTAGCTCTTCAGGAAGCTCATATTCTTCTTCAACCCCTTCATCAGCTTGATTGATTGGATTGTCAAAGTCATACGATGTCATAGCCGTGCTGTTGTCGGTGCTGTCAGGAAGGCACTCTCTGCAAGGGTTAAGTTTGTTCGTTTTAGTGGTTGATTTTAATCTTGCTTTAGAAAAAGTGAAATGAAGTTATCATTTTGAAAATTCCGCCATTTATTTTTTTGTACAAAAAGAAAAATGGAAAAACAGTGAACGAAAAGAGAAAAGACTCGTTTGCAAAAAGATGTCTGATATTTCATTAATTGATCTTGTTTGCACAAAAAGTACAGATGGCCCGATTACAAAATGAGTCTTGTCATCTTGGGCAAGATGCAAGACTTTGATGCATGCTTATAAAAATACAGGAAATAATAATTACTCTGCATGAGTAACTCTTATAATTTCCTGGGAAGACCAGTTCGAGACACTGCTCCCCGGGATCTTTGGACGAATCCAGCTTTCCAGGTTGCGCTCCTCTTCCAGCTCGTCTTCCAGACAGTTGATAGCATCGGGGGTAAGCATCCCCCCACTGACAAAACCAGGCTCTGCAGCAGCCTTTGCTTGATGTTGAGTTGGTCTGTAACCCAACCCAAACTTGTCTTCTTTTTTCTCCACTGACAGCAGTTTGCCCCAGCCTTGGGCAGTTCCTTCCTCAACAACCTTCCGGGCTTGTTGGTATGATGACATTGGAGTACCAGATACAGCAGATGCCTCATGCACATTCAAAGCTTCAAACCCCTGGCTCATTGTTTCATGGATCTCCCCATCCATTTCAATGTACTTATAGGTTGCCAGGTGGCTGACAAAAATGTCCTCCTCTCCACAGATTGTGACAACTTGGCCTTCCCACTCAAATTTTAACTTTTGGTGAAGGGTAGACGTTATTGCGCCGGCGGCGTGAATCCAGGGTCTACCCAACAAACAGCTGTAGGCGGGCTGAATGTCCATCACATAAAAGATAGTTTTAAAGGTCTGTGGGCCAATTGTCACGGGCAGCTCAATCTCTCCCAGAACCGATCTCTTAGAGCCATCAAAGGCTCTTACTACCAGGTTGCTGGGTCTCAATGCCAATCCATCATATTCTAACTTCACCAGAGCCTTCTTTGGTAAGACATTCAGGGATGAACCTGTGTCTACCAGCACATGAGAAAGGACAGCTCCTTTGCATTCCATGGTTATGTGCAAGGCTTTGTTGTGGTTGCGACCATCCGCCGTCAGGTCAATATTGGTGAACCCTAGCCCATTGCTAGCAGTAACATTTCCAACCACGGTTTCCAACTGGTTGACAGTAATCTCTTCAGGCACGTAAGCTGCGTGCAAGACCTTGAGTAGTGCATTCCGATGGGCTTCGGAGCACATAAGCAGTGAGAGGATAGAGATTTTGGATGGCGTCTGGTGAAGTTGATCCACAATTTTGTAATCACTCTTTTTGATGATTCTCATAAACTCATCAACTTCTTGATCGAACGGTGTCTTCAAGGCTTCTTTAACAGTTTGATCTTCCTGCACAGGGCTCTTTCCTTTTGCCTTGGCAGCAGCTTCTGCTTCGACAGTAGGTCTTTGCATTGGTGGAGCAAAGAGACGTCCGCTTCGAGTGAAGCCTCCTCCTCCCCCCACATTGTCAATTTGTGGTGCAGGTGTTGATGTTTCAAGAGTGATTCTTTTTCCTTCGCAATACATGTCAGAGCCATAGTGCCAAGGGATGGCCCTGTTGCTTTCATATGGTACTGGTCCAGGCACCGTGACAGTGACTGGACTGATTGCTGCTGCTGAAGGGACTGTAATTGTTTGTGGATCATAAAAGATTGTAACTGGTGCTCTGATGGGAGCAGCACCTTCTGAATGGTATGCAGAGTTGTTTTCAGGATCATAAAATATTGTGACAGTAGAGACGTCTTCATGATTTGTTGCTGGAGTTGTAGGAGATATTGTCGGAAGAAATGATGTTGTCGTTGTAGGAGTCTCGAAGTGGAGTGAAGCTGAAGTTGTAGCAGGAAGATTTGTTGTGAACTGATCGGTTGAGATGATGGATGAAGTGCTTGTCGATGAAGCCGAAGAATTGTCAGGAACAATAGTTGCTGCAGTTGTAGGAGGTTCTGAAACCGCTGTTGATGAGATTGCTGGGTTTGTTGGAAATGATGTGGTGATCTGAAGCTGGCTACTCTGAATGAGGCCGTCTATGCCATTCCTCAAATTATCGCACCCATTCACAGAGATATTGCAGTAAGCACAACCCAATTCGCACCCCGGGAACATGTTGCATTCCAAGAGCTGAGCCTTAATTTCTACCAATGGTGTCCTGATCTGTCCCACACTGGTTATTAAATAAGACGGCTGGTCTTCTTCAATAGCGTTAATCCGGGGGCCACCATGGTTTGGCATCGGGTTTTTATTGACATTGGGTGGTGGTGCGAAATTCAGAGCTTTGGAGTCTACCAGGTCTTGTACCTTCATATACAGAGCCCTGCATTTTTCTGTACTGTGACCAGGTGCGTTTGAATGAAAAGCACACCTAGCATTGGAGTCATAGTTCCTTGGTAGACTGTTGGGATCCGGAGGTGCCAACATTCTTAGCTCAACCAGGTTGAGTTTCAGAAGCTGTGGCAGCAATGTAGCATATGGCATCGGGATCGGATCGATCACTCTGTTAGCTTGAGAAGGCCTTTGCTGAAATGGCCTCTGTTGACTGTTGTTGCTGGTGTTGCTGTTGTTGTAATTCCTTGGAGGATACTGATTTTGCTGATGGTACTGAGGCTGTTGTTGATAGTTTTGCTGAGGAGGTTGATAGACTGGCTGAGGATGAGCTGGAGCAGGAATGGTGACTGCTGCTATTGACCTTTGAACATATTGGGGCCTACCCCTGTTGGTGTGGATGGCATTGGTCTCGCCAGTTCTTCTTGGGCCTGCAAAAGGCTTTCGTGTACTACTGGACGAGCTTGCACCGTTGTCTGAGATCTTTCCCATTTTTAACAGGCTTTCAATTCTCTCCCCAGCTATGACAACATCTGCAAAGCTAGTAGAAGAGAAAGCAGCCAACCTGTCAATATATGTTCCCTGAAGGGTGTTCATGAACATATCTGCCATTTCCCGTTCAGACATAGGTGGTTGAACAGCAGCAGCCAGTTGCCTCCACCTTTGGGCATATTCTCGGAAACTCTCCCTCGAAGACTGTGACATTCCCATCAGGAGAGTCCTGTTGGGTGCCATGTCTAGATTATACTGATACTGTCTGATGAAGGCCTCTGCCAGGTCCTTCCAGCATCTAATTGTTGCTCTTGTCAGATGGGAATACCACTCCCTCGAAGCTCCAGTCAAGCTATCTTCAAAATAGAACATCCACAATTTCTCATCCATTGTATAGGCCTTCAGCCTTCCCAGAAATGATTGTAGATGAGTCCGGGGGCATGAAGTCCCATTATACTTTTCGAAACAAGGTGGCTTGAACTTATGGGGGATCCTGACCCCGTCTACCAAACCCATGTCCATAACGTCGAAGCCCAAAGAGTTTTGAGATTCTAAGGACCTCAACTTCTCAGCTATTTCATCCAATCTTCTATCATAAGCCTCTTCCCCAGCACCCATTACTGTGAACTGGTCTTCTTGGGGGTCTTCCTGTAGTACCCTCCCTGCTGTGGCTTTCCCTTGTATATTGACAGGGATGTTAGTCTCTGGATGGAGATGGGGTCCAAAAACTGGGGGATTGGCATGAGGTTGGACCCTCTCGTTGTTACTTGTGCCAGCAGTTCCCACATGGGGCTCCTCTTGATTCCTCCCTTCTACCAAAGCTCTGAGCCTCTCCTGGCTTTGAGCTAAGTTGTTCATTACTTCCATGAACTATGTTATCTGAGTTCTCATCTCCAACCTTTCGTTGGCCATCTGGTTTCTGACCTCCGTAAGGTCCTGCTGCATCTGATCCATCTGAATTCCCGGAAGGTTGTTTCTAGTTGGGTACCTGTGTGGCCTGTTGAGGGGAAATACCCGGCGGCGAGCAATAATTCCTGAGATTTACAACAGAGGTTAGTAACAACAAAACAAAAACCTACAAAACAAACAAAAGGGTTAGTATGCAATGCAGTTATGCTTATTTGTTCTCAAGGTATCCGGTTTGGCCTTCAGTTTTGACCCTTCCAGACCCTTGAAGATGATGCTGTTGAAGTTGCTTTTGAAGTAACCCAGATGGAAACTAACACAAATATATTACAAAAGGCGAAGTAATACAATTTGTTCTTTTTTACAACACAAGCCCTCAAAGGGGTCAAAATACATCACAACAAGCAAAAGTACATGAAAAGGAATAACAACAAGCAAATGATCAAACCCCAAGGCCAAACTCATCCTCACGAACTTCCTTAAGAAGTGCTTCGGTCACAGGATCAGCCGGACGCTCCGTGAGACCTCTGATGAGAAGGTTTCTTGTTGCAACAACTGCAGTCAACTTCTTGTTCTGACTTTGGTCCTTAGACCTCTTCACTCCAGCTCTGATTTCTAGCTCTGATATTTCCTTCTGGGCTGCTGCCAGGGCTTTTTCCATCTGCTCCATCTTGTCCTGGACTCTCTTGTCTTCTAGAGTACGGGCCTCAGTGATCCAGACCCACCTGGCCTGACTCTCTTTCAGGTACAAGTCTGTTCTTGCTCTCTGGAACTGGGCTTCTTTACAAGCATTCTTCAGAATCTGTTCACCAGCTTTAGACTTGTTGATATAATCTCCAGACTTCTCAATTTTAGTCAAGTGTTCCATTCTTAATTTCTCCAATCTCTCAATCTCCCTCACACCTTCACTCCTCTCCCGGAGGGTCTTCTGCAAGGCCTGGGTTAACTTCTCATTTCTTTCCTTCAAGCTCTCAAACTCCTCCAAACTGATAGTGGCAGGGGGTGGTGCTGAAGATGACTCAGGCATGTCTTCTATGGTGAAAGGCATTCCAGAGAAATGGGCCCTAGCATGGGACCACTCATAATATTGGACTGATGCCACATTATTGCACTTCCCCAGAATGGTGATTCCCTTGGTTTGAACATGATCCCAAGCCCAGGCAGCCTGCCTAACAGTTGCCAGACTTATCTTGTTCTCACAGTAGAGAGTCTCCACCAAGTCTTGCTCCCTAGGAGTATGGACCAGTGCATAGCCCAGTTGCCTCCTGAACAGCAGAGGGTTGTAATTGATACTTCCCTTAACTCCTATTAAGGGAACATTGGGAAAGTGCCCACAGCTGGTGATGATATCTCTACCCTTGGTGCTTTGAGTACACCATCTGATATCTGCTGAAGTTAGGTTAGTGAGCCTCTTAGCCCAGTTGCTCTGCTGATGAGGATTGAGAAATGTATCTGTCCTGGGTAGATGCTTGAGAAGCCAAGTATGAAATAATGGAGCACAAATCCTCACTAATCTTCCCCTCTGTTTCTCATTCCTCTGATGCACTGAATAGTAAAGATCCCCCAATAAAGTTGGCACTGGGTTCTTCAGGATGAACAGATGGATTGCATTTTTGCTAATGAATCGAGGCTCATCTGCAAACAACACAATTCCATATATGCACAAGGCCAGCAGGGCACAAACAGCTTTCCATTCTCCTAGAGAAGCCTTCAAGGTAGCTTGAGAAATTAAGAAGTCCAGATGAAAACCAGGGATCCCAGCTTTAGAGGTCATATGCTGCTCAACCAAAACAGGTTCCAGATGCAAAGCTTTTGCTACTTCTCCATTAGCAGGAAAGACCATCTCAGGGTTGAAAGGAATTTCTCTCTTGATAGGCATGCCAACTAATGAGGAGTACTCTTCCAATAAGGGGCCTAACTGAAAGTCTTGAAAAGTAAAACATCTCAGTGGAGGATCATAAAACTGAATGCAGGTGTGGATGAGGCTCCTCTGTGAAGGGTCCAGATCCATAACCATGTCCAGTATATCTCCATAACTCTCCCTGAACAAGGGTATGTGATCTGGAGTGATCAGGGTTTGGATCCTCCTGATGTCTGATAAGTCTGGCTGGAAGAAGTGATAGGTGATGTTGCTTTTCTTTGGAGCCATGATGACAAATGTTGATGAAGATACTGAAGAGAAGGGCCACTGATTGGCTGGAATAGATAGCTGGTAGCAAGTGCTGATGAAGGCAGGTCAAAACTAAAGATGGGGTCAAAACCAAAACCAGATGAAAATGGATACCCTGAAACACAAATAAGCACATGTTAATATGATGCAATGGGTATGTATGCAAATGAAATGCAAGGGTCTGTGACTGAGCCGGATCTGATTAACTGCCTTGGTATAGATCCATGTGTGTTCAAGAATTCCAGATGGGGGTCCAAAAATCCAGCAACCAAGGTAGGGGACTCAAATAAAGAGCCACATGTCCAGGGTTTAGAATCACAAGAACTATCCAACATGGAGTACTCTTAAACAAAATCAAAGTAACTGGGTATTCTGAGGTCAGGGTACCTGCAAACCTGTAAACAACCCAACCCCCTCACAGGTAGTGTTCTAAAACAAAAATCCTCAGACTTGGATCAGTTATGAGAATTGTAAACACTTCTAGCCCGGAGGTACAGTGTTTACAATAACCATAACAGTTCCTCCTCTAATTCACCTCAGTTTCTGAAGGTCAATACTAAAAGGTCATCCAGACTTAGCAGGCTTCCCATATAGCCCTAGCATTGCAGGAAATCTGCAACACAGAGTTCTCAAGAAGAAACCCATATCTGAACCGTGTTTCATATTCCCGCACCAGACCGAAATGGAATGGGAAAGAATATGATTCACTCTAGCCTAGGTGTCACTCAGGTCCCAGGTATAGGACCTTAACTCTCAATGAAACACCCACCCACCAAGGTAAACAACAGATCCAGCCAGCAACAATGACAGTATGATATATATAAATGCAATAAAGAAAGCAGTAAAGTAACTGTTCATAAAGCAATAAACAAAAATAAATACAAGCACAAACAAGCACATAACACCCCAGTGAACACAAATCAATCAAGCGCTAGGAGGAACCCACAAAAAGAACCAGAAGCCCTGGTTGCAGTATAAGGGTCCCCAGCAGAGTCGCCAAGCTGTCGCTCCCGATAAGTGACACAGGGTCAGATAAGGGTACAGACGCGAACGGTCGGCGAGAGGGACAATGAGAACACACAGCCGTGAACTCACTGGAGAATGAATAGAGTCGCCAGCTAGGCATTTTTATCCCGGAGGAAAGGTAATGCTGCATAGACCTAGAAAAAGATGGATAAGACGGTTTGCGAACCAGAGAGACTGAGAAAGGGGGTTGGTTACAACCTGGGAAGGTGTTAGCACCCAGATTGTCCGTCGTACTCGACGGGATCCACGCTTAAAAGATTTGTGTTTTAAAGGGGTAGTGTCAGTGCAATCTGTGTATAAAATAGCTGGAAAAGATGTACAGGTGTCAGTGTAAAGTGTATAAGTGATGTGAAGTATGAAAGTGTCAGTGTAAGAACAAGGTGAAATGCTCAAGATCATGAGGCTAAAGAATGAAGCTAGAAAGAGGGGGGATAAACAGAGACTTTTGTTCGATAACTGTTAAGTTATGCCTACGTATCCTCTCGTGCAATGAGGAAGTCAGAACACCGTAGTTCGACCCAAAGAGACTGAAAGATGAATTGACTTGTGAACTGCTTGCTTGTCAATGCTCAAGTGTATGACCTGTCTGGCTCAGGTGCAAACTGTCTTGCATTAGGCGGAAGAAGCGAGCTCTCGTTTGTGAGTGAAGGTGATGAGAAAAGAATCCCGGAGGAGACGATTATTGTTTGTTTTTGAGTTTTCAGTCTTTTATTGCTTTTGAAAGTTTGTCATGAGCTAATGAGCTTAAGCCTAAACCAATGGATTTAGCAAACTCATCACATCTTCCCTCTGATTAGGGGTAATGAGAGTACCTTAAGTGTGAAGTCAGATTCTCACACTTAATCACCTTTGATGTAGGATTAAGATCATTAACCTACTTGTGATTATTTAGATGTTTTTGGTGTTTTTGTTTAGTGTTAAGTAATGAGGTTAAGCCATAATCAGGGATTAAACAGACTCATTACACCATCCTAATAGAAGGATAATAGATGAGAATGTTTAAGCTGAGGAAAGCTCCTCAACTTAATCCATGATTAGGGATTAAACCCATGACAAAACAAGCCTTTGATTAAGTGAATTTTATTTAATGGTATGATGATGAAGTGATTTTTATGATTTGTAAGACAACTTGAGGGGGACTTGTCCATTAACACTAGGGTTAGTCCTTCTTAACCACTTAAGGAAGAATTAGAACCCTAATGCAAGGCCCAAGTTACAAGTGTGAAGTCTTGATGATTATTATGATGGATTGGTTAAGAGATTTAAACACATTAAGGGTTTAACACTTAGGATTAAAGTTATACACTCCATCCTAATAGAAGGATGCAGGCATAAGCTTAATCACAAAGCCTTAAAGCCTTTAGGGTTTAGTCCCTGATTATGAGATGAGGAGAGAGAACTCAAAGAGAGACACAAAGGTAAAAACTATGAGGGGAGACTAATCAAAACCCTAATTCATTATCATGCTTGGTTGTTCCTAAGGTTTGTGTGGTTTGCAAGAACAATCTTCAAAGGAGCCACCAGGAAGCAGATGAACAAGATCAAGAGAAGCAAAGTGACTTGCTTCATTCAAGAAGTCAAGTCACTTAAAGAAAGAAAGTGGGAGGAGGAATGAGCAAGCTCAATCTCAAGCACATATATAAATGCAGCAATGGATGCCAGAGAGATGAAAAGAAAAGTTATGAGAAGTGAAGGCAAATTCACTTCTCAAGTTCACTTACCACCTGAAATGTTAGAAAGAAATGCAATGCAATGCTAAATGAAATGAAATGACATGATGTTAGACCAAACCAGAAGCATGTTGATGATGAAAATGATGCTATGAGGTGCTACAAGCAAAAGGCAGCACATGGAAATGCTCATACAAGATTATGAATGCAAATGATGCAAGCTAAGGAGCATGAACAAGCATGGAAAGTTGTGAAGCATACAAGACAAATGACATGGCAAATATGCAATGTAATGATCAAACATGTTTTCTATATGTCTTGAGATGTCAAATGGATCACAAGAATGCACAAAATGCAAAGGCAAGTCATGTTAGGCAAGAGAATGCAAGAGGGATGCAAGGGAAAGCCCAAATTAGGGTTTATGAATCAAACAACAAACACAAACCCAAAACAGAAGCAAAACCTAAGATAAAAAATGGAAAATGCCACTCAAAGAAACCCTAAACCTATAATGAACCACTGCCCAAAGGGGAACTCCCAACTCTTAACCAATCTCAAGATATGAATTTTCTAAGTTATTAGGGTTTTTTAGGGTTCTTAACAAAAGAAATGTCAAACAAATAGAAAATGCAAGATCAAATCATGGCCATTTTACCCTAGAAACTACATGCCAAACACAAAACAATGCAAGAAGAATCAATGTCTCAACCTTCTCCAATAGGCAGAAATGAATTTTTGAACTTAGGATCAAATTAATGCATAAAAAATGATTTAATTCAATGAAAAATTCTTAAAATGCATCAAGATCAAAGAGAAATTTGGTTTGAAGGTTGGACAATGTTTCTAAATATCTTAGAACATTTCATGAATTTTTTTGTAATTTTTAAATACCTAAAAGTATTTTTAATTAATTAATTTCCATTAATCAATTAAAAATAATCTTTTAAATATTTAAAAATACTTTTAAATGATAAAAAATAAAATAAAAATGTTTTTGGGTCTTAAAAATTAATAAAACTTTTAGAAAAAAGTTTCATAATTTTTAAGAATTTTTAACTATTTTAAAATAATTATGCAAGTTTAATGAAACAAAATGAATTAAAAATCAAATAAAAAAGAAAGTAAGCTAGATGGAGGGCCAGGATGGAGCCTGAGTTTAAATGTGTTGACTGGCGCGTGAATGAAGGGCCCAGATGGCTCCTGAATTAATTAACTTAATTAAAGATTAATTAAACTAATGAGAGAGATTAGGGCTAATGAAAAGGATCTGGGCCATCCAAAAGGGAGGGAAGTCAACAAGTCAAAGGCCATCTACGGCCAAAATTCAAACTGGAGTTAATTACGCAATTAGGGCACAAATCACTTTCAGGTGGCCGGAGAAGACTTCCGGTCGTCTTCTCCGGCCAGCATCTCACCTGAGAAATCCCCAAACCCCTCAAATCGTATCAAAAATGAAAGCTAAGAACTGGGAAATGATCTCCAACCTCTCACGAATCAAACCCCTCTCTCAAAACAAATTTCTTCTTCCTAAACAAACTGAATCGAAAGAAATAAAAACTAGGGCACGCAAGCTTCAGAGACAAATTAAATGCTCAAATCAAAGCCATTTCAAAAACTAAGAACATCAGGATAATCAGTGAATCACATAGAACAAGTTTGGAACAAAAGAAATGATTTCTGGAAAAATAATTTTCGAGCTACCTGAGATTTGGAGCTTTCAACTTGAGGACTTTCTGGCCACTTCTCCTTGTGCAATCTACTCCACTTGATCCCCAGATGATGTTTGAATGCTCAATGAGAGTTTAAGTTGGTTGGATAATGAGTTTCGAAAGCTCCTGCTTCAACTCAGTCAGAAATGGCTATGGGGTATTAAGCAGTTTCAGGCCATGGAAAGGGGTTGTTTGTGATCCTGAGGGTGAATGGAGAAGCTTTGCAAAGTTTGTTTAGGTGTTTGCAAGCTGTGGTGAGAGTTTCGAAGAGAAATGCAGGCTGAGGTGAGAAATGGCTATGGAGTATTCTGGTTGTTCCAGGCTTGTGTTCTTGGTGCTTTGTGGTCTATGGAGCAAGGTGAGTTGAATGGTGAAGTTGGCTTGAGTGTTTTGTGGCTGGGCAGAGAGATTCGAAGCAACTTGCAACTTGGTAGGTTTTTGTGTATGTGATGAATGAGGATGTTTCAGCCTTGCCTTGTGTTATGTCTAGCTTGCAAATTGTCCACATAACTCTCTCTCATTGGTCAGTTGACAAGACATGCCCTTTATTGATTGGTAAGTTACCTTTTGCAAAAAGTCAAATAATGTGTAAGAGAGGTATGGCTCATGATCTAGGCAAGTACATGGGCTGGTTCTGGTGCAGCAAGGTGAGGTGAGAGGCTAGCAAAGCTCAGCATCCAAGGCTGCAAGTAGGAGGAAGCATGATCATGAGTTTTGCAACTTGTGACTTTTTGTTCACATGTGACCTTTTTTGTCCAACCAAACATAAAACCATGGGCATTCTTAGTTCATTTCTGATTTTTAGGACTTAGAGAAAGTTTATGTGCTGGTTTGAAATGAATTAGAGGCTGCAATATGCATTGGTCCAAGATTTTGCAAAATTCTCACTTAGGGCATGCCTTGAAAATCAATGATTTTAGCCAACTTTGCATTGCCATAACTTTTGATTCAAGAAGAGTTTGATCATGTTCTTGTACTTTTTGAAAAGGGAAAAATGAGATCTACAACTTTCATGACCAAAGTTTTTCCATTTGAAGCATTTTTGGATCAAGAATCATGGCTTGAAAAATGACCTAAAATGATGCATTCTTGAAAAGTCAACTATGCCCAAAAAGTCAACATTTGCAAAAACCCTAAATTCTTGATTTCTATGAACTTCAACCTTCTTCCATGATCAAATAAAGATCATATACACTCAAAATGATGAAGATCACCCATTGGTTGGGTCATTGGGGGCCTCAGATGCCCTGATTTTGCACTGACTTGTCTGAAAAGTCAACCCTTGATCAGATGACTTCCCCATGGAATTTCTTCATGAAAATTGATATGCATACTCCCTATACCATATAGAGACCAATGGAAACAAGAATGACCAAACAATTTGGAGTTATGGCCTCTGAAACCAAAACCCTAATTTTAGGTCAACTGTGCAGTTCATCCTGGCTCTGCATCCACTCAAACCCTAGTTCTTGTGATTCCTCTGCAATTTTGGCTTTGAGGAGATGGAATATGACATAAGAACACACATGGACCCCTTTGAGTTGATTAGTGGCCTCTGGAGTGGCTCAAGATGCCCTGAGGTTGTTCATATCACAAACCCTAGATGCAAATGACTCAGAACCAATGCAGTGAATCAAAAATGAGATATGAGATGATATTATTGTGCTTATGCATATGAGGATGATCACAAGCCATGGTGTGAATGGGTGAGGGCAAATTTGGGGTGTTTACAGTGTACCATTTTCCGTTGGTTTGGTTGATTACCAGAGCTGAATCTCCGAACACAGTCAAATTCTTGATCCTGAGGTCAATGGCTTCCTCAAGACCCATAATACAAGCTTCGTATTCAGCTTCGTTGTTAGTGCAGTTAAAGGTGATTTTTGCCGAGAAAGGCATGTGAACTCCTTTGGGTGTAATGAGTACTGCACCAACACCACGACCATTCATATTAACAGCCCCATCAAACATCATTGTCCATTCTTCCTCTGGGTCAGGCCCTTCAGTGTGAACAGGCTCTTCATGATCTTTCGCTTTTATGAACATGATGTCTTCATCAGGGAAGTCAAATCTCATAGGCTGGTAATCATCAATGGGTTGCTCAGCAAGATAATCAGACAATACACTGCCTTTGATGGCTTTCTGAGATGTGTACTGAATGTCATATTCTGTGAGGATCATTTGCCATCTTGCAACCCGTCCGGTAAGCGCTGGCTTCTCAAAAATGTACTTAACTGGGTCCATCTTTGAGATTAGTAAGGTAGTGTGGGTCAACATATACTGTCTCAGTCGGCGAGCATCCCACGCTAAAGCACAGCAAGTTTTCTCGAGCAGTGAATAACGTTGTTCACAGTCGGTAAACTTTTTGCTTAGGTAGTATATTGCATACTCTTTTCGACCAGACTCGTCATGCTGGCCTAACACACACTCCATTGACTCTTCTAATACTGTCAAGTACATGATTAGAGGTCTTCCTTCAACTGGAGGCATAAGGATTGGAGGCTCTTGTAAGTATTCCTTTATCTTGTCAAAAGCCCTCTAGAAGTCTTCGTTCCACCTGACCGTTTGTTCTTTTCTTAACAGCTTGAACAAAGGTTCACAGGTTGTCGTAAGGTGAGATATGAACCGTGAAATGTAGTTCAATCTACCTAAGAACCCCCGAACTTCTTTTTCTGACTTTGGTGCAGGCATTTCTTGAATGGCTTTGACTTTGTCAGGGTCAACTTCAATCCCTTTCTCACTTACAATAAACCCCAGCAGCTTACCAGATCGTACCCCGAATGTGCACTTGTTGGGGTTCAATTTCAGTTGGTACTTCCTCAGACGCTTGAATAACTTCAGCAGATTTACCAGTTGGTCTTCTTCTGTGAGGGACTTGGCAATCATGTCATCCACATAACATTCAATTTCTTTATGGATCATGTCGTGGAATAATGTTACCATAGCCCATTGATAAGTTGCACCAGCATTCTTCAGTCCGAATGGCATCACCTTGTAACAAAACGTGCCCCAGGGTGTGATGAAAGTTGTCTTCTCCATGTCTTCAGGTGACATTTTGATCTGATTGTATCCCGAAAATCCGTCCATGAAGGAGAATACTGAGAACTGAGCCGTATTATCAACCAATACGTCAATGTGAGGTAAAGGGAAGTCATCTTTCGGGCTGGCTCTGTTCAAGTCTCGGTAGTCCACACACATCCTCACCTTGCCATCCTTCTTAGGCATAGGTACAATATTAGCAACCCAAGGCGGATAGCTAGTTACAGCAAGGAACCCGGCGTCCCACTGCTTTTGTACCTCTTCTTTAATCTTCATTGCCATGTCTGGGCGAGTACGACGCAGTTTCTGTTTAACCGGCGGGCAATCTTCTCTTAAAGGCAGCTTGTGCATAACAATATCGGTGTCCAACCCTGGCATATCCTGATAAGACCAAGCAAACACATCCACATATTCACGAAGCAGGTCAATCAGTTGCTTTTTCACTGAGTCTTGTAAGCAGGCCCCGATCTTAACCTCTTTCACATCTTCATACGTACCAAGATTAATCATTTCGACCTCCTCCTGATGAGGAGTGATAACCTTCTCCTCTTGCCTTAATAACCTGGCTAGCTCTTCAGGAAGCTCATAATCTTCTTCAACCCCTTCATCAGCTTGATTGATTGGATTGTCAAAATCATACGAAGCCATAGCTGTGCTGTTGTCGGTGCAGTCTGAAAGGCACTCTCTGCAAGGGTTTAGATTGTTCATTTTAGTGATCGATTTTAATCTTGTTTAGAAAAAGGTGAAGTAAAGTTATCATTTTGAAAACATTGCCATTTTATTTTTTGTACAAAAAGAAAAATGAAAAAAACAGTGAGCGGAAAAGAAAAAGACTCATTTGCAAAAGATGTCTGATATTCATTGATTGATCTGTTTGCACAAAACTACAAGATGTCCCGATTACAAAATGAGTCTTGACATCTTGGGCAAGATGCAAGACTTGATGCATGCTTAAAATATACAGGAAATAATAATTACTCTGCAGGAGTAACCCTTATAATTTCCTAGGAAGACCAGTTTGAGATACGGCTCCCCGGGACCCTTGGACGTATCCAGCTTTCCAGGTTGCGCTCATCTTCCAACTCATCTTCCAAGTTGTTCACTGCATCCGGGGTGAGCAGTCCCCCGCTGACAAAGTTGGGCTTCTTAGCAGCCTCTGATTGATCTTGTTGAGTTGGTTTGTAACCCAACCCAAATTTGTCCTCCTTCTTCTCCACAGGTAGCAGCTTGCCCCAGCATTGGGCAGTACCCTCTTCAACAACCTTCCTGGCTTGCTGATAAGATGTCATGGAGGTTCCCAGTACAGCAAATGCTTCATTTATGTTCAGGGACTCAAACCCCTGGCTCATGGTTTCATGGATTTCTCCATCCATCTCAATGTATTTGTATGTAGCCAGGTGGCTAACAAAGATATCTTCTTCACCACAGATGGTGATGATCTGGCCTTCCCACTCGAATTTCAGCTTCTGGTGAAGGGTAGACGTAACTACGCCAGCGGCATGGATCCAAGGTCTACCCAACAAACAGCTGTAGGCCGGCTGAATGTCCATCACATAGAAGGTAATTTTGAAGGTCTGCGGGAAAATCATCACAGGTAGATCAATCTCCCCTAGCACTGATCTTTTAGAGCCATCAAATGCTCTTACCACCAAATTACTCGGACGTAATGCCAAGCCATCATACTCCAGCTTCACTAAGGCTTTCTTTGGTAGAACATTGATTGAAGACCCGGTGTCCACCAGCATATGGGATAGAACAACACCCTTGCATTCTAGAGTGATGTGTAAAGCCTTGTTGTGGTTACGTCCCTCAGTTGTTAAATCAGCGTTGGTAAAGCCCAGTCCATGACTGGTGTTGACATTTGCTACCACAGTTTCTAGCTTATTAACAGTGATCTCTTCTGGCACGTATGTTGCGTGCAGGACTTTCAATAATGCATTCCTATGAGCTTCAGAACACATCAGCAGGGATAATATGGAGATCTTTGAGGGAGTTTGGTGAAGCTGATCCACCACCTTGTAATCACTTCTCTTTATGATTCTCATAAACTCGTCTACATCTTGCTCAAAGGATGTCTTCTGAGTTTCTTTGATAGTTGGTTCTTCAAATACCACACTCTTCCCCTTTGCTTTTGCAGCAGCTTCTGCTTCGGCATTAGGTCTATGCAATTGTGAGGCAAAAAGGCGTCCGCTTCTGGTGAAGCCTCCGCCTCCCCCAACATTATCAATATGTGGAGAATAGGTTGAAGAATCCAAAGTGATTTTCTCCCCGTTGCAGTAGAGGTCGGAGCCATAATGCCAAGGTATGGCATTACTGCTTTCATATGGAACGGGTCCAGGCACCGTGATGGTAACTGGACTGACTGCTGCAGAGGAGGGTACTGAAATGGTGTGCGGATCGTAGTAGATGGTGACTGGTGACCTGGCAGGAGATGCCACTGCTTGTTGTTGAAAGTTGTTGTTTGGAGGAACATATGCTGGATCATAGTAAATGGTGACTGCTGAGATATCTGTTGGCGTTGTAAAAGATTCTGCTGAATTGAGGGGTGATGATGTTGTAGAAGAAATTGTTGTTGACATCTGATTTGTTGAAGTGATGGATGGAGCCATTGTTGATGATATTGATGAATTGGTTGGAATGATTGTTGTTGCAGTTGTAGAAGAGTCAAGAATTGTTGTCAGAGGGATTGCTGGATTTGTAGGTGCTGATGTTATGATCTGAAGTATACCACTTTTGATAAGACCATCTATGTCGCTTCTCAAATTATCACACCCGTTGACCGAGATGTTGCAATAACCACAACCGAGATCACACCCGGGGAACATCTAGCATTCTAGGAGTTGAGCTTTAATTTCTACCAGAGGTGTCTGAATCCGCCCAACACTGGTGATTAAGAAAGATGGCTTGTCTTCCTCAATGGCATTAATTCTTGGTCCTCCATGATTGGGCATGGGATTCTTGTTGACATTTGGCGAGGGTGCAAAGTTGAGGGCTTTAGAATCCACCAGATCCTGTACTTTCATTTGTAAAGCCCTGCATTTCTCTGTATTGTGGCCAGGTGCATTGGAGTGAAAAGCACATTTGGCGTTGACATCGTAGTTTCTTGGGAGACTTGAAGGGTCTGGTGGTGCCAATGTCCTTAGTTCAACCAAGTTGAGTTTCAGGAGCTGTGGCAATAAAGCGGCATAAGGCATAGGGATAGGGTCAATCACCCTATTTGCCTGTGATGGTCTTTGCTGAAAGGGTCTTTGCTGTTGATTAATGTTGTTGTTGTAGCTATTGTTGTTTCTCTGTGGCGGATACTGAACTTGCTGTTGATAGTGTGGTTGTTGTTGTGGTTGATATGCTGGTTGCTAAGGAATCGGAGTTGGAATAGTGACAGCTGCCACTGACCTATGAACATACTGAGGTCTGCCCCTGCTGGCATGAATAGCATTTGTCTCACTGGTCCTTCTAGGTCCCACAAAAGGCTTCCTAGGATTACTTGACGAACTTGCACCATTATCAGAAATTTTACCCATCTTCAGAAGGCTCACGATTCTTTCCTCAGCTATGACTACGTCAGCGAAGCTGGTGGAAGAAAAGGCAGCTAGCCTGTCAATATATGTTCCATGTAGAGTGTTCATGAACATGTCGGCCATTTCTCTTTCCGACATGGGTGGCTGGACAGCAGCAGCAAGCTGTCTCCACCTCTGGGCATATTCCCTGAAGCTTTCTCTGGAGGATTGAGACATTCCCATCAGAAGGGTTCTATTAGGAGCCATGTCTAGATTGTATTGGTACTGCCTGATGAAAGCTTCAGCTAGGTCTTTCCAGCACCTGATAGTAGCTCTGGTCAAGTGAGAGTACCAATCCCTTGAAGCTCCGGTCAAGCTATCTTCAAAGTAAAACATCCACAGTTTCTCATCCATGGTGTATGCCTTAAGTCTTCCCAGAAATGACTGCAAGTGAGTTCGTGGACAGGAAGTTCCGTTGTACTTCTCGAAGCATGGGGGTTTAAACTTATGAGGAATCCTTACCCCATCCACTAACCCCATATCCATGACATCAAAACCCAAGGAGTTTTGAGACTCCAGAGATCTCAATTTCTCAGCAATTTCATCGAGCCTCCTATCATAAACTTCATCCCCAGCTCCCATCACAGTGAACTGCTCTTCCTGGGGGTCTTCCTATAAAACCCTCCCTCCAGTAGTATTTCCTTGCACAATACCCGGGATATTGACTTCCGGATGCAGATGAGGCCCATATACTAGTGGATTAACATGAGGCTGAACCCTCTCATTGTTACTTGTTCCCCCAGTTCCCAGAGGAGGCTCCTCTGGGGTTTGTCTTTCCACCAATGCCCTCAGCCTTTCTTGACTTTGAGCCAAGCCATTCATTACCTCCATGAACTGGGTCCTTTGGTTTCTCATCTCCAGCCTTTTGTTAACCATCTGGGTTCTGACCTCTGTCAGATCTTGCTGTACTTGATCCATCTAGATACCAGGAAGGTTGTTGCGAGTAGGATATCTGTGTGGACGGTTGAGAGGGAACACCCGACGGCGAGCAATAATTCTTGAACCACAACAGAGTTAGTAACAAACAAAACAAAAACCTACAAAACAAAACAAAAGTTAGTATGCAATGCAGTATGCCTATTTGTTTCCAAGGTATCCGGCTTGGCACTTGGTTTTGACCTTTCCAGACCCTGAGGAAGATGCTTTGATGTTGCTTGAGAGAAGAAAACTCAAATGAAACAAACTGACAAATACATTACAGATAATGAATAATACATAGTTTGTTTTTACAACACATGCCCCTGAAGGCTCAAAATACAACATAAAAGAAAAGTACATCAAATGGAAATAGCAACAAACAAAGTGATCAAACATCTAAGCCAAACTCATCCTCCTTAACCTCCTTCAAAAGTGCTTTAGTTACAGGACCAACCGGATGCTCTGTAATGTTTCTGATGAGAAGGTTCCTGGTGGTAATAGCAGTGGTCAACTTCTTGTGCCTGTCCTGGTCCTTTGACCTCTTCACACCAGCCCTAAGCTTCAATTCTGAGATCTCTTTCTGGGCTACTAGCAGAGCCTCCTGTTGTTTCTTCTCAATGGCCTCTAACTGCTCAATCCTGGCCTGAGTTCTCTTATCCTCTTGAGTGCGAGCTTCAGTGATCCTGACCCACCTAGCTTGACTCTCTTTCAGATAGAGATCAGTCCTAGCCTTCTGAAACTGGGCCTCTTTGCAGGCATTCTTCAAAATTTGTTCTCCAGCTCTTGATTTCTTGATGTAGTCTTCTACTTTCTCAATCCTGGCCAGATGCTCCACTCTAAGCTTCTCCAACCTTTCAATGTCTATACGACCATCACTCCTCTCCCAGAGGGTCTTCTTCAGAGCTTGAGACAGATTCTCATTCCTCTCCTTCAGTTTCTCAAATTCCTTCAGGCTGACAGTGGCTGGGGGTGGTACTGTGGATGGTCCAGGTGTATCCTCAATGGTGAAAGGCATCCCAGAAATCTGAGCCCTAGCATGAGACCATTCATAATACTGAGCTGAGGCCACATTGTTGCATCTCCCAAGGATGGCCATCCCTTTGGTCTGGATGTTGTCCCAAGCCCAGGATGCCTGTCTGACAACAGCTAGATTAGGCTTTATCTCACAATACAGGGTTCCAGCCAAGTCCTGCACTCTAGGAGGGTGAACCAAAGCATAGCCCAGTTGTCTCTTGAATAGCAAAGGATTGTAGTTGATGCAACCCTTCACTCCTATCAGAGGTACATTGGGGAACTGCCCACAGCTAGTAATTATGCCTCTGCCTTTGGTGCTCTGGGTGCACCATCTGATGTCATCTGAAGTCAAAGCAGTGAGTCTTCTAGCCCAGTTCTTCTGTTGGTGAGGGTTCAAGAAAGCATCAGTCTTGGGTAAGTGTTTAAGCAGCCAAGTGTGAAACAAAGGAGCACAGCATCTCACCAATATCCCTCTCTGCTTCTCATTCCTTTGGTGAACAGAATAATAGAAATCTCCCAGCAAGGTGGGCACTGGGTTCCTCAAAAGGAAGAGACGAATAGCATTCTTGCTGATAAACTTGGGCTCATCTGCAAAAAGTATAACCCCATATATACTGAGGGCTAACAATGCACAAACTGCCTTCCATTCTCCCAAGGAGGCCTTCAGGATGGCCTGAGAAGTCAAGAAATCCAAGTGTAGACCAGGGATTCCAGCCTTTGTAGTCATGTTCTTCTCAATCAGAATAGGTTCCAAATACAGTGCTTTTGCCACTTCTTCATTGCTGGGAGAGGCCATCTCTGGGTTGAAGGGGATACCACCCCTGACAGGTACTCCAATCAAAGATGAAAACTCCTCCAACAGAGGTCCCAACTGAAAATTCTGGAAAGTGAAGCATCTCAAAGGAGGGTCATAAAACTGTAGGCAGGTGTGAATCAAACTCCTCTGAGAAGGGTCCAAGTCCATAACCATATCAAGGATGCCTCCATAATGTTCTCTGAATAATGGGATATGGTCTGGAGTGATAAGTGCCTGGACCTGTCTGATGCCAGCCAGAACAGGCTCAAAGAAGTGGTATGAAATGTTGCTCTTCTTGGGTGCCATGACTGCTGAGGAAGAGCTAAAAACAGATGTTGATGATGAAGACTGATACTGGAGATGAGCCACTGATAGGCTGGGGATGATGATGGGGGTATCTGAAGCAGGCAACTGATGAAGACAGCTGAAGCAGATAACTGGTGAACAGGGGTCTATGCTGATGAAGGGGTCAAAACCAAACCAAATGTAATATGGATACCCTGAAAAACAAATAAACAAATGTTAAAAGATGCAATGATGATGTATGCAAATGATATGCAAGGGTTTGTGATCAAGCTGGATCTGATTACTGCCTTGATATAAGTCCATGTATGTTTTAAGGAGTCCAGATGGAGGTTCATAAATCCAGTAACCAAGGTGGGGGACTCAAATAAAGAGTCACATGTCCTGGGTTAAATCACAAGAACTGTCCAAAATGAAGCATTCTTAAACACAACAAGTATCAGGGTATGATGTGGCCAAGGGTTCCTGCAAACCTGTAAACAGCCCCAACCCCCTCACAGGTGATGCTCTAAACCAAGGATCCTCAGACTTGGATCAGTTATGAGAAGTGTAAACACTTCTAACCCGGAGGTACAGTGTTTACAATAACCATAAAAGATCCTCCTCTAATTCACCTCAGTTTCTGAAGGTCATAATAAAGGTCATCCAGACTTAGCAGGCTTCCCAGATAGCCCTAGCACTACAGGAGATCTGTAGCACAGAGTTCTCAAGAAGAAACCCACATCTGAACCGTGTTTCATATTCCCGCACCAGACCGAAATGGAATGTGAAAGACAAAAACCAGCATTCTTCTAATACTGTCAAGTACATGATTAGAGGTCTTCCTTCAACTGGAGGCATAAGGATTTGAGGCTCTTGTAAGTATTCCTTTATCTTGTCAAAAGCCCTCTAGAAGTCTTCGTTCCACCTGACCGTTTGTTCTTTTCTTAACAGCTTGAACAAAGGTTCACAGGTTGTCGTAAGGTGAGATATGAACCGTGAAATGTAGTTCAATCTACCTAAGAACCCCCGAACTTCTTTTTCTGACTTTGGTGCAGGCATTTCTTGAATGGCTTTGACTTTGTCAGGGTCAACTTCAATCCCTTTCTCACTTACAATAAACCCCAGCAGCTTACCAGATCGTACCCCGAATGTGCACTTGTTGGGGTTCAATTTCAGTTGGTACTTCCTCAGACGCTTGAATAACTTCAGCAGATTTACCAGTTGGTCTTCTTCTGTGAGGGACTTGGCAATCATGTCATCCACATAACATTCAATTTCTTTATGGATCATATCATGGAATAATGTTACCATAGCCCATTGATAAGTTGCACCAGCATTCTTCAGTCCGAATGGCATCACCTTGTAACAAAACGTGCCCCAGGGTGTGATGAAAGTTGTCTTCTCCATGTCTTCAGGTGACATTTTGATCTGATTGTATCCTGAAAATCCGTCCATGAAGGAGAATACTGAGAACTGAGCCGTATTATCAACCAATACGTCAATGTGAGGTAAAGGGAAGTCATCTTTCGGGCTGGCTCTGTTCAAGTCTCGGTAGTCCACACACATCCTCACCTTGCCATCCTTCTTAGGCATAGGTACAATATTAGCAACCCAAGGCGGATAGCTAGTTACAGCAAGGAACCCGGCGTCCCACTGCTTTTGTACCTCTTCTTTAATCTTCATTGCCATGTCTGGGCGAGTACGACGCAGTTTCTGTTTAACCGGCGGGCAATCTTCTCTTAAAGGCAGCTTGTGCATAACAATATCGGTGTCCAACCCTGGCATATCCTGATAAGACCAAGCAAACACATCCACATATTCACGAAGCATATCAATCAGTTTCTCTTTCACTGAATCTTGTAGGCAGGCCCCGATCTTAACCTCTTTCACATCTTCTTCCGTACCAAGATTAACCGTTTCAATCTCCTCCTGATGAGGAGTGATAACCTTCTCCTCTTGCCTTAACAACCTGGCTAGCTCTTCAGGTAGCTCATAATCTTCTTCAACCCCTTCATCAGCTTGATTGATTGGATTGTCAAAGTCATACGAAGCCATAGCGGTGTTGTTGTCGATGCAATCTGAAAGGAACTCTCTGCAAGGGTTTAGATTGTTTATTTTAGTGATCGATTTTAATCTTGTTCAGAAAAAGTGAAAATGAAGTTATTTATTTTGAAAACATTGCCATTTTATTTTTTGTACAAAAAGAAAAATGAAAAGACAGTGAGCGAAAAAGAGACTCGTTTGCAAAAGATGTCCGATATTCATTGATTAATCCATTTGCACAAAATTACAAGATGGCCCGATTACAAAATTAGTCTTGACATCTTGGGCAAGATGCAAGATTTGATGCATGCTTATAAAATACAGGAAATAATAATTACTCTGCAGGAGTAACCCTTATAATTTCTTGGGAAGACCAGTTAAGGACTTGGCTCCCCGGAATCCTTGGACGTATCCAGCTCTCCAGGTTGCGGTCGCTTTCCTCCTCGTCTTCCAAGCTGTTCACAGCATCCAGGGTGAGCATTCCCCCGCTGACAAAATTGGGCTCTTTAGCAGCCTCCGATTGATCTTGTTGAGTTGGTCTGTAACCCAACCCAAATCTGTCTTCTTTCTTTTCCACGGGCAGCTGCTTGCCCCAGCCTTGGGCAGTACCCTCTTCAACAACCTTTCGGGCTTGCTGATAAGGCGTCATGGAGGTTCCCAGTACAGCAGATGCTTCATTAATGTTCAGGGCCTCAAACCCCTGGCTCATGGTTTCATGGATTTCTCCATCCATCTCTATGTACTTATACGTAGCCAGATGGCTAACAAAGATGTCTTCTTCCCCACAGATGGTGATGATCTGGCCTTCCCACTCGAATTTCAGCTTCTGGTGAAGGGTAGACGTAACAGCACCAGCGGCATGGATCCAGGGTCTACCCAACAAACAGCTGTAGGTCGGCTGAATGTCCATCACATAGAAGGTAATTTTAAAAGTGTGCGGGTCAATCATCACAGGCAGATCAATCTCCCCAAGCACTGATCTTTTAGAGCCATCAAATGCTCTCACCACCAAATTACTCGGACGCAGTGCCAAGCCATCATACTCCAGCTTCACTAAGGCTTTCTTTGGTAGAACATTGAGTGACGACCCAGTGTCCACCAGTACATGAGATAAAACAGCACCCTTGCACTCTAGAGTGATGTGTAAAGCCTTGTTGTGGTTACGTCCCTCAGTTATTAAGTCAGCATTGGTAAAGCCCAGTCCATGACTGGTATTGACATTTGCCACCACAGTTTCTAGCTGATTAACGGTAATCTCCTCTGGCACGTATGCTGCGTGCAGGACTTTCAATAATGCATTCCTGTGAGCTTCAGAACACATCAACAATGATAATATGGAGATTTTTGAGGGAGTTTGGTGAAGCTGATCCACCACCTTGTAATCACTCATCTTTATGATTCTCATGAACTCATCTACATCCTGTTCAAAAGATGTCTTCTGAGTTTCTTTGACAACCGGCTCTTCAGGCACCACACTCTTTCCTTTTGCTTTGGCAGCAGCTTCTGCTTCAGCGTTAGGTCTTTGTGTTTGTGAGGCAAAAAGGCGTCCGCTTCTGGTGAAGCCTCTGCCTCCCCCAACATTATCAACGTGTGGAGAAGAGGTTGAAGAATCCAAAATTATTTTCTCCCCGTTGCAGTAAAGATCAGAGCCATAATGCCAAGGTATGGCATTACTGCTTTCATATGGAACTGGTCCAGGCACCGTGATAGTAACTGGACTGACTGCGGCAGAGGATGGTACTGTAATGGTGTGCGGATCGTAGTAAATTGTGATTGGTGACCTGGCAGGAGGTACCACTGTTTGTTGTTGGAAATTGTTGTTTGGAGGAACATTTGATGGATCATAGTAGATTGTGACTGCTGAGACATCTTCATTAATTTTTGTTGGCGTTGTAGAAGATTCTGCTGATAAAATGGATGCTGATGTTGTAGAAGAAATGGTTGTTGAAACTTGACTCGTTGAAGTGATGGACGGAGCCATTGCTGATGATATTGATGAATCGGTTGGAATGATTGTTGCTGCTGTTGTAGAAGAATCAGGAATTGTTGTCAAAGGAATTGCTGGATTTGCAGGCGCCGTTGTTGAGATCTGAAGGATACCATCTTTGATAAGACCATCTATGTCGCTTCTCAAATTATCACACCTGTTGATTGCAATGTTGCAATACCCACAACCGAGCTCACACCCGGGGAACACCTGGCATTCTAGAAGCTGAGCTTTAATTTCGACTAGAGGTGTCCGAATCTGTGCAACACTGGTGATCAAAGTAGATGGTTTGTCTTCCTCAATGCCATTAATCCTCGACCCGCCATGATTAGGCATAGGATTCTTGTTGACATTTGGAGGGGGTGAAAAGTTGAGGTCTTTAGAATCCACCAGATCTTGGACTTTCATTTGCAAGGCCCTGCATTTTTCAGTATTGTGGCCAGGTGCATTGGAGTGGAAAGCACATCTGGCATTAACATCATAATTCCTTGGGAGATATGAGGGATCTGGTGGTGCCAATGTCCTTAACTCAACCAAGTTGAGCTTCAGGAGTTGTGGCAATAAGGCAGCATAAGGCATAGGGATAGGGTCGATCACCCTTTTTCCAGTGACGGTCTTTGCTGAAAGGGTCTTTGTTGTTGATTGTTGTTGCTATTGTTGTAGGTCCTCTGTGGCGGATACTGAACTTGCTGTTGATAATGTGGTTGTTGTTGTTGTTGATATGTTGGTTGCTGAGGAATCGGAGCCGGAATAGTGACAGCTGCTACTGATCTGTGGACATACTGAGGTCTGCCCCTGCTGGCATGAATGGCATTTGTCTCACCGGTCCTTCGAGGTCCCACAAAAGGCTTCCTGGAATTACTGGATGAACTTACACCGTTATCAGAAATTTTGCCCATTTTCAAAAGGCTTTTAATCCTTTCTCTAGCTATAACTACGTCTGCGAAGCTGGTGGAAGAAAAGGCAGCCAGTCTGTCAATATATGTTCCTTGCAAAGTATTCATGAACATGTTGGCCATTTCTCTTTCCGACATGGGTGGCTGGACAGCAGCAGTAAGCTGTCTCCACCTTTGGGCATATTCCCTGAAGCTTTCTCTGGAGGATTGAGACATTCCCATTAGGAGGGTCCTGTTAGGAGCCATGTCCAGGTTATATTGGTATTGTCTGATGAAGGCTTCAGCTAAGTCCTTCCATCATCTGATGGTAGCTCTGGTCAGGTGTGAATACCACTCTCTTGAAGCTCCAGTCAAGCTATCTTCAAAGTAGAACATCCACAGTTTTTCATCCATGGTATATGCTTTAAGTCTTCCCAGAAAATACTGTAGGTGAGTTCGTGGACAGGAGGTTCCATTGTGTTTCTCGATGCACGGGGGTTTGAACTTGTGGGGAATTCTCACCCCGTCCACTAACCCCATATCCATTACATCGAAGCCCAATGAGTTTTGAGATTCCAAAGATCTCAACTTCTCAGCAATTTCATCAAACCTTCTATCATAGACTTCATCCCCAACTCCCATGACAGTAAATTGCTCTTCTTGAGGATCCTCTTGCAGGATCCTCCCTCCAGTAGTATTTCCTTGCACATTACCCGGGATATTGACTTCCGGATCTAGATGAGGTCCAAATACAGGTGGATTAACATGAGGCTGACCCCTTTCATTATTACTTGTTCCTCCAGTTCCAGGATGAGGTTCCTCGGGAGTTTGTCTTTCTACCAATGCCCTTAACCTTTCTTGGCTCTGGGACAAGCCAGTCATCACAGTCATGAATTGGGCCATTTGGTTTCTCATCTCCACTCTTTCATTAGCCATCTGGGTTCTGACCTCAGTCAGGTCTTGCTGTACTTGCTCCATTAGGATACCCGGAAGGTTGTTGCGAGTAGGATACCGGTGTGCATGGTTGACAGGGAACACTCTCCTGCGAGCAATATTTCCTGAACCACAACAGATTTAGAAACAAACAAAATAATAACAAAACCTACAAAACAAGACAAAAGTTAGTATGCAATGCAGTATGCTTATTCGTTTTCCAAGGTATCCGGCTTGGTTCTTGGTTTTGACCTTTCCAGACCTCGAGGAAGATGCTTTGATGTTGTTGAGAAAAGAAAACCCAAATGAAATATATTACAAATGGTGAATCATACATAGTTTGTTTTACAACATATGCCCCTAGAGGGTCAAAATACAACAAAAAGGAAAAGTACAACAAATGGAAATGAACAACAAGCAAAGAAGTCAAACATCTAGTCCAAACTCATCCTCCTTAACCTCCTTCAGAAGTGCCTCAGTCACTGGACCAGCAGGATGCTCTGTAATAGTCCTGATGAGGAGGTTTCTAGTGGCAATGGCAGTGGTCAGCTTCTTGTGCCTGTCTTGGTCCTTTGACCTCTTCAATCCAGCCCTAAGCTTCAACTCTGAAATCTCCTTCTGGGCTGCCAGCAAAGCTTCCTGCTGCTTCTTTTCAATGGCCTCTAACTGCTCAATCCTGGCTTGAGTTCTCTGATCTTCTTGAGTACGGGCTTCAGTGATCCTGACCCACCTAGCCTGACTTTCTTGCAGATAGAGTTCAGTCCTAGCCTTCTGAAGCTTGGCCTCTTTACAGGCATTCTTCAATATTTGCTCCCTAGCTCTTGCTTTCTTGATGTAGTCCTCTGTTTTCTCAATCTTGGCCAGATGCTCCACCCTAAGCTTCTCCAATCTTTCAATGTCTAGACGACCATCACTCCTTTCCCAAAGAGTCTTCTTCAGAGCTTGAGACAGATTCTCATTCCTTTCCTTCAGCTTCTCAAATTCTTCCAGGCTGACAGTTGCTGCTGGTTGAGCTGTAGATGGTCCTGGTATATCCTCAATGGTGAAAGGAATTCCAGTAATCTGAGCTCTAGCATGAGACCAGTCATAGTACTGAGCTAAAGCAACATTATTGCACCTTCCAAGAATAGCCATCCCTTTTGTCTGGATGTTGCCCCAAGCCCAAGATGCTTGTCTGACAGCAGCTAGATTAGGCTTTATCTCACAATACAGGGTCTCAGCTAAATCTTGCACTCTAGGAGGGTGAACCAAAGCATAGCCTAGTTGTCTTTTAAACAGCAAAGGATTGTAGTTGATGCAACCCTTCACTCCTATTAGAGGTACATTTGGGTATTGCCCACAGCTAGTGATGATGTCCTTGCCTTTGGTGCTCTGGGTGCACCATCTGATATCATATGAAGTCAAAGCAATGAGTATCTTAGCCCAATTCTTCTGTTGGTGGGGATTCAGGAAGGCATCTGTCTTAGGTAGGTGTTTGAGCAACCAAGTGTGAAACAGAGGAGCACAGCATCTCACCAACTTTCCTCTTTGTTTCTCATTCCTCTGATGAATGGAATAATAGAAATCTCCCAGCAATGTGGGTACTGGGTTCCTCAGAAGGAAAAGATGAATGGCATTTTTGCTGATAAACTTGGGCTCATATGCAAACAGTATAACCCCATATATGCTGAGGGCTAACAGTGCACAGACTGCCCTCAATTTTCCCAAGGAGGCCTTCAGGATGGCCTGAGAAATCAAGAAATCCAAGTGCAAACCAGGGATCCCATCCTTTGTTGTCATATTCTGCTCAATCAGAGTAGGCTCCAGGTACAATGCTTTTGCTACTTCTCCATTGCTGGGAGATGGCATCTCTGGGTTGAAGGGGACACCACCCCTGACAGGTACTCCAATCAATGATGAATACTCCTCCAGCAGAGGTCCTAGCTGAAAGTCTGAAAATGTGAAGCATCTCAAAGGAGGGTCATAAAACTGCAAGCATGTGTGGATCATGCTCCTCTGAGAAGGGTCTAGGTCCATGACCATATCAAGGATACCTCCATAATGCTCTCTGAATAATGGGATGTGGTCAGGGGTGATAAGTGACTGGACCTGCCTGATGCCAGTCAACACAGGCTCAAAGAAATGGTAAGATATGTTGCTCTTCCTGGGAGTAGCCATGAATGCTGCTGAAGATGATGAAGGTAGCTGCTGATGAAGATCAAGACTGATACTGGAGATGAGCCACTGATAGGCTGATGCTGGTGATGAAGGCAGCTGAAGCAGACAACAGATGAAGATAGCTGAAGCAGATAACTGATGAAACAAAGGTCTATGCAGATGAAGGGGTCAAAACCAAGCCAGATATAATGTGGATACCCTGAAAAACAAATAAACAAATGTCAAATGATGCAAATGATGAGTATGCAAATGATATGCAAGGGTTTGTGATCAAGCTGGATCTGATTTATCTGTCTTGATATAAGGCCCATGTATGTTCAAGAAGTCCAGATGGAAGTTCAGAAATCCAGTAACCAAGGTGGGGGACCCAAATAAAGAGTCACATGTCCAGGGTTAATCACAAGAACTGTCCAAAATGAGGTACTCTTAAACCAAATGGTAACAGGGTATGATGTGGCCAAGGGCACCTGCAAACCTGTAAACAGCCCAACCCCTTCACAGGTAATGTTCTAAAACAAGGATCCTCAGACTTGGATCAGTTATGAGAAGTGTAAACACTTCTAACCCGGAGGTACAGTGTTCACAATAACCATAAAAGATCCTCCTCTAATTCTCCTCAGTTTCTGAAGGTCATAATAAAGGTCATCCAGACTTAGCAGGCTTCCCAGATAGCCCTAGCACTACAGGAAATCTGTAGCACAGAGTTCTCAAGAAGAAACCCACATCTGAACCGTGTTTCATATTCCCGCACCAGACCAAAATGGAATGGGAAAGAACACGAACCACTCTAGCCTAGGTGTCACTCATGTCCCAGGTATAGGACCTCAAACTCTCAATAGAACCCCACCCACCAAAACAGAAACCAGATCCAGCAATGATAATGACATTATGAAGTATGAAAAACTGTAAAGGAAAGCAATAAATAAAGCTGTACATAAAGCAGTAAATAAAGCAAATATATAAACACAATTAGCACATAACACCCTAGTAAACACAAATCAAACAAGCGCTAGGAGGAACCCACAAAAAGATCCAGAAGCCCTGGCTACAGTATAAGTTTCCCCAGCAGAGTCGCCAAGCTGTCGCTCCCACCAAATGACACCCGGGTCAAGAGGGGTACAGACGCGAACGGTCGGCAAAAAGGAGGTGAGAACACACAAGGGTGAACTCAGAAAGAAAAGAGTCGCCAGTTAGGCATTTTTATCCCGGAGGAAAGGTATGTTGCATAGACCTGAGGAAGGATATGGACAAGATGGTTGCAAACCAGAGAAACTGAGAAAGGGGGGTGGTTACAACCTGGGAAGATATTAGCACCCAGATTTTCCGTCGTACTCAACGGGATCCACGCTTGAAAGATTTGTGTTTTAAAAGGGATAATGTCAGTGCAATTTGTGTACCAAAGCTGGAAAAAATGCAAGTGTCAGTGTAAAAGAAATGTGAAGTGTATAAGAGAAGTGTCAGTGCAAGGAAAGAGTGTGAAGCTCAAGACTATGAGGCTTAAAGAGTAATACTGATGAGGGGGGAATATACAGAGACTTTTGTTCGATAACTGTTAAGTTATGCCTACGTATCCTCTCGTGCAATGAGGAAGTCAGAACACCGTAGTTCGACTCAAAGAGACTGAAAGGTAAATTGACTAGTGAATTGCTTACTTGTCTATGCTCAAGTGTATGACCTGTCTGGCTCAGGTGCAAACTGTCTTGCATTAGACGGAAGAAGCAAGTTCTCGTTTGTGAGTGAATAAGGTGAGAAAAGAATCCCGGAGGAGACGATTATTGTTTGTTTTTTGTGTTTTCAGTCTTTTATTGCTTTTTGAAATTTGTCATAAGTTAATGAGCTTAAGCCTAAACCAAGGGGTTAGTAAACTCATCACATCCTCCCTCAGATTAGGGGTAATGAGAATACCATAAATGTGAAGTAAACACCTCACACTTAATCACCATGATGCAGGATTAAGATCATTAACCTACTTGTGATTATTTAGATGTTTTTTGTTGTTTTGTTTAGTGTTAAGTAATGATTTTAAGCCATAATAAAGGATTTAATGGACTCATTACACCATCCTAATAGAAGGATAATAGATGAGAACATTTAAGCTGAGGAAGACTCCTCAACTTAATCCATGATTAGGGATTAACCTCATGACAAAACAAAGTCTTTATTAAAGTGGATTTTAGTTAATGGTAAGATTAAGAAGTGGATTTTATGGTTTGTAAGACAACTTGAGGAGGACTTGTCCATTAACACTAGGGTTAGTCCTTCTTAACCAATTATGGAAGAATTATAACCCTAATGCAAGGCCCAAGTTACAAGCTTGATGTCTTAGTGATTATTAAGTGGATTGATTAAAGGAATTAAACACATTAAGGATTTAACACTTAGGATTAAAGTTATACACTCCATCCTAATAGAAGGATGCAGGCATAAGCTTAATCACAAAGCCTTAAAACCTTTAAGGTTTAGTCCTTGATTATGAGGTGAGAAGAGAAGACTCAAAGATGACACAGAGGTAAAAGCTAAGTGGGGGACTGAGCAAACCCTAATTGTTATCATACTTGGAGGTCCTAGGGTTTGTGAGGCTTAAGAAAGAAAGAGATCTTCAAAGAGCCACCAAGGAGAGGAACAGATGAAAAGATCAAGAAGAAGAGAGAAGCAAAACAACTTGCTTCACTTAAGAAGACAAGTTGCTTGAAGAAAGAAAGAGGAGAAGGAGCATGAATGAGCAAGCTCACTCTAATACAAAGGTAAAATTCAGCAATGAATGCATAAGAGAGAAGAGAAGAGATTATGAGAAGTAAGGCAAATTTACTTCTCAAAACAACTTACCACCTGAAAAGTTAGCAAAAGAAGGAAATGCAATGCAAATGAGATGAAATGTCATGATGCAAACCAAAGTCAGAAGCATGAACATGATGTTTGTGATGCTAAGAGATGAAGCAAACACATGACAAGAGATGAGAGTGATCAACAAGCATAAGGATGCAAATGAGGCATGCTTTGAACCATAAAGATTCAAGAATGTTTATGAAATGAAATGAACATATAACATGGCAAAGGGATGATGCAATTATCAATCATGGTTCTAGTATGTCCTAAGATGCTTTATGAATCATATGGATGCGCAAAATGCCATGGCAAGTCATTAAATGCAAGCAAATGAAAGATGGATGCAAAGGAAAGCAAGAATTAGGGTTTACATACAACATGTAATGCAAAAATTCAAAACCTAGCAAATGACATGACAAAAAATTGAAAATGCGACCAAGGGAACCCTAACCCTACACAAGTTCACTGCCCAAAGGAGGGGATCTAACTCTTAACCTAGTGCAAGTTATGAATTTCTCAAGTCAATTAGGGTTTTGGGGTACCTTACAATAAAAAATGCAAAACAAATTGAAAATGAAATATGAATTCATACCAATTTTATCCTATAAACTACATGCTATGAAGGATGCAATGCAAGAAGAACCATCATCAAACTCTCAAAGGTTAGGCAGAATGGATTTTTCCAAGTTTGAACAAAAATATTGCCTTTAAAAGAATTTAATTCCAATGAAAATTGTCAAAATAGTTCAAGAACCAAAAAGAAATTTGTTTTGAGGGTTTGATAATGTTTCTAAATGTTTTAAAATGCAATGTGAATTTTTTTGTGATTTTTAAATACCTAAATGCATTTTTAATTAATTAATTTCCATTAACTAATTAAAAATAAACATTTAAATGATTTAAAAATTATTTTTAATGCAAAAAATAAAAATAAAAATATTTTTGGATTCTGAAAATTAATAAAATGCTTGACAAATTTTCAGAATTTTTAAATGTTTTTTACTATTTTAAAAAATTCGTAAAAGATAAAACAAATAAAATGAAATAAAAATTGAATTAAAGAGAAAGTCAACAAATCCCGAGGCTGAGGTTTAAATGGTTTTGGAGGGAATTGACTGGCGCCAGATCCAGTGGCCCAGATTCAAACTGGCTGGATTAAATTAAACTTAATTAATTAATTTAATAAATTATGATTAGGGTTTTAATGAAAGATCTGGTCCATTCAAACGCGTGGGAGTCAACACAGGTCAAACAGATCCATGGTCCAAATTCAAACTAAACCCTAAACGCAATTAATACACTAATCACTTTCAGGTGGCCGGAAATGACCTCCGGTCATCTTCTCCGGCCACACCTCTCCCTGAAAATTGATATCTTCTTCCCTAGGCTTCTAAAATCCAATCTCTCTGCCCAGAAATGATCCCCATACATCATACATTAAGAATCAACAAACAAACATCATTTAAAACACATCAAAAGTGAGAATCGAATCAAAACAGTTTTAGGTCAAAAAATTTCAGAACATGAATACATACTCATTTCTCAACCATTTTCAAAACAAAACACATCAGCATGATCAGTGAAGCATAAAGAATCATTTAGTAACTTAAAAACAAGTTTCTGGAAAAATTGTTCTTGAGCTCACCTGAAATGGAGCTTTCAATCCAGGAGCTTTTTGACTGCTTCTTTGCTTCAAAATGGCTCCAATGATCTTCTTGAGGAAGCTTTGAGGCTTGGTTGGAGTTTAATGTGGCTGGTTTAAGAGTTTGATGAAGTTCTGTTCAAGGGAAGTGAGAAATCGTGTTTCTGTTTGTGGGCTTTTTAGGGCAAATTGGTGGTTGGGGAATGATCAGAGGATCATATTGAGTGGTTCTATGAAGTTTGTTTTGAGGTTTGAAGCTTGTATGGAAAGATTCGAATGAAAATGCATAAGAGGTGAGTTTTGAGGATGCTGACTTGTGGGAGAGATTAGGCTGTGTTGTCTGTTGTGTTGAGTTCCTTTTGGTACATGTATCAAGTTGGGATAGGTCAGAGAGTTGTTGCTGGCCTAGCTTGATTGGTATGGGCCATTTTGCATAAAGTCAACTTTTTGTGTAAGAGAAGGTATGGGCTATTTCAGTCAAGGTACAAGGGCATGTCTGCTGCTGCTTGAATCAAGGTTGTCCATGGAAATGAATTTGAGGCAATGCAGCAAGTGGATTAGGGTTTATGTGAGTTTTTGCAATTTCACAATGTTTTGGCCCTTTTGAAGTTTCTTAAAGATCAAGGCATGAAAATGAACAAATCTTTGGTACATTATGATTTTTTGGTCATTGTTTATGTTTTTGCAATGGTTAGAAGTCACATTGAAGACACAATTTGCCTTGGCATGGGGTTTTGCAACTTTGCCTCTTTGGTGTAAAACTTGAAATTATGTGATTTTGTCCAACTGTGACAAGCCATAACTTTTGATCCAAAATGAATTAGAATGAGTTCTTGTACTTTTTGAAAATGGGAGGATCCATTCTACAACTTTCATGACCAAAGTTTTCTCATTTGAAGAATTTTTGAATCAAAAAGAGAAGGTTGAAAACTTTCCCAAAATAACAAGTTTACATTACAAGTCACTTTCCCAAAAAGGCAACTTTGCAAATGACTTGAAATTCTTCAATTTTGTGAACTTATAACACCTTCTATGATCAAATAAAGATCATACACAATCAAAATGATGGAGAACACCCTTTGGTTGGGTCATTGGGGGCCTCAGATGCCCTGATTTTGCACTGACTTGCTCAAGAAGTCATCCCTTGATCAGATGCCTTCCCCATGGAATTTCTTCATGAAAATTGATATGCATGATCCTTATACCATATAGAGACCAATAGAAACAAAAATGACCAAAAATTTTGGACTTATGGCCTTTGAAACCAAAACCCTAATTCTAGGTCATCTGTGCAGTTAAACTTGGCTCTGCTTCCATGCCTTTCTCAGTTCTTGTGATTCTTTGACTTCTTTGACTTTGTGAGGATATGATATGATTCTTGAACATACATGGACCCCTTTGGAGTGATTGAAGACCTTTGGAGTGGCTCAAATGGCTCAGGGATGGCTCAGATCACAAACCCTAGATGCAGATGACTTTGAATCAATGCAGTGAAGCAAAAATGTGGTATGAGATGCTATGATTGAACTCATGCATATGAAAAGATCACAAGCCATGGTGAAATGAGTGAGGGAAAATTTAGGGTGTTTACAAATACGTAGGCATAACTTAACAGTTATCGAACAAAAGTCCCCAGGTCTCCCCCTCTCTCCTTCCAGTTTTTCTTTTCTTAAGCCTAATTTGAATTCATACTTCTTTTTGCATTGACACTCTGTACATTCTAGATTTTATACACAGATACGCATACACTTTACCCCCCTTTAAAACACAATCAAGTAAGCGTGGATCCCGTCGGGTACGACGGAAGATCTGGGTGCTAATACCTTCCCGGGTCGTAACCAACCCCCTTTCTCAGTTTCTTTGGTTCGCAACCGTCTTATCCATATCTTTCGAGGTTTATGAAGCATTACCATTCCTTCGAGATAAAAATGCCTAGCTTGCGACTCTATTCAACCTCAACCTCCAACATCTTCGACGGTTCACGTTTGCACCGGGACGAAAGTCCGGGGAGCGATAATCATCACATTAGCATAATGAAACAAAGGTTTATGTCAAAAAAATAATTTCCATCAAAAATTGTTTTTTTAACAATACAGCAAAGAAGAAAACCAGTGGGACCATCTTCTCTCACACAAATAGACAAAAGTTGAAAAGTATAGTAGACTTGCTACCTGCTATAGAAGAACCGTAGATCACCCATGCTACTCTTGTACTCTCACACTCCAAGACAACAGGAAACACACCACCCTCTTCTTCCCTTGTACTTTCAACAGCTACCAGCCCCAAGCCTATTGCTAGAGCCAACAAAAAACCTTCAAACAAGGACATATCAGTAGGTGAGCTAAAAGGAAGTCAGCAGAAAAACCAAGATTGAACCCTAAACAAACTGATTATGTCAAAATCCAACTGGATCAATTCAATTCAAAATCAATTAAAAAATTTCAGATTGAAAACCCTATGGATCTGACTATAAAAACAAGGTTTATGTTCATCAAGGAAATAACACCTAGCCGCATATCAAAAGGCAATACAAAGAACCCTAGCTGGAAAAAAAACTATCACAAAGATAAGAAACCAAGAACAAAAATACAGAAAGGAAACAAAAATCCAAAACATAGAAGAGGCCGAAAATCATAAAGCAAAATATCAGCCACCATATTCAGAAAAGAGAAAACCCTAGCCACCCAAACATACGAAAAACTTAGATACAGAGTTTACAAAAAAAAAGCGCTTGCAGCAATATACACTTGAAACCCTAACCACACAAAAAAACCTTAAATATCTTTAAAAAGGTTCTCATCCATAATCTCTGCAAAATATCACATTCAACAACGATCTCAACTACAAGGACGCAAGCTAAAGAAGAAGAAGAAGAAGAAAAAGAAGCATACATTGAGGGAAAAGCATACATAATGTGAACCATCTCGAACAAGACTCTTCTCTTGCAGGTAACTCGTCATTCCTATGTTTCCTTTTGTTTGTTGATGTAGATTGTTGAAATAGATGATGAATTAGGGTTGTTGTTTATTCGGTTAAGGATGGGGATGATTGTTTGATTTGTATTTCGGTCGGTTTATTTCCATATGTTGATGCGATGAAGGTTGGCTTTTGAAAGGAAGCAACGACTGAGTTGAAAACATGCTATACTCTTAGAGAAAAGTGGGTGCGCCGATAAAAAATATTGAGGCCATCCCTCTTTCATCTCCAAGATAAATTTTGTGATTAATGCTGAATATTAGTTCTATGATTAGCATTTTTTTTCTTCAACGTGGTTTGTCCTTTGGTTTTTAATTGTTAATTTTTGGGCTAATTGAATTTAATGAGTTTTAAAAGAAAGTGACTATTGACATTGCCTATACACTGTCTGATGCATGAGCCATTAGTCTCAGCTATAAATTTTGAATGTTTTGTCAACATTTAGTGAGAACCATTTGGCATTGAGGCGTGATGTATTGTCGCGGCTAAGGTTTACATTCTTGAAATCCCATTTCCCTTGATTTCATAGATGGGTCGGTGCAGGCCCAATGAGTCTTTTGGTTTGGTTTGCAATTTTTTCTTTAGGCCCATTAAGTGTTTATTTTGATTCAACTAAAAATTTCTCTTTAATTAAAAATATTGTTTTATTTAGTATTTATTTCAAGATGATTTTTTTTATTAAGAAATAGATAAAATTTTATCATCTTAAGTTTTTGTTTTAATCAATTACATTTCTATTTTGAGCCATATTTTAACTTTCTTGATCTTTAATTAAAGTATAATTGCTTACATATCCTTGCTTGCTATTTGGTTGTATGTGGTTTAAATGCTTTGGTTGGATTTATGGAAATTATTCTTACTTTATGGCCATAATTCGTTAAATAAAACAAATACTCGCACACTAAGAACAATCGTTTCAAAGATAATTAAATCTTTTGGTCCAACGCCAAATAAATATTTCTAAGCACTTCATCCATGCACACACGTAATTCGGTCATTTTTATGATCGCCATCTGCACAAATTCATACGTCACAATACAAAGCAAATATGATTTTATCAAATCTCTTATAACAAAACAACGAAAGAACTGAATTCTAGAGTCTTTCATTCCATGGGTTCTTGAATGAATCACTCTTGTGGCAATCCCCATGAGACGTGTTTTATTATCTCTTTCATCTCTAAAACACACTCAACCATCAACCTTAAACCAATGCAAATAACCACTCAAATCCAACACAAATACTCAAATCATTTTACATAATCAAATAACGAAAGAATTGAGTTTTGGAGTCTAGCATCCCATGAGTTCTTGAATGAATTTCTCACGAGGCTCGCCCCATGGGATGTGGTTCATTCAACCTTTCATATTTTAAGACACCTAATTATTACATATCAAAATAATGAAAGAACTGAGTTCTGGAGTCTAGCATTCCACGAATTCTAGAATGAATCACTCCTGAGGCTCGCCCCATGGGACATGAATCATTCGCCCCTTTCGTTCTTATAATACTAAACAAGATCAAACATTTTCTATAAACGAACATTGTTTAATTCTTCTATCTCTCCAACAAGCTAGCGCTTTATCCTCCTATCGCGAGCAGACAAGCCAATGTTTAGCAGTTAGAGAGTGGTTTAAACAATCGTTCAATAAAAAACACCAACAAACAAGAGTTCCACGAACTACGAAGCTCTGACTTTCCCATTGCATAAGGGAATACGTAGGCACAAGGATTTCAATCCTTGGCAAGCACACTAATAAAAAATTAACTATCTCTCCGTCACAAATCACCCTAATAAAAAAATTAACCATTTCCCCATAACAAATAATAATTAAAAAATATTTCGTTTCCCTTTAATAAGCGATCTTGACAAACCTTAATCATTATATGAAGACAAAGACATAAGTTAGCATACAATCGCAAATTAGACTAAGAGGTTCCCGTTGAGTACAACGGACGTGAGAGGTGCTTATACCTTCCTCTTGCGTAACCGACTCTCGAACTTAGAATTTGGTTTCGTTTATAATTTCCTTATCCTTATTAGGTTGTGTCTATATCTTCCTTTTCTCTCGTTAGGATAAATAGAATTAGGTGGCAACTCTGTTGTTGTTTTTTCCGCGTCCATCGTGAGGATCATATTTTTCGAGGTACGACAGCTGGGGAATTCAATGTATGTATTGTGAATAAGAGTGTCGAGCCTAACTTAGGATTGTTTATTTTTCTCTTTTATCGCTTATTCTTTTATTATAATGCTTATTATTATATTTTCCTGTTGGATCTTGGGGTTACATCACGAGTAAGACATTATACCTGAGCTTTGTGTCGCTCCCAAAGATTTGCATCCCGGTACAAGCGCGAACGGTCGGCGAAAGAGGAATGAGAACACACAGGAGTGAACTCAGAAAGACAAGAGTCGCCAGCTAGGCATTTTTATCCCGGAGGAAAGGTAATGCTGCATAGACCTAGGAAGATATGGATAAGACGGTTGCGAACCAGAGAGACTAAGAAAGGGGGTTGGTTACAACCTGGGAAGGTATTAGCACCCAGATTGTCCGTCGTACTCGACGGGATCCACGCTTAAAATATTTGTGTTTTAAAGGGGTAGTGTCAGTGCAATTTGTGTGTAAAAGAGCTGGAAAAGGATGTACAGGTGTCAGTGTAAGGAGTGAAGTGTATGAGTGAAGTGTCAGTGTAAGGACAAGAATGGAATGCTCAAGATAATGAGGCTTAAAGAAAAGCTGGAAGGAGGGGGGATATACAGAGACTTTTGTTCGATAACTGTTAAGTTATGCCTACGTATCCTCTCGTGCAATGAGGAAGTCATAACACCGTAGTTCGACCCAAAGAGACTGAAAGGTAAATTGACTTGTGAACTGCTTACTGGTCTATGCTCAGGTGTATGACCTGTCTGGCTCAGGTGCAAACTGTCTTGCATTAGACGGAAGAAGCAAGTTCTCGTTCGTGAATGATTGAGATGAGAAAAGAATCCCGGAGGAGACGATTATTGTTTGTTTTTGAGTTTTCAGTCTTTTATTGCTTTTTGTAGTTTGTCATAAGTTAATGAGCTTAAGCCTAAACCAATGGGTTAGTAAACTCATCACATCCTCCCTCTGATTAGGGGTAATGAGAATACCTTAAGTGTGAAGTCAGGGCCTCACACTTAATCACCATGGTGTAGGATTAAGATCATTAACCTACTTGTGATTATTTAGATGTTTTTGTTGTTTTTGTTTAGTGTTGAGTAATGAGACTAAGCCATAATCAGGGATTAAACAGACTCATTACACCATCCTAATAGAAGGATAATATATGAGAATGTTTAAGCTGAGGAAGACTCCTCAACTTAATCCATGATTAGGGATTAACCTCATGACAAAACAAAGCCTTGATTAGGTGGATTTTAGTTAATTATAAGATGAAGAAGTGAGTTTTATGGTTTGTAAGACAACCTGAGGGGGACTTGTCCATTAACACTAGGGTTAGTCCTTCTTAACCAATTAAGGAAGAATTAGAACCCTAATGCAAGGCCCAAGTTACAAGCTTGATGTCTTGATGATTATTAATTGGATTGATTAAAGGATTTAAACACATTAAGGGTTTAACACTTAGGATTAAAGTTATACACTCCATCCTAATAGAAGGATGCAGGCATAAGCTTAATCACAAAGCCTTAAAGCCTTTAGGGTTTAGTCCCTGATTATGAGATGAGAAGAGAAGACTCAAAGAGACACAAAGGTAAAAGCTAAGTGGGGGACTAATCAACCCTAATTGTTATCATGCTTGGTCATTCCTAGGGTTTGTGAGGTTTAAGAGAAAGATCTTCAAAGAACCACCAAGGAGGGAAGCAGATGAAAGGATTAAAGAGAAGCAAAACAACTTACTTCACTTAAGAAGTCAAGTTGCTTGAAGAAAGAAAGTAAGATGAACAAGAATGAGCAAGCTCAATCCAATACACATACAAAGATGCAGCAAATGAATTATGAAAGAGATGAAAAGAGAAAGTGAGAAGTGAAGGCAAATTCACTTCTCAAAGTAACTTACCACCTGAAAAGTTAGTGAAAGAAATGAAATGCAATGCAAATGAGATGAAATGGCATGATGCAAGACAAAGTCAGAAGCAAGTACATGATGTTAATGATGCTAAGAGATGATGCAAACATGAGGCAAGGCATGGAAATGATCAAACAAGCATAAAGATGCAGATGAGGCATGCATTGAACCATGAATGTTCATGAAAAGTTATGAAATGCAAAAGACATATAACATGGCAAATGAAAGATGCAATGATCAAACATGATTCTAATATGTCTTAGGATGTGTTATGAATCAAATGGATGCACAAAATGTCATGGAAAGTCATGGTATGCAAGCAAATGGAAGATGGATGCAAAGGAAGGCATGAATTAGGGTTTATGATCAACATACAAAGCAAAAATCCAAAACCAGAGGCAAACATCATGATAAAAATTTGAAAATGCAATCAAAGGAACCTTAGACCTATACAAACTCACTTCCCAAAGGAGGGGATCCAACTCTTAACCTAGTGAGAGTTATGAATTTTCTAAGATTGCTAGGGTTTTAAGGTACCTCATCAAGAAAAATGCCAAACAAATAGGAAATGCAAGATCAATTCATGCCAATTTAATCCTATAAACTACATGCTATACAAGATGCAATGCAAAAAGAATCATTGTCCAACTCTCAATGGTTAGGCAGAAATGAATTTTTGAAGTTTGAAACAAAATAATGCCTTAAAATGAAATTAATTCCATTGAAAATGATCAAAAGGCATCAAGAACAAAAAATAAATTTGGTTTGAGAGTTGGACAATGTTTCTAAATGTTTTTAAAGGTTACATGAATTTTTTTGTGATTTTTAAATACCTAAAAGTATTTTTAATTAATTAATTTTCATTAATTAATTAAAAATAAACTTTTAAATGATTTAAAAATAAATTTTAATGCAAAAAAAAAATAAAGATATTTTTGTGTTCTGAAAATTAATAAAAGGTTTGATAAAAATTTTAAGAATTTTTTGATGTTTTTTACTATTTTTAAAAATTCGTGCAAAATAAATATGAAACAAATAAAAATAAAATGAATTTAAGTGGAAAAAAGAGAAAGTCAGCAGATCTAAGGGCCAGGATTCAAATTCCAGGGGGCGGGAGTTGACTTGGCGCGTGAATGGACGGCCAGAATTCAAATTTCGTTAATTATGATTAAACCCTAATCCAGTGCCCTAATCACTTTCAGATGACCGGAACAGTGTTCCGGTCATCTTCTCCGGCAAGGTGAAATCTCAATCTCTCTTAATACGCATCAAATCCTCACAAAACTCTCCAAAATCAAACTATGAACATCACTAAACATAAACCCTAACTCAAACAACATTTATTTTTCGTGAATCAAAGGAATCAAGCAAAAACATTTTTATGGGCAAACTTTCAGATCATCTTAACATGCTTGTTTCTGGCTTATTTTCAAAAATAAATAGATCCCCATGATCAGGGTAACATGTAGAACAACATTCTAGCAAGAAAACAAGGTTCTGGAAAATTTGTTCATCATGTTACCTGAGGTTGAGCTTTCAATCCAGGAGCTTTCTAGCTGCTTCTCTGGCTCAAACAAGTCCCAGTGATCCTCCTTAGAAGCATTTGACACTTAGCTGGAGTTTATATGATCTTTAGAGAGAGTTGGCAGAAGCTCAGGCCAAGGGAGTGTGAAAATCGTATTTGTGATGTGGGGGGTTTCAGGCCAAAACAATGGTTGGTTTGTGATCAGTGGAACATTTGGAGATCAATGGTGAAGTTTGTTTTTGTGTTTGATGCTTGTGCTGTGAGTTTCGAATGGTTTTGCATAAGAGGTGAGTTTCTTGAACTATGGCTTATGATATCTTTCAAGCTTGTGTGTGTTATGAAAATGAATCCTTGGAGTGTGTTTGTAAGGTCTGGATTGGGCAGAGAGTGGTTGTGTCAGTGTGGGATTGGTATGGCTTCAAGTTGCAAAAAGTCAAGAAAGTTGTACCTGGAGGTATGGGCAAGTGGCAGGCTGAGATAGGGGCATGGCTTGGTTCAGCTGAGATCATGGAATGCTTGTGGATCAGATTTTGTGAACTGAGGCAAGTGGATGAGAAGTTTTGATCCCTTTTGCAAATTGTCACAACTTTGCCCCCTTTGGAAATTCTTCAAGTTCAAGGCACCAAAATGCAATATTCTTGGGCCAATTCTGACTTTTAGAAGTCACATGATCATATTGTGAAGAGTTTGTGCACATTTGAAGCCTTTAGAACACTTGATCATACCATTTTGCAAAATGCCTCTTTGGTAGAAAACTTCAAATTATGTGATTTTGGCCAACTTTGACAAGCCATAACTTTTGATCCAAAATGAATTAGAATGAGTTCTTGTACTTTTTGAAAAGGGAATGATCCATTCTACAACTTTCATGCCCAAAGTTTTCCCATTTGAAGCATTTTTGAATCAAAAAGCAAGGGTTGAAAAAGTTTCCCAAAATGGCCAGTTTCCATTACAAGTCATTTTTCCAAAAAGTCAACTTTGCAAATGGCTTGAAATATTTCCATTTTGTGAAATTCTAACATCTTCTATTATCAAATAAAGATCATACAAAATCAAAATGATGAAGAACACCCTTTGGTTGGGTCATTGGGGGCCTCAGATGCCCTGATTTTGCACTGACTTACTCAAAAAGTCAACTCTTGATCAGATGACTTCCCCATGGAATTTCTTCATGAAAATTGATATGCATGATCCCTATACCATATAGAGACCAATAGAAACAAGAATGACCAAAAAATTTGGAGTTATGGCCTCTGAAACCAAAACCCTAATTCTAGGTCATCTGTGCAGTCAAACCTGGCTCTGCTTCCATGCCATTCCCAGTTCTTGTGATTTTTTGAAATTCTTGACTTTGAGGGGATATAATATGATGCTTGAACATACATGGACCCCTTTGAAGTGATTGATGACCTTTGGAGTGGCTCAAGTAGCCCAGGGATGGATCAGATCACCAACCCTAGATGCAGATGACTTAGAATCAATGCAGTGAAGTAAATATGCAATATGGGATGCTATGATTGAAATTATGTATATGGGGATATCACAAGCCATGGTGTGAATGGGTGAGGGCAAATTTGGGGTGTTTACACTTTGGAAAAAGAATATGGAACATCTAAGTTAGAATTGGAAGTTATTAGTGTTAGTCTCCAAGGACTCGCTTCTTGAGAGCCTAGCATGAAAGCTCCCCCAGAGAATAGACATATTCGTAGATCTTGTCGTAACGCAACTAGCCTGTCGCATGACTTGATTCATGAAAGGGTTGTGAATCTGGGACCCACTTTTAGAACAATTTTATACATTGGTAGGTGGGTAGTGTTAGTCTCCAAGGGCTCGCCCCTTGTGAGCCTTGCATGAGAACTCCACTCAAGGTAGATCTTATCGTTATTATCGTCGTAATACAGCTAACTTGTGGCGGGACGTTAATACGATTAGCATTCGTGACCTTGGATATCCTTAATCCATCACCATAGAAGCTATCCTATGAGTGGGCTTTATGGGTAAAGAACTTAGAACTCTCCTCTTAAGGCCTACCAGTTAGGAGGTTTCGAGTTACTTGTATTACCTTGGATCCAACATCCTGTCTTCATACTCCAACTTTGGAACTGATTGTATTTGTAGTTCTGAGCATTGCATTCATTCACATATCATTTGAATTTGCATTGCATATCATCTCCTAACAATCAAACTCACGTGTCTTATTCTGCGATCGTCAAACTATACTCGATCAGTCGCTAGAGAAGGATGGACCAACTTGAGCAGGAAAATAGAGAGCTCAGAGACGAAGTCATTACTTTGAGAGATCATTTGGGAATATTCTCGACTACGATGAAAACACTAGTAGAAAACCTTGTGCAAGATAATAATGAACTCTGTGAAGAGGTTCATAGTTTGAAGATTGATAAGGACGTCTGATTTCTTTGATTAAAGATCTGGTCATTTCTCAACGTCAGCCAAATCCTACTTCTACTTATCAACAACCTGTTCAAGGAGGAGTTGAGCTTAGTGTTTCTCAGGTGTCTCATCAGCAACATCAGAATCAACGTCAGAATCAACGGAGATCTCCAAACAATCCCGAAGGAGAGACCCAATCCCAATGACTTACAGTCAATTATGGTCTTATTTTTCCCGAAACTCAATAATGACACCCATAAAGACCAGATCCATGAGGTCTCGCTCCCATTGCTTCAATCCAAACACCTGTTGTGAGTTTCACGATGGAGTACTGAGGCATCTGATTGAAGAGTGCAATGTTTTCCAAGAAAGGGTTCAAGAGATGATCGACAACAAGGTGTTGACCTACAATGGTGGAAGCAAATTTGTGAATAGAGTTCCTTTATTCTGATAAAAACTCAAGAGAGTCCTTTCCAAATCAGTTTGTTGTTGGAGCGTGGAAACAGGTTCCTCTGTGTGCATGATCGTTCGATGCTCTAAAGTTTATCTTCTCAGATGTTTAGCTCGTTTGCTACTTTTCATATGTATTTTCTTTATTTGTTAATGCATTTGTTTTTGGCATGTAAGAACTTATTTGTTTTGAATGATTAATTCAATGAATATGTTTGTTGTCGCTCCCGGGATTTCCATCCTGGTACAAACGCGAAAGTGGCGCGGAAAAAGGTAGAGTCGCCAGCCATGCATTTTTATCCCGAATAGAGGGAATGGTAATGCTGCACAAACCAGAAGAAAAAAAAAAAAAAAAAAAAAAAAAAAAAAAAAAAAGAGGAAGGACACAGGTCCTGCGAACCAAAGAGACTGAGTTCGGGAGTCGGTTACGACCTGGGAAGGTATTAGCACCCAGATCGTCCGCCGTACCCGACGGGATCCACGCTTGCAAAGAATACTGTTTCAAAGGGTGAGGGTATGAAAACTGCAGCAAAAGAAAAGAAAATGAACTGGAAAAGAAAAATGAGAAAGGAAATGAATAAGAAAAGAAAAGGAAAAATGTAGGGAAAATAAAGATTGTGCTCGAACGGGCCCTACCCCGCTGCCTACGTACCTCACCAGGATAATGAGGATCAGAGACGCCGTAGTTCCCCTAACTAGGGGTACTAAAAGGAAATTGCTTGTGAATTAAGGCTTGAACTGCCTATGCCATTGCTCAGGTGTTGCAGACTCGGACGACGAGTGCGTAACCGTCTTTCAAAATGACAAGTAGGAGCAAGTTCGCGTACGGAGCGAAGGAGATGAGAAAAGAATTCCCGAAGGAATGACGCTTATTGTTTGTTTTGTGTTTTTTAGAAGCTTTTATGAGTGTGTCACAAGGAAGTGAACTCAAACTCTCACCAATGGAATGTGCACTTGTCACTACATTCCAAGATGGAATAATAGAACAAGCACACTCAAGTAAGGAGAAGATCCCCAAAACTTGAACCCAAAGATTAGGGCTTAGGCTCACTAACTTGCTTAATTATTAAGTGTTTTTTTGGTTATTTACATGAAGAAGTGTTTTTTATGCTTTTCTTTATGAAGAAGATACCTTGATCAGACTTGTGCATCACAAGGTAAACATGTACTATCCCAAGATGGGAAGACTACAAGCATACCTCATGGAATAAGGCTATGGATCAATGCATCACTTCACATTTATTAAAGTGTTTTCTTTTTAAGAGTTATGAGATGAGAAGAGAAGAAGAACCAAAAGATCTCAAAGGAAAAATTCTAAAGGGGGACTAAAATAATCCTAAGTATTCACATGCATGGAAGTCCTAAGAGTTAGTGAGGTTTCTATCCTAATGAAGGAAAAAAGAAGAAGATAGAAGAAGGGATGAGAAAGGCCTAAGCCCAACAACAAAGGGTTAGTAACATAAACATAAGAGGAAGATGAGAATTGGAGATGTGGAACTCAATTCCCACATCTCTCACTTACCATAGCCCCTGCAAGGTTAGTATGCACACAAAAAAAATCCAGCAAAGTGACCAACACAATCATGGAATTAATCATGCTCAAAGGTTCTTGTGAACAAGAATCAAACATCATGCCAAACATTGCAAGTACACGACTTACGCGTCGAAAACATGAAAGCATACATCAACCAGCAAGCAAATCACCCTAAAATCTCATGTTTAATGATCATGCAATGATCCATGGCAAATAGAACAAGCAAAGGGATCAAACAAGCTCAAAACAACACTAAAAAGTCATTCTGCTTCAGTGTTAACCGGTTAACCAAATGCGTTAACCGGTTAACCAGCTCAAACCTGCACAAAATACGCACAAAACAGGGGCGTTAACCGGTTAACCATATACGTTAACCGGTTAACACTGATAAAACAGCAACAAATCCTGCAGAAAACAGCATCTCAAAACAGCTTATTCAAATAAGCTTGCACCAGACCAGCAATCAATTACACATGGAAAAATTAGATCAATTCACATTAATCCATATCATTAAGCTCATGAACAATAACATTCGGATCCGGATACAAATCAACCAATCAAATCAAACAACACAAGCAAATACACAAGCACATGGTGGATCTAAAGCACAAGCATGCAAATAAGCTAAAAACAGAGCTAGATCTGAAATTAACCAACCTACAAAGCTGAGGTATGCTTTGGTAATTGTTGATTGAGCTGAAAACGGTAGATCTCGCGCAAAACTTTAAAGATCCGATGCTAAGCTCCACACTCCATGCAAAATAAATGCAAGAACAAACCTTTGATGCAGAATTTTGGATCCAAAAGCACTTCTAGATCTCAAACCAGATCTGAATCTCCAATAAAACCAGCAAAAAGATGCAAAGAAGCTATGAATGGAGGTTTAGTTCCAAGATCTACACACCTCAAGGCAAGGTTGTGTGATCTTCAAAGAGGAACTTTGAGTGATTTGGAAAATTGGGAGAGAAAAGTGAGAGAATTGTGAGTGAGAGGAATGAAAATTCAGAAATGAGAGTGAAAAAAAATGAGAGGGGGCCCCTTTGGTTTGGAGGGAAATGGAATAAATATGATTTAGGTTTGGGGCCCAAAATTTTGGTTTGGGATCCAAAAATATGGCTTGGCATTAGCTTAGAAAGTGATTTGGATTTAGGGTTGGAATGAGGCTTGGATAAATGCTCTAGATCCTTCTCTCAAATTCAAATTTAATTCAAATGAATAAAAATCAGAAAATTGGAAAATGGGGCCAAAACACACATGCTGAAATTGCTGCTGGAAATTCAAATTTCGCAGCTGTTAACCGGTTAACCATATGCGTTAACCGGTTAACGCATGGAAAATTTGAATTTCCCTCCCTTTGGTGGGAACCTTAAAAATAGACCTGCACCAACCGTTTCAAGCAAATTTTGATCCATCTTCTCTTTCTAAGGCTCTGAACATGATACCAGGCTTGTGCAAAATGATCCTGTGAGATTCTTGCCAGATCACCATGCTCTTGATTTTGACTTGCAGATTCAGATTTTCCCAGATGACCGATCATATGCCTTATGCTAGAACATGTGAGTGTTATGCTTTATTTTTCTATGCAAAATGATAAGGATATGGTATGCTCGTGATGATTATGATATGATAACGATGCTAAACAAGAAGAGGGCAAATTTGGGGTGTTACAGCTGCCCCTATTCAATCAACTGTTAATCTGAAAAGGATGAGAGCAGCGGCTATCAGACATTCGAGAGAAACTGTGATTGAATACCAAGAAGACCTGAAATTTGCACTCTGACGAAGAATGCAACACTGGGAAATAAACCCAACCAGATGACGCTCTGGGGATAAGAAGGAGAGAAAAAACAGACGAGCTTCTTCCAAGTTGAAACTGATATCTGAAATACTATCATGCTGACAGACGAGTCTTCGCATGACCTGTGACGCCAGGTACAGAGAGCGGACGAGCCCTTAAGGATCTTCAAAGTAACCTGAGATGGACGAATCTCCTTCACTAATCCTTACGCAGATAAGTGGAATAAGACGGACGAGTCTTCTTCGGATAACCCTTACGCAGGCTCCGGGAATGCATATAAGTCTGTGGGATAGACATGCAATCAAGGTAGACGAACCTTCCTCATATATTATCCGCGGATATATGGTATAAGACAGACGAGTCTTCTGAGCAAACCTGTTACGCCAGGTGCAGCAACCATAATTGGTGCTTGAGACAGACGAGCCTCCTTCGGATTTACCTGTTACGCCAGGACCGGTAACCATTTCGACATTTAATTCCCACTGTCAGGATTTTAAACCTCTTCAATACAGACGAGTATTGGATGATCGTCAAGAGAACACAAACGAGTGCCAATAGTCAAAGATACAGACGAGTATCGGACGATGATCTGAGAAACACAGACGAGTGCTTCAGGCGATGATACAGACGAGTATCAGCCACTGGTATAGACGAATACCAGAAATTCAAACACAGACGAGCATTTGAAGTAGTCACAGAGATATCAGGGTAAAAAGCAAATCTTCACATTCAGGTGCAAGCTAGCACAGACGAGTGCTGAGGATGATACAGACGAGTATCCAGGCAAAGCAGACGAGCTTCAGAACACAAACGACTTCTGGGGGATAAAAGCAGACGAGCTTCAAACACACACAGACGAGTGCTGGACAGTTGCAGACGAGCAACAACAGAGAATACATATCAAGGCACAGACGAGTGCAGCGAAGGATCCAATACCAAACACAGACGAGTGTTGGAAGGTTGCAGACGAGCAACAGCAAATATCATCTCAGAACACAGACGAGTGTTGAGGAGTTGCGGACGAGCAACAACGGAGGCATCATGACACAGACGAGTGTTGGAAATTGCAGACGAGCAGCCATAAAGCAGTGATATGTCCTCGCTGGGGAAACTTGCTTAGGGATAACACATACGAGTGTTGAAGATTGCAGACGAGCAGCCATAAAGCAGTGATATGTCCTCGCTGGGGAAACTTGCTTAGGGATAACACATACGAGTGTTGAAGATTGCAGACGAGCAGCCATAAAGCAGTGATATGTCCTCGCTGGGGAAACTTGCTTAGGGATAACACATACGAGTGTTGAAGATTGCAGACGAGCAATAAACGAATGCCTGATCGGCAACAAGAGATACAACTCTGCAGGGGAGAAAAAGTCAAGAGGTCTGGATACCCACTCCGACTGAGGTGATGAATACCTGGCTGCATCATCAAATAAACCAACAATAGGGCAAATCTGCTGGGGAATATTTCACGGACGGAGGTGAAAATCAAATATGAACTCTGTGGGAACCAATCATCTTCAGACTTAGCTGGGGAAGCTTCCTGGGCGAATACTCTGACTGGGGAGAGCATCCGATGATTCAAGACTCTGAGGGGATATCAGGCTTTCGGGTACCTGATAGGCAAGGACTCTTACTGGGAACAGAATACGGTTAATTTCATCTCTGATGACGTCAGGCTTTCGAGCACCTGCTGGCTATACTTCACTGGGGAAGAATGGACTGCTACTTCACTGGAGAAGAAGAACCTGCTTGGGCCGCCGCCCATACTTAGCTGGATAAAATCTCTGCCAGAGGTGCCAGGCTTCAAATACCTGTTGGAGAAGAAATCTCTGCTTGGGGAAATACTCTACTGGGGAAGAGTACCTTGCTTGAGAGAATGTGACGCCATCCTGCAACCTGCAACAACAGAAAACACACGTGTGTCCCGGGGATTTGCATGGTGTGATCTGTTCATCCATTATCACCCGACACTCAAAGAGGGTTACAGTTTCCCTGCATGTCAGTTTTCTTTTCAAGATTATCACCATGTTTAGATGCAATGCTATTTTTGCCAAAAATTCAGGACATTTTGCAAACAAAAATAAACACACACAGCTTTCTGACTGAATATTATTTTTATTGAATGGCCTCTGAATAGGCACAGATTTACATCAGGAAGCAACCACCTGGAAAGAGGTAGCCACTATAAAAATTGAGAAAAGAAACTATCCTAATGGCAATGTACATGGCATTCCAAGGAGTTCCATTTCTGCTATGACCTGCATGTCTTCAAGACTCTCCATTCTGCTTTGGCTTTCTGAGAGAACAAGGGGACTGTTTCCTATCCTTCTGATATTGTCAAACCGTACGAAACGATGACGTGGTTCAGATAACTTGGATCACAGTTGTTCGCTTATTCCCTTATTTTGCGTGGATCGCCCTCTCGGGTTTTCAATCCACCGGGATACCCTTTTTTGCCTGAGCTGTCCAATGTGGCTTTTCAACTCAGCGGGTGTACACATTTTTTATATTTATTTCCCTAATTTTTGCCCGAGCTTTTTATTCTGTTTTTAGCTCGCCGGGATGCCCTTTTCTTGCCTGGACTTACATTCTGTTTTTGTGTCCAGCGGGTCTCTTTACGCGAAGTATTTTTTAACTGCGTCCGAGTTGACAGGGGATGGGAAGTCCTCTCCATCCATAGTGGTGAGCATCAGCGCTCCTCCTGAGAAGACTCTCTTCACTATGAATGGTCCTTCGTAGTTTGGGGTCCACTTGCCCCTGTTATCTGAACCTGGAGGAACGATCCTCTTCAATACAAGCTCTCCCACTCGATACTCTCGAGTACGTACTCGTTGATCGAATGCCCGCTTCATTCTCCTCTGATAAAGCTGACCATGACAGATAGCCGCTAATCTCTTTTCCTCAATTAGACATAGCTGGTTGTAACGAGCACGCACCCATTCAGCCTCATCCAGTTTGACGTCCATCATCACACGCAGTGAAGGAATCTCTACTTCAACAGGCAGGACTGCTTCCATGCCATACACTAGAGAGAAGGGAGTTGCCCCTGTTGACGTCCTGACCGACGTTCGGTACCCATGCAAAGCAAACGGTAACATCTCATGCCAATCCTTGTAGGTGACAACCATTTTCTGCACAATCTTCTTGATATTCTTGTTAGCTGCCTCTACCGCACCATTCATCTTTGGTCGGTAAGGAGAAGAATTGTGATGCTGTATTTTGAAGTCCCGACATAAGTCTGCCATCATCTTGTTGTTGAGATTAGAACCATTATCAGTAATGATCCTTTCGGGCACTCCATATCTGCATATGATATCTCTTTTCAGAAATCTTGCCACCACTTGACGAGTGACATTGGCATAAGACGCTGCTTCTACCCACTTGGTAAAGTAATCAATCGCGACCAGGATGAAGCGATGACCATTCGAAGCAGTTGGATCAATCTTCCCGATCATGTCAATGCCCCACATAGAGAAAGGCCAAGGAGATGACATGATGTTGAGCGGGTTAGGAGGAACATGCACTTTATCTGCATATATTTGGCACTTGTGGCATTTACGAGCGAACGAACAACAATCTGCATCCATTGTCATCCAGTAATACCCTGATCTCAGCAGTTTCTTTGCCATAGCATGCCCTCCTGCATGGGTACCAAAAGATCCTTCATGGACTTCCTGCATCAACAGGCTTGCTTCGTGTCTATCCACGCATCTGAGCAAGACCATGTCGAAATTCCTCTTGTACAAAACCCCGTCTGTGTTCAAGAAGAAACTAGCAGCAAGTCGTCTCAAGGTCTTTTTGTCTTTGGAAGATGCCCCTGTTGGGTATTCTTGCTTCTCCAGGAACAACTTGATATCAAAATACCAAGGTTTCTCGTCAGACACGGCGTCTACAGAGAAAGCATAAGCCGGAGAGTCAAGCCTGGAGATGTCAATTCTGGGCACAAAGTTCCAACATAGGGCTTTAATTGACGAAGAGAGAGTGGCCAAAGCATCGGCAAATTGATTTTCGTCCCGTGGTATGTATTTGAGCTCAACTGTCGTGAAGAATGTCAACAGTTTTCTAGCATAATCCCTGTACGGAACTAGATGCTCTTGATGTGTATACCACTTGCCGGTAATTTGGTTAATGACGAGGGCTGAATCTCCGAATATGTCGAGGTTCTTAATCCGAAGATCAATTGCCTCCTCTATTCCCATTATACACGCCTCGTATTCCGCTTCATTGTTGGTGCAGCCAAAAGTAATTTTGGCAGCGAAGGGTAAATGAACACCTTCAGGAGTAATGAGTACGGCACCAACTCCACGACCATTGATATTGACAGCCCCATCAAACATCAATTTCCATTTGGATTCAGGGTCAGGCCCCTCCTCCGGAAGTGGTTCCTCATAATCGTTTGTTTTGAGGCACATGATGTCCTCATCAGGGAAATCAAATCTCATCGGCTGATAGTCATCCTCAAGAGGTTGCTGAGCAAGGTATTCCGACAATACACTTCCTTTGATGGCTTTCTGAGAAGTGTACTGGATGTCGTATTCAGTTAAAATCATCTGCCATCTAGCAACCCTTCCGGTCAATGCTGGTTTCTCAAAGATGTACTTGACAGGATCCATCTTGGAAATGAGAAGTGTAGTATGGGTCAACATGTACTGCCTCAGTCGGCGAGCAGCCCATACCAAAGCGCAGCAAGTTTTCTCGAGCAGTGAGTATCGGGATTCACAGTCGGTAAACTTTTTGCTAAGGTAATAAATGGCATACTCTTTTCGACCAGACTCGTCATGTTGGCCAAGCACACACCCCATCGACCCTTCTAGCACGGTCAAGTACATGATTAACGGTCTCCCCTCCACTGGAGGCATCAGAATTGGAGGCTCCTGCAAATATTCCTTTATTTTGTCGAAAGCCCTTTGGCAATCATCATTCCACCTGACTGTTTGCTCTTTTCTTAGCAGTTTGAATATCGGTTCGCACGTGGCAGTTAGGTGAGATATGAACCGAGAAATGTAGTTCAATCTACCTAAGAACCCGCGCACTTCTTTTTCTATCTTTGGTGCAGGCATATCTTGAATAGCTTTCACTTTAGCAGGATCTACCTCAATTCCTCTTTGACTTACAATGAAACCCAGCAACTTTCCAGAACGCACTCCGAAAGTGCACTTGTTCGGATTCAACCTCAACTTGTACTTGATCAATCTGTCAAACAACTTCTTTAGGTTAACCAAATGCTCCTCTTCGTCCTTGGACTTTGCAATCATATCATCCACATAACATTCGATCTCCTTGTGGATCATGTCATGGAACAACGTGACCATTGCCCGTTGATAAGTTGCCCCTGCGTTCTTCAGACCGAAAGGCATGACCTTATAGCAGAACGTTCCCCACGGGGTAATGAACGTTGTCTTCTCCGTGTCTTCCGGCGCCATTTTTATCTGATTATAACCGGAGAATCCATCCATGAAGGAGAATACTGAGAATTGAGCAGTACTGTCGACCAACACGTCAATGTGTGGCAACGGAAAATCATCCTTTGGGCTTGCTCTGTTCAAATCTCGATAGTCAACGCACATCCGGACCTTGCCGTCCTTTTTAGGCACTGGTACGATGTTAGCTACCCAAGGTGGGTAACTAGTCACGGCAAGGAACCCGGCATCCCACTGTTTCTGCACCTCCTCTTTAATCTTCATCGCCATATCCGGGCGAGTTCTTCTCAACTTTTGCTTCACAGGAGGACAGTCTTCTCTCAGAGGTAGCTTATGCATCACGATGTCGGTATCCAACCCTGGCATATCTTGATATGACCAAGCAAAGATATCTACATACTCTCTCAGCATACTGATCAGCTCTTGTTTGACGTCGGCCTGCAGATTGGCTCCTATCTTGATTTCTTTCTTTGCATCTTCACTGCCAATGTTGATGGTCTCAATCTTCTCTTGATGAGGCTGAATAACTCGTTCCTCTTGTTTTAACAATCTGACCAACTCTTCAGGTAGGTCACAATCTTCCTCAACCCCTTCATCAGCTTGGTAGACTGGATTATCAAAGTCATGCATAGTCATAGCAGGAACGTTATCCGTGGAATCCGGATGATCAATACTGCACAAATGATGTGCTTATTCAGAATCTGCTTATTTTGAAAAGAGACGCTAACACAAAGCAAAAAATGAAAAAACACATTGCCATTTTTATATTGTTTTTTGTGAAAAAGTTTAAAAACAAAGAAAGAGAGCACAATTTGTCTGAAAATGTCCTTTTATTTCATGGCAAAAATAACGATGCAATACAAAACATGGTAGCCCAGTACAATGGATCCAAACATCTTGGGCAGAATGCTGGATTTGACAATGCAGTATGCTAATAAAAGGAAACAAAACAAATACTTTGAGAGCCAGGTGACTTGAACAATGTCCTCAGCAGACCAATTTCCTAGCTCCTCGCCGGGTGCACACGGGCGGATCCAATTGTTGTCCCAGTCTCTGTCACTATCCCCGTCTTGGCTTGCCATACAGATTTGATCGCGGTCAAACGACCCAGCACTTGTGAATGAGATAGCTTTACCACTCCGAGTAGACCCCCCAGGCTGATACCCTAAGCCGAATTTATCACCCTTCTTTTCCACCTCCAGTAGCTTGCCCCAGCCCTGGGCATTGCCTGATTGGACGGCCTCTTTTGCTTCCCGGTAGGAATGGATTGACGTGCCTTCGTTGTTTTTCTTCACCGGAGTCAGGATACTGACATCTGCCTCAAAAGCTTGGCACAAAGTCTCGTGAATTTCCCCGTCCATTTCTACATATTTAAATGTCGACAAATGGCTGACGAATATATCTTCTTCCCCGCAAACTGTGGTGACCTGGCCATCCACCACATATTTAAGCTTCTGGTGCAGAGTTGAGGTGACAGCTCCAGCTGCGTGTATCCACGGTCTGCCCAACAAGCAACTATACGCAGGCTGGATATCCATGACATAGAAGACACTCTTGAAGACTTGAGAGCCTATCTTGACAGGCAACTCAACCTCTCCGAAAACGGATCTTCTTGAACCATCGAAAGCTTTAACCACTAGATCACTCGGCGTCAGAATAACCCCATCAATGTTAAGCTTCATCAACGCCTTCTTCGGGAGCACATTCAAGGAAGAGCCTGTGTCCACAAGAACATGAGACAAAACAACGCCCTTGCATTCCATCGTGATATGCAGTGCTTTATTGTGATTCCTTCCCTCCGAAGTAAGGTCTCGGTCAGTGAAGCCTAAACCATGGCTGGCATTAACACTTCCAACAACAGCTTCGAGTTGATTAACAGTGATTTCTTGAGGAACATAGGCCATTTGAAGTACTTTCAGCAAGGCTTCTCGGTGCGCGGGAGAGCACATCAACAGTGACAAAATAGAAATCTTTGAAGGCGTTTGATTCAGTTGGTCAACCACCTTGTAGTCACTCCTTTTGATGATCTTCATAAACTCCTCTACCTCCTTTTCAAACGTCCTCTGCCCAGCCACAGGAGTAGTTGACTCGTCATTCGCAGTCTGCTTTCCTTTGTCTTTGGACGAAGCTTCGGCCTCAGGATCCTTTCTCAGTGCAGGGGGAGCAAACAAACGACCACTTCGAGTAAAACCTCCAACACCTCCCACATTTTCAATGGTCAAGTCAGCAACAGGTCTACTTTCCATCTTCTGTCCCGCCACATAGACATCGGAACCATAATGCCACGGAATGGCTCTATCATCATTATACGGCATTGGCCCAGGTACAGTTATAGTCACAGGACTAATCTGAGGAGCGTAAACGGTAACAGGCTCTTGTCGAACGGGCATGTCAGCCTCATTGTAGAAGATAGTAATGGTTGACACATCATCAGCCTTTTCATTACTAATCTTGCTAAATTGTAGGGACCCAACATCAATCAACTCTTGCAAACCCGTCTTCAATTTCTCGCAGCCATTCACAACACTTATACAGTCTTCACAATCGAGAGAACAACCAGGAAATACTTGACCTTTCAACAGTCTCTCTTTCACCACCTTCAACGGCGTCTTGACTTCATCAATTCTCAGTACCAAACTCAACTTGTCATCACGCTCAACAGCATTAACTCTTGCCCCTCCATGATTAGGTATAGGGTTCGAGTTGATATTCGGTGGTGGCGCAAAGTTGATTGCCTTTGAATCCACGAGATCTTGAACTTTGTGATGTAGCGCCCTGCACTTCTCGGTTGAGTGCCCGGGTGCCCCTGAATGAAAAGCGCATCGCGCGTTGACGTCGTAACCAGCTGGAAGCTCTCCAGGAGGTGGTGGTGCCAAAGTCCTTAATTGAATAAGGTTCAAGTCTAGTAGTCTCGGCAACAAGGCAGCATATGTCATCGGAATAGCTTCAATCACCCTGTTAGCAGGACGAGTCTGCCTCGGCTGATAAGGTCTTTGCTGGTAGTTGGCTCTAGGTTGTTGTTGTTGTTGTGGTGGAGGTGGCATCTGTTGTACGGGAGCTGCAGGAATAGTGACAGCAGCCACATGTGTATAAGGTCTTCTGTAACCACGGCCCTGGCTTCGGCCGAATACAGCATTGGTCTCTCCTTCTCGCCTTCTTGGAGGTCCGCTAAAAGCTTTCCTCGCTCCATTTGAGCTACTAGCACCTGGGTCTTGTATCTTCCCCATTTTCAACAGCGTTTCGACCCTTTCTCCCGCAATGACAATATCGTTGAACTTTGTAGCAGAACTTGATGCCAATCTCTCAAGAAATACCCCCTGGAGGGTACCCATAAACATATCGGCCATCTCATTCTCTAACAAGGGTGGCTGCACCCTAGCAGCTAGCTGACGCCACCTCTGGGCGTATTCTTTGAAGCCTTCTTTTGCTGTCTGAGCCATATGTTGCAACTGGGTGCGATTCGGAGCCATGTCCATATTATATTGGTACTGCCTCACAAAGGCTTCAGCAAGATCTTTCCAGCTCTTAACATTGACCCTACTGAGTTTCATGTACCACTCAAGGGAAGCTCCCACTAAGCTGTCCTGAAAGTAATACATCCACAGTTTTTCATCGTCTGTATGAGCGGCGATTCTTCCCACATATGATTGCAGATGGGTCTTTGGGCAAGCAGTGCCGTTATACTTCTCGAAAGTAGGAACTTTGAACTTATACGGGATCCTGACTCCCGGAACCAAGCCCAAGTCTGTTATATCGAACCCCAAAGAACTCTGGGACTGAATAGCCTTGATTTGCTCAGCCATCTCTTCAAACCTCTTGTTCATTTCGACCCCTTGACCCTCGGTCTCATTAAGTAAAGTGAACTGGTCCTCCTGGTGATCCACATGAATGTTATGCATCCCGTCGTTGACTGTTGTCGTCCCTGGTTGTGTGGCAGGAATTCCCCCTTGATGTGCGCCTGCACCAGCATGATTACCAGCATTAGCAGCAGCAGCAGCATTCCGGTTCTGATTTTCAACCAACTCTCGCAGCCGTTCTTGATTCTGCCCCATGCCGGTCATTAACATCATGAAGTTATCCATTCTCTGCCTTAGGTCTGCCAAATCTGCCTGCATTTGATCCATGGCCCGCTCTCTGTTAATCTTGGTTGGGTATCTGTGCACTGCCGGTTGTTCTCGAACTTTTCGAGGAGCTATAGTGCCTGAAACACAAAACCCGTTAGTAATTGATGCAACACCTGCAAAACAGACAAACAGGTTATATGCAATGCAATGTAACTGTTCATGTTCCCAATTTTAAGCATTTGGCATGCCCCAGTTCTGGTATCTATCTCGGCAATCACTTTCAGTGTTTAGCTTTCAAACTTTCTCTTTGATAAGTGTTCAGACGTTAGTAGTATCCAGACAAACGAGTCTTGCACATTCAAAACGATAACTTGCACATTAATACTGAATATGGACAAACCACTATAGGCTAAAAGTCAGAATACATCCAAGAATATTCCCCGAAGGGTTACAAATCAGTACATAAAGACAAAGGAAATGAAAGCAAAACCCCTACAACAAGCCTGTAGGTAGTCTGAAAAATAAACTAAGCTAAGGACCCCGACTCTGCCACCTCTGCCCTGCTCTTCTTGACGCCTGCTCTCAGCTTGAGCTCTTCAATCTCTTTCCTGGCTTCCTCCAGAGCTAATTGGCTTTGGACTAGCTGTTGGGTCCTCTCCCTCCGGATGGCGTGGGCTTGCTCCACTTCCTCCTTCTTAAAAGCCATCTGAACTTCAAAGAACTCTTCCTTCTCTTTGAATTTCTTTTGCTCTTCCTCCCTTTGGCCTTTCAGCCAAACAATGGACTGTCGAGCACTCCTGAGAGTCTTTAAAGTCTCCTTGTGCTTGGCTTCTCTTTGCGCTTCCATCATACCCAATCGGTGGAAATGGGCTTCTCTTCCGGCAAAATCCTTCTCTTTGTTTTCCAAGGAGGACTGGAGCTTTTGCAGTTTATCTTCAGCTTCCTTCTTGGCTCCATTGGCCTGGTGGTATAAGCTTACCATCTCAACATTCTCTACTCTGACCGCATGCAGCTGAGCTTCTAGCTTCTTGTACTCCTCCAAGGAAACCGTACTGCTCGGACCTGGTACCTCTCGAGGATAAAGTGGAGCTTCGACTGAAAAAGGCATGAGAACTGACTCGATATGCCTTTGCAACCATTCAACGTATGGTGGATATGCTTTGGGATCAACTCGGCCGAAGTCCTTCTTCCCTTTCCTTTTCCTGTGATCCCAGGATTGAACTGCTTGTTGGACTAGCTCTCTGTTTCCATCAACAGGAAAATACAAAGATTCAGCAAACATTTCCATCTGGGGAGGATCCTTCAAAGGGTAGCCAAACTGCCTTCTGGCTAATGTCGGGTAGTAACTGATGACACCTTTCCTTCCCAGCAAAGGTACTCCGGCAAACCTTCCGCAGCTAACCATCACCTCTTTTCCTAGCAAATCCCTGTCATAACCCCAAGCAATGTCTTCTTTAGTCAATCCCATCAGTCTTCTGGACCATCTCCATTCGTCTCGTATATCCTTGAAGGCACCTGATTTAGGCAACTGTCTAGCGAACCATTCAGCAAACAAAGGAGCACAGCAGACCACTGGACCACCTCTACCTTTCTCGTTTCTGTAATGGACACTAAAATAAAAGTCACCCAATAAAGTAGGCACCGGATTGCCTTTTGCGAAGATTGAGATCACTTCTAAGCTGACAAACTCTTTCTCTCCGGGAAACAAGCTAGACCCATATACCATCAATGCAAGCAAAGCTCCAAAGTCGCTCCACCTAGCCTCTGTAGCATACTTCTCAGCCTCTGGAATAAGCACACTCCATGGTAGACCTCTGCCTTTACTCTCTTGCAAAGCCTTTCTGACTGAAGCAACTGGCAACCTACAAACCTTGGCTATGTCTTCATCTCTGAGCACAACCTCTGACCCGTAGAACGGCAATGTCTCTCTGATCGGGACACTCAGCATGCTGGAGATCTCTTCCAATGTCGGAGCTAAGATGTAACCTGGAAGAATAAAGCAACGCAACATGGGATCATAAAATTGCAACAAGGTATGCAAGCTGTCCTTTTGGTCTGTAGTAGGCTTGTCCACAAATTTCAGTATCTGGCCATATCTTTTCTTGAAATTACCCAAGACTTGATCGTTCATCAGACCTGCTAACCTTTGAACACTTCTGACTTCCGGCTGAAGAAAGGTGTAATGCACATTCTTTTTTCTCGGATCGCTTTTAATTTCTGCCATGGAGATAAGAATACCAGAACCGGGAACAGATGTGAGTAATGACCTGAAAAAATGGGAAACATAAACAGTTAATGCAAAGAATGATGCAAATGTAATGCAATGCAAGCATATGACCAACGGGGACCATCTGAACTGGCACACTGACAAGGGCCCCTCGGAACAACTGGCAAACTCAACAGTTCACTGAGTCACCCCCTCTGGTAATCACAACCCTCTGATAGAAGATCTCAGACCCACAGTATCAAGAAATCCAGAATTCCAGGATCATAACCTCGGAACCATAGAATCAATAGAACCACCGGTCATATTCACAGGACCAAAGATCATAACTGAACAGATGAGTGTATGTTGAGGTCATGGGTTCCTGCACACCTGTACACACCCCCCAATCTCACGGGTAAAAGGCTCCGGGTCAGACATCACGGACTCTCAAAGCCACATAGCAATAATACTGTCACCATCTCCGAGAAATGGCTCATGACCAAATCAGGGAATCGGTTAGGCATTATGTACTATGCAGGGAGGCCTCAGCTGAGTCCGGGAAAAACAAGCATCCCTTATAAGTCCCTAGCTTCAAGCGCTGAAATCAAGAAACAATAGTACATTCAGCCCGTAGGATACAGTACTAATGTCATATGACCAGATGCTTTAACTGAGTTCTTATAAGAGAACCAGGCCATCCTATGCGAGTTCCCAGTGGACCCTCGGGTGCGAATGGGTTTGCCACAAAATGTGGTCTGCCACTGTCACCACTGGAGAAGGTTGTTTCCACAAAGGTTCTCAATGATCGGTCCCCAGCTGCACATAACTGTCAGGGTTATGTAATGAGAGAGGAAGATCCCCAAATCAAGACATTTCCAAGACAATCGCAACCTGGGTGTGGAACTCACTACTACCCCCATGACAAGATCTCATGAGGCCAAAGTGGAACCACTCTAAGTCCTATGGTGCACTCGAGCCGGGTACTTGGCTCATATCTCTCAAGAACCAGTAACTCCCATCCCACCAAAGGAAACCAGTCCAGACAGTCCAGTATGATACATGATGCAGAAAATAAATACTGAAAACTGTAAATAAAGCTGTAAATAAAGCAATAAACAAACAGCAATATAATACAACAAGCCACATCAAACAAACATCACCCAATGAAACAGCAACACACAAGCGCTAGGAGAGACTCACAGGGGAACCAGAGATTCTGGGTCATATCCCCAGCAGAGTCGCCAGCTGTCGCTCCCGGGATTTCCATCCTGGTACAAACGCGAAAGTGGCGCGGAAAAAGGTAGAGTCGCCAGCCATGCATTTTTATCCCGAATAGAGGGAATGGTAATGCTGCACAAACCAGAAGAAAAAAAAAAAAAAAAAAAAAAAAAAAAAAGAGGAAGGACACAGGTCCTGCGAACCAAAGAGACTGAGTTCGGGAGTCGGTTACGACCTGGGAAGGTATTAGCACCCAGATCGTCCGCCGTACCCGACGGGATCCACGCTTGCAAAGAATACTGTTTCAAAGGGTGAGGGTATGAAAACTGCAGCAAAAGAAAAGAAAATGAACTGGAAAAGAAAAATGAGAAAGGAAATGAATAAGAAAAGAAAAGGAAAAATGTAGGGAAAATAAAGATTGTGCTCGAACGGGCCCTACCCCGCTGCCTACGTACCTCACCAGGATAATGAGGATCAGAGACGCCGTAGTTCCCCTAACTAGGGGTACTAAAAGGAAATTGCTTGTGAATTAAGGCTTGAACTGCCTATGCCATTGCTCAGGTGTTGCAGACTCGGACGACGAGTGCGTAACCGTCTTGCAAAATGACAAGTAGGAGCAAGTTCGCGTACGGAGCGAAGGAGATGAGAAAAGAATTCCCGAAGGAATGACGCTTATTGTTTGTTTTGTGTTTTTTAGAAGCTTTTATGAGTGTGTCACAAGGAAGTGAACTCAAACTCTCACCAATGGAATGTGCACTTGTCACTACATTCCAAGATGGAATAATAGAACAAGCACACTCAAGTAAGGAGAAGATCCCCAAAACTTGAACCCAAAGATTAGGGCTTAGGCTCACTAACATGCTTAATTATTAAGTGTTTTTTTGGTTATTTACATGAAGAAGTGTTTTTTATGCTTTTCTTTATGAAGAAGATACCTTGATCAGACTTGTGCATCACAAGGTAAACATGTACTATCCCAAGATGGGAAGACTACAAGCATACCTCATGGAATAAGGCTATGGATCAATGCATCACTTCACATTTATTAAAGTGTTTTCTTTTTAAGAGTTATGAGATGAGAAGAGAAGAAGAACCAAAAGATCTCAAAGGAAAAATTCTAAAGGGGGACTAAAATAATCCTAAGTATTCACATGCATGGAAGTCCTAAGAGTTAGTGAGGTTTCTATCCTAATGAAGGAAAAAAGAAGAAGATAGAAGAAGGGATGAGAAAGGCCTAAGCCCAACAACAAAGGGTTAGTAACATAAACATAAGAGGAAGATGAGAATTGGAGATGTGGAACTCAATTCCCACATCTCTCACTTACCATAGCCCCTGCAAGGTTAGTATGCACACAAAAAAAATCCAGCAAAGTGACCAACACAATCATGGAATTAATCATGCTCAAAGGTTCTTGTGAACAAGAATCAAACATCATGTCAAACATTGCAAGTACACGACTTACGCGTCGAAAACATGAAAGCATACATCAACCAGCAAGCAAATCACCCTAAAATCTCATGTTTAATGATCATGCAATGATCCATGGCAAATAGAACAAGCAAAGGGATCAAACAAGCTCAAAACAACACTAAAAAGTCATTCTGCTTCAGTGTTAACCGGTTAACCAAATGCGTTAACCGGTTACCCAGCTCAAACCTGCACAAAATACGCACAAAACAGGGGCGTTAACCGGTTAACCATATACGTTAACCGGTTAACACTGATAAAACAGCAACAAATCCTGCAGAAAACAGCATCTCAAAACAGCTTATTCAAATAAGCTTGCACCAGACCAGCAATCAATTACACATGGAAAAATTAGATCAATTCACATTAATCCATATCATTAAGCTCATGAACAATAACATTCGGATCCGGATACAAATCAACCAATCAAATCAAACAACACAAGCAAATACACAAGCACATGGTGGATCTAAAGCACAAGCATGCAAATAAGCTAAAAACAGAGCTAGATCTGAAATTAACCAACCTACAAAGCTGAGGTATGCTTTGGTAATTGTTGATTGAGCTGAAAACGGTAGATCTCGCGCAAAACTTTAAAGATCCGATGCTAAGCTCCACACTCCATGCAAAATAAATGCAAGAACAAGCCTTTGATGCAGAATTTTGGATCCAAAAGCACTTCTAGATCTCAAACCAGATCTGAATCTCCAATAAAACCAGCAAAAAGATGCAAAGAAGCTATGAATGGAGGTTTAGTTCCAAGATCTACACACCTCAAGGCAAGGTTGTGTGATCTTCAAAGAGGAACTTTGAGTGATTTGGAAAATTGGGAGAGAAAAGTGAGAGAATTGTGAGTGAGAGGAATGAAAATTCAGAAATGAGAGTGAAAAAAAATGAGAGGGGGCCCCTTTGGTTTGGAGGGAAATGGAATAAATATGATTTAGGTTTGGGGCCCAAAATTTTGGTTTGGGATCCAAAAATATGGCTTGGCATTAGCTTAGAAAGTGATTTGGATTTAGGGTTGGAATGAGGCTTGGATAAATGCTCTAGATCCTTCTCTCAAATTCAAATTTAATTCAAATGAATAAAAATCAGAAAATTGGAAAATGGGGCCAAAACACACATGCTGAAATTGCTGCTGGAAATTCAAATTTCGCAGCTGTTAACCGGTTAACCATATGCGTTAACCGGTTAACGCATGGAAAATTTGAATTTCCCTCCCTTTGGTGGGAACCTTAAAAATAGACCTGCACCAACCGTTTCAAGCAAATTTTGATCCATCTTCTCTTTCTAAGGCTCTGAACATGATACCAGGCTTGTGCAAAATGATCCTGTGAGATTCTTGCCAGATCACCATGCTCTTGATTTTGACTTGCAGATTCAGATTTTCCCAGATGACCGATCATATGCCTTATGCTAGAACATGTGAGTGTTATGCTTTATTTTTCTATGCAAAATGATAAGGATATGGTATGCTCGTGATGATTATGATATGATAACGATGCTAAACAAGAAGAGGGCAAATTTGGGGTGTTACATTTGTCTTGAAGTAGTCCATTCGTATTCACTCACAATGCTTTTTGTTTTTATAATTCCAACATTGTTCCATCTCTTTCCTAGGCAGAGAATTGTAGGAGGATGACGAATTTAAAACATAAAATCTCTAGTTGAATCCTTTTGAAAAAACCTACTGATGATGTACAGGCATTGTTTCAAATCCCCAAACACAGGAAAGATAAAGATTTAATCCCTAGTCAACCACTTCGAGCCCAAAAGTAGGAGTTTCTTTCGAATCTAAACCCTTATGTTTAACCTGGGGCAGGGTAGTGTTCATTAATCTGGCTACACATTCAAATTACAAGATGAAATATTCCATCTGGGGATCCATTACAATCAATGATTGGCAGTCACAACTTTTAGCCTTCCAAAGAAAAAAAGGCATAAAAAAAAGAGAAAAGAAAAAAGAAAAAAGAAAAGAAAATCCTGCTAAGGAGAACACCCAAAAAGGAGACTTAGGGACCAAATAGAGAAAGTAAATCAAGAGAGGTCCTCAAATCCTCAACTACAAGAAAATAAGATTTAGGGACCACCATACCAAAGTCAAAGGGTCACTGATATCCACGAAGAACAAATAAGATGATTGTCATTTCCAGCGAACCTTGGATCAACATCTTCACTTCTACATCGTCAAGACAAATGTATGTGTCAATTTAGCTGAATGTAGGATTAGAGAACATCTCGGAGAATGGGTGGGTACTAAATAAACTTTGATCCTTTATCTTTTATTTCATAAACCGCGAACCAATCCACGTTATAACCCTCAAAATTCCTAATTGAAGTAGGGTTTATTTCGAAAGCATACTCAATGAGATGACGTTTCCTGACTCCTATGATCTATGCTCAAAATTTGTGTTGGCCTTGTAAAAGAAAATTAATGTCATATCCTAGCTAGTGATTTAGTCATGGGCTATTGTGATATCTTTTAAATAAAAAAGAGACGAAAAAACAAACTTCGAGACAAACATGCGTGTTGCATTAATAGTCTCAATATTAACATTTTTTGCTCACTAATATCTCTTGATATCATAGAAGGTTACATATGAGTACCAGTGATGAGCTTAATCTTTTGAGGTTTGAAACCCTGATGAGTAAATGGACAACCATTTCAAAGGATGATCATTACCAGGGGCATGTTGCCTGAAGACTTTGCTAAACAGGGGCAAGTTGTTTCTTAGTTTTTTATCTGCATAGTCTAACCATCCCTAAAAGGGAAAATATTAAAGACTTATTTGTGCCAAATATAGTTAATTTGAGGCAGTTACGTTGAGATTTGACAAATCTCTCCAAGAGTTTGAAGACACTGGGGAATTTTGAATGCCAAGTCTTCTATAAACTCCTCTTGAGATGCTATCTTCTCATAAACCATTTCGTTGGTGCAAGACCACGTGTTTCCCTAATCAAAGCGCTCTTGTGATCTACCTTGCAAGTATCTACAAATGATGGGTCTTTATGCCAGGTTGCTATGATGTGTTAGGTGCGTGACTCAGTATTTTCTAGTGGATTTCTCTTACTACTTAGTGTTTCCCGATGAGGTACTAAGTCTAGTATCCCCAATTGAGCCTTGATTCAAGTTTCTCCAGCTGAATGTGGTTTTCTTCCCTAGCGGAGTACAAATTTACTTTATCCTTGGAAAATAAGTTTGTGTGGTTGTTTCCTTTTAATGGACATTGAAGTTAGAAAAATTGTCTAGGTTTGTGACCAAGTGAAGTGATTTCCCCTCCTTAAAGAGACTTGAGCTCTGTAGTAGGACTTTATTCCATGGATAGCTCTCTATATCCTATCTCTAGTGATGCTTCCACCTGGTCTTGACTAATTGAGTATCCAGTTGTTGTGATGTTTATTTCATCACCAGTTTATCTCTTGTGTCTATTTTGTCAGCATAAACATAACACATATACATACATGTAAAACATAACTGAATTCATGTTCATATTTATGTTGCATTCATTGATGCATACTTCCTTCACCTTGGTCGTATTTATCCCCAAGTGATATGTGTTTCTCCCTCCAATAGAGTTGTCAGCCTTAGGCAGAAAGTGCACGTTCTTTCTAATTCCCCATTGAGTTTTTTACCCTCGTGGAAGATTTTTTCTTTAGTTATCCTTTCCACACTTGGATAGGATAAATCCCTAATTGAGTTCATTCCTCATGGGTTAATGTCTTGCTTGATAGTTTCTCTCTAGCTTGTTCCTTGATTGAATTTGGTCTTTAGCTATTTTGATGATTGAATTTCCAGATGGAAAACGCATTTTTTTGCACCTTTGAATACTTTGTCTCCCCATGAAGGATCTATTGAAGTTTCACCATTGAAGACGAACTTTGTTCTCCAGCAGTGTTGTTACAAAATTTCCTTGGAATACTTATACCTGACAACAAGCGGCGATCTCTTTATTTGAGAAGCTTGTTCTTATCCCTGAATTTACCAGTGAATCGACAAATGGCAGTCTCTTCCCAACAAGTTGTCTATTCGTAATAAAATTTATTTTCGTCATATATCATCTCTTAGAATAAGGGAAGTATGATGAAATTATTATCCATCAGATGACGTCTCTCCAAATCTTGGTGAGAAGTTTGAGGATGAAGTTTTTCTATCAACCCTTTGACGAAGATATCTCCGTGAGAATTGTTGATATTTGGTTTGGATGTTTTCTTATGACGCTAGTTTTGGTTTGTTGCTTGGAAAAGAAGGAAATGATTAATCCTGAAGTTTGGTTCTCAACTTAGAGGTGGATTTTGACACCTTGTTTCTTTGCTAGGGCAATTGGCTATAAACTTCAAATTCCATTTCCAAGTCATTTTAATTCCTAGTGTCTAAATCCTTTCCATTTCCAAGATGTGGTTCAAAGTTTTAATTCCATTTTCTAATCCAATTTCTCATTACAAGTTCCATTTCAAGTTTCTAGTTTCATTTCAATTTGTATTCCAAGTTTTAATGCCAAATTCAAATTCTCAAATTTTCAATACATATTCAAGTGTTGGTTACAATTTTAAGTCCTAGTTTCTATTTCTCTTCAAAATCCTAAATTCTTAGTGTAACACCCTAATTTTTTCCCTAAAATTTCTTCGCATTTTCATTATTTGCATCTTGCACACAAACAAGATCGCATTGGTTGCTCGGTTCTTCTCGGGTGTAGATTCATGTCTCACAGGGGATCACCGTTTGCTTTTAGTTGTTTTATTTTTTTATGTTTACTAACCGTTAATTAAAATCCAAAAATATTTTTGTTTTCTTTCACTAACATTTTCAGGAAAGAGGAACCATTGAAAAATGCCAAAAATAGCAGTCCTGCAGCTCGAGTAAAATTTCACAGACAAAAGTCGAAATTGATCCGCAAGTAATTCAAATTTATCTAATAAAGTATTTCTCAAGATAATTGATTCATTCAAGGAATTTCAAGATTCATGTGTTTATTTCCATGCCTTCTTCGACGTACAAAAAGAATCGGGCCACAACAATCAAGCAATCAAGTTTGAATGAAAATTCAAATTTATTTTTGGTTAACCGGTTAACCATTTCCCGTGTAATCTGGTTAACCGGTTAACTAGTGGGAAATTTTAATTTTTCATTTAAATTCAGCACCCTTGGATTATTGATCTCATTGGAATATTCTAGATCCATCGCCCTCTGATTTCTCTACATCACATTGGTCATTTCCTACCATAAACCCTCACTAATCACCACTCTTTTCCATTTCCCCCCAAATTTCCAATTACCAAACCTAATTTTAATTACCAAAGCAAGCTCCATTCCACCAAATTCCCATACCTAAAGTCTTTAAATAGCATCATAATTTCATTGATTTAACAAGCTTTAGAGAGACAAATTCACCTAGACAAAATTTCTTGAAACAACAAATCTCTTGCAAAACTCCCCCAAAACCATATTTTACTAAAGCTCTTTTTATTTCTTTTGAAGTTATCAAGAATTCACATTGAATTGTTGATTAACTTGAACTAAACCTTCATCATACTTTTTTCTTGTTCATCAATTGCAGTAGATCTAGCTTGATTTGGTCCAATTTGAAGAAGTGCTTTTGGTATTTCACTCTCTCCATAAACCCATCTCCATCATCAAAATTCAAGATGTAGATCTTTGGTTCCTTTTATTCTAGATCCTTTGGATCTTAATTTGTTGTTTGATTACATGGATTTCATTGTATTTTGGTTTTCAAATTCGTACAAATTCAGATAATGATCATCAAGTGTTTGAAAAAAGGTTTTGAAAATGGATCATGCTGAATTTCAACATTTTTTCTGCTACTGATTCAGTGTTAACCAGTTAATCATTTTCAGTGTAAATTGGTTAACCGGTTAACCAATGTTAAATTGCGCATGTTTTGAAAACTACTTACGTTAACCGGTTAACCATTTCCAATTCATTCTGGTTAACCGGTTAACACAAGTCATAATTTGTTTTTGGCTTATTTTAAGCTCCTTTTTGGTTACTCTTTCTTCTTCTTCTTCCTCCTTTTTATTTTTATCTTGGGAAGCACTTTTGGGAGTGATTTCTCCTTAATTTCAATGAACTGTGGATGTAGATTAGAGTATTTAATGTTCATTAGTTCCACACTACCTTTAAGTGAATTATTTAATTCACTTAAGGTACTTTGCACTAGTTATACATTTTCATGCTTGAATCCACCAAGAAGAGTGATTGAACTTAAGGATGGAATAATACCATGAGTGTGACTACTAGTTATACATTTTCATGCTTGAATCCACCAAGAAGAGTGATTGAACTTAAGGATGGAATAATACCATGAGTGTGACTCAATTTGGTATTCATCTTTAGTTTTGTGCGGTATTGCGTTCGGATGACGATTTACATATCGTTTATCTCGCATGCATTAGCACTAACATTTTTCACCTTAATTGGTGGTGGTCGGCCTTATTTCTAGGGTAATTACTTCGTAAATTACTTGACGATTGCTTAACATAGACCTGAATGTGTCCCGAATTCGGAACAAAAAAATCTAATTGGATACTTGCACTTTCGTGGACCGGACCTCTTGTTGGTCACGTAATCCCAAAGCGTTCGATCATATTGCATTAAGAAACCAGACTTACGAATGTTTAATGCCTAGGTACTTTGGGTCTCCCAATCGCCTCTCAAATGTTATTGAATTTGATTCGGTTTTCCTTGATTAATCATTATAGTGTAAGATACTAAGCGGATCCGGTTGCCTTTCGATTTTGGTTACTCTTTTTGTTGTGGTTGATTAAGTTCACCATACCATTGTTATGTAAATATTATTATACTATTACTACTATTTTTATTTTAGATTCTCTCACTTTAATTGTTTTTGCTACTAACATTTAACTTCTTGAACTTTTATTGCTTTTATTTTTCTATGCTTTATTCATCCATTATCATGTTTATATTTCTTGCTCTTATTTTTGTTATGTTGATTTTCCTTTAGTCCATTTGGGCATAAAAATATTAATAAAGGATTAAACCTCTAAAAAACTTGTGATCTTATCTTTGGACTATTGGTTACTATCCTTGGCATTGGAATATAGTTTTGGACTTAGATTTTAGGACACCTCTTCTTTGCTTTGATCTTCATGAAGTTTGTACTGGCCTTTATTTGTCCATTTGCTTGCTTATAAGGATGAAACTCTTATGCTCATATTTTGAAGTATCATCAAATTTGGTTAGAACTTTCTTCCTTTATCTCCTTATTTTATTTTTTAGGATAATCTCTTCATCTCCACCCCTTCTTTAATTTTCAAAATCTTCTCTCTTTTTCAAAGGATTCTTGTTTTCTAAAATCATCACTTCTTTAATAAACAAAACCTTGACTTTTGACAAATGGATTTTAATCTTTTCTTTTCTCTTAAAAAATTAATAAATATAATCATCTTGACCTTAACTCAAAAAATAAAAAGAACCAAACTCATTCAAGTTGTTGTGTGCCTTTGTGCACTTTTGTTTCTTTTCTTTTAAAAGTGCCGATTATGAGTCATTATTCTTTAGTCAGGTGCAAGTCTCTCAATCTCCATGGTTGTAGTTTGATGTAATTTAGTCTCTTGTCATTTGTGGGGGTTTAGTGGCATACATGTTGATTTTATCTGAGTTGGCGCTCTCCTCATTATCTATGAGTCCATTCCCTCATTCTCATGGTAGATTTGTTAGGCTATCCACTTGAAGATGACAAATTCTTTTCACTTAATAAAATTAATCATAACCAACCCTTTTCACTATTTGTATCACGAACTACTGGGTTTTGATCTTGCATTGCACTTTGTGGGTACGTAGGCATGAGGTGGTAAACCTCTCCAAACACAAAAACATAAAAAAAAATTCTTTTCTCATCCCTCCACTCACATTTTACAAACCATTTTCAAACCAAAAGCAGTAAATGTTTCAAAGGGCTTCCATGGAGTACCACGGACATTTTGGGTGCATAAAACCTTCCCATTGTGTAACCTATCCCCTTACCCGGTTCTTTGTTGTGTTTCTTTAGCTTTTTTCTTTTAGATTCATTAGGATTTATTCGCTCTTTTTTCCTTTTCCTCTTGGAATAAAATAAAAGTGTGGTGGCGACTATGTTTACTTTGAGTTAAGTTAACTAATAGCTTACACTCATGATTTTACCGCTACACTTAGTTCTAGTTCTAAATCTCAAATATCAAGTCAAAATGTCATTCAAGATGGATGTATGTTTGATTTGTGGTGGAAGAAAAGATTCGAGGATGGGTTAGTTGCTTGTTGTTATCACACTTGGTCATATTTAGACTTTACTATTATCATCTCTTCTCATCAAAAGTAAGTGAAGTTAAATAATGCCTTATTCCACTTGAGAAATACATTGGAAGATGTATTTATCAAGGTTAAGTCCATTTGGTTGGCATGACTTCACTACACCAAGATGATGAGGTTCACACCTGATGCAAAGTGGTAAATTAAATCACTACCAAGCTTGATTCAATTTTGGTGTAAGGATCAAATTTTTGAATGGTGTAAGGATCAAATTTTTGAAATTTAAAATACATTTAGAGTGGCGTCTAAATATCAATGCCAAATTTACAAAAGTAGTTTGAATTCCTTAAGTCATTACAAGCCATATATTATGGAATTACAAATGATTCGGGGCTTAATACAAATTCTAAAAATTTTGTTTAAACACTTGATAAGAAATTCCATCTTTCTTTTTCTTCATTCTACTTGTATCATACAAGTTGCCTTGACTTAAGCTTCTCCATGATTTCACCTTAGGACCTGCAAATTCAGTTATAATAATCTACATCAGAATTCGCAGGCAATGATCCAAATATGAATCCATTCCAATTCATCTAAGTTCAACCAAAATCACATCCAAACATAATCTCACATTTCAATTTATCATTCAACATTCATACATAAGCATTCATTCATATTCAATCATTCAAATTCAATAATCAAAACTATTCATCCTGTCATACAAAACTATATCATAATGCATCATTCAAATATTTCACAAAAAATTTCAAGTTCATTCAGCTCATGACTAAGGCAGTCCATTTACGTTCATATGACCATAAGCATTCATACATATGCATTCATCAAATTCCACAGATCATAACACATTTATTCGTGTCATCACATTAGCATATTGTAACAAAGGTTTATGTCAACAAATAATTTCCACAAAAAACATTTTTTTAACAATACAGCAAAGAAGAAAACCAGTGGGACCATCTTCTCTCACACAAATAGAAAAAAGTTAAAAAGTATAGAAGACCTGCTACCTGCTATAGCAGAACCGCGGATCACACATGCTACTCTTGTACTCTCACACTCCAAGACAATAGGCAACACGCCAAACACTGCTTCCCTTGTACTTTCAACAGCTACCAGTCCCAAGCCTATTGCTAGAGCCAACAAAAAACCTACAAACAATGACATATCGGTAGGTGAGCTAAAAGGAAGTCAGCAGAAAAACCAAGATTGAACCCTAAACAAACTGATTCAGTCAAAATCCAAATGGTTCAATTCTATTCAAAATCATTTAAAAAACTTCAAATTGAAAACCCTATGGATCTAACTATAAAAACAAGGTTTATGTTCATAAAGGAAAAAAACCCTAGCCGTATATCAGAAGAAAACACAAAGAACCCTAGCCGGGAAAAAAACCATCACAAAGATAAGTAACCCAGAACAAAAATACAGAAAGGAAACCAAAATCCAAAACATGGAATAGGCCAAAAATCATAAAGCAAAATATCAGCCACCATATTCAGAAAAGAGAAAACTCTAGCCACCCAAACACACAAAAAACTCAGATACGAAGTTCGCACAAAAAAAGCGCTAGCATCAACATACACACGAAACCCTAGTCGCATAAAAACACCTTAAATTTCTTTAAAAAGGTTCTCGTCCCTAATCTCTGCAAAATATCACATTCAACAATGATCTCAACTACAAGGACGCAAGCCATAGAAGAAGAAGGAGCATACATTGAGGGAAAATCATACATACTGTGAAACAGATGATGAAGAAGCATACATTGCAGGTAACTCGTCCTTGCTATGTTTCCTTTTGTTTGTTGATGTAGATTGTTGAAATAGATGATGAATTAGGGTTGTGGTTTATACGGTTGAGGATAGGGGTGATTATTTGATGTGAATTTCGGTCGGTTTATTTCCATATGTTGATGCGATGAAGGTTGGATTTTGAAAGGAAGAAACGACTGAGTTGAAAACGTGCTTTACTGTTAGAGAAAAGTGGGTGCGTCGATAAAAAACTTTGAGGCTATCCCTTTTTCATCTCCAAAATAAATTGTGTGATTAATGCTGAATATTAGTTCTATGATTAGAATTTTTTTCTTCAATGTGGTTTGTCCTTTGGTTTTTAATTGTTGATTTTTCGACTAATAGAATTTAATGAGTTTTAAAAGAAAGTGACTATTGAAATTTCCTATAAATTGTCCGATGCATGATCCATTACTCTTAGCTGTAAATTTTGAATGTTCTGTCAGCATTTAGTGAGAACCACTTGGCATTGAGGTGTGATGTACTGCCGCGGCCAGGGTTTACATTCTTGAAACCCCATTTCCCTTAATTTCATAGATGGTTCGGTGCAGGCCCAATGAGACTTTTGGTTTGGTTTGAAATTTTTTCTTTAGGCCCATTAAGTGTTTATTTTGATTCAACTAATAATTTCTCTTTAATTAAAAATCTTGAGTTTTATTTAGTATTTATTTCAAGATGATTTTTTTTATTAAGAAATAGATAAAATTGTATCATCTTTAAGTTTTTGTTTTAATCAATTACATTTCTACTTTGAGTCATATTTTAACTTTCTTGATCTTTGATTAAAGTATAATTGCTTACATATCCTCGCTTGCTATTTGGTTGTATGTTGTTTAAATGCTTTGGTCGGATTTGTCTCTAAATTATTCTTACTTTATGGCCATAATTCATTAAATAAAACAAATACTCGCACACTAAGAACAGTCGTTTCAAAGATAATTAAATCTTTTGGTCCAACGCCAAATAAATATTTCTACACACTTCATCCATGCACACAGGTAAGTCGGTCATTTTTAAGATTGCCATCTGCACAACTTCTTACGTCACAATACAAAGCAAATATGATTTTATCAAATCTCTTAAAACAAGACAACGAAAGAATTGAATTATAGAGTCTCGCATTCCATGTGTTCTTGAATGAATCATTCTTGAGGCTAGCCCAATGAGACGTGTTTTATTCTCTCTTTCGTCTCTAAAACACACTCAACCATCAACCTTAAACCAATGCGAATAACCGCTCAAATCTAACACAAATACTCAAATCATTTTACAAAATTAAATAACGAAAGAACTGAGTTCTGGAGTCTAGCATCCCACGAGTTCTTGAATGAATTTCTCATGAGGTTCATGTCGCTCCCACCAGATGACACCTGGCTAAGAGGGGTATAGACGCGAACGGTCGGCGAAAGGAGAACATGAAGATGAACTGAAAAGAGTCGCCAGCTAGGCATTTTTATCCCGAAGGAAAGGTAATGCTGCATAGACCTGGAAAGAAATGGATAAGACGGTTGAGAACCAAAGAAACTGAGAAAGGGGGTTGGTTATAACCTGGGAAGGTATTAGCACCTAGATTGTCCGCCTTACTCGACGGGATCCATGCTTGAAAGTTTGTGTTTTAAAGGGGTAGTGTCAGTGCTGTCTATGTGCAAAAGCTGGAAAAGAATGCAAGTATCAGTGCTAAAGAAGTGTGAAGTGAATAAAAGGAGTGTCAGTTCAAGAAAAGAGTGCAATGCTCAAGACAATGAGGCTTAAAAGAATAATGTTGGAAAAGGGGGAATATACAGAGACTTTTGTTCGATAACAGTTAAGTTATGCCTACGTATCCTCTCGTGCAATGAGGAAGTCAGAACACCGTAGTTCGACTCAAAGAGACTGAAAGATAAATTGACTTGTGAATTGCTTACTTGTCTATACTCAAGTGTATGACCTGTCTGGATCAGGTGCAAACTATCTTGCATTAGACGGAAGAAGCGAGTTCTCGTTTGTGAATGAAGGTGATGAGAAAAGAATCCCGAAGGATACGATTATTGTTTGTTTTTGGTATTTTAAATCTTTTATTGCTTTTTGGAGTTTGTAATAAGAAAATGAGCTTAAGCCTAAACCAAGGGTTAGTAAACTCATCACATCCTCCCTCTGATTAGGGGTAATGAGAATACCTTAAGTATGAAGTAAGCACCTCACACTTTAATCACCATGATGTAGGATTAAGATCAATAACCTACTTGTGTTTATTTAGATGTTTTTTTGAAGTTTTGTTTAGTGTTAAGTAATGAGTTTAAGCCATAATCAAGGATTTAATGGACCCATTACACCATCCTAATAGAAGGATGATAGATGAGAACATTTAACTTGAGGAAGGCTCCTCAACTTAATCCATGATTAGGGATTAACCTCATGACAAAACAAAGCCTTTATTAAAGTGAATTTTAGTTAATGGTAAGATTAAGAAGTGAATTTTATGATTTGTAAGACAACTTGAGGGGGACTTGTCCATTAACACTAGAGTTAGTCCTTCTTAACCAATTAAGGAAGAATTAAAACCCTAATGCAAGACTCAAGTTACAAGTTTATTGTCTTAGTGATTATTAGATGAATTGATTAAAGGATTTAAACACATTAAGGGTTTAACACTTAGGATTAAATTTATACACTCCATCCTAAGAGAAGGATGCAGGCATAATCTTAATCACAAAGCCTTAAAACCTTAAAGGTTTAGTCCCTGATTATGAGATGAGAAGAGAGACACAAAAGATGACACAAAGGTAAAACTAATGGGGGAATAATCACACCCTAATTGTTAACATGCTTGGGTATTCCTAGGGTTTAGGAGGCTTGCAAGAGATCTTCAAGAAGAGCCACCATGGAAGAAGCAGATGAAAGGAGGAGAAGCAGAAGAAACAAGTCAACTTACTTCACTTAAGAAGATAAGTTGCTTGAAGAAAGAAGGTGAAGGAGGAACATGAATGAGCAATCTCACTCTAATACAAATACAAAATTCAGCAACGAATGCATAAGAGAGATGAGAAGAGATTGTGAGAAGTGAAGGCAAATTCACTTCTCAAAGTAACTTACCACCTGAAAAGTTAGTAAAAGGAAATGAAATGAAAATGAAATGCATGCTGTTGGTGTAAGCCCTAGAGGCCAATACTTTTTGGTACTTGTATCGGATTATTCGTTTAATAATAAAAGGCATTTCTTTATTATGTTTGTCTTTCAGAATAATAAAGTCCCTAGAATAGTTAGTCTGTTTAATGAAATGTTAAGTGTGACTTAATCATGAGATCCCATTAAACATAAAGACATTATTCTTAAAATATCCGTAGTCAAGCTTTATTGCAAAGTGGGATAACATTAAAGCATTGAGACTATTATGAAGATAGACTGATGATCACATCTCATGGATCATGGATAAAGAGTTATCAAGTCTTGACATAGGTATAAATATTAGGAGTAATATTTATACCGGATTGACCCGCTATGAGAATACTACATAGTATGTTATGCAAAGTGTCATAAGTTATTCTCATGGTGATAATGGTGTATTACCACCCTTCGACCTGAAACCACTATGGACCCTAGATGTAGAGTCGGGTGCTTTATTGCTGATCAAACATTATCCGTAACTGGATGATCATAAAGACAGTTGATGGGCACTCCACGAAGCATGCTGAGGGACATGAGTGTCCTAGATGGAATTTGCCAATCCTGCATAACAGGAGAAATGTCTAAGGGCCCAATATTGAACTGGACAAGGATGACACAGTGTATGCCTTGTGTTCAATATAGACATAGGGGCAAAAGGGTAATTGTACAAACATATATTATCACGAAAAAGGTTTTGTCAGATCACATGACATTTTCGTGACTTGGGTAGCAGTGATGTGTTGCTAGATACCGCTCACTGTTTATTATGTTAAATATATAATTTAATATAATTACCAACGTTACGAAATCCTACAGGGTCACACACATAAGGACAGTTTGATGAGAGATAGAGAAATCAAAGGAACACCATAAGGTACGGTGCACTTAAGTGAAAATAGAAATTCGGATAATATAATAATAATTATTGTTATTTTATAATGGTTATAAAATAATAATAAAATAAATATATTTATTATAATAATAGTTATTATAATAATATATAATATTATTATGGATCATGTGAATTGGGCTTTTAGCCCGCAGCCCACAAGAGAGTCTATAAAAGGAACCCTTGTGATGAAGCTTTCACTTGATGCAATTTCGTTTTTGATTCTCACTCAAATAATTCCGTTCGTAAGCAGCTAGCACTGTGACCGGAAGCTGTTCGTGTGGACTGAGTAGAGGCATTGCACTTCATCAACGCTTGTGATCGCTGCATCAAAGATCTGAATCGCCACAAAGAGGTAACGATTCTATCACTGACCATGCTCATTCGTAAGGATCACTAAAGGAAAATTTTTGTTTTCCGCTGCGTTTAGATCGCAATTTTCCTTCACATGCAAGGATGAAAACCAAAACCAGAAGCATATTCATGATGTAAATGATGCTAAGAGATGATGCAAATGTTTGTCAAGTGCAATGGATTATCATACAAGGGATGAGAATGCAAATGAAGCATGTAAGAAGCATTAAAGTTCATGAATGTCCATGGAATGTAATGAATGCATATCATAGAAAATGGATGAAGAAATGATCAAGCATGAGTCTAATGTATCCTAAGATGTCTTATATGTCATTTGAATGCATAAAATGTCATGGAAAGTTCATGAATGCAAGCATATGCAAGATGTATGCAAAGAAAGATGAGAAATTAGGGTTTTCATGCAACATGAGAAGCAAAACTCAAAATCAGAAGCAAATGACAAGATAAAAAATTGAAAATGCAATCAAAAGAAACCTAACCCCATATTATTTCACACCCCAAAGGAGGAGACCTAACTCTTAACCCTAAGGGACTTATGATTTTTCTAAGTTATCTAGGGTTTTAAGGTACCTAAAGGGAAAAAATTCAAATAAAATAAAAAATGCAGAAGAAATTCAAGACAAAATTATGTTAGAAACTACATTTCAAATGAAGATCAATGCAAAAAGAACCATGGTCATACCATTCTTGGTTAGGCAGAAAATAATTCTTGAAGTTAGGGTTCAAAAATGGGATTTTATGACCGGGCAGCGGAACCCCCGGCTAAGTCTGGAAAGTGTGATCAATCAGCCGAAATTTAATTTAGTTTATTTAATTATCGGAATTTTAAACTAATAATAAAAGTGTGTTTATTATTATTTATTTGTGGTGATCAGTTATGGCCTTAGTTTATCCTTTATTATTGTTTTGGGATTTTTAAATACGGCCTGCGAGTCGTGCCTCTCTCTCAATCTCTTTATGTAACTTCTTTTCTCATCTCACTCCCTCGTATGTAAAACGAGTTTTCTTATATGTAATGTAATATTATGTTATGAAGAAAAAGGAAGTATTCAATATTAAAGGAGGATAACCTTGGAGATCATGCTTGGAGAAGCTTAGATCGTTATTAGGCTAGCTTAGGTTCTCTCATTGGCTTGAGAGAACAATTGCGTTAGGGGCCATAATTGTATCTTTTTATATGTATGTTGATGCATGTAATTGTATGTTGATGCATGTGAGAGACGTTTTGCATGTTAAGCCGGTGAGATCAAACTAATAACAAATTCCCTCAAAATTAAATATTAAGTTTATGCTTTCCAAATTTTAGCACTCATCAAGACTAGTATCGAACATTGTAGGTTTCGCCTACGCGAGGTGCATGTTCTATATTAGTAAGGTGTGATGGGATAATTGTAATATCCAATTGTTAAAACAATGGGTCAAACTTAACTAAACAAATTATAATAAGATTATACATGTTTAGAAGCAAGAATTGGGAATGATTCATGTGATGGATCAGAATAAGGAGTTATTCACCCAATTGAAAATATTCGAGAGTTGTATGAGATACAATTGGAAGGAGTTCCTACCTAAATAACTTAGTTTTGTGTAATCAGCCTAACGCTGACTTAAAACAAAGTGAAACATGGATCTCGACCCACTAGAAAGTCTTCCAACGGGATTTTCCGAATCAAATGATGAGGGTCATTTGTTTTGAATAAAATAGTGGGAGCATATTTGATTAAAGGCCTAATTAAATATGTTGTTTTAATGATACTTATATTTTCATATTTCTCTTGTAGATTACCATGACAACAAACACATCGAACAATATTTTGCGATCCATCCTAGATAAGGAAAAATTGTCTGGGACAAATTTCCTGGATTGGCACCGTAATCTGAGGATTGTCCTCAAGCACGATAAGAAGCTGTATGTCTTGGAGACACCAGTTCCTGAGGAGGAACCTCCTAGTTCTGCACCAAAGGCAGAAAGAGATGCTTATAAGAAGCATTTCGATGATGCCAATGAAACCGCTTGCCTCATGCTTGCTACCATGAACTCTGAGTTGCAAAAGCAACACGAGAACATGTCTGCGTTCGATATGATCGGACATCTGAAAATGCTTTATCAAGAGCAAGCAAGAAATGAGAGGTTTCAGGTTTCAAAGTCCCTTTTTAACAGCAAGTTAGCTGAGGGAGCCCCTGTAAGTCCCCATGTACTCAAGATGATTGGGTATGTGGAGAACCTTGACAGATTAGGGTTTCCCCTTGGAAAAGAACTTGCGATTGATCTGATCTTGCAATCATTGCCAGAGAGCTTCAGTCAGTTTGTCCTGAATTTCAATATGAATGACTTGGACAAAAGTCTTCCAGAACTGCTAGGCATGTTGAGAACTGCTGAGCAGAATATGAAGACAAAAGGGAAATCCATTCTGATGGTCAGTAATGGAAAGAAACAGAACAAGAGGCCCATCAAACAGGGTGGTAGAGGGAAAGGCAAGGAAGTTGCCAAACCCAAACCCACTCCTCCTGTTTTGAAGCCTAGTGGAGGAATAGCAAAGGAGGGCACTTGCTTCCATTGCGGTAAGACCGGACATTGGAAGAGAAATTGCCCAAAGTACCTGGAAGATAAGAAAAATGGAGTAGAGACTTCAAATTCAGGTATTTTTGTTATTGAAATTAATTTATCTACTTCTGCATCATGGGTATTAGATACTGGATGCGGTTCTCACATTTGTACTAATGTGCAGGGGCTAAAAAGGAGTAGAGATTTGGCAAAAGGTGAAGTTGACCTACGAGTTGGCAATGGAGCAAAGGTTGCTGCTTTAGCTGTAGGAACTTATGTTTTAACTTTACCTAGTGGTTTAATAATTCAGTTAGAGAACTGTTATTATGTACCTGCAATTAGCAGGAATATTATTTCCGTTTCTTGTTTGGACAAGTTTGGTTTTTCATTCATAATAAAGAACAATTGTTGCTCCATTTATTTGAATGATATATTCTATGCTACTGCAAAAATGAATAATGGACTATATGTCCTTGATCTTGAAATGCCAATTTATAACATTAATACTAAAAGGTTGAAACCTAATGAGTTGAATCCAACTTACCTTTGGCACTGTCGATTAGGCCACATAAATGAGAAACGCATTTCCAAACTCCATAAAGATGGACTCTTGGACTCTTTTGATTATGAATCATATGAGACATGCAGATCTTGTTTAATTGGAAAGATGACAAAGTCCCCATTCACAGGAAAAGGTGAAAGGGCTAATGATCTTTTGGCACTCATACATACTGATGTATGTGGACCACTGAACATACCAGCCAGAGGAGGTTTTCAGTACTTCATCACTTTCACTGATGACTTCAGTAGATACGGATATGTGTATTTAATGAAACACAAATCTGAGTCCTTTGAAAAGTTCAAGGAATTCAAGAATGAAGTACAAAACCAACTAGGGAGGAATATTAAAGTTCTTCGATCAGATCGAGGCGGTGAATATTTAAGCCTAGAATTTGATGACCATCTAAAAGAGTATGGGATTCTATCCCAACTTACTCCTCCTGGAACACCACAATGGAATGGTGTATCTGAGAAAAGAAATCGAACCTTGTTAAACATGGTCCGATCCATGATGAGTCACGCCGATCTTCCAAACTCCTTTTGGGGACATGCATTATTAACAGCAGCTTACACACTTAACCGTGTTCCATCCAAAAAGGTTGATAAGACACCATATGAGATATGGAGTGGTAAGAAACCACATATGTCTTACATGAAGATTTGGGGTTGCGAAGTTTACGTCAAACGACAAATTTCAACCAAGCTTGAGCCCAAATCTGACAAATGCTTATTTGTGGGATATCCTAAAGAAACAAGAGGATATTACTTCTACAATCCTTTTGAGGGCAAAGTGTTTGTCGCTCGAACTGGAGTCTTTCTGGAAAGGGATTTTATTTCCAAAGGAAACAGTGGGAGGAAAATAGAGCTTGAAGAAATTCAAGAATCACAAAACATTGAAACACCTATGGAGGAACTAGAGCAGGAAACACAAGTAGTTGTGGAAGAGCAACCTGCTCAAGTAGAACAAGACCAGCGTAGGTCAAGCAGGACACGTCACCAACCTGAGAGATATGGATATCTCATAAGTGATCAGGGTGATGTATTACTCATGGATCAAGATGAGCCTGTGACCTACAAAGAGGCCATAACTGGTCCTGAGTCTGAGAAGTGGCTAGAAGCCATGAAATCTGAAATGGATTCCATGTACACAAACCAGGTTTGGACCTTGGTAGAACCTCCTATAGGAGTTAACCCTATAGGATGCAAGTGGGTCTTCAAGAAGAAGACTGACATGGATGGTAAGGTACATACCTATAAAGCAAGACTGGTTGCAAAAGGCTATAAACAAATTCATGGGGTTGACTATGATGAAACCTTTTCACCAGTTGCAATGCTTAAATCTGTTCGGATTTTACTTGCCATCGCTGCATATCATGATTATGAAATATGGCAGATGGATGTCAAAACTGCTTTCCTTAATGGGAATCTTCTTGAGGATGTGTACATGACACAACCTGAAGGATTTGACATACCACAAGATGCCCAAAAGATATGCAAGTTACAGCGATCAATCTATGGATTGAAGCAAGCTTCCAGAAGCTGGAATCTTCGTTTTGATGAAACCGTAAAACAATATGGATTCATCAAAAATGAAGATGAACCTTGTGTCTACAAGAAGGTTAGTGGGAGCATGATCGTGTTTCTGGTATTATATGTAGATGACATATTACTCATTGGAAACGATGTCCCTACCTTGCAACAAGTGAAGACTTGGTTAGGGAATTGTTTTTCTATGAAAGACCTAGGTGAAGCAGCCTATATATTAGGAATTAGGATCTATAGAGATAGATCACAAAAACTGCTTGGCCTAAGTCAGAGTACATACATAGATAAAGTGTTGAGACGCTTTAATATGCATGATTCCAAGAAAGGATTCATACCTATGCAACATGGTCTGTGTTTATCAAAAACACAATCCCCTTCAACTAAGGAAGAAAGGGATCGCATGAATAAGATTCCATATGCATCTGCAATAGGATCTATCATGTATGCCATGTTATGTACTCGACCAGATGTCTCGTATGCATTAAGTGCAACGAGTAGGTACCAATCTGATCCCGGTGATGCTCACTGGGTAGCTGTCAAGAATATCCTTAAGTACTTGAGAAGGACTAAGGATTCATTCTTGATATATGGAGGTCAGGAAGAGCTTGATGTAATTGGTTACACTGATGCTAGCTTCCAGACAGATAAGGATGATTTTAGATCACAATCTGGTTATGTGTTCTGTCTCAATGGTGGCGCTGTGAGCTGGAAAAGTTCAAAGCAGGAAACAGTTGCTGATTCTACAACTGAGGCCGAGTATATTGCTGCCTCAAATGCAGCAAAGGAAGCTGTTTGGATCAAGAAGTTCATTAGTGAACTTGGCATAGTCCCTAGCATTGTGGATCCCATTGGTTTATATTGTGATAACAATGGTGCTATCGCACAAGCTAAGGAGCCTAGATCTCACCAACGATCCAAACACATACTTAGGCGTTATCACCTCATTCGAGAGATAATAGATCGGGGATGTGTGAAGATATGCAGAGTACCTACACTTGACAATATCGCTGACCCATTAACAAAGCCTCTTGCGCAACAGAAGCATGATGGTCATACTAGATCTATGGGTATTAAGGGTATGCCTAATTGGCTCTAGTGCTAGTGGGAGATTGTTGGTGTAAGCCCTAGAGGCCAATACTTTTTGGTACTTGTATCGGATTATTCGTTTAATAATAAAAGGCATTTCTTTATTATGTTTGTCTTTCAGAATAATAAAGTCCCTAGAATAGTTAGTCTGTTTAATGAAATGTTAAGTGTGACTTAATCATGAGATCCCATTAAACATAAAGACATTATTCTTAAAATATCCGTAGTCAAGCTTTATTGCAAAGTGGGATAACATTAAAGCATTGAGACTATTATGAAGATAGACTGATGATCACATCTCATGGATCATGGATAAAGAGTTATCAAGTCTTGACATAGGTATAAATATTAGGAGTAATATTTATACCGGATTGACCCGCTATGAGAATACTACATAGTATGTTATGCAAAGTGTCATAAGTTATTCTCATGGTGATAATGGTGTATTACCACCCTTCGACCTGAAACCACTATGGACCCTAGATGTAGAGTCGGGTGCTTTATTGCTGATCAAACATTATCCGTAACTGGATGATCATAAAGACAGTTGATGGGCACTCCACGAAGCATGCTGAGGGACATGAGTGTCCTAGATGGAATTTGCCAATCCTGCATAACAGGAGAAATGTCTAAGGGCCCAATATTGAACTGGACAAGGATGACACAGTGTATGCCTTGTGTTCAATATAGACATAGGGGCAAAAGGGTAATTGTACAAACATATATTATCACGAAAAAGGTTTTGTCAGATCACATGACATTTTCGTGACTTGGGTAGCAGTGATGTGTTGCTAGATACCGCTCACTGTTTATTATGTTAAATATATAATTTAATATAATTACCAACGTTACGAAATCCTACAGGGTTACACACATAAGGACAGTTTGATGAGAGATAGAGAAATCAAAGGAACACCGTAAGGTACGGTGCACTTAAGTGAAAATAGAAATTCGGATGATATAATAATAATTATTGTTATTTTATAATGGTTATAAAATAATAATAAAATAAATATATTTATTATAATAATAGTTATTATAATAATATATAATATTATTATGGATCATGTGAATTGGGCTTTTAGCCCGCAGCCCACAAGAGATTCTATAAAAGGAACCCTTGTGATGAAGCTTTCACTTGATGCAATTTCGTTTTTGATTCTCACTCAAATAATTCCGTTCGTAAGCAGCTAGCACTGTGACCGGAAGCTGTTCGTGTGGACTGAGTAGAGGCGTTGCACTTCATCAACGCTTGTGATCGCTGCATCAAAGATCTGAATCGCCACAAAGAGGTAACGATTCTATCACTGACCATGCTCATTCGTAAGGATCACTAAAGGAAAATTTTTGTTTTCCGCTGCGTTTAGATCGCAATTTTCCTTCACATGCAAGGATGAAAACCAAAACCAGAAGCATATTCATGATGTAAATGATGCTAATAGATGATTCAAATGTTTGTCAAGTGCAATGGATTATCATACAAGGGATGAGAATGCAAATGAAGCATGTAAGAAGCATTAAAGTTCATGAATGTCCATGGAATGTAATGAATGCATATCATAGAAAATGGATGAAGAAATGATCAAGCATGAGTCTAATGTATCCTAAGATGTCTTATATGTCATTTGAATGCATAAAATGTCATGGAAAGTTCATGAATGCAAGCATATGCAAGATGTATGCAAAGAAAGATGAGAAATTAGGGTTTTCATGCAACATGAGAAGCAAAACTCAAAATCAGAAGCAAATGACAAGATAAAAAATTGAAAATGCAATCAAAAGAAACCTAACCCCATATTATTTCACACCCCAAAGGAGGAGACCTAACTTTTAACCCTAAGGGACTTATGATTTTTCTAAGTTATCTAGGGTTTTAAGGTACCTAAAGGGAAAAAATTCAAATAAAATAAAAAATGCAGAAGAAATTCAAGACAAAATTATGTTAGAAACTACATTTCAAATGAAGATCAATGCAAAAAGAACCATGGTCATACCATTCTTGGTTAGGCAGAAAATAATTCTTGAAGTTAGGGTTCAAAAATGGGATTTTATGAACCCTAAATTCAAAGAAAAAATGTCAAAATGATTCAAAACCAAAAAAACAATTGTGTGGATGGTATGACAATGTCTCTAAATGTTTAAAGATGCAATATGAAGTTTTTGGGATTTTTTAGAAACCTAAATGATATTTTAATTAATTAATTTTCATTAATTAATTAAAATAAACAATTAAATGTCTAAAAAATGATTTTTTAATGCAAAAAATAAAAATAAAAATATTTTTGGGTTGAGAAAATTATTTGGAATTAAAATGCTGAATAAAATTATTTTTGGCATTTTTTATGTATTTTAAATAAAATATGCAAAACAAATGATAAAAATATGAAATAAAAATGAATTAAATAAAAGTCAAAGGATCCAGTGGACATGATTTGAACTGGGGAGGGGCTAGTTGACTGGTGCGCTATTGGACGGCTGGGATTGTCTCTGGGAAAATTAATTTGATTAAACTAATTAAATATGTTTAGGGTTTTAATGAAGCCATCTGGGCCATTCACGCGCGCGGCAAACCTAAGATCTAAGGGTCAGCATTTAAACTCAGCTAATTAATGAGATTAGCCCTAATCTCTTTCAGGTGACCGAAACAGTGTTCCGGTCATCTTCTCCGGCCACTCAAACTTGCTAACTCTCTCAATTCGTAAAATAAACTCACCAAACTCTCCAGAAATGATCCCTAACTCATTCTAAACAAGATCAGCCAACAAAAATCATTTATTTCACATGAACATCAAGATTCGAAGCAAAACGGAAAATTACTCAGAAATTTCAGAAGCTTCATACATGCTTAATATTCAATCATTTTTAAAACCAAAAGGTGCAGTGTGATCAGTGAAGCATGGAGAACAATCTAAGAACTTAAAATTTCATTTCTGGAAAATTTGTTCTTGAGGTTACCTGAGTTGAAGCTTTCGAAACTGGCACTTTCTGGGCTCTTCTTTGGTGCTTTTCCACTCCCCTTGATCCCCTTATGCTTCTAGAATGCTTGAAAGGAGTTTATATGGGGTGTTTTGAAGGTTTCAGTTCAGAGGTGATGAAAATCGTGTTTTTGTTTGAGGTGGTTTCAGGCCAATGTGAGGGATGGGAAATGATCCTGGGGTTATGTGGAGATGATTGGTGAAAGAATTTTGTAGTTTTGATGGCTGGTTTGAAAGTTTCGAAGAGAAATGCAAGAGAGGTGATTTTTGTGAACTTATGAATGCAGAGGTTTTAGGCTGTGTTCTTGTGTGTTATGGCTTGCTTTAGGTTCGTATAAACAAATGCAATTGGTTCAGAGAGTTGTTGTGGCATAGTGTGATTGGTATGGTGTGAAATGCAAAAAGTCAACATTTCTTGTACTTGAGGTATGGGCAAGTGGCAGGCTTGGATTTGGGCATGTCCTGGTTCATCTGAGATTAAGGATGTCCATGGAATTCACTTAGAGGCAATTCAGCATGTTTGTGAAAGGTTCTTGGTCATTTTGCAATTTCATGAAACTTTGGCCCCTTTGAGATTTCTTCATGGGCAAGGCATGAAATTTTGAAATTCTTTGGGCAATTCTGAGTTTTAGACATTGCACAATGTTGGTATGATGCTTAGAAGTGTATTTGAAGTCACAAAATGAATTGGCAAGAGGTTTTGCAAAAATCCCTCTTTGGTGCATTCTTGAAAATTATGTGATTTTTGCCAACTTTGACAAGCCATAACATGAGTTCCATGATGAATTAGAATTTGTTCTTGTACTTTTTAAAAAGGTAATGATCCAATCTATAACTTTCATGACCAACAATTTTTCATTTGAAGCATTTTTGGTTAAGAAAATGGAGGTTGAAAAACTTTCCCAAAATGGAAAGTTTACATTACAAGTCATTTCCATTTTTGGCAACTTTTGGTTTAGCTCATTTTTCTTCAATTTTGTGAACTTCTTAGCACTCCAATGATCAAATAAAGACCATATAACTTCAATTTGATGAAAAATCCTCTTTGGTTCCATGTTGGGGGCCTCAAATGCCCTGATTTTGCTCTGACTTGCTCAGGAAGTTACCTAGTGATCAAATGACTTCCCCAATGAATTTCTTCATCAAACTTGGTATGCATGATCCTTATAACATATTAAGACCAATAGAAACAAGAATGACCAAAAAATTTGGAGTTATGTCCTCTGAAACCAAAACCCTAATTTTAGGTCATCTGTGCAGTTAAACCCTAGCTCAGCTTCCATGCTTTGCCAGTTCTTGTGATTCTTTGACTTCCTTGATCTTTGGAGGATAAAATATGATGATTGAATATACATGGACCCTATTGAGATGATTGAAGACCCTTGGAGTGGCTCAGATGAATCTTGGATGGCTCAAGTCACAAACCTTAGATGCAGATGAACTTTAACTAATGCAGTAAAGCAAAAATGCAATATGACATGATATGATTAAACTAATGCAACTATGAAAAATCACAAGCCATGGTGTGAACTTAGTGAGGGAAAATTTGGGGTGTTTACAGCTGCCCCTATTCAAGCATGAGTTAGCTGTGCAGGATGTAAGCGCCTGGTTTAACAGGCAAACAAGATAACTTGTGGTTGAATACCAAAGACAGTCTGAAATTTGCACTCACTGGGGAGAAGAAGAAAAGGGATATAGATTGTAAAAGAAAGTATAGTATGATTAAAAATTGCGGGCGATGGAGGACGACCATCGAGCAGAGGACGACTGCTGGAGATAAAGCAATGATAGGGACGGCCGACATGCTGGGAAAATAAAGAGATCATGATGGGGACGACCATAAAGCAAAGTAACAATGTTCTCTGGGGATTGAAATAAAGGCAATGACGGGGACGACAATCAGGTTTAGCGAATAACTGAAATAAATGATGAGGTATGGTCATCAAAAGGTGAAGGACGATCACCTAGCAGGGGACGACTGCTCTTTATCACGACATAGGACGAATGTCGGATAGAAAAGGTCAACGATGGGGACGGACATCGGATAAGCATGATGAAAGACGATCATCAAGAGGTGAAGGACGATCACCTAGCAGGGGACGGCTGCTCTTTATCACGACATATGACGAATGTCGGATAGAAAAGGTCAACGATGGGGACGGCCATCGGATAAGCATGATGAAGGACGATCATCAAGAGGTGAAGGACAATCACCTAGCAGGGGACAGCTGCTTTGAGGGGATAAGGATGAGGGACGATCATCCAAGGTGAAGGACGATCACCTGGCAGGGTACGGCTGCCGAAAGTATCATGACATAGGACGAATGTCAGATAGGAGAGAGGTTTAGCTGGGGACTTTGCTGGGGAATAGTAAACACGGACGAGTGTTTACATTCAAGAACTGGAAGGTATAAGTGTTTGACACTGTGTATAGATTAAAGATGCAGACGAACATCCTTAAGACTACGATACAGACGAGTATCGGTAGAAACAACGCTGATGCATGTTCAGAGATGATGATATGGACGATTATCAACTGGTTAACAAGGAACACGGACGAGTGTTGAATCTGTGGGAAATAAGTGTGTACAAGATACAGACGAGTATCTGTATGAGTAAAAATAAGCATGAGTGAGACATAGACGAGTGTTCAACTTGCTGGGGAGAGTGACACGGACGGGTGTCAAAAGAGGAAGTGTATAAATTATGAACTTGAGTGTAAAAGGTAATCCAGTGATCTGTGGGGATAAGATGACACAGACGGGTGTCGACAAGAGTGTATTATAAATAAGTGTTTGGCAACCATGCTGGGGAGTGGTGACACGGACGGGTTTCAGGAGTGCGTATATGTATCTGTTTGTAGAGAGTGTATTAGCGACTTTACTAGGGAAAAGGTGACACGGACGAGTGTCAAAAAGAGCATGTATCTGTATTTTGAGAGTACAAAGGGGACGCTTTGGCTTTTATGTGCAAGGGATGCATTTTGTACACTGTTGAGGATGTACGATTGGCATTTCCAGGTGACTGGTTCGAACCTGACTTGTGATTATGCAATATGTTTGATTTTTGCCGTAATGCTCCGTATTAGACGGAATGCTACACTCTGAGGGGAATTATGATGTAAATGCTATGATTTATGAAAAAGATACTGATCCGGGATTCGGATCCCGCTGTTGTGAAGATCTCCGATTGATCTGCTTGAAAGGATATCCCAGCTGGGGATGAGATCATTGGTAGATCTGATAAGATGTATGACTCTGCTTGGGGGAGTGGGTCACTGATAGACCTATCTTCGTAATGAGGAGCCCAGTTGGGGATGAAGAAGCTTCTATCACTTTGTTGTGTGGGAATTTCAGACATTGCTCATCTGGGAGAGGCTGGAGCTCTGTGGGAGACGGTTCCCTATCTAGTACTCTGTTGGGAGAGGAAGGACCACTAAACGGTCTTTCTAGAGATTTTTCGTGGGGATTCTGCTGAGGATGAGGAAATTTGACAACTCAGCTGGGGAAATGAGCATTTTCTGATGCTGCTTGAAGATGTGCTGGAGAAGTGATGTCTGGCAACTCTTGATGGGGAGAAAACACTTTTGGTGCTATTTGAAAGATGTGTTGAGGAAATAATGATCTGGCAACTTTGCTGGTGAAAACCATTCCTGTCCCATGTTGCGCTATGAATACCTGCAATCTTGTTATGACAAAGAAATGCACAAGTACCCCGAGGCATCCCTTACTGGATTCCATCATAGGAATTTAGACACTCCCGGGAGTAAGTAATATATTTCCTGCAAGCATGTGATTAGAAAGGCACATCTGTTTTTTATGCAAACATTATATCAGGGATATCGGACATTGTTTGCTAATGAAATAAAAATATACAAGACGAGATGTGACTGAAAATTCTGGTTTTATTAATTTGTGTGCCCTTAATTGGCAAGTACAATCAAAGAAACAAATCCCCTGAAATGAGGAGATTGCTACAAAAATGAGAAAAATGAAGGTGCTGGCAACGTTGATGAAGCTTCAGTGAGCTTCCCTCTTGCTATGACTCGTATGACCTTGACGTTCTTCTCATCTTGCGTTCTGAAGAAGGCTGATTCTGACCGATGCTTTGACCTTTCGAAGCTTGCCATGTTGCGAGTGATACAGACGAATTCAGAATGCAGTTGTTCGCTTATTCCCTTATTTTGCGTGGATCGCCCTTTCGGGTTTTCAATCCACCGGGATACCCATTTTTGCCTGAGCTGTCCAATGTGGCTTTTCAACTCAGCGGGTGCACATTTTTTTATTTTCCCTTATTTTTGCCCGAGTCTTTTATTCCGTTTTTGACTCGCCGGGATGCCCTATTTTTTCCTGGACTTACATTCTGTTTTTATGTCCAGCGGGTCATTTTATGCGAAGTATTTTTTAACTGCATCTGAATTTACAGGGGATAAGAAATCTTCACCATCCATAGTAGTGAGCATCAGTGCTCCTCCAGAGAAAACTTTCTTCACTATGAATGGACCATCATAATTCGGAGTCCACTTGCCCCTGTGGTCTGTATGAGGAGGAAGGAGTCTTTTCAACACAAGATCTCCTACTTGGTATTCCCGAAGCCTGACTTTCTGATCGAAGGCTTTCTTCATTCTCTTCTGATATAACTGCCCATGACAGATTGCAGCTAATCTCTTTTCCTCGATCAGATTCAGTTGATCGTACCGAGAACGGACCCATTCTGCTTCATTCAGTTTGACGTCCATCAGTACTCGCAACGAGGGTAATTCAACTTCAACAGGTAGGACTGCCTCCATTCCGTACACAAGCTGATACGGTGTTGCCCCATTGGATGTTCTGATTGATGTACGGTACCCATGCAAAGCAAATGGTAGCATTTCATACCACTCTTTGTAGGTGACCACCATCTTTTGCACAATCTTCTTAATATTCTTATTAGCTGCCTCAACAACGCCATTCATCTTTGGCCTGTAAGGAGAAGAATTGTGGTGTTGGATTTTGAAGTCCCAGCACAGTTCTGCCATCATCTTGTTGTTCAAATTGGAACCATTATCAGTAATGATTCGCTCGGGCACTCCATACCGACAGATGATGTCTCTCTTCAGGAATCTGGCTACCACTTGCCTGGCGACATTTGCATACGAAGCTGCTTCAACCCATTTGGTGAAGTAATCAATGACTACCAGGATGAATCGGTGGCCATTTGAAGCAGTCAGCTCGATCTTTCCAATCATATCAATGCCCACATGGCGAAGGGCCGGGGTAAAGACATCACATTCAAAGGATTCGGAGGCACATGCATTTTATCTGCATAAATCTGGCATTTGTGGCACTTTCTGGCGTAGGTACAACAGTCTGCATCCATTGTGATCCAGTAGTAACCTGATCTTAATAACCTTTTAGCCATTGCATGCCCTCCAGCATGGGTACCGAAAGATCCTTCATGCACCTCGTGCATCAACAAGTCTGCCTCTTTCTTATCAACACATCTGAGAAGTACCATGTCAAAGTTTCTCTTGTACAATGAACCATCAGCATTTAGGAAGAAACTACCAGCTAGCCTTCTTAATGTCTTCTTATCATTGGATGATGCCCCAGGTGGGTATGTTTGATCCTCTAAGAAGCATTTGATGTCATAGAACCAAGGCTTGTCATCTTTAGCAATGTCTACTGAGAATACGTATGCTGGTCTGTCAAGTCTGGATACTGGAATCGGAGGCACAAAGTTGGCAGCTTGAACCTTGATCATGGAGGAAATGGTATCCAGAGCATCTGCAAACTGATTTTCATCTCGAGGGATATACTCAAGTTTGACTGTGGTGAAGAAAGTCAGTAATCTCCTCGTGTAGTCCCGGTATGGAATCAGAGGCTCCTGGTGAGTGTACCATTTGTCGTTGGTTTGATTAATTACCAGAGCTGAATCTCCGAATACAGTTAAAGTCTTGATCCTGAGGTAAATGGCTTCCTCAAGACCCATGATACAAGCTTCGTATTCAGCTTCATTGTTAGTGCAGTTAAAAGTGAGTTTAGCCGAGAAAGGCATGTGAACTCCCTTAGGTGTAATGAGTACTGCACCAGCTCCACGACCATTCATATTAACAGCCCCATCAAACATCATTGTCCATTCTTCTTCTGGGTCAGGCCCTTCAGTGCGAACAGACTCTTCATGATCTTTTGCTTTCAGGAACATGATGTCTTCATCAGGGAAGTCAAATCTCATTGGCTGGTAATCATCAATGGGTTGCTCAGCTAGATAGTTAGACAGTACACTGCCCTTGATGGCTTTCTGAGATGTGTACTGAATGTCATATTCTGTGAGAATCATTTGCCATCTTGCAACACGTTCGGTAAGTGTTGGCTTCTCGAATATGTACATGATTGGATCCGTCTTTGAGATCAATAAGGTAGTGTGGGTCAACATATATTGCCTTAGTCGGCGAGCAGCCCACGCTAAAACACATCAAGTTTTCTCGAGAAGTGAATAACGTTGTTCACAGTCGGTAAACTTTTTGCTCAGGTAGTATATTGCATACTCGTTTCGACCAGACTCGTCATGTTGGCCCAGCACACACCCCATTGACTCTTCTAACACTGTCAGGTACATTATTAGAGGTCTTCCTTCAACTGGAGGCATAAGGATTGGAGGCTCTTGTAAGTACTCCTTGATTTTGTCAAAAGCCTTATGGCAGTCTTCATTCCACCTGACCGTTTGTTCTTTTCTTAACAATTTGAACAAGGGCTCACAGGTTGCGGTGAGATGAGATATGAACCTTGAAATGTAGTTCAATCTACCTAGGAACCCCCGAACTTCTTTCTCAGTCTTCGGTGCAAGCATCTCTTGAATGGCTTTGACTTTGTCAGGGAGACGAGCAGACCTGACAGGGGAACGAGCAGATCGGCCAAGGGAAACTCATTGGTGAAATGCATGAATGGTTGAAACTGATGAGGTTGCAAGATCCTCACCCTCCTCCTCCTCAGTGAGGCACTGTGAGTCCCCTTCTGCACTAGTTCTTCAACAGTGAGGACACTGTTGAGTTCAGGTGTGGGGGTATATATTTAGGTGTTTTTATTTTGTTTTTCTTTCATTTATGTTAAGTCTATTTGAAGTCCGTAGTGTTTGTGGTTAATTGTTTGAAATTACTATCGAATTCGTTTGTGAAAACAACCCCAAGCTGAGCTGAGAAAATTACTGCTGGTAGTATGGAGTGTTTGATTTTTGCGAGTGAAGTGAGGTGAAAGTATATAGAGTCGGGTGAAAATAAATCGATTGAGGAAATTAGAGAAATCTTGAAGTTGAGGTATAACACAAACACACTGAGTCTTCTGAGTAAGGAACGAGTCTGACATGTAGATTTGTGCCATGGTACTTTGATCTGAGAAGTACTCTCTAAGTTGTTTATTCTGACAGTCGAGCTTAATCTATACTAATTGTTTGTGCAAGGTTGATAGAAAAAATTCGAGAAAAGGCACCGGAAAAAAAGGATACTCAAGTATACAATCGATCCTTCTAAGTTAGGTAACCCTTGCCCAGTTATTCAACCTAACGGCGGTTGAACTAAAAGTCGTCCCTAAGGGACAAGGAAAAAACGGTGCCCAAAAAAATGTTGATCAATCTTATGCATGCAATGAAAAATCAATAAAGCCTTAAAGTGATTGTGTGAATGAAAAGGGTGGAAAATCAAAAGATAAGATCTAAGCCCAAAGCATAGTCGGAGAGTTTACCAAAAAGAAGATTGAGGTCCCTGGTGTTACCACGATTCAGTGTTTATGCGATATCTTTATTGAGAGAGAAATACCTGGAAGTACTTGTCCGGTGACTTGGAACGAAAACTCACGTACGAGTATCATCATTTCATCTCGCATGTTTTGAGCCAGTGATTAGTTGATTAATGTGTTTATGCAAGCTTTTTGCTTGAGGTCAAGCAAAAGTTCAAGTTCGGGGAAGTTTGATCAGTGATCTTTAGTCGTATATTTCAAGTTGTTTGAGTCGTTCGTTTCTTATGCTTTCGTGTGTTTTTGAGTCTTTTAATCATGCTTTCATCGATGTTTTCGTATTTTGTCAAGCAAGTCATGTTTATATATTTTTATCATTTTTACCATTAGTGCGTGTGATTTGGTTGTATTTTTAGTGTGTTTTCAGGCTCGCAACAAGTTGGTGATCAGACGCCATTTCGAAAACGCTCTGAGTGCAGAGGAATGTGAAAGAAAAAAAAGAGATATCAGAAGCCTGACACGTGTGCCCGTGTCACCTGACACGGCCCGTGTCAGGAGGCCTTTGGAGAGAAGACGTTGGATCAAGTTTGAGGCTAGTCAGAAGCATGACACGGGTGCCCGTGTCACATGACACGACCCTTGTCATGGCCTCTGAAGAAGATGCGTGTAGATGATGGATCAGCAACCTGACACGATCACCCGTGTCTCATGACACAGTCACCCGTATCTCATGACACGACCCATGTTAGGGCTCCTGGAAGTGAAAAATTTATTCTTTTTTTATTTCCTGGACTTGTTTTATTTTGAAGGGCAGTTCGGACATTTCGCGATGTAATTTGAGATCTAATATATTAGGCATAGTGTGGCTGAAAAAAAGAAAATAAACGTTTTATTTTGTAATTCTTACATGTAGAGATTGGACATTATCGGATAATGCGGATCAATCAAGAGCGGAAGCAATTGACGATCCAAAGAATCCTAATCCTATTGTAATGTTTTTCATCATCTATTTTGTTTTTATTTCTATTATGAACATGAGTGGCTAAACCCCCCAATGCTAGGGGTGTCCCTGATTTGCTTTTGTAATAACTTTTGAGTTTCTTAATATCAGTTTTTTTGTTTGAACCTTTATCTTTATTGTATGCAACATTCTTAATGCTTAGTCTTTTTGGAAAAATCGATTATTGATCTTAGTTAGGGTTTGGTCTGAACAACCACTATAATCTTGTTGCATAGATTTTATCATAGTAGATATTCCTAAGGAATTAGAATACCCTATAAAAACCTGTTTTTATGTCAGAACTGTTGCTTGATGTTCTTCCTTGGCTTCTAAGGAATTAGGGCCAAGGGGGAATACCAAAGGTTTTTCTTAAAATGAATTTTGGAAAAATAATTTAGGACATAGGGAAAGATAAGGTTGAAACATGTCTGTTTAGAATCAAGGAACGATCTAGTCATTGCTTTGCAAATTATACACCCTCTGGGCATTACTCTCATCTTCGTATAACTTCTACTCGGTTTTTACTTTCCTATTTAATTTTAGCTAAAACAAACAATCAAGCATTACTTTTGTTTAATTGATATTTATTTGAAAAAACTTAATTCACTACGCAGTCCTCAAGAGATCGACACTGGGGTTTTCCCCATTTACTACTAAACGATAAAATAGTACACTTGTTATTTTACCGATTACGTGCTTATACCTTACTCTTGTGTAACCGACTCCCAAACTTAGAATTTGGTTTCGTTGATCATTCCCTTATCCTTATTAGGTTGTGTCTATATCTTCATTTTCTCTCGTTAGAATAAATAGAATTAGGTGGCAACTCTGTTGTTGTTTTTTCCGCGTCTATTGCGATGATTGTATTTTTCGAGGAACGACAGACACCATGTAGCAACGCCTTACCATCCACAAACTAGTGGGCAAGTCGAGGTTTCCAATAAAAAAAATCTTAGAAAATATTGTCGCTACATCTAGGAAAGATTGGTCAACCAAGTTACATGAAGCTTTATGGGCTTATAGAACAACTTTTAAGACACACATCGGAACCATGCCATTTAAATTAGTCTACGGAAAATCTTGCCACCTGCCAGAAGAAATAGAGCACAAAGCCTATTGGGCAATTAAAACGCTTAACTTTAACTATACTGACACATGTGAAAAACGTATCTTAGACTTACAAGAATTAGAAGAGCTAAGACTAGACGCTTACGAAAATGCCCGCATATACAAGGAAAGAACAAAGAGATGGCATGATAAGCATATATCTAGAAAATAATTTAGTGTGGGAGACATTGTACTCTTATTCAATTCGAGGCTTAGGCTATTTCCTGGAAAATTACGATCTAGATGGTCCGGTCCTTTCGAAGTAATAAAAGTCTTAGTAAATGGCACAATTGAAATTGAGGGTAGGTCTAGTGCACCATTTGTAGTAAAAGGGCAACATCTAAAACATTATAATTGCGTAGAAGATAAAGAATTTTCATTAGGTCTAAAATTAGCAAAATTCCCTTCAAAGACCTTAGACTGAAATTCCCTTAAGTTGTGTCGAGCCCCGACATTAAATGAAGCGTTGCATGGAAGGCAACCCACGATTTTGTTTTTGTTTTCATTTTAATATTTTATTTAGTTTTCTTTTTTGTTTCTTTTTCAAATTATAATTTTCAAAATGCGGTAAATTTACTGATTTCCGTGTTGGTTTGTTTTAATGTGTGTTTCTAGGATTTTTAAAGTTTTTCTACCTTCTACCTTCTTCTCTAATTTCATTTTGCATACTAACTTTAGCAATGAATGGTAACATGATTGTGGATTTCAGAGACGGTGCCCAGAGGCACCGTTATGAAGCTTTAGCTTAAAGACCTATGTGTCATACCCCAAATTTGTCCTACCCGCGCCAATTTATTTTACTGTCTAACCAAATATCTCAAAAATCGAAAATGCATACTATTTTCTGTCTAATCTCGAAAAATCCAACAAATGAGTCTTTTCTTTTATCGCATCAGTTATAGTTTGTGTGTGGTTATATTTTGTGGCGGCAATTCGTTCATATCTTTGTTATCCCTTTTCAATTTTTTTTTTCTTTCTCTCTTCTATATTTTCTATAAATAAATTTTAAGTCCACTATCTTCTAAGCCCATTTGTAAATTCTAAAAAGATTGCAAAAACAAAAACAAAAACAACATTTTCTTAAAATCAATTTTTCTTTATTATCATTTATTCTCCATTCATTTTTTTATTTATTAGTGTTTTTTATTATTTATATTATTATTGCTTATATCATTATTGGTATGTTTCATCTTTTTTTTTATTATTAAAATTTATCATTAGAACCATTTTTCTTATTTTATTATTAAACCTTTTTCTAAAAACATTAGCTTTCTTTTAGACCCATTATAAATTTTTTAATTAAAAATTCTTATTGTCACTATTGTTATACTTTTATTCTATTATTATTATTATTATCATTTTTATTATTATACTTTCTATCATTATTTTTATTATCTTTATTTACTTTTTATAATTATTCACTTTTTATTATTATTTTGTATCATTATTTGTAAAGGCCATTCTTTTAGCAAAAATTACAAAGTCCATTACTAATTTCTCTTTGTTATCCCATTAAAAATGATTGAGAGAGATATGGTATTTGTCTTTATCCGTTTCAGCTGCTTTTGTTGCTGCTACACAATTTCATCCCCACTACAAGTGCCATTCCACTACCAATTCCACTACATCAGTACAACAATAACCTTTTCTTTGGGAACGCATAAACGCATATCAACAGCACCAAATACAGCTAGCATAACAAACAATTTTATCAAATTCCTCTTGATTAAATTCCAATTTCACCCTCTCAAATTCACCCATAAAACCACAACTCAAAAACAAAAGAAAATCTGATTGCATCCTTTCATCAAAATACACAAAACCTTTCAAACGTATAAGCATTATCACACTTTAAACTTTTTTTTTTACCTTCTGCATAAACTTTTCCGTTACGGTTCATCCATCTTCACCATCAACAAAACTCCATAACCATCACTTTCAATTTGCAAAACAAAACGAAAACGAAAATAAATCGTAGCACTCACCATAAACCAAAACCATCTCAGCAGGCCACCTTCAAAACCAAACACAGATTTCCGCCGGAAAGCACAAACTCCACCAACAGCCATCACCCGGCCAGCAAACCCCAAACCATCACTAACCTTCCTCAATCTCGCCAAACCTTCGTAACAAAACCGAAAATGAAACCAATCCAAAACGTATCAACCCAAGCTAAAATCTGAACCACCACCGTGACACTTCATTTTCCATTGACGTCTTGAAACAAAACCACTGCGAGTTTAGCGTGAAACCGAAAAACACAGACAAGCAACCGCGACACAACCTACAGCCATTCAAACCTCCCAAAAAATCGTCAAATCGACCAAACACTCGCCGTCATGAAATCTGACCGAAAACAGAGATGAAAGGGTGAGATTCAACCGTCAACACCAGCCGCGCACATCGCCGGCGCTACCGTGTGAACTACCAACACATTCAAACCACCCAAACCGTGCGAATCTGAGACACCGCCGCCTCCACGCGAACCAAAACCTTTGAAGATTGTGAAACTAACGAGCAAGCCGCGTCGGAAATGAACTGAGTTGAGAGACCGAACTGCTGTGTGAGTGAGAACAGTTGTCGCCGCCGTGACAGAACAAAACGCCGTGGAGGAGAGCGAAAGAACGAGTGAGAGGCAGAGAGGGAGATCGTTAGTTTTCGAGCCGTTTTGCAGTGGATCTGAGAGGGGGTGACGCTTCTTTTGCTAGTTGAAGGGTTTGTTCTCTTGTTACGTTTTTTTTTCATTCTTTGTTTTATATAACTGAGTTTCTTTTCTTTCTTTCTTTATTTATTTATTTATTTTGTTTCCTTATTATGAGTTTTATGCTTATTATTATTTATCTCTTTTATCAGTTTATTAGGTTTTTGGATTAGATAGCACATTAGCCCATCAGTTCACTCTCACTATGCACACACCGGACATTTGTTATACCCCCTGCACCTTTTTTATTATTTATATTCTTATTATTACTTTATTTAACAGCTGGGCTTAGCCCATGTTTTACTAAGCAAACACCGTTGACCCAGCGTTTCACTCCCTTTCATTTTACTATATATACACTATTTTTGTTTTTTTATTTATTTAAAAAAAAATCTTATTTAATATAATTATTGTAGTTTTTTTTAGAAAGAAATTCTTTTATTCTTGTCCATACTTTAACCAACTCTATTCTTTTAGATCATTTAGTTTCTTTTTTTATTTCTTCATTTCATCCGATTTATTTTAACTCTGTTTTGGGCCAATGATATGCTAAACGGCCAATTTTTCGCCCGATTTTAATCGGTGATTTTTGGTCAATATGAGGCCCTCCTTTGTATTTAATTTTTCATTTTATCATTTCGACAAAACAAACATGTAATCTAATTTAGTTCATTTATTTATACTTGATATTATTTAATTCATTTATTATTTATATTCATTATTTTATTTTTTCTAACAATTCAATTTATTTATTTATTCATTTATTTTCGCATTCCAAATCACGTTTCGACTCCTAATAGAATGATTCCGATTTTGAATCGATTCTAAGGCAGTTCACGAACAAACTTTTGTCGCGTCCCGTAAAGGTCCAACGCCTTCGAATAGTTGCGCTCGAAAAAGGTTCAACGCCTTCAAATAGTTGCGTCCCGATTAAACAGGCCGAACGCCTTCGAATAGTTCAAACACACTGCACACACGCTTTCTCTTGGGCTAATTACAACGAGACCATTTATTTCTCGCAATCCCCTGTATTTATTTTGTACCCCTCTCCCATTATTTTGTACGCATTTTATTTTCCGCATTTATTTTAATTCTGAATCCTTGGTCCAACGCCAAGCGATTGCACTTGCACACTTGCACTTTATTTTCCAGTTATTATTTCGTTATTAGGATCCTCATATCCTTGCGAGCCGAGCGATTCGTGCCTCGCTAACAAAACCACAAAAAATAAACTCCATTTGCATGCACCCTCTAAACCTCAAAAAACCAAAATGTTTCGATTAGATCCAAACCCTTGATCCAACGTCAAACGGCTTTAGGAAATAAAAACACTTTAATAAATACGAGAAGATTTGTACGCCACGAGCCTTAAGCGGTAGAAAGGGGGATAACGAGCTTTCGTTACTCGCTCCGATTATTTCGACGCAGGACACTCGTCTTGTTGGGCGAGATAAACTATCCATAGTCTTTAGTGCACTTCAACTCCTAAACCCTTTCATCGACGAAAGGTAATAAAATCGAACAACCATTACCCTTAGTAGGCCAAACTACGAGGCTCTGACTTTCCCATTGCACGCGGGAGTACGTATGCACGAGGATCTCAATCCTTGCCGAGCACCTAGGTTCAATCTAACTTATAATTCAACTCATTTCCCTCTAGCAAGCAATTCGTTTAAGCATAGACATCCTTTCTCGCGCGTTAACTTAGATGGTTCCCATCGAGTACGATGGATGTAGGGGGTGCTAATACCTTCCCCCTGCATAACCGACTCCCGAACCCAGGCAATGGTTTCGTTGACCTTTGTCCTCATCCTTTTCCTCCCGGGTTGTATCTATATCTTCCCTTTCCCACTTCGGGAATAAATAGAATTAGGTGGCGACTCTTCAGTCCGTCCGGCGCGCGGCTCCGTCCATTCGGATCGCGTGAGGTCGTATTTTTCGGGGTACGACACTATGTCCCTCACCAAGTTTACCCATGGACCTACCATGACCGCTCTAGGCATAGGTGCTAGTATAGACTTTATGTTTAACCAGATAGGATGGAAAGGTTTCGCTACTAGAAAGCATAGAACTTATTACAAGATGACTTTATAATTCTTGAGCTTACTTGCTTACACTCTTAACTGCATGAAAGGTTTAACTAGAGGTAGGATAGCCTTCAGACTGTTTGGATATCCATGTGAATTTAACATACACGAGATGGCTAAACTGTTAGATTTCCGCGATGACCCTACTGTTTTCTCTGAGGCACAGGAAGATGTACTTATGGAGGATGAGTTGAACCATTTTTGGAGTAGTATCTCAGGACACCCTGATCATGACATATACCCTATGCTAACTACTGATATTCATAACCTATCTATTAGGTACTTCCACGTGATTTTGGCCTATACCATGTTTGGAAAACCTGAGAGTGATAATAACATCTCTAGAGATGAGCTATTCTTAATGTTTTTTTCAGTCCCGACAAGTTAACGGAGCGACCTTCATGTTTGTAAATTTCTGTAAGATTTTGCGATCTGAACACCAACCAATTCTGATAGGTGGCCTAGTTAACAAAATTGTTGATGCAATGGGATTTAGAACTCGCCTTTCTCAGATAACCCTCTCGGAGATTATAGGCATATGAACGTCACTTTCTGTTTTGAAAGGGTGATGCTTTATGACCATGAACCGCACCATTTCAAACTTCTGATCAACGGTGTAGTTGTGCCATATTTTATATTACCTGACCATGAGCGAACAAGTGTGCATAACCATCATAATTGGTTTTATCATCTGGACAAACCACTTTTTGAACCTGAGGATGCTTGGTCCGAAGTAGAAATTGATCCAAAAACACCTCCAAATTATAATGATTCTGATTATCCTGAGAACATGATTGAAGAAGAAGAGAAACCCAATCTTGTCGCCATTAGCATTCCTGCTGCCACTAATACACAACTTACCATAGAGAACCTCCGCATTGAAATGACAACAATGCACAACGAGCTTTGCGACTTGCGTATCGATATCATTACATTGAGAGATATGGCTGTTGAACAGTTTGACCATTTAAGCCAAGCCATTTAATCAATCCGCCAAAACCATGGCTAGTAACTAACGTCGGTGTTCAGCAAAATTTTTATTGCATTATAGTTTAATTCAGTTTTTCATCTTAGTTTAATTTAGTTTTTCAACTTTTAAAATTTTCAATTATGTTTGCAATTTTTAGAAGCTGTTGCGTTTACCTCTCAATTTTAATAAAATTATCATTTTCCTTTTGCTAAAATGATGTGTGCCTCTAATTTAATTTATTTTGTAGCATTATACTATTTTCCAATATTATTATTGATATACTTCTATTATGAATTGTTATAAGTTTAATCTGTTGCACAAAATATAAAATGTCTGCTATTTATTTACAAATATATTGCTACTACTATTGCTTAGTTATAAAAAATATTTTTTCTGATACATACTATTTATGAGTACAAGAATTAATGCATGGAAGACACTTAGGCAACCATTCTGGCCGTTGCACCGTCCTTGGAAGTGTGACAATCGTCACACATCATTAGGGTGTGACACTCGTCTTGCTTTCAGGACGACCGTCCCATTAAACCAGATGATCGCCATGTTTATGAAACGGTCATCACAACATAAACCTGTAATGTCTCTGTAACGTTCATACGACCGTTGTGCACCTACTACCTCTTCCTCTTTGAACAGTTCACTCCCTTCATCACTATTTATAACCACCCACTTTTCCACTTTCTCACACAACCATTTCATAACTTCCATTTTTTCACACTTTCTCTATATAACAGAGGTGTATCATTCCATTATCTTAATTCATTTTTCTTTCTTACAAAAACTTTTTTTCCACCTTTGTAAAACCAATGGAATATACATGCCCTGAACCCTGACCTCGAGCTGGTGTCTGTAAACGAGCAAGGTATCTCGAATATTACCAAAACATTTTGTTGAAGCCACTAGATATGTCGATGAAGAGTGTTTCCAAGAGTTAGGATTGCTGGAAGGAGTCCAGTGGTTACTCACTAACACCGGTCTGACGAAGCTCTACACAAATAATAGGCCAACGTATGAAGCGCTGACATTGGAGTTTCTGAATTCATTCACCTACAACACACTGAATGAAGAATACAAGTTCTTAATGGGATATGCCACATTTAGGATGTTCGGTGACGAATACTCTGTAACGCAAGAGCAATTTAGCGAATGGTTTAGCTTCCATCGTGGCGCTCGCTGTAACACCCTGAAAATCTAAATTTATTATTAATTAATTTAGAAAGAATTTAGAGGTTTTGGTAATTTTGGAGAATTTTGGGAGTAAAAGAGGTTTTTTTATAATATAAATAATTAGTGTATTATTATACTATTATTATTATTATTAATAAAAATATTGAAAGAAAGTGCAAGGTGGTCTTTAATTGAAAAGGGTAAGGATAGGTTGCGAAAGTCATAAACTGGGATAATTATCCATAGAAGGAGAATACGATCAGTTTCTCACGTTATCATATTTTTGGTGAAAAAGAGCTCTGAAGAAAGGAAAAGAAGGAGAGGAAGCATAAGGCATTGAAAGTTTCTAGGAACCTTGGAGAAGAGCGTCAATCTATATAATTCTCTAAGGTATGGGGAGGTTTTACATCTTACTATAGTTTTATAGGGTTTGGTTTAGGAATAGATTAGGTGCTTGTAGATTGTTGATAAATTGTGGTGTTTGATGAATTAAAATGATTTATAATGTTAGGTGTTATTGTATGTGAGTTATGTGAATAATTGATGCATTTTGATGTTGTAGAAAACTGGTTTTTGGTGGTATTTGATGTCAAAACGCAGCAAAAAAATGTTTGGGGAAAATCGGGTTTTATCGCGCTCTGACACGTGCCATGTCACACGACACGGGCACCCGTGTCACACGACACAGGCACCAGTGTCAGCTTTCTGGATGGGAAAAATACAATTTCTTTGCTTCAGTGTGCCTGACACAGGTAGTGTCACGTAACACAGCTACCCGTGTCAGACCACTGTGTTTTGAATTTTTGTTGTGTTTTGATGATTGAGGCGTAGGTCTCTGACACGGGTCATGTCATAGGACACGAAAGGTCATGTCAAGTGTCTATTTTTGTGATTTTTGGTGATTTTTAATGCTTTTTCGTGCTGATTCTTGTAGTCGATTTGGTTGTTGATGTATGGATGATAAAACATGATTGTATGATAATTAAATGTTGAATATGAAATGAAATGATGTGCATGTTGATTTTTGGAGATTATGAGGAGTATAACATCGTTTCATTTCATAACATATTTTTTTGGGGGCTTCGGCCTATTGGTAGTTTCAATCCCATTGTGAGGATTGAAGTGATTTAGTGATTACGTTGTGCTCCCTTCTGGAGGGTTGATGGCCAGTGTCCATCGTATGGAGAAAATCGGTGCCACATGCATACTTTGCATTTCATTATATATGACATTGCATATATATGAAGTGATTTGTGTTTGTGATATGGAGATATTGTTGATGATGTTTCGATATTGTTGTGCTTATTCTATTTAATTCCATGTCCTTATATTACGATAATGAATTATGATTTCTCACCTGGCCTGCTTGGAAATGCCGCCTCTTATGTGGGTAACTTGCAGATGATCAAGAGTAGCTTCGCATTTCTAGAAGATTCAGAGTCTTTCCACGTGTCTTTTATTATTTTGGGAGTCGTTTGGAGTTTTGTCCTGCTCTGTGTCATGTAACATCGAGTTGGGATTAGCTACGAACTTTGTTTTCCTTTTTATGTTTTGATGAAATACCATTTGAATTATGAAGTTATTTTGAATGAATACTTTTATTTCAAGAAGTGAAAAGTTGTTTTGAATTATCAAGAATGATTCCGCTGTGCAAATGCATATTTCTGTTTATGTTGATTGTGTAACTCGTGTTACGGGATAAGACAAGGAGTTGATTGTTGTTTTGAATATTGTGTGACACCTTTCCATTTAATGTACTCTGATATTATTTTATATAAATTGTTTGTGGGATAGAAGGGTGTTACACTCGCATTCATTACCGCCAACCTGGTCACGCAACTTGGCGGGCTGATGCTTTCGAGCTTTGACAACACCTGATGGGTTTTGTACCGTCCGGTTGGGAAGACCTTTATGCTTCTGATATCCAGAACCCTGAAATCCGTTACTTTCAGCGAGTTATGAGCCACACCCTCTTCGGAAGGCACAACAACCATAAGGTCAACCAGAAGGAGCTCTTTCTCCTTCGATGCGCTTTTCATCCTATGTCTTCTAACCCGGTGGCCTTCATGTTATCCAACATTCAGTCTGTGTCAAAGGGAAAACTCTATTCTGTTTCGGGGGGGGGGGGTCATCACTGACATTACACTAAAGTTGAATTTAGGAGATCATCTTGCCGCCCTACCGTCCCTACCCTCACTTTTCCTGAACCTGGAATATTGTTGTTATAGGCATATATTTAAGCAAAGTAAATATGGAAGGTATAATCTGATGATTAAGAACAATGTAGTCATAGGTGTAATCATGCATTGCCCCATTCGCACGCATGCTCAGTAGCAGGTTAATTGGTTTTTCGACCTTAACGCTCCATCACCCGATGCTGCTCACCGGAAGAGCCTCCATAAAATGTATTTGAAGAGATAATGGACCAACCACAACAACAAGAGCCTGAACAAGAAGCTGCACAACCTTTAGCCACTGATTTTGCTAGCACTAGCACCGCCTCCAAACGTCGTCGTCAAAGTGAGCAAGAACAAGCAGCAAATGATTATATTCTCATGACGATCTTCCAAAGGAATGAGATGAATGCCCATAGGGAGGAGCGATACCAGGCTCAACATGATGAGATGATAGCTCTCATGGGTCAGATCTAGCTGGAACAAACTGCCCAAGGAGGAAGGATAATAGGTGCCATAGAAGGACTTGGTCTTTTGACTAGGCAGGTGCAGGAGTTGCATGATTATATCCATTATGTTGGTATACCTGATCATGTTGCACAATATAGGCACAGGAATCTTCGAGGCATAGCACGAAGACAATGACCGTAGTAGTTTTCCTTATTTCTCTTGTATTTTTATTTTTATTTTGTAGTCTACCCTTATCTCGCAACATTGAGGACAATGGTCGAGATAGTGTAGGAGAAGGGTAGTTAGTATTTCCATTTTTGTACTTTCATTTGAAACCAAGTTATTAATCAAAGTATTTTCGGTTATTCAACTCCCTCTATTATGTTTAGTTATAACAAATTTTTTTTCCGATAGAATACATTTACTCGACATACCCTACGAGTATATAAGTTGATAAGTTATGTTAGAAGGCTGAGAAAAGAATTAACAAGATTGATACAATCTTGACACCTTAGACCCTTAGATATGCGATATCAATTTGAATACCTTTTATACCGAAATCTGAAGCTTTAATTCTAAATTAGCCCCGAGTAATTTATATTAGCAGTCAACACCGCATTAAGCACAAGCTACGTGGATAGCCGATGCAAATAAGTGATTGATACTTAAAACGCCAAAAAGAAAAAAATTCTTAAGAACTAAGCATACCAATGATAAAATAATTAAGTTGCAAAAACATGCGAAAAAGACAAAGAAAAGTCTGATGTTAGTTAGTTCAGAGGTATCTGGTTCTGAACTCAGAAGGGAGAATTATGATTCGATCCCCCACAACCTGAACTCAGTACATATAAAGGGTTACCACACTTGTGTACCAGACCCCATGTTTGAAAAGATCAAATTCACCAACAGACTACTCCATTATGCGAGTGTAAAGGTAAAAGGCTTAATGTGACTGCATTAGAATGAAAACGGGTGAAATAGAAATGAGAGCATTAGGTTGAGCTATAATAGAATGATTCAGATTAGTTTGTATATGGGGTTTATGAGCATTTTCTTATTTTTGTGTCATTAGTGTATCTTTAGTGTTCGAATTACTATTGGTGCTTTTTAACAAAATGCAGCACAACCACGTATGGATAGGCATTATGTTTTGTGTTTATGTTTGACAAATATTTTCAAATTCTTGATTGTTTGCTTGAGGACAAGCGAATATTCAAGTCTATGGGAGTTTGATAACACGATTTTATATTGATTATTTAGCTTGGTTTTTTTATTAATTAAGTTACTGTTTTTCGTAATTTATACGATATTATGCGAGGTGTTTGTATGCTTTTGCAGGTATTCCGATTTATATGACTTATAGAAGAAAAGGAGTTAAAATGAGGAAGAATTGAAGCTTATAGCAGAAGAAATGAGACAGATGACAGAAAACAAGGATTTTGCATTCTAAAGCCCAAACGGTCGTTACACAATTGTGATGTCTGTCACACATTGCATAAGTGGGACGAGCGTCATGGAGTCCAGACGACCATACAGGTCAAAAATAGAGAAATTCAAATACACACCCCAGTTAATAAACAGAAGGAGCCATTCCGTCTATTTCTCCTCAACAACCAAACCCAATCTCAGTCAATCAAAACCCAGTACTTCTCAAGCCCAACAAAATTATCTCCACCAATTTCTATTTCACTGTTAGTTCAAGTTTTATAAATAGGATACAAAGCAAATGAATAGGAGAGCCTAATTTGAGAATTTTTATTGTTTCCTGTTCAGAATTTTACCTTTTTTTTCCGCATTAATTTTTTGTTTCCATACCGAATTAGTAATAGCTTCCTACATTGGGAAGCTATTGCACCCTTTTATTGTTTCAAGTCACTTCATGCTTTAGTTCTATTTTCCACAAGAGTTATTACGCCAAGACTGTACTTCTGTCCAGGTTTATTATCAAATTAATTGAATTGCTTTTATTTTCCACTCTCCATGCTTTATATTGTTTATTGCTTCTATCTATTATTGCTTGTTTCAATTAATATGTCTGGCTAAAACACTTAAACCAGTATGTAATTGATTAACCGAAATGGATTCAATAGAGCTAGGCTAAAATCATAAACAAAACTTATTTTCTGGTTTCGATTTCTTAATTTAAAATTAGCTTTTATTACAAAAGTAAAACGGTAACAAGGTTAGAATGAAGACCACGGAGTGTGAAGTTTTAACCGGATAGCTGACATTAGTTTTAAATACAGCTAAAGCGCTTTAAAGTTAATTAGAATCTATTAGTTTTCAAAGAGTGCTTTTAACTCAAATTGACACAGTGAGAGTGCTCAATTTGACTTAGGGTATAGTCATAGACAAGACCACAAGAGTGTGAGTTAACAACTTTAAACCAGTATTTTCTATAGAAAGATAATTTTACCCATCTTTATAAGCCAATATTTATTGAATTCGTAAAGGCATATTAATTACGTACTGATATTCTATCGTAATTCTAATTTAATTAAAAATCTTAATTCCCAGTTCTATTTTAACTAAAACATCATCCGCCCTAGCTAAACATAGTAACACCTGAAAGAATTAGTTTGATTGTCTAGTCCTTGTGGGATCGATATCTTTTATTACTACGCGATTAGGTTGTATACTTGCAGTTAGTACCCTAAGACTCAGAAAGTCACGATCAGTATCTCTATTGACTAATGAAGAATCAAAGCGGCATAGTTCCCCTTACTAGGGATGATGATTGTGTTGTTTCCTTAATATTGCATTCAGGATTCCATAACTAAGCTCATGTGAGTATTTATCTGGTTGACTTCCTCATTCAGTAGTTTCTGATCATAAGAAAAAGATTTCACCTCCTCCATAAAATATTCCAATTGAATTTTCATTTCTGCCACCTCTTTACGGAGTCGTTCCATAGCTATCTCCTGATGGTCACAAGTTGAGCAGTTGGAAGAGTCAAGTCAGCAGTTCCGTAGAGAATACCAAGTTAGTTATTTCCATGGAATCTATCTGCTTTGATTCGAGTTTTATACAGAATAATCCACCAGATAGGGGGAGAACGCTCAGTAGCAAGATTCAGATATAAGATCCTTGGAAATAACAGAACATGTGTGTTGAAATGATATGATGTTACATATGTACAGACATGTGATCAAAGCTTCCATAAATATCCTGAATAATAATGTGTTGAATCGATCTGGCTGAACAATAACTGGTCAAGTATGTAGGAACAAAGGTCCAATAAGAAAATCAGAAAACCAGAGAACCCATGTAGGTTGTTGATCACACTTCTCATAAATTTGTTATGTCAGTGCAGGACTATGAGCAAAGTTTATGTGTAGAGCCACATCAATAAGAACATATCTGTACAGAATCCAAAACCGAGAATACCAAAATTTGTATAGAACCAGATCACTACTCAAAGGACAATCAGATGAAACGGGTATGTAGATGGTCAAGGTTCCTGCAAACTTGTAAACAATCCCCCATTTCACAGGTAAAGATAAACGAAGAACGTGATATATTTCCTCGAGAACACGAACTTAAGACAATCCACGAGAATCTTCCTCCAAATTTGACTTGAACCAAAAGTGACTAAATTCCATTTAATTGAGAAACAACTTGTTTTAATGAAAATTCCCATAAACCCTGACCACTTAGATGATGAACTTGTAATAAGGAAAGATGCTCGATATGGCCTTGAGGTGAAAACCTAGGACAATGATCCTCAATTGTAGAAATGGGTACCACATAGGAAAAACCCTAATTTTTAATGACATCCTTATCCATTGCCTATGAGGAATCCTATAAATAAGGAAAACCTTGGAGCTTGATGATCCTCTGAACAGAATACGCCCATGATGATGTGAGCTCAACCATTGTCTCGTATCCTTGTTTGTAAGTCCGCCTCCGGCCGGTATCTCTTTTCAAGTCCACCCTCAACTTGGTCTTGTATCCTTGTTTGTAAGTCGGCCTTCACACGGTCTTTCTTTTTGAGTCCACCCTCGACTTGGTCTCGTATCCTTGTTTGTAAGTCCTCCTTCGACCAGTCTTTCTTTTCAAGGCCACCTTTTGTTTGGTTTCGTATCCTTATTCGTAAGCTCGCCTTTGATCGGTCTTTCTTTTTTAGTCCACCCCCGGTTTGGTCTCATATCCTTATTTAAAGAATAAGCCATAGTTATATAGTTTGGAGTAGATTTTTCCATTTTTACTGTTTTCGTCACTTTTTACCTCTTCTTACTACATACTTCCTTATTTTCTTCTTTTTTCTTTTTGTTTACTTTTTTACTCACTGTTTTGGTTTTATTTTTAGAACCTTATTCATTTGTAACTCCTTTTTGTTTTAAAAATTGTTTTACCTTCATTTAAAAATCATTTCAAAAAAATATTTTAGAGTTTCATTTTATGTTTTTGGTTGTTGATGGATCATAAATGTTAGATCCATTTTTCTCTTCATCTTATGTTTTCTTTTGGTCAATGAGATCTCCGATTCGAAGATTGTTGATTTTCAAAGATGTTTAATCTTTATTATTTCAAATCTATGGGATGAATGATCATTTGGATCATTATCCATACTTTGGAATTGTGATAGGTTGCCTTTGATAAACCAATGTGAAATCTCGATTAAGATTAGACCGTTACCACTTTTTATTTTCGTGTGACATGTTTTCGGAGGATGATCCATTATATCATCTCGCTAACATGTGTTAGCACTAATATCATTAACCTTAATTGCTTTTGGCAGACCACGTTTGTAGGGTAATTACTCCGTAAATTACTCGGCAGTTTCTTAACATAGACCTAAATGTGTCCCTATTTCAGAATAAAAATTCAATTCGATACTTGCACTTTCATGGACCGGACCTCGTATTGGTCGCGTAATCCCAAAGTGGTTAGTCATTTGTGTTAGATCCACGACTTTTGAAGCTTTATGCGTAGTTGTTTTGGGTATCCCAATCTTCTTTCAAGTTTCATCAAATTTGGATCTAATCACATCGGTTAATCACTATAGTGTAAGATACTAAGCAGAATCAGTTACCTTCTAGGTTTTTGGCATTAATTGCCTTGTTACTCTTTTGTTTTGGTTGAGGATGATTAAGTTTACCATACCATTATTATGTACATATTATTATTACTATTACTATTTTGCATTTTTGTTCTCTTTAATTTTTGTATGGCTCATTTATCTCCTTTATTTTCATTATACTTTATCATTCATTATCATGTTTATATTTATGTCATTATATCTTTGAGATTTTTCTTTTGTCCTTTGGACACCAAAAATATTAATAAAGGATTAAACCTCTAAAAAACTTGTGATCTTGATCTTGGACTCTGGTTAATATCCTTTTCTTGGAATTGGATTTTTGGACTTAGATTCTAGGACACCTTCCATTTGCTTTGATCATCATGGAGTTGGTACTTTAGCCTTTATTTGGCCATTTTCTTTTATCATCATGGAGTTGGTACTTTAGCCTTTATTTGGAAATTTGCTAGCTTATGCTTTTAAGGGTGGAACTCTTATGCTTATGCTTGGAATTATCATCAAGTTTGGCTAGATCTTCCTTCCTTTATCATTTTTATTTCATTTTTAGGATATCCTCTTCATCTCCTTCCCTTCTTCAATTTTCAAAACATCCTCTCAATTTTCCATTACGTTTCCTTCCAGCACATCAAGAGGTCCAAAGACCAGAAACCACAATGGTTATACCAAATCAAGAGGTCCAAAGATCGGAAACCTCAAAAGTGAGACAGTCACAACCCTTACAAAGCAATCAAGACAAATAGTGTCACACGATTTGTTCAAAAAAGGAAGGAATTGAAAGAAAAAAAAGAAGAAATAAAAAAAAGCATGTTAAGTCAAAACATGAAAACAAGCGACTTAGGCAAAAGTTAGGGCATCCCGCTGGACTCCAATTGCAAAAGATTCAGAAGAATCAGTCCAGGCAAAAGTTAGGGATAAGCAAAAGAACACAAAAGCGAAAAATGGAAAGGATTACACAAGAAAGATCCTTAAGCAAGAACAAAGTCGTGTGATACAGACATAAAAGAAAGGGGTGATTGTTATTCCAACAACAACCACAATGGTGCTTAAACCGTCAGTGGTATTGGTTCCTCAACCATCACGAAATCCTTTTGAGAGGCGGGCGCTTGTGAAAGCTAGTTGAACATAGGATTGGAAGTACATCACGAAGAGGGGTGGGCAAAAATAAAATTCGAGCCTATATATTTATTTCTATAACCGTGAACCAGGCCACGATACCACCCTCAAAAGACCTAATTGAAATAGGTTTAATTCGAGAGCATACTATCACGAGATAGTGTTCCTGACTCCTATGAGTTGTGCTAAAAGACCTTTGTTGGTATTGCATGTGCATATTTTATTTCATAAAATCTTGTGTTATGTCTTAAATAGTGGTTCGTTCATAAACGACGTCTTTTCAATAAAAATTTCAAGATTAACATGTGTTGCATTAGAATTTTCATTCTCATAATAAAACATTTTCTTCTTGCATACATTTTTTCGGCATCACAGAAGTTCACATGAGGAATTTCAGTCCATAAGCTTAATCGTGCCAAGTTGAGAGGTCTGACACTTCTGAAGGACAATCAGGTCGAAGTTCATTTTTTCCGAGAAACTCCTATGAGATAAAGATTCTTCTAACTAGTTGGGTTAGATGCATCCATCCCGGGGCAACCACGGTGAGCAATCTCCCAAAGTTCAACCAGTCTATGGAAATTACTTTGAGATTTAAATCTCTCAAAGAGCAATCAATTTAGATTTTTCTTTAAAGGAAGTCATTTTAAGGATCATACTGGGGCAGATCACTCTCAAGGCAGATGAAGCCAGTCTCTACAGGCCATTATTCAGATTATCCTTGGTGTAGGATACTAGGGCAGAAAATATCACGAAGATTAAAGATTATGTGTGAGTCTCCTTCCTTTGTGGACCAGGAGGTTTGGGGTAGTTATTTCAAGATTCAGTGAACCTCTCCAAGAGTTTGAAGATGCTGGGGCATTTCGGATGCCATGTCTTCTGTAAAATCCTCTTGAATTGATATTTGAACAGTCAGCTAGTACAAGAAGAAAGATGTTACCAGAATATATTCCCCAAGCTGCTTAGTCCCCCAGCGAGAGAGGCTTTACAATTATTATCTCCAGTAGAGAAGGGTGATACCCAACATCCTCAGTAGAGTTAAATTGGAATCCTCCCCAACTGAGTCAGAGCAGATAGTATTCCCAGCAGAACTTCGAAATTAGTTGAGCAGTTCTCTTCCCCAAGTGGAGTCTTCATTCCAAATAAGCGGCTGAAAGTATTGTCTCCCCACAGAGCTTAGAATTGTAAGAATTCTCTCCCTAGTTAGGTCTTGGCAGATTGTTTCCCCAACCGAGTTGGAAGTTTGTCATTTCCCCGAAGAGTTATGTGATTAGGATTCAGCCCAATGATCGAAATATTCCCTAAGAGGTTTCCAATTCATTTTTGGAAAACATGACAGGTCAAAACAATACATGCCCATATGCAGTTTTGATCTTATCTCTCCCCAGCAAATGGTTATCTCCAGCCAGGATTTTCGAGATTGATTCAGTGTTCCTTGGTATTGCCCAGCAAGAGGTGGTTATTGACAGAAGGTGTGATCTCATTTTCTCAGCACAATGTCGTCCTGCACGTTTTCGTCCCCAACGGAGTTCTAGTAAGATTTTTCCCCTGCAAGAATATATCTTTGTCCAGCCTAGTGGATAAATCTTTGAAAAGGTACTGATTCCCAGTTCAGAATCAAGACAGCGTATTTTTATACGAATTCTGACAGCGATCTAGAACAGTGGATCTTTTATTTGAAATACATAGAATGGTTATTTCATATTCAAAATCAATACAACGTATTGTTATACGGATTTTGAAGATCAGAATCAAGACAGCATATTGTTATACGGATTCTGACAGCGTTCCAGCCCAGTGGATCTTTTATTTGAAATACATAGAATGGTTATTTCATATTCAAAATCAAGACAACGTATTGTTATACGGATTTTGAAGATCAGAATAAAGACATCGTATTATTATACGGATTCTGACTGTGATCCAGCCCAGTGGATCTTTTATTTGAAATACATAGAATGGTTATTTCATATTCAAAATCAAGACAGCGTATTCTTATACGGATTTGAAGATCAAAATAAAGACAACGTATTGTTATATGGATTTTGAAGATCAAAATCAAGAGAGCGTATGGTTATACGGATTTTGAAGATCAGAGTCAAGACAACGTATTGTTATCAGGATTTTGACAGCGATCCAGCCCAGTGGATCCTTTATTTGAAATACATATCTACTTGTTAGAATGGTTATTTCATATTCAAAATCAAGACAACGTATTGTTATAGGGATTTTGAAGAACAGAGTCAAGACAGTGTATGGTTACATGAATTCTAAAATAGGATCAAGACAGTGTATGCCTGGTTGCAGATCCGGACAGTGGGTTATATTGTCAAAATAGTGTAGAAAATCAAGACAGCGCGTTGTTACATGGATTTTCGTAATTGCATATTTTTACCGTATACAAGACTTTAGGTTTTATGAAGAGAATCAAAATATTGCATGCCTAGATGAAGATAATCAAGATCAAGACAGTGTATTGTTAATACGGATCTTGAGGTTGTACACATCTATCCCACAGACTGAAGTGTACCAAGTCCATCGGTGTTGTGGCAAGCCAGTAGTCTTTTGGCGTCCTACAAAAGACATTTCTCACAGGCATTACTTTTGGTTACCTATAATACCCTGTATTAATTAAACACTCTGGATAATATTAATTAAGTAAATGATCTTAATTTTTGGTGTGTCACTGTTACGACTACCGAGGACCTAAATTGCGAAGTTATAAGAGACTCATGAAGTGTTGACCTTCCAGGAAGCATTTTGTTATCTGAATTGTTGTGAGGTTAAGAGATGAACAATTGGTCGGTTCTAGTATCGTTAATTCTTATCATCAAGTTGTGGACTTCGTAAGAGTAATACTAGATGTGTGCAGTTGAGTCGTACTCGGAGATATGGATTTTAAGTTATCCTTCTAGGTAAGAGTGAGAAGTGAATGTTCTGAAGTTAAGCATGTAAATTGGATCGTTTAAGGAATGAGACCCTTGAGAGAAACAGATTTGAACAAGAAGTTCTGTGTAATCTTCAAAGGTGAGTATAAGGAATATTGTATGCGATAGGCAAGTGTTACGAAAATCCGCAAGTATATTAAGGATGGATTAATTTTGGTACTAGTAACTCGCTAATGATTGTAAGCTTTGTGGCATTACTACGTTGTTAAGGGAAGCCTTGTGTCAGTAGAAATCTTGAGTGAACAGAATCCTATGAAGAGGATTGACGTATAGTATAGTAACCATGGTCAGATTTGTTAAATCGAATTGAATAAATTGTTTCAAGTTTAGAATATAAATTTGGAATTGTATTAGTTATGATTGCAATAATACAACCCCTATATCTCTGTCGTTGGAGAGTTTGGACTGATGTTATGTTTGTGTAGTTGACAAGCAACTTGTTATATCCCTGGGTATCTGGAAGTTTTTTTTGTTGGTTGGTGAGAACTCCAATGATTAAGTGTGTTCTCTGCAGACTATCAACTACTTGGTATCGTTTGAGAATTCATAGTATCTTTGTTGTTAGGCTTTGGAAGCATAGTGGAAGGAAACAGATGAAAGAGTCCAATCAGATTGTTGAAAATCAGAAGAGAATTATTTATAAGTGTTGAGATAAGATAACTTTTATTCTAAGTGTGTTGTCTATAGTAAGATACTGAAAGAATGAAGTGTTTGATGTAAATGGTTACAGTTTCGATATAAGACAAGGTGAGATTGGTAAAGAAGTCGTTTGACAACCTTTGAAATGGCTTTAGTGATTGAAGGATTGTAATAAGAGCTTTCGTTGGAAGTTGTATATAGTTAAGATTTCACCAAGATACCTTGTGGAGATTTATTGAGTGTTTGTGTCCCGAAATCAAGTTGGAGTGATATGTTTTTGTGTTGTGACTCAATAGAAGGGATTAAATTGGTATGTTTCTCCGAAGGAGGAATGAGACTAAGTATTTGGTATGAAACAACAGATGAATTACGGGAATGGTAAGTTAGAAGTTAATCCAATGTTGGAACAAGCGTATGAGTAAGGATGTGAAGCCTGATTTGTTATGAAAACGAGGACCTTGAGCCGCGAAGTCAAATTGGAATTTGAGTATAACAGAATATGTAAGAGAACTGAGGATAAGAATGGATCTGAGACAATGTTGTAAACTATCATTGTTTTGAGTAAAGGAAATTCGAAGACGAATTTCAATTCAAGGGGGAGGATGTAATACCCCGTATTTAATTAAACGCTCTGGATAATATTAATAAAGATTAATTAGTATTATTCGACTCAGAGACATTTTTGGATACTGTCAAATTGGACCAGTTAGTGTACTAACCGATAATTAATGGTTATTTTTAATAAAAGAGAAAAGAAGGATTTATAAGAAAGATAGAAGAAGAAAGTTGGTAAGAAAGAAAAGAAAGGAAAAGAGAGGAAGAGAAAGAAAAGGAAGAGAATGAAAAGAAGAGGAAAAACTTAGAAGCTTCAAGATCAAGAATCATCACCATTCCTTCATAAAATCTTCATCTTCACCAACCTTGTCTTCATTGGCAAGGTGGGTTCATAGTTAGAAACTTTTGCTTTTAGTTTGGATTGAATTTTAGAGTTTATGAGTTTTAGGGTTTTCATGGAAAAATCTTAAAGTCGGGGAATTTAAACGGTTAGAATTCGATATAAATGCTTGTGAATGGTCATATTATGTGTGAGAATGATCGATAATGAGTATTTTGAAATTGCTATGTGAAGTGGCGAGAGAGAATGGAGTTTATAAGTGATTTTCAGGTTTTATAGCAGGTATAATCGATTGCAACATAGTGCAAATTTATTGCACCATAAACCAGAAGCAACCTTTAGAAATTTGGGATTGTGCAATCAATTGCAGTTTATGTGCAATCGATTACACGGTGTCCTCCGTAGAGTCTTGAGTAAGTCTTGAGGTGGGTGACATTGAATCTCACGGGAAGCATCCATAAAGGCTTGAGGTACCGTTAGTGAGATGTGGGTAGTGATTTGAGTTATGTATTAATTTGGGGCATCTGTAAAGTATGAGTAAGTCTTGAGGTGGGTTATTCTAAGTCCCACGGGAAGCATCCGTAAAGACTTGAGGTATGTGTGCGTTACTAGATCTTCCGTAAAGTCTGAGTAAGTCTTGAGGTGGGTTATTCTGAGTCCCACAGGAAGCAACCATAAAGGCTTAAGGTGAGTACTAAACCGGTTTTAGAGGGAAGTCTTAAGTAAGTCTTGAGGTGGATTATTCTAAGTTCCACGGGAAGCATCCATAAAGACTTGGGTGACTGTGATATCGAGTCCTCAGTAAAGTCATGAGTAAGCCTTGATGTGGGTTATCTTTAGTCCCACAGGAAGCATTCGTAAAAGGTTGAGGTAGATGTTTCACTTGTTTAGTGGTGTGAGTGTTGTATGGACTATGTTCCATCTTGTTCTGGTTCCTTGTTCAGAAGTAACCAAATACTTGAGTTAGGTTTGATAGAAACTTGTAGAGCCGATAGGACTCTAAGATAGGGAACTCACTGAGATATTGTTATCTCTCCCCACTATTGTAGAGCCTTAAAGTGATTGTGTGAATGAAAAGGGTGGAAAATCAAAAGATAAGATCTAAGCCCAAAGCATAGTCGGAGAGTTTACCAAAAAGAAGATTGAGGTCCCTGGTGTTACCACGATTCAGTGTTTATGCGATATCTTTATTGAGAGAGAAATACCTGGAAGTACTTGTCCGGTGACTTGGAACGAAAACTCACGTACGAGTATCATCATTTCATCTCGCACGTTTTGAGCCAGTGATTAGTTGATTAATGTGTTTATGCAAGCTTTTTGCTTGAGGTCAAGCAAAAGTTCAAGTTCGGGGAAGTTTGATCAGTGATCTTTAGTCGTATATTTCAAGTTGTTTGAGTCGTTCGTTTCTTATGCTTTCGTGTGTTTTTGAGTCTTTTAATCATGCTTTCATCGATGTTTTCGTATTTTGTCAAGCAAGTCATGTTTATATATTTTTATCATTTTTACCATTAGTGCGTGTGATTTGGTTGTATTTTTAGTGTGTTTTCAGGCTCGCAACAAGTTGGTGATCAGACGCCATTTCGAAAATGCTCTGAGTGCAGAGGAATGTGAAAGAAAAAAAAGAGATATCAGAAGCCTGACACGTGTGCCCGTGTCACCTGACACGGCCCGTGTCAGGAGGCCTTTGGAGAGAAGACGTTGGATCAAGTTTGAGGCTAGTCAGAAGCATGACACGGGTGCCTGTGTCACATGACACGACCCTTGTCATGGCCTCTGAAGAAGATGCGTGTAGATGATGGATCAGCAACCTGACACGATCACCCGTGTCTCATGACATAGTCACCCGTATCTCATGACACGACCCATGTTAGGGCTCCTGGAAGTGAAAAATTTATTCTTTTTTTATTTCCTGGACTTGTTTTATTTTGAAGGGCAGTTCGGACATTTCGCGATGTAATTTGAGATCTGATATATTAGGCATAGTGTGGCTGAAAAAAAGAAAATAAACGTTTTATTTTGTAATTCTTACATGTAGAGATTGGACATTATCGGATAATGCGGATCAATCAAGAGCGGAAGCAATTGACGATCCAAAGAATCCTAATCCTATTGTAATGTTTTTCATCATCTATTTTGTTTTTATTTCTATTATGAACATGAGTGGCTAAACCCCCCAATGCTAGGGGTGTCCCTGATTTGCTTTTGTAATAACTTTTGAGTTTCTTAATATCAGTTTTTTTGTTTGAACCTTTATCTTTATTGTATGCAACATTCTTAATGCTTAGTCTTTTTGGAAAAATCGATTATTGATCTTAGTTAGGGTTTGGTCTGAACAACCACTATAATCTTGTTGCATAGATTTTATCATAGTAGATATTCCTAAGGAATTAGAATACCCTATAAAAACCTGTTTTTATGTCAGAACTGTTGCTTGATGTTCTTCCTTGGCTTCTAAGGAATTAGGGCCAAGGGGGAATACCAAAGGTTTTTCTTAAAATGAATTTTGGAAAAATAATTTAGGACATAGGGAAAGATAAGGTTGAAACATGTCTGTTTAGAATCAAGGAACGATCTAGTCATTGCTTTGCAAATTATACACCCTCTGGGCATTACTCTCATCTTCGTATAACTTCTACTCGGTTTTTACTTTCCTATTTAATTTTAGCTAAAACAAACAATCAAGCATTACTTTTGTTTAATTGATATTTATTTGAAAAAACTTAATTCACTACGCAGTCCTCAAGAGATCGACACTGGGGTTTTCCCCATTTACTACTAAACGATAAAATAGTACACTTGTTATTTTACCGATTACGTGCTTATACCTTACTCTTGTGTAACCGACTCCCAAACTTAGAATTTTGTTTCGTTGATCATTCCCTTATCCTTATTAGGTTGTGTCTATATCTTCATTTTCTCTCGTTAGAATAAATAGAATTAGGTGGCAACTCTGTTGTTGTTTTTTCCGCGTCTATTGCGATGATTGTATTTTTCGAGGAACGACAGACACCATGTAGCAACGCCTTACCATCCACAAACTAGTGGGCAAGTCGAGGTTTCCAATAAAAAAAATCTTAGAAAATATTGTCGCTACATCTAGGAAAGATTGGTCAACCAAGTTACATGAAGCTTTATGGGCTTATAGAACAACTTTTAAGACACACATCGGAACCATGCCATTTAAATTAGTCTACGGAAAATCTTGCCACCTGCCAGAAGAAATAGAGCACAAATCCTATTGGGCAATTAAAACGCTTAACTTTAACTATACTGACACATGTGAAAAACGTATCTTAGACTTACAAGAATTAGAAGAGCTAAGACTAGACGCTTACGAAAATGCCCGCATATACAAGGAAAGAACAAAGAGATGGCATGATAAGCATATATCTAGAAAATAATTTAGTGTGGGAGACATTGTACTCTTATTCAATTCGAGGCTTAGGCTATTTCCTGGAAAATTACGATCTAGATGGTCCGGTCCTTTCGAAGTAATAAAAGTCTTAGTAAATGGCACAATTGAAATTGAGGGTAGGTCTAGTGCACCATTTGTAGTAAAAGGGCAACATCTAAAACATTATAATTGCGTAGAAGATAAAGAATTTTCATTAGGTCTAAAATTAGCAAAATTCCCTTCAAAGACCTTAGACTGAAATTCCCTTAAGTTGTGTCGAGCCCCGACATTAAATGAAGCGTTGCATGGAAGGCAACCCACGATTTTGTTTTTGTTTTCATTTTAATATTTTATTTAGTTTTCTTTTTTGTTTCTTTTTCAAATTATAATTTTCAAAATGCGGTAAATTTACTGATTTCCGTGTTGGTTTGTTTTAATGTGTGTTTCTAGGATTTTTAAAGTTTTTCTACCTTCTACCTTCTTCTCTAATTTCATTTTGCATACTAACTTTAGCAATGAATGGTAACATGATTGTGGATTTCAGAGACGGTGCCCAGAGGCACCGTTATGAAGCTTTAGCTTAAAGACCTATGTGTCATACCCCAAATTTGTCCTACCCGCGCCAATTTATTTTACTGTCTAACCAAATATCTCAAAAATCGAAAATGCGTATTATTTTCTGTCTAATCTCGAAAAATCCAACAAATGAGTCTTTTCTTTTATCGCATCAGTTATAGTTTGTGTGTGGTTATATTTTGTGGCGGCAATTCGTTCATATCTTTGTTATCCCTTTTCAATTTTTTTTTTCTTTCTCTCTTCTATATTTTCTATAAATAAATTTTAAGTCCACTATCTTCTAAGCCCATTTGTAAATTCTAAAAAGATTGCAAAAACAAAAACAAAAACAACATTTTCTTAAAATCAATTTTTCTTTATTATCATTTATTCTCCATTCATTTTTTTTATTTATTAGTGTTTTTTATTATTTATATTATTATTGCTTATATCATTATTGGTATGTTTCATCTTTTTTTTTATTATTAAAATTTATCATTAGAACCATTTTTCTTATTTTATTATTAATCCTTTTTCTAAAAACATTAGCTTTCTTTTAGACCCATTATAAATTTTTTAATTAAAAATTCTTATTGTCACTATTGTTATACTTTTATTCTATTATTATTATTATCATTTTTATTATTATACTTTCTATCATTATTTTTATTATCTTTATTTACTTTTTATAATTATTCACTTTTTATTATTATTTTGTATCATTATTTGTAAAGGCCATTCTTTTAGCAAAAATTACAAAGTCCATTACTAATTTCTCTTTGTTATCCCATTAAAAATGATTGAGAGAGATATGGTATTTGTCTTTATCCGTTTCAGCTGCTTTTGTTGCTGCTACACAATTTCATTCCCACTACAAGTGCCATTCCACTACCAATTCCACTACATCAGTACAACAATAACCTTTTCTTTGGGAACGCATAAATGCATATCAACAGCACCAAATACAGCTAGCATAACAAACAATTTTATCAAATTCCTCTTGATTAAATTCCAATTTCACCCTCTCAAATTCACCCATAAAACCACAACTCAAAAACAAAAGAAAATCTGATTGCATCCTTTCATCAAAATACACAAAACCTTTCAAACATATAAGCATTATCACACTTTAAACTTTTTTTTTTACCTTCTGCATAAACTTTTCCGTTACGGTTCATCCATCTTCACCATCAACAAAACTCCATAACCATCACTTTCAATTTGCAAAACAAAACGAAAACGAAAATAAATCGTAGCACTCACCATAAACCAAAACCATCTCAGCAGGCCACCTTCAAAACCAAACACAGATTTCCGCCGGAAAGCACAAACTCCACCAACAGCCATCACCCGGCCAGCAAACCCCAAACCATCACTAACCTTCCTCAATCTCGCCAAACCTTCGTAACAAAACCGAAAATGAAACCAATCCAAAACGTATCAACCCAAGCTAAAATCCGAACCACCACCGTGACACTTCATTTTCCATTGACGTCTTGAAACAAAACCACTGCGAGTTTAGCGTGAAACCGAAAAACACAGACAAGCAACCGCGACACAACCTACAGCCATTCAAACCTCCCAAAAAATCGTCAAATCGACCAAACACTCGCCGTCATGAAATCTGACCGAAAACAGAGATGAAAGGGTGAGATTCAACCGTCAACACCAGCCGCGCACATCGCCGGCGCTACCGTGTGAACTACCAACACATTCAAACCACCCAAACCGTGCGAATCTGAGACACCGCCGCCTCCACGCGAACCAAAACCTTTGAAGATTGTGAAACTAACGAGCAAGCCGCGTCGGAAATGAACTGAGTTGAGAGACCGAACTGCTGTGTGAGTGAGAACAGTTGTCGCCGCCGTGACAGAACAAAACGCCGTGGAGGAGAGCGAAAGAACGAGTGAGAGGCAGAGAGGGAGATCGTTAGTTTTCGAGCCGTTTTGCAGTGGATCTGAGAGGGGGTGACGCTTCTTTTGTTAGTTGAAGGGTTTGTTCTCTTGTTACGTTTTTTTTTCATTCTTTGTTTTATATAACTGAGTTTCTTTTCTTTATTTATTTATTTATTTATTTATTCTGTTTCCTTATTTTGAGTTTTATGCTTATTATTATTTATCTCTTTTATCAGTTTATTAGGTTTTTGGATTAGCTAGCACATTAGCCCATCGGTTCACTCTCACTATGCACACACCGGACATTTGTTATACCCCCTGCACCTTTTTTATTATTTATATTCTTATTATTACTTTATTTAACAGCTGGGCTTAGCCCATGTTTTACTAAGCAAACACCGTTGACCCAACGTTTCACTCCCTTTCATTTTTCTATATATACACTATTTTTGTTTTTTTATTTATTTTAAAAAAAATCTTATTTAATGTAATTATTGTAGTTTTTTTTAGAAAGAAATTCTTTTATTCTTGTCCATACTTTAACCAACTCTATTCTTTTAGATCATTTAGTTTCTTTTTTTATTTCTTCATTTCTTCCGATTTATTTTAACTTTGTTTTGGGCCAATGATATGCTAAACGGCCAATTTTTCGCCCGATTTTAATCGGTGATTTTTGGTCAATATGAGGCCCTCCTTTGTATTTAATTTTTCATTTTATCATTTCGACAAAACAAACATGTAATCTAATTTAGTTCATTTATTTATACTTGATATTATTTAATTCATTTATTATTTATATTCATTATTTTATTTTTTCTAACAATTCAATTTATTTATTTATTCATTTATTTTCGCATTCCAAATCACGTTTCTACTCCTAATAGAATGATTCCGATTTTGAATCGATTCTAAGGCAGTTCACGAACAAAATTTTGCCGCGTCCCGTAAAGGTCCAACGCCTTCGAATAGTTGCGCTCGAAAAAGGTTCAACGCCTTCAAATAGTTGCGTCCCGATTAAACAGGCCGAATGCCTTCGAATAGTTCAAACACACTGCACACACGCTTTCTCTTGGGCTAATTACAACGAGGCCATTTATTTCTCGCAATCCCCTGTATTTATTTTGTACCCCTCTCCCATTATTTTGTACGCATTTTATTTTCCGCATTTATTTTAATTCTGAATCCTTGGTCCAACGCCAAGCGATTGCACTTGCACACTTGAACTTTATTTTCCAGTTATTATTTCGTTATTAGGATCCTCATATCCTTGCGAGCCGAGCGATTCGTGCCTCGCTAACAAAACCACAAAAAATAAACTCCATTTGCATGCACCCTCTAAACCTCAAAAAACCAAAATGTTTCGATTAGATCCAAACCCTTGATCAAACGTCAAGCGGCTTTAGGAAATAAAAACACTTTAATAAATACGAGAAGATTTGTACGCCACGAGCCTTAAGCGGTAGAAAGGGGGATAACGAGCTTTCGTTACTCGCTCCGATTATTTCGACGCAGGACACTCGTCTTGTTGGGCGAGATAAACTATCCATAGTCTTTAGTGCACTTCAACTCCTAAACCCTTTCATCGACGAAAGGTAATAAAATCGAACAACCATTACCCTTAGTAGGCCGAACTACGAGGCTCTGACTTTCCCATTGCACGCGGGAGTACGTAGGCACGAGGATCTCAATCCTTGCCGAGCACCTAGGTTCAATCTAACTTATAATTCAACTCATTTCCCTCTAGCAAGCAATTCGTTTAAGCATAGACATCCTTTCTCGCGCGTTAACTTAGATGGTTCCCATCGAGTACGATGGATGTAGGGGGTGCTAATACCTTCCCCCTGCATAACCGACTCCCGAACCCAGGCAATGGTTTCGTTGACCTTTGTCCTCATCCTTTTCCTCCCGGGTTGTATCTATATCTTCCCTTTCCCACTTCGGGAATAAATAGAATTAGGTGGCGACTCTTCAGTCCGTCCGGCGCGCGGCTCCGTCCATTCGGATCGCGTGAGGTCGTATTTTTCGGGGTACGATAGCTGGCGACTCTGCTGGGGACTGGTTCACCCCTATGCGAGTCAAGCCTAGTCTAGGTTCCTGTGCTTGTTTGAATGTTTGCTTTTATGCCTTGCTTGTTTACTTTTATCGCTTTCTTTATCGCATTCCATATTATATATCTTGTGGCTCTTTGGTACTATAATTTGGATCGGTACTTGATCGAAAGAACTTGAGGGAAAAGCTCTATACCCGGGCTTTCGAGTACAAACTTAAGTTAGCGAGGTTGTGTAGTATGGGCTCCCGAGAGAACCTCTCTCGTGGGTTGTCGATACGAAAACCTCACTCGGAGTAGATTTTAATGGAAATACTGACAACCGTCAAGCTCTTGGCGTGTGTGCTCAGTTGTTTTCATTAAAGTCTTCGACTCTGAGGACCTTTAGAACCTTTTGGTTAAAACATCGGTTGATGGTTGCGTAGTATTGGGCACCAGGGTTCGCCCTCGCGTGGCTCGATACGAAAACCTCACTTGGAATAGACTTACTCAATGGAGTTGATTGACTGTCAAGAATGTATGAAATTGACACGTGCATCAAACAGTTGAGAAAGTTCCATAACTCCAGGACTTTGTTTTAAACCTAGTGTCGGTGATCACGTAGTATGGACTCCCGAGAAAATCTGCTCTCGTGGGTTGTCGATACGAAGATCTCACCCAAAATAGATTCATATGGCGGAGTCAATCAACCGTCATGCTTATGGCGCGTGTGATGAACAGCCATATGAGTTGATAACTTTGGGGTCCCTAAACTTTAGAGTCCACCCAGTGAGTTCCTGATCAGAGTATCTTCCATCTGTGCCGTGGACTCATGAGACCCTGATCTTGTGATCCTGGATTCTGACATTTGCATATCATCTCATTTGCATTAATTATTCATATTGCATTTCATTCCAAAGCCGAGAACTTATTTCATGTTCCTCCATCTTCAGTAAATCAAGCTGGTTTCCCGACGCCCGTATCGAGCTAGACGACCGTACTTAACTCGAGCCAACACTAGAAGACTGATGGACGTGATTCAAGAAGAACAAGCTGCTATGAGGGAAGAGATTGACTCGGTCAAGGGCAAGATTGACCAGATTTACGAGACTTTGCAATCTTTGGCAAGGATGGAAGAACGTCGCGAAGCTGCTGCCGCAATGAACAATGCTCAAGTGCAAGGATCTACCTCACGAGCAATGCCTTCAGTTCCCGTTCCAAATCCTTTGGTCTACGGTTTGCCTCCAGGTTTCACTCCTGCTGTTGAAGAGGTCACTTCCCAACCAATACCTTCTTCTGGTGTCACTGTTGGTGTTATTCCTCAAACTCAACCTATTCCAACTCAAGTCCAGTTTCCTCAAACTGAAGAAAACCATCAAGTTGAGTATGAGATGCATATTGCTGTTCCAATCACCAACCCTCAGGCTGTTCAAGAGTCTGAAGCTATGAAGATGTGTCGCGAGTTAGCTGAAAAACTCCGAATCATGGAAGGACACAACTCAACTTCTCTGAGTGCCTCAGACATGTTCTTAGTTCCAGATGTTGTGATCCCTACTAAATTCAAACTGCCAGAATTCGAGAAATACAAAGGCCTCAGCTGTCCTGAGCTTCATTTGAGGATGTACTGCAGAAAAATGGCCGCTCATGCCAAAGATGATAAGCTTATGATCCATTGCTTCCAAGACAGCCTATCTGGAGCGTCTCTAGAATGGTACATGCAGCTCGAACGCAACAATGTTCGGACTTGGCTTGATCTATCTGATGCATTCAAAAAGCAGTACAAGTACAACACTGATCTTGCTCCTAACCGTACTCAACTTCAGAGTATGTCTCAAAAGGAAAGCGAATCCTTTAAGGAGTACGCCCAACGCTGGAGAGAGCTAGCCGCCAGAGTGCATCCTCCTTTGGTTGACCGTGAACTAATCGACATCTTCATGGGTACCTTACAGGGGCAATACTACGAGAAGCTGATCAGCAGCGTATCTTCTGGATTTTCGGACATGGTGATGGTCGGAGAAAGAATCGAAGAAGGTTTGAAAAGAGGAAAGATTCCAGGAGGTTCTAGTAGCCAAAACAATGCCAAGAAACCTTTCAATGGGCACAAAAAGGGTGAAACAAATGCCATTTCTGCTGTAAGTGGGAATTTTCAACAGAGTGCACCTGCACCAGTTCCCTACTATCAGTATCCCTATGTTGCTGCTGCACAATATGCTCCTATGCCATATCAGCCAACTCCTCCAATGCCTCATCAGCAGGCCTTTCAAGCTTTATTTCCGCCTCAGATGGCTCATCAACCACGTCCACCTCCTATGGTTGCAGCTGCGCAGTATGCGCCCAATCCATACCAGCAACAGGCTTATCAACCACGGCCTGGTCAACAACAACAACGTGCTCCTCAACAGCGCCCACCATATCAACCAAGAAGGCCTGAAAGAACCTTTGATCCCTTGCCTATGTCATATGGAGAGATCTTTAACGGACTGATGGCAAAAGGGACTCTTGTGTTGAAGGACATGCCACCTCAAACGGGTAACGCTCGAGATTATGATGCCAATGCTCGCTGTGAGTATCACAAGGGTGCTCCAGGTCACACAATTGACAACTGCAGGTTATTCAAGCACAAAGTCCAAGATCTAATCGACTCTAAGGATCTCACCTTCACTCCGAGAAATCCAAATGTCCAGAACGATCCAATGCCGTCACACGGTGCCAACAAGTGAAGACATCTGAAGAGTTTGTTGAAGACCAAGCTGAGTAGTCTCCAACTTTGAAGCATTCAATCAAGAGAAGTTCAATTCCTCAAATCAAGGCAGCCATCGCCATTTATTATTTCCGCATTCCTGTTGTTTTGTAATGTTTGTTTAAGTGCTATTTGCTCTGAACATTATTATCGTTTGTACTTGGTTATGTTAATGTTATGTTTATGCATGTTTTGAATCAATCTATTCGCATTCGCTCATATTTATCATTTATCACAAAATCACAAAAATATTCCCTCACTTCACTTTAGCAAATATTTGAGGGAGGATGATGAAAACAAAATACCCATAACTGTTGCGGTATGCTTTCGGATAAAACCTCGTCAATGATGTACAGGCATTCTTTCAAATCCCCAAACACTGGAGATATAAGGAGTTAATCCCTAGTCAACCACTTCGAGCCTAGAAGTAGGAGTTTCTTTCGGATACAAACCCTTACATTTAACCCGGGGTAGGGTAGTTGTTTAGTTAACATGACTACACCTTCAAATCGCAAGATGAGACATCCCTTCAGAGGACCATCAACAAATGACTTGGCAGTCACAGCATTCAAACAAAAAAAAAAGAAAAAGAAAAGAAAGAACCACTAAGTTGAGCACCCGAAGGGAGACTTAGTCGGAAAAAAAAACAAATCAAAAGAGGAGTTCAAATCCTCAGCAAAAAAACAAAAACAAATATCAGTGACCACCAAATCAAAAATCAAAGGGTCACTAGCAAGATAAGATGACTGTCATTTCCAAGCGAACCTTAAAGCTTAATCTTCACTCTTGCAAAGTCAAAACAATTGCATGTGCAAAGTTAACTGAACATAGGACTGGAGAACATTACGAAAGAGGGGTGGGTACAAATCAAACTTTGAGCCTTATACCTTTGTTTCTCAAACAATTAACCAGACCACGTTACAACCCTCGAAAGTCCTAATTGAGGCACGGTTTATTCTGAAAGCATGTTACCAACAAGGTTGCGTAAATTGACTCCCATATTTTGCTAATCTTCAATTTCGATCGCACATTATTCTTGCTGCATCTTTTACGCACTTTCTAAATCAGCACCTCGTTTGGGCTAACGGTCCGTTCGTCACACTTTCACAGCATTCAAATAAATTGAATTTTTCAAAACTTACATGAACTTTACATTAACACTACCATTTGTGTATGAATAATTTAATTGCAATTTAGTGCTTGACATCAGTGCAATCCCAACAAGGGACGATCAAAAAGGAATTTGAATCAATACTTCTTCAACAGCCCAATCAGGGGCAAGTTATCTTCAATAGCCCAATCAGGGGCAAGTTATCTTCAAACAGCTCAATCAGGGGCAGGCGCTTACCAAATCCAGACTCTGGGGCAGGTCATTTCGTGGCCATTGTCAAAGCTTCCCCATCAAATTTATTTCAAACACCTTGCAGGCAGGGGCAAGCGAACAAGGAGCAAATCTTCCTATCTCTTTTCCCCAGCTGGACAAGTAATCTTTGCTATACGTTGGCAATTATTCAAAGCAAAATCAATCTTCATGTGTTAATTAGGTCGCTTCGCTCATCAGCGGAGAGCCAAACTTGGAGCTTTCAGATCCATCTTCAGACCATTCATCGTCGAAGATCGAGTGTCGGGAAATCAGTCCCTCCACCCACCCAAAAGTCCAATTACCATTGGCAACTACCAGACCAAAAGTCCACCAAGCTGGCACCTTTCTTTTTTCAATCACTCATATGCATCATATGCAGTCATACGCATCATATGCAGTCATACGCATCATTTACATCGATCATCTACAACATGTGCATCATATGCATACCCAAAAAAAGACTTTTTATTTTCCCCAACATTTTCAACTTACATCCCAGTGCATAAACATTTGCATCGTATCTCCATAATTATGGAATACTATCTCGAAATAATCAAGCATACATGCATAAGTCAAGATCCAGGATCAATCCAAGATTCCAGGCCTTCCCCCAGCGGAAGTCAGGATCCAGGGTCGATCGAAGATTCTCCTCAAGTGCTATTCAGTGGGCGTCCCCGTTGGATATTTGTCTTCCAGTTTATTTAATTTTTCTGTTACTCAGCATCCATATCGACCTAGTTCGAGTGCTGGGGTCGTATTATCATCCTTGCGGTGGTAAGCAATTATTTATTTTTCTGTTACTCGGCATCCATATCGACCTAGTTCGAGTGTTGGGGTCGCATTATCATCCTTGCGGTGGTAAGCGATTATTTATTTTTCTGTTACTCGGCATCCATATCGACCTAGTTCGAGTGCTGGGGTCGCATTATCATCCTTTGCGGTGGTAAGCGATTATTTAATTTTCTGTTACTCAACATCGACCTAGCATCGAGTGTTGGAGTCGAGTTATCATCCTTGTGGTGGTAAGCGATTATTTAATTTTTCTATCAACCTATTTTTTCGCATCACCTTTATTTTCCAATTTTAATCATCCATTTACTGCACAGTTTCTTTTATCGGACAAATTTGGAGTCTGTTAGTATCTAATTATCTTATACCTTGGAAGATTGAACGCGAGCCAGTTCATCTTATTTCGGTCTAAGCCAATTCGATAGGGGCATCTATCATACCCCAAATTTGTCCTACCCGCGCCAATTTATTTTACTGTCTAACCAAATATCTCAAAAATCGAAAATGCGTACTATTTTCTGTCTAATCTCGAAAAATCCAACAAATGAGTCTTTTCTTTTATCGCATCAGTTATAGTTTGTGTGTGGTTATATTTTGTGGCGGCAATTCGTTCATATCTTTGTTATCCCTTTTCAATTTTTTTTTCTTTCTCTCTTCTATATTTTCTATAAATAAATTTTAAGTCCACTATCTTCTAAGCCCATTTGTAAATTCTAAAAAGATTGCAAAAACAAAAACAAAAACAACATTTTCTTAAAATCAATTTTTCTTTATTATCATTTATTCTCCATTCATTTTTTTTATTTATTAGTGTTTTTTATTATTTATATTATTATTGCTTATATCATTATTGGTATGTTTCATCTTTTTTATTATTATTAAAATTTATCATTAGAACCATTTTTCTTATTTTATTATTAAACCTTTTTCTAAAAACATTAGCTTTCTTTTAGACCCATTATAAATTTTTTAATTAAAAAATCTTATTGTCACTATTGTTATACTTTTATTCTATTATTATTATTATTATCATTTTTATTATTATACTTTCTATCATTATTTTTATTATCTTTATTTACTTTTTATAATTATTCACTTTTTATTATTATTTTGTATCATTATTTGTAAAGGCCATTCTTTTAGCAAAAATTACAAAGTCCATTACTAATTTCTCTTTGTTATCCCATTAAAAATGATTGAGAGAGATATGGTATTTGTCTTTATCCGTTTCAGCTGCTTTTGTTGCTGCTACACAATTTCATCCCCACTACAAGTGCCATTCCACTACCAATTCCACTACATCAGTACAACAATAACCTTTTCTTTGGGAACGCATAAACGCATATCAACAGCACCAAATACAGCTAGCATAACAAACAATTTTATCAAATTCCTCTTGATTAAATTCCAATTTCACCCTCTCAAATTCACCCATAAAACCACAACTCAAAAACAAAAGAAAATCTGATTGCATCCTTTCATCAAAATACACAAAACCTTTCAAACGTATAAGCATTATCACACTTTAAACTTTTTTTTTTACCTTCTGCATAAAATTTTCCGTTACGGTTCATCCATCTTCACCATCAACAAAACTCCATAACCATCACTTTCAATTTGCAAAACAAAACGAAAACGAAAATAAATCGTAGCACTCACCATAAACCAAAACCATCTCAGCAGGCCACCTTCAAAACCAAACACAGATTTCCGCCGGAAAGCACAAACTCCACCAACAACCATCACCCGGCCAGCAAACCCCAAACCATCACTAACCTTCCTCAATCTCGCCAAACCTTCGTAACAAAACCGAAAATGAAACCAATCCAAAACGTATCAACCCAAGCTAAAATCTGAACCACCACCGTGACACTTCATTTTCCATTGACGTCTTGAAACAAAACCACTGCGAGTTTAGCGTGAAACCGAAAAACACAGACAAGCAACCGCGACACAACCTACAGCCATTCAAACCTCCCAAAAAATCGTCAAATCGACCAAACACTCGCCGTCATGAAATCTGACCAAAAACAGAGATGAAAGGGTGAGATTCAACCGTCAACACCAGCCGCGCACATCGCCGGCGCTACCGTGTGAACTACCAACACATTCAAACCACCCAAACCGTGCGAATCTGAGACACCGCCGCCTCCACGCGAACCAAAACCTTTGAAGATTGTGAAACTAACGAGCAAGCCGCGTCGGAAATGAACTGAGTTGAGAGACCGAACTGCTGTGTGAGTGAGAACAGTTGTCGCCGCCGTGACAGAACAAAACGCCGTGGAGGAGAGCGAAAGAACGAGTGAGAGGCAGAGAGGGAGATCGTTAGTTTTCGAGCCGTTTTGCAGTGGATCTGAGAGGGGGTGACGCTTCTTTTGCTAGTTGAAGGGTTTGTTCTCTTGTTACGTTTTTTTTTCATTCTTTGTTTTATATAACTGAGTTTCTTTTCTTTCTTTCTTTCTTTATTTATTTATTTTGTTTCCTTATTATGAGTTTTATGCTTATTATTATTTATCTCTTTTATCAGTTTATTAGGTTTTTGGATTAGCTAGCACATTAGCCCATCGGTTCACTCTCACTATGCACACACCGGACATTTGTTATACCCCCTGCACCTTTTTTATTATTTATATTCTTATTATTACTTTATTTAACAGCTGGGCTTAGCCCATGTTTTACTAAGCAAACACCGTTGACCCAGCGTTTCACTCCCTTTCATTTTTCTATATATACACTATTTTTGTTTTTTTATTTATTTAAAAAAAAATCTTATTTAATATAATTATTGTAGTTTTTTTTAGAAAGAAATTCTTTTATTCTTGTCCATACTTTAACCAACTCTATTCTTTTAGATCATTTAGTTTCTTTTTTTATTTCTTCATTTCATCCGATTTATTTTAACTCTGTTTTGGGCCAATGATATGCTAAACGGCCAATTTTTCGCCCGATTTTAATCGGTGATTTTTGGTCAATATGAGGCCCTCCTTTGTATTTAATTTTTCATTTTATCATTTCGACAAAACAAACATGTAATCTAATTTAGTTCATTTATTTATACTTGATATTATTTAATTCATTTATTATTTATATTCATTATTTTATTTTTTCTAACAATTCAATTTATTTATTTATTCATTTATTTTCGCATTCCAAATCACGTTTCGACTCCTAATAGAATGATTCCGATTTTGAATCGATTCTAAGGCAGTTCACGAACAAACTTTTGTCGCGTCCCGTAAAGGTCCAACGCCTTCGAATAGTTGCGCTCGAAAAAGGTTCAACGCCTTCAAATAGTTGCGTCCCGATTAAACAGGCCGAACGCCTTCGAATAGTTCAAACACACTGCACACACGCTTTCTCTTGGGCTAATTACAACGAGACCATTTATTTCTCGCAATCCCCTGTATTTATTTTGTACCCCTCTCCCATTATTTTGTACGCATTTTATTTTCCGCATTTATTTTAATTCTGAATCCTTGGTCCAACGCCAAGCGATTGCACTTGCACACTTGCACTTTATTTTCCAGTTATTATTTCGTTATTAGGATCCTCATATCCTTGCGAGCCGAGCGATTCGTGCCTCGCTAACAAAACCACAAAAAATAAACTCCATTTGCATGCACCCTCTAAACCTCAAAAAACCAAAATGTTTCGATTAGATCCAAACCCTTGATCCAACGTCAAGCGGCTTTAGGAAATAAAAACACTTTAATAAATACGAGAAGATTTGTACGCCACGAGCCTTAAGCGGTAGAAAGGGGGATAACGAGCTTTCGTTACTCGCTCCGATTATTTCGACGCAGGACACTCGTCTTGTTGGGCGAGATAAACTATCCATAGTCTTTAGTGCACTTCAACTCCTAAACCCTTTCATCGACGAAAGGTAATAAAATCGAAAACCATTACCCTTAGTAGGCCAAACTACGAGGCTCTGACTTTCCCATTGCACGCGGGAGTACGTAGGCACGAGGATCTCAATCCTTGCCGAGCACCTAGGTTCAATCTAACTTATAATTCAACTCATTTCCCTCTAGCAAGCAATTCGTTTAAGCATAGACATCCTTTCTCGCGCGTTAACTTAGATGGTTCCCATCGAGTACGATGGATGTAGGGGGTGCTAATACCTTCCCCCTGCATAACCGACTCCCGAACCCAGGCAATGGTTTCGTTGACCTTTGTCCTCATCCTTTTCCTCCCGGGTTGTATCTATATCTTCCCTTTCCCACTTCGGGAATAAATAGAATTAGGTGGCGACTCTTCAGTCCGTCCGGCGCGCGGCTCCGTCCATTCGGATCGCGTGAGGTCGTATTTTTCGGGGTACGACACTATGTCCCTCACCAAGTTTACCCATGGACCTACCATGACCGCTCTAGGCATAGGTGCTAGTATAGACTTTATGTTTAACCAGATAGGATGGAAAGGTTTCGCTACTAGAAAGCATAGAACTTATTACAAGATGACTTTATAATTCTTGAGCTTGCTTGCTTACACTCTTAACTGCATGAAAGGTTTAACTAGAGGTAGGATAGCCTTCAGACTGTTTGGATATCCATGTGAATTTAACATACACGAGATGGCTAAACTGTTAGATTTCCGCGATGACCCTACTGTTTTCTCTGAGGCACAGGAAGATGTACTTATGGAGGATGAGTTGAACCATTTTTGGAGTAGTATCTCAGGACACCCTGATCATGACATATACCCTATGCTAACTACTGATATTCATAACCTATCTATTAGGTACTTCCACGTGATTTTAGCCTATACCATGTTTGGAAAACCTGAGAGTGATAATAACATCTCTAGAGATGAGCTATTCTTAATGTTTTTTTCAGTCCCGACAAGTTAACGGAGCGACCTTCATGTTTGTAAATTTCTGTAAGATTTTGCGATCTGAACACCAACCAATTCTGATAGGTGGCCTAGTTAACAAAATTGTTGATGCAATGGGATTTAGAACTCGCCTTTCTCAGATAACCCTCTCGGAGATTATAGGCATATGAACGTCACTTTCTGTTTTGAAAGGGTGATGCTTTATGACCATGAACCGCACCATTTCAAACTTCTCATCAACGGTGTAGTTGTGCCATATTTTATATTACCTGACCATGAGCGAACAAGTGTGCATAACCATCATAATTGGTTTTATCATCTGGACAAACCACTTTTTGAACCTGAGGATGCTTGGTCCGAAGTAGAAATTGATCCAAAAACACCTCCAAATTATAATGATTTTGATTATCCTGAGAACATGATTGAAGAAGAAGAGAAACCCAATCTTGTCGCCATTAGCATTCCTGCTGCCACTAATACACAACTTACCATAGAGAACCTCCGCATTGAAATGACAACAATGCACAACGAGCTTTGCGACTTGCGTATCGATATCATTACATTGAGAGATATGGCTGTTGAACAGTTTGACCATTTAAGCCAAGCCATTTAATCAATCCGCCAAAACCATGGCTAGTAACTAACGTCGGTGTTCAGCAAAATTTTTATTGCATTATAGTTTAATTCAGTTTTTCATCTTAGTTTAATTTAGTTTTTCAACTTTTAAAATTTTCAATTATGTTTGCAATTTTTAGAAGCTATTGCGTTTACCTCTCAATTTTAATAAAATTATCATTTTCCTTTTGCTAAAATGATGTGTGCCTCTAATTTAATTTATTTTGTAGCATTATACTATTTTCCAATATTATTATTGATATACTTCTATTATGAATTGTTATAAGTTTAATCTGTTGCACAAAATATAAAATGTCTGCTATTTATTTACAAATATATTGCTACTACTATTGCTTAGTTATAAAAAATATTTTTTCTGATACATACTATTTATGAGTACAAGAATTAATGCATGGAAGACACTTAGGCAACCATTCTGGCCGTTGCACCGTCCTTGGAAGTGTGACAATCGTCACACATCATTAGGGTGTGACACTCGTCTTGCTTTCAGGACGACCGTCCCATTAAACCAGATGATCGCCATGTTTATGAAACGGTCATCACAACATAAACCTGTAATGTCTCTGTAACGTTCATAAGACCGTTGTGCACCTACTACCTCTTCCTCTTTGAACAGTTCACTCCCTTCATCACTATTTATAACCACCCACTTTTCCACTTTCTCACACAACCATTTCATAACTTCCATTTTTTCACACTTTCTCTATATAACAGAGGTGTATCATTCCATTATCTTAATTCATTTTTCTTTCTTACAAAAACTTTTTTTCCACCTTTGTAAAACCAATGGAATATACATGCCCTGAACCCTGACCTCGAGCTGGTGTCTGTCAACGAGCAAGGTATCTCGAATATTACCAAAACATTTTGTTGAAGCCACTAGATATGTTGATGAAGAGTGTTTCCAAGAGTTAGGATTGCTGGAAGGAGTCCAGTGGTTACTCACTAACACCGGTCTGACGAAGCTCTACACAAATAATAGGCCAACGTATGAAGCGCTGACATTGGAGTTTCTGAATTCATTCACCTACAACACACTGAATGAAGAATACAAGTTCTTAATGGGATATGCCACATTTAGGATGTTCGGTGACGAATACTCTGTAACGCAAGAGCAATTTAGCGAATGGTTTAGCTTCCATCGTGGCGCTCGCTGTAACACCCTGAAAATCTAAATTTATTATTAATTAATTTAGAAAGAATTTAGAGGTTTTGGTAATTTTGGAGAATTTTGGGAGTAAAAGAGGTTTTTTTATAATATAAATAATTAGTGTATTATTATACTATTATTATTATTATTAATAAAAATATTGAAAGAAAGTGCAAGGTGGTCTTTAATTGAAAAGGGTAAGGATAGGTTGCGAAAGTCATAAACTGGGATAATTATCCATAGAAGGAGAATACGATCAGTTTCTCACGTTATCATATTTTTGGTGAAAAAGAGCTCTGAAGAAAGGAAAAGAAGGAGAGGAAGCATAAGGCATTGAAAGTTTCTAGGAACCTTGGAGAAGAGCGTCAATCTATATAATTCTCTAAGGTATGGGGAGGTTTTACATCTTACTATAGTTTTATAGGGTTTGGTTTAGGAATAGATTAGGTGCTTGTAGATTGTTGATAAATTGTGGTGTTTGATGAATTAAAATGATTTATAATGTTAGGTGTTATTGTATGTGAGTTATGTGAATAATTGATGCATTTTGATGTTGTAGAAAACTGGTTTTTGGTGGTATTTGATGTCAAAACGCAGCAAAAAAATGTTTGGGGAAAATCGGGTTTTATCGCACTCTGACACGGGCCATGTCACACGACACGGGCACCCGTGTCACACGACACAGGCACCAGTGTCAGCTTTCTGGATGGGAAAAATACAATTTCTTTGCTTCAGTGTGCCTGACACAGGTAGTGTCACGTAACACAGCTACCCGTGTCAGACCACTGTGTTTTGAATTTTTGTTGTGTTTTGATGATTGAGGCGTAGGTCTCTGACACGGGTCATGTCATAGGACACGAAAGGTCATGTCAAGTGTCTATTTTTGTGATTTTTGGTGATTTTTAATGCTTTTTCGTGCTGATTCTTGTAGTCGATTTGGTTGTTGATGTATGGATGATAAAACATGATTGTATGATAATTAAATGTTGAATATGAAATGAAATGATGTGCATGTTGATTTTTGGAGATTATGAGGAGTATAACATCGTTTCATTTCATAACATATTTTTTGGGGGGCTTCGGCCTATTGGTAGTTTCAATCCCATTGTGAGGATTGAAGTGATTTAGTGATTACGTTGTGCTCCCTTCTGGAGGGTTGATGGCCAGTGTCCATCGTATGGAGAAAATCGGTGCCACATGCATACTTTGCATTTCATTATATATGACATTGCATATATATGAAGTGATTTGTGTTTGTGATATGGAGATATTGTTGATGATGTTTCGATATTGTTGTGCTTATTCTATTTAATTCCATGTCCTTATATTACGATAATGAATTATGATTTCTCACCTGGCCTGCTTGGAAATGTCGCCTCTTATGTGGGTAACTTGCAGATGATCAAGAGTAGCTTCGCATTTCTAGAAGATTCAGAGTCTTTCCACGTGTCTTTTATTATTTTGGGAGTCGTTTGGAGTTTTGTCCTGCTCTGTGTCATGTAACATCGAGTTGGGATTAGCTACGAACTTTGTTTTCCTTTTTATGTTTTGATGAAATACCATTTGAATTATGAAGTTATTTTGAATGAATACTTTTATTTCAAGAAGTGAAAAGTTGTTTTGAATTATCAAGAATGATTCCGCTGTGCAAATGCATATTTCTGTTTATGTTGATTGTGTAACTCGTGTTACGGGATAAGACAAGGAGTTGATTGTTGTTTTGAATATTGTGTGACACCTTTCCATTTAATGTACTCTGATATTATTTTATATAAATTGTTTGTGGGATAGAAGGGTGTTACACTCGCATTCATTACCGCCAACCTGGTCACGCAACTTGGCGGGCTGATGCTTTCGAGCTTTGACAACACCTGATGGGTTTTGTACCGTCCGGTTGGGAAGACCTTTATGCTTCTGATATCCAGAACCCTAAAATCCGTTACTTTCAGCGAGTTATGAGCCACACCCTCTTCGGAAGGCACAACAACCATAAGGTCAACCAGAAGGAGCTCTTTCTCCTTCGATGCGCTTTTCATCCTATGTCTTCTAACCCGGTGGCCTTCATGTTATCCAACATTCAGTCTGTGTCAAAGGGAAAACTCTATTCTGTTTCGGGGGGGGGGGGGTCATCACTGACATTGCACTAAAGTTGAATTTAGGAGATCATCTTGCCGCCCTACCGTCCCTACCCTCACTTTTCCTGAACCTGGAATATTGTTGTTATAGGCATATATTTAAGCAAAGGAAATATGGAAGGTATAATCTGATGATTAAGAACAATGTAGTCATAGGTGTAATCATGCATTGCCCCATTCGCACGCATGCTCAGTAGCAGGTTAATTGGTTTTTCGACCTTAACGCTCCATCACCCGATGCTGCTCACCGGAAGAGCCTCCATAAAATGTATTTGAAGAGATAATGGACCAACCACAACAACAAGAGCCTGAACAAGAAGCTGCGCAACCTTTAGCCACTGATTTTGCTAGCACTAGCACCGCCTCCAAACGTCGTCGTCAAAGTGAGCAAGAACAAGCAGCAAATGATTATATTCTCATGACGATCTTCCAAAGGAATGAGATGAATGCCCATAGGGAGGAGCGATACCAGGCTCAACATGATGAGATGATAGCTCTCATGGGTCAGATCTAGCTGGAACAAACTGCCCAAGGAGGAAGGATAATAGGTGCCATAGAAGGACTTGGTCTTTTGACTAGGCAGGTGCAGGAGTTGCATGATTATATCCATTATGTTGGTATACCTGATCATGTTGCACAATATAGGCACAGGAATCTTCGAGGCATAGCACGAAGACAATGACCGTAGTAGTTTTCCTTATTTCTCTTGTATTTTTATTTTTATTTTGTAGTCTACCCTTATCTCGCAACATTGAGGACAATGGTCGAGATAGTGTAGGAGAAGGGTAGTTAGTATTTCCATTTTTGTACTTTCATTTGAAACCAAGTTATTAATCAAAGTATTTTCGGTTATTCAACTCCCTCTATTATGTTTAGCTATAACAAATTTTTTTTCCGATAGAATACATTTACTCGACATACCCTACGAGTATATAAGTTGATAAGTTATGTTAGAAGGCTGAGAAAAGAATTAACAAGATTGATACAATCTTGACACCTTAGACCCTTAGATATGCGATATCAATTTGAATACCTTTTATACCGAAATCTGAAGCTTTAATTCTAAATTAGCCCCGAGTAATTTATATTAGAAGTCAACACCGCATTAAGCACAAGCTACGTGGATAGCCGATGCAAATAAGTGATTGATACTTAAAACGCCAAAAAGAAAAAAATTCTTAAGAACTAAGCATACCAATGATAAAATAATTAAGTTGCAAAAACATGCGAAAAAGACAAAGAAAAGTATGATGTTAGTTAGTTCAGAGGTATCTGGTTCTGAACTCAGAAGGGAGAATTATGATTCGATCCCCCACAACCTGAACTCAGTACATATAAAGGGTTACCACACTTGTGTACCAGACCCCATGTTTGAAAAGATCAAATTCACCAACAGACTACTCCATTATGCGAGTGTAAAGGTAAAAGGCTTAATGTGACTGCATTAGAATGAAAACGGGTGAAATAGAAATGAGAGCATTAGGTTGAGCTATAATAGAATGATTCAGATTAGTTTGTATATGGGGTTTATGAGCATTTTCTTATTTTTGTGTCATTAGTGTATCTTTAGTGTTCGAATTACTATTGGTGCTTTTTAACAAAATGCAGCACAACCACGTATGGATAGGCATTATGTTTTGTGTTTATGTTTGACAAATATTTTCAAATTCTTGATTGTTTGCTTGAGGACAAGCGAATATTCAAGTCTATGGGAGTTTGATAACACGATTTTATATTGATTATTTAGCTTGGTTTTTTTATTAATTAAGTTACTGTTTTTCGTAATTTATACGATATTATGCGAGGTGTTTGTATGCTTTTGCAGGTATTCCGATTTATATGACTTATAGAAGAAAAGGAGTTAAAATGAGGAAGAATTGAAGCTTATAGCAGAAGAAATGAGACAGATGACAGAAAACAAGGATTTTGCATTCTAAAGCCCAAACGGTCGTTACACAATTGTGATGTCTGTCACACATTGCATAAGTGGGACGAGCGTCATGGAGTCCAGACGACCATACAGGTCAAAAATAGAGAAATTCAAATACACACCCCAGTTAATAAACAGAAGGAGCCATTCCGTCTATTTCTCCTCAACAAACAAACCCAATCTCAGTCAATCAAAACCCAGTACTTCTCAAGCCCAACAAAATTATCTCCACCAATTTCTATTTCACTGTTAGTTCAAGTTTTATAAATAGGATACAAAGCAAATGAATAGGAGAGCCTAATTTGAGAATTTTTATTGTTTCCTGTTCAGAATTTTACCTTTTTTTTCCGCATTAATTTTTTGTTTCCATACCGAATTAGTAATAGCTTCCTACATTGGGAAGCTATTGCACCCTTTTATTGTTTCAAGTCACTTCATGCTTTAGTTCTATTTTCCACAAGAGTTATTACGCCAAGACTGTACTTCTGTCCAGGTTTATTATCAAATTAATTGAATTGCTTTTATTTTCCACTCTCCATGCTTTATATTGTTTATTGCTTCTATCTATTATTGCTTGTTTCAATTAATATGTCTGGCTAAAACACTTAAACCAGTATGTAATTGATTAACCGAAATGGATTCAATAGAGCTAGGCTAAAATCATAAACAAAACTTATTTTCTGGTTTCGATTTCTTAATTTAAAATTAGCTTTTATTACAAAAGTAAAACGGTAACAAGGTTAGAATGAAGACCACGGAGTGTGAAGTTTTAACCGGATAGCTGACATTAGTTTTAAATACAGCTAAAGCGCTTTAAAGTTAATTAGAATCTATTAGTTTTCAAAGAGTGCTTTTAACTCAAATTGACACAGTGAGAGTGCTCAATTTGACTTAGGGTATAGTCATAGACAAGACCACAAGAGTGTGAGTTAACAACTTTAAACCAGTATTTTCTATAGAAAGATAATTTTACCCATCTTTATAAGCCAATATTTATTGAATTCGTAAAGGCATATTAATTACGTACTGATATTCTATCGTAATTCTAATTTAATTAAAAATCTTAATTCCCAGTTCTATTTTAACTAAAACATCATCCGCCCTAGCTAAACATAGTAACACCTGAAAGAATTAGTTTGATTGTCTAGTCCTTGTGGGATCGATATCTTTTATTACTACGCGATTAGGTTGTATACTTGCAGTTAGTACCCTAAGACTCAGAAAGTCACGATCAGTATCTCTATTGACTAATGAAGAATCAAAGCGGCATAGTTCCCCTTACTAGGGATGATGATTGTGTTGTTTCCTTAATATTGCATTCAGGATTCCATAACTAAGCTCATGTGAGTATTTATCTGGTTGACTTCCTCATTCAGTAGTTTCTGATCATAAGAAAAAGATTTCACCTCCGCCATAAAATATTCCAATTGAATTTTCATTTCTGCCACCTCTTTACGGAGTCGTTCCATAGCTATCTCCTGATGGTCACAAGTTGAGCAGTTGGAAGAGTCAAGTCAGCAGTTCCGTAGAGAATACCAAGTTAGTTATTTCCATGGAATCTATCTGCTTTGATTCGAGTTTTATACAGAATAATCCACCAGATAGGGGGAGAATGCTCAGTAGCAAGATTCAGATATAAGATCCTTGGAAATAACAGAACATGTGTGTTGAAATGATATGATGTTACATATGTACAGACATGTGATCAAAGCTTCCATAAATATCCTGAATAATAATGTGTTGAATCGATCTGGCTGAACAATAACTGGTCAAGTATGTAGGAACAAAGGTCCAATAAGAAAATCAGAAAACCAGAGAACCCATGTAGGTTGTTGATCACACTTCTCATAAATTTGTTATGTCAGTGCAGGACTATGAGCAAAGTTTATGTGTAGAGCCACATCAATAAGAACATATCTGTACAGAATCCAAAACCGAGAATACCAAAATTTGTATAGAACCAGATCACTACTCAAAGGACAATCAGATGAAACGGGTATGTAGATGGTCAAGGTTCCTGCAAACTTGTAAACAATCCCCCATTTCACAGGTAAAGATAAACGAAGAACGTGATATATTTCCTCGAGAACACGAACTTAAGACAATCCACGAGAATCTTCCTCCAAATTTGACTTGAACCAAAAGTGACTAAATTCCATTTAATTGAGAAACAACTTGTTTTAATGAAAATTCCCATAAACCCTGACCACTTAGATGATGAACTTGTAATAAGGAAAGATGCTCGATATGGCCTTGAGGTGAAAACCTAGGACAATGATCCTCAATTGTAGAAATGGGTACCACATAGGAAAAACCCTAATTTTTAATGACATCCTTATCCATTGCCTATGAGGAATCCTATAAATAAGGAAAACCTTGGAGCTTGATGATCCTCTGAACAGAATACGCCCATGATGATGTGAGCTCAACCATTGTCTCGTATCCTTGTTTGTAAGTCCGCCTCCGGCCGGTATCTCTTTTCAAGTCCACCCTCAACTTGGTCTTGTATCCTTGTTTGTAAGTCGGCCTTCACACGGTCTTTCTTTTTGAGTCCACCCTCGACTTGGTCTCGTATCCTTGTTTGTAAGTCCTCCTTCGACCAGTCTTTCTTTTCAAGGCCACCTTTTGTTTGGTTTCGTATCCTTATTCGTAAGCTCGCCTTTGATCGGTCTTTCTTTTTTAGTCCACCCCCGGTTTGGTCTCATATCCTTATTTAAAGAATAAGCTATAGTTATATAGTTTGGAGTAGATTTTTCCATTTTTACTGTTTTCGTCACTTTTTACCTCTTCTTACTACATACTTCCTTATTTTCTTCTTTTTTCTTTTTGTTTACTTTTTTACTCACTGTTTTGGTTTTATTTTTAGAACCTTATTCATTTGTAACTCCTTTTTGTTTTAAAAATTGTTTTACCTTCATTTAAAAATCATTTCAAAAAAATATTTTAGAGTTTCATTTTATGTTTTTGGTTGTTGATGGATCATAAATGTTAGATCCATTTTTCTCTTCATCTTATGTTTTCTTTTGGTCAATGAGATCTCCGATTCGAAGATTGTTGATTTTCAAAGATGTTTAATCTTTATTATTTCAAATCTATGGGATGAATGATCATTTGGATCATTATCCATACTTTGGAATTGTGATAGGTTGCCTTTGATAAACCAATGTGAAATCTCGATTAAGATTAGACCGTTACCACTTTTTATTTTCGTGTGACATGTTTTCGGAGGATGATCCATTATATCATCTCGCTAACATGTGTTAGCACTAATATCATTAACCTTAATTGCTTTTGGCAGACCTCGTTTGTAGGGTAATTACTCCGTAAATTACTCGGCAGTTTCTTAACATAGACCTAAATGTGTCCCTATTTCAGAATAAAAATTCAATTCGATACTTGCACTTTCATGGACCGGACCTCGTATTGGTCGCGTAATCCCAAAGTGGTTAGTCATTTGTGTTAGATCCACGACTTTTGAAGCTTTATGCGTAGTTGTTTTGGGTATCCCAATCTTCTTTCAAGTTTCATCAAATTTGGATCTAATCACATCGGTTAATCACTATAGTGTAAGATACTAAGCAGAATCAGTTACCTTCTAGGTTTTTGGCATTAATTGCCTTGTTACTCTTTTGTTTTGGTTGAGGATGATTAAGTTTACTATACCATTATTATGTACATATTATTATTACTATTACTATTTTGCATTTTTATTCTCTTTAATTTTTGTATGGCTCATTTATCTCCTTTATTTTCATTATACTTTATCATTCATTATCATGTTTATATTTATGTCATTATATCTTTGAGATTTTTCTTTTGTCCTTTGGACACCAAAAATATTAATAAAGGATTAAACCTCTAAAAAACTTGTGATCTTGATCTTGGACTCTGGTTAATATCCTTTGCTTGGAATTGGATTTTTGGACTTAGATTCTAGGACACCTTCCATTTGCTTTGATCATCATGGAGTTGGTACTTTAGCCTTTATTTGGCCATTTTCTTTTATCATCATGGAGTTGGTACTTTAGCCTTTATTTGGAAATTTGCTAGCTTATGCTTTTAAGGGTGGAACTCTTATGCTTATGCTTGGAATTATCATCAAGTTTGGCTAGATCTTCCTTCCTTTATCATTTTTATTTCATTTTTAGGATATCCTCTTCATCTCCTTCCCTTCTTCAATTTTCAAAACATCCTCTCTATTTTCCATTACGTTTCCTTCCAGCACATCAAGAGGTCCAAAGACCAGAAACCACAATGGTTATACCAAATCAAGAGGTCCAAAGATCGGAAACCTAAAAAGTGAGACAGTCACAACCCTTACAAAGCAATCAAGACAAATAGTGTCACACGATTTGTTCAAAAAAGGAAGGAATTGAAAGAAAAAAAAAGAAGAAATAAAAAAAAGCATGTTAAGTCAAAACATGAAAACAAGCGACTTAGGCAAAAGTTAGGGCATCCCGCTGGACTCCAATTGCAAAAGATTCAGAAGAATCAGTCCAGGCAAAAGTTAGGGATAAGCAAAAGAACACAAAAGCGAAAAATGGAAAGGATTACACAAGAAAGATCCTTAAGCAAGAACAAAGTCGTGTGATACAGACATAAAAGAAAGGGGTGATTGTTATTCCAACAACAACCACAATGGTGCTTAAACCGTCAGTGGTATTGGTTCCTCAACCATCACGAAATCCTTTTGAGAGGCGGGCGCTTGTGAAAGCTAGTTGAACATAGGATTGGAAGTACATCACGAAGAGGGGTGGGCAAAAATAAAATTCGAGCCTATATATTTATTTCTATAACCGTGAACCAGGCCACGATACCACCCTCAAAAGACCTAATTGAAATAGGTTTAATTCGAGAGCATACTATCACGAGATAGTGTTCCTGACTCCTATGAGTTGTGCTAAAAGACCTTTGTTGGTATTGCATGTGCATATTTTATTTCATAAAATCTTGTGTTATGTCTTAAATAGTGGTTCGTTCATAAACGACGTCTTTTCAATAAAAATTTCAAGATTAACATGTGTTGCATTAGAATTTTCATTCTCATAATAAAACATTTTCTTCTTGCATACATTTTTTCGGCATCACAGAAGTTCACATGAGGAATTTCAGTCCATAAGCTTAATCGTGCCAAGTTGAGAGGTCTGACACTTCTGAAGGACAATCAGGTCGAAGTTCATTTTTTCCGAGAAACTCCTATGAGATAAAGATTCTTCTAACTAGTTGGGTTAGATGTATCCATCCCGGGGCAACCACGGTGAGCAATCTCCCAAAGTTCAACCAGTCTATGGAAATTACTTTGAGATTTAAATCTCTCAAAGCGCAATCAATTTAGATTTTTCTTTAAAGGAAGTCATTTTAAGGATCATACTGGGGCAGATCACTCTCAAGGCAGATGAAGCCAGTCTCTACAGGCCATTATTCAGATTATCCTTGGTGTAGGATACTAGGGCAGAAAATATCACGAAGATTAAAGATTATGTGTGAGTCTCCTTCCTTTGTGGACCAGGAGGTTTGGGGTAGTTATTTCAAGATTCAGTGAACCTCTCCAAGAGTTTGAAGATGCTGGGGCATTTCGGATGCCATGTCTTCTGTAAAATCCTCTTGAATTGATATTTGAACAGTCAGCTAGTACAAGAAGAAAGATGTTACCAGAATATATTCCCCAAGCTGCTTAGTCCCCCAGCGAGAGAGGCTTTACAATTATTATCTCCAGTAAAGAAGGGTGATACCCAACATCCTCAGTAGAGTTAAATTGGAATCCTCCCCAACTGAGTCAGAGCAGATAGTATTCCCAGCAGAACTTCGAAATTAGTTGAGCAGTTCTCTTCCCCAAGTGGAGTCTTCATTCCAAATAAGCGGCTGAAAGTATTGTCTCCCCACAGAGCTTAGAATTGTAAGAATTCTCTCCCTAGTTAGGTCTTGGCAGATTGTTTCCCCAACCGAGTTGGAAGTTTGTCATTTCCCCGAAGAGTTATGTGATTAGGATTCAGCCCAATGATCGAAATATTCCCTAAGAGGTTTCCAATTCATTTTTGGCAAACATGACAGGTCAAAACAATACATGCCCATATGCAGTTTTGATCTTATCTCTCCCCAGCAAATGGTTATCTCCAGCCAGGATTTTCGAGATTGATTCAGTGTTCCTTGGTATTGCCCAGCAAGAGGTGGTTATTGACAGAAGGTGTGATCTCATTTTCTCAGCACAATGTCGTCCTGCACGTTTTCGTCCCCAACGGAGTTCTAGTAAGATTTTTCCCCTGCAAGAATATATCTTTGTCCAGCCTAGTGGATAAATCTTTGAAAAGGTACTGATTCCCAGTTCAGAATCAAGACAACGTATTTTTATACGAATTCTGACAGCGATCTAGAACAGTGGATCTTTTATTTGAAATACATAGAATGGTTATTTCATATTCAAAATCAATACAACGTATTGTTATACAGATTTTGAAGATCAGAATCAAGACAGCATATTGTTATACGGATTCTGACAGCGTTCCAGCCCAGTGGATCTTTTATTTGAAATACATAGAATGGTTATTTCATATTCAAAATCAAGACAACGTATTGTTATACGGATTTTGAAGATCAGAATAAAGACATCGTATTATTATACGGATTCTGACTGTGATCCAGCCCAGTGGATCTTTTATTTGAAATACATAGAATGGTTATTTCATATTCAAAATCAAGACAGCGTATTCTTATACGGATTTGAAGATCAAAATAAAGACAACGTATTGTTATATGGATTTTGAAGATCAAAATCAAGAGAGCGTATGGTTATACGGATTTTGAAGATCAGAGTCAAGACAACGTATTGTTATCAGGATTTTGACAGCGATCCAGCCCAGTGGATCCTTTATTTGAAATACATATCTACTTGTTAGAATGGTTATTTCATATTCAAAATCAAGACAACGTATTGTTATAGGGATTTTGAAGAACAGAGTCAAGACAGTGTATGGTTACATGAATTCTAAAATAGGATCAAGACAGTGTATGCCTGGTTGCAGATCCGGACAGTGGGTTATATTGTCAAAATAGTGCAGAAAATCAAGACAGCGCGTTGTTACATGGATTTTCGTAATTGCATATTTTTACCGTATACAAGACTTTAGGTTTTATGAAGAGAATCAAAATATTGCATGCCTAGATGAAGATAATCAAGATCAAGACAGTGTATTGTTAATACGGATCTTGAGGTTGTACACATCTATCCCACAGACTGAAGTGTACCAAGTCCATCGGTGTTGTGGCAAGCCAGTAGTCTTTTGGCGTCCTACAAAAGACATTTCTCACAGGCATTACTTTTGGTTACCTATAATACCCTGTATTAATTAAACACTCTGGATAATATTAATTAAGTAAATGATCTTAATTTTTGGTGTGTCACTGTTACGACTACCGATGACCTAAATTGCGAAGTTATAAGAGACTCATGAAGTGTTGACCTTCCAGGAAGCATTTTGTTATCTGAATTGTTGTGAGGTTAAGAGATGAACAATTGGTCGGTTCTAGTATCGTTAATTCTTATCATCAAGTTGTGGACTTCGTAAGAGTAATACTAGATGTGTGCAGTTGAGTCGTACTCGGAGATATGGATTTTAAGTTATCCTTCTAGGTAAGAGTGAGAAGTGAATGTTCTGAAGTTAAGCATGTAAATTGGATCGTTTAAGGAATGAGACCCTTGAGAGAAACAGATTTGAACAAGAAGTTCTGTGTAATCTTCAAAGGTGAGTATAAGGAATATTGTATGCGATAGGCAAGTGTTACGAAAATCCGCAAGTATATTAAGGATGGATTAATTTTGGTACTAGTAACTCGCTAATGATTGTAAGCTTTGTGGCATTACTACGTTGTTAAGGGAAGCCTTGTGTCAGTAGAAATCTTGAGTGAACAGAATCCTATGAAGAGGATTGACGTATAGTATAGTAACCATGGTCAGATTTGTTAAATCGAATTGAATAAATTGTTTCAAGTTTAGAATATAAATTTGGAATTGTATTAGTTATGATTGCAATAATACAACCCCTATATCTCTGTCGTTGGAGAGTTTGGACTGATGTTATGTTTGTGTAGTTGACAAGCAACTTGTTATATCCCTGGGTATCTGGAAGTTTTTTTTGTTGGTTGGTGAGAACTCCAATGATTAAGTGTGTTCTCTGCAGACTATCAACTACTTGGTATCGTTTGAGAATTCATAGTATCTTTGTTGTTAGGCTTTGGAAGCATAGTGGAAGGAAACAGATGAAAGAGTCCAATCAGATTGTTGAAAATCAGAAGAGAATTATTTATAAGTGTTGAGATAAGATAACTTTTATTCTAAGTGTGTTGTCTATAGTAAGATACTGAAAGAATGAAGTGTTTGATGTAAATGGTTACAGTTTCGATATAAGACAAGGTGAGATTCGTAAAGAAGTCGTTTGACAACCTTTGAAATGGCTTTAGTGATTGAAGGATTGTAATAAGAGCTTTCGTTGGAAGTTGTATATAGTTAAGATTTCACCAAGATACCTTGTGGAGATTTATTGAGTGTTTGTGTCCCGAAATCAAGTTGGAGTGATATGTTTTTGTGTTGTGACTCAATAGAAGGGATTAAAGTGGTATGTTTCTCCGAAGGAGGAATGAGACTAAGTATTTGGTATGAAACAACAGATGAATTACGGGAATGGTAAGTTAGAAGTTAATCCAATGTTGGAACAAGCGTATGAGTAAGGATGTGAAGCCTGATTTGTTATGAAAACGAGGACCTTGAGCCGCGAAGTCAAATTGGAATTTGAGTATAACAAAATATGTAAGAGAACTGAGGATAAGAATGGATCTGAGACAATGTTGTAAACTATCATTGTTTTGAGTAAAGGAAATTCGAAGACGAATTTCAATTCAAGGGGGAGGATGTAATACCCCGTATTTAATTAAACGCTCTGGATAATATTAATAAAGATTAATTAGTATTATTCGACTCAGAGACATTTTTGGATACTGTCAAATTGGACCAGTTAGTGTACTAACCGATAATTAATGGTTATTTTTAATAAAAGAGAAAAGAAGGATTTATAAGAAAGATAGAAGAAGAAAGTTGGTAAGAAAGAAAAGAAAGGAAAAGAGAGGAAGAGAAAGAAAAGGAAGAGAATGAAAAGAAGAGGAAAAACTTAGAAGCTTCAAGATCAAGAATCATCACCATTCCTTCATAAAATCTTCATCTTCACCAACCTTGTCTTCATTGGCAAGGTGGGTTCATAGTTAGAAACTTTTGCTTTTAGTTTGGATTGAATTTTAGAGTTTATGAGTTTTAGGGTTTTCATGGAAAAATCTTAAAGTCGGGGAATTTAAACGGTTAGAATTCGATATAAATGCTTGTGAATGGTCATATTATGTGTGAGAATGATCGATAATGAGTATTTTGAAATTGCTATGTGAAGTGGCGAGAGAGAATGGAGTTTATAAGTGATTTTCAGGTTTTATAGCAGGTATAATCGATTGCAACATAGTGCAAATTTATTGCATCATAAACCAGAAGCAACCTTTAGAAATTTGGGATTGTGCAATCAATTGCAGTTTATGTGCAATCGATTACACGGTGTCCTCCGTAGAGTCTTGAGTAAGTCTTGAGGTGGGTGACATTGAATCTCACGGGAAGCATCCATAAAGGCTTGAGGTACCGTTAGTGAGATGTGGGTAGTGATTTGAGTTATGTATTAATTTGGGGCATCTGTAAAGTATGAGTAAGTCTTGAGGTGGGTTATTCTAAGTCCCACGGGAAGCATCCGTAAAGACTTGAGGTATGTGTGCGTTACTAGATCTTCCGTAAAGTCTGAGTAAGTCTTGAGGTGGGTTATTCTGAGTCCCACAGGAAGCAACCATAAAGGCTTAAGGTGAGTACTAAACCGGTTTTAGAGGGAAGTCTTAAGTAAGTCTTGAGGTGGATTATTCTAAGTTCCACGGGAAGCATCCATAAAGACTTGGGTGACTGTGATATCGAGTCCTCAGTAAAGTCATGAGTAAGCCTTGATGTGGGTTATCTTTAGTCCCACAGGAAGCATTCGTAAAAGGTTGAGGTAGATGTTTCACTTGTTTAGTGGTGTGAGTGTTGTATGGACTATGTTCCATCTTGTTCTGGTTCCTTGTTCAGAAGTAACCAAATACTTGAGTTAGGTTTGATAGAAACTTGTAGAGCCGATAGGACTCTAAGATAGGGAACTCACTGAGATATTGTTATCTCTCCCCACTATTGTTGTTGCTTTTTCAGGTTTCTTTTTCAGGTTTGATTTACAAGTGGAGCTATGCTCGGGATGTTTCAAGTGAAGCATTGTTTTAGTCTTTCTCTGTGTATTTTCATATCTTTGTACAATATGGATATTGTATCGATCTTAGTGTTTTTATTTTAGTATGATTTACATGTCTTGTACCATTGTTGTATAGAATTTTAGAATTGGTCAAGAATGTGAATTATACTAGTAGGCATTTATGATGGTGTTGTTCGCTGTGATTTCTGACGAACAACCTCTGGTTAACCAATTTCTTAGAAAACTGGGTTACTTGCAGGACCAACCAAACAAGTCCTGGGACACATGTGCAATTGGTTGTCAAATTACTCTTAGTGTTAATGATTTGTGGTTTGTTTTGTTAATGATATAAAAGTGTTGAATGTTTTGAATGCGAAAGTAAAATAAAGTGAAAGTTGAACAAAAGTAAGAAAATGGCGAAAAGATATAAAATTTGCAGGAAAGTAAATATACTGAAAGTAAAATAACTTGATGAAACAAAATTAATAATTTAAATAACTTGAAAGAAAATGGTGTTCAACACATACATTGTTCCAAATATCAGACTCATTTCTCTCACACTGGGTACTTAGAGTATTTACAGGATTTTTGTATAAGTTTTCACACACGCATTCTAAAAACAAACTATCCTATTTATATACAAACAAAATAACTGCCTAGAACGGGAAAATTCTAACTAAATGACAATTGTTAGCCTGCATGCAATTTTCTTCTCTGAAACTTCCACGTGTCCAATTGCCAAAGGTTGCAACTTTTGCATTTGAATTCTTCACTTTGGTGACGAAGCGTTGCATCTCTTTGTTTGTCGAAATGTCGAAGAAGAAGAAACTCTTCAAACTTTACAAACCAACGCTTCTGTCAAACACCTCTCTTTTGTCGAAGTGTCGAAAAATATACTTATCTTGTCAAATGCCAAACTATAAACAGGTCTCCAAACTTTGCTTGCCAGAACACTATTTGTACTCCTGTCGAAATACTTGAGTATTTAACCTTGTCAACATCTTCTGAATATCTTCACTTCTTCTTTCTCTTATCTGATGATTATCCTTTTAGCAAAAATTGACTTTATATCTTAAATTCATGGTTTCGAAATTATGAGCCTACAAATTGCCCCCCAGCAAAGATGTTTCGACTAACTCTGGAGAAATATCCTTTGCTGTCGAAATGACTTCTGACACCATGTCAGTCTCATTAATTATAAGGTGATTTTGTTGATTCCCAAGAAAACACCATGATTTCAACTTTCTGAAAAACGTCTCATCTAGCCCACGTTTATACACAACCTTCCATAACCATATATCCTAGCTAATCATGGGTTCCCAACAACCGTCACTTTTGATCATCACCGTTGATCAAGAAACACGTCTCCCATGACTAAATTGAAACGTCTTTTTCTTTTCCTTTTTATTAATTTTTCATATTCTGTCACCTTCTATAAATACCATCTCCCAAACCTTTTATCCTTTTTACACTCTCAGACTCCTTCTTCTCTATCAAAGAAAAATCTCCATTTAAACCCATTTAAACTTTCTGTTACTCCAGCTCTAATCTTTTCATAACAATGGCGCCCCCAAAGAATGTTGCTGACCGTAGTGCTAAGAAAGCAAAGAAGACTACTGATCTCCCTCTTGCTCACACATTGTCTGGACCAACACAAGTAAATCAACAACAGTACATCCCAGAACCTCCAAATGAGAGGGAGAAAGCTAGCATCTACAGATCTCAAGTACTGATCCCTATTTTAATTTCTGGGGTTCACCATGCAATGTTAGGTCCAATCTCTGACCCCAACGCTGACCAAAACCGTTTAAAGGATTTTTATCCTTCCTATTCTGCCTCTAAACCAATAGGTGCCAGTAAGAACCCTCAACCTGTCGAAACATCCTCTAAAAAATCTGAAATCCCATTAGCTTCGACAGATTTAGATCTGTCGTATTTAAATCAAAATAGGATCTTTAGGAGCCCTCCCCTAACAAAAGATCCCTCAGATTATCTGGCCTGGCTTAATAGAGTCAAAAAAACTAAGGGAAAATTCTGGAAGAAAACAGGTATTTATGACCTGATTCAATTGTCGAAAGAAGGCCCCCGTTATTGCCAGAACATGCTGCTGGCTTCCCTATACTTTTGGGACAACACTTACAACAACTTCCACCTCCCTTGTGGGTTGGTTACCCCAACTCTCTTCGACACAGCAGCTATTACTGGCCTTAGTCCTATAGGCAAAATCTTCAATCCTGAAAACCTAAACAAAGACCCTATAGGATTCGACACCAAACATGCTGGCTATTCCTTATTTATTGCTCATCATCAAGGCAAAGATACTGAAGAGGTCTCCGACAGAGAACATGTATCCTTCCTCACTTTGTGGTTAGCAAAGTTTGTTTTCTGCACCAGATCCCTCCAAGTTGCCAGAAGCTACATTACTATTGCCAATCAACTTTATGCTGGAGTTGCATTTTGTCTAAGTGAAATGCTTCTGGAAAATCTTTATGAGTCTCTAAGTGAGAGCGTAAGCAACCTGAAAACCATCAAGGAAAAAGGAACCATCATCCTAACAGGCCCTTTCTGGCTTTTACAACTGTGGCTGAATGCCACCTTCGAAGCCTGCATCCCCATCAAGAGACCAGTTGACGAAGAGGAAGTGAAAGACAGACGTGTCGAATGGCCTAGGCTAGTTCAACTAACACCCACTGACGAAGGAATAGGCCTTCGACAAGCCTTCACTAGCTACGTGATGATGTTCGCAAAACGTTACAAGTTTACTCCATCCATGGCACCCTTCGCCAACAGGACCGTGGATCCTAAATGGTTCACCAGGCAGCTCCCAGTAGAAAACCAAAAGGAAGAGGATTCCTACATATCCATCTGGGAATCCTTCCTCATACCAAGACACCTTTTTTCCCACCACAGCCTCAATAACACCAAAGTTTCCCTTATTGTCTATCAACCTAACCTGGTGGCCAGACAATTTGGGTTAACCCAGACGAAAACAAAACCCATCTACCTCAAGAAAGGCTCCATTTTGTTCTACAACTCATTCCACAACTTTGAAAAAAGTCTAGAATTGTATAACAAATATTTCGAAGAATCTTTGGAGGTCCACCCTACAATATTTCGACCAAACTACTTGTGCACTGAGGACTTCGACGTCTGGTGGAAGGAGTATTATCTTAACAAATTCTTTGATGTAACAACTTTCAACACACTCCTGACGAATGCCTTTGCTTTTGTGCAGGATAAAAAGAAGAAAGGTACGGATAAACATATCAAAGAAATTCAAAATTTTCAAAAATATTTTGAAACTATTTACAGGCCAAATGATCTTCGTCGAACCAAAGGCGAAGCAACAGTGACTTTAAAATAAAAATTTTCAGAAAAGTTGGATAGGTTGGGGGTGCCTTCATATATTCCACCACATGCACGCTACAACTTTGCTTACACCTCATTTCCTCCAAAGTTTCCCCTACTCCCTTCTGCAGAATTTGGTGTGGCCTTGTGCCCTCCATTTCCAGATTGGTTTGTGTGTGGATCTCACTTAAAGCTGCTTCGCGAGTCTAGCAAAAAACTTGTTGAACGTGTGGTTCCGACGAAGTATTATTTGGGCAACTTCCCTGGGCACCTTCATGTTGGAATAGAACACGTTAGTGTGGAAGATCCTATTCTTGAAGGTGTAGAAGAAATTAAATCCCTCTTCTTATTTCTAACTCTTTATATGTTTTATATCCATGTTCATTCATTTCCTTTCCTTTCAGCTGTTAGAATAACTAACAAGAAAACTCCTGGTGAAGGGACCTCTTCCAAACAGGTCGAAAAATCACCCACAGCTGCTAAAAAGGTTTCGACAAATAAAGACATCTCACTTTTTCCTTTTGTATAAATTTCAATATTCTCAATACTGAACACATTTCCTTTTTTGCACACCTCAGGTAACTCACACACCAGCCACCAAAAGAAAACAAGAAGAAAAAGAGGTGAGTGTCGAAGAATCTGAAGATGAATCTCCTGAGCCTCAACCTCTCAAAAGGAACAAAGGCATGAGAATAAAGACAATGGCATCCCAGAGATCCCTTGTCAACAGAAGAACTCCTCCCACCAGTCCAATCACTAAAATCCATTCAAGAAGTGAGAAAAGTGGGGATTCAGGCACTCATACTGAGATTCCTCAGGTATTATTATTTTCGACTGACAATATTCGTAGTTTTAACTACATTGTTTCTTCTTTTAACTTCCCTTTCCTGTTGACTTCAGGTTAACCTTGATGTCGAAGAAACCTCCAAGGTCCAAGAAGAAATTATCCCTTATGATTCTGATAAGACTTTAGCTGAACGACTTCTGGAAGAAACCACTCCAGATGCTGGTGTTTATGGCCCTCAGACCTTCAGTGACTTCGACATCAGTGACCCAGAATCCTCCGACAACAATTCCCCTCTTCGTCCAGAATTTACTGTGGAAGAAAAAACTGCTCAAGATCAAAATGCACAATTTCAAGGGCCAATTGATACAACAGAGGCTGATACGGAAGCTGTCGAAGAAGAAACAGATTTGTCGAAGCGTCCAGACACAAGCTTGAACCCTGGAGGAAGTGCCCAAGCTGTTCCTACTCCAGCAGAAACTCCAACAGAAACCCCTCTAAATATGGGTTCGACAAGCTTGTCCCATGAAGAAATTGAAAGCCTGAAAGTAAGAAAACCTCTGGAATATCTTAAAGCCTTACTCAGTTCCAGTTACAACTTTCAGGACTCTTCCCACAGCAGCTCAACAACTTCTGGGGCTACCTCTGAAATTCAACCAATTAGTGTCATCATGGCTGAGATTAAGACAAAGATCCTTGGGGTAGACTTATTTGGAGTTCTGGCCGAAAACCCCTCTGCCCAATATGACCTGAAGAAACTTCTAAAACAAGCCAATCTCCTGGAGGCTTCGACTGAGGAGAGTCGTCTGGTAATGGACCTGATGTTTATGATTGATTCGGTGAGCGCTGACTTGGTTCGCCAAAAAGAGTTTTCTCAGAGCATCACAACTAAATCTGAAAAAGCAAGTCTCAGAATGGAATGTTGTAGCCTCTTCGACTGATAGAATCTCAGAGCTAAACAGACTTTCTGAAGATTACTCCAAAGCTGTTGCTGAGTGCGAAAGTAACATCCAGGCTTATCAAGCTCAGATTGTCGAACTTCAGAAGAAGATCCTCCAAGAGAAGGAACATCAAGCCAGCCTCCAACAGCCCAACCAAGAAGAAATTGACAAAGAGCTTCAGAAAGGGCTTCAACATGCAAAAACAGCCCAACAACTCCACAGAGAAATTGATGAACTGACTGTTAGTAAAAGCCTCTGTGAACGTCGAATTCAACTTCAACAGAAGAAATTTGACGAACTCAAAGCCACTTTTCTCCAACAGTAGTTTGTAATAGAAATAAGGGATTTTATTTTTTCTAAGAATTTTTATATGTAATGTTACTCGCGCCATCTGTTTGGCGAAGACAAGCTTTTTTGCAATTTTATTCCATTTCTATCTTTATTTCTTGCAATGTTGGCTTATATTTCTTCAAATATTTTCCATTTAATTTCAGTATTCTTTTATCTTTTTCCATTTCTTCGACTTCATATGCGCCATTTGAAAAAACTCTTAAAATTTGGAAAGGTCCTTCCCATTTAGGAGACCATTTTCCCATCAATCTATCTTTCTTTCCATGGGCAAAATTACTTTCCAAACCAAATCACCAACTAAAAAGGTTTTAAATTTTACTTTCTTATTGTAATACTTTTCGACTCTTTCTTTCTGCCTTTTTATCAACTCTAAAGCACGTAACCTCTCCTCATCTAAATCAACTAACTCATCCATCATCATACTCCAATAAATCTCAGATGGGATTTCATGATGCCTTTGAATTCGTATTGATTGTAAATAGATTTCGACTGGTAATACTGCCTCATGCCCATAAGTTAACTTAAATGGGGTAGAATTAGTTGCTTCTTTAGGAGACGTTCGACAAGCCCAAAGGATTTGATCCAGAGTCTTGTGCCAATTCCTAGGTTTTTTACCCACATGCTTTTTTATCAGATTTATCACAACTTTGTTGGCTGCTTCGACCTGTCCATTTGCTTGAGCATAATAAGGTGTCAAAGTTAGTAACTTAAAACCTGTCTCTTTTGCAAATGCCTGTATGTTTCTTCCAGTAAACACAGATCCTTGATCAGTGTTTATAGTTTCTTGTATTCCAAACCTTTAAATTATGTGCTTCTGGATGAATTCTATAACTGCTTCCTGATCTACATTCGTCAGTGGTATGGCTTCAATCCATTTAGTGAAATAGTCTACTCCAACCAAAATGTATTTTTTCCCCTTTGAAGAAGTTGGTCGAATTTCCCCAACCAAATCTAAAGCCCAACCTCTGAATGGCCAAGGCTTTATAATAGAGTGTAACTCATTTGCAGGTACATGAGGTATGCCTGCATGAATTTGGCATTCTTGACATCCCTTTGCAAATTCGACACAATCCTTTAACATTGTTGGCCAATACATCCCTTGTCGAAATAGTAACCATTTCATCTTGTGTCCTGCTTGGTGTGCACCACATGCACCACTGTGCACGTTTGACAAGGCTATATAAGCTTCAGTCTCACCTAAGCATTTTAGTAAGACTCCTTCTGCAATCTTTTTAAATAGCTCATTTCCAAAGAGTACATAGCTTAAAGCTCTATACTTTATCTTTCTTTCGACTGTCTGGTTTGGATTTTGTAAATAATCTTTAATAGGTTTTCTCCAATCTCCTACCTCTAGATCATCTACATTAAAAATTTCAAAATTTTCTTCGTCACCATAACCCAGTCTTATGGTTTCCAAATCTGATGGGGGCAATCTAGTGGATAATACTTTTCCTCTTACTTCGACAGCTTTCTCCATATTTTCTTTCGACACTTTATAGCCTGATGCCAGTTGACCCAAGTCATTTGCTTCCTGGTTTTCTAATCTAGGAATGTGTTTGAAGGCTGCACTGTCGAATTTCTTGATGAGTCTATTGGCTATTACAAAATACATGATCAAATTTTCTTTGACACACTTGTATTCTTTCGTCAATTATTTTATTACCAACTCAGAGTCACCCATTATTTCGACCTTTGTTGCCCCCAATTCCAACAGTATTTCAAGTCCAGCAATCAAAGCCTCATATTCTGCTTCATTATTTGAACACAAGCCTTCTACTTTGTACTCGAACTTTGTTGTAATTTTATTGGGAGAAATGATCAACACCCCAACACCTGTTCCGTTCTTGTGACTGGAACCGTCGAAATATAATCTCCAAGGTTCAATTTCGAAGTATTTTATTTCATTTTCAATTATGGAGTGGTCAACTATAAAGTCAGCAACCACTTGTCCTTTGACAGCTTTTAGAGGCATATATTTTAAAGAATACTCAGTTAAGGCCAGAGCCCATTTTCCAATTCGACTATGTAGAATAGATTTAGACAACATGTGTTTTATTACGTCGAAATGAGAGGATATATATACATCAATGGGTTTTATATAATGCTTTAGCTTTGTACAAGAGAAATATACACATAAACATAGTTTCTCTATTATACTATATCTAGTTTCAACATCATTTAAGACTCTGCTGAGGTAATAGATGGCCCTTTCGACGCCATGTTCATCTTCCTGACAAAGCATGCTTCCCAATGTTTTGTCAGATGCTGAGATGTAAAGCCTCATACTTCTTTTTCAACAAGGAGACATTAAAACTGGAGGACTTGCAAGATACTCTTTGATTTTGTTGAAAGCATCTTGTTGTTCTTGCCCCCAAGTGAAGCCTTCCTTCTTCAGTCGAAGTAGAGGCGAGAAAGCCTGTGTTTTTCCACTAAGGTTGGAGATGAATCTTCTAAGAAAGTTAATTTTCCCTAGTAGAGACTGCAATTCCTTCTTTGTCGGTGGCGCTTTCGCTTCCATTATGGCTTTGGCTTAGTTCTCATTAATTTCAATCCCTTTTTTGTGGACCACAAAACCTAAGAAATCACCCGCCTGCACACCAAAAGCACACTTAAGGGGATTCATTTTTAAACCAAACTTCCTCATCCTTTCAAAGGATTGTCGAAGATGGTCAATATGGTTTGAGCCTGAGACGGATTTAATCACAATATCATCTATATAAATTTGCATAAATGTTTCAATGAAATCATGAAAAATATAATTCATGCCCTTTGGTAAGTAGCTCCAGCATTTTTTAAACCAAAGGGCATGACTACCCACTCATATGTTCCTATTGCCCCTGGACAACGAAAAGCTGTCTTTGGAACATCTTCTTCAGCAATGAAAATCTGGTTATAGCCAGAATATCCATCAAGCATACTCAAATACTCATGGCCTGCTGCAGAATCTATAAGCATTTCTGCTACTGGCATAGGATATTCATCCTTAGGGGTAGCTGAGTTTAAATCTCTAAAATCAATGCACACCCTGAGTTTGCCATTTTTCTTAATCACGGGAACAATATTAGCAATCCATTCGACATACCTTGTTGTACGGATGAACTTGCATTTTAGAAGTCTTTCAACTTCCTCTTTAATTTTCGACAGGATTTCAGGTGCGAAGCGTCTGGGAGTTTGCTTTATTGGCTTTTTTCCCTCCAATATTGGCAACTTCAATTCGACCAAGTTTCTGTCTAAACCAGGCATTTCATCATAATCCCATGCGAAGCAGTCTTTAAACTCATTCAGCAATTGGATTATTTCGACTCTGAACTGAGGATCCATCTTGGCACTGATGTAAGTTGGCCTTTTCTCTGCCCCCAGTCCTAGATTGATTTCTTCTAAGGGATCCTGTGCCACCAATTTCAGATTGGTTGGGGCTGGATCCTTTTCAAACCCCAAGGGTTCGTCATCATAAATGGCGTCAAGCCCTTGATTCTGCTATTCGCCATTAGAGTTTTCTTCAATACTTTGTTTTGCACATTGTTCCTTAATATTTTCTTGAGGATGTTGTTCTTCGACAGCTTGTGCGTTGGCCTTAATAGCCATATTTTTTACTTCGGCCTCAAGGGCCGCTTTGAGTTGGTTTTCGGCTATATAAGCCGTAATCCTTTCTATTGTTGACGCTTAAGTCATTTTCACTGAATTCACTTCCCCACCCAGTTGGATTGACATGAGTGGTTCCCCAAGTGTAATTTGTCTCTCCAATTATCTCTTTGTCCCACTGGAATCCATGCGTAGGGTGGAGATACATGGAGCAGTATGCATTGTCGGAGGCTGTTAAGTCGAAACCAGCAGGGTTGCAAGGTGCTATGTGAGCCAAGTTTTTGTCGAAGTTACGACTGGTGACATTGTTCACGTCAGCCATGAAGTAACTTTGGTCTGCCTCTATGTTTTCGACAATCCCATCTGGCCTCCAAATTGCTATCCTTTGATGCATGGATGATGGTACAACCCCAATTCCATGGATCCACTCTCTTCCCAACAGCAGATTGTAGTTTGCCTTTGATGCTATCACCACAAACATTCTAGGCCTGGTGATGGTTCCTACTGTTAGGTTCAGCTGTATCACCCCCAATGTTGTTCCTACCTTACCTTCATAGTTGGACAACACCATGTTGTGAGGTTTGGTGTCTGAGTCATCTTTTCCAATCCTCTTTATCATATAATGAGGGATTAGATTGACAACTGCTCCTCCATCTATCAAGATCTTGTTCACACCCACACTCTCTACTTTCTCTTTTATGAACAAAGGTTTTAAGTGGGCCTTCATTGCAGCATCTGGCTTTTCGAAGAATGCATTTTTCTCTTCGACACAGCCATTATTCATCACGTAGTAACATACAGGCTTAAGCCCTATGCTGCCATATGCCATATCATCCTCTTCGTCCTCCACTTCCATTATCCTGTCGTAATCTCTAGGCAAGACCGAAACCACATTGCATGTTCCGTCGAAGGACGCATTAGATTCTGACTTGAAGTCATCAGTAACTTCTTCGTCTTCTGGCATTTTGTTGTTTGTTTTTGGCATCTCTGTTGTGTTACTAGATCTATTTTTCTGAGGAGGTTCTTCTTTTGCCAGAGATTCTCCTCTGCCTATTTTATGCACACACTTGCTTGACTCAGCTTTATTCTCACCAATCCTTTTTTGTTCTACAGTTTCTTTTTCAACTCACTTCTTCCTATGAAACCTCCTCCATTGGGACCTTGACATGGGGTTCTTCCCCTTGTAATTTTCAGAGACGTGTTTTGGCTTTGCTTTTTCTACCTCTTTTTTCACTTCCATTGAGGCACCCCTATTCACTTCAAAACTTTTCCACCTCTTCTGACCTTGGGCATCCCTTATAAGCTGGACCCACTTGTCATCATTCGGTTTGTTGGATGGTTTATAGGTGCTGTAACGCCTTTCTCCCATTCCTTGGTTATGATGCTCCCTTCTTCTTGGGTCAAACCTTTCATTTCTGACTGGTGGGGCTGCTCCCCAGTTCCTCTTCTTTCTGGTCTTCTCTACTGCTTTCAAGTCGTTAGCTGCTTTCCTGTCGAACACAGCGCTGCACCTTGGACAAAGCATAACTTCTGCATTCTTTCTCTGGCACCTCTGGATGAATTCGACAAGACTTTCATCTTCTTCTGGATAAACCAGCTTCTGATGCTTTTCTTGATGGCTCTTTTTGTTGGTGTCTGGTCGTATTTTCTGAGTGACTTCTACCATATGAATCCCTGCATTTTGCTCACTTGTAATCTTTAGTTTGTTCGTTTTTTCAACTAGCATCATTTCCTCAGGAATATTCTCTTTTAACTGATTCATACTGCCCTTTGGGTGTAAGCCTTTATGGATGTACTTGCAGCATTGTACAATTGGCTTTTCTTTTGGGTCTTCCATTGTTCTGCGCAGAATCCCATGAGGGGTGTGCTGCACAACACCTTCAGCAGAATCTTCTTTAATCTTGGTGGTGCTTCTGTTTATTGGTTCGACAATGTGGACATTGTCAGCGGTCTCTGTTTCCTTGTCATGACTAAGGCCTTCAGTGGCCTCTTTTTGGGTAGTGAGGGCTTTGTTATCTTCCTCCTCATTATCATTTCTGAAAAAATCTCCCCATCCTGTGGGTTTGATTTTGCTGATGTCAGTTTGAGAGCTTGGTGGTGCAGAATACTTCACCATTAAGTCAAACTTTCCACTGGGTTCTCCTAGAGTGTCCCAGACCACTCCACGCTCAGTATCTCTGTTGTAGTTCTTTTTGTCGAAACTTTGGCTAATTTTGATTGTGTTTCCTCTGTCGAAGCCTTCAGTAGCTTTATTTGCGCTTTCTCTGTCGAAGCCTTCAGTAATTTTGACTTCTTCTTCCTCAGCCTGGCCAGTGAGGTCATCAACCCCTTCCACCATGTTTACATGGGTGTCGAAGCCCTCAAAGGCCTCTATCATGGTGAAGTTGGTGTCGAAGCCCTCAGTAGCTTCTACCATTTCAAAACTTTCCTCAGACATGACTTCCATTTCGACCACATTCACCATTTCTGGTTCAGCATAGTTGGCCTCCACAACCTGCATGGGATTGGAGTCAATCCTCATCTGTTGCTTAGCTTTGTCTCCAAATTTCAACCTTCCGTTCTGGATTGCATTCTGGACAAGATCCCTGAAAAGGTAACATTGAGAAGTTTTATGACCCAAAAAAATATGGTATTTGCAAAAAGCTCTCTTTTTCTGTTGGTCTACAGGAGGCTCCTTAGTGCCTGCTGGTTTTATCAATTGACCATCTTTAACTAGTAAATCGAAAATTTCATCACATTTGGTGATGTCGAATGTGTAGGTTCTTTTAGGAAACCTGTCATTCCTTTCAATTTTGACTGGATTTTTTCCATTCGACGGAGCTAAAACTTTACAGGAATATGGAGGGCCTTGTTTTAGTTCTGCCAGATCAATTTCTTGCTGGTCGAAAATGACTGATTCGTTTTCGTCATAATCTTCGTCCTGAACTATCCCTACATAGACCACTCTTTCCTTCTTGTTTTTATTTGATCTAAATTTCTCATTTTTTAGCCTTTCTATTTGCCTTACTCTATCTGCTAGTTGTGCCATGTCTCTCAAGTACTGGGTATCTAATTTTTTCCTTATGGAATAATCCAGACCCCCTGCAGCCATTTCGACTAATTCTTGTTCCGGCACTTGTGTAAAACATCTAGCCTTTAACAATCTAAACCTATTCAAATAATCATCTATAAGTTCAGAGAATTTTCTTTTGACACTTGCTAATTCTTTCAAACTTATCTTAGTTTGCCCCATATAGAATTGCTCGTGGAACAATCTTTCTAATTGGGTCCATGTAAATATTGAAGTTGCAGGCAGAGAAGTAAACCAAGTGAAAGCATTTTTTGTCAAAGAACTTGGAAAATATTTCATCCTTAAGTTCTCATTATTAGCAATCTCTCCTGCCTCTATCAAATAACGCGTTATGTGTTCTATGGTGGACTCACTAGTATCCCCTGAGAATTTGATGAATTTGGGGACTTTCCACCTTGGTGGTAACTCTTGTTGCAAAACATATTCAGACAAAGGGGAAGTATAACTAGGCCTTTGTAATCCTACGTTTACTCCATTTTGCGCCATTATTCTCTCAACCATGGTTGCAATGTTGTTTTTGACAGGCAGATTGTTGCAACGCATTCTCTGCTGTAATATTTCATCAGCATTTTGGTCTCTTTGGACTATTATTCTCCTAGGTTCGTGTCGAACGGGGTTTTCTACATGAGGTTGTTCGACTACTACCTCTTGGCCCCTAGGATTTTCCTGAGGATTTCCTAATGGCCTTTGGTTTATAGTAAGTTCCTCTTCGACATGCCTATTGGCAGGATTTTGATTTATTAGCATCCTTTGTTGTGTTTGAGGGACTCCAAAAAAATTAGCAATGCGAGCCATTTGTTCTGCTAATATCTGGTTCGTTAGGGTAGTATTTAGTATTAAGGGATTAAATACTTCCCCCATTTGTTGTGTCAATGCCTGCACCATATCATGGTTACTTTCATCCATCTGTTGACGAATCACTTGCGCATAATGGTTCGTCATAGTTGGCATTTGGAATCCTGGTGGAATCTGATTCAATCTACTCCCATTTCCACCATATCCTGACCCTTGTAATGGTGAAGACATTTGAACCATAGCATCAGAAAATAATGGTGATGAATTATGCAAGTTTGCCATCATTGAGGTTGGCATTCCATATGGTTGTTCTCTCCCAAACATGGGCATGGAATAATTAATAAATGGCCTAAAGGTGTTTCCTCTAGGAGGAGGGGTTCCCATGGGCATTGAGTGTCCCATGGTGGAAGAACTAGGCGCATTTTGGGATCCTGAACCCACTGGTATCGAATCCACTGATGTAGGCCTAATCTGTTCTAAAACAGGGCCAGAAACTGCTACTCTTTTTGACGAAGGGATAGGATTGGAAACTGGAATGGTTTCGTTAGGATTGTTTGAAGTATTTGGAAAGTTAGCCATCTTTCTTCCTCTTGTTCTTTTTGGTCTTTCTACGTCGGTTACGGCTAGTTTACCGCTCCTAAGAATCATACAACGCAACAAGGAACTTTTCAACTAAGAGGATTCTCTATTAATTCTTATTAATTGCACTGGTCCCACTGGGCGTGCCAATTTGTTCGCTGTGATTTCTGACGAACAACCTCTGGTTAACCAATTTCTTAGAAAACTGGGTTACTTGCAGGACCAATCAAACAAGTCCTGGGACACATGTGCAATTGGTTGTCGAATTACTCTTAGTGTTAGTGATTTGTGGTTTGTTTTGTTAATGATATAAAAATGTTTAATGTTTTGAATGCGAAAGTAAAATAAAGTGAAAGTTGAACAAAAGTAAGAAAATGGCGAAAAGATATAAACTTTGCAGGAAAGTAAATATACTGAAAGTAAAATAACTTGATGAAACAAAATTAATAATTTAAATAACTTGAAAGAAAATGGTGTTCAACACATACATTGTTCCAAATATTAGACTCATTTCTCTCACACTCGGTACTTAGAGTATTTACAGGATTTTTGTATAGGTTTTCACACACGCATTCTAAAAACAAACTATCCTATTTATATACAAACAAAATAACTGCCTAGAACGGGAAAATTCTAACTAAATGACAATTGTCAGCCTGCATGCAATTTTCTTCTCTGAAACTTCCACGTGTCCAACTGCCAAAGGTTGCAACTTTTGAATTTGAATTCTTCCCTTTGGTGATGAAGCGTTGCATCTCTTTGTTTGTCGAAATGTCGAAGAAGAAGAAACTCTTCAAACTTTACAAACCAACGCTTCTGTCAAACACCTCTCTTTTGTCGAAGTGTCGAAAAATATACTTATCTTGTCAAATGCCAAACTATAAACAGGTCTCCAAACTTTGCTTGCCAGAACACTATTTGTACTCCTGTCAAAATACTTGAGTATTTAACCTTGTCAACATCTTCTGAATATCTTCATTCTTCTTTCTCTTATCTGATGATTATCCTTTTAGAAAAAATTGAATTTATATCTCAAATTCATGGTGTCGAAATTATGAGCCTATAGGTGTCAGTACCAAAATAACACTTGTATGATATTATTCTAGATATATATTATATCGGTGTTACAGTTGGTATCAGAGCAGGTTGTATCCTCGACCTAGCCTTGAAACATCATAAGTAAATCATTCCTTCCTCTTAAGTGTGTCTTACCGGCATGGTTCTTAACATCATATTATGTAGTATTAGGCCCGATCAACCTATTGCTATGTATGTGATAGGTAGAATCATGGTTGTGCGACCATGAGGAATCTGAAGTGTTGTCAGAACTTGTGTCGTTGGGTAGGCTCAAGCACAGAGTTAGCAGAGGAAACTTTGGTCAGCTCAGTTGGAGTCTTCATAAGAGTTTTACTTCCTGTAAAATGGAGTTTCAGAGTAGTGTGTTGTTCGAGAAATCCTTTGGAATAGATAGAGTCTTAAAGGAAATGATCTTTATCAGTAGAATGTTCAAGGAATCAAGGAAAATATAAAGTCACTGGTAGATCAGTATTGGCCACTAGTATGGACAAGAACCTTGAGAAATCTCATTCCACGAAAAGAGAAGATGTTTTGTGGAACTTGTGACTTAAGGTTCGGGAATGAGTTAATTGTTAGTGTTTCAGTTCTAAGGTCGAGGTGGCATATTAGATGAGCGAGATTACTTTAAGGAATGTATTCGGATAATACCTTACAGATGGATATAAGTTACAAGTAAAGAATGTTCATTTTCTTTTGAGAACCTAAAGTCGTGTTGAAGCGTGAAGAGAAATACAAGGATGTGATTACACGTTTCAAGCGAGACAAGTATACCAGGACGAAGAGTAGAAGGACGTTGTTGTATTTTCAATTATGATCGAGGAGATAAAGTTTAGAGTAATACATCCGGTTATGATATTTTGTAAGGGATCAATTCAGAAATGTTGAGTTACCCAAGGAATAATATAAGGTGTAGTGTCAAAGAAAGAACAAGCTTTACTTAGTAACTTGAGGTATAATTGGGATGGACTAGATGAAGTTGTGTTAAGTGTTAGACTAAGAACCTTGGATTTGAGGGAACTCTAGAAAGATGGAAACAATAATAACAGTGCATTATGAGAAAGTGATATCGGAATGTATTCTTGGACGAATGTACTATGGAATTGTTAAGTTGTTATTGAAACAAAAACTAAGGAAGTGTAAGCAATGATTGTTCTCCCATAAGGACTCTTGTAGTGTGGTTGCTATATGTGTGGAATCATCTGTTGGTATGGTTGTAACTGTTGGACGTGATTGGGATGAGCTTTGGAGGTTTAGGTAGCAATGAACACCAGAAGTGTGCTTATGTGTTTCAGTAATCGGATTACCCTCTGGGTAGTACCCGATTATAAAATGGTGTTTCTAAATCTCTTTTGGCTACTGGAAGTTAAGATTCGCATGGAGTAATCGGTTACCCTCCTGGTAGCAGCCGATTATCATTGTTAAGTTTTGGAAACTAGTTTTCTAAGATTCTTACATTTTGACTGAAGTACCCGATTGAAGCATTCTTGGTACCGATAGGAAGTTGTGGAGACTTTCTATGAAATGATTGGTAGAGGGTAAGGAAACCTAGGTTAATGTGTAAGTAGATATATCGAAGGTTCTTCAGAGGAGTATGTTACCTCAGTTTTCAAGCTTAAGGGAAAGCTCATGTGTTTGTGAATGATCGGAATATATTTGGAATTTAGCATGGATTAAGAATGTTGTTGTTTTAATTCTCGCCCAGGAACTAAAGAGAGAGTAAAATGTTGTGTACTAAGAAATGAGATGTCCATTGTTTGTTTACCCGATAGGGATTGTGTATTGGAACTGTTTATGGACAAACCAAGTGTTAGCTTGTGACTAAAACCCTTTTGATGTCATCATTGTCGTTCCCTGCTAACGTCATTATAAGAGTGGGATCGGACTATTCCGTTGAGTATTTGTGATGTGACTGTAACAAAATGATAGTTCTACTTCATCGTTTGTTGGAGCGTATAATCTGCATGTTGTGCCCGTTTGTGTTATCTTGGGTTGTGGATGGTGAACAATTGTTGCACCTATTTAGAAACCGAGAGTGAGAATCATCTTGCAAGATGGTGTGGTTTAGATTGAAAATTTTGAGTTGGATTTTTTGTTAATAAACAGGAACAAGTTTAGTTGTGTTCGACCATTTATCCTTGAATAGGTAATCGATTGACACTTGACTTTTATGAAGAACTTTAAAGAATCGTACTTTATGAAATGTAAGTCCGTTTTAGCTTCCGTTTCAAGCGTCAGTGGACAAAGTGTTGGCCTTTCTATTGAGCATGTATGGTGGACAATAAATGATCTGAATTTTTGTTGTGTCACTGTTACGACTACTGAGGACCTAAATTGCGAAGTTATAAGAGACTCATGAAGTATTGACCTTCCAGGAAGAATTTTGGTATCTGAATTGTTGTGAGGATAAGAGATGAACAATTGGTCGGTTCTAGTATCGTTAATTCTTATCATCAAGTTGCGGACTCCGTAAGAGTAATACTAGATGTATGTAGTTGAGTCATACTCGGAGATATGGATTTTAAGTTATCCTTCCAAGTAAGAGTCAGAAGTGAATGTTCTGAAGTTAAGCATGTAAATTGGGTCGTTTAAGGAATGAGACACTTGAGAGAAACGGATTTGAACAAGAATTTTTGTGTAATCTTCAAAAGTGAGTATGAGGAATATTGTATGCGATAGGCAAGTGTTACGGAAATCCACAAGTATAGTAAGGATGGATTAAGTTTGTGTACTGGTAACTTGCTAATGATTGAAAGCTCGGTGGCGTTACTACGTTGTTAAGGGAAACCTTGTGTCAATAGAAATCTTGAGTGAACAGAATCCTGTGAGGAGGATTGACATGGAGTATAGTAACCATGGTCATATTTGTTAAGTCGAATTGGATAAACAGTTTCGAGTTTAGAATAGAAATTTGGAATTGTATTAGTTATGATTGCAATAATACAACCCATGTATCTCTGTCGTTTGAGGGGTTGGACCAATGTTATGTTTGTGTAGTTGACAAACAAGTTGTTATATCCCTAAGTGTCTGCAAGTTTTGTTTTGTTGGTTGGTGAGAACTCCAATGATTAAGTGTGTTCTCCAAAGACTATCAACTACTTATTATCGTTTGAGAATTCGTAGTATCTCCGTTGTTAGGATTCGAAAGCGTAGTGGAAGGAAACATATCAAAGAGTTCAATCAGATTGTTGAAAATCAGAAGAGAATTATTTAAAAGTGTTGAGATAAGAGAACTTTTATTCTAAGTGTGTTGTCTATAGTAAGATACTGAAAGAATGAAGTGTCTGATGTAATTGGTTACAGTTTTGATATAAGACCAAGTGGTATTGGTAATGAAGTCATTTGACAACCTTTGAAATGGCTTTAGTGATTGAAGGATTGTAATAAGAGCTTTCGTTTGAAGTTGTATGTAGTTAAGATTTGACCAAGATACCTTGTGGAGATTTGTTGAGTGTTTGTGTCCCGAAATCAAGTTGGAGTGTTATGTTTTTGTGTTGTGACTCAATAGAAGGGATTAAAGTGGTATGTTTCTCCGAAGGAGGAATGAGACTAAGTATTCGGTAAGAAACAACAGATGAATTACGAGAATGGTAAGTTAGAAGCTAACCCAGTGTTGGAACAAGCGTATGAGTAAGGATGTGAAGCCTGATTTGTTATGAAAACGAGGACCTTGAGCCGCGAAGTCAAATTGGAATTTGAGTATAACAGAATATGTAAAAGAACTGAGGATAAGAATGGATCTGAGACAATGTTGTAAACTGTCATTGTTTTGAGTTAAGGAAATTCGAAGACGAATTTCAATTCAAGGGGGAGGATGTAATACCCCGTATTTAATTAAACACTCTGGATAATATTAATTAAGATTAATTGGTATTATTTGACTCAGAGGCATTTTTGGATACTCTCAAATTGTACCAGTTAGTGTACTAGCTGATAATTAATGGTTATTTTTATTTAAAGAGAAAAGAAGGATTTATAAGAAAGAAAGAAAGAAAGAAAAAAGTTGGTAAGAAAGAAAAGAAAGGAAAAGAGAGGAAGAGAAAGAAAAGGAAGAGAAGGAAAAGAAGAGGAAAAACCTAGAAGCTTTAAGATCAAGAATCATCACCATTCCTTCATAAAATCTCCATCTTCGTCAACCTTGTCTTCATTGGCAAGGTGGGTTCATAGTTAGAAACTTTTGCTTTTAGTTTGGATTGAATTTTAAAGTTTATGAGTTTTAGGGTTTTGATGGAAAAATCTTAAAATCGGGAATTTAAACGGTTAGAATTCGATATAAATGTTTGTGAATAGTCATATTATGCGTGAGAATCATCGGTAATGAGTATTTTGAAGTTACTATGTGAAATGGGTGAGAATGAATGGAGTTTAGAAGTGTTTTTCAGGTTTTATAGCAGGTACAATCGATTGCAACAGAGTGCAAATAGATTGCACCATAAACCAGAAGCAAACTTTAGAAATCTGGGATTGTGCAATCAATTGTAGTTTATGTGCAAACGATTTCACCCAGTAGTTTTTCAAAAAAAAATGAAATTTGAAACAGGCGTATCTTTTGAACCGAAACTCTGATTTGACCCCCGTTCAAACGTTGGAAAGATATTTCAATGCTCTATTTGGTGGAAGGAAGAAATATTGTTTTATATGTGAAATTAATTAATTTTTGAGATTAAATAAATTTGTGATATTTATTAATTTGTGAGATTAATGGAAAGAATGTCAATCTCATATCTTTTCCCTCGTGTTTCCGTTTTAGCTGTTCCATATATCGAATTGAAGTTAATAATATGTTCTATCTTATGAGATTGAGAAATATTATATTTACCCGAATTTTCTAATTAACCAAGATTGTGTTAGTTAGGGAATTGTGGAAAGTATGCTTAATCATGAGGTTTGATTGAGAATAGAGGCATGAGATCATTGTGAGATTAGTTTAATTGTGATAATTAAATTAAAATGTAGATTATATGTTTGAAAACTATATAATTAAAAGCATCAAGAATGGAGAAGAGTGAGGAAATCTTACCATAAACCAATAGTATGGCCTAATATTGAAACTAGAATTGTTAGATGGTATAACTTGTGAAATGTTTAGGACTACCCTAGGTTGATGCGAAACCGTTGGCGTAATTTACAGATCCTCCGTACAGTCTTGAGTAAGTCTTGAGGTGGGTGATACTGAGTCCCACGAGAAACATCCATAAAGACCTGAGTTGTGTATTACAAGGTGTCCTCCGTATAGTCTTGAGTAAGTCTTGAGTTGGGTGACATTGAATCTCACGGGAAGCATCCGTAAAGGCTTGAGGTACCGTTAGTGAGACGTGGGCAGATATTTGAGTTATGTATTAATATGGGGCCTCTGTAATGTATGAGTAAGTCTTGAGGTGGGTTATTCTAAGTCTCACGGGAAGCATCAGTAAAGTCTGAGTAAGTCTTGAGGTGGGTTATTCTGAGTCCCACAGGAAGCATCCGTAAAGGCTTGAGGTGAGTACTACACCGGTTTAAGAGGGAAGTCTTGAGTAAATCTTGAGGTGGGTTATTCTGAGTCCCACAGGAAGCATCCGTAAAGACTTGGGTGAGTGTGATATCGAGTCCTCAGTAAAGTCATGAGTAAGCCTTGATGTGGGTTATCTTTAGTCCCACGGGAAGCATCCGTAAAGGGTTGAGGTAGATGTTTCACTTGTTTAGTGGTGTGAGCGTTGTGTGGACTATGTTCCATCTTGTTCTGGTTCCTTGTTGAGAAGTAAGCAAAGGCTTGAGTTAGGTTTGATAGAACCTTGTTGAGCCGATAGGACTCTAAGATAGGGAACCCACTGAGATATTGTTATCTCACCCCACTATTGTTGTTGCTTTTTCAGGTTTCTTTTTCAGGTTTGATTTACAAGTGGAGCTATGTTCGGGATGTTTCAAGTGAAGCATAGTTTTAGTCTTTCTCTGTGTATTTTCGTATCTTTGTACAATATGGATATTGTATCGATCTAAGTGTTTTTATTTTAGTATGATTTCCATGTCTTGTACCATTGTTGTATAGAATTTTAGAATTGGTCAAGAATGTGAATTATACTAGTAGGCATTTGTGATGGTGTCAGTACCAAAATAACACTTGTATGATATTATTCTAGATATATATTATAACGATGTTACAGTTGGTATCAGAGCAGGTTGTATCCTCGACCTAGCCTTGAAACATCATAAGTAAATCTTTCCTGCCTCTTAAGTGTGTCTTGCCAGCATGGTTCTTAACATCATATTATGTAGTATTGGGCCCGATCAACCTATTGCTATGTATGTGATAGGTATAATCATGGTTGTGCGACCATGAGGACTCTGAAGTGTTGTCAGAACTTGTGTTGTGGGGTAGGCTCAAGCCAAGATTTAGCAGAGGGAGCTTTGGTCAACTCAGTTGGAGTCTTCATAAGAGTTTTACTTCCTGTATCATGGAGTTGCAGAGTAGTGTGTTGTTCGAGAAATCCTTTGGATTGGATATAGTCTTAAAGGAAATTATCTTTATCAGTAGAATGGTCAAGGTATCAAGGAATATATAAAGTCACTGGTAGATTGGTATTGGCCACTAGTATGGATAAGAACCTTGAGAAATCTCATTCCACGAAAAGAGAAGATGCTTTGTGGAACTTGTGACTTAAGGTTTGGGAATGGATTAATTGTTAGTGTTTTAGTTCTAAGGTCGAGGTGGCATCTTAGATGAGCGAGAGTAATTTAAGGAATGAATTCGGATAATGCCTTACAGATGGATATAAGTTACAAGTAATGAATGTTCATTTTCTTTTGAGAACCTAAAGTCGTGTTGAAGCGTGAAGAGAAACACAATGATGTGATTACACGTTTCAAGCGAGACAAGTATACCCGGACGAAGAGTAGAAGGTCGTTGTTGTTTTTTCGATTATGATCGAGGAGATAAAGTTTAGAGTAATACATCCTGTTGTGATATTTTGTAAGGGATCAATTCGGAAATGTTGAGTTACCCAAGGAATAGTATAAGGTGTAGTGTCAAAGAAAGAACAAGCTTTACTTAGTAACTTGAGGTATAATTGGGATGAACTAGATGAAGTTGTGTTAAGTGTTAGAGTAAGAACCTTGGATTTGAGGGAACTCTAGAAAGATGGATTAGGTTAGGGTATGAGATTATTTCCGTAGAGCGTAAAGTGAAGAAAGTATGGAAACAGTAATAACAGTGCATTATGAGAAAGTGATATCGGAATGTATTCTTGGACGAATGTACTATGGAATTGTAAAGTTTTTATTGAAACATAAACTAAGGAAGTCTAAGCAATGATGGTTCTCCCATTAGGACTCTTGTAGTGTGGTTGCTATATGTGTGGAATCGTCTGTTGGTATGGTTGTAACTGTTGGACGTGATTGGGATGAGCCTTGGAGGTTTAGGTAGAAATGAAGACCAGAAGTGTGCTTATGTGTTTGAGTAATCGGACTACCCTCTGGGTAGTACCCGATTACAAAATGGTGTTTCTAAATCTCTTTTGGCTACTGGAAGTTATGATTTGCATGGAGTAATTGGTTACCCTCGTGGTAGCGGCTGGTTATCATTGTTAAGTTTTTGAAAGTTATTTTCTAAGATTCTTACATTTTGAATGAAGTGCCCGATTGAAGCATTCTTGGTACCGATAGGAAGCTGTGGAGACTTTCTATGCAATGATTGGTAAAGGGTAAGGAAACCCAGGTTACTGTTTATGTAGAGATTTCGAAGGTTCTTCAGAGGAGTGCGTTACCTAAGTTTTCAAGCTTAATGGTCTCCAAGGAACTAAAGAGAGAGGACAATCTTTTGTACTAAGAAATGAGATGTCCATTGTTTGTTTACCCGATAGGGTTGTGTATTGGAACTGTTTATGGACAAACCAAGTGTTAACTTGCGACTAAAATCCTTTTGACGTCGTCATTGTCGTTCCCTGCTAACGTCATTGTAAGAGTGGGATCGGACTATTTCGTTGAGTATTTGTGATGTGACTGTAACAGAATGATAGTTCTATTTCGTCGTTTGTTGGAGAGTATAATCTGCATGTTATGCCCGTTTGTGTTATCTTTAGTTGTGGATGGTGAACGATTGTTGCACCTGTTTAGAAACCGAGAGTGAGAATCAACTTGCAAGATGGTGTGGTTTGGATTGGAAATTTATAATTGGATTATTTGTTAACAAAGAGGAACAAGTTTAGTTGTGTTCGACTGTTTAGCCTTGAATAGGTAATCGATTGACACTTGACTTTTGTGAAGAACTTTAAAGAATCGTACTTTCTGAAATGTAAGTCCCTTTTAGCTTCCGTTTCAAGCGTCAGTGGACAAAGTGTTGGACTTTCTTTTGAGCATGTTTGGTGGACAGTAAATGGTCTGAATTTTTGGTGTGTCGTTGTTACGACTACTGAGGACCTAAATTGTGAAGTTATAAGAAACTCCTGAAGTGTAGACCTTCCAGGAAGCATTTTGGTATCTGAATTGTTGTGAGGATAAGAGATGAACAATTGGTCGGTTCTAGTATCGTTAATTCTTATCATCAAGTTGCGGACTCCGTAAGAGTAATACTAGATGTATGCAGTTGAGTCGTACTCAGAGATATGGATTTTAAGTTATCCTTCCAAGTAAGAGTGAGAAGTGAATGTTCTGAAGTTAAGCATGTAAATTGGATCGTTTAAGGAATGAGACGCTTGAGAGAAACGGATTTGAACAAGAAGTTTTGTGTAATCTTCAAAAGTGAGTATGAGGAATATTGTATGCGATAGGCAAGTGTTATGGAAATCCACAAGTATACTAAGGATGGATTAAGTTTGTGTACTGGTAACTCGCTAATGATTGTAAGCTCTGTGGCGTTACTACGTTGTTAAGGGAAACCTTGTGTCAATAGAAATCTTGAGTGAACAGAATCCTATGAAGAGGATTGACATGGAGTATAGTAACCATGGTCAGATTTGTTAAGTCGAATTGGATAAACTATTTTGAGTTTAGAATGGAAATTTGGAATTGTATTAGTTATGATTGCAATAACAGAACCCCTGTATCTCTGTCGTTGGAGAGTTTGGATCGATGTTATGTTTGTGTAGTTGACAAGTAAGTTATTATATCCCTGAGTGTCTACAAGTTGGGTTTCGTTGGTTGGTGAGAACTCCAATGATTAAGTGTGTTATCTGCAGACTATCAACTACTTGGTATCATTTGAGAATTCGTAGTATCTCCGTTGTTAGGCTTTAGAAGCATAGTGGAAGGAAACAGATGAAAGAGTCCGATCAGATTGTTGAAAATCAGAAGAGAATTATTTATAATTGTTGAGATAAGAGAACTTTTATTCTAAGTGTGTTGTCTATAGTAAGATACTGAAAGAATGAAGTGTATGATGTAAATGGTTACATTTTCGATATAAGACCAAGTGGGATTGGTAAAGAATTCGTTTGACAACCTTTGAAATGACTTTAGTGATTGAAGCATTGTAATAAGTGCTTTCGTTGGAAGTTGTATGTAGTTAAGATTTCACCAAGATACCTTGTGGAGATTTGTTGAGTGTTTGTGTCCCGAAATCAAGTTGGAGTGTTATGTTTTTGTGTTGTGACTCAATAGAAGGGATTAAAGTGGTATGTTTCTCCAAAGGAGGAATGACACTAAGTATTCGGTATGAAACAACAGATCAATTACAGGAATGGTAAGTTAGAAGTTAACCCAATGTTGCAACAAGCGTATTAGTAAGGATGTGAAGCTTGGTTTGTTATGAAAACAAGGACCTTGAGCCGCGAAGTCAAATTGGAATTTGATTATAACAAAATATGTAAGAGAACTGAGGATAAGTATGGATCTGAGACAATGTTGTAAACTATCGTTGTTTTGAGTAAAGGAACTCGAGGAAGAATTTCAATTCAAGGGGGAGGATGTAATACCTCGTATTTAATTAAACACTCTAGATAATATTAATTAAGATTAATTAGTATTATTCAGCTCAGAGATATTTTTGGATACTCTCAAATTGGACCAGTTAGTGTACTAATTGATAATTAATGGTTATTTTTATTAAAAGAGAAAAGAATGATTTATAAGAAAGAAAGAAGAAGAAAGTTGCTAAGAAAGAAAAGAAAGGAAAAGAGAGGAAGAGAAAGAAAAGGAAGAGAAGGAAAAGAAGAGGAAAAACCTAGAAGCTTCAAGATCAAGAATCATCACCATTTCTTCATCAAATCTTCATCTTCACCAACCTCCTTTTCATTGGCAAGGTGGGTTCATATTTAGAAACAATTTGCTTTTAGTCTGGATTGAATTTTAGTGTTTATGAGTTTTAGGGTTTTGATGGAAAAATCTTAAAATCGGGAATTTAAACGGTTAGAATTTGATATAAATGCTTGTGAATGGTCATATTATGTGTGAGAATGATCGGTAATGAGTATTTTGAAATTGCTATGTGAAGTGGCGAGAGAGAATGGAGTTTAGAAGTGATTTCAGGTTTTATAGCAGGTACAACCGGTTCCAACAGAGTTCAAATCGATTGCACCATAAACCATAAAAATCCTTTAGAAATCTAGGATTGTGCAATCTATTTTAGTTTATTTGCAATCGATTGCACCCTATAGTTTAAAAAAAATGAAATTAGAAACAGGCGTATCTTTTGAACCGTAACTCTGATTTGACCCCCGTTCGAAGCATTGGAAATATATTTCAATGCTCTATTTGATGGAAGGAAGAAATATTGTTTTATATGTGAAATTAATTAATTTTTTAGAGTAAATAAATTTTTGATATTTATTAATTTTTGAGATTAATGGAAAGAATGTAAATCTCATATCTTTTTCCCTGGGTGTCTGTTTTAGCTGTTCCATATATCGAATTGAAGCTAAGAATATGTTCTATCTTATGATACCGAGAAATATTATATTTACCCGAATTTTACCTGACTTTTCTAATTAACCGGGATTATGTTAGTTAGGGAATTGTGGAAGGTATGCTTAATCATGAGGATTGATTGAGAGGAGAGGCATGAGATCATTGTGAGATTAGTTTATTTGTGATAATTAAATTAAGGCAAAATTATACCCAGGGTCCTTTAAGTAATTTAATTGTAACTTATTGGTCCTTTATGTTATTTTCGAGACAAACAGGTCCTTTAAGTTATCTAACATCTTCATATTAGTCCTTAGTTACATATTTTGTTCCAAAAAAGGTGATGTGGCACTAAATGGTGTTGACGTGTCTGTTGGCTTTGCTGACTGTGTCTGTTACTACATTAAGTCTTATTATATTGCAAAATTCAGAATTATTTGGACCTAATTGTATCATCTTCCCCAATACCTAATTGTATCATCTTTGACTTTGTTGAACATTAGGGCTGGTAATTGTCCTTTGTGATTGCCTAGTTTGAGTTGGGGTAGTTGTGTCACTTTGAGATGTTGCAATGGTGGAAGTTTGAGATAGTGTAGAAGTGGCACTTTGGGATGCTGTATTTTTGGGAGTTTGAGATGAGGTAGTAGTAGCAGTTCTGGATTGTTTTGGTGCAGCTAGACATGAGGACTTGCTATGTCCAGAAAGACCACATGATGAACATTTATTTGGTAACCCCTTTTTGTACACATTGCATATGTTTTTCCTCTTTTCATCAACATCTCTATTTCTTCTTTTCTTTGGCCTCCCAGGTGCCCTTCTGGTTGGGGGAACAAGAATATCAGGATAAGGTGGCATTTGCCACAGGTTTTCTCCATTTGTTGGAAAAATCAGTGGTTGATAACAAGCTTGGTAACATTCTTTCCTATAGTACACATGGATGTAATTAGATAGGTCCTCAGATCTACTTAGGATGCAATAAATAACATGGTTGCATGGTATTCCACTTAGCATCCAGCCCCTGCAAGAGCACTCAAACTTCTTGAGGTCAATTGCGTATTTCTCACTGCTTGTACTGGTATGTCTTACCTCATAGATCATGTCACCTGATAACCTAAAAAACATAATAGGGAAGGCTGAATTTCAATATATAAGACATCTAGAGAATTCTGTTGCACACAAGTCTTGATGAATTACCTTGATATAAAGTATCTTGAGAGTTCTTGCCTTCTTGCAATTACCTTCTTAATTCTTGGTAGTTTAGAGTCAGAATAATGTGCAATCATGCCTCTGTTAGTTGCCCATCTGTCCATAAGGTAACCTCTGATTTCCTCTAACATTGTTACAATTGGCTTTTGTCTTGGTCCAATTATAACACTATTAAAGGTTTCAGACATGTTGTTCACCAACACATCACATTTAGTGTTATTGTTGAATTGTGACTTACTCCAAAATCTAGGGGGGATCTTCAACAAGTGTTTGTATGCCTCCTCATTAACCTTTCTCATCTCCTTCATTTCCCTCTCAAATGATAGGGGGTATGTTGCTTTGGATGCCCTCCACATTAATTCCTTCAACTATTTTCCTGGAAATTTTTTCCTGAAATTGCTATACAAATGTCTTACGCAAAACCTTTGGTCAACTCCAGGTAATAACTCCTCTATTGTAGGTAACAATCCCTAATCAAACAATAAACAAATAATGTTACAATTTAAATTCATTATAATCAAGATGACATATTTATTAAAAAATAAAAGATTGAATGACATAATTGTAATGATATAATTGTTACCTTTTGCTGATCTAAGATGAAGGTAATCTTCTTGCAGATTTCTGGTCCTCCTAGGTAATTTACCAGTAGATCAAAGAACCATGCCCAAGAATCTTTAGTTTCAGCCTCAACTACAGCCAATGCTATAGGCAACATCTGATCATTTGGGTCTCTACCAAATACTGCAAGAATCTGACCCCCATAATTACCCTTGAGAAAACATCCATCAACTCCTATTATCGGTCTACAAACACTAAAAACTTTCTTGCAATCATCAAGGCACACATGTAGTATATGGAAACTAGGTAGTAAGGGTCTGCTAACATATTCCTCAGGCTGTTGTTCAATCTCAGTATGTTGATGTTCAGTAGCTTGGACATTCAACTTGATGGTGTTGTTTGGGTTAGACCTCAGTAGCTCATGTGTGTAGTCATAAAGCCTACGATATTGTTCTTTGAAGGAACCTTCAACAATACCTAGTTCTACCTTTCTTTCACTATAAGCTTTCATCCTATTCATTCCAGCATTCCATTTCTCATTTACCTTTTCACAAATTGCAGTTAATTTTACATTAGGATTAATCCTAACTGTTGAGTATAATTTCTTCCCTAGCCACTTAGTACGAAACATCCTAATGTTATACTCTCTATTACAAGTGTGATTATCATTCAAAGTTCTTAACTTCCAAGTATCTTCATTAGGAATCTTGGAACACATTGCCATCCATCCACACCCTTCCTTGCAGCCCACTTTAACCCTAGTCTTGTCATTCTTCAAAAATCTTAAATCTCTACCATTATGAACAAAATAACTTGCAATGGCTTCCTTGAACTCCTCCTTTGTTGAAAACAAGCTTCCTAATACCCACTTATAATCATTAAACTCTTAGGCATATTAAATGAAGGATAACTTACCTTTCCACCCTCATTTGAATAATCACTACTCATTTCATAATCACTATCTAGCTCTTTAGTTTGATAGTCAGAATCTGATAAACCACGACATACCCTCTTACCAACACTCATTTGTCTTAAACCAAAATCAAGATCATCTTCCTCACTTGAAGTTTCAGCACCATCTGCAATTGAACCTTCATCCACCCTTTTACTAGGTCTTCGCTTTTGTTTCTTGGTTGTACCTGAGGCCTTTTCTAAAGTTCCATTTCCAACCTTAGTTTCTTTGGTCTTCTTTTGTTCTTCTTTCTTTTTTTAGGTGTTTCATCTGGTATAAGTTCATCAACTGGTTTATCATTTTGCCCAGCAATGAATCCTCTTTCTCCTACTAACACTTCATGAAATCCGTCATTTAAATTTTCATCATCTTAGTCATTAAACATGTGTCCTAAGTGTCGCTCCCCATACTTTCATCCTGGTGCAAACGCGAATCGTTGGCGATGTTGGAGCTTGAGGTTGAATAGAGTCGCCAGCTAGGCATTTTTATCCCGAAGGAAAGGTAATGCTACATAAACCTGGAAAGGTATGGATAAGACGGTTGCGAACCAAAGAGACTGAGTAAGGGGGTAGGTTACGACCTGGGAAGGTATTAGCACCCAGATCGTCCGTCGTACTCGACGGGATCCACGCTTACTTGATTGTGTTTAAAAGGGGATAGTGTATGTGCTAAAATGTGCATAAAAAGCTAGGGAGAAAAGGATGTACAAAATGTCAGTGCAAAAAGAAAGTGAGTGCTCAAAACTGAGACTAAGGAAAGAGAAATTGGGAAGAGGAGAGGGGGAGACAAAGAGACTTTTGTTCGATAACCATTAAGTTATGCCTACGTATCCTCTCGTGCAATGAGGAAGTCAGAACATCGTAGTTCGACTCAAAGAGACTGGTTTATTTTGTTGTGAATTGCCTACTTGTCTATGCTCAAGTGTATGACTCGTCTGTCTTGAGTGCTAACTGTCTTGCATTAAACGAAAGAAGTGAGTTCTCATTTTCAGAGTGAATATGATGAGAAAAGAATCCCGGAGGAGACGTTTATTTATTGTTTTTGTGTTTTCAGTTTTTTTATTGTTTTTGGTGTTTTGCATAGGATAATGAGCTTAATCCTTAATCAAGGATTTGTAAACTCAATATATCCTCCCTGATTAGGGATAATGAGAATACTTAAGTATGAGATAAAAATCTCAACTTAATTACCCTAATGATGCAGGATTAAGATCATTAACCTACTTGTGATTATTAAGTGTTTTTGGATTTTTGTTTTGTGTTAAGTAAAGAATTTAACCTCTAATCAGGGATTAGTGAACTCATTACACCATCCTAAAAGAAGGATAATAGATGAGAACACTTAAGACGAGGAAGATACCTCGACTTAATCCATGGTTAGGGATTAAAATCATTATATAACAAGCCTTTATTAAAGTGAATTTTAATTAAAGGTGGGATTAAGAAATGGATTTTATGTTTGTAAGACTAAACTTGAGGGGGACTTGTCCATTAAACACTAGGGTCAGTCCCTCTGAGCCAACAGGCAGAGATGTAACCCTAATATAAGGCCCAAGTTACAAGCTTAAGTCTTAATGATTATTAGGTGTTTTGATTAGGAGGTGTAAACAGCTTAAAGGTTTAACACAAAGTATTAAAGTTATACACTCCATCCTAAGATAAGGATACATGCATAACCCTAATTCAGAGCCCCAAAACTTTAACTATTTAGCCTTGATTATGAGATGAGAAGCAGAGACTCAAGGAGACTCAAAGGTAAAAAAACTAGGGGAGACTATGCACAAACATAAATTTATCATGCTGTGATATTCCTATGGTTTGTGAGGCTTAGAGAAAGGTCTTCAAAACATCTTCAGATGGCCACAAGGGAAGAAGAAGCAGATGAAAAGAGAAGGGGAAGAAGAATAGGTTACTTACTTCCTGAAGAAGTCAAGTAACCTAAGAGAAAGAAAAGGAGCAAGAGAGAGCACAAGTGAGTCAAACTCACTTCAAATACATGTAAAGATGCAAATGAAGAGATAAGAAGAGGTTGGATGTGGAGGCAAATCCACATCCTAAACAACTTACCAGAAGCCCCTGAAATGGTTAGTATGAATGCATAAGGTGAAATAAAATGCAATGAAGCAAAGATGAAGATGAAATGATGCCAACCAGAAGTGAATACATGATGCAAATGTGTCATGGAGAGATGAAAAGTCATATATAATTCACATGTATGATCATACAAGTGATGGATGCAAAAACAAGCATGTTAGAAGCTTAAGAACACATGAACATACATAAGATGTAATGGATGCAAAGCATACCAAATGAATTCAATGATGATCAATCAATGTTCTCACACGACCTAAGGTGTCTAAGATGACATACAAATGCATGAGATGTCATGAAAATTTCACATGATGAAGGTATGCAAAGATGAATGCAAAAGAACATGGCATATTAGGATTTTAAGAAAGGGTGAGATGCATATGATCAAAACAGAAGCAAAACACATGATAAAAAATTGAAATTTCAACCAAATGAACCCTAAACACACATAAGATCACTCCCCAAAGATGGAAGTCAGAAGCTATACCAAAGTCAAGTTATGGTTTTTCTAAGCTAGGCTAGGGTTTCAGGTACTTTTCCATGAAAAATGCCAAACAAATGGAAAATGCAATGCAAAAATATGAGGTAAATACCCTAGATACTACATGCAAATTATGAAAGAATGCAAAAATAACCATACACAAACTCATCTTGGTTGGTCAAAAATGAATTTTTGAAGTTAGGGTTAGAAAAATAAGAAATTTGGAAACCCTAATTCATGGTTAATTGTCTAAACATGATCAAACCCTAAAAGAAATTTGTAAAATGAGTTTGTAAATTGTTCTAAATGTGTGAGAATGCTTCATGATTTTTTTTGTGATTTTTAAATACCTAAAAGTATTTTTAATTAATTAAAACGAATCAATTAATTAAATAATACAATTAAATGATTTAAAAAAATATTTTTAATGCAAAAACTAAAAATAAAAATGTTCTTGGGTTTTTAAAATTATTTAAAGTGAGAATGCAAAAAATCATATTTTTAGAAAATGTTTTACTATTTTAAATAAATAAAGAAAATAAAATGAAATAAAATGCAAAGTAATTAGAATGAGGGGCCAGGATTGCGTGGAAGATGGATGGAGGTCTAGGATTGGAAGTCAGTTTGACCAAGGGTATGAAGATCTAAGGGCCTGGATTTAAACTTATGATTCGCGTGTGATCTAAAGGCTGAGGTTCAATCTGAAATTAATTAAGATTTATTTAAATTAATCAGGATTAGGGTTTTATGAATTATCTGGACCATCCAATACTTAATATAAGCATGATCCAAGGGTCATCATTCAATCTGGCAAACTAAACCCTAATTAACCCTAACCACTTTCAGGTGACCGAAGATAAGCTCTGGTCATCTTCTCCGGCTGTCCCAAAACCTAACTCCACCTACAAGCTACTAAAACACATCAAATTTTCCCAGAAATGACCCCCAAACATCATACAATCAAAATCAATCATCAAAGATCATTTAAACTTCATGAATCAAACAAATCGAAGCAAACAAATTTCACGGGCAAAATTTTAGAACATCAATACATGCTTGTTTCTACACCATTTTCAATTCAAAACACATCATGATGATCAGTGCAACATATAAAATCAATTTATAATAAGAAAAAGAGGTTTTGAAAAAAATGTTCTTGATGGATACTTGAACTGGAGTTCTTCAAATTGGAGCTTTCAGGACCTTCCTCTTTGTAGTACCTCAAAATTTGCCCTCTCATATCCCCAACATTTTGCATAGCATTTTGCATACATAAGATTCATCAAATAATCAAAAACATTGCATCATATGTAGCATAGCTGAGGCATGGGTGTAAACACCCCAAATTTGCCCTCACCCATTCACACCATGGCTTGTGATCATTTCATATGCATAAACACAATCATATCATCTCATATCTCATTTTTGATCCACTGCATTGGTTCTAAGTCATCTGCACCTAGGGTTTGTGATCTGAGCAATCCAAGAGCTTCTTGAGCCACTCCAAAGGCCACAAATCACTTCAAAGGGATCCATGTGTGTTCTTATATCATATTACATCCTCTCAAAGTCAAGAATGCAAAATAATCACAAGAACTGGGTTTGGTATGGATGCAGAGCCAAGTTTGACTGCACAGTTGACCTAAAATTAGGGTTTTGGTTTCAGAGGCCATAACTCCAATTTTTTGGTCATTCTTGTTTCCATTGGTCTCTATGGGGTATAGGGAGTATGCATATCAAGTTTCATGAAGAAATTCCATGGGGAAGTCATCTGATCAAGGGTTGACTTTCTAGACAAGTCAGTGTAAAATCAGGGCATCTGAGGCCCCCAATGACCCAACCAATGGGTGATCTTCATCATTTTGAGTGTATATGATCTTTATTTGATCATGGAAGAAGGTTGGAGTTCACAAAATTCAAGAATTTGAAGTTTTTGCAAAGTTGACTTTTTAGGGCATAGTTGACTTTTCAAGAATGTGTCATTTTATGTCATTTTTCAAGCCTTGCTTTTTGATCCAAAAATGCTTCAAATGGAAAAACTTTGGTCATGAAAGTTGTAGAACACATCTTTCCCTTTTCAAAAAGTACAAGAACATGATCTAATTCTTCTTGGATCAAAAGTTATGGTGTGACAAAGTTGGCCAAAATCATTGATTTTCAAGATGTGCACCAAATGTGAATTTTGCAAAATCATGAACCAATGCCATTTGTAACTTCTAATTCACTTCAAACCAATGTACAAACATCACATAGGTTCTAAAAATCATAATTGGACCAAAGTTTCTCATGTTCATGGTTTGTGTAACAAGACTTTTTCATGAAGTTTCAAAAGTGAACAACTTGCAAAACCACTCATCACACTTCACCCACTTGCTGCCTTGGCCTTTGAACCAGCCATAGTCTCTCACCACACCATGCTGCGCCAGCCCTAGCCATTGTACCAAGCTAGAACCAAGCCCATGCCTCTCTTACAAAAAAGTTGACTTTTGGCAAAAGCAAACATCCCAATCACAGCAGGCCATGTCACATCCTCTGGCCACTTGGAATTGTTTATTCTATCCTTTGGCAAGCAAAACATAAGAGGAGGCCAAGCAAAAACAGATCACAATACACCATACACAAACACACCTCATTTTGCAAAACTCTTCGAATCTGTCTCCACACTTCACAAACATTCCAACAAGTTTCATCAACCTTTTCACCATGTTTCATTGAGTAGAAACCAACAAGATTCAAGCCTGAAACCAGCCTGAACTGAGCTGCACCATTTCTCATCCCTAAAACCAGAACTCTTCGAATCCCTTTATCCAGCCATCAAACACACCATTTTTCTTCACCAACAAGTCAAGCACATCACAAGGAGTCAAAGCCACCCTTCACATTGACCTGAAGCTGCCTATACACAGAGCTCATTCTCTGCTATATCAGATTGGAACCTCTCAAAATAGCTTGCTTAAGCTCATTCCAAGCCTGCCATTAGCATCAGGAGGACCAATGGAGTAAGTTGGCACCAAGAAGCAATCCAGAAAGCCCAGAAATTGAAGATTCCAGCTCAGGTATGAACATGTCTAAAAATTATGAAACTTTTTCTTAAGAGTTTTATTAATTTTTATGACACAAAAATATTTTTATTTTTATTTTTATCATTAAAAAAGTATTTTTAAATATTTAAAAGATTATTTGTAATTGATTAATGGAAATTAATTTATTAAAAGTACTTTTAAGTATCTAAAAATCACCAAAAAATTCATGAAATGTTCTAAGACATTTAGAAACATTGTCCAACCTTCAAACCAAATTTCTTTTTGGATCTTGATGCATTTTGAGAATTTTCCTTTGAATTAAAATCATTTTTGTGCCTTATTTTGATCCATAGTTCAAAAAGTCATTTCTGCCTATTCAAGAGGAGTTGGACATTGATTCTTCTTGCATTGCATTGTGTTTAGCATGTAGTTTTTGAGATAAAATGGCCATGATTTGATTCCTCATTTTCAATTTGTTTGATAATTTTCTTGTTGAGGAACCCTAAAAACCCTAAAATCTTGTAAAAATCATAACTTGAGTTTGGTTAAGAGTTGAGACTTCTCCTTTGGGCATTGGTTTAGTATAGGATTAGGGGTCCTTTGAGTGGCATTTTCCATTTTTTATCTTAGGGTTTGTTTCTGTTTTTGGTTTTTGTTTGATGTTTGGATCCTAAACCCTAATTTGGGCTTTCATTTGCATCCCTCTTGCATTCTCTTGCATAACATGACTTGCCATGACATTTCAAGCATCCATTTGATCCATTTGACATCATAAGACATATTGAAAGCATGTTTGATCATTGCATCATGTATTTGCCATGTTGTATGCCATGTACACTTCATAACTTTTCATGTATGTCCATGCTTCCTAACTTGCTTCATTTGCATTCATAAACTTGTATGATCATTTCCATGTGCTGCCTCATGTTTGTAGCATCTCATAACATCATTAGCATCATGTACATGCTTCTGGTTTTGTCTTTCATCATGTCATCTCATCCCATTTTGCATTGTAGTGCATTTCTTATCTAACCTTTCAGGTGGTAAGTGACTTTGAGAAGTGAATTTGCCTTCACTTCTCATAACTTTTCTTTTCATCCCTATTGCATCCATTAATGCATTTTTGTTTGTGTTTGAGTTTGAGCTTGCTCATTCTTCTTCTTCTCACTTTCTTTCTTCAAGTGACTTGACTTCTTAAATGAAGCAAGTTACTTTGCTTCTCCTGATCCTTTCATCTGCTTCCTGGTGGTTCCATTGAAGACTTCTCTTGAAAACCTCACAAACCTTAGGAACAACCAAGCATGACAATGATTAGGGTTTTGATTAGTCTCCCCTCTTAGTTTTACTTTTGTGTCTCTTTTGAGTCATCTCTTCCCATCTCATAATCAGGGACTAAACCCTAAAGGCTTTAAGGCTTTGTGATTAAGCTTATGCCTGCATCCTTCTCTTAGGATGGAGTGTATAACTTTAATCCTAAGTGTTAAACCCTTAATGTGTTTAAATCTCTTAATCAACTCACCTAATAATCATCAAGACATCACACTTGTAACTTGGGCCTTGCATTAGGGTTCTAATTCTTCCTTAATTGGTTAAGAAGGACTAACCCTAGTGTTAATGGACAAGTCCCCCTCAAGTTGTCTTACAAATCATAAAATCCACTTCATCATCATATCACTAAATAAAATCCATCTAATAAAGGCTTGTTTTGTCATGAGCTTAATCCCTAATCACGGATTTAGTTGAGGAGCTTTCCTCAGCTTGAACACTCTCATCTATTATCCTTCTATTAGGATGGTGTAATGAGTCTGTTTAATCCTTGATTATGGCTTAACCTCATTACTTAACACTAAACAAAAACAACAAAAACATCTAATTAATCACAAGTAGGTTAATGATCTTAATCCTACACCAAAGGTGTTTAAGTGTGAGAAGCTGACTTCACACTTAAGGTATTCTCATTACCCCTAATCAGAGGGAAGATGTGATGAGTTTACTAAATCCATTGGTTTAGGCTTAAGCTCATTAACTTATGACAAAACCCAAAAACAATAAAAGACTGAAAACACAAAAACAAACAATAATCGTCTCCTTCGGGATTCTTTTCTCATCACCTTCACTCACAAACGAGAACTTGCTTCTTCCGTCTAATGCAAGACAGTTTGCACCTGAGCCAGACAGGTCATACACTTGAGCATAGACAAGTAAGCAGTTCACAAGTCAATTTATCTTTCAGTCTCTTTGGGTCGAACTACGGTGTTCTGACTTCCTCATTGCACGAGAGGATACGTAGGCATAACTTAACAGTTATCGAACAAAAGTCTCTGTATATTCCCCCTCCTTCCAGCTTCATTCTTTAGCCTCATGATCTTGAGCATCTCTCTTCTTTCTTACACTGACACATCATTTATACACTTCACACTTCCTTTACACTGACACCTGTACATTTTGTTTTCCAGCTCTTTTACACACAAATTGCACTGACACTACCCCTTTAAAACACAAATCTTTTAAGCGTGGATCCCGTCGAGTACGGCGGACAATCTGGGTGCTAATACCTTCCCAGGTTGTAACCAACCCCCTTTCTCAGTCTCTCTAGTTCGCAACCGTCTTATCCATCTTTTTCTAGGTCTATGCAGCATTACCTTTCCTCCGGGATAAAAATGCCTAGCTGGCGACTCTATTCATTTCCAGTGAGTTCACGGCTGTGTGTTCTCACTGTCCCTTTCGCCGACCGTTCGCGTCTGTACCTTTATCTGGGCCTATTCCCATTTACCGGGAGCGACAATGGGTACGTGATAAATGATTGGAGCAACTAAAGGCATTACAAAGGCAATCACAGGGCCGCAAAGCTTTTCAACCTTGTAAAAAGGTTCACAACATCTCACAAGTCTTCACTTAAAGCCACGGGCCATGGAAAGATTTGATTTGATCAAAGGAGGCAAGTAGTGCAACATTTCCTGATGGAAGGGCCAAATTAGGTTTTCACTTCTACTGGGCTTCTGCATGAAGTTACGATTCCAAGAGGATTCCTTTGCGTTATATAGGGTGTCAAATGCTCAGGGTTCAAATTTCATCCACAAAATCACTTTGGAAGAGGTTTGACTGACCGAATGACTGAAAATCAAGGAATCGGGGAAAAGGAAACCGCTAGGTAAAAAGGGTCGATTCCTGACTTTCAAGATCGAAATCATGAAATTAGGGTTACAATGATCCTATGGTTCAAATTTGGTCAAGAAATGATGGAGGAATCATAAAAAATCAAAGAAAAATCATTGGAAAAGTGGTTGGTTTCACCTTTCCCTCCACTTTTCCTTCCACTTTCCTTCCACACTTCCTTTCATTCTTTCCCTCTTGTTTTTTCCATTTCAATTCCACTCCATTTCCCTTAGAAACTCCTACCATGTTCTACCATCTTCTAGAGTGTTCCAAGGAATATTCCAAGGAATATTCCTTCTCCAACCCTAACCCTAACTAACTACCATCCCTAGCTCCATTGCTAAATCCTAACCTCATTAACAAACCATAATTTTGGATCCCAAGCCTAATTTTTGGGCCCCAAACCTAAGCCATATTTAATCCATTTTTCATCCAAACCAAGGGAAAAATACACCCGATTTTCACTCTCAAGCACAATCACTTTTTCTCTCTCACTTTTCCTCCATTTTCCCTTTCTTCACTAAAGCTTTTTTGAAGAAGCTCTTCAAGTTTCACATTGAAACTTGAAGATCTTGAAGCTTATCCTCAAACCTCCATTGATTTTGTGGATTGTGGAAGAAGAAGCTACTGATTTTTGTGAGGATTTCGGCTTATCGGAAGTGCACGAAGGTTCAAGCCTCAAGAACGCATTTATTTTGCAAGTTCGCGGTTTTCGTGGTTTTTGTCGCTCCCGGGATTTTCATCCTAGTACAAACGCGAAAGTGGCGCGGAAAGGGTAGAGTCGCCAGCCAGACATTTTTATCCCGAATGAATGGGAAAGGTAATGTTGCACAAACCTGAGGAAGAAGGAAAGGACAAGGCCTTGCGAACCAAAGATCTGGATTCGGGATTCGGTTACGACCGGGGAAGGTATTAGCACCCCAGATCGTCCGTCGTACCCGACGGGATCCACGCTTGCTTGTTTGTTTCAAAGGGTGAGAAAAATATGAATGCTGCTGAACAAAACCGCTAACTGGAATGGAAATGAGAAATGTGAAAGGAACTGGAAAAGAGAATGAAAAGAAAGGGGGGAATGTAGGGAAAATAAAGATTGTGCTCGAACGGGCCCTACCCCGCTGCCTACGTACCTCATCAAGACAATGAGGATCAGAGACGCCGTAGTTCCCCTAACTAGGGGTAACAAAGGGAAATTGCTTGTGAATTAAAGGCTTGAACTGCCTATGTCAATGCTCAGGTGTTGCAGGCTCGGACGACGAGTGCGTTACCGTCTTGCAAAATGACAAGTAGGAGCAAGTTCGCGTACGAAGCGAATGAGATGAGAAAGAATTCCCGAAGGAAAGGCGCTTATTGTTTGTTTGGTGTTTTTTAGAAGATTTTATGAGTGAAAGTTTGCATAGGTGAGTGTACTTAAGTCTTACTCAATGGGATGTGTACATCTCACATCATCCCGAAATGGAATGCGCAAGAGGCACACCTATCTATGGAGGAAATCCCCAAAGCTAGTCCCACAAGTGAAGGCTTAAGCACACTGGCCTATTACCATTATTAAGTATTTTTTGTGGTTTTTTTTGGTTAAGAAGTGTTTTTTAGCTTTTCTTTGTGAGGTACTCATGCTAAGACCTATCCACCACGAGTGATGACTCACACCTCGCCCCGAAATGGAACGCGTGCAAGCATCTCATAGCAAAGTCTCATGTCACATGAAAGTACTCAACCTTTATTAAGTGAATTAAAATTAAGTTTGAAGATGAGAAGAGAGAGAGCACCAAAGGATCTCAAAGGAAAAATTCTAAAGGGGAACTAAAATAATCCTAAGTGTTAACATGCATGGATGTCCTAGGGGTTAATGAGGTATTCTAATCCTAAGAAGAGGAAAGAAGAAGATAGAAGAAGGGATGAGAAAGGCCTAGGCCCAACAAAAGAGAGTTAGTTCACATAAACATAAAAGGAAGAGATAAGAATTAGAGATGTGGAACTCAATTCCCACATCTCACGCTTACCATAGCCCCTGCAAGATTAGCATACACAAATGAATACAAGCACAAAGTTCAAAACCAGAATCAAAATGGTATAAAGAATGGCCTAAGAGGCCTACAAGATGAAGAGAGAAATCACACAATACCAAACAATGTCAAAATAAAAGCAACGGAACCACAAAATGGAATTTAAACCCTTAAAGAAATAAATGACTTGAATATGAAGCAAACTCAAAATTTAGAAGAACCAAAACCTAAATTAGGACCAGGAAGATACCTATACCCCAAAGGAACCCCAAACAAGAAGAAAAAGATGGCACAAGTGCCCTTCTAAGCCTATAAGAAATCTAATGAACCAAAAGGAGCAAAATGGGACAAGGTAAGAACAAAAATTCACAAATAATCAACCAGCCATCTAAAAATTCTACAACTGGCACCAAATGATCATGAAACACATTATATCAACTTGCCAAAAGGATTTGCAAAAATTCAGAGAGGAACTAGGTCAAATGAATGCATAAACACAAACTAGGACAGAAAACTTACATCACAAGATACCGGATCAAAACTCAAGAAATAAATTCCTAAAAATTCTGAGAAAAATCACATGAAAACTAGAAGATCTTAGGAACACAATGCAAAAAGAATGGTATCAAAACTCCAAATATTGAAGGCTATAGAAAATCAACAAGACAGGCTGGTCAGGAAATGAAGCAAATGAAGCTATGTACATTGGAGAATTAATTCTGGCACGCTAATTAATGAAAAAAAATAAAATAAAAATATGACAAAATTTTAAAGACACAAAGGAACATCCATGATTTATTTGGGAATTTTTAGATGAATATTTCTATTTTATACGAATTAAACCAAACTGAAATAAAAGAGAAATTAAATTGAGAAAGAAAATAGAAGAAAATAAGAAGGAGGTACATGCAGTAAGTGTTTTAAATGGAAATGGCTGGGCCTGAAAAGCATTGGGGTGTGAAAATCATTCTAATATGGGCCTATGTCTAAACACACAAACAACTCTTTTAACACATTCTCTTATTCTCTAAACAATGATCATTATGCTAATCCATTATTACATTAATTAGAACTAATATTTTCTAAGCACTATTATAAGCAACTACTCTAATCCTATTATATTTCTAACAGTATTAAAAGAACCTAAACAGTACCCTAAACAAATATTATGCTAATTAAACTATTGTCAAATTCCTAACAAGTATTAACCAACCTAAGCATCTTTTATCTACTTGAACTCTATTATATCTAAACATTTTTCTAACTAAATTCTTTCTATTCCCTAGACAAACACAATTCTAACAATTATTTCTAAACAATTCTAACAATTATTCCTAACCACTTCAAACCAATAAATTCTAATCAATCTCTAAACAATTATTACTAAACAAATTCTAATCAATCTCTAAACAATTATTACTAATCCATTATCTAAACTATTATTACTAAACAAATTCCAATCAATCTCTAAACAAATTCTAATCCATTATCTAAACTATTATTACTAAACAAATTCCAATCAATCTCTAAACAAATTCTAATCCATTATCTAAACAAGTCTTAAACAATTAAACTATTAAATTCTTTCTGTTTTCTAAACAGCTTTTTTTTCTAAACAATTAAACTAATCCACTATATTTTCTAAACAATTTCTAAAACAATTATTCTAATCAATTTTCTAAACATTTCTAATTAATTATAACAGCCTCTCTTTTTTAATTACTATCTTTTAATCCTAAAACTATGTCATTTTTCCTAAGACAATTTCTAACACAATTAAACTAATCCTAAACTATATTATATACTAATATATTAATCCTAAAACAAATATATTCTGAACTATTATTCTATACAAATATTAATCTCTATTATATGCTAAACTGATTAAACACTATATTAAGATTCTAAACAGGATTCTAAATGATCATTGTCCTAATTACTAAACATATTACATTACAATCTAAACAAATGTTAAAGGAACAACCAAACAATACCAGTAACCTAGCCTCTCTCTCTCTCTCAACTCGTCACCCTCATCCCCTTCAACCCTAGAAATCCCGCCGCCGCATACCTCCGTCTTCTTCCCCTTTCTCATCTCCAAAAGCCTCTCACCGCCGTGCTCTCCTTCTTCATCTTAACCTCACCACCGCGTCTCTTTCTTCCTCTCCCAAGATCAGCGCCGACGTCAGCCAAAACCTCACCGGCCAACTCCCCCAATCGCGAAAACAGCAATACAAACACCACCTCGTTTCCTCCCTCCTTCATTTCCCGTCGGCGGATGCTTGCCTTCTTCTTGCCGAACCCTAGCCGCCGCCTAATCGCCGTTCAGCCTCACGAAACCTCCCTCTCTCAACCTCACCTCCACCGCTGCATCAAGTTCATCGCCTTCTATTTCTCTAAAACCTATCCTCAATTTCTCTCTACCTCACTCTGTTCTTTTCCCCCAAAACTAACCTAACCTTACGCTTATTACAAATCCAAAATACAAATTCAGAAACAACATGTTCAGAACTCAACTCAAACAAACAGATCAACACTCAAGGTCACGATAAACAATCACAACTGCGAACGGAATGCATATACAAGCTTAGATTCGTACCTGTTAACCGACGGAATTGAAGAAGCCGCCGCGAAATTGATACAAGATTATGAGCTCCGATTGATGCTTAAAAACAAGAGGGCAAATTTGGGGTGTTACAGCTGCCCCTATTCAATCAACTGTTAATCTGAAAAGGGCGATAGCAACGGCCATCAGACATTCGAGATAAACTGTGATTGAATACCAAGAAGACCTGAAATTTGCACTCTGACGAAGAATGCAATACTGGGAAATAAAACCAACCGGATGACGCTCTGGGGATAAGAAGGAGAAAAAAACAGACGAGCTTCTTCCAAATTGAAACTGATATCTAGAATACTATCATGTTGACAGACGGGTCTTTGAATGACCTGTGACGCCAGGTGCAGAGAGCGGACGAGCCCTTAAGGATCTTCAAAGTAGCCTGAGATAGACGAATCTCCTTCACTAACCCTTACGCAGATAAGTGGAATAAGACGGACGAGTCTTCTTCGGATAACCCTTACGCAGGCTCCGGGAATGCACATAAGTCTGTGGGATAGACATGCAATCAAGGTAGACGAACCTTCTTCATATATTATCCGCGAATATATGGTATAAGACAGACGAGTCTTCTTAACAAACCTGTTACGCCAGGTGCAGCAACAACAATAATTGGTGCCTGAGACAGACGAGTCTCCTTCGGATTTACCTGTTACGCCAGGACCGGTAATCATTTCGACATTTAATTCCCACTGTCAGGATTCGAAACCTCTTCAATACAGACGAGTATTGGATGATCATCAAGATAACACAGACGAGTGCCATAAGTCAATGATACAGACGAGTATCAGACGATGATCTGAGAAACACAGACGAGTGTCTCAGGCAATGATACAGACGAGTATCAGCCACTGGTATAGACGAATACCAGAAATTCAAACACAGACGAGCATTTGAAGTAGTCACAGAAATATCAGGGTAAGCAGCAACTCTTCACATACAGATGTAAGCTAGCACAGACGAGTGCTGAGGATGATATAGACGAGTATCCAAGCAAAGCAGACGAGCTTTAGAACACAGACGACTCCTGGGGAATAAAAGCAGACGAGCTTCAAACAAACACAGACGAGTGCTGGACAGTTACAGACGAGTAACAACAGAGACTATATATCTAGGCACAGACGAGTGCAGCGAAGGATCCAATACCAAACACAGACGAGTGTTGGGAGGTTGCAGACGAGCAACAACAAATATCATATCAGAACACGGACGAGTGTTGAGGAATTGCGGACGAGCAACAACAACCAAACACAGACGAGTGTTAGAAAATTGTAGACGAACAATATCAAGGTAATCATAAGCCAATGTTGGGGGAAGGCAGACGAGCAATACCACAGAGCCAACACAGACGGGTGTTGAAAGATGCAGACGAGCAACAATAAAGCAGTAATACCAACGCTGGGAGAACTCCGTTTAGGGATAACACAAACGAGTGTTGACAAACGCAGACGAGCGGTAGACAAATGCCTGATTGGCAGCAAGAGATACAACTCCACAGGGGAAGACAAGTCAGGAGGTTTGGACACTCAACTCTGACTGAGGTGATGAATACCTAGCTGTATCATCAAATACCCAAAAGTATGGCAACTTAGCTGAGAAATATTTCACGGACGGAGGTGAAAATCAAATATGAACTCTGTGGGGACCGGATCATCTTCAGACTTGGCTGGGGAATCAAAGGCATGGCACCGCTGAGGGAGCAAACTGCTGGGGAGGAATGACACCTCTTATACTGTTGAGAATTGCCCCTGTCTGAAGGGAAACTTCTGCTTGGGGATGATACCCACCTTCTGCTATCTTGCTGGGAGAAATTTCAGCTTCCACTTTACTGAGGATGATAGATAATGTCAATGATAAAGCTTCCCGCTGAAGATAAGAGCTCAAGTTGCCACTTGCTGGGATAAGAGATAAATCCTCTCATGTTGGGAATGAGAGATGTAAGGCGTCTCATGCTGGGGATAAGAGACGATGATATCCTTCTGCTCCAGAAGTAACCTTCCATTTATCGCACTACTGGAGAAGGAATTGTCTAATGAGACTTGCTAAGGAATTCTAATCAATGAAGTCCGCCGACGAAACAACTCTTGAAGTACTGTGCCGACAATGGCTTTGCCCCTAGCCCTGGGTTGCTAGGTTGCCGACTAATCATGAGTGAACAATGGTTCTTTGCAATTTTCAACTCACCTTAGATTAAGGTCCATCGGAAGAAAATGTCTCAAGAGGATTTCACAGAAAACATGACATACGAAATGCCTCGGTGTCTTCAAACTCTTGGAGAGATTCGTCGGATCTCGAAATAACTTCCCTAGACTGCATGGTCTATGAAAGAAATTTGCCTCACGAGGATTAATGAAAAACCTCATATCACCGTGAAATATTATGCCCCAGTATTTTGACCTTTGGATAGGTGCTTTGGATTTACCGTCTTCGAGAGAAAGTACTTCTCATGCTCTTAGGATGGCCTGCCCCGGTACAAGTCTTGAAGTGATCACCCCTGAATGATTGTGTTTTGAAGAAAACACCCATGCCAATTGTTCTTTGAGAGATTGGATCTCAAAGTAATTGCCCCAGTTTTGTTGAAATTTGAATACATGCCTCAGACTAATGGCTCTTTGAGAGATTTGAATCTCGAAGTGATTGCCCCAGCTTGGTTGAACTTTGAAGAGATTGCTCGACATGATTTCCCCATATTAGTTGGCTCTTACCACGACTGTTGGGAAAGTCCCTACTCAATGGAGTTCTCTTGAAAAGTGCACCTCGATAGATTGTCCTTCGGAAGTTTCAGACTTCTCAACTTGGCAAGATTAAGCTTCTGGACTAAGATTCCATATGTAAACTTTTATGATGCCAAAAAAATGTATGTAAGCAGAAAATGTTTATTTTAAGAATGAAAATTCTAATGCAACACACATGTTAATCTTGAAGTTTTACTGTAAAAAGATGTCGCCAACCTTTGTGAGTGAATCACTGGTTAAATACGACATTGGTTTTTGATGAATGAAAGCACGCACATGCAACACCAACAAAGAACTTTTAGCACAACTCATAGGAGTCAGGAACGCGATCTTGTGGTAGTACGCTCTCAAGATAACCTTGTTTCAGTTAGGACTTTTGAGGGTTGTATCGTGGTCTGGTTCACGGTTATAAAAATAAAGGATATAGGCTCGAAGTTTATTTGTGCCCACCCATCTTCGTGATGTTCTCCATTCCTATGTTCAGCTAGCTTTCACAAGCGCTCACTTCTCAAAAAGGGTTTTGTGATGGTTGAGGAACCAATTACACTAACGATTTAAGCACCAATCAAGTTGTTGTTTGGAGTCAGTCATCCCTTCGTCTTTCGTGTCTGTATCACACGACTTTGTTCTTGTTCAAGGATCTTTCTTGTGTAATCCTTTTCGTCTTTCGCTTTTGCATTATTTTGCTTATCCCTAACTTTTGCCTGGACTGATTCTTGTGAATCTTTGATTGTGAAGTCCAGCGGGATGCCCTAATTTTTGCCTAAGTCGCTTGTTTTCAAGTTTCGACTTAGCGGGCTTTCTCATTCATCATTTTTTCAATTCTTTTTTTTTTGAACAAATCGTGTGACACTGTTTGTCTTGATTGCTTTGAAAGGGTCGTGACTGCCTCATTCTCTGGTCAATGATTAATAACCAATGTGGTTTCCGGTCTTTGGACTCTTGATTGGGATAACCATTGTGGTTTCTGGTCTTTGGACCTCTTGATTTGGTACAACGAAAGGTAATGGATCCTCAGATTTGCACTCCTTTTCGAAATTTGAACGATCGGTCCAGCTAGCTGACACCTACCCTGCCCCTGGGTTAAATGCAAGGGTTTTTTCATGCGAAAATAAACTCCTACTTCAAGGCTCAAATGGGTTGGCGAGGGTCTATCTCCCTTATATCTCCGGTGTTTAGGACTTGAAACAATGCCTGTACATCGTCAACAGGGTCTTTCTCAAAAGCACACAGTTAGAGATTTTTGCGTTTTCATTTCGTCATCCTCCCTGATAGAGTTTAATCACAACAGTTGGTATTGCAATGCACATACAAAAAATCATGAGTGAATACGAATGGATTACTTCAAGAAAAACATGTGCATTTTATTATGGCTATCATTCAAAAACAAATAAGTTTCATGCATGCATACAAATGTTTAAACAAACAATATAAACTACAAATGAAAATGCAGTAAAGAAGCTGAACATTGCCGTCATTGAGGAGACTTGACTCCGTCTGGACTTATCGCTTCTGAAGATGCCCTTGCAAACTAGGATGCCAATTTGATAAGGAGATTTCAATATGTGAGCAGACCTTCTGGCATGATGACCTTTGAGTCGGCCAAATTTTGCATCTTGTACTTGAACACATCACAGTTGTCAATTGTATGCCTAAATGCCCCTGAGTGATACTTGCATCTAGCCTTCAAATCATGGTTTCCATTATTTAGGAGGCCTAACTCCGTCTGGATTTATTGCTTTTGGAGGCTTTCAGCAGTCAGCAGTCTGGATGTTCAATCTATTACTGATTCGGTGCCATATTCCTACGTTTACTTGGTGTGAACACAATAGTCTCGGAGTCAATCAAATTCGCGACCTTGTATTTACCTTTGTCTCTGAAAAACTTGAAATCTTCAATTAAATGGCCAGGTGCCCCAGAATGATAATCATACTTGGAATTGAAACCCTAAGGGAAGCTTTATCGGAGATGATCCTGATGCGGCTAGCTCAACCAATTTGAATCTGAGCAAATGAGGAAACTTGTTGCACGTACGACATCAAAATATGATCAAACTTCTTCTCAAGTTGCTTTGGCCTTTACCCGTATTCTTTTCACCTAGGACACTCTTGGGAAGCTTAGGTTGGATGCTGACAACGACATCTGGAGGGAAGAGGTTGATAAATGAAGTTGATAAATAAGGTTGCTCGGAAAGATCTTGCACGATCTCCTGCCTACGTATCTCCATTGACCAATGGAGAATCAGAGCAGCGTAGTTCCCCTCAATAGGGATGAAAATAGCTTTGTTCAGAATTTCCATAACCAAGCTCATCTGAGTCTTCATCTGGTTGACTTCCTGTTTCAGCAGTTTCTGGTTTTGAAATAAAGCTTATACCTCTGCCCTGAATGGCCTCAGCTGGGTCTTCCTTAGATTACCTCCGCCCGGAGTTGCTTCAAATATATACCTTGATGATTGTGATTCAAGTTGTCCATTCTGATGAGAAATCAAGTCAGGAAAAGAATTTGTCTCTGAACACCTGTCAAGAATGCAAGGATGTATACAAATGCCATGTTCAATTATTTCTGAGGAATCTATCTGCTTTAATTCAAGTTTTGATACAGAAAAATCCAACAACATGATTCAGATATGTGATCCTCGGAAATAACTGAACATGTATGCATAAATGCTATGATGTCATGTATGCAACAGACGTGTGATCAACAATTTGATGTTGGTGTTGAACAGTGAACCAACTGTCTGTATAGAATCACAATAGCGGCACCATCTCTGTATAGAACCCCATAACTGAGAACCCAATAACTGTAAAACTGGATCACATAATAGCATAGTCACTGATGGTGTTGAAGTTGAACAACGAGCCAAGTATCTGTGGAGAGTCACAATATCATGGTCATAATGGTAATCACAGTAACAATTTCTCTGAATAGAAATCCCAGATCTCAGAATCAAAGAACCATAGAACACTGAACAATACTGGCAAAGTGGGTATGTTGAAGTTTAGGGTTCCTGCAAACCTGTAAACCCCTCCCAATCTCACGGGTGTGCTACTCGGGTCAACATCACGGACTCTCAAAGCCGAATAGCAATAATACGTTCACCATTTCCGAGAAATGGCTCATGACCAAATCAGGGAATCGGTTTGGCATTATGTACTAATCAGGGAGGCCTCAGCTGAGTCCAAGGAAACAAGCATCCCTCATTGGTCCCCAGCTTCAAGCACTGAATCGAGAAACAATAGTACATTCATCCCGAAGGGTACAATACTACCGTCATACGAACAATTTGCCTTGACTGGATTCCTATGAGAGAACCAAGCCATCCTATGTGAGTTCCCAGTGGACCCTCGGATGCGAGTGGGTTTGCCAACAAATGTGGTCTGCCCCTGTCATCACTAGAGAGGGTTGTTTCCACAAAGGTTCTCAATGATCGGTCCCCAGATGCACATAACTATCAAGGTCCTATCCCGAAGTGGAGGAAATCCCCACACAAGATATTTCCAAGACAGTCGCAATCTGGGCGTGAAACACATCGCCACTCGTCATGTCACATGCGAGTACAATATGTCCACTCTAATCCTAGGGTGCACTCAAGCCGGGTACTTGGCTTATCTCTCATAAACAATATCACCCAAACCCACCAAATAGAAAACCAGTCCAGACAGTCCAGTATGATATACATGATGCAGAAAATAAATACTGAAAATTGTAAATAAAGCTGTAAACAAAAGCGGTAAACAAACAACAATACGATATAACAAGCCACAACAAACAAACATCACCCAAAGAAACAGAAACAAACAAGCGCTAGGAGAGACTCACAAGGGAACCAGAGATCATCTGGTGTGCAGTCCCCAGCAGAGTCGCCAGCTGTCGCTCCCGGGATTTTCATCCTAGTACAAACGCGAAAGTGGCGCGGAAAGGGTAGAGTCGCCAGCCAGACATTTTTATCCCGAATGAATGGGAAAGGTAATGTTGCACAAACCTGAGGAAGAAGGAAAGGACAAGGCCTTGCGAACCAAAGATCTGGATTCGGGAGTCGGTTACGACCGGGGAAGGTATTAGCACCCCAGATCGTCCGTCGTACCCGACGGGATCCACGCTTGCTTGTTTGTTTCAAAGGGTGAGAAAAATATGAATGCTGCTGAACAAAACCACTAACTGGAATGGAAATGAGAAATGTGAAAGGAAATGGAAAAGAGAATGAAAAGAAAGGGGGGAATGTAGGGAAAATAAAGATTGTGCTCGAACGGGCCCTACCCCGCTGCCTACGTACCTCATCAAGACAATGAGGATCAGAGACGCCGTAGTTCCCCTAACTAGGGGTAACAAAGGGAAATTGCTTGTGAATTAAAGGCTTGAACTGCCTATGTCAATGCTCAGGTGTTGCAGGCTCGGACGACGAGTGCGTTACCGTCTTGCAAAATGACAAGTAGGAGCAAGTTCGCGTACGAAGCGAATGAGATGAGAAAGAATTCCCGAAGGAAAGGCGCTTATTGTTTGTTTGGTGTTTTTTAGAAGATTTTATGAGTGAAAGTTTGCATAGGTGAGTGTACTTAAGTCTTACTCAATGGGATGTGTACATCTCACATCATCCCGAAATGGAATGCGCAAGAGGCACACCTATCTATGGAGGAAATCCCCAAAGCTAGTCCCACAAGTGAAGGCTTAAGCACACTGGCCTATTACCATTATTAAGTATTTTTTGTGGTTTTTTTTGGTTAAGAAGTGTTTTTTAGCTTTTCTTTGTGAGGTACTCATGCTAAGACCTATCCACCACGAGTGATGACTCACACCTCGCCCCGAAATGGAACGCGTGCAAGCATCTCATAGCAAAGTCTCATGTCACATGAAAGTACTCAACCTTTATTAAGTGAATTAAAATTAAGTTTGAAGATGAGAAGAGAGAGAGCACCAAAGGATCTCAAAGGAAAAATTCTAAAGGGGAACTAAAATAATCCTAAGTGTTAACATGCATGGATGTCCTAGGGGTTAATGAGGTATTCTAATCCTAAGAAGAGGAAAGAAGAAGATAGAAGAAGGGATGAGAAAGGCCTAGGCCCAACAAAAGAGAGTTAGTTCACATAAACATAAAAGGAAGAGATAAGAATTAGAGATGTGGAACTCAATTCCCACATCTCACGCTTACCATAGCCCCTGCAAGATTAGCATACACAAATGAATACAAGCACAAAGTTCAAAACCAGAATCAAAATGGTATAAAGAATGGCCTAAGAGGCCTACAAGATGAAGAGAGAAATCACACAATACCAAACAATGTCAAAATAAAAGCAACGGAACCACAAAATGGAATTTAAACCCTTAAAGAAACAAATGACTTGAATATGAAGCAAACTCAAAATTTAGAAGAAACAAAACCTAAATTAGGACCAGGAAGATACCTATACCCCAAAGGAACCCCAAACAAGAAGAAAAAGATGGCACAAGTGCCCTTCTAAGCCTATAAGAAATCTAATGAACCAAAAGGAGCAAAATGGGACAAGGTAAGAACAAAAATTCACAAATAATCAACCAGCCATCTAAAAATTCTACAACTGGCACCAAATGATCATGAAACACATTATATCAACTTGCCAAAAGGATTTGCAAAAATTCAGAGAGGAACTAGGTCAAATGAATGCATAAACACAAACTAGGACAGAAAACTTACATCACAAGATACCGGATCAAAACTCAAGAAATAAATTCCTAAAAATTCTGAGAAAACTCACATGAAAACTAGAAGATCTTAGGAACACAATACAAAAAGAATGGTATCAAAACTCCAAATATTGAAGGCTATAGAAAATCAACAAGACAGGCTGGTCAGGAAATGAAGCAAATGAAGCTATGTACATTGGAGAATTAATTCTGGCACGCTAATTAATGAAAAAAAATAAAATAAAAATATGACAAAATTTTAAAGACACAAAGGAACATCCATGATTTATTTGGGAATTTTTAGATGAATATTTCTATTTTATACGAATTAAAACCAAACTGAAATAAAAGAGAAATTAAATTGAGAAAGAAAATAGAAGAAAATAAGAAGGAGGTACATGCAGTAAGTGTTTTAAATGGAAATGGCTGGGCCTGAAAAGCATTGGGGTGTGAAAATCATTCTAATATGGGCCTATGTCTAAACACACAAACAACTCTTTTAAACATTCTCTTATTCTCTAAACAATGATCATTATGCTAATCCATTATTACATTAATTAGAACTAATATTTTCTAAGCACTATTATAAGCAACTACTCTAATCCTATTATATTTCTAACAGTATTAAAAGAACCTAAACAGTACCCTAAACAAATATTATGCTAATTAAACTATTGTCAAATTCCTAACAAGTATTAACCAACCTAAGCATCTTTTATCTACTTGAACTCTATTATATCTAAACATTTTTCTAACTAAATTCTTTCTATTCCCTAGACAAACACAATTCTAACAATTATTTCTAAACAATTCTAACAATTATTCCTAACCACTTCAAACCAATAAATTCTAATCAATCTCTAAACAATTATTACTAAACAAATTCTAATCAATCTCTAAACAATTATTACTAATCCATTATCTAAACTATTATTACTAAACAAATTCCAATCAATCTCTAAACAAATTCTAATCCATTATCTAAACTATTATTACTAAACAAATTCCAATCAATCTCTAAACAAATTCTAATCCATTATCTAAACAAGTCTTAAACAATTAAACTATTAAATTCTTTCTGTTTTCTAAACAGCTTTTTTTTCTAAACAATTAAACTAATCCACTATATTTTCTAAACAATTTCTAAAACAATTATTCTAATCAATTTTCTAAACATTTCTAATTAATTATAACAGCCTCTCTTTTTTAATTACTATCTTTTAATCCTAAAACTATGTCATTTTTCCTAAGACAATTTCTAACACAATTAAACTAATCCTAAACTATATTATATACTAATATATTAATCCTAAAACAAATATATTCTGAACTATTATTCTATACAAATATTAATCTCTATTATATGCTAAACTGATTAAACACTATATTAAGATTCTAAACAGGATTCTAAATGATCATTGTCCTAATTACTAAACATATTACATTACAATCTAAACAAATGTTAAAGGAACAACCAAACAATACCAGTAACCTAGCCTCTCTCTCTCTCTCAACTCGTCACCCTCATCCCCTTCAACCCTAGAAATCCCGCCGCCGCATACCTCCGTCTTCTTCCCCTTTTTCATCTCCAAAAGCCTCTCACCGCCGTGCTCTCCTTCTTCATCTTAACCTCACCACCGCGTCTCTTTCTTCCTCTCCCAAGATCAGCGCCGACGTCAGCCAAAACCTCACCGGCCAACTCCCCCAATCGCGAAAACAGCAATACAAACACCACCTCGTTTCCTCCCTCCTTCATTTCCCGTCGGCGGATGCTTGCCTTCTTCTTGCCGAACCCTAGCCGCCGCCTAATCGCTGTTCAGCCTCACGAAACCTCCCTCTCTCAACCTCACCTCCACCGCTGCATCAAGTTCATCGCCTTCTATTTCTCTAAAACCTATCCTCAATTTCTCTCTACCTCACTCTGTTCTTTTCCCCCAAAACTAACCTAACCTTACGCTTATTACAAATCCAAAATACAAATTCAGAAACAACATGTTCAGAACTCAACTCAAACAAACAGATCAACACTCAAGGTCACGATAAACAATCACAACTGCGAACGGAATGCATATACAAGCTTAGATTCGTACCTGTTAACCGACGGAATTGAAGAAGCCGCCGCGAAATTGATACAAGATTATGAGCTCCGATTGATGCTTAAAAACAAGAGGGCAAATTTGGGGTGTTACAGTTTTCTCTTCGATCAAGCTCTGATCCTTGCAACATTCACCGAAGCACTTCTCCGCTTCGTAGATTGGTGATCTAAATCATTTCTTTTTTAAGTTATTCTCTTCATCTTGCCACTTTTGGCGTTCTTTAATTGCTTTTTTTGTTTTGCTTGCGATCAATTACGTTCCGTTATGTGTTGCTTGTGATTTGTGATTTTTGATGGATTAGAAGTTAAGGTGTAGATAGTTATAGGTGTTAGCATGTGTAAATAAGCCCCAATTGAGTAGAAATTAGTGTTAGTATGATCCTAGGTATGTTAGGGATCATTAGAAGTGAGTTTGTGGCCAAAATCACTTATTTCCTAACTTTTTTCACATTCTGGATCAGTGTTAACTGGTTAACCATGGTTAACCGGTTAACGCATGCGTTTTAGCCACAAACAGTGCAGTTTTAGGCCCGTTAACCGGTTAACCATTTGGTTAACCGGTTAACGCTGTTAATTTTTGGTTTTTTTGCTTATTTGATAGCTTAGTCCTTATCTCTAGTGCCTTTAATGTTTATACATGTTTAGGTATTGATTTTAGGGAATTTTTAGGTCCATTTCCAGTAGCTCATTCCCCCATTTTGAGTCGTTTCGACGCGTTTCCGTTCATGTCGCGTATTATGCGTTTTTGTATTCCTTTGTGCATAGCTTGATTTCTTGCATTTTGTTGCCATGTTTATGCATCATTTGGCATGTGATAATCATGTTGCATTATGTTTTTACATCTTTTGCATTGTATTAAGTCATCTTGCCTTTCATTGTGTCAATGTATGTTGCATAATCATGTATGTATGTGCATTTGGTTGCATGTTTGATCATATCATTCACATCAATTCAATTATGAATTTTGCATTGAGTTTGACATTCTTGTTAATCTAACATGTTGCACATTCATGACCAATGCTCATTATGTTCATATGCCATGTTCATGTGCCATACTTTGCATACTTGTTGCATAATCCATCATGTGATACATTCTTGCATAATCCTCAAAAATGATCATGTTCTTTCATTTATGTATGTTGACCCATGTTCAAATGCATGTTTATGATGAAGTTGGTGCATTTTTCATTGAGTTTGTGCATTAGAAAATGAAAATAATCAAATCTGGATTTTGCATTTCATGGCTGTTTTTGCATATAGGTGCTGTAAAAGGTATGCTGGTTGTTGTGTAGTTCATGCTGTTTGTGACTTTTTACACATACTTTCATGATGTTTGATAGTTGTAGTATTTTGTTTGTATTATGCATTGTTTTCATAGCTGATGGTGTGTTTGAGTGCTGTAAATAGTGGCTAAATTTTAGTTTAGCATAGTGTAGGCACCCTTAAACTCAAGATTGAGTCTAGTTTAGGTCCAAGTTGCCTTAGGATTTGTTTGGTATGTGTTTACCTCATTCATTTTTTAATAAAAATGCACATTAACCTTTGTTTTGTAGAGGGGAAGATTGAGGTAAGTTTCCTTCACCTTATCCTTTATTTTTTATGCATTTCTTTATGCATTTAATTCTTTCTTCCATATTTGTGATTGGTAGGTTTCCCCTTTGCTAGGACCAACTTATCTTCCTTAGGAAGTAAGTTGAATCCTTTTTCTTCTTTCTTTTCCTTTTGCTCTTTAGGATTAGAAAACCTCACTCACCATTAGGACCACCATTTTAATAAATAACTTAAGGTTGTGTCTTAGTCCCCCTTAGTTTTTTTTCCTGTTCTCCATTTGAGTCTTCTTTCTCATCTTCAAACAAAATCCAAAAAGACTTAATAAATGCATGAAAGGATCCCTTGTGTATAGCCTTATTCCATGGGGCACTTACATTCATTCCATCTTGGAATAGTGTAAGCTTGTCTAGCATGATGTACAAGTCTTATCAAGGGGTTGTTTCACAAAGAAAACATAAAAGATACTTCTTCACAAAAATAAAAAAACACTTAATAAAGTTCAACGAGCTAGTGAACTTAAAACTTAATCCTAGGAAACAAGTCTTGGATAAATTTTCCTTGCTTGGTGTGCTTGTTCTATTATTCCATCTTGGAATGTAGTAGCAAGTACACATTCCATGGAAAAGAGTTTGAATTCACTTCCTTGTGCCAAATTCATACAAAACTCTTAAAAAGCAAACAACAAACAATAAGCGACTATCCTGCGGGACCTTCTCTTCTCATCTCACTCACTCTCAGCACGAACTCGCGACGACTTGTCTCGCATGCAAGACGGTAAATGCACTCGTACCAGACGACCTGCAACACCTGAGCATAGACATACGCAGTTCCACCATAAAAAAACACAAACAAATAGTTCCCGCCTTAGTTAGGCGAACTACGTCGACTCTGATCCTCATTTTCCCGATGAGGTACGTAGGCAGCGGGGTAGGGCCCGTTCGAGCACATTCTTTATTTTCCCTATATTTCCCCCGTTCTTTTCGATCTCTTTTCCAATTCCTTTCTCATTTCAGTTCCAGTTCCAGTCAATAGTTTTATTCAACAGCTTTATTTCTCACCCTTTGAAACAAACAAACAAGTGTGGATCATGTCGGGTACGGCGGACGGTGTAACGCCCCGATTCGAATTTCCCAAATTTTGTGGAGTCTTTTATTTTATTTATATGATAATTGTTTTATTTGTGAAATTATCATAATGATATTTGATGTTGAGGAATTAATGTGATGATATGTCATGTTGTGATTTTTACCGTTTTATGAATTTTGGGGTAAAAATTGGATAAAAGGGTATTTTAAGTATTTGTTAATTAATGATAAGTTAGAAATTAGTAGAATTGGTATTTTGTGAGAAAATGATACTTGGTTGGAGAGAGTATAAAATAGAAAGAAAATATAAGAGAGTGAGAAAGAGTATAAGTTGGTAAGAAGAGAAAGAAAAGGTAGAAAGAAAAAGAGAAGAAAAAAAAAGGAGAGAAGAGAAAAGAAGAGAAAAGAGGGAAAGTTGGAAAAGCTTCAAGATTTCTCCGAGGAATCAAAATAATCGGGTAAGGGTGATAAGCATTGTTATCTTAATATTATGTACGATTATGTATGTGTTTGATTGGTTGAGTTTTGGTTTTGATGGAAGTTTAGAGAAGATGAATAGTTAGGGTTTGAGAGAAAATGTGAGAAATTGGTAGATTAATCGGTTAGAAATCGTTATAATCGAAGTATGATGTTAGATATATGTTATTTATCATGTTTGTATGGGTTTAGAGGAGTTTTTGAGTTGTTAAGGTTGACTGTTCGCAGCTGGTATGTTGCTGAAATCGCAGTGGTCGCTCAGCGAAAGTTCCAAGGTGAGTTTCGCTCAGCGAGCTATTTGTCGCTCAGCGAGCCTGGGAAGATTTTTGGGTTTTTACATTTTGTTTCGTAACTTGAGTTTCGGGTATCCGTTTTTAGTGATCCTTATATCGATTCGAAGCTAAAAACATGTAGAAATCTAATAATGCTAAAATATGTAATATTTAGCCGACTTTTACCCGACTTTTCCGATAAAACATAATTATGTTAATTATGGAATTATGGGTCTGATTGTTGTGTTGTGGCTGTTTGGCAAGTAGATACATTGCTTGAATTAAATGCGAATGTATGCTAATTGTATGAGATGAATGCATAACTATATTGTGAATATGTATGCATTTTCAAGAATGTTGTGTGTCATTTTGCATGTAAGCATAATGTATGCATTCTTGTGCTGTGGGATTCTTTGTGAATTCGTTGTAGCATCGTGTGCTCATGTGGAGTGTGAGCGATGACTACAACAAGATCGTGTGCCCATGTGGGGTGTGAGCGATCGGATTGTGTGCCCGTGTGGGATGTGAGCAATCCAGAAACATCGTGTGCCCGTGTGGGGTGTGAGCGATGGGTGATTTATTCACGTTGATTGTGTACCCGTGTAGGGTGTGAGCAATCGGATTTTGTGCCCGTGTCGGGTATGAGCAATCCATAAACATTGTGTTCCCATGTGGGGTGTGAGCAATGGGGGAACATCGTGTGCCCGACGGGGAGTTACTTTAGGTAACAAGCGATGATTCCATTTGGTTCCTGAGAGAACCTTCTGAAATGTTAAGTCGGCACCGCATTTGCATCTAGAGTCGTGTGTCGGTCTCTATGAGTTGCATTTTTATCATTTTAATTATGATATGAAGAAATAAACATGAATGTGTAAATGCTTATTTGGAGTGTTATGGAGATGATAGTATGTGTGATGAAACATACTTGATGGTATATATGCATGTTTGATATGTATATGTTTGTGGTTTATACATTTGTAATGTATATGTGTGATTAAACATAGCTAGACGTATGTTTATGCAGAATGAATATAATTGAGGAATCAACATAAATAATATGAGTTTATGTGAATTAATGAATTGGTGCATGATGAACATGCTTGATTTGTGTATGTACACGTTGCGATGTGTATAGGTGATGAGGAATGAAATGTGTGGTGAGAATATGTTTTATGTGCATTTTTATATGTTGAGATATATAATTATATGCAATGTTATTATGATAACGTTTCTCACCCTTCTGCTGTTTTATGATGCTCTATGAGGCATTGTAGAGTAGGTTGTTGGATGATATTTTTGTGAAGTTCGTCTTCATCTTTTTGGTCGGTCGGCTCTTATATGTAGCACCGGGTAGCTAGGATTGGCTTGATGCATTTTTGTGAATACATTTGTATATATATTTTGATGTGATACGTTTTATGTAAACCTGGAATATTTTTGTGATTCAAACTTGCAGATATATTTATGATAAGTATATAAGTTTGAAATTGTGATGTCTTATTTCCGATGTTTAATGAATTGATGAATACGGGTGTAAGGATGAAATCCTTGTGTATGTAAGTTACCCCGTTTGTGGCATATCTTTATTGAGCAGGTGTTGTATGTTTTCAATTTCAAGTATAATGTGGCATTTCTCTTTTATACCATTTTTCAAATATACTCTGATGAAATTTTAATATGTGCCTAAGTGATTTAATTGCTTATTTGGGGTATAGAAAGGGGGTGTTACATTAAGTTGTATCAAAGCCAGTGTTCGAGTTAGTTGTGTCTGTCTTGATGTTGTTGTGATTGAACTTTTGTTTAATCTTGTTGTTGTCTTTGGGAATGATCAGAATATGGCTGGTAGAAATGACAATGAGATGGCTGCTGCTTTGGAAGTAATGGTTAGGGCGGTGCAGGGAGCGCCGAATGTGAATGCGAATGATGAGTTCAGGAAGAATCAACTACCGGTCTTCTAGGGGAGATTTGATCCTGATGGTGCTCAGAATTGGTTGAAGGAGATTGAAAGAATCTTCAGAGTCATGGATTGTGCTGAAGAGAGTAAGGTGAGACTTGGTTCTCACATGCTGAAGGAAGAAGCCGATGATTGGTGGGTCGGTAGAAGTCAAACTCTTAAGGAGAATGATGAAGAGATAACTTGGAAAGTTTTTCGTACTGAGTTCTTAGGAAAGTACTCCCATGAGAGTGTGAAGGGAAATAAGGAGATAGAATTCCTTGAGCTGAAGCAAGGTAGTATGTCAGTGGTTGACTATACTGCTAAATTTGTGGAATTGGTTCAGTTTCATCCTCACTATGTTGCTGCTACTGTTGAGTTTTCTAAGTGCATTAAGTATGACAATGGCTTGCGTCCTGAGATTAAGCAAGCTGTGGGATATCAGAGAATCAGAAGGTTTTCAGATTTGACTGAATGTTGTAGAATTTTTGAAAAAGATAGAAGAGCTCGTTCTACACATTACAAGAGTGTGAATGAGAGGAAAGGGAAGCAACAAGCTAGAAGTGGACCTTATGTGACACCCGCTGATAAGGGAAAACATAGGGGAAACTTTGATAGGAGATCTGGTGGAGGGAGTTCTGGCCCCGTTAAGTGTTCAAACTGTGGAGGTCTTGGACATGCTACTACCGAGTGTAGGAGGAATGTTGTGAAGTGCTTCAATTGTGGGGAAGTTGGTCACATTAGTACTAAGTGTACTAAGCCGAAGCAAGCTCAGGCGGGCGGAAAGGTCTTTGCATTAGCAGGGAAGGATACTACTAGTGCAGACCGTTTGATTAAAGGTACATGCTTTATTAATAGTGTAGAACCTCAAATTTGCCCTCTTCATTTTGAGCATCATAATACATCATTTGCATCATAAGCATATCATATATATAGCATTACAACATAGGAAAAATAAAGCATGACAAGCATCAAGCCCTATCATGGGGCATATGGCCATCTGGGGAGGTGTTGGAGGCCATCTAAGCCAAGACAAGGGTTCCAATGTATTTGTGGGAAGCCTATGATGAGTCTAGACCCCTTTAACAAGACCAAGTTCAATTGCAAAAGCTCAGAAGATTGCTTAATCACCACAAGTTTTAAGACAATGCAAGGCTCCTAAGCAGTGCAACCAAATTAGGGTTTTGACTTCAAGAGCCTTAACCTCATAATTTTGGACAACTCTTTTGGGAAATGTTTTCTATATGATAAGAGGTCCCTACATGTCAATTTTCATGGAAAAATTCCAAATGGAAGTCAGTCATTGCCTTGGTTGCTTGCAGATGAAGTAATTGGTCAACTGTGCCTGTAAAATGTCAACTGTCTGATTTCAAGGGGTCCAAGCCACTTTTTCTTGCCAAGGGAGGTCTTTACAATGTTATAAGATGTTTGGGATGGTTGAAGATCAAGAATCATGGATATTTGGAGGGTTTTGCAAAAATGGTACAAAGTTGGTTTTTGAGATTTTCCAAATTTAGCAACTTTTGCCCTAATTTTCAAGTGAGCTTAGCATGATCAAAAATTCTTCAAATGAACCCAACTCAAACATGAAAGTTGAAGACTAAAGCTTGCCATTTTCAAAAAGTACAAGTACATTTTCATGGGATTTATGGTTTGAGAGATAAGGCCCTCGAAAATTCCATGCATTTTAGGGCAAAATCACATTTCCATGCACACACCAAATGCAAGAGTGCTCAAAACTCATTTCCAAGTGCTGGAATGGATCAAGTGAGGTTACTAAGTTACAATGAAATGTATTTAGATGATTTTGCTCAAGAGAAACTTACATTTTGGTGCCAAGCAAAGAAGTGGCCTCAAAAATGCAAATTTAGCCAAAATCATGAGAAGTATGTAATGGCTAATTCTAAGGGCCAAAGTTGTTTATGTTCTGACCAAGGATTGGAAAAGGCTTGTACATGTGCCAAGAGGCCAAGCAAAGAGTGAGGTATGTGAGCTTATCTCACACTTTTGCAAATAATGCAAAATCTCAAAAAAGGGCTCATGTATTCCAATTCCAAGTGCAAAGTGAGGCCACCCTCCTTTTATTCATGACATCTCAAGTTGTTAGCTCAAGAGAAATTGGAGGGTCCAGGCAAGGAATTTGACACATTTCACAAAATGCAAGTGCATGGGCATATGAGATTTTTGTTGTCACATGAGATGTCAATTTTTACCAAAGGGCAAGTTGTTATGGAATGAAGTTGCAAGCCCATTTGTGTACCATTTGGGGTCATTATTTCACAATGCATGGTATGAGGAGGGTTTGGCCCAAAAGGGGTGCAAAAAGCATGCGTGGAATGGGAGATATCTCATGAGGGGCATTTTAGCAAAATGATAAGAACAGCATGATGTATTGATCCAAGGGCCAGGTTTCTTCCATTTTTGAATTAAGGGAACATAAGAGGTCAGCATGTGCAAAGGGAGTGGGAAGAGCACAAGTGAATCATTCCACCACACACCTCATGCAATTTTTGCAAAATCACCTCATGCACACCATTCTCACGTGCCTTTGCTTGCCAACCCTAGCCACTGAAAACACATCATATATAAGTGAGTTTTCTTCTTTGAATCGGCCAAAGGAGGTAGAATTTCATCAGTCTCAAGCTTTGGCTCTTGCTGCATTTTCTCTCATAACTCCTCATCCATAGCTCCATTTACAAAGCAGACCTCATATTCTTGTTCCTGAAGCTTCATAGGACATAGATCAAGCTTCATTTTAAGCTGGAGGAAGGTTCTTATACCAGTCCAGTTCAAACCAGATTTCTTCAAAGAGAAAAGTTGAGGCGATTTTGAAGCTTCTTTCACATTTATTTTGTGAAAAGAGGTTGCTAGAAGATCATCCAGAGCTGGATTTTAGCTTTCTTGGAGAAATTTGAAGTTGTGTGATCTCAGGTATGCCTCAAATCCATGGACTTGTAAATGATTTTTGTGATGTGCATTATAATCTACTTGTTACACTGAGCATGTGGATCTCTTTGGTTTTGAAAATGATGTTGAAATGAGGTCAGGCTAGGGTTTTGAAGTTTCTAGATCCAAACTCTTTTGATTCTGTTCATGCTGTGTGTGCTGTTTTACATGTTGGTGATGATTGATTCATGTTGTGCTTGATTCGAGGATCATTTTTGATGTTTGGTTCGTGTGTTTTCATGGAGAAATGGAAGAGATATGGTTCTCTGAATTTGATGTATTCTTGCTGTTTGGCCCTGTTACATTCGCATGTTGCAGCTTGTTTTCATGAATTGAGGTTGAAGATGATGAGGTGGAACGCATGGATTGGTTGGGTTCATGTTTTGTCTTTTATGATTTAAAACCCTAGCGTGACCTATTGATGTGTGGTTACATGTTTTTTTGTTTCATTAAAGCATGTCACATAAGTATAAAACCTGAGTTTTGGTTTCCTTTTCTTTTTATTTTTCGCATGGGCCCAAGGCCAACATGCTATCCGCGCCCCCTGCTGGGCCCAAGTGGTTAATGAGCTGACCAGCCTTGCTTCTTACACTCCCCCATCATTTTGTTATTCCTTTTATTTTCTTTTTTTTTTCTTCTTACATTTTTATTATTTTAAAATACTTCTTGATATCTAAAAAATCCAAAAAAATTCATGTGTATTCTTTAGTTCATCTAGTTTTTTATCATTTTTTTTTTCATATTTTTATTTTCATTCCACGTGGCTAAATTAATTCAACACTAGGCATTGCTTTATTGTGGACTCTCATGGACCAATCTGTCTTGCCCAATTTCTATCTTCCTCATCCTTTAAGCTATGAATCCCATTCTTTTTGCATTCAAATCCTAAGACACTTTACTATCTTCATGATTTATCTTAGATTTTTCACAAATTTCTTTGTTGGATTTTGATTAAGTTACTTGTGCATCAATTTTCAAAACCCTAAATGGTGATACCTTGCATCCTTGAGCTTCATTGACCTAGTTTGGTGCTGAATTTTTGCAAGCCCTTTTGTATTCTCATTTCCTTGTGTTTGGAGAGTACTTTGCTGGTTGGGTAGATTTTTTAGGTGCTTGGATCTATTTCTTGGGTATTTTCTTCCTCACCTTGCCTTGTTTTGCATACTTTGAGTCTTATAGGCTCTTTTAAGTCTAGGAGGGCACTTGTGCCAACTTCTCCTCATCTTTTGGGGTCCTTTAGAGGTCTAGGGTGGTTCCTGGTCTTAGGATAGGGTTGAGTCTTCTTGAGTCTTGGGTGTTGGGTCTCTTTTATTGTGCTTTATTTCTTTAAGTGTTATGCATGCCTTCTTTGCACTTGTTTCACTTCCAATCATCTCAATATGATCTTGTGTTGCTTTGCTTATCATCTTGTGAACTCTTTGCCATGTCTATATGTTTGTGTAGCTTCTGACTTGTTGGTTCATGCCTTGGCTTTATGTTGTTGCACTAACCTTGCAGGGGCTATGGTAAGTTTGAGATGTGGGAATTGAGTCCCACATCTCCATTTCTCATCCCTTCTCATTTTGTTTATATGGACTAACATCTTCTTGTTGGGGCTTAGGCCTTTCTCATCTCTCCTTTTATCTTTTTCTTCTTCTTCTTTTGAGATCTTTTCTAGGTTAGAAAGACCTCACAAACCCTAGGAACTCCATGCATGCTAACTTAGGATAGAAACTTCCCCCTAGTTTTTCCTTTTGCTCCTTTGGTTCTCTTTCTCTTCTCATCTTCAAACTTAATTCTAATTCACTTAATAAAGGTTGGGTGCTTTCATGTGACATGAGACTTTGCTATGAGATGCTTGCACGCGTTCCATTTCGGGACGAGGTGTGAGTCATCACTCGTGGTAGATAGGTCTTAGCATGAATACCTCACAAAGAAAAATTAAAAGACATTTCTTAACCAAAAACCACAAAAATACTTAATAATGGTAATAGGCCAGTGTGCTTAAGCCTTCACCTGTGGGACTAGCTTTGGGGATTTCCTCCATAGATAGGTGTGCCTCTTGCGCATTCCATTTCGGGATGATGTGAGACATACACATCCCATTGAGTAAGACTTAGGTACACTCACCTATGCAAACTTTCACTCATAAAAGCTCTAAAACACACCAAACAAATAATAAGCGTCTTTCCCTCGGGAATTCTTTTCTCACCTCTTTTGCTCCGTACGCGAACTTGCTCCTATTTGTCACTTTGCAAGACGGTAACGCACTCGTCGTCCGAGCCTGCAACACCTGAGCATTGACATAGGCAGTTCAAGCCTTTAATTCAAGCAATTTTCCCTTGTTACCCCTAGTTAGGGGAACTACGACGTCTCTGATCCTCATTATCCCGATGAGGTACGTAGGCAGCGGGGTAGGGCCCGTTCGAGCACAATCTTTATTTTCCCTACATTTTTCCCTTGTTTCTTATTTCATTTCTTTTTCTCAGTTTATTTTCCAGTCCATTTCTTTTCTTTTACTGCAGTTTCCATACCCTCACCCTTTGAAATAGTTTCTTTGCAAGCGTGGATCCCGTCGGGTACGGCGGACGATCTGGGTGCTAATACCTTCCCAGGTCGTAACCGACTCCCGAACTCAGTCTCTTTGGTTCGCAGGACCTGTGTCCTTCCTTCTCTTTCTTCTGGTTTGTGCAGCATTACCATTCCCTTTCTTCGGGATAAAAATGCCTGGCTGGCGACTCTATATTCTTTTTCCGCGCCACTTTCGCGTTTGTACCAGGATGGAAATCCGGGGAGCGACAAATAGTACGCCTTTAGTTACTATTATTGATACGGGACCAACTCATTCGTTTATTTCTCTTAAGTGCGCTAAGCGTTTGAATTTGTTTATGTCTTCTTGGGATGGTGAGATGGTTATCGAGACTCCTGCTTCAGGATCGGTAACTACTTCTTTGGTGTGTGTATGTTGTTCTTTGACCATGTATGGTAAAGATTTTGTTATGGATTTAGTTTGTTTGCCGTTGGAAGGTTTGGACGTGATCTTGGGTATGAACTGGTTGCAATTTAATCAAGTTCATATAGATTGTTATCATAAGTTAGTAAGGTTTCCTTCTTTGGATGATGATGAAGAAGAGAGTTTATTATCCACGAAAGAGTTGAAGAAACTTTTAGTGGACGAAGCTCAATTGTTTGGTTTGTTTGCATCGTGGACAGTGGAAAGCGAAGTGGAGATAAGTAGGTTTCCAGTGGTGTGTAATTTTCCAGAAGTGTTTCCGGATGATATTACGGATGTACCGCCGGAAAGAGAAGTTGAGTTTTCTGTTGATCTAGTTCCGGGTACTAGACCGATTTCGATGGCACCGTATCTTATGTCAGCTTCAGAGTTGGTAGAATTGAAAAAAAATTGAATGACTTATTGGACAAGAGGTTTGTTATACCGAGTGTTTCTCCTTGGGGTGCACAGGTATTGTTAGTAAAGAAGAAGGACGGAAGCATGCGGTTATGTATTGATTATCGACAGTTGAATAAGGTGACAATTAAGAACAAGTATCCGCTTCTGAGGATAGATGATTTGATGGATCAATTGGTTGGTGCGCGTGTTTTTAGTAAGATTGATTTGAGATCAGGATATCACCAGATTCGTGTGAAAGAGGAGGATATTCAAAAGACGGCTTTTAGGACAGGTATGGTCATTACGAGTATTCCGTGATGCCATTCGGAGTTTCTAATGTGCCAGGTGTGTTTATGGAATACATGAATCGTATTTTTCATGAACATTTGGATCGTTTTGTGGTTGTGTTCATCAACGATATTTTTATTTATTCTATGTCTCAAGAAGAGCATGAAGAGCATTTAAGGATTGTGTTACAGATTTTGAAAGAGAAGCAATTGTATGCTAAGTTATCAAAGTGCGAGTTTTGGTTATCGAAGATGAGTTTTCTTGGGCATGTGATTTCTGATGGTGGAATTAGTGTTGATCCATCCAAGATTGATGCGGTAATACAATGGGATGTTCCTAGATCAATTACGGAGATTCGAAGCTTTTTAGGCTTGACGGGTTATTACCGGAGGTTTATTGAAGGATTTTCAAAGTTGGCACTTCAGTTAACGCAATTGACTTGTAAAGGAAAAGCTTTCATTTGGGATATTCGTTGTGAAGAGAGTTTCATGGAACTTAAGAGAAGGTTAACAACGACTCCGATCTTGATTTTGCCGAATTCGACGGAACCATTTGTGGTGTTTTATGATGCTTCATTCTTTGGGTTAGGTGGTGTTTTGATGCAAGATGGAAAAGTTGTAGCTTATGCTTCAAGACAATTGAGAGTGCATGAAAAGAATTATCCTACGCATGATTTGGAATTAGCGGTCGTGGTTTTTGCTCTAAAAATTTGGAGGCATTATCTTTATGGTGCAAGATTTGAAGTTTTTAGTGATCACAAAAGTTTGAAGTATTTATTTGATCAAAAGGAATTGAACATGAGATAAAGGAGATGGTTAGAACTTTTGAAGGATTATGATTTTGGTTTGAATTACCATCCGGGTAAGGAGAATATAGTGGTCGATGCTTTGAGTTGTAATTTGTTACATATGTCCGCATTGATGATGAGAGACGTGAACTTTTGGAGAATTTTAGAGACTTGAGTTTGGTTTGCAAGATGACGCCGAAAAGTGTGAGACTTGGTATACTTCATGTTACAAATGATTTTCTTGCAACCGTTTGTGAAAAGCAAAAGTTGGATTTGAAATTTGTCGATTTGATGATGAATGAGAATGAGGATTTCAAGGTTGATGATTTTGGAGTTTTGAGATTTCGTGGTCGTATTTGTATTCCCGATGATGAGGAGTTGAAAAAGATGATATTGGAAGAGGGACACCGGAGTAATTTAAGTATTCATCCAGGAGCGAATAAGATATATCAAGATTTGAAGAAGATCTTTTGGTGGTCCGGATTGAAGAGAGATGTAGCTTATTTTGTGTATGCGTGTTTGACTTGTCATAAGTCTAAGGTGGATCATCAGAAGCCTAGTGGTTTGATGCAACAGTTGGATATTCCCGAATGGAAATGGGATAGTATATCGATGGAATTTGTTACGGGTTTGCCAAATACGCAAAGAGGTCATAATGCTATTTGGGTGATTGTGGATAGGCTTACTAAATCTGCTCACTTTATTCCGATGGATATTAGTTATTCTTTGGAGAAGTTAGCCGAGATTTATGTTTCTGTGATTATGAAGTTACATGGAGTTCCTAAGAGTATTTTATCAGATAGAGATCCTAGATTTACATCGAGATTTTGGGAAATTTTGCAAAAGGCTTTGGGTTCTAAGCTAAGATTGAGTTAGGCTTACCATCCGCAAACGGACGGTCAAAACGAAAGGACGATTCAATCGTTAGAGGATTTTTTGCGTGCTTGTGTGCTAGAACAAGGTGGTATTTGGGATAGTTATTTAGCGTTGATTGAGTTCACCTATAATAGCAGTTTTCATTCGAGTATTGGTATGGCACCATTTGAGGCTTTATATGGTCGGAGATGTCGAACACCTTTGTGTTGGCATGAAACCGGAGAGAGAACGGTAGTTGGACTGGAGATGGTAAAAACAAACTACGGAAAAGGTGAAGTTTATTCGGGAGAAGATGAAAGCTTCTCAAAGTAGACAAAAGAGTTATCATGACAAGAGGAGGACGGATCTTGAGTTTCAGGAAGGCGACCGTGTGTTCTTGAGAGTTACACCGGTTACGGGTGTAGGTCGTGCTTTGAAGTCGAAGAAGTTGACTTCTCGTTTTATTGGGCCGTATCAAATTACTACACGAGTAGGTGTTGTGGATTATCGTGTGGCGTTGCCTCCGAATCTTTCGAATTTGCATGACGTGTTCCATGTTTCGCAACTTTGGAAGTATGTTCCGGATCCGTCACATGTTATTCCTATGGATGAGGTTGAGGTAAGAGATAACCTTACGATTGAAGCTTTGCCGATTAGGATTTTGGATCGTGAAATTAAGAAGCTAAGAGGCAAGGATATTGCGCTTGTGAAAGTGGCGTGGGGAGGCACTGCGGAAGGAAATATGACTTGGGAATTGGAGAGTGGGATGCACGAGTCGTATCCGGAGTTGTTTGAATCAGGTAATATTTTTTATGACGAAAATTTCTAAAGTGGGGGAGATTTGTAACGCCCCGATTCGATTTTCCCAAATTTTGTGGAGTCTTTTATATTATTTATATGATAATTGTTTTATTTGTGAAATTATCATGATGATATTTGATGTTGAGGAATTAATGTGATGATATGTCATGTTGTGATTTTACCGTTTGATGAATTTTTGGGTAAAAAATTGGATAAGAGGGTATTTTAGGTATTTGTTAATTAATGATAAGTTAGAAATTAGTAGAATTGGTATTTTGTGAGAAAATGATATTTGGTTGGAGAGGGTAGAAAATAGAAAGAAAATATAAGAGAGTGAGAAAGAGTATAAGTTGGTAAGAAGAGAAAGAAAAGGTAGAAAGAAAAAGAGAAGAAATAAAAAGGAGAGAAGAGAAAAGAAGAGAAAAGTGGGAAAGTTGGAAAAGCTTCAAGATTGCTATGAGGAATCGAAATAATCGGGTAAGGGTGATAAGCATTGTTATCTTAATATTGTGTACGATTATGTATGTGTTTGATTGGTTGAGTTTTGGTTTTGATGGAAGTTTAGAGAAGATGAATAGTTAGGGTTTGAGAGAAAATGTGAGAAATTGGTAGATTAATCGGTTAGAAATCGTTATAATTGAAGTATGATGTTAGATATATGTTATTGATCATGTTTGTATGGGTTTAGAGGAGTTTTTGAGTGGTTAAGGTTGACTGTTCGCAGCTGGTATGTTGCTGAAATCGCAGTGGTCGCTCAGCGAGCTACCCCTCGTTCAGCAAAAGTTCCAGGGTGAGTTTCGCTCAGCGAGCCTGGGAAGATTTTCGGGTTTTTACATTTTGTTTCGTAACTTGAGTTTCGGGTATCCGTTTTTAGTGATCCTTATATCGATTAGAACCTAAAAACATGTAGAAATATAATTATGCTAAAATATGTAATGTTTAGCCGACTTTTATTCGACTTTTCTGATAAAACATAATTATGTTAATTATGGAATTGTGGGTCTGATTGTTGTGTTGTGGCCGTTTGGCAAGTAGATACATTGCTTGAATTAAATCCGAATGTATGCTAATTGTATGAGATGAATGCATAACTATATTGTGAATATGTATGCATTTTCAAGAATGTTGTGTGTCATTTTGCATGTAAGCATAATGTATGCATTCTTGTGTTGTGGGATTCTTTGTGAATCCGTTGTAGCATCGTGTGCTCATGTGGAGTGTGAGTGATGACTACAACAAGATCGTGTGCCCATGTGGGGTGTGAGCGACCGGATTGTGTGCCCGTGTGGGGTGTGAGCAATCCAGAATCATCGTATGCCCGTGTGGGGTGTGAGCGATGGGTGATTTTTTCACGTTGATTGTGTGCCCGTGTGGGGTGTGAGCAATCGGATTGTGTGCCCGTGTGGGGTGTGAGCAATCCATAAACATTGTGTGCCCATGTGGGGTGTGAGCAATGGGGGAACATCGTGTGCCCGACGGGGAGTTACTTTAGGTAACAAGCGATGATTCCATTTGGTTCCTGAGAGAACCTGCTGAAATGTTGAGTCGGTACCTCATTTGCATCTGCATAGATTCGTGTGTCGGTCTCTATGAGTTGCATTTTTATCATTTTAATTATGATATGCAGAAATAAACATGAATGTTTAAATGTTTATTTGGAGTGTTATGGAGATGATAGTATGTGTGATGAAACATACCTGATGGTATATACGCATGTTTGATATGTATATGTTTGTGGTTTATACATTTGTAATGTACATGTGTGATTAAACATATCTAGACGTATGTTTATGTGGAATGAATATAATTGAGGAATAAACATAAATAATATGAGTTTATGTGAATTAATGAATTGGTGCATGATGAACATGCTTGATTTGTGTATGTACACGTTGTGATGTGTATAGGTGATGAGGAATGAAATGTGTGGTGAGAATATGTTTTATGTGCATTTTTATATGTTGAGATATATAATTATATGCAATGTTATTATGATAATGTTTCTCACCCTTCTGCTGTTTTATGGTGCTCTATGAGGCATTGCAGAGTAGGTTGCTGGATGATATTTTTGTGAAGTTCGTCTTCATCTTTTTGGTCGGTCGGCTCTGATATGTAGCACCGGGTAGCTAGGATTGGCTTGATGCCTTTTTGTGAATACATTTGTATATGTATTTTGATGTGATATGTTTAATGTAAACCTGGAATATTTTGGTGATTCAAACTTGCAGATATATTTATGATAAGTATATAGGTTTGAAATTGTGATGTCTTATTTCCGCTGTTTAATGAATTGATGAATACGGGTGTAAGGATGAAATCCTTGTGTATGTAAGTTACCTCGTTTGTTGCATATCTTTATTGAGAAGGTGTTGTATGTTTTCAATTTCATGTATAATGTGGCATTGCTCTTTTATACCATTTTTCAAATATACTCTGATGAAATTTTAATATGTGCCTAAGTGATTTAATTGCTTATTTGGGGTATAGAAAGGGGGTGTTACAGACGGTCTGGGGTGCTAATACCTTCCCAAGTCGTAACCGACTCCCGAACCCAGATCTTTGGTTCGCAAGGCCTTGTCCTTTCCTTCTTCCTCAGGTTTGTGCAGCATTACCTTTCCTATTTCTTCGGGATAAAAATGCATGGCTGGCGACTCTACCTTTTCTGCGCCACTTTCGCGTTTGTACTAGGATGAAAATCCCGGGAGCGACACTCTTGTGCAAAATGACTTATTTGGGCCTCCTGAAGCTAGTGGATTGCTTAGAATGCTTTGAAAGTGGCTGGTTTTTTAGGTCCAGTTCTGAGGTAGCAGAAATCGTGTTTTTGGTATGTGGTGTTTCAGGCCATTTTGATGGTTGAATCTTGTTCTATGGATGATATGTGATTGATTGGTGAAAGAATTTTGAAAGTTTGATGGCTGTGTAATGAGATTCGAAGAGATAGAGTTTTGAGGGATTTTTTGCAATCTGAGTGTGTGGCTTGTTTCAAGGCTTGAAGTGTTATGTTTTATGAAGCTTAGGAAATGTACAAACTAATGAGATCAGTCAGAGGAGTGGATATGCACTGTGGGATTGGTATGGTTCCATTGGCCAAAAAGTCAAAAGTTTGTGTACTTGAAGCATGGGCCATGGCAGAAGTGATTGGAGGTCTTAGGCAGCCTCAGCTTTCTTCAAGGAGAGCCTTTGGATCGAAAATAGTGAGTTGTATGGCTTGATTCATGAGTTTTCAAAGGTTTTGAATTTTGGCGACTTTGTGAATTTTGTTAAAATTGGCCATGAAACTTGTGAAGCAAGGCATGAATTTTGGTCTTGAGATGTTTCTCATAGATGTTATGCAGTGTAGAAGTGAATTATAGGTCATTAGAATTCTTAGAAGTTCATTTTGCAAAATTCCCTCTTTGACATGAACTTGAAAATTACAAGATTTTTTCCAACTTTGACTTGCCATATCTTGAGTTCTAGGATGAATTAAGAGGAGTTCTTGTACTTTTTGAAAATGGGAAGATCTAATCTACAACTTTCATGTTTGAAGAAAATTCATTTGAAACTTTTTTTGATCAAGAAAGAGGAGGTTGAAGATCTTTCCCAAAATGGAAAGTTTTCATTACAAGTCATGTCCAAAAATGGCAAGTTTTCAAATGGCTCAAAATTCTTCAATATTGTGAACTTCCAAGAATTACTAAGATTAAATAAAGATCATAGGACCTCAAAGTGATGAAGATGACCCTCTGGTACCTTTTTTGGTGGCCTCAGATGCCCTGATTTTGACTTTTCTTGCACAACAAGTCACCATTTGATCAGATGACTTCCACAAGGAATTTTTGCATCAAATTTTATACACATGCTCCTTATGACATTATTAGACCAATAGAAAAAAGAATGGCCAAAAAATTTGAGTGTAAGGGCCTCAAACCCAAAACCCTAATTTCTGGTCATCTGTGCAGGAAACCCTAAGCATGTCTGGACATCTCTGCAATCCCTTGTGATCTTTTGACTTTCAAGAACCCTTGGAGGCATAATATGATCATAGAACACTCATGGACCCTCTTGGCATGCTTCATGGCCTCTGAGATAGCTTAAACCACTTCTAAGATTCATCTGATCACAAACCCTAGCTATGCAGCTATGCAATGAGTTGCTAAAGGAATAATATGCAATGTGAGATGTTATGCCTATGCAATGCAATATGGAAGATCACAAGCCAAGGTGTGAGAAAAGAGAGGGCAAATTTGGGGTGTTTATATCTGCCCCTATTCAAACATGAGTTAGCTATGTAGGATGTAAGCGCCTGGCTTAACAGACAAATAAGATAACTTGTGGTTGAATACCAAGACAGTCCAAAATTTGCACTCTTTATTATTAGAAGAAAAGGGATATAAATTGTATTAGACAATATAGACTGAATGTCAAGTGATAGCGATGGAGGATGACCATCGAGCAGAGAACGACTGTTGGGGATAAGAAATAGTGAGAAACGCACTGACGTGGATGACCATCATGCTGGGGAATAAAGAATCCGCGACGGGGACGGCCATCAGGTAAAGAAAAAAGACTTTACTGGGGATTTAAAAGCACTAATGGGGACGACCGTTAGGCTGAAGAAATAAAGAAACCGCGACGGGGATGGCCATCGGATGAAGAATAAATAAACCAATGATGAGGGACGATCATCAAAAGGTGAAGGACGATCACCTAGCAGGGGACGGCTGCTCTGAGATATCATGACATAGGACGAATGTCGGATAGGAAGATCAACGATGGGGACGGCCATCGGATAAAATGATGAGGAACGGTCATCAAAAGGTGAAGGACAATCACCTAGCAGGGTACGACTGCTGAAAAGATCACGACATAGGATGAATGTCTGATTGAAAGATCAACGATGGGGACGACCATCGGATAAAATGATGAGGTACGTTCATCAAAATAAATGATGAGGGATGGTCATCAAGAGGTGAAGGATGATCACATAGCAGTGGACGGCTGCTCTGTTGGGGATTATCGCGACATAGGACGAATGCCGGATAAAAAGATCGTCGATGGGGATGGCCATCGGATAAAATGATAAGGGACGATCATCAAAAGGTGAAGGACGATCACCTAGCAGGGTACGGCTGCTGAGGACTATCGCGACATAGGACGAATGCCAGATAGAAAGTTGTTTTGTTGGCGACTTCTGGGGAGAGATAAACACGGACGACTGTTTAAGCCCTAAAAATAAGATGGTATACGTGTTTCGACAGTGTGTACAAATTAAAGATACCGACGAGTATCCTTAGGACCACGATACAGACGAGTATTGATAGGAACAAACAATGATGCATGTTTTAAGGAGCGATGATACGGACGAGTATCAACTATTTGAACAAGGAACACGAACGGGTGTTGATCTGCTGGGGAGATGTATAAGATACATCCGAGTATCCAAGAATTATGTGTAAGTAGTATACGGACGAGTATCAGAAGGATTGTGTATAAGTATGTACAAGTATTTGTATTGAGAGTGCAAAAGGATATTTTGGCTTTTATCCCCGAGGGATACGTTTTTTTTCTTGCGTATTGTTGGAGGAGTGATTTTGGTATTTGTGGGTGACTGGCTCGAACCTGGCTTATGATCATGAAAATGTTTGATTTTTGCCGTAATGCTCCGTATTAGACGGAATGCTACACTCTGTTTGGTGGGAAATGATGTGAATGCTATTATTATGCAAATGGGAGAAACGCGATCCGATATCTGAAAATCTGTTGTGAGAACGGATCACTGGGCGATCTATGGGGAGAAAGAATCACTGCATGATCTTTCTAGAGAACTCTGGGGGAGAACTTTGTAGGGAGCCAGTGCTGAGGATGAGAAGATCTGGCCACTCACTGGGGAAACGTGATTCAGGCGTTGCTTTGGAGATCCTTCTTGGGGAGGAGAGAACTTCTGGGAAGTAATCTGTCGGAGGATCAGCTTTGTGGGGGATACTCTAAGGGGATAAAAAGTTCTGTGGGGGAATATTTTCGTCAAATAGTCCTTCTGATGATGTGATTGTCGGCTTGGCTGGGGATATAGTTCCTGATATGCCCCATGCTATGAGAGGTTGTCCGCCTTAAGTACCTGCAACCTGTCAAACAAAAGAAACGCACAAGTGCCCGGAGGTATCTTCAACCGGATTCCGTCATAGGAGTTAGGTTCTCTTAATAGAAAATATTTCCTACAAGCATTTATTGAAAATGGCTTATATATTTTCATGCAAATGTTGTATTACGAACTTTGGACATTTTGCAAACAAAACACAAAAGTTCAAAACAAAGTGTGAATGAATTATTTGACTTTATCGATTTGTGTGCCTTGAATAGGCGAGTACAATGAGGAAGATAATCCCTGAAATGAGGAGATAGCTGTAAAATTGAGAAAAGTAAAGGGTTTTATTTGGCAATGCTGATGTTGATGCTCCAATCTTCTTTTTTGCTATGACCTGTATGACCTGAACGCTCTTCTTATCTTGCTTTCTGAAGAAAGTTGATTTTGATCGACGCTTTCCAGGTTATGTGAGTATAATACAGACGAATTCATAATGCAGTTGTTCACTTTTTCCCATATTCTGCGTGGATCGCCCTTTCGGGTTATCAATCCACCGGGATACCCATTTTTGCCTGAGCTGTCTGATGTGGCTTTTCAACTCAGCAGGTGTACATTTTTTAATTTTTCCCTTATTTTTGCCCGAGTCTTTTATTTTGTTTTTGACTCGCCGGGATGCCCTATTTTTGCCTGGAATTACATTCTGTTTTTATGTCCAACGAGTCTTTTATGCGAAGTATTTTTTTTAACTACATCTGAATTCACAGGAGACGGGAAGTCTTCACCATCCATGGTTGCGAGCATCAACGCTCAGCCCGAGAAGACTTTAGTTATCACATAGGGACCTTCATAGTTTGGTGTCCACTTGCTCCTATGGCCTGTATGTGGAGCAAGGATCCTTTTCAGTACAAGCTCTCCCACTTGATATTCCCGAGGTTTGACTTTTTGATCGAAGGATTTCTTCATCCGTTTATGATATAACTGACCATGACAGATAGCTGCTAATCTCTTCTCTTCAATCAGGCTCAGTTAGTTGTAACGAGATCGGACCCATTCTGCTTCGTCCAGTTTTATATCCATCATTACCCGCAAGGAGGGTAATTCAACTTCAACAGGTAGGACTGCTTCCATACCATACACAAGTTGATAAGGTGTTTCCCTGGTAGATGTCCTGATGGAAGTTCAGTACCCATGCAAGGCGAATGGTAACATTTTGTCCCAGTATTTGTATGTGACTACCATCTTTTGCACAATCTTCTTAATGTTCTTGTTAGCCGCCTCAACAACGCCATTCATCTTTGGCCTGTAAGGAGAAGAGTTGTGATGTTGAATTTTGAAGTCTCAACACAGTTCTACCATCATATTGTTGTTAAGGTTTGAACCATTATCAGTACTGATTCACTCGGGAACTCCATATCGACAAATGATATCCCTTTTTAGAAATCGGGCTACCACTTGCCTGGTGACATTTGCATATGAAGCTGCTTCAACCCATTTGGTGAAGTAATTAATGGCTACCAGGATGAATCTGTGACCATTTGAAGCAGTTGGCTCGATCTTTCCAATCATATCAATGCCCCACATGGCGAAGGGACATGGTGAAGACAATATATTTAAAGGATTGGGAGGCACATGCACTTTTTCTGCGTAGATCTGGCATTTATTGCACTTTCTGGCATAGGCACAATAGTCTGCATCCATTGTGATCCAATAGTAACCTGATCTTAACAATTTATTGGCCATTGCATGTCCTCCCGCATGGGTACCGAAAGAACCTTCATGTACTTCGTGCATTAGTAGGTCTGCTTCCTTCTTGTCAACACATCTGAGCAAGACCATGTCGAAGTTTCGCTTGTATAAGGAGCCATCAGTATTGAGGAAGAAACCGTCGGCTAGCCTTCTCATTGTCTTCTTATCATTAGACGATGTCCCAGGTGGGTATGTCTGAGTCTCTAAGAAGCATTTGATGTCGTGGAACCAAGGTTTGTTGTCAGTAACAGTGTCCATAGAGAATACATACGCTGGTCGGTCCAGTCTGGATACTAAAATCCGAGGTACATAGTTAGCAGCCTGTACTTTGATCATAGATGAAATAGTGGCCAAAGCATCTTCGAACTGATTCTCATCTCGAGGGATGTATTCAAGCTTGACCATTGTAAATAAATTCAAAAATCTCCTCGTATAGTCACGGTAGGGAACCAGATGCTCTTGATGTGTATACCACTTGCCATTAGTTTGGTTGATCACCAAAGCCAAATCTCCGAATACATTCAAGGTTTTGATCCTGAGGTCAATGGCGTCTTCAAGACCCATGATACAAGCTTCGTATTCTGCTTCATTGTTAGTGCAAGCAAAGGTGAGCTTTGCTGAGAAAGGCATATGGACTCCTTTGGGTGTAATAAGCACTGCACTGTAAGCACCCCAAATTTGCCCTCACCCATTCACACATGGCTTGTGATCATCTCATATGCATATACGCCATCATATCATCTCATAGTACATTTTTGATTCACTGCATAGCTTCTAAGTCATCTGCACTTAGGGTTTGTGATCTGAGCAATCCCAATGCTTCTTGAGCCATTCCAAAGGCCACCAATCAACTCAAAGAGGTCCATGTGTGTTCTTGTATCATGTTACATCCTCACAAAGTCCAAATTGCAGAGGAATCACAAGAACTAGGGTTTGAGTGGATGCAGAGCCAGGATGAACTGCACAGTTGACTGAAAATTAGGGTTTTGGTTTCAGAGGCCATAACTCCAAATTTTTTGGTCATTCTTGTTTCCATTGATCTCTATGTGGTATAGGGAGTGTGCATATCAATTTTCATGAAGAAATTCCATGGGGAAGTCATCTGATCAAGAGTTGACTTTTCAGACAAGTCAGTGCAAAATCAGGGCATCTGAGGCCCCCCAATGACCCAACCAATGGGTGATCTTCATCATTTTGAGTGTATATGATCTTTATTTGATCATGGAAGAAGGTTGAAGTTCATAAAAATCAAGAATTTGGAGTTTTTGCAAATGTTGACTTTTTGGGCATAGTTGACTTTTCAAGAATGCACCATTTTAGGTCAATTTTCAAGCCTTGATTCATGATCCAAAAAGGCTTCAAATGGAAAAACTTTGGTCATGAAAGTTGTAGATCTCATCTTTCCCTTTTCAAAAAGTACAAGAACATGATCAAATTCTTCTTGGATCAAAAGTTATGACCATGCAAAGTTGCCAAAAATCACTTATTTTCAAGTTATGCACCAAGTGGAAATTTTGCAAAGTCTTGGATCAAAACACATTGCAGCCTCTAGTTCACTACAAACCATTACACAAACATTTCCCTAAGTCATAAAATCAGATTTTTGATCAAGTTTGCCCATGGTTTAGTTCATGTAACTTGAATTTTTCACATGTGAACCAAAAGCTAGCCAACTTGCAAAAACCACTCATTTCACTTCCTACAACTTATGACATTGGAAGCTGACTTTGGCTAGCCTCTCCCTCACCTTTTGCTGCGCCAGCCATGCTTTGTCCTTGCCTAGATTTGGAGCCATGCCCTATCTTACACAAAAGTGGTTTTTGAGCAAAAAGTGATCTACCAATCCATAAAGCACAAGTCACATCAGCCAGCCAATCAGAATTGTTTATGATTTCAATTTGCAAGTTGAACATAACACAAGCCAAGGCTGAAACACACACACTCATCACATTCACAAAAACTCACCTCATTGCAAGTTCCTTCGAAATTCTGTCCACGGCCATAAAACACTCAAACTCTCATCATCATTAAACTCACCACATCTCATAGACAAGAAACCACCAAAGCTCAAGCCTAAATCAAGCCTGAAAACTCCATTGCCATTATTCACCTCAAGCTGCAGATTCTATCGAATCTCTCTCCACAAGCCACAAACACACCAACCAACACCACAAACTTTCTCAACACACTTCATAGATCACAAACAACTCCTTTTCACAGCCTGAAAGTGCCAAAATCATCATGGCCATTGTTGACTGAACTGAAACAGTTCCATTCGAATCTCCTTCTCCAGCCAACACAAACTCATTTTGAGCATTCAAACACATTTGGGGTATCAAGTAGAGCAGCTTGCACCAAAGGAAGTGGCCAGAAAGTTCCTAAACTGAAAGCTCCAAATCTCAGGTAGCTCGAAATTAATTTTTCTAGAAATGGTTTTTTATGTTACAAACTTGTTCCTCATGATGCACTGATCATTCTGGTACCTTTAGTTTTTGAAATAGTTTTGTTTTGAGCATTTAATTTGTGTTTGAAGCTCACGAACCCTAGAAATTGTTTGCTTCGATTCAGTTGATTTAGGAACTTTAAATTTATTTTGAGAGAGGGGTTTGGTTCGTGAGAGGATAAGGATCATTTCCCTGGTCTTAGATTTCATTTTTGTAACGTTTTGAGGAAGTTGGGTGATTCTCAGGTGAGAGCTGGCCGGAGAAGACGACCGGAAGTCTTCTCCGGCCACCTGAATGTATTTAGGGCTTAATCCCATAATTAATGCTCGTTTGAATTTTGGCCGTTGATGCGCGTTGAATGTTTGACTTCCCACCCTTTTTGATGGCCAGGATCTGTTCATTAGCCCTAATCACTTTAATTAATTTATTTAATTAAGATTAATTCAGCTTTGAATCACAGCCACAGGATTACGCGCCAGTCAACACATTTAAACCCTGGAGCAATCCTGGCCATCCAATCTGTTTACTTTCATTTTCCTTTAATTTTTATTCATATTTATTTCATTTAAATTGCACAATTTATTTAAAATAGTTAAAAAATCATAAAAATTATGAAACTTTTTCTTTAAGGTTTTATTAATTTTTATGACACAAAAATATTTTTATTTTATTTTTTATCATTAAAAAAGTATTTTTAAATATTTAAAAGATCATTTTTAATTGATTAATGAGAATTAATTAATTAAAAATACTTTTAGGTATTTAAAAATTACAAAAAAATTCATGAAATGCTCTAAGACATTTAGAAACATTGTCCAACCTTCAAACCAAATTTCTTTTTTGATCTTGATGCACTTTAAGAATTTTTCATTGAATTAAATCATTTTTTATGCATTATTTTGATCACATGTTTGAAAATTCATTTCTGCCTTTTGGTGAAGGTTGAGACATTGATTCTTTTGCATTGTTTTCCATTTGACATGTATTTTCAAAGATAAAAAGGCCATGATTTGATCTTGCATTTTCTAATTGATGGGCATTTGTTTTGATAAGAACCCTAAAAAACCCTAATAACTTGCAAAAATCATATCTTGAGATTGGTAAAGAGTTGGGAGCTCCCCTTTGGGCAGTGGTTTGTTATAGGTCTAGGGTTTCTTTGAGTGCCATTTTCCATTTTTTATCTTAGGGTTTGCTTCTGTTTTGGTTTGTGTTTGATTGTTTGTTTCATAAACCCTAATTTGGGCTTTCTCTTGCATCCTTCTTGCATTCTTTTGCATAAGTTGACTTGCCATTGCATTTTGTGCATTCTTATGATTCATTTGACATCTTAAGACATGTATGAAGCATCATTGATCATTGCATTACATCTTTGCCATGCCATTTGCCTTGTATGCTTCATAACATTTCATGCTTGTTCATGTTCCTTAGCTGGCATCATATGCATTCATGGTCTTGTATGAACATCCCCATGTCATGCCTCATGTTTGCAGCACCTCATAACATCATAATCATCATGTACATGCTTCTGGTTTGGTCTAGCATCATGCCATTTCATCTCATCTTGCATTGCATTGTGTTTCTTTCTAACATTTCAGGTGGTAAGTAAACTTGAGAAGTGAATTTGCCTTCACTTCTCATACCTTTTCTTTTCCTCCCCCTTGCATCCATTGCTGCATTTTTACTTGTGCTTGAGTTTGAGCTTGTTCATCCTTCTTCCTCCCACTTTCTTTCTTCAAGTGACTTGACTTCTTGAATGAAGCAAGTCACTTTGCCTCTCTTGATCTTATTCATCTGCTTCCTGGTGGCTCCTGTGAAGATTGTTCTTGAAAACCTCACAAACCATAGGAACAACCAAGCATGTCAATGAATTAGGGTTTTGATTAGTCTCCCCCATAGTTTTTTACCTTTGTGTCTCCCTTTGAGTCTTCTCTTCTCATCTCATAATCAGAGACTAAACCCTAAAGGTTTTAAAACTTTGTGATTAGGGTTATGCCTGTATCCTTCTTTTAGGATGGAGTGTATAACTTTAATCCTAAGTATTAAACCCTTAAGGTGTTTAAATCTCTTAATCAATCCATCTAATAATCATCAAGACATCACACTTGTAACTTGGGCCTTGCATTAGGGTTCTAATTCTTCCTTAAGTGGTTAAGAAGGACTAACCCTAGTGTTAATGGACAAGTCCCCCTCAAGTTGTCTTACAAACAATAAAATCCATTTCATCATCATACCATTAAATAAAATCCACTTAATCAAAGGTTTGTTTTGTCATGAGTTTAATCCCTAATCATGGATTAAGTTGAGGAGCTTTCCTCAGCTTAAATATTCTCATCTATTATCCTTCTTTTAGGATGGTGTAATGAGTCTGTTAGATCCCTGATTATGGCTTAACCTCATTACTCAACACTAAACAAAAACACCAAAAACATCTAAATAATCACAAGTAGGTTAATGATCTTAACCCTACATCAAAGGTGATTAAGTGTGAGAATCTGACTTCACACTTAAGGTAATTCTCATTACCCCTAATCGGAGGGAAGATGTGGTGAGTTTACCAACCCATTGGTTTAGGCTTAAGCTCATTATCTTATGACAAACTCCAAAAAGAAATAAAAGACTGAAAACATCAAAAACAAACAATAATCGTCTCCTCCGGGATTCTTTTCTCATCTCATTCACTCACAAACGAGAGCTCGCTTCTTCCGTCTAATGCAAGACAGTTTGCATCTGTGCCAGACAGATCATACACTTGAGCATAGGCAAGTAAGCAGTTCACAAGTCAATTCATCTTTCAGTCTCTTTGGGTCGAACTACGGTGTTCTGACTTCCTCATTGCACGAGAGGATACGTAGGCATAACTTAACAGTTATCGAACAAAAGTCTCTGTATATTCCCCCTCTTTCTAGCCTTATTCTTTTAAGCCTCATGATCTTGAGCATTCCATTCACTTCTTACACTGACACTTCATTTATACACTTCACTCTCTTTTACACTGACACCTGTACATCTTTTCCAGCTATTTCGTACACAGATTGCACTGACACTACCCCTTTAAAACACAAATCTTTTAAGCGTGGATCCCGTCGAGTACGACGGACAATCTGGGTGCTAATACCTTCCCAGTTTGTAACCAACCCCCTTTCTCAGTCTCTCTGGTTCGCAACTGCCTTATCCATTCTTTTTCTAGGCTTATGCAGCATTGCCTTTCCTCCGGGATAAAAATGCCCAGCTGGCGACTCTATTCATCTCCAGTGAGTTCACGGCTGTGTGTTCTCATTGTCCCTCTCGCCGGCCGTTCGCACTTGTACCAGGATGCAAATCTTCGGGAGCGACAGCTTGGCGACTCTGCTGGGGACCCTTTATATTGCAACCAGGGCTTCTGGTTCTTTTTGTGGGTTCCTCCTAGCGCTCGATTGATTTGTGTTTATTGGGGGTGTTATGTGCTATTTGTGTTTGTATATTTGCTTTATTTACTGCTTTCTGTACAGCTTTATTTATTGCTTTCTTTACAGTTTTTCATATATCATATCTGTCATACTGTGCTGGCTGGCTGGATCTGTTGTTTGTTTTGGTGGGTGGGGTTCATTGAAAGTTAAGGTCCTATACCTGGGACCTGAGTGACACCTAGGCTAGAGTGAATCATATTCTTTCCCATTCCATTTCGGTCTGGTGCGGGAATGTGAAACACGGTTCAGATATGGGTTTCTTCTTGAGAACTCTGTGTTGCAGATTTCCTGCAGTACTAGGGGGATCTGGGAAGCCTGCTAAGTCTGGATGACCTTTTAGTTTTGACCTTCAGAAACTAAGGTGAATTAGAGGAGGAATTGTTATGGTTATTGTAAACGCTGTACCTCCGGGTTAGAAGTGTTTACACTTCTCATAACGGATCCAAGTCTGAGGATCCTTGTTCTAGATCGCTACCTGTGAGGGGGTTGGGCTGTTTACAGGTTTACAGGTACCTTGACCTCAGAATACCCTGTTACTTTGACTTTGTTAAGAATGCTCCATGTTGGATAGTTCTTGTGATTCCAAAACCCTGGACTTGTGGCTCTTTATTTGAGTCCCCCACCTTGGTTACTGGATTTATAGACCTCCATCTGGAATTATTGAACACACATGGATCTATACCAAGGCAGTTTAATCAGATCCAGCTCAGTCACAAACCCTTTTGCATTTCATTTGCATACATACTCATTGCATCATATTAACATGTGCTTATTTGTGTTTCAGGGTATCCACCTTTATCTGGTTTTGGTTTTGACCCCATCTGCAGTTTTGACTTACCTCCACCAGCACTTGCTTCAGCTGCCAGCCATATACTTCAGTCACTTGCACCAGCCTATCAGTGGCTCACTCCTCAGCATCTCCATCAGCACTTATTCTACTCAGTTTTCAGCATCATGGCTCCAAAGAAAAGCAACATCACTTATCATTTCTTCCAACCAGACTTATCAGACATCAGGAGGGTTCAAACCCTGATCACTCCAGAGCACATACCTCTGTTCAGAGAATATTATGGGGATATACTGGACTTGGTTATGGATATGGACCCATCTCAGAGGAGCCTCATCCATACCTGCATTCAGTTCTATGACCCTCCATTGAGGTGTTTCACCTTTAGAGACTTTCAGTTGGGTCCTCTCCTGGAAGAATACTCATCATTGATTGGTCTGCCTATCAGGAGAGAAATCCCTTTCAACCCTGAAATGGTCTTTCCCGGCAATGGAGAGATAGCAAAAGCTTTACATCTGGAGCCTGTTTTGATTGAGCAACACATGACCTCTAAAGCTGGGATCCCTGGTTTTCATCTGGGCTTCCTAATTTCCCAAGCTAGTCTGAAGGCCTCCCTGGGGGAGTGGAAAGCTGTTTGTGCTCTGTTGGCCTTAAGTGTATTTGGAATTGTGTTGTTTGCAGATGAGCCTCGATTCATCAGCAAGAATGCAATCCACCTGTTCATCCTGAAGAACCCAGTGCCAACTTTGCTGGGTGATCTTTATTACTCAGTGCATCAGAGGAATGAGAAGCAGAGGGGGAAGTTAGTAAGGATGTGTGCTCCATTATTCCATACCTGGCTCCTCAAGCATCTACCCAGAACAGATGCATTCCTGAATCCTCATCAGCAGAGCAACTGGGCTAAGAGGCTCACTACTCTCACTTCAGCAAACATCAGATGGTGCACTCAGAGCACCAAGGGCAGAGGTATCATCACAAGCTGTGGGCACTTTCCCAATGTGCCTTTAATAGGAGTCAAGGGAAGTATTAATTACAACCCTCTGCTGTTCAGGAGACAGCTGGGATATGCTCTAGTCCATACTCCCAAAGCACAGGACTTGGTGGAAACTCTCTATTGTGAGAACAAGATCAGTTTGACTGTTGTTAGGCAGGCTGCCTGGGCCTGGGATCATGTTCAAACCAAGGGAATCACCATTCTGGGGAAGTGCAATAATGTGGCATCAGCCCAATATCATGAGTGGTCTTATGCTAGAGCCCAATTCTCTGGATTGCCTTTCACCATAGAAGACATGCCTGAGTCATCATCAGCACCACCCCCTGCTGCTATCAGTCTGGAGGAGTTTGAAAGCCTGAAGGAAAGGAATGAGAAGTTATCCCAAGCCTTGCAGAAGACCCTCCGGGAGAGGAGTGAAGGTGTGAGGGAGATTGAAAGATTGGAGAAGCTGAGGGTGGAACACTTGACTAAAATTGAGAAGTCTGGAGATTATATCAACAAGTCTAAAGCTGGTGAGCAGATTCTGAAGAATGCTTGTAAAGAAGCCCAGTTCCAGAGAGCAAGAACAGACTTGTATTTGAAAGAGAGTCAGGCCAGGTGGGTCCGGATCACTGAGGCCCGTACTCTAGAAGACAAGAGAGTTCAGGACAAGATGGAGCAGATGGAAAAAGCCCTGGCAGCAGCCCAGAAGGAAATATCAGAGCTAGAAATCAGAGCTGGAGTGAAGAGGTCTAAAGACCAAGGTCAGAACAAGAAGTTGACTGCAGTTGTTGCAACAAGAAACCTTCTCATCAGAGGTCTCACGGAGCGTCCGGCTGATCCTGTGACCGAAGCACTTCTTAAGGAAGTTCGTGAGGATGAGTTTGGCCTGGGAGTTTGATCATTTGCTTGTTGTTATTCTTATTCCATGTACTTTTGCTTTTTTTTTTTGTGATGTATTTTGACCCCTTAGGGGGGGAACTTGTGTTGTAAAAAGAACAAGTTGTATTATTTCGTCTTATGTAATATATTTGTGTTGGTTTTCATCTGAGTTCACTCCGGAAGCAACTTCAACAGCATCATCATCAAGGGTCTGGAAGGGTCAAAACTGAAGACCAAACCGGATACCTTGAGAGCAAATAAGCACAACTGCATTGCATACTAACCCTTCTGTTTGTTTTGTAGGTTTTGTTTTTATTGTTACTAACCTCTGTTGTGAATCTCAGGCAGTATTGCTCGTCGCCGGGTGTTTCCTCTCAACAGGCCGCACAGGTACCCAACTAGAAACAACCTTCCGGGCATCCAAATGGATCAAGTTCAACAAGATCTTGCTGATGTCAGAAATCAGCTAGCCAATGAAAGATTGGAGATGAGAACACAGATGACGCAGTTCATGGAGGTTATGAACAACATGGCTCAGAGCCAGGAGAGACTGAGGGCTATGGTTGAGAGGCAAAATCCAGAGGAGCCTCATGTAGGAACTGCAGGCACCAGTAACAATGAAAGGGTGCAACCACATGTGAATCCCCCTGTGTTTGGTCCACATCTACATCCTGAGATTAATATTCCTGCCAACATCCAAGGAACAGCTACTGCAGCCAGAGTACTTCAAGAAGATCCTCAGGAGGACCAATTTACAGTAATGGGTGCTGGAGAGGATGCTTATGATAGGAGATTGGATGAAATAACTGAGAAGTTAAGGTCTTTAGAATCTCAAAATTCTTTGGGCTTCGACGTCATGGACATGGGTTTGGTTGATGGGGTCAGGATCCCTCATAAGTTCAAGCCTCCTTGTTTCGAAAAGTATAATGGGACTTCGTGCCCCCGGACTCATCTGCAATCATTTCTGGGAAGGCTGAAGGCCTATACAATGGATGAGAAGCTTTGGATGTTCTACTTCGAAGACAGTTTGACAGGAGCATCGAGGGAATGGTATTCCCACTTGACAAGGGCAACTGTAAGATGCTGGAAGGACCTGGCAGAAGCCTTCATCCGACAGTATCAATACAACTTAGACATGGCACCCAACAGGACTCTCCTAATGGGAATGTCACAGTCGTCAAGGGAAAGTTTCCGAGAATACGCCCAAAGATGGAGGCAATTGGCTGCTGCCGTTCAACCCCCAATGTCTGAGAGAGAAATGGCAGACATGTTTATGAACACTCTTCAGGGAACCTATATTGACAGGTTGGCTGCTTTCTCTTCCACTAGCTTCGCAGATGTTGTCATAGCTGGGGAGAGAATTGAAAGCCTGTTAAAAATGGGTAAGATATCTGATAATGGTGCAAGCTCGTCCAGTGGTACAAGAAAGCCTTTTGCAGGCCCGAGAAGAACTGGCGAGACCAATGCCATTCACACCAACAGGGGCAGGCCCCATTATGTTCCCAGAACAATAGCAGCAGTCACAATCCCTGCTCCAGCTCATCCTCAGCCGGACTATCAACCTCCTCAACAAAATTTCCAACAACAACCTCAGTATCATCAGAATCAATATCCTCCAAGAAACAACTACAACAACAACAATAGCAACAACAATCAACAGAGGCCATTTCAACAGAGGCCCTCCCAAGCTAACCGAGTGATCGACCCGATCCCAATGCCGTACGCTGCTTTGCTGCCACAGCTTCTGAAACTCAACCTGGTTGAGCTAAGAACGTTGGCACCTCCGGACCCCAACAGTCTACCAAGAAACTATGACTCCAACGCTAGGTGTGCTTTCCATTCGAACGCACCTGGTCACAGTACAGAAAAATGCAGGGCTCTGCATATGAAGGTACAAGACTTAGTAGACTCCAAGGCTTTGAATTTTGCGCCTCCGCCCAATGTCAACAAAAACCCAATGCCACACCATGGTGGTCCCCGTATTAATGCTATTGAAGAAGACCAACCGTCTTATTTGATAACTAGTGTGGATCAGATCAGGACGCCATTGGTGGAAATCAAAGCTCAACTCCGTGAAAACAATATATTTCCGGGGTGTGAACTAGGGTGCCCCTACTGCAATATTTCTTGGAATGGGTGTGAAGACTTGAGGAATGGCATTGACAGCCTTATTAAGAGTGGCCTCCTACAGATCACTACATCATTTCCGGCAAATCCTACAACTTCATCAACAACGGTTTCAGACCCTCCTACAACTGCAGTAACAATTGTTCCCGATAATTCATCAGCAGCATCAGCAAGTACTTCATCTGTCCTACCAAATGATCGGTTTTCAACAGTTTCTCCTGCTACCACATCAGCTTCATTCCATTTCGACTCTCCATCAACAACAGCAACAGTCCTTCCAACGGAACCTCCTACAACACCAGCAAACAATCATGAAGATGTCTCCACAGTTACCATATTCTACGATCCAGAAAATAACTCCGCCTACCATTCAGAAGGTGCTGCTCCCACTAGAGCACCAGTCACAATCTTTTATGATCCACAAACAATAACAGTCCCTTCAGCAGCAGCAATCAGTCCAGTTACCGTCACGGTGCCTGGACTTGTACCATATGAAAGCGATAGGGCCATCCCTTGGCACTATGGCTCTGACTTGTATTGCGAGGGAAAAAGAATCACTCTTGAAACATCAGCACCTGCGCCACAAATTGATAATGTGGGCGGAGGCGGAGGCTTCACCCGAAGCGGACGTCTCTTTGCTTCACAAGTCCAAAGACCTACTGCCGAAGCAGAAGCTGCTGCCAAGGCAAAAGGAAAAGGCCCGGTGCAGGAAGATCCAGCTGCCAAAGAAGCCCTGAAGACTCCATTTGATCATGAAGTTGATGAGTTTATGCGAATCATTAAAAAGAGTGATTATAAAGTTGTGGATCAGCTTCATCAAACGCCATCCAAAATCTCCATCCTCTCTCTGCTTATGTGCTCCGAAGCCCATCGGAATGCACTACTGAAAGTACTGCACGCAGCTTACGTACCCGAGGAGATTACTGTCAACCAATTGGAAACCGTTGTTGGAAATGTTACTGCTAGCAATGGGCTAGGGTTTACCAATTCTGACTTGACAGCGGATGGCCGCAACCACAACAAAGCCCTGCACATAACCATGGAATGCAAAGGAGCTGTCCTTTCTCATGTGCTGGTGGACACAGGCTCTTCCCTGAATGTCTTACCAAAGAAGGCTCTGGTGAAGCTTGAATATGATGGATTGGCATTGAGACCCAGCAACCTGGTAGTAAGAGCCTTTGACGGTTCAAAGAGATCGGTTCTGGGAGAGATTGAGCTGCCCGTGACAATTGGCCCACAGACCTTTAAAACTATCTTTTATGTGATGGACATTCAGCCCGCCTACAGCTGTTTGTTGGGTAGACCCTGGATTCACGCCGCCGGCGCAATAACGTCTACCCTCCACCAAAAGTTAAAATATGAGTGGGAAGGCCAAGTTGTCACAATCTGCGGGGAGGAGGATATATTTGTTAGCCATCTGGCTACTTACAAGTATATTGAAATGGATGGAGAAATCGTTGAAACCATGAGCCAAGGTTTTGAAGCCTTGAATGTAAATGAAGCATCTGCTGTTTCGGGGATCTCCATGTCGTCATACCAACAAGCCCGGAAGGTTGTTGAGGAAGGAACGGCCCTAGGCTGGGGCAAGGTCTTAGCTGTGGAGGAGAAGAAGGACAAATTTGGGTTGGGTTACAGACCAACTCAACATCAAGTGAAGGCTGCTGGAGAGCCTGGTTTTGTCAGTGGGGGAATGCTTACCCCCGATGCTATCAACTGTCTGGAAGACGAGCTGGAAGAGGAGCGCAACCTGGAGAATTGGATTCGTCCGAAGATCCCGGGGAGCAGTGTCTCGAACTGGTCTTCCCAGGGAATTATAAGTGTTACTCGAGCAGAGTAATTATTATTTCCTGTATTTTTTATAAGCATGCATCAAAGTCTTGCATCTTGCCCAAGATGACAAGACTCATTTTGTAATCAGGGCCATCTGTACTTTTGTGCAAACGAGATTAAAGTAATGAAATATCAGACGATCTTTTTGCAAACAAGTCTTTTTCTTTTATGTTCACTGTTTTTCCATTTTTCTTTTTGTACAAAAATAAATGGCAGTGTTTTTCAAAATGACAACTTCATTTCACTTTTCTAAATAAGACTAAAATCAGATCACTAAAATGAACCAATTAAACCCTTGCAGAGAGTGCCTTCCTGACAGCACCAACAACAGCACGGCTATGACATCGTATGACTTTGACAATCCGATCAATCAAGCTGAAGAAGGGGTTGAAGAAGAATACGAGCTTCCTGAAGAACTAGCCAGGTTATTAAGACAAGAGGAAAGGGTCATTACCCCTCACCAGGAGGAGGTTGAAGTGATCAATCTTGGTACAGAGGAAAATGTGAAAGAAGTCAAGATCGGGGCCTGCCTGCAAGACTCAGTGAAGAAGCAACTGATAGATCTACTTCAAGAGTATGTGGATGTGTTTGCTTGGTCGTATCAAGACATGCCAGGGTTGGATACCGATATTGTTGTGCACAAGTTGCCTTTGAGAGAAGAGTGCCCTCCAGTCAAACAAAAGCTGCGCCGTACTCGTCCAGACATGGCTATGAAGATCAAAGAGGAGGTACAAAAGCAATGGGATGCCGGATTCCTTGCTGTGACAAGTTACCCGCCGTGGGTTGCTAACATAGTACCTGTGCCAAAGAAGGACGGTAAGGTAAGAATGTGTGTTGATTACCGGGATCTGAATAGGGCCAGCCCGAAAGATGATTTCCCATTACCTCACATTGACGTATTGGTTGATAATACGGCTCAGTTCTCGGTATTCTCCTTCATGGATGGGTTTTCAGGATATAACCAGATCAAGATGTCACCTGAAGACATGGAGAAGACAACATTCATTACACCTTGGGGCACGTTCTGCTACAAAGTAATGCCATTTGGGCTTAAGAATGCGGGTGCAACTTATCAACGGGCTATGGTAACATTATTCCACGATATGATCCATAAGGAAATCGAGTGTTATGTGGATGACATGATTACCAAGTCCCTTACAGAGGAAGACCATCTGGTGAATCTGCTGAAGTTGTTCAAGCGTCTGAGAAAGTATCAACTGAAGCTGAACCCCAACAAATGCACATTCGGGGTGCGATCCGGTAAACTGCTGGGCTTTATTGTAAGCGAGAAAGGGATTGAGGTTGACCCTGATAAAGTCAAAGCCATCCAAGAGATGCCTGCACCGAAAACTGAGAAAGAAGTTCGAGGGTTCTTGGGTAGATTGAACTACATTTCACGGTTCATATCTCACCTCACAGCAACCTGCGAGCCCTTGTTCAAGCTGTTAAGAAAGGAACAAACGGTCAGGTGGAACGAAGATTGCCAAAGGGCTTTTGACAAGATCAAAGAATATCTGCAAGAACCTCCAATCCTTATGCCTCCAGTTGAAGGAAGACCTCTAATCATGTACTTGACAGTATTAGAAGAGTCAATGGGGTGTGTGCTGGGCCAGCATGACGAGTCTGGTCGAAAAGAGTATGCAATTTACTACCTAAGCAAAAAGTTTACCGACTGTGAACAACGTTATTCACTGCTCGAGAAAACTTGCTGTGCTTTAGCGTGGGCTGCTCGCCGACTAAGGCAGTATATGTTGACCCACACTACCTTGTTAATCTCAAAAATGGACCCAGTCAAGTACATATTCGAGAAGCCAGCTCTTACCGGACGGGTTGCAAGATGGCAGATGATTCTCACAGAATACGACATACAGTACACATCTCAGAAAGCCATCAAGGGCAGTGTACTATCTGAATATCTTGCTGAGCAACCCATTGACGATTACCAGCCAATGAGGTTTGACTTCCCTGATGAAGACATCATGTTCATTAAATCAAAAGATCATGAAGAGCCTATTCACACTGAAGGGCCCGACCCAGAAGAAGAATGGACCATGATGTTTGACGGGGCTGTTAACATGAATGGCCGTGGTGTTGGTGCAGTACTCATTACACCCAAAGGAGTTCACATGCCTTTCTCGGCAAAACTCACTTTCAACTGCACTAACAACGAAGCTGAATACGAAGCTTGCATTATGGGTCTTGAGGAAGCCATTGACCTCAGGATCAAAACATTGACCGTATTCGGAGATTCGGCTTTGGTAATCAATCAGACCAATGGAAAATGGTACACACACCAAGATCATCTGATACCATACAGGGACTATACAAGGAGGTTATTGACTTTCTTCACAACAGTCAAACTTGAGTATATCCCTCGGGACGAGAATCAGTTTGCGGATGCCTTGGCTACCATTTCGTCCATGATCAAAGTTCAGACTGCTAACTTTGTACCTCAGATTTCAGTATCGAGACTTGATAGACCAGCATATGTATTTGCGGAAGATATTGCCAAAGATGATAAGCCTTGGTTCCACGACATCAAGTGCTTCTTGGAGGATCAGACATACCCACCTGGGGCATCTTCCAATGATAAGAAGACTTTAAGAAGGCTTGCTGGGAGTTTCTTTCTGAATACTGATGGATCTTTATACAAGAGGAACTTTGACATGGTACTCCTCAGATGTGTTGACAAGACGAAAGCAGATCTACTGATGCATGAAGTGCATGAAGGCTCTTTTGGTACCCATGCTGGAGGGCATGCCATGGCTAAGAAGTTGTTAAGATCAGGCTATTATTGGATCACAATGGATGCAGACTGTTGTGCCTATGCCAGGAAATGTCACAAATGCCAGATCTACGCAGATAAAGTGCATGTGCCTCCGAATCCTTTGAACATCATGTCTTCACCATGGCCCTTTGCCATGTGGGGCATTGATATGATTGGCAAGATTGAGCCAACTGCTTCAAACGGCCACAGATTCATCCTGGTCGCCATCGATTATTTCACGAAGTGGGTTGAAGCAGCCTCATATGCAAATGTCACAAGGCAAGTGGTAGCCCGATTCCTAAAAAGAGATATCATCTGTCGGTATGGAGTGCCCGAGCGAATCATTACTGATAATGGGTCCAACCTAAACAATAAAATGATGGCAGAATTATGCCGGGACTTCAAGATCCAACATCACAATTCTTCTCCTTACAGGCCAAAGATGAATGGCGCTGTAGAGGCGGCAAATAAGAATATTAAGAAGATTGTGCAAAAGATGGTAGTCACCTACAGAGACTGGCACGAAATGCTACCATTTGCCTTACATGGGTACCGCACATCAATCAGGACATCCACTGGGGCAACACCGTATCAGCTTGTGTATGGTATGGAAGCAGTCCTACCAGTTGAAGTTGAGTTACCCTCGCTGCGGGTATTAATGGATGTCAAACTGAGTGAAGCAGAATGGGTTCGGTCCCGATACGAGCAACTGAGTCTGATCGAAGAGAAGAGATTGGCTACAATCTGCCATGGGCAGTTATATCAGAAGAGAATGAAGAGGGCCTTCGATCAGAAAGTCAGGCATCGAGAGTGCCAAGTGGGAGATCTTGTGCTGAAAAGAATCCTCCCTCCTCATACAGACCACAGGGGCAAATGGACTCCAAATTACGAAGGACCATTCGTCGTCAAGAAAGTTTTCTCTGGTGGAGCACTGATGCTCAGCACCATGGATGGTGAAGATTTTCCATCCCCTGTGAATTCAGATGCAGTTAAAAAATACTTCGTGTAAAATGACCCGCTGGACATAAAAACAGAATGTAAGTCCGGGCAAAAATAGGGCATCCCGGCGAGTCAAAAACAGAATAAAAGACTCGGGCAAAAATAAGGGAAATAAATAAAAAAATGTACACCCGCTGAGCTGAAAAGCCGCATTGGACAGCTCAGGCAAAAATGGGTATCCCGATGGATTGAAAACCCGAAAGGGCGATCCATGCAAAATAAGGGAATAAGCGAACAACTGCACTCTGAATTCGTCCGTATCACTTACAGCTTGGAAAGTTTTGACAGAATCAAGCTCCGATCAGAATCAACTTTCTCCAGAAAGCAAGACGAGAAGAACGTCATTGTCATACGAGTCATAGCAGGAGAGGAAGCTCCTCAAAGCGTCATCAACACTGCCAACACTTTGTTTCTCAATTTGTAACAATCTCCTCATTTCAGGAGATATGTTTCTTTGACTGTATCTTGCCAATTCAGGGCACATGAATTAATAAAATCAGATTTTTCAGTCATGTCTCGTCTTTTACATTTATGTTTTGCAAAGATTTGTCTGATATCTCTAAAAATGCAATTGCATAAGTACAGATGCCTTTCTAAAAAAAAAAAAAAAACAAAGCACATGCTTGCAAGGAATATTACTTACTCTCGAAGGCACTTAACTCCTATGGCGGAATCCAGTAAAGGATACCTCGGGACCTTTCGTATGTTTCTTTATCTTTGCAGGATTGCAGGTGTCCAGAACGCAACTTGGGGCATGCAAGGTATAACTCAGCGAGTTGGTGAATCAACAAAAGATATCAGCATCCGAAATGCTCTATCCCCAGCTGAGTTGCTTCCCATTGCTCTCCCCAGCCGGTCTACCTCTCATCATCTCCCCATAGAGCTTCAGGCCTCTATTCAGAAGAGCAACGCACGAAGGAATCACAACAGAGAGGGAGGAAGCTTCTACAAACCCCAGCTGGGTCCCCGTATGATAAGGATATGTCAATCAGTGACCTATATCCCCAAGCAGATACATCATTAGATTTACCAATGATCTCATCCCCAGCTGGGATGTTCACTTCAAAGCAGATCAACCAGAAATCTTTGCAGCAACGGGATCCGAATCCCGGATCTGTGCCTCTTTGCATAATCATAGCATTCGCATCATGTTATACCCTCAGAGCGTAGCATTCCGTCTAATGCGGAGCATTACGGCAAAAATCAAATACATAGCATAATCATAAGTCATGCTGTGAATCGAACACCTGTAAATAATGACAACCTGTCGGTATACAGAATTTATACAGAAAAATCCCCACCAGGGTCCCAGCAAAAGCAGTTGCCTCTCAAATCACCAACACCATCATGTACACCTTTTGATACTCGTCCGTGTCATATCCCCAGCGTGGTCGCCTATACTCATATATATACTTTTTCTTGACACCCGTCCGTGTCATATCCCCAGCGCAGTCGCTTACACCTCTATCACCCACATACTTGTTAATATTATACTTTTCTCTTCGACACTCGTCCGTGTCACTCCCCCTAGCAGATAAACACTCATATACAATACTCACTACTCATTGGTACACCTATACAGATACTCGTCCGTATCTTGTATACATCATCACTCATATCACTCACAGATTCGACGATAGTCCTTGTTCTTTGTTAACCAGTTGGTACTCGTCCGTACCATCATCTCAGAACATTGCGTCTAATGTTTGTTTCTACATGATACTAGTCTGTATCATAGTCTTAAGGATGCTCGTTCGCATCTTTAATCCATACACTGTGTCAAACACTTGTGTCTTCTTGAATATAGATACTCGCCTGTGTCTACTATTCCCCAGAAGGATTCTTTCAGATGCAACACTCGTCCGTGTTCTTTGTTAACCAGTTGATACTCGTCCGTATCATCTCTGAACATGTGTCAGTTTGTTTCTAAATGATACTCGTCCGTATCATGGTCTTAAGGATGCTCGTCCGCATCTTTAATCTATACACAATACCGAACACATATACCCTTTTGTTTCTTGGATATAAACACTCGTACGTGTTTACTATTCCCCAGTAGATCACCAACAAAGCATTTTCCTTTTTATCTAACACTCGTCCTGAGTTATGATAAACCCTGAGAGCAGCCGTCCCCTGCTGAGTGGTCGTCCTCCACTTCTTGATGGTCGTCCTCCATCATGCTCATCCGATGGCCGTCCCCATCGTTGTTTTTAGCAGCCGTCCCCTGCTAGGTGGTCGTCCTCCACCTTTTGATGATCGTCCTTCATCACTTTATCCAATGGCCGTCCCCATTGTTGATTTTGGTTACCTAACACTCGTCCTGTGTTATGAGAAACCCTGAGAGCAGCCGTACCCTGCTGAGTGGTCGTCCTCCACTTCTTGATGGTCGTCCTCCATCATGCTCGTCCGATGGCCGTCCCCATCGTTGACCTTTTCTATCCGATGGCCGTCCCCATCGTTGATATTTTCGGCAGCCGTACCCTGCCAGGTGGTCGTCCTCCACCTTTGATGGCCGTCCCCATCATATTTACCTTTTTATCCCCAACAGAGCAGCCGTCCCCTGCTAGGTGATCGTCCTTCACCTTTGATGACCGTACCTCATCATCTGTTTATTTCGTTTATTAACCCGATGGCCGTCCCCGTCGTGGTCCCTTTTCCTTTTAACCCGATGGTCGTCCCCATCGTTGGTTACTTTACCTTTGTGAACTTGATGGCCGTCCCCATCATGTTTCATTAACTCCCAGAGAATTCTACAGCTTTACCTTGGTGGCCGTCCCCATCGTAATATCTTATTTCCCCAGCTAGTCGGCCGTCCCCGTCTTAGCTTTACCTTTTATCCCCCAGCATGGCGGCCGTCCCCGTCATTGCTATTTACCCAGCAGTCGTCCCTGCTCGACGGTCGTCCTCCGTCGTCCCACTTTACAATATACGTTATTTGCTGTCACAATCTATATCCCTTTTCTTCTTCATTTCTGTGAGTGCAAATTTTGGACTGTCTTTGGTATTCAACCACAAGTTATCTTGTTTGCCTGTTAAGCCATCGCTTACAACCTGCACAGCTAACTCATGCTTGAATAGGGGCAGCTGTAAGCACCCCAAATTTGCCATCACCCATTCACACATGGCTTGTGATCATCTCATATGCATATACGCCATCATATCATCTCATAGTACATTTTTGATTCACTGCATAGCTTCTAAGTCATCTGCACTTAGGGTTTGTGATCTGAGCAATCCCAATGCTTCTTGAGCCATTCCAAAGGCCACCAATCAACTCAAAGAGGTCCATGTGTGTTCTTGTATCATGTTACATCCTCACAAAGTCCAAATTGTAGAGGAATCACAAGAACTAGGGTTTGAGTGGATGCAGAGCCAGGATGAACTGCACAGTTGACTGAAAATTAGGGTTTTGGTTTCAGAGGCCATAACTCCAAATTTTTTGGTCATTCTTGTTTCCATTGATCTCTATGTGGTATAGGGAGTGTGCATATCAATTTTCATGAAGAAATTCCATGGGGAAGTCATCTGATCAAGAGTTGACTTTTCAGACAAGTCAGTGCAAAATCAGGGCATCTGAGGCCCCCCAATGACCCAACCAATGGGTGATCTTCATCATTTTGAGTGTATATGATCTTTATTTGATCATGGAAGAAGGTTGAAGTTCATAAAAATCAAGAATTTGGAGTTTTTGCAAATGTTGACTTTTTGGGCATAGTTGACTTTTCAAGAATGCACCATTTTAGGTCAATTTTCAAGCCTTGATTCATGATCCAAAAAGGCTTCAAATGGAAAAACTTTGGGCATGAAAGTTGTAGATCTCATCTTTCCCTTTTCAAAAAGTACAAGAACATGATCAAATTCTTCTTGGATCAAAAGTTATGACCATGCAAAGTTGCCAAAAATCACTTATTTTCAAGTTATGCACCAAGTGGAAATTTTGCAAAGTCTTGGATCAAAACACATTGCAGCCTCTAGTTCACTACAAACCATTACACAAACATTTCCCTAAGTCATAAAATCAGATTTTTGATCAAGTTTGCCCATGGTTTAGTTCATGTAACTTGAATTTTTCACATGTGAACCAAAAGCTAGCCAACTTGCAAAAACCACTCATTTCACTTCCTACAACTTATGACATTGGAAGCTGACTTTGGCTAGCCTCTCCCTCACCTTTTGCTGCGCCAGCCATGCTTTGTCCTTGCCTAGATTTGGAGCCATGCCCTATCTTACACAAAAGTGGTTTTTGAGCAAAAAGTGATCTACCAATCCATAAAGCACAAGTCACATCAGCCAGCCAATCAGAATTGTTTATGATTTCAATTTGCAAGTTGAACATAACACAAGCCAAGGCTGAAACACACACACTCATCACATTCACAAAAACTCACCTCATTGCAAGTTCCTTCGAAATTCTGTCCACAGCCATAAAACACTCAAACTCTCATCATCATTAAACTCACCACATCTCATAGACAAGAAACCACCAAAGCTCAAGCCTAAATCAAGCCTGAAAACTCCATTGCCATTATTCACCTCAAGCTGCAGATTCTATCGAATCTCTCTCCACAAGCCACAAACACACCAACCAACACCACAAACTTTCTCAACACACTTCATAGATCACAAACAACTCCTTTTCACAGCCTGAAAGTGCCAAAATCATCATGGCCATTGTTGACTGAACTGAAACAGTTCCATTCGAATCTCCTTCTCCAGCCAACACAAACTCATTTTGAGCATTCAAACACATTTGGGGGATCAAGTAGAGCAGCTTGCACCAAAGGAAGTGGCCAGAAATTTCCTAAACTGAAAGCTCCAAATCTCAGGTAGCTCGAAATTAATTTTTCCAGAAATGGTTTTTTATGTTACAAACTTGTTCCTCATGATGCACTGATCATTCTGGTACCTTTAGTTTTTGAAATAGTTTTGTTTTGAGCATTTAATTTGTGTTTGAAGCTCACGAACCCTAGAAATTGTTTGCTTCGATTCAGTTGATTTAGGAACTTTAAATTTGTTTTGAGAGAGGGGTTTGGTTCGTGAGAGGATAAGGATCATTTCCCTGGTCTTAGATTTCATTTTTGTAACGTTTTGAGGAAGTTGGGTGATTCTCAGGTGAGAGCTGGCCGGAGAAGACGACCGGAAGTCTTCTCCGGCCACCTGAATGTATTTAGGGCTTAATCCCATAATTAATGCTCGTTTGAATTTTGGCCGTTGATGCGCGTTGAATGTTTGACTTCCCACCCTTTTTGATGGCCAGGATCTGTTCATTAGCCCTAATCACTTTAATTAATTTATTTAATTAAGATTAATTCAGCTTTGAATCACAGCCACAGGATTACGCGCCAGTCAACACATTTAAACCCTGGAGCAATCCTGGCCATCCAATCTGTTTACTTTCATTTTCCTTTAATTTTTATTCATATTTATTTCATTTAAATTGCACAATTTATTTAAAATAGTTAAAAAATCATAAAAATTATGAAACTTTTTCTTTAAGGTTTTATTAATTTTTATGACACAAAAATATTTTTATTTTATTTTTTATCATTAAAAAAGTATTTTTAAATATTTAAAAGATCATTTTTAATTGATTAATGAGAATTAATTAATTAAAAATACTTTTAGGTATTTAAAAATTACAAAAAAATTCATGAAATGCTCTAAGACATTTAGAAACATTGTCCAACCTTCAAACCAAATTTCTTTTTTGATCTTGATGCACTTTAAGAATTTTTCATTGAATTAAATCATTTTTTATGCATTATTTTGATCACATGTTTGAAAATTCATTTCTGCCTTTTGGTGAAGGTTGAGACATTGATTCTTTTGCATTGTTTTCCATTTGACATGTATTTTCAAAGATAAAAAGGCCATGATTTGATCTTGCATTTTCTAATTGATGGGCATTTGTTTTGATAAGAACCCTAAAAAACCCTAATAACTTGCAAAAATCATATCTTGAGATTGGTAAAGAGTTGGGAGCTCCCCTTTGGGCAGTGGTTTGTTATAGGTCTAGGGTTTCTTTGAGTGCCATTTTCCATTTTTTATCTTAGGGTTTGCTTCTGTTTTGGTTTGTGTTTGATTGTTTGTTTCATAAACCCTAATTTGGGCTTTCTCTTGCATCCTTCTTGCATTCTTTTGCATAAGTTGACTTGCCATTGCATTTTGTGCATTCTTATGATTCATTTGACATCTTAAGACATGTATGAAGCATCATTGATCATTGCATTACATCTTTGCCATGCCATTTGCCTTGTATGCTTCATAACATTTCATGCTTGTTCATGTTCCTTAGCTGGCATCATATGCATTCATGGTCTTGTATGAACATCCCCATGTCATGCCTCATGTTTGCAGCACCTCATAACATCATAATCATCATGTACATGCTTCTGGTTTGGTCTAGCATCATGCCATTTCATCTCATCTTGCATTGCATTGTGTTTCTTTCTAACATTTCAGGTGGTAAGTAAACTTGAGAAGTGAATTTGCCTTCACTTCTCATACCTTTTCTTTTCCTCCCCCTTGCATCCATTGCTGCATTTTTACTTGTGCTTGAGTTTGAGCTTGTTCATCCTTCTTCCTCCCACTTTCTTTCTTCAAGTGACTTGACTTCTTGAATGAAGCAAGTCACTTTGCCTCTCTTGATCTTATTCATCTGCTTCCTGGTGGCTCCTGTGAAGATTGTTCTTGAAAACCTCACAAACCATAGGAACAACCAAGCATGTCAATGAATTAGGGTTTTGATTAGTCTCCCCCATAGTTTTTTACCTTTGTGTCTCCCTTTGAGTCTTCTCTTCTCATCTCATAATCAGAGACTAAACCCTAAAGGTTTTAAAACTTTGTGATTAGGGTTATGCCTGTATCCTTCTTTTAGGATGGAGTGTATAACTTTAATCCTAAGTATTAAACCCTTAAGGTGTTTAAATCTCTTAATCAATCCATCTAATAATCATCAAGACATCACACTTGTAACTTGGGCCTTGCATTAGGGTTCTAATTCTTCCTTAAGTGGTTAAGAAGGACTAACCCTAGTGTTAATGGACAAGTCCCCCTCAAGTTGTCTTACAAACAATAAAATCCATTTCATCATCATACCATTAAATAAAATCCACTTAATCAAAGGTTTGTTTTGTCATGAGTTTAATCCCTAATCATGGATTAAGTTGAGGAGCTTTCCTCAGCTTAAATATTCTCATCTATTATCCTTCTTTTAGGATGGTGTAATGAGTCTGTTAGATCCCTGATTATGGCTTAACCTCATTACTCAACACTAAACAAAAACACCAAAAACATCTAAATAATCACAAGTAGGTTAATGATCTTAACCCTACATCAAAGGTGATTAAGTGTGAGAATCTGACTTCACACTTAAGGTAATTCTCATTACCCCTAATCGGAGGGAAGATGTGGTGAGTTTACCAACCCATTGGTTTAGGCTTAAGCTCATTATCTTATGACAAACTCCAAAAAGAAATAAAAGACTGAAAACATCAAAAACAAACAATAATCGTCTCCTCCGGGATTCTTTTCTCATCTCATTCACTCACAAACGAGAGCTCGCTTCTTCCGTCTAATGCAAGACAGTTTGCATCTGTGCCAGACAGATCATACACTTGAGCATAGGCAAGTAAGCAGTTCACAAGTCAATTCATCTTTCAGTCTCTTTGGGTCGAACTACGGTGTTCTGACTTCCTCATTGCACGAGAGGATACGTAGGCATAACTTAACAGTTATCGAACAAAAGTCTCTGTATATTCCCCCTCTTTCTAGCCTTATTCTTTTAAGCCTCATGATCTTGAGCATTCCATTCACTTCTTACACTGACACTTCATTTATACACTTCACTCTCTTTTACACTAACACCTGTACATCTTTTCCAGCTATTTCGTACACAGATTGCACTGACACTACCCCTTTAAAACACAAATCTTTTAAGCGTGGATCCCGTCGAGTACGACGGACAATCTGGGTGCTAATACCTTCCCAGGTTGTAACCAACCCCCTTTCTCAGTCTCTCTGGTTCGCAACTGCCTTATCCATTCTTTTTCTAGGCTTATGCAGCATTGCCTTTCCTCCGGGATAAAAATGCCCAGCTGGCGACTCTATTCATCTCCAGTGAGTTCACGGCTGTGTGTTCTCATTGTCCCTCTCGCCGGCCGTTCGCGCTTGTACCAGGATGCAAATCTTCGGGAGCGACATGCACCAACCCCACGACCGTTACAATTAACTGCCCCATCAAACATCATAGTACATGCTTCTTCTGGAACAGGCCCTTCAGTGTGAATAGGCTCTTCACAATCTTTTGACTTCAAGAAGATGATGTCTTCATTAGGGAAATCAAATCTCATAGGCTGGTAATCATCAATGGGTTGCTCAGCCAGATAATCAGACAACACATTGCCCTTGATGGCTTTCTGAGAGGTGTACTGAATATCATATTCTGTTAGAATCATTTTCCACCTTGAAACCGTTTCGGTAAGTGCTGGCTTCTCAAATATGTACTTGACGGGGTCCATCTTTGAGATCAACAAGGTAGTATGAGTCAACATATATTGTCTTAGTTGGCGAGCAGCCCACGCTAAAGCACAACAAGTTTTCTCGAGCAGTGAATAACGTTGTTCACAGTCGGTAAACTTTTTACTTAGGTAGTATATTGCATACTCTTTTCGACCAGACTCGTCATGTTGGCCCAACACACACCCCATTGATTCATATAATACAGTCAGGTACATTATTAGAGGTCTTCCTTCAACTGGAGGCATGAGAATTGGAGGTTCTTGCAAATACTCTTTGATCTTGTCAAAAGCTTTCTGACAATCATCATTCCACTTGACTATTTGTTCCTTTCTTAGCAATTTGAACAAGGGCTCGCAGGTTGCAGTGAGATGAGTTATGAACCTTGAAATGTAGTTCAATCTACCTAAGAACCCTCGAACTTCTTTCTCAGTCTTAGGTGCAGGCATTTCCTAAATTGCTTTGAATTTGTCGGGATAAACCTCAATTCCTTTTCCGCTTACAATAAAACCCAGCAGCTTACCAGAATGTACCCCGAATGCGCATTTGTTGGGGTTCAATCTTAACTGTAACTTCCTCAGATGCTTGAAAAGTTTCAATAGGTTTACCAAATGCTCTTCCTCTGTTTGGGACTTGGCAATCATGTCATCCACGTAGAACTCGATTTATTTATGGATCATATTGTGGAATAGTGTTACCATAGCTCGTTGATACGTTGCACCAGCGTTCTTCAGACCAAACGACATTACTTTTAGTAGAATGTGCCCCAGGGTGTGATGAAGGTTATTTTATCCATGTCTTCAGGTGACATCTTGATCTGATTGTATCCAAAAAATCCGTCCATGAAGGAAAATAACAAGAACTGAGCTGTGTTGTCTACCAATACATCAATGTTAGGTAATGGGAAGTCATCTTTCGGGCTTGCTCTGTTCAGGTCCCGGTAATCGACACACATATGCACCTTGCCATCCTTCTTAGGTATGGGTACAATGTTAGCAACCCAAGGCGGGTAACTAGTTACAACAAGAAAACTGGTGTCCCACTACTTTTGTACTTCTTCTTTGATTTTCATGGCCATGTCTGGGCGAGTACGACGCAACTTCTGTTTAACTAGAGGACAATCTTCTTTCAATGACAGCTTTTTCATGACAATATATGTATCCAAGCCTGGCATATCTGGGTAGGACCAAGCGAACACATTGACATATTCTCGCAGCATACTGATAAGCTGTTCTTTTACTGGAGCTTGCAAACTGGCCCCAATCTTCACCTCTTTCACATCTTCCTCGGTACCAAGATTAATAGTCTCAACCTCCTCCTGATGAGGCGCAATCACCTTTTCCTCTTGTCCCAATAACCTGGCTAACTCTTCAGGTAAATCATAGTCTTCTGCAACCCCTTCATCTGCTTAATTATTCGGATTGTCGAAGTCATACATGGTCATAGCAGTGTCGTTGTTAGTGCAATATGGAGGTCTATCTCTGTAAGGGTTGAGATTTGGTTCATTTTAGTGATTGATTTTATCTTATATACAAAATGAGTCTAAAACATCTTGGGCAAGATGCAGGACTTTGATGCATGCTTAAAACAGGAAATAATAATTACTCTACAGCAGTAACCCTTATAATTTCCTGGGAAGACCAGTTGAGGACTTGTTGGCCCGAGACTCTTGGACGGATCCAGCTTTCCAGGTTGTATTCGCTCTCAACCTCGTCTTCCAAAGTGTTAACAGCATCAGGGGTCAGCATTCCCCCACTTATGAACTTTGGAGCTTCAGCAATCTCCTCTAGAACTTGTCGGGATGGTCTGTAACCCAAACCGAATTTGTCTTCTTTCATCTCAACCTTCAGCAGCTTGCCTCAGCCTTGGACATTCCCTTCTTCCACAACCTTCCGAGCCTGCTTGTAGGAAGCAATTGAGATGCCCATCCTTTCCTCCTGGGATGCAGCAAACACCTCAGTTGTAGCTTCGTTGATGTTCAAAGCTTCAAAACCCTGACTCATGGTTTCATGGATCTCCCCATCCATCTCTATGTACTTGTATGTAGCCAGGTGACTGACAAAGATGTCTTCCTCTTCACAGATGGTGATAATTTGGCCTTCCCACTCATATTTTAACTTTTGGTGAAGGGTAGACGTTACCACGCCAGCGGCATGGATCCAGGGTCGACCCAACAAACAGCTGTAGGCAGGCTGTATGTCCATCACGTAGAAGATAGTTTTGAAAACTTGTGGGCCAATTACCACGGGCAGCTCAATCTCTCCGAGAACCGATCTCTTAGAACCATCAAAAGCTCTGACAACAAGGTTGCTCAGACGGAGTGCAAGACCATCATACTCCAGCTTGACTAAGGCTTTCTTTGGAAACACATTGAGTGATGATCCGGTATCAACAAGGACATGAGAAAGTACAACACCTTTACATTCCAACGTGATATGCAAAGCCTTGTTATGGTTACGTCCCTCCGTAGTCAAGTCAGCATTGGTGAAACCTAGTCCATGACTAGTGTTGACATTTGCGACCACCGTTTCTAACTGATTGACCGTGATCTCTTCAGGCACATAAGATGCGTGCAAGACCTTGAGTAGTGCATTCCGGTGAACCTCGGAACACATGAGCAGAGATAGTATGGAGATCTTGGAGGGTGTTTGATGGAGCTGATCCACAATTTTGTAATCACTTTTTTTCATAATCCTCATAAACTCATCTACATCCTGATCAAAGGGTGTCTTCTGAGTTTCTTTTGTAGTTGGTTCTTATGGCACCAAACTTTTGCCTTTTGCTTTAGCAGCAGTTTCTGCTTCAGCATTAGCTCCGAGGATTTGTGGAGCGAAGAGATGTCCGCTTCGAGTGAAGCTTCCGCCTCCCCCGACATTGTCAACTTTTGGTACAGGTATTGAGGAGTCAAGAGTGATCTTCCTTCCGTGGCAGTAAAGATCTGAACCATAATGCCAAGGCACGACACTGTTGTTATCATAGGGAATTGGCCCAGGCACCGTGATGGTCACCAGAATAATTGCAGCAGAAGAAGGAGTTGTGATAGTTTGTGGATCATAGTAGATGGTGACAGGAGGTCTGATCGAAGATGGTGCAGGTGCAAGAATTTGTTGATGTTGAGGAGGGTGTTGTTGAAAGAATCTGGAACATGGATGGTTGTTGGATCATAATAGATGGTAACCATTGAGACGTCGTCACTGGTATTTGTTGTTGTTGTAGTAGATTCTGTTGAAATGACTTTTGCTGGCGTTGTAGAAGATATTGATGGGATAATGTTTGCTGGTGTTGTAGAAGAGATTTTTGTTGTCTTTGTAGAAGATGGAACTGTTGATGTGATTTACAGGATGCCTTCTTTGATAAGACTGCTGATATCGTTCTTTAGTTTTGCACAACCATTGGTAGAAACTTTGCAAGCTTCACAATGAGCCTCATAGCCCGGAAACATTTGGCACTTAAATAGCTGAGCTTTTACTTCGGCCAGTGGTGTTTGAATACTTGCAATGTCATCAATAAGAATTTCTGGTTGGTCCTCCTCTATGGCATTAATCCTCGGCCCACCGTGATTCGGTATTGGATTCTTTGTGACAATTTGTGGAGGTACGAAATTCAAAGCTTTAGAGTCAATCAAATCTTGGACTTTCATGTGCAGGGCCCTACATTTCTCTGTTGAGTGACCAGGTGCATTGGAGTGAAAAGCACATCTGGCGTTGACATCATAATTCGATGGAAGATTCAGAGGATTTGGTGGAGCCAAAGTTCTCAGTTCAGTTAGGTTAAGTTTCAATAACTGCGGGAGTAAGACTGCATAGGGCATCGGGATGGGATCGATCACCCTATTAATCCGAGAAGACCTTTGTTGGAAAGGACGTTGTTGTTGTTGTAAGATCTTTGTTGCTGTTGAGGATACTGTTGTTGCTGAGGTGCTGGAGTAGGGATGGTGACTGCGACTACTGATCTTTGCAAGTACTGGGGTCTACCTCCATTAACATGTACTGAATTAGTCTCTCCTATCCTTCGGGGTCCAGAGAATGACTTCTTTGCATTGCTGGAGCTAGCACCATTGTCATAAATCTTACCCATCTTCAATAGGCTCTCGATTCTCTCTCCTGCTATAACCAAATCATCAAAACCGGTAGAGGAAAAGGCAGCAAGTCTATCAATGTAGGTCCCTTGTAAGGTATTCATGAACATGTCAGCCATTTCCCTTTTGGACATAGGTGGATGGACAACAGCAGCGAGTTGCCTCCACCTTTGAGCGTATTCACGGAAACTTTCTCTTGAAAATTGAGACATACCCATTAAGAGGGTCTTATTGGGTGCCATATCCAGGTTGTACTGATATTGGCGTATAAAGGCTTCAGCTAAGTCTTTCCAGTTCCTGACAATAACTCTTGACAAGTGTGAATACCATTCTCTGGATGCCCCGGTTAAACTGTCCTAAAAGTAAAACATCCACAATTTCTCATCCATGGTATATGCTTTCAATCTTCCCAGAAAAGATTGCAAATGGGTACGAGGATAGGAGGTACCGTTATACTTTTCAAAGCATGGAGGTTTGAACTTATGAGGAATCCTCACTCCCTCAACTAGGTCCATGTCCATTACATCAAATCCCAAGGAGTTCCGGGATTCCAAGGATCTCAGTTTCTCAGATATCTCGTCCAGACGACGGTCATAAGCTTCATCTGCCCCAGCACCCAATACTGTAAACTGCTCATCCTGAGGGTCTTCTTGTAGAATACGATCTTCAGTGTTCCTTTGGCCGTGTCCAATGATATTAGCGTCAGGATTGTTATGAGGTTCAAACACTACTGGAGTCGTTTGTAGCTGATCGCATGCATTGTTACTTGTACCTCCAGTGCCTACGTGGTTATCTTCTGGAGTTTGCAGCTCGACTAACTCCCTCAATCTTTCCTGGGTCTATTCCATCCCAGTCATCACTGCCATGAATTGATTCATTTGAGTCCTCACTTCTGTCCTTACATCAGTCATTTGAGTCCTCACATCTGTCAGTTCCTGCTGTAGATGATCCATTTGTAGACTCGGAAGGTTGTGTCGAGTTTGATATCTATGGACTCGGTTGACGGAAAAGACCCTTCTGCGAGCAATATTTCCTGAAACAATCAACAAAATTAGAAGACAACAACAAAATCACCTGCAAAAACAAAAGGTACATCAGAATGCAATGCAATATGTCTATTTGTCTTCAGAGGGTATCCAGTTTGGGTTCTTGGTTTTGACCTTCCAGACCTCTCTTGAGAAGATGAAGATGTTGAAGCATAAGAAAATCCAATTCATAACCATAAAAACAAGTGGCAACGCCAGAATACAAATAGTTCATGAATTACAAACAAACTCCCATGGTGAATCAAAATACAATTAAATTCAAGAATACAACAAACAAAACCACCATGGTGAGGTAAAGTAAAATCAAATAGATAAAGAAAATCAGACATCCAGTCCAAAAGCATCCTCCCTGACTTCCTTCAAGAGAGCATCAGTTACCGGTCCAACTGGGTGCTCTGTAATGGTCCTAATGAGAAGGTTTCCGGTTGCAATGGCATTTGTTATCTTCTGATACTTATCTTGTTCTTTGGATCTTTTTAACCTCGCCCGGAGTTTCAACTCTGAGATCTCCTTCTGAGCTACTAGCAATGCTTCTTGGCTTCTTTTCTCATTGTCTTCCAACTGCTCTATCTTGGCTTGCATCTTCTGGTCTTCTTTCAAATGAGCCTCAGTTATCCTGACTCATCTATCCTGACTCTCCTCCAGATAATGCTCAGCTCTTCCCCTTTGAATCTTCTCTTTGTTGCATGCATTCTTCAACACAAGTTCTCTCGCTCGGGCTTTCCTGATGAAGTCTTCAGTCTTCTCAATCTTGGTTACATGCTCGATGCGTAGCTTCTCTAACCTCTCAATGTCTAGACGACCATCATTCCTTTCCCAAAGGGTCTTCTTTAAAGCTTCATCCAGCTGGGTGTTTCTTTCCTTCAGCTTTTCAAACTCATCCAGGCTTACTGTAGCTGTGGGCTCAACTGCTGATGGCCCTGGCACATCTTCCAGGGTGAATGGCATACGAGTAATTTTTCCTCTGATGCGTGACCATTTCGTGTACTGAGAATAGGCTATGTTGTTGCACTTTCCCAGAATAGCAGTCCCTTTAGTCTATATGCGGTCCCAAGCCTAGGTTGTTTGTCAGACAATGTCATGATTGTTTAGAGTAGCACAATAAAGGGACTCTGCTAAGTCTTGCTCCCTAGGTGGATGTATCAAAGCATATCCCAATTGTCTCTTGAAAAGTAAAGGATTGTAATTGATGCAACCTTTTACTCCAATAAGTGGCACATTTGGGTATTGCCCACAACTTGTTATTATGTCTCGGCCCTTGGTGTTCTTAGTACACCACCTGATATCTTCTGAAGTAAGGGAAATCATCCTCTTAGCCCAATTCCTTGTCTGATGAGGGTTTAATAAAGCTTCCGTCTTCGGCATATGCTTCATCAACCAACTGCAGAAGAGAGGTGCACAACACCTTACCAGTCTTCCTCTCTATTTCTCATTCCTCTAATGAACTGAGTAGTAGAAGTCTCCCAATAAGGTGGGAACCAGGTTCTTTAGCATGAAGACATGGATGGCATTTTTACTTACAAACTTAGGCTCGTCTGCAAACAAAATAATACCATAAATACTGAGAGCCAGGAGAGCACACACAGTTTCCCAATTCCCTACCGCAGCTTGCTTTGTAGCCTGAGTGACCAAGAAATCCAGATGAAGGCCTGGGATTCTGGCCTTGGAAGTCATGCGCTCATCAATGATAGTCACTTCCAGATGTAATGCCTTAGCTATGTCTTCATTCTTTGGAGGGGTCATTTCAGGGTTGAAAGGAATTCCTCTTCTGATAGGGACACCCAATAGCATAAAGTATTCTTCCAGCAAAGGACCAATCTGAAAATATGAGAAAGTGAAGCAACGGAGAGGAGGGTCATAAAACTAAAGACAGTTGTGAATCACGCTCCTCTGTAATGTGTCCAAGTCCATGATCATGTCCAAGATTCCACCATAATGCGCTCTAAATAAGGGAACATGATCAGGGGTGATAAGGGCCTATATCTGCCTGATGCCTGCTAGAGGATACTCAAAGAAATGGTAGGTGATGTTTCTTTTCCTGGTTGGATCCATGTTGAAAATGTGTGTTGAAGGAGATAACTGAAGAGGATAACTGAAGAAGATGGCTGAAGAAGACAATTGAAAGGGTGTTAAAGGAGTGTTGAAGCAGATAAGCTAAGCAGAAGAACGGTCAAAACTAAACCAAATGAAGGTGGATACCCTGTAAAACAAATAAACAAATGTTAAATGATGCAATATGATGTATGCTTATGATATGCAAGGGTTTGTGATCATGTACTGGATTATCAGTTGCTCTTGGTAGGGTTCATGAGTGTTCAGTGTTTCGGATGAAGGCTTGAGAACCAGTAACCAGGTGGGGGAATCAAATAAATAGCCAACAATCCAGGGTTTCAAAATAGTCCAAAATAGTACAACCTTAAAAACAAATTCCAGTAGCAAGGTATGTTGAGGTCAAGGGTTCCTGCAAACCTTTAAACAACCCAACCCACTCACAGGTATTGTTCTAGAACAAAGATCCTCAGATTCGGATCTATTATGAGAAGTGTAAACACTTCTAACCCGGAGGTACAGTGTTTACCCTAATAATAAAGGATCCTCCTCTAATTCACCTCAGATGCTGAAGGTCATCTAAAAAGGTCATCCAGACTTAGCAGGCTTTCCAGATAGCCCTAGTACTACAGGAAATTCGTAGCACAAAGTTCTCAAAAGGAAACCCATGTCTGAATCGTGTTTTCATATTCCCGCACCAGACCGAAATGGAATAAGAAAGAATACAAAACCACTCTAATCCTATGTGTCACTCCGGCCTTTGTGTTGAGCCTTCCTCACTGGAATACCCCACCCACAAAGGTAAACAGAGATCCAACATAATGATATGATAAAGAATGAAATGCGAAAAGCAGTAAATGAAAGTGATATAGTAAATGCAATAAACCTGGAAAGGTATGGATAAGATGGTTGCGAACCATCTAGGAATTTTTATCCTGAAGGAAAGGTAATGCTGCATAAACCTGGAAAGGTATGGATAAGATGGTTGCGAACCAAAGAGACTGAGTAAGGGGGTAGGTTACGACCTGGGAAGGTATTAGCACCCAGATCGTCCGTCGTACTCGACGGGATCCACGCTTACTTGATTGTGTTTAAAAGGGGATAGTGTATATGCTAAATTGTGCATAAAAAGCTAGGGAGAAAAGGATGTACAAAATGTCAGTGAAAAAATAAAGTGAGTGCTCAAAACTGAGGCTAAGGAAAGAGAAATTGGGAAGAGGAGAGGGGGGAGACAAAAAGACTTTTGTTCGATAATCGTTAAGTTATGCCTACGTATCCTCTCGTGCAATGAGGAAGTTAGAACATCGTAGTTCGACTCAAAGAGACTGGTTGATTTTGTTGTGAATTGCCTGCTTGTCTATTCTCAAGTGTATGACTCGTCTGGCTCGAGTGCTAACTGTCTTGCATTAGATGAAAGAAGCGAGTTCTCATTTTCAGAGTGAATATGATGAGAAAAGAATCCCCGAGGAGACGTTTATTGTTTGTTTTTGTGTTTTCAGTTTTTTTATTGTTTTGGTGTTTTTCATAGGATAATGAGCTTAATTCAGAGCCCCAAAACTTTAACTGTTTAGCCTTGTTTATGAGATGCGAAGCAGAGAATCAAGGAGACTCAAAGGTAAAAAAACTAGGGGAGACTATGCACAACCCTAAAGTTATCATGCTTGGATATTCCTATGGTTTGTGAGGCTTAAAGAAAGATCTTCAAAACATCTTCATATGGCCACCAAGGAAGAAGAAGCAGATGAAAAGAGAAGGGGAAGAAGAATAGGTTACTTACTTCACGAAGAAGCTAAGTAACCTAAGAGAAAGAAAAGGAGCAAGAGAGAGCATAAGTGAGTCAAACTCACTTCAAAGACAAGTAAAGATGCAAATGAAGAGATAAGAAAAGGTTGGATGTGGAGGCAAATCCACATCCTAAACAACTTACCAGAAGCCCCTGAAATGGTTAGTATGAATGCATAAGGTGAAACAAGATGCAATGAAGCAAAAATGAAGATGCAATGATGCCAACCAGAAGTGGATACATGATGCAAATGTGTCATGGAGAGATGCAAAGTCATATACAATGCACATGTATGATCATACAAGTGATGGATGCAAAAACAAGCATGTTAGAAGCTTAAGAACACATGAACATACATAAGATGTAATGGATGCAAAGCATACCAAATGAATGCAATGATGATCAATCAATGTTCTCACATGTCCTAAGGTGTCTAAGATGACATACAAATGCATGAGATATCATGACAAGTTCACATGATGAAGGTATTCAAAGATGAATGCAAATGAACATGACATATTAGGGTTTTAAGAAAGGGTGAGATGCATATGATCAAAACAGAAGCAAAAAACATGATAAATGCCTAACAAATGGAAAATGCAATGCAAACATATGAGGTAAATACCTTAGATACTACATGCAAAGTATGAAAGAATGCAAAAAGAACGATACACAAACTCATCTTGGTTGATCAGAAATGAATTTTTGAAGTTAGGGTTAGAAAAATAAGAAATTTGGAAACCCTAATTCATGGTTAATTGTCTAAACATGATCAAACCCTAAAAGAAATTTGTAAAATGAGTTTGTAAATTGTTCCAAATGTGTAAGAATGCTTCATGATTTTTTTGTGATTTTTAAATACCTAAAAGTATTTTTAATTAAATAAAATGAATCAATTAATTAAATAATACAATAAAAAGATTTAAAAAAATATTTTTTAATGCAAAAATTAAAAATAAAAATGTTTTTGGGTTTTTAAAATTATTTAAAGTGAGAATGCAAAAAATCAGATTTTTAGAAAATGTTTTACTTTTTTAAATAAATAAAGAAAATAAAATCAAATAAAAATGAATAAAATGCAAAGTAATAAGAATGAGGGGCCATGATTGCGTGGGAGATGGATGGAGGGATGGGATTGGAAGTTAGTTTGACCAAGGGTATGAAGATCTAAGGGCCTGGATTTAAATTTATGATTCAGGTGTGATCTAAAGGCTGAGGATCAATCTGGAAAATTAATTAAGATTTATTTTAATTAAACAGGATTAGGGTTTAATGAATTATCTGGGTGTCGCTCCCCGGATTTCCATCCTGGTACAAACGCGAAAGTGGCGTGGAAAGAGATAGAGTCGTCAGCCATGCATTTTTATCCCGAAGGAACGGGAATGGTAATGCTGCACAAACCAGAAGAAAAGAAGAGGAAGGACACGGGTCCTGCGAACCAAAGAGACTGAGTTCGGGAGTCGGTTACGACCTGGGAAGGTATTAGCACCCCAGATCGTCTGCCGTACCCGACGGGATCCACGCTTGCAAAGTAACTGTTTCAAAAGGTGAAGAAATGAAGACTGCTGCGAAGAAAAGGAACTTAACTGGATAATAGAAAAGAAAAGGGAACTGAAAAAAAGAAATGAAAAGAAAAAAAATGTAGGGAAAATAAAGATTGTTCTCGAACGGGCCCTACCCCGCTGCCTACGTACCTCATCTGGACAATGAGGATTAGAGCCGTCGTAGTTCCCCTAACTGTTGCACCCCAAAATTTGCCCTCCACAAGACAAGACATTGTGTACTAAGAGGTTCACAAGATTCATAGGACATCTCATGAGGTTCACAAGGTTCACAATTAGTCAGAAAGTTTGACAATTCCCTCAGACAATGCATCCTCCTAAGAAATGCATCTTAAACTAGGGGTTTGACTTTCATCAGGCTAAGTGGACTTCCAAGACTTCAAGTGAGCTTCATAGCATCCTATATGTGTTCAAGAATCCCCATGCCAAGTTTCAAGACTTTCCCAAAAGATTTGCTCAGTCAGATGATCAGATAGGTTAAAATCAGTCAAAGCAGTTAAAAAGTCAAACTGAGGTCAACTGGGGTCAAACCAAAGTCAAACTTCATGATTTTTTGCCAACATCAATTATATGAATTAAAATTCATCATTTGATCAAGGGTTGATCATGATTCATCCAGGAGATTTCAGATCATCAAGAATCAGGAGTTTCTAAATTAGGGTTTTCATAGGAAAAGTCAACTGAACTTTGACCAGCCATAACTTTCACATGCTTCATCAAAATATTTCCATCCAAATCTCATTTTAAAGGAAATTTAATTCTCTACAACTTTGTGTCTCACAAGCCAACCCCAAAAATGCTTCATTTGGAAGGTATGAGCTAAGACATTATAGGTACTTTTAAAAGTCAACAAAACGTCAACAACTTCCAAAGAGCATAACTTGAGCATGGCAAACGATATTGTAAACACCCCAAATTTGCCCTCACCCATTCACACCATGGCTTGTGATCATTTCATATACATAAACACAATCATATCATCTCATATCCCATTTTTGATTCACTGCATAGATTCTAACTCATCTGCACCTAGGGTTTGTGATCTGAGCAATCCCAAAGCTTTTTGGGCCACTCCAAAGGCCACCAATCAACTCAAAGGGGTCCATGTGTGTTCTTATATCATATTTCATCTCCTCAAAGTCAAAATTGCAGAGGAATCACAAGAACTAGGGTTTGAGTGGATGCAGGGCTAGTTTGAACTGCACAGTTGACTGAAAATTAGGGTTTTGGTTTCAGAGGCCATAACTCCATTTTTTTTGGTCATTCTTGTTTCCATTGATCTCTATATGGTATAGGGAGTATGCATGTCAATTTTCATGAAGAAATTCCATGGGGAAGTCATCTGATCAAGAGTTGACTTTTCAGACAAGTCAGTGCAAAATCAGGGCATCTGAGGCCCCCAATGACCCAACCAATGGGTGATCTTCATCATTTTGAGTGTATATGATCTTTATTTGATCATGGAAGAAGGTTGAAGTTCATAAAAATCAAGAATCTAGGGTTTTTGCAAATGTTGACTTTTTGGGCATAGTTGACTTTTCAAGAATGCATCATTTTAGGTCATTTTTCAAGCCATGATTTTGGATCCAAAAATGCTTCAAATGGAAAAACTTTGGTCATGAAAGTTGTAGATCTCATCTTTCCCTTTCCATAAAGTACAAGAACATGATCTAATTAATCTTGGATCAAAAGTTATGGTTTGTTAAAATTGGCAAAAATCACTAAATTTCAAGTTATGCACTAAATGGAAAACTTGCAAATTCATGTATCAAGCATTCTAGTGACTTCAAAGTGACTTCAAAACTTCATCACATGATCACATATGCCCTAAAAAACAGAATTGGCCCAAGGGATTCTTCATTGTTTGCCTTGATTTTCAAGAAATCCATAAGACATTTTCCATCACAAGTGCAAAGTTGGATTTTTGGCATAGTCATTTTCCAAGGAATTATGTGGTCTCTAGCTGACTTTTAAACATTGCCATGACCAAAAGAAGTGTTATGCTACAAAATTCAGCAAGAAGATTCACATGTACTTAGCATAAACTCATGAGAAAACACAAGTTGTCAAGTTGCAAAAGCTAGCATAGCTTGTCATCCACATGCTGCAGACATTCTCAAGCCATCCAAGGGTTGTCCCTGACTCAAGCTGAAGCAAGACATGCCCTAACATAGCTGCTGCCATAGCCCATGCTGCAAGTACAACAACTTTTGACTTTTTGGCCAATTGCTCCATACCTTTCCCACAGTACATGTCAAGTCTTCTGATTGATTCCAATAGATTAGGGATAATGTATGGATCATAAAACACACCATTCACAAGGCAGAAACCTCCCACAATCCAGCATCCAAGAAATCTGACCAAAACTTCTCCTCTTCGAATCTTCACACACAGCCATCAAACTTTATTTTTTCCTTCACCAATAAGTCACAAATTGTCCCCAGAACAAAAGCCACCCCTCAAAGCAGCTTGAAACATCACATACAAAGACCCCCATTTCTGCTACACCAGAGCTGAATCTTTCAAACCAGCCACTCCACAAGCTTTCTAAGCTTCATTCCATCCTCAGGAGGTTCAAGGAAGCAAGCTTGCGCAAAAGAAAAGCCCAGAAAGCTCATAAACAGAGAAGCTTCATCTCAGGTAACATGAAGAACTTTTTTCCCAGAAACTGATTTTTAAGTTCTTTTATGATGCTATGTCTTCTCCTGATCATGGATATGTGTTTATTTTTTGAAATAGTGAAGAAACCAGCATGTATGGTATCTCTGAACATTTGCCCGTATTTTGTGTTTTGCTTCGATTCAAGCTTGTGAGTGAAAATAAATGAGTTTTGGGAGAGGGGTTAGGTTTAGATTGAGGAGAAGATCATTTGGGTGGAAGAAATTTGTTGATTGGTGACCTGTAGAAAAATCTAGGGTTTTGGTTGGCCGGAGAAGACGACCGGAAGTCTTCTCCGGCGGCCTGAAAGTCATTTAACCCTAATTATGTCATTAATTGAAGTTTGAATGTGGAGCGTGGATCAGGCTGACTTTGGTTGACTTGCGCGCAAACGTGTGGCCAGGATGCATCATTAAAACCCTAAGCATGTTTAATTAATTCAAAAACCTGATTAATTAGTTCATAAATAAGTTTAGCCAGATTTGAATCTGGGCCCTTGGATCTGGCGCGCAGTCAACCAGTCCAAGCCCAGATCAAATCCTGGCCATCCCTTGTGCATACTTCTCTTTATTTCAATTTTATTTTCATTTTTATTGCATTATTTTGTACGAATTAATTAAAATAGTAAAAATCATTTAAAAATTATGAAAATTTTTGTCAAAGTTTTCATTAATTTTTAAAACCCAAAAATATTTTTATTTTATTTTTTATCATTAAAAAAATATTTTTAAATATTTAAAAGATTATTTTTAATTGATTAATGAAAATTAATTTATTAAAAATACTTTTAAGTATCTAAAAATCACCAAAAAATTCATGAAATGTTCTAAGACATTTAGAAACATTGTCCAACCTTCAAACCAAATTTCTTTTTTGATCTTGATGCATTTTAAGAATTTTTCATTGAATTAAATCAATTTTTATGCATTATTTTGATCATAAGTTCAAAAAATCATTTCTGCCTATTGGAGAAGGTTGAGACATTGATTCTTCTTGCATTGTGTTATGTTTAGCATGTATTTTCAAAGATAAAATGGCCATGATTTGTTTCCTCATTTTCTAATTGTTTGGCATTTCTTTTGTTAAGAACCCTAAAAAACCCTAATAACTTAGAAAATTCATAACATGAGTTTGGTTAAGAGTTGAGAGCTCCCCTTTGGGCAGTGGTCTATTATAGGTTTAGGGTTTCTTTGAGTGCCATTTTCCATTTTTATCTTAGGGTTTTATTTCTGTTTTGGGTTTTTGTTTGATGTTTGTTCCATGAACCCTAATTTGGGAGTTCTTTTGCATCCTTCTTGCATTCTCTTGCATAACATGACTTGTCTCTGCATTTTGTGCATTCTTGTGATTCATTTGACATCTCAAGACATATAGAAAGCATGTTTGATCATTGAATCCCATATTTGCCATGTCATTTGTCTTGTGTGCTTCATAACTTTTCATGCTTGTTCATGCTCCTTAGCTTGCATCATTTGCATTCATAACCTTGTATGAGCATCTCCATACCTTGTCTCATGTTTGCAGCACCTCATAGCATCATTTCCATCATCAACATGCTTCTGGTTTGGTCTAGCATCATGTCATTTCATTTCATCTAGCATTGCATTGCATTTCTTTCTAACATTTCAGGTGGTAAGTAAACTTGGGAAGTGGATTTGCCTTCACTTCTCATACCTTTTCTTTTCATCTCTTTTGCATCCATTGCTGCATTTATGCATGTATTTGAGACTGAGCTTGCTCATTCTTGTTCCTCCCACCTTCTTTCTTCAAGTGACTTGACTTCTTGAATGAAGCAAGTCACTTTGCTTCTCTTAATCTTGTTCATCTGCTTCTTGGTGGCTCCTATGAAGATTGTTCTTGCAAACCTCACAAACCTTAGGATAATCCAAGCATGACAATGAATTAGGGTTTAGATTAGTTCCCCCCATAGTTTTACCTTTGTGTCTCTTTTGAGTCTTCTCTTCTCACCTCATAATCAGGGACTAAACCCTAAAGGCTTTAAGACTTTGTGATTAAGCTTATGCCTGCATCCTTCTCTTAGGATGGAGTGTATAACTTTAATCCTAAGTGTTAAACCCTTAATGTGTTTAAATCCTTTAATCAATTCACATAATAATCATCAAGACATCAAGCTTGTAACTTGGGCCTTGCATTTGGGTTCCAATTCTTCCTTAAGTGGTTAAGAAGGACTAACCCTAGTGTTAATGGACAAGTCCCCCTCAAGTTGTCTTACAAATCATAAAAAACACTTCATCATCATACCATTAATCTAAATAAAATCCACTTAATAAAGACTTGTTTTGTCATGGGTTTAATCCCTAATCATGGATTAAGTTGAGGAGTCTTCCTCAACTTAAACATTCTCATCTACTATCCTTCTTTTAGGATGGTGTAATGAGTCTGTTTAATCCTTGATTATGGCTTAACCTCATTACTCAACACTAAACAAAATCACAAAAACACCTAAATAATCACAAGTAGGTTAATGATCTTAATCCTGCACCAAAGGTGATTAAGTGTGAGAATCTGACTTCACACTTAAGGTATTCTCATTACCCCTAATCAAAGGGATGATGTGATGAGTTTACTAAATCCATTGGTTTAGGCTTAAGCTCATTAACTTATGACAAACTTCCAAAAACAATAAAAGACTGAAAACACAAAAACAAGCAATAATCGTCTCCTCCGGGATTCTTTTCTCATCATCTTCATTCACAAACGAGAACTTGCTTCTTCCGTCTAATGCAAGACAGTTCGCACCTGAGCCAGACAGGTCATACACTTGAGCATAGACAAGTAAGCAGTTCATCAGTCAATTCATCTTTCAGTCTCTTTGGGTCGAACTACGGTGTTCTGACTTCCTCATTGCACGAGAGGATACGTAGGCATAACTTAACAGTTATCGAACAAAAGTCTCTGTTCATTCCCCCTCCTCCAGCCTTATTCTTTAAGCCTCATTATCTTGAGCATTTCATTCTGTTCTTACACTGACACTCTCATACTTCATATCATTTATACACTATACACCGACACCTGTACATTCTTTTCCAGCTATTTTACACACAGATTGCACTGACACTACCCCTTTAAAACACAAATCTTTTAAGCGTGGATCCCGTCGAGTACGGCGGACAATCTGGGTGCTAATACCTTCCCAGGTTGTAACCAACCCCCTTTCTCAGTCTCTCTGGTTCGCAAACCGTCTTATCCATCTTTTCTAGGTCTATGCAGCATTGCCTTTCCTCCGGGATAAAAATGCCTAGCTGGCGACTCTATTCATCTCCAGTGAGTTCACGGCTGTGTGTTCTCACTGGTCCCTCTCGCCGACCGTTCGCGCTTGTACCTGGATGCTAATCTTTGGGAGCGACAGCTTGGCGACTCTGCTGGGGACCCTTATACTGCAACCAGGGCTTCTGGTTCTTTTTGTGGGTTCCTCCTAGCGCTTGTTTGATTTGTGTTTACTGGGGTGTTATGTGCTTATTTGTGCTTGTATATTTGTACTTATTTTGCTTTATGTACATTTGCTTTACTGCTTTCTTTATTGCATTTATATATATCATACTGTCATTGTTGCTGGCTGGATCTGTTGTTTGCCTTGGTGGGTGGGTGATTCATTGAGAGTTAAGGTCCTATACCTGGGACCTGAGTGACACCTAGGCTAGAGTGGATCATATTCTTTCCCATTCCATTTCGGTCTGGTGCGGGAATATGAAACACGGTTCAGATATGGGTTTCTTCTTGAGAACTCTGTGTTGCAGATTTCCTGCAATGCTAGGGCTATCTGGGAAGCCTGCTAAGTCTGGATGACCCTTTAGTATTGACCTTCAGAAACTGAGGTGAATTAGAGGAGGAACTTTTATGGTTATTGTAAACACTGTACCTCCGGGTTAGAAGTATTTACACTTCTCATAACTGATCCAAGTCTGAGGATCCTTGTTCTAGATCACCACCTGTGAGGGGGTTGGGCTGTTTACAGGTTTGCAGGTACCTTGACCTCAGAATACCCTGTTACTTTGACTTTATTAAGAATGCTCCATGTTGGATAGTTCTTGTGATTCTGAAACCCTGGACATGTGGCTCTTTATTTGAGTCCCCCACCCTGGTTACTGGATTTATAGACCTCCATCTGGAATTCTTGAACACACATGGATCTATACCAAGGCAGTTAATCAGATCCAGCTCAGTCACAAACCCTTTGCATTTCATCTGCATACATACTCATTGCATCATATTAACATGTGCTTATTTGTGTTTCAGGGTATCCATTTTCATCTGGTTTTGGTTTTGACCCCATCTGCTATATTGACCTATCTCCACCAGCACTTGCTTCAGCTTGTCAGCCATATACTTCAGTTATTTGCATTAGCCAGCCAGTGGCCCACTCCTCAGCATCTTCATCAGCACTTATTCTACTCAGTCTCAGCATCATGGCTCCAAAGAAAAGCAACATCACTTATCATTTCTTCCAACCAGACTTATCAGACATCAGGAGGATCCAAACCCTGATCACTCCAGATCACATACCCTTGTTCAGGGAGAGTTATGGAGATATACTGGACATGGTTATGGATCTGGACCCTTCACAGAGGAGCCTCATCCACACCTGCATTCAGTTTTATGACCCCCCATTGAGATGTTTCACCTTTCAAGACTTTCAGTTGGGTCCTCTTTTGGAAGAATACTCATCATTGATTGGTCTGCCTATCAAGAGGGAAATCCCTTTCAACCCTGAAATGGTCTTTCCCAGCAATGGAGAGATAGCAAAAGCTTTGCACCTGGAGCCTGTTTTGGTTGAGCAACATGTGGCCTCTAAAGCTGGGATCCCTGGATTTCATCTGGATTTCTTAATTTCTCAAGCTAGTTTGAAAGCCTCCCTGGGGGAGTGGAAAGCTGTTTGTGCTCTGTTGGCCTTAAGTGTATATGGAATTGTGTTGTTTGCAGATGAGCCTCGATTCATCAGCAAGAATGCAATCCACTTGTTCATCCTGAAGAACCCTGTGCCAACTTTGTTGGGTGATCTCTATTACTCAGTACATCAGAGAAATGAGAAGCAGAGGGGAAGATTAGTGAGGATTTGTGCTCCATTATTCCATGCTTGGTTTCTCAGGCATCTACCCAGGACAGATGCATTTCTAAATCCTCATCAGCAAAGCAACTGGGCTAAGAGGCTCACTACTCTCACTTCAGCAGACATCAGATGGTGTACTCAAAGCACCAAAGGCAGAGATATAATCACAAGCTGTGGGCACTTTCCCAATGTGCCCTTAATAGGGGTTAAGGGAAGTATCAATTACAACCCTCTGCTGTTCAAGAGGCAATTAGGCTATGCACTGGTTCATACTCCTAGGGAACAAGACTTGGTTGAGACCCTCTACTGTGAGAACAAGATTAGTTTGGCTGTTGTTAGGCAGGCTGCCTGGGCCTGGGATCATGTTCAAACCAAAGGAATCACCATTCTGGGGAAGTGCAATAATGTGGCATCAGTCCAATATTATGAGTGGTCCCATGCCAGGGCCCAATTCTCTGGAATGCCCTTTACCATAGAAGACATGCCTGAGTCATCTTCAGCACCACCCCCTGCCACTATCAGTTTAGAGGAGTTTGAGAGCTTGAAGGAAAGAAATGAGAAGGTAACCCAAGCCTTGCAGAAGACCCTCAGGGAGAGGAGTGAAGGTGTGAGGGAGATTGAGAGATTGGAGAAACTGAGAGTGGAACACTTGACTAAAATTGAGAAGTCTGGAGATTATATCAACAAGTCCAAAGCTGGTGAACAGATTCTGAAGAATGCTTGTAAAGAAGCCCAGTTTCAGAGAGCAAGGACAGACTTGTATTTGAAAGAGAGTCAGGCCAGGTGGGTCCGAATCACTGAAGCCCGTACTCTAGAAGACAAGAGAGTTCAGGACAAGATGGAACAGATGGAAAAAGCCCTGGCAGCAGCCCAGAAGGAAATAGCAGAGCTAGAAATCAGAGCTGGAGTGAAGAGGTCTAAGGACCAAAGTCAAAACAAAAAGTTAACTGCAGCTGTTGCAACAAGAAACCTTCTCATCAGATGTCTCACGGAGCATCCGGCTGATCCTGTGACCGAAGCACTTCTCAAGGAAGTTCGTGAGGATGAGTTTGGCCTTGGAGTTTGATCATTTGCTTGTTGTTGTTTCTTTTCCATGTACTTTTGCTTTTTGTGATGTATTTTGACCCCTTTGAGGGCTTGTGTTGTAAAAATGAACAAGTTGTATTTATTTCACCCTTTGTAATATATTTGTGTTGGTTTCTATCTGGGTTACTTCGAAAAGCAACTTCAACAGCATCATCTTCAAGGGTCTGGAAGGGTCAAAACTGAAGGCCAAACCGGATACCTTGAGGACAAATAAGCATAACTGCATTGCATGCTAACCCTTTTTGTTTGTTTTGTAGGTTTTTGTTTTGTTGTTGCTAACCTCTGTTGTGATATCCAGGAATTATTGCTCGCCGCCGGGTATTTCCTCTCAACAGGCCTCACAGGTACCCAACTAGAAACAACCTTCCGGGAATTCAGATGGATCAGATGCAGCAAGACCTTACGGAGGTCAGAAACCAGATGGCCAACGAAAGGTTGGAGATGAGAACCCAGATAACCCAGTTCATGGAAGTGATGAACAACTTAGCTCAAAGCCAGGAGAGGCTCAGAACTTTGGTAGAAGGGAGGAACCAAGATGAGCCCCATGTGGGGACTGTTGGCACAAGTAACAATGAAAGGGTGCAACCACATGTTAACCCCCCTGTGTTTGGCCCACATCTCCATCCTGAGGTTAATATTCCTGTAAACATTCAAGGGACTGCCACAGCAGCCAGAGTACTCCAAGAAGATCCTCAGGAGGACCAGTACACAGTAATGGGTGCCGGAGAGGAAACTTATGATAGACGATTGGAAGAAATAGCTGAGAAGTTGAGGTCCTTAGAATCTCAAAATTCTTTGGGTTTCGACGTCATGGACATGGGTTTGGTAGAAGGGGTCAGGATCCCCCATAAGTTCAAGCCTCCTTGTTTCGAAAAGTATAATGGGACTTCATGCCCCCGGACTCATTTGCAATCATTTCTGGGAAGGCTGAAGGCCTATACAATGGATGAGAAACTTTGGATGTTCTACTTCGAAGATAGCTTGACTGGAGCATCAAGGGAATGGTATTCCCATTTGACAAGGGCCACTGTGAGATGCTGGAAGGACCTGGCAGAGGCCTTCATCCGTCAGTATCAATATAATTTAGACATGGCACCCAACAGGACTCTCCTAATGGGAATGTCACAGTCTTCGAGGGAGAGTTTCCGAGAGTATGCCCAAAGGTGGAGGCAACTGGCTGCTGCTGTTCAACCCCCAATATCTGAGAGAGAAATGGCAGACATGTTTATGAACACTCTTCAGGGAACGTATATTGACAGGTTGGCTGCTTTCTCTTCCACCAGCTTCGCAGATGTTGTCATAGCTGGGGAAAGAATTGAAAGCCTGTTAAAAATGGGAAAGATCTCAGACAACGGTGCAAGCTCGTCCAGTAGTACAAGAAAGCCTTTTGCAGGCCCGAGAAGAACTGGCGAGACCAATGCCATTCACACCAACAGGGGTAGGCCCCAATATGTTCAAAGGTCAATAGCAGCAGTCACCATTCCTGCCCCAGCACATCCTCAGCCAGTCTATCAACCTCCTCAACAAAACTTCCAACAACAACCTCAATATCATCAGAATCAATATCCTCCAAGAAACTACAACAACAACAACTCCAACAACAACAATCAACAGAGGCCATTCCAACAGAGGCCATCTCAAGCTAACAGAGTGATCGACCCGATCCCAATGCCGTATGCTGCCTTGCTGCCACAACTTCTGAAACTCAACCTAGTTGAGCTAAGAACGTTGGCACCTCCGGATCCCAACAGTCTACCAAGAAACTATGACTCCAATGCTAGGTGTGCTTTTCATTCAAACGCACCTGGTCACAGTACGGAAAAATGCAGGGCTCTGCATATGAAAGTACAAGACTTGGTAGACTCCAAGGCTCTGAATTTTGCACCTCCGCCCAATGTCAATAAAAACCCAATGCCAAACCATGGTGGTCCCCGAATTAATGCTATTGAAGAAGACCAACCGTCTTATTTAATAACTAGTGTGGATCAGATCAGGACACCATTGGTGGAAATCAAAGCTCAACTCCGTGAAAACCAAATATTTCCGGGGTGTGAACTAGGGTGTCCCTACTGCAATATTTCATGGAATGGGTGCGAGGACCTGAGGAATGGCATTGACAGCCTTATTCAGAGTGGCCTGCTACAGATCACTACATCATTTCCGACAAACCCAACAACTTCATCAACAACGGTTTCAGAACCTTCTACAACTGCAGCAACTATTGTTCCCGACAATTCATCAGCACCATCAACAAGTACTTCATCTGTCCTCCCAAATGATCAGTTTTCAACAGTTTCTCCTGCTACAACTTCAGCTTCATTCCATTTCGAATCTCCGTCAACAACAACATCAGTCCTTCCAACAACACCTCCTACAACACCAGCAATCAATCATGAAGATGTCTCCACTGTTACCATATTCTACGATCCTGAAAATAACTCCGCTTACCATTCAGAAGGTGCTGCTCCCACCAGAGCACCAGTTACAATCTTTTATGATCCACAAACAATTACAGTCCCTTCAGCAGCAGCAATCAGTCCAGTCACTGTCACGGTGCCTGGACCAGTACCATATGAAAGCAATAGGGCCATCCCTTGGCACTATGGCTCTGACGTGTACTGTGAAGGGAAAAGAATCACTCTTGAAACATCAGCACCTGCACCACAAGTAGATAATGTGGGGGGAGGAGGAGGCTTCACTCGAAGCGGACGTCTCTTTTCTTCACAAGTCCAAAGACCTACTGCCGAAGCAGAAGCTGCTGCCAAGGCAAAGGGAAAAGGCCCGGTGCAGGAAGACCAAGCTGCCAAAGAAGCCCTGAAAACTCCATTTGATCAGGAAGTTGATGAGTTTATGCGAATCATCAAAAAAAGTGATTATAAAATTGTGGATCAGCTTCACCAGACGCCATCCAAAATCTCTATCCTCTCACTGCTTATGTGCTCCGAAGCCCATCGGAATGCACTACTTAAAGTCCTGCACGCAGCTTACGTGCCTGAGGAGATTACTGTCAACCAGTTGGAAACCGTGGTTGGAAATGTTACTGCTAGCAACGGGCTAGGGTTCACCAATTCTGACTTGACAGCGGATGGCCGCAATCACAACAAAGCCTTGCACATAACCATGGAATGCAAAGGAGCTGTCCTTTCTCATGTGCTGGTGGACACAGGTTCTTCCCTGAATGTCTTACCAAAGAAGGCTCTGGTGAAGCTTGAATATGATGGACTGGCATTGAGACCCAGCAACCTGGTGGTACGAGCCTTTGATGGTTCCAAGAGATCGGTTCTGGGAGAGATTGAGCTGCCTGTGACAATTGGCCCACAGACCTTTAAAACTATCTTTTATGTGATGGACATTCAGCCCGCCTACAGCTGTTTGTTGGGTAGACCCTGGATTCACGCCGCCGGCGCAATAACGTCTACCCTTCACCAAAAGTTAAAATTTGAGTGGGAAGGCCAAGTTGTCACAATCTGCGGGGAAGAGGATATATTCGTTAGCCATCTGGCTACTTATAAATACATTGAGATGGATGGGGAGATCCATGAAACAATGAGCCAAGGTTTTGAGGCCTTGAATGTGAATGAAGCGTCTGCTGTATCTGGTACTCCAATGTCGTCTTACCAACAAGCCCGGAAAGTTGTTGAAGAAGGAACTGCCCTAGGCTGGGGCAAGGTCTTAGCTGTGGAGGAGAAGAAGGACAAGTTTGGGTTGGGTTACAGACCAACTCAACATCAAGCAAAGGCTGCTGCAGAGCCTGGTTTTGTCAGTGGGGGGATGCTTACCCCCGATGCTATCAACTGTCTGGAAGACGAGCTGGAAGAGGAGCGCAATCTGGAGAATTGGATTCGTCCGAAGATCCCGGGGAGCAGTGTCTCGAACTGGTCTTCCCAGGAAATTATAAGAGTTACTCACGCAGAGTAATTATTATTTCCTGTATTTTTATAGCATGCATCAAAGTCTTGCATCTTGCCCAAGATGACAAGACTCATTTTGTAATCAGGGCCATCTGTACTTTTGTGCAAAGAAGATTAAATTAATGAAATATCAGACATCTTTTTGCAAACAAGTCTTTTTCTTTTCTGCTCACTGTTTTTCCATTTTTCTTTTTGTACAAAAATAAATGGCGGTGTTTTCAAAATGATAACTTCATTTCACTTTTTTCTAAAGCAAGATTAAAATCAATCACTAAAATGAACAAACTTAACCCTTGCAGAGAGTGCCTTCCAGACAGCACCGACAACAGCACGGCTATGACATCGTATGACTTTGACAATCCAATCAATCAAGCTGATGAAGGGGTTGATGAAGAATATGAGCTTCCTGAAGAGCTAGCCAGGTTGTTAAGGCAAGAGGAAAAGGTTATTACCCCTCATCAGGAGGAGGTTGAAGTGATCAATCTTGGTACAGATGAAGACGTGAAAGAAGTTAAAGTCGGGGCCTGCCTGCAAGACTCAGTGAAGAGACAACTGATAGATCTGCTTCAAGAGTATGTTGATGTGTTTGCTTGGTCGTACCAAGATATGCCAGGGTTGGATACCGACATTGTTATGCACAAGCTGCCTTTGAGGGAAGAGTGCCCACCGGTCAAACAGAAGCTGCGCCGAACTCGCCCAGACATGGCTATGAAAATCAAAGAAGAGGTACAAAAGCAATGGGACGCCGGGTTCCTTGCTGTGACTAGCTACCCACCGTGGGTCGCTAATATAGTACCTGTGCCTAAGAAGGACGGCAAGGTAAGGATGTGTGTTGACTACCGGGATCTGAATAGAGCCAGCCCGAAAGATGACTTCCCATTACCTCACATTGATGTATTGGTGGATAACACGGCTCAGTTCTCGGTATTCTCCTTCATGGATGGATTTTCAGGATATAATCAGATCAAGATGTCACCTGAAGACATGGAGAAGACAACATTCATCACACCTTGGGGCACGTTCTGTTACAAAGTGATGCCATTTGGACTGAAGAATGCTGGTGCAACGTATCAACGGGCTATGGTGACATTATTCCACGATATGATCCACAAAGAAATAGAATGTTATGTGGATGATATAATCGCCAAGTCCCTCACAGAGGAAGATCACCTGGTAAATCTGCTCAAGTTGTTTAAGCGTCTGAGGAAATATCAACTAAAGCTGAACCCCAACAAGTGCACATTCGGGGTGCGATCCGGTAAATTGCTGGGCTTTATTGTAAGCGAGAAAGGGATTGAGGTTGATCCTGATAAAGTCAAGGCTATACAAGAAATGCCTGCGCCGAAAACTGAGAAAGAAGTTCGAGGGTTCTTAGGTCGATTGAACTACATTTCACGGTTCATATCTCACCTTACAGCGACCTGTGAACCCTTGTTTAAGCTGTTAAGAAAAGAACAGACGGTCAGGTGGAACGAAGATTGCCAGAAGGCTTTTGACAAGATCAAAGAATATCTGCAAGAACCTCCAATCCTTATGCCGCCAGTTGAAGGAAGACCTCTGATTATGTACTTGACAGTGCTAGAAGAGTCAATGGGGTGTGTGTTGGGTCAGCATGACGAGTCTGGTCGAAAAGAGTATGCAATATACTACCTAAGCAAAAAGTTTACCGACTGTGAACAGCGTTATTCACTGCTCGAGAAAACTTGCTGTGCTTTAGCGTGGGCTGCTCGCCGACTGAGACAGTATATGTTGACCCACACTACCTTATTAATCTCCAAAATGGATCCAGTTAAGTACATTTTCGAGAAGCCAGCTCTTACCGGACGGGTTGCAAGATGGCAGATGATTCTCACAGAATACGACATACAGTACACATCTCAGAAAGCCATCAAAGGCAGTGTACTATCTGAATATCTTGCTGAGCAACCTATTGATGACTACCAGCCTATGAGATTTGACTTCCCTGATGAAGACATCATGTTCATTAAAGCAAAAGATCATGAAGAGCCTATTCACACTGAAGGGCCTGACCCGGAGGAAGAATGGACTATGATGTTTGATGGGGCTGTTAACATGAATGGTCGTGGTGTTGGTGCAGTCCTCATTTCACCAAAAGGAGTTCACATGCCTTTCTCGGCAAAACTCACTTTCAACTGCACTAACAACGAAGCTGAATACGAAGCTTGCATCATGGGTCTTGAGGAGGCCATTGACCTCAGGATCAAAACTTTGACTGTATTCGGAGATTCAGCTTTGGTAGTCAATCAAACCAACGGGAAATGGTACACCCACCAGGATCACCTGATACCTTACAGGGATTATACAAGAAGGTTATTGACTTTCTTTACAACAGTCAAACTTGAGTATATCCCTCGGGACGAGAATCAGTTTGCAGATGCTCTTGCTACCATTTCGTCCATGATCAAAGTTCAAACGGCTAACTTTGTACCCCAGATTTCGGTATCAAGACTCGATAGACCAGCATATGTATTTGCAGCGGATGTTGTAAAAGATGATAAGCCTTGGTTTCATGATATTAAATGCTTCTTGGAGGATCAAACATACCCACCTGGGGCATCTTCCAATGATAAGAAGACTTTGAGAAGGCTTGCTGGTAGTTTCTTTCTGAACACTGATGGGTCTTTATACAAGAGGAACTTTGACATGGTACTCCTCAGATGTGTTGACAAGACAGAAGCAGATCTGTTGATGCATGAAGTGCACGAAGGCTCTTTTGGTACCCATGCTGGAGGACATGCAATGGCTAAAAAGTTGTTAAGATCAGGCTATTATTGGATCACAATGGATGCAGACTGTTGTGCCTACGCCAGAAAATGTCATAAATGCCAGATCTACGCAGATAAGGTGCATGTGCCTCCCAATCCTTTGAACATCATGTCTTCACCTTGGCCCTTTGCCATGTGGGGCATTGATATGATTGGCAAGATTGAGCCAACTGCTTCAAATGGTCACAGATTCATCCTGGTCGCCATTGACTATTTCACCAAGTGGGTTGAAGCAGCCTCATATGCAAATGTTACAAGGCAAGTGGTAGCCCGATTCCTGAAGAGAGATATCATCTGTCGGTATGGAGTGCCCGAGCGAATCATTACTGATAATGGTTCCAACTTAAACAACAAGATGATGGAAGAGCTGTGCCGGGACTTCAAGATCCAACATCATAATTCTTCTCCTTACAGGCCAAAGATGAATGGCGCTGTTGAGGCAGCCAATAAGAATATTAAGAAGATTGTGCAGAAGATGGTAGTCACTTATAAAGACTGGCACGAGATGCTACCATTTGCCTTGCATGGGTACCGCACGTCAATCAGGACATCCACGGGGGCAACACCGTATCAGCTTGTGTATGGTATGGAAGCGGTCCTACCTGTTGAAGTTGAATTACCCTCGTTACGGGTATTAATGGATGTTAAACTGAGTGAAGCAGAATGGGTTCGGGCCCGATACGAACAACTGAGTCTGATCGAAGAGAAAAGATTGGCTGCAATCTGTCATGGGCAGTTATATCAGAAGAGAATGAAGAAAGCCTTCGATCAGAAAGTTAGGCACCGAGAGTACCAAGTGGGAGATCTTGTGCTGAAAAGAATCCTCCCTCCTCATACAGACCACAGGGGCAAATGGACTCCAAATTATGAAGGACCATTCGTTGTAAAGAAAGTTTTCTCTGGTGGAGCACTGATGCTCAGCACCATGGATGGTGAAGATTTCCCATCCCCTGTGAATTCAGATGCAGTTAAAAAATACTTCGCATAAAAAATGACCCGCTGGACATAAAAACAGAATGTAAGTCCAGGCAAAAATAGGGCATCCCGGCGAGTCAAAAACAGAATAAAAGACTCGGGTAAAAATAAGGGAGATAAATAAAAATGTACACCCGCTGAGTTGAAAAGCCGCATTGGACAACTCAGGCAAAAATGGGTATCCCGATGGATTGAAAACCCGAAAGGGCGATCCATGCAAAATAAGGGAATAAGCGAACAACTGCATTCTGAATTCGTCTGTATCACCTACAACTTGGTAAGCTTCCAAAGGATCAAGCTTCAATCAGAATCAACTCTCTCCAGAAAGCAAGACGAGAAGAACGTCATTGTCATACGAGTCATAGCAGAAGAGGAAGCTCTTTGAAAGCGTCGTCAGCATCGCCAGCACTTTATTTCTCAATTTGTAACAATCTCCTCATTCCAGGAGATATGTTTCTGTGACTATATCTTGCCAATTCAGGGCACATGAATTAATAAAATCAGATTTTCAGTCATGTTTCGTCTTTTACATTTTTGTTTTGCAAAGAGTTGTCTGATATCTCTAAAAAATACAATTGCATAAATACAGATGCCTTTCTCTAAAAATAAAAACACATGCTTGCAGGGAATATGATTACTCTCGAAAGTACCTATCTCCTATGACGGAATCCAGTAAGGGATACCTCGGGACCTTTTGTATGTTTCCTTACCTTTGCAGGATTGCAGGTATCCAGAACGCAACCTGGGGCATGCAAGTTACGTTTCAGCAAGCTGGCAAATCATTATCAACTCGGTCTATCTTCCACGTGGCACTGGAAGGTGCCCACTTCCCCAGCAAAGTTGCCAAATCAACGTACACTCAATCTCAGCATCTGAAATGCTCTATCCCCAGCTGAGTTGCCTCTTGTTGCTATCCCCAGCCGAGTTGCCTCTCACAATTCCCCAGCCGAGTTGCCATTTCATCCTCAGCTGAGTACAGAAGTCAGGGAACCATCTTCCCACAGAGTTCCAGCCTCTATCCAGAAGAGCAACGCACGAGGAAGTCACAACAGAGTGAGGAAAGCCTCTACAAACCCCAGCTGGGTCCCGTATTATAAGGATATGTCAATCAGTGACCTATATCCCCAAACAGATACATCCTTAGATCTACCGATGATCTCATCCCCAGCTGGGATGTTCACTTCGAGCAGATCAACCAGAGATCTTCGCGGCATTGGGATCCGAATCCCGGATCGGTGCCTCTTTGCATAATCATAGCATTCGCATCATATTGTACCCTCAGAGCGTAGCATTCCGTCTAATACGGAGCATTACGGCAAAAATCAAATGCATAGCATAATCTTAAGTCATGTTGTGAATTGAACACTTGTGAATAATAAACCGTTCGTCATCATTATACAGAAAAATCCCCACCGGAGTCCCAGCAACAGCAGTTGCCTTTCCAATCACAAACACCAGTATATACTCCTGTTGACTCCCGTCCGTGTCATCCTTTCCCAGTAAAGTCGCCTGAACACTCTTTGCAAACAAATCACCCTTATTACAGATACGTCCTGACACCCGTCCGTGTCATGTCCCAGCAGAAAGCCAAAGAGGTCCTCTTTGCACTCACATATACCTATACATACACCTTTCTTGACACCCGTCCGTGTCATATCCCTAGCGCAGTCACTTACATCAACTCATATACTTGTTAATATTATACTCCTCTCTCTTGACACTCGTCCGCGTCACTCTCCCCAGCAGATAAACACTCATGGTACACTTATACAGATACTCGTCCGTATCTTGTATACATCACCACTCATATCCCCACAGATTCAACACTCGTCCGTGTTCTTTGTTAACCAGTTGATACTCGTCCGTATCATCATCTCGGAACATTGCGTCTAATGTTTATTTCTACATGATACTCGTCCGTATCATAGTCTTAGGGATGCTCATCCGCATCTTTAATCCGTACACCGTGTCAAACACTTATGTCTTCTTGGATATAGATACTCGTCCGTATCTACTTTTCCCCATAAGAGTCCTTTCAGGTGCAACACTCGTCCGTGTTCTTTGCTAACCAGTTGATACTCGTCCGTATCATCATCTCTGAACATGTGTCAGTTTGTTTCTGCATGATACTCGTCCGTATCATGGTCTTAAGGATGCTCGTCCGCATCTTTAATCTATACACAATACCAAACACTTATACCTTTTGTTTTCTTGGATGTAAACGCTCGTCCGTGTTTACTTTATCCCCAGTAGATCGCCAACAATTTTCTTTTTTATCTAACACTCGTCCTGTGTTATGATAACCCTGAGAGCAGCCGTACCCTGCTAAGTGGTCGTCCTCCACTTCTTGATGGTCGTCCTCCATCATGCTCATCCGATGGCCGTCCCCATCGTTGATTTTAGCAGCCGTCCCCTGCTAGGTGGTCGTCCTCCACCTCTTGATGATCGTTTTCATCAACTTTATCCAATGGCCGTCCCCATTGTTGATTTTGGTTATCTGACATTCGTCCTATGTCATGACAAACCCTGAGAGCAGTCGTACCCTGCTAAGTGGTCGTCCTCCACTTCTTGATGGTCGTCCTCCATCATGCTCATCCGATGGCCGTCCCCATCGTTGATTTTAGCAGCCGTCCCCTGCTAGGTGGTCGTCCTCCACCTCTTGATGATCGTTTTCATCAACTTTATCCAATGGCCGTCCCCATTGTTGATTTTGGTTATCTGACATTCGTCCTATGTCATGACAAACCCTGAGAGCAGCCGTACCCTGCTAAGTGGTCGTCCTCCACTTCTTGATGGTCGTCCTCCATCATGCTCATCCGATGGCCGTCCCCATCGTTGATTTTAGCAGCCGTCCCCTGCTAGGTGGTCGTCCTCCACCTCTTGATGATCGTTTTCATCAACTTTATCCAATGGCCGTCCCCATTGTTGATTTTGGTTATCTGACATTCGTCCTATGTCATGACAAACCTTGAGAGCAGCCGTACCCTGCTGAGTGGTCGTCCTCCACTTCTTGATGGTCGTCCTCCATCATGCTCGTCCGATGGCCGTCCCCATCGTTGACCTTTTCTATCCGATGGCCGTCCCCATCGTTGATATTGTCGGCAGCCGTACCCTGTCAGGTGGTCGTCCTCCACCTTTGATGGCCGTCCCCATCATATTTCTTTTAACCCCAACAGAGCAGCCGTCCCCTTCTAGGTGATCGTCCTTCACCTTTGATGGCCGTACCCCATCATCTGTTTATTTCATTTATTCTTTAACCCGATGGCCGTCCCCGTCGTGGTCCCTTTTTCTTTTTAGCCCGATGGCCGTCCCCATCGTTGTTTGCCTTTATGAACTTGATGGCCGTCCCCGTCATGTTTCATTCGATCCCCAGAAAATATTACAACTTTATCTTGATGGCCGTCCCCATCATGATATTTTATTTTTCCCAGCTAGTCGGCCGTCCCCGTCTTAGCTTTACCTTTTATCCCCAGCATGTCGGCCGTCCCCGTCATTGTTTTATTTCCTATACTTCCCCAGCATGTCGGCCGTCCCCGTCATTGCTATTTACCCAGCAGTCGTCCTCTGCTCGACGGTCGTCCTCCGTCGCCCACACTTTACAATATACTTTATTTTTCTGTTACAATCTATATCCCTTTTCTTCTTCATTCTGTGAGTGCAAATTTTGGACTGTCTTTGGTATTCAACCACAAGTTATCTTGTTTGCCTGTTAAGCCGTCGCTTACATCCTGCACAGCTAACTCATGTTTGAATAGGGGCAGCTGTAAACACCCCAAATTTGCCCTCACCCATTCACACCATGGCTTGTGATCATTTCATATACATAAACACAATCATATCATCTCATATCCCATTTTTGATTCACTGCATAGATTCTAACTCATCTGCACCTAGGGTTTGTGATCTGAGCAATCCCAAAGCTTTTTGGGCCACTCCAAAGGCCACCAATCAACTCAAAGGGGTCCATGTGTGTTCTTATATCATATTTCATCTCCTCAAAGTCAAAATTGCAGAGGAATCACAAGAACTAGGGTTTGAGTGGATGCAGGGCTAGTTTGAACTGCACAGTTGACTGAAAATTAGGGTTTTGGTTTCAGAGGCCATAACTCCATTTTTTTTGGTCATTCTTGTTTCCATTGATCTCTATATGGTATAGGGAGTATGCATGTCAATTTTCATGAAGAAATTCCATGGGGAAGTCATCTGATCAAGAGTTGACTTTTCAGACAAGTCAGTGCAAAATCAGGGCATCTGAGGCCCCCAATGACCCAACCAATGGGTGATCTTCATCATTTTGAGTGTATATGATCTTTATTTGATCATGGAAGAAGGTTGAAGTTCATAAAAATCAAGAATCTAGGGTTTTTGCAAATGTTGACTTTTTGGGCATAGTTGACTTTTCAAGAATGCATCATTTTAGGTCATTTTTCAAGCCATGATTTTGGATCCAAAAATGCTTCAAATGGAAAAACTTTGGTCATGAAAGTTGTAGATCTCATCTTTCCCTTTCCAAAAAGTACAAGAACATGATCTAATTAATCTTGGATCAAAAGTTATGGTTTGTTAAAATTGGCAAAAATCACTAAATTTCAAGTTATGCACTAAATGGAAAACTTGCAAATTCATGTATCAAGCATTCTAGTGACTTCAAAGTGACTTCAAAACTTCATCACATGATCACATATGCCCTAAAAAACAGAATTGGCCCAAGGGATTCTTCATTGTTTGCCTTGATTTTCAAGAAATCCATAAGACATTTTCCATCACAAGTGCAAAGTTGGATTTTTGGCATAGTCATTTTCCAAGGAATTATGTGGTCTCTAGCTGACTTTTAAACATTGCCATGACCAAAAGAAGTGTTATGCTACAAAATTCAGCAAGAAGATTCACATGTACTTAGCATAAACTCATGAGAAAACACAAGTTGTCAAGTTGCAAAAGCTAGCATAGCTTGTCATCCACATGCTGCAGACATTCTCAAGCCATCCAAGGGTTGTCCTTGACTCAAGCTGAAGCAAGACATGCCCTAACATAGCTGCTGCCATAGCCCATGCTGCAAGTACAACAACTTTTGACTTTTTGGCCAATTGCTCCATACCTTTCCCACAGTACATGTCAAGTCTTCTGATTGATTCCAATAGATTAGGGATAATGTATGGATCATAAAACACACCATTCACAAGGCAGAAACCTCCCACAATCCAGCATCCAAGAAATCTGACCAAAACTTCTCCTCTTCGAATCTTCACACACAGCCATCAAACTTTATTTTTTCCTTCACCAATAAGTCACAAATTGTCCCCAGAACAAAAGCCACCCCTCAAAGCAGCTTGAAACATCACATACAAAGACCCCCATTTCTGCTACACCAGAGCTGAATCTTTCAAACCAGCCACTCCACAAGCTTTCTAAGCTTCATTCCATCCTCAGGAGGTTCAAGGAAGCAAGCTTGCGCAAAAGAAAAGCCCAGAAAGCTCATAAACAGAGAAGCTTCATCTCAGGTAACATGAAGAACTTTTTTCCCAGAAACTGATTTTTAAGTTCTTTTATGATGCTATGTCTTCTCCTGATCATGGATATGTGTTTATTTTTTGAAATAGTGAAGAAACCAGCATGTATGGTATCTCTGAACATTTGCCCGTATTTTGTGTTTTGCTTCGATTCAAGCTTGTGAGTGAAAATAAATGAGTTTTGGGAGAGGGGTTAGGTTTAGATTGAGGAGAAGATCATTTGGGTGGAAGAAATTTGTTGATTGGTGACCTGTAGAAAAATCTAGGGTTTTGGCTGGCCGGAGAAGACGACCGGAAGTCTTCTCCGGCGGCCTGAAAGTCATTTAACCCTAATTATGTCATTAATTGAAGTTTGAATGTGGAGCGTAGATCAGGCTGACTTTGGTTGACTTGCGCGCAAACGTGTGGCCAGGATGCATCATTAAAACCCTAAGCATGTTTAATTAATTCAAAAACCTGATTAATTAGTTCATAAATAAGTTTAGCCAGATTTGAATCTGGGCCCTTGGATCTGGCGCGCAGTCAACCAGTCCAAGCCCAGATCAAATCCTGGCCATCCCTTGTGCATACTTCTCTTTATTTCAATTTTATTTTCATTTTTATTGCATTATTTTGTACGAATTAATTAAAATAGTAAAAATCATTTAAAAATTATGAAAATTTTTGTCAAAGTTTTCATTAATTTTTAAAACCCAAAAATATTTTTATTTTATTTTTTATCATTAAAAAAATATTTTTAAATATTTAAAAGATTATTTTTAATTGATTAATGAAAATTAATTTATTAAAAATACTTTTAAGTATCTAAAAATCACCAAAAAATTCATGAAATGTTCTAAGACATTTAGAAACATTGTCCAACCTTCAAACCAAATTTCTTTTTTGATCTTGATGCATTTTAAGAATTTTTCATTGAATTAAATCAATTTTTATGCATTATTTTGATCATAAGTTCAAAAAATCATTTCTGCCTATTGGAGAAGGTTGAGACATTGATTCTTCTTGCATTGTGTTATGTTTAGCATGTATTTTCAAAGATAAAATGGCCATGATTTGTTTCCTCATTTTCTAATTGTTTGGCATTTCTTTTGTTAAGAACCCTAAAAAACCCTAATAACTTAGAAAATTCATAACATGAGTTTGGTTAAGAGTTGAGAGCTCCCCTTTGGGCAGTGGTCTATTATAGGTTTAGGGTTTCTTTGAGTGCCATTTTCCATTTTTATCTTAGGGTTTTATTTCTGTTTTGGGTTTTTGTTTGATGTTTGTTCCATGAACCCTAATTTGGGAGTTCTTTTGCATCCTTCTTGCATTCTCTTGCATAACATGACTTGTCTCTGCATTTTGTGCATTCTTGTGATTCATTTGACATCTCAAGACATATAGAAAGCATGTTTGATCATTGCATCCCATATTTGCCATGTCATTTGTCTTGTGTGCTTCATAACTTTTCATGCTTGTTCATGCTCCTTAGCTTGCATCATTTGCATTCATAACCTTGTATGAGCATCTCCATACCTTGTCTCATGTTTGCAGCACCTCATAGCATCATTTCCATCATCAACATGCTTCTGGTTTGGTCTAGCATCATGTCATTTCATTTCATCTAGCATTGCATTGCATTTCTTTCTAACATTTCAGGTGGTAAGTAAACTTGGGAAGTGGATTTGCCTTCACTTCTCATACCTTTTCTTTTCATCTCTTTTGCATCCATTGCTGCATTTATGCATGTATTTGAGACTGAGCTTGCTCATTCTTGTTCCTCCCACCTTCTTTCTTCAAGTGACTTGACTTCTTGAATGAAGCAAGTCACTTTGCTTCTCTTAATCTTGTTCATCTGCTTCTTGGTGGCTCCTCTGAAGATTGTTCTTGCAAACCTCACAAACCTTAGGATAATCCAAGCATGACAATGAATTAGGGTTTAGATTAGTTCCCCCCATAGTTTTACCTTTGTGTCTCTTTTGAGTCTTCTCTTCTCACCTCATAATCAGGGACTAAACCCTAAAGGCTTTAAGACTTTGTGATTAAGCTTATGCCTGCATCCTTCTCTTAGGATGGAGTGTATAACTTTAATCCTAAGTGTTAAACCCTTAATGTGTTTAAATCCTTTAATCAATTCACATAATAATCATCAAGACATCAAGCTTGTAACTTGGGCCTTGCATTTGGGTTCCAATTCTTCCTTAAGTGGTTAAGAAGGACTAACCCTAGTGTTAATGGACAAGTCCCCCTCAAGTTGTCTTACAAATCATAAAAAACACTTCATCATCATACCATTAATCTAAATAAAATCCACTTAATAAAGACTTGTTTTGTCATGGGTTTAATCCCTAATCATGGATTAAGTTGAGGAGTCTTCCTCAGCTTAAACATTCTCATCTACTATCCTTCTTTTAGGATGGTGTAATGAGTCTGTTTAATCCTTGATTATGGCTTAACCTCATTACTCAACACTAAACAAAATCACAAAAACACCTAAATAATCACAAGTAGGTTAATGATCTTAATCCTGCACCAAAGGTGATTAAGTGTGAGAATCTGACTTCACACTTAAGGTATTCTCATTACCCCTAATCAAAGGGATGATGTGATGAGTTTACTAAATCCATTGGTTTAGGCTTAAGCTCATTAACTTATGACAAACTTCCAAAAACAATAAAAGACTGAAAACACAAAAACAAGCAATAATCGTCTCCTCCGGGATTCTTTTCTCATCATCTTCATTCACAAACGAGAACTTGCTTCTTCCGTCTAATGCAAGACAGTTCGCACCTGAGCCAGACAGGTCATACACTTGAGCATAGACAAGTAAGCAGTTCATCAGTCAATTCATCTTTCAGTCTCTTTGGGTCGAACTACGGTGTTCTGACTTCCTCATTGCACGAGAGGATACGTAGGCATAACTTAACAGTTATCGAAAAAAAGTCTCTGTTCATTCCCCCTCCTCCAGCCTTATTCTTTAAGCCTCATTATCTTGAGCATTTCATTCTGTTCTTACACTGACACTCTCATACTTCATATCATTTATACACTATACACCGACACCTGTACATTCTTTTCCAGCTATTTTACACACAGATTGCACTGACACTACCCCTTTAAAACACAAATCTTTTAAGCGTGGATCCCGTCGAGTACGGCGGACAATCTGGGTGCTAATACCTTCCCAGGTTGTAACCAACCCCCTTTCTCAGTCTCTCTGGTTCGCAAACCGTCTTATCCATCTTTTCTAGGTCTATGCAGCATTGCCTTTCCTCCGGGATAAAAATGCCTAGCTGGCGACTCTATTCATCTCCAGTGAGTTCACGGCTGTGTGTTCTCACTGGTCCCTCTCGCCGACCGTTCGCGCTTGTACCTGGATGCTAATCTTTGGGAGCGACAGATATGGACATGAGACCAAAGAGGTTGGTTAGAGGACTCTTCAAGATTTATAAAATGTCCAAGAACACCTTCATAGCATTAAAATTGAGGGATTTGTGCGCTTGCAAAGTTGGGGAATGTTTGAGAGGTTTATAAAGCAAATGGGGTCTTAAAACAAAAATTCACCAAATGGGCTTGCTTTTTTATGATCCAAACACTTTCATGACATCATGCACGAATTAAAAATTATTTATTCAAATTTTTATTCATTTTATTTTATTTATTATGATTTTTTACATTAAAAATCATTTTAAATCTAAATAAAATATAAAAATTAGAATATTTGATTTGATTTTGGTTCTAGAAAGTCTTAAAGGCTATTTAGAAGTGATTGAGATTATACAAATTCAGATCATACAAAAATAGTAAGGATATATCCAAATTTTCAATATTTTAAAGGCATATATTTTTCAATCTCTAACAATCCAAAAGTCCAAAATATGATGTGGTTTTTTAACCTAATTTTGTTCTACTACATATAGAGAACTCATACAAACACAAAGAAAAATTAGCCTTCAATAGCAAGAACCAAATTTCAAGAAATTCAGAAAAAAAGATATCTACATCATCATCATTATCAAGTTCATACAAAAATGCATGAACTGAATTGAAATTTTGAAGCTTTCTTTAGTTTTTTTTAATTTCATTTATTCTTGATATTTTAATCAATTTTGTTTATCTAACGTTGTTTGTCTCATGTTATAGAAGCTTTCTGGGTTGATGATTCGAAGCTTCATGACCAAAACCAAATCCTACCATAGTTAGGGTTTCAAGCTCAAATTTGGGGTTTTTACAAATTTCGCAGGAAATTTCAGAGGTCAAGAGGTTTATTCATGAGGACTGCGTATAGCCTAGTGGCTAAGGTTGGAAACTAGAAGGTCAAAGGCGTGAGTTCAATTCCCACTCACAATATTTTGGGCAAAAACCTGCTTTTCTTTCATATTTTCCTTTAATTTCTCTAATTAACACATTTTCTAATTGATTTATCCTTTTAACCATGATTAACCTCAAAATTTTTCTCTAAAGTAAATATTTTCCTATTTTCATTCGTTTTTATGTTATTCTTTATCCGCCTTATCATATAATATATGTTTTCCATGTTTAGTAACACAGGCACGCATGACCCAATGGTAAAGGTTCTCCAGAGGTTGGAATTAAAAGGGCTTGGGTTCAAACCCTGGACATAACATTTTGGCAAAGAAACATGGGTTCTTCATCATTTTCTTTCTTTTCCTTAATTTATCTTTTAAACATGGTTAACCTATTATTTTTAATTAACTTTTTTTAACAAATCTTTTTTTTATTAAATTTAGGTTAGCATTTTTTTATTAGTATTATTACTTTTATATTTAGGTTTATTAAAACCTCAAACTTTTTTTTTTATAAAAACCTTAATCAACATTTAAATGTTTTTTAATTTAATTAATTCTCATAATTCATTTTTCTTAGATTGATTTAATTATTAGGCTATTTTAATATAAACTGTTTATATATTTTCTTTTGTAAAACTCAACCTTGGAAAATTTTGTTTTACTAACATGTTTTTTTTCATTTTTATTATATAATAGGTATTTGTTACACTTATTCATATGCAGGCCCACAACCTAGTGGCAAGGAACTGAGGTTTGGAGCATTTTGATGAAGAAACATGAGTGTCCCAGTGGCAAAGAACTCAATGAAACAAAAAAGGCAAACCCCCAATATTTTGGGTATCTCTAACTTTATTTTTCCCTTTTTCATCAAATTATGTATTTTCTTTGAATTTCCTTATTATTATTATTAAACTAATTTCTAAAAGATAAAACATAATCCTTTTTTATTTTATTTTTAAAACTTACATTTTTATTATAAACCTTAATTTTTTTTTCATAAACCTTAATTTTTTCCCTAAACCCTGATATTTTTTTTAAAAAAAAACATAATTTATTTTCTAATTACTAAAAACCCTAATTTTCTTTTAAAATTTCAATTTCTCACTTTAATTATTTTTGTTTAATATTATACTTAATGAATATTTCTAATATATATAATTAAATCATTAATCATGTTTATTTTGTAAATAAATTATTATATCCTTATTATTTTATTTTTTATCTTAAAAATTCTTTAAAAGTTGCTTGTGTAAATTTTAAAAAAAAATATTTAATTGAGTTATATATATTGTATATTATTACTAACCTTTTCTTCTTATTATTATCACTAACCTTTTATTTTAATTGTTTATTTTATAATTATTATTTAAATTGTTTTATTATAATGTAACTGTACAAGCCATGTAATAGTCGTAGTATTCTATTGTTTATTTATTTATAATATATTGCTATGGTTAGTAAAATAGGGAGTGATAACATGTTTGCTTTAAAATTAACTTAGATCACTAATTATAAGATAAATATTTGAATTTGTACACGCACACATGTAAGTCGATCTTTGATCGCCATCTCACTTCTTAAGGATATCCCTCGTGTTGCCTAAACCAAAAGGTCAAGTAAGGTGTCTAAAAAGCAAAGTCCCTTCTCCATTAATATCATCTTATCCCTTTACGATTATAAGATCAAGTCCCTTCGATGTTGCCTTCGCGAATGATCTTTCCCCTTTCGAATAAAAGATGATAAGTCCCTTCGAATTGCTAAGACACCTTACAGTTGCCTAATCACAGATGACCCTTCACATGTCCCTTATAACATCCAAGGTAATGACTACCTATTCCTTAATAATAGGGATAGTCTTACCATGGAAAGAACATTTAAGAACAGTAAAGATTCAAATTAGGGTAGGCTCCTGTAGGCTCATAATTTCGACACCATGAATTTGAGATATAAAGTCATTTTTTTTGCTAAAGGGATAATCATCAGATAAGGGAAAGGAGAAGTGAAGATATTCAGAAGATGTTGACAAGGTAAAACACTCAAGTATTTCGATAGGAGTACCAATAATGTTATGGCAAACAAAGTTTGGAAACCCTTTTATAGTTTAACATTGGACAGGATAAGTATATTTTTCGACACTTCGACAAAAGAGAAGTGTTTGACAAAAGCATTAGTTTGTGAGGTTTTGAAGAGTTTCTTCTTCTTCGACATTTCGACAAATGAAGAGATGCAACACTTCGTCACCAAAAGGGAAGAATTCAAAATTAAAAGTTGCAACCGTTGGCAGTTGAACACGTGGAAGTTTCAGAAAAGAAAATTGCATGCAGGCTGACAATTGTCATTTAGTTAGAATTTTTCCGTTCTAGGCAGTTATTTTGTTTGTATATAAATAGGATAGTTTGTTTTTAGAATGCGTGTGTGAAAACTTATACAAAAATCCTGTAAATACTCTAAGTACCCAGTGTGAGAGAAATGAGTCTGATATTTGGAACAATGTATGTGTTGAACACCATTTTTCTTTCAAGTTATTTAAATTATTAGTTTTATTTCATCAAGTTATTTTACTTTCAGTTTATTTACTTTCCTGCAAAGTTTATATCTTTTTGCTATTTTCTTACTTTTGTTCAACTTTCACTTTATTTTACTTTCGCATTCAAAACATTCAACACTTTTACATCATTAACAAAACAAACCACAAACAATTAACAACACTAAGAGTAATTCGACAACCAATTGCACATGTGTCCTAGGACTTGTTTGGTTGGTCCTGCAAGTAACCCAGTTTTCTAAGAAATTGGTTAACCAGAGGTTGTTCGTCAGAAATCACAGCGAATAAAATGGCACACCCGGTGGGACCCGTGCAATTAATAAGAATTAATAGAGAATCCTCTTAGTTAAAAAGTTCCTTGTTGCGTTGTATGATTCTTAGAAGCGGTAAACTAGCCGTAACCGACGTAGAAAGACCAAAAAGAACAAGAGGAAGAAAGATGGCTAACTTGCCAAATACTTCAAACAAACCTAACGAAACCATTCCAGTTTCCAATCCTATCCCTTCGTCAGAAGGAGGCGCAGTTTCTGGCCCTGGTTTAGAACAGATTAGGCCTCCATCAGTGGATTCGATACCAGCAGGTTCAGGATCCCAAAATGCACCTAGTTCTTCCATCATGGGACACTCAATGCCCATGGGAACGCCTCCTCCTGGAGGAAGTTCCTTTAGGCCATTTATTAACTATTCCATGCCCATGTCTGGGAGAGAACAACCATATGGAATTCCAACTTCAATGATGGAAAACTTACATAATTCATCACCATTATTTTCTGATGCTATGGTTCAAATGTCTTCACCATTACAAGGATCAGGATATGGTGGAAATGGGAGTAGATTAAATCAGATTCCACCAGGATTCCATATGCCAACTATGACGAACCATTCTACGCAAGTAATTCGTCAACAGATGGATGAAAGTAACCATGATATGGTGCAGGCATTGACACAACAAATGGGGGAAGTGTTTAATCCTTTAATACAAAATACTACCCAAACAAACCAGATATTGGCAGAGCAAATGGCACGCATTGCTAATTTTTTTGGAGTCCCTCAAACACAGCAAAGAATGCAATTGAATCAAAATCCTGCCAATAGGCCTGTCGAAGAAGAACTTACTATAAACCAAAGGCCATTAGGAAATCCTCAGGAAAATCCTAGTGGCCAAGAGGTAGTAGTCGAACAACCTCATGTAGAAAACCCCATTCGACACGAACCTAGGAGAATAATAGTCCAAAGAGACCAAAATGCAGATGAAATATTACAGCAGAGAATGCGTTGCAACAATCTGCCTGTCGAAAACAACATTGCAACCATGGTTGAGAGAATAATGGCGCAAAATGGAGTAAACGTAGGATTACAAAGGCCTAGTTATACTTCCCCTTTGTCTGAATATGTTTTGCAACAAGAGTTACCACCAAGGTGGAAAGTCCCCCAAATTCACCAAATTCTCAGGGGATACTAGTGAGTCCACCATAGAACACATAGCGCGTTATTTGATAGAGGCAGGAGAGATTGCTAATAATGATAACCTGAGGATGAAATATTTTCCAAGTTCTTTGACAAAAAATGCTTTCACTTGGTTTACTTCTCTGCCTGCAACTTCAATATTTACATGGACCCAATTAGAAAGATTGTTCCACGAACAATTCTATATAGGGCAAACTAAGATAAGTTTGAAAGAATTAGCAAGTGTCAAAAGAAAATTCTCTGAACCTATATATGATTATTTGAATAGGTTTAGATTGTTAAAGGCTAGATGTTTTACACAAGTGCCGGAACAAGAATTAGTCAAAATGGCTGCAGGGGGTCTGGATTATTCCATAAGGAAAAAATTAGATACCCAGTACTTGAGAGACATGTCACAACTAACAGATAGAGTAAGGCAAATAGAAAGGCTAAAAAATGAGAAATTTAGATCAAATAAAAACAAGAAGGAAAGAGTGGCCAATGTAGGGATAGTTCAGGACGAAGATTATGACGAAAACGAATCAGTCATTTTCGACCAGCAAAAAATTGATCTGGCAGAACTAAAACAAGGCCCTCCATATTCCTGTAAAGTTTTAGCTCCGTCGAATGGAAAAAATCCAGTCGAAATTGAAAGGAATGACAGGTTTCCTAAAAGAACCTACACATTCGACATCACCAAATGTGATGAAATTTTCGATTTACTAGTTAAAGATGGTCAATTGATAAAACCAGCAGGCACTAAGGAGCCTCCTGTAGACCAACAGAAAAAGAGAGGTTTTTGCAAATACCATAATTTTTTGGGTCATAAAACTTCTCAATGTTACCTTTTCAGGGATCTTGTCCAGAATGTGTTGCACCCCAAAATTTGCCCTCACAATATAAGACTTTGTGTGCTAAGAAGGTTCACAAGGTTCACAATACTTACAAGACCTTTCATGAGGTTCATGAAGTCTACAAGTCACTTTATGAGGTTCACAAGGTTCACAAGACCTCCCATGAGGTTCACAAGGTTCACAAGACATTTTATGATGGTTCACAAGGTTCACAAAGTTCACAAATAGGCAGAAGAGTTGACAATTCCCTCAAACAATACACCTCCTAAGCAGTGCATCCAAAACTAGGGTTTTGATTTTAATCAGGCTAAATGAACTTCCAAGACTTCAAGTGAGCTTCATGACATCTTATATATGTGTAAGAACCCCTATGACAAGTTTCAAGACTTTTCTCAAAGGTTTGCTCAGTCAGATGATCAGATAAGTCAAAATCAGTCAAAGTAGTTAAAAAGTCAAACTGAGGTCAACTGTGGTCAAACCAAAGTAAAACTTCATGATTTTTTGCCAACATCAATTATATGAAGTAAAATTCATCATTTGATCAAGGGTTGATCATGATTCATCAAGGAGGTTTCAGATCATCAAGAATCAGGGGTTTCTAAATTAGGGTTTCCTCAGTAAAAGTCAACTGAACTTTGACCAGCCATAACTTTCACATGCTTCATCACCAAGTTTCCATCTAAAGCTCATTTTGAAGGAAATTTAATTCTCTACAACTTTGTGTCTCACAAGCCAAGCCCAAAAATGCTTCATTTGGAAGGTATGAGCTAAGACATTATAGGTCCTTTTGAAAGTCAACAAAAAGTCAACAACTTCAAAAGGGCATAACTTGAGAATGGTGAATGATATGGACATGAAACTAGTGGGGTTGGTTAGAGTACTCTTCAAGCTTTCCAAAATGTCCAAGAACACCCTCATAGAATTAAAATTGAAGGATGTGTGCCCTTGCAAAGTTGGGAAATTTTTGGTTGGTTTATGAAGAAAATGGAGGTCTAAAACCAATTTTTTCTAAATGGGTTTGCCATATGATGACCCAATCCATTCTATGACCTCATGCACGACCCAAGTCAACAAAAATCAGATTTTTTATCATTTTATTTTTATTTATTTTTATTTAATTCATTAAAAATCATTTTAAATTAAAATAAAATATAAAAGTCTAAGATTTAAAAAAGATTAAGCTTCTAGAAATTCATAAATATGATTGGAATCAAAGCGGTAAGAGGATCATGATGATTGGCCTAAAATAGCAAGTGTTTATGCAAAAATATTTGATTTTCAAAGCTTATCTTTTTGAATCTTTTTTGATCAAATTTTTCACACAAGCATTGATCTTTTTCTGACCTAATTGATCATACTATAAGTACATTACACAACCCTAACACAAAGCCACGAATTCCTGCCTCCCAAGAGTAAGTTTCAAAAACCAAAAATCATCCAAAAATCAATTTTCGGGCTCTTCATTTGAGGGCATTTGAAGGTATTCTAAAGACACAGCAATGATCCCTAGGCTTCACTGAATGTGTATCAATGATCATTTGCATTCAAAACACCTCATATCACATAAACCGAATCAAGTTTTGTTCTTGAATATAAGTTTTTCGATTTCACATATTTGCTTAATTTAAATGATATTTGATGATTGCTTGATGTTTGTGATGATGCTAGGAACGTTTCTGGGCAGCAACCTTGAAGTTTAGTGACCTAATACGATCACGGCCATTGTTAGGGTTTTGGAAACCAATTTAGGGTTTTACGATCTAAGCCATATAAATGTTGTTGATTGACAAAATTAAGTTGATTAAGACCTGGGTAATTCATTAGAACAATCAATTTGGATGAATTTTGCTTGTATTGCAGGTTCTCAAAGACATAGGATTTCCTGCGCAAAAAATTCGTAGCAAATTTCCTATGAAATTTCGCAGGAAATTTCATAGGACTGAAGGTTGAAGATGACTCCCTGCGCGCGCGTTCTGGAATTTGAATTTGGTTTTAATATTTTTACGTTTTGAAGCAGGCGCGTGTATTGTTGAATGGCAGGGGTTCGAATCCTGGCTGTGACAAGTTTTTTATGTTTTTCTCTTTTATCCATTAAACATAATATATTACGAATTGTGGTGGTTATATGAACAGGTTCGCTCTCCCAGCTGGATTGGTCAAGGTGTTTGTTTGTATTGTGAAGGTCCTGGGTTCGATCCCCCCAGGCCTTTTGTTTTGTTTATTTTTTCATGATTTTCAGGATTAAGGCACAAAAGCAAATGAAGCCTTGTTTCTAACGCCAGCGCACCTGTAGCCCAGTGGCAAGACTCTTCTGTATCCAGGTAAAGGACCTGGGTTCAAATCCCAGGTCCTGTTTTTTTGGTTTCTTGTTTTATTTCTTTTGTTATTTCTTCCTTTTATTTTCTAAATTAATTTAAAATAATTTCTAAATTATATGTAAATTATTTTCTTTTGTTTAAAAAAACTTCTAATTTATTTTCTAAATTCTAAACCTAGTTTTTATTATTATATATTTAAAATCAAAAACATGTATATATTTATTTAGTTATTAAGTTAATATTTTTATAAAACCTAATTTATTTTTTTAAAACCCTAAAAAATATATTCTTTTCAAAACCCTAATTTTCTTCTTTTATTTATATTCTTAAACTTCATTAAAATTCTTGAGTTAATATTTGTTAATATATAAATTGGTTATAATTCAAATTTTTGTATGTAAGTATAATTTAAAATTAAAATGCTTAATTTATTTTATAATATGAAAATATTCTCTAATAGTTTATAATTTAATTTTGCATGTAAATAATTTCTAAAAATTGCTAATTTAATTTTTATAATTATAATTTATTTTTCATAATATGTTCATAATTGATTTAATTTTTATAATTTACATATAATTTCAAATTTTATAATAATTAATATAATTGTTTATATTTTCTTATTAAACCTTTAAAATTTTTGTTTATTATAATATTTTTGCTTATTTCATTATTATTATTATTATTAATTATGTTTATATGATTATTACTAACCCCATTTAATTTAGTATTATTTTTATTATAATTATTATTTTCACTAACCCAAATATAATTGCTTATTTATTTTGCTTATTAATATTTTGCTTATTTATTTAAATTGCTTTTATTATTATTATTGTAATTGCTCCTGGATGTAATATTTTATAATGTTTAAATTATTTATTTTATGCCATGGTTAGTAAATAGGGAGTGTAACATGTATGTTTATTTAAAAATAATTTAGATCACTTAATTTAAAGATAAAATATTAAATTGTACACTCACACACGTAAGTCGATCTTTGATCGCCATCTCACTTCCTTAGGGATACCTCTCATTGTTGCCTAATCAAAAGGTCAAGTAGGGTGTATAAAGCAAAAAGTCCCTCAAAATAAAGTCATCTAGTCCCTTAACAATAAAAGATCAAGTCCCTTTTCGAATGTTGCCTTCGTAATAATCTTGTCCCTTTCGAATAACGATGACAGTCCCTCCAAAATTGCTTAATACACCCCATAGTTGCCTAAATAACAGATGTCCCTTCATTTGTCCCACACATCCAAGGTAACGACTACCTATTCCTTAATAATAGGGATAGTATTACCATTTAAAGGATTCAAGGACAGAAAAGACTTAAAACTTAGGGTAGGTTCCTCATAGTTACTTGCTCACTATTCAAACACTTCACACATTTCAAACAATTTTCAAACAAAGGTTTTTTACGCATCCGTACATGGATCATTATCAAACTCTTAAGAAAATTTTTATTCACACACTTCACATTTTAAAACATTTTAAAGTGAGCTAAGTAACTAAGAGCCCATGGATAACCATGGATGTAAAGGGTGCTAACACCTTCCCTTTATATAACCTACCCCCCGGACCCAAAAATCTTTTAAAAGGTCTTTCCTGTTCTTTTATGCCTTTCCTTTGGATAAAATAAAAGTCGGTGGCGACTCTTGCTATCCGCAACATAACTAAAGTCAGTTCTCCCACCGTGTTACAGAACTGGCGACTCTGCTGGGGACTAATTAAAGAGGGGTACCCTTAGGAATTAGATCACTTTAAACTTGTTTGCTTTGTTTGCTTTATATTTACTTGTTGGGTGCTCTTATGTGTGAAAGATCCTAACCTGGATCTAGTGTACCTTAGGTAAATGGCAATAGACCAAGGAAACTGTACGGCGTATACCGATATGGTTGATCTGGTGGCCATAGTTAGTGTGACCTCTTGGTTGGTGCTTATGTTCCTTAAGTCAAGTTGAGGATAATATGAGGCTGCCATATGTTGTCAATACACTAACTAACTTTTAGAACCCTAGTTATCCCATCTTGGCCTTTAGAAAAGTAGTGAGATAACCGGCTTTGGTGCAGACTGAAGTTGGTTGATACTCGATACTACGCTCATTGAGATCTTAAACTTGGAGGGTTTTGGTTGGCAAGTAAGTTGCCTACTGAACAACCACCCTTGTGAAGGATCAATGATATTGAGATCCCTTAGAACCTGGATACTTTTGTAGGACAGGATGAACCAACTAACTTCAGGGGAGGGTACTTACCTTTGAACCTCATGCAAGCCTTTAAACCTAGGGCTATTGTATGACTTGTTTGTGTGTGCCACATGTTTGTGATTGAACATAACATCATGACATCATCATGCATCATAAGCATAACATTTTCTCTAACCATTTCAAGGACCAAAGGATTTATCTTTGTTCTTTGTTGCAGGTCATGGCTTCTGCTCTTAGAAACACCATCAGGATCAACTTTGTAGGGATACCTACTAAGCTTAAAGAGTTGGTTTCTCAAGTGTCTGATCATTCCCAGTTCATCAAGAGACATGGTCACCTATTGGATCTAGTCACTTCAGGGTTCAATGAAGACATGATGAGTGTTCTGTTTCAGTTCTTTGACCCTAAGCACCATTGCTTTACATTCCCTGACTATCAGCTGGTTCCTACAATGGAAGAGTTCTCTAAACTTCTGGGTATACCTGTTCTTGATCAAAGACCCTTCACAGGCTTGGAAAGAGAGCCTAAACCTGAGGTTATTGCTGCAGCTCTACATCTGAAGAAGTCTGACATTGTTCTAGAAACGAGAAGCGGAGTTAAGGGTATTCTTGCCAAGGTGTTGATAGAGAAAGCTCAAGTGTTCTTGAAAGCTATGAGCTATGATGCTTTTGAGGAGATCTTAGCCTTGCTGATATATGGCTTAGTATTGTTCCCCAATCCAGATCAGTTCATAGACGTTCATGCCATCAACATATTCCTGAGTCACAATCCAGTGCCTACGTTACTTGGAGACATCTTACATTCTCTTCACACCCATACTACAAGGGCAAGAGGAACTTTGATGTGCTGCATACCTTTGCTTTCTAGGTGGTTTATTTCTCACCTTCCTCGCTCAGTCATGAAGAATGAGCAAGGGTTCAGGTGGTCCAAAAGGATTATGTCACTCTCGCATTCAGATATTCATTGGTGCTCCAGATCTATGGAGAATGTCACTATTATTGACCGTTGTGGGGAGTTTCCTAATGTGCCACTTCTAGGCATAAGAGGAGGCATCACTTACAACCCCTCTCTAGCTTTACGACAGTTTGGTTACGCTCGGAGTGATGGCCCACATGACATGTTGATTCAGGGCATTGTGTTTGACTATGACAACGATCTTCAAGGTTACCGTCAGAGATTCATACGAGCATGGGGGAAAGTGAACAAGGTTGACAGCAAGACACTAGAGCCTAAGTACACTATTCCTATGGAAGCTTATCTCATATGGGTGCGATCTTGTGCTCAGACTCTCATGATGACATATCCTGTTATCCTGCCAGTTACCATGGAACCTGTTGCTGAAGGAGACACTGCTTATACCATCCTTCACCCAGACATGCCTACTGACATGGAAGACTTACAGAGATCCTGGATCCATTTGAAGGAGCAAAGGGATACTTTCGAGGCTCATTACAAAGCAAGCCAAGAAAGAATCCTGGAACTAACAAAGCAACTTCACGAGGAACGGAATCTCAACTCATACCTCAACACAAAGAGGAAACGTCCATGGGAGACTTAAAACCCCATCTTTTGTATTTATTTCATTTCATTTTTGTAAGCCCAAGAGGCAAAACAAATTTATTACTAATAAAAGTTTACCGTCTTGTTTGTTTAAGCAAATTTAAATCCTGCGGTCCTTGAAAACATTGCATATGCATTCACATATCATATCATTGCATCACAGGTTTATAATTGTGCACAGGTTTCTCATCTTCTCACTGTTTATTTCAGCAATGGCTCTGGAACAGAGACTGCTGACAATGTCCACACTGTCGAACCAATAAACAGAAGCACCACCAAGATGAAAGAAGATTCTGCTGAAGGTGTTGTGCAGCACACCCCTCATTTGATTCTGCGCAGAACAATGGAAGACCCAAAAGAAAATCCAATTGCACAATGCTGCAAGTACATCCATAAAGGCTTACACCCAAAAGGCAGTATGAATCAGTTAAAAGAGAATATCCCTGAGGAAATGATGCTAGTCGAAAAAATGAACAAACTAAAGATTACAAGTGAGCAAAATGCAGGGATTCATATGTAAGAAGTCACTCAGAAAATACGACCAGACACCAACAAAAAGAACCATCAAGAAAAGCATCAGAAGCTGGTTTATCCAGAAGAAGATGAAAGTCTTGTCGAATTCATCTAGAGGTGCCAGAGAAAAAATGCAGAAGTTATGCTTTATCCAAGGTGCAACGCTGTGTTCGACAGGGAAGCAACTAACGACTTGGAAGCAGTAGAGAAGACCAAAAAGAAGAGGAACTAGGGAGCAACCCCACCAGTCAGAAATGAAAGGTTTGACCCAAGAAGAAGGGAGCATCATAACCAATGAATGGGAGAAAGGCGTTACATCACCTATAAACCATCCAACAAACCGAATGATGACAGGTGGGTCCAGCCTATAAGGGATGCCCAAGGTCAAAAGAGGTGGAAAATTTTTGAAGTGAATAGGGGTGCCTCAATGGAAGTGAAAAAGGAGGTAGAAAAAGCAAAGCCAAAGCACGTCTCTGAAAATTACAAGGGGAAGAACCCCATGTCAAGATCCCAATGGAGGACGTTTCAGAGGAAGAAAAGAGTTGAAAAAGAAACTGTAGAACAAAAAAGGATTGGTGAGAATAAAGCTGAGTCAAGCAAGTGTGTGCAGAAAATAGGCAAAGGAGAATCTCTGGAAAAAGAAAAACCTCCTCAGAAAAATAAATCTAGTAACACAATAGAGATGCCGAAAACAAACAACAAAGTGCCAGAAGACGAAGAAGTTACTGATTACTTCAAGTCAGAATCTGATGCGTCCTTTAACGGAACATGTAATGTGGTTTCGGTGTTGCCTAGAGATTACGACAGGACAATGGATGTGGAGGACGAAGAGGATGATATGGCAGATGACAACATAGGGCTTAAGCCTGTATGTTACTACGTGATGAATAATGGCTGTGTCGAAGAGCAAAATGCGTTCTTCGAAAAGCCAGATGATGCAATGAAGGCCCATTTAAAACCTTTGTTCATAAACGGGAAAGTAGAGAGTGTGGGTGTGAACAAGATCTTGATAGATGGAGGAGCAGTTGTCAATCTAATCCCTCATTATATGATAAAGAGGATTGTTAAAGATGACTCAGACACCAAACCTCACAACATGGTGTTGTCCAACTATGAAGGTAAGGTAGGAACAACATTGGGGGTGATACAACTGAACCTAACCGTAGGAACCATCACCAGGCCTACAATGTTTGTGGTGATAGCATCAAAGGCAAACTACAATCTGCTGTTGGGAAGAGAGTGGATCCATGGAATTGGGGCTGTACCATCATCCATGCATCAAAGGATAGCAATTTGGAGGCCAGATGGGATTGTCGAAAACATAGAGGCAGACCAAAGTTACTTCATGGCTGACGTAATCAATGTCACTAGTCGTAACTTCGACAAGAACTTGGCTCACATAGCACCTTGCAACCTTGCTGGTTTCGACCTAACAGCCTCTGACAATGCATAATGTTCCATGTATCTCCACCCTACGCATGGATTCCAGTGGGACAAAGAGATAATTGGAGAGACAAATTAAGCTTGGGGAACCACTCATGTCAATCCAACTGGGTGGGGAAGTGAATTCAGTGAAAATGACTGAAGCGTCAACAATGGAAAGGATTACGACTTATATAGCCGAAAAACAACATCCTCAAGAAAATATTGAGGAACAATGTGCAAAACAAAGTATTGAAGAAAACTCTAATGGCGAATGGCAAAATCAAAGGCTTGACGCCATTTATGATGACGAACCCCTAGGGTTTGAAAAGGATCCAGCCCCAACCAATATGAAAATGGTGGCACAAGATCCCTTAGAAGAAATCAATCTAGGACTGGGGGCAGAGAACAGGCCAACTTACATAAGTGCCAGGATGGATCCTCAGTTCAGAGTCGAAATAATCCAATTGCTAAATGAGTTTAAAGACTATTTCGCATGGGATTATGACGAAATGCCTGGTTTAGACAGGAACTTGGTCGAATTGAAGTTGCCAATATTGGAAGGAAAAAAGCCAATAAAGCAAACTCCCAGACGCTTCGCACCTGGAATCCTGTCGAAAATTAAAGAGGAAGTTGAAAGACTTCTAAAATGCAAGTTCATCCGTACAACAAGGTATGTCGAATGGATTGCTAATATCGTTCCTGTGATTAAGAAAAATGGCAAGCTTAGGGTGTGCATTGATTTTAGAGATTTAAACTCAGCTACCCCTAAGGATGAATATCCTATGCCAGTAGCAGAAATGCTTATAGACTCTGCAGCAGGCCATGAGTATTTGAGTATACTTGATGGATATTCTGGTTATAACCAGATTTTCATTGCTGAAGAAGATGTTCCAAAAACAGCTTTTCGTTGTCCAGGGGCAATAGGAACATATGAATGGGTAGTCATGCCCTTTGGTTTAAAGAATTCTGGAGCTACTTACCAAAGGGCAATGAATTCTATTTTTCATGATTTCATTGAAACATTTATGCAAATTTATATAGATGATATTGTGATTAAGTCTGTCTCAGGCTCAAACCATATTGACCATCTTCGACAATCCTTTGAAAGGATGAGGAAGTTTGGTTTTAAAATGAATCCCCTTAAATGTGCTTTTGGTGTGCAGGCGGGTGATTTCTTAGGTTTTGTGGTCCACAAGAAAGGGATTGAAATTAATGAAAACAAATCCAAAGCCATAATGAAAGCGAAAGCGCCATCGACAAAGAAGGAATTGCAGTCTCTACTAGGGAAAATTAACTTTCTTAGAAGATTCATCTCCAACCTTAGTGGAAAAACACAAGCTTTCTTGCCTCTACTTCGACTGAAGAAGGAAGATTTCACTTGGGGGCAAGAACAACAAGATGCTTTCAACAAGATTAAAGAATATCTGGCTAGTCCTCCAGTTTTAATGTCTTCTTATCGAAACAGAAGTATGAGGCTTTACATCTCAACATCTGACAAAACATTGGGAAGCATGCTTTGTCAGGAAGATGAACATGGCATCGAAAGGGCCATCTATTACCTCAGCAGAGTCTTAAATGATGCTGAAACTAGATATAGTATAATAGAGAAACTATGTTTATGTGTATATTTCTCTTGTACAAAGCTAAAGCATTATATCAAACCCATTGATGTATATATATCCTCTCATTTCGACGTAATAAAACACATGTTGTCTAAATCTATTCTACATAGTCGAATTGGAAAATGGGCTTTGGCCTTAACTGAGTATTCTTTAAAATATATGCCTCTAAAAGCTGTCAAAGGACAAGTGGTTGCTGACTTTATAACTGACCACTCTGTAATTGAAAATGAAATAAAATACGTCAAAATAGAACCTTGGAGATTATATTTCGACGGTTCCAGTCATAAGAATGGAACAGGTGTTGGGGTGTTGATAATTTCTCCCAATAAAATTCCAACAAAGTTTAAGTACAAAGTAGAAGGCTTGTGTTCAAATAATGAAGCAAAATATGAGGCTTTGATTGCTGGACTTGAAATATTGTTGGAATTGGGGGCAACGAAGGTCGAAATAATGGGTGACTCTGAGTTGGTAATAAAACAATTGACAAAAGAATACAAATGTGTCAAAGAAAATTTGATCATGTATTTTGTAGTAGCCAATAGACTCCTCAAGAAATTCGACAGTGCAGCCTTTAAACACATTCCTAGATTAGAAAATCAGGAAGCAAATGACTTGGCTCAACTGGCATCAGGCTACAAAGTGTCGAAAGAAAATTTGGAGAAAGCTGTCGAAGTAAGAGGAAAAGTATTATCCACTAGACTGTCCCCATCAGATTTGGAAACCATAAGACTGGGTTATGGTGACGAAGAAAATTTTGAAATTTTTAATGTAGATGATCCAGAGGTATGAGATTGGAGAAAACCTATTAAGGATTATTTACAAAATCCAAACCAGAGAGTCGAAAGAAAGATAAAGTATAGAGCCTTAAGCTATGTACTTTTTGGAAATGAGCTGTTTAAAAAGACTGCAGAAGGAGTCTTACTAAAATGCTTAGGTGAGACTGAAGCTTATATAGCCTTGTCAAACATGCACAATGGTGCATGTGGTGCACACCAGGCAGGTCACAAGATGAAATGGTTACTATTTTGACAAGGGATGTATTGGCCAACAATGTTAAAGGATTGTGTCGAATTTGCAAAGGGATGTCAAGAATGCCAAATTCATGCAGGCATACCTCATGTGCCTGCAAATGAGTTACACTCTATTATAAAGCCTTGGCCATTCAGAGGTTGGGCTTTAGATTTGGTTGGGGAAATTCGACCAGCTTCTTCAAAGGGTCAAAAATACATTTTGGTTGGAGTAGACTATTTCACTAAGTGGATTGAAGCCATACCACTGAAGAATGTAGATCAGGAAGCAGTTATAGAATTCATCCAGAAGCACATAATTTATAGGTTTGGAATACCAGAAACTATAACCACTGATCAAGGATCTGTGTTTACTGGAAGAAACATGCAGGCATTTGCAAAAGAGACAGGTTTTAAGTTACTAACTTCGACACCTTATTATGCTCAAGCAAATGGACAGGTCGAAGCAGCCAACAAAGTTGTGATAAATCTGATAAAAAAGCATGTGGGTAAAAAACCTAGGAATTGGCACAAGACTCTGGATCAAATCCTTTGGGCTTGTCGAACGTCTCCTAAAGAGGCAACTAATTCTACCCCATTTAAGTTAAATTATGGGCATGATGCAGTATTACCAGTCGAAATCTATTTACAATCCATACGAATTCAAAGGCATCATGAAATTCCATCTGAGATTTATTGGAGTATGATGATGGATGAGTTAGTTAATTTAGATGAGGAGAGGTTACGTGCTTTAGAGTTGATAAAAAGGCAGAAAGAAAGAGTCGAAAAGTTTTACAATAAGAAAGTAAAATTTAAAGCCTTTTTAGTTGGTGATTTGGGTTGGAAAGTAATTTTTCCCATGGAAAAGAAAGGTAGATTGATGGGAAAATGGTCTCCTAAATGGGAAGGACCTTTCCAAATTTTAAGAGTTTTTTCAAATGGCGCATATGAAGTCGAAGAAATGGAAAAAGATAAAAGAATACTGAAAATAAATGGCAAATATTTGAAGAAATATAAGCCAACATTGCAAGATATAAAGATAGAAATGGAATAAAATTGCAAAAAGCTTGTCTTCGCCAAACAGATGGCGTGAGTAACATTACATATAAAAATTCTTAGAAAATATAAAATCCCCTATTCCTATTACAAACTACTGTTGGAGAAAAGTTGCTTTGAGTTCGTCAAATTTCTTCCGTTGAAGTTGAATTCGACGTTCACAGAGGCTCTTACTAACAGTCAGTTCGTCAATTTCTCTGTGGAGTTGTTGGGCTGTTTCTGCATGTTGAAGCCCTTTCTGAAGCTCTTTGTCAATTTCTTCTTGGTTGGGCTGTTGGAGGCTGGCTTGACGTTCCTTCTCTTGGAGGATCTTCTTCTGAAGTTCGACAATCTGAGCTTGATAAGCCTGGATGTTACTTTCGCACTCAACAACAGCTTTGGAGTAATCTTCAGAAAGTCTGTTTAGTTTTGAGATTCTATCAATCGAAGAGGCTACAACATTCCATTCTGAGACTTGCTTTTCAGATTTAGTTGTGATGCTCTGAGAAAACTCTTTTTGGCGAACCAAGTCAGCACTCACTGAATCAATCATAAACATCAGGTTCATTACCAGACGACTCTCCTCAATCGAAGCCTCCAGGAGATTGGCTTGTTTTATAAGTTTCTTCAGGTCATATTGTGCATAGGGGTTTTCGGCCAGAGCTCCAAATAAGTCTACCCCAAGGATCTTTGCCTTAATCTCAGCCATGACAACACTAATTGGTTGCATTTCAGAGGTAGCCCCAGAAGTTGTCGAGCTGCTGTGGGAAGAGTCCTAAAAGTTGTACCTGGAACTGAGTAAGGCTTTCAGATATTCCAGAGGTTTTCTTACTTTCAGGCTTTCAATTTATTCATGAGACAAGCTTGTCGAACCCGTATTTATAGGGGTTTCTGTTGGAGTTTCTGCTGGAGTAGGAACAGCTTGGGCACTTCCTCCAGGGTTCAAGCTTGTGTCTGGATGCTTCGACATATCTGTTTCTTCTTCGACAGCCTCCTTGTCAGCCTCTGCTGTATCAATTGGCCCTTGTAATTGTGCATCTTGATCTTGAGCAGTTTTTTCTTCCACAGTAAATTCTGGGCGAATAGGGGAATTGTTGTCGGAGGATTCTGGGTCACTGATGTCGAAGTCACTGAAGGTCTGAGGGCCATAAACACCAGCATCTGGAGTGGTTTCTTCCAGAAGTCGTTCAGCTAAAGTCTTCTCAGAATCAGAAGGGATAAGCTCTTCTTGGACCTTGGAGGTTTCTTCGACATCAAGGTTAACCTAAAGTCAACAGGAAAGGGAAGTTAAAAGAAGAAACAATGTAGTTAAAACTACGAACATTGTCAGTCGAAAATGATAATACCTGAGGAATCTCAGTATGAGTGCCTGAATCCCCACTTTTCTCACTTCTTGAAGGGATTTTAGTGATTGGACTGGTGGGAGGAGTTCTTCTGTTGACAAGGGATCTCTGGGATGCCACTGTCTTTATTCTCATGCCTTTGTTCCTTTTGAGAGGTTGAGGCTCAGGAGATTCATCTTCAGATTCTTCGACACTCACCTCTTTTTCTTCTTGTTTTCTTTTGGTGGCTGGTGTGCGAGTTACCTGAGGTGTGCAAAAAAGGAAATGTGTTCAGTATTGAGAATATTGAAATTTATACAAAAGGAAAAAGTGGGATGCCTTTGTATGTCGAAACCTTTTTAGCAGCTGTGGGTGATTTTTCGACCTGTTTGGAAGAGGTCCCTTCACCAGGGGTTTTCTTGTTAGTTATTCTAACAGTTGAAAGGAAAGAAAATGAATGAACGTGGATATAAAACATATAAAGAGTTAGAAATAAGAAGAGGGATTGTATTTCTTCGACACCTTCAAGAATAGAATCTTCCACACTAACGTGTTTTATTCCAACATGAAGGTGCCTAGGGAAGTTGCCCAAATAATACTTCGTCGGAACCACACGTTCAACAAGTTTTTTGCTAGACTCGTGAAGCAGCTTTAAGTGAGATCCACACACAAACCAATCTGGGAATGGAGGGCACAAGGCCACACCAAATTCTGCAGAAGGGAGTGGGGGAAACTTTGGGGGAAATGAGGTGTAAGCAAAATTGTAGCGTGCATGTGATGGAATATATGAAGGCACCCCCAACTTATCCAGCTTTTCTGAAAATTTTTGTTTTAAAGTCACTGCTGCTTCGCCTATAGTTCGACGAAGATCATTTGGCCTGTAAATAGTTTCAAAATATTTTTGAAATTTTTGAATTTCTTTGATATGTTTATCCGTACCTTTCTTCTTTTTATCCTGCACAAAAGCAAAGGCATTCGTCAGGAGTGTGTTGAAAGTTGTTACATCAAAGAATTTGTTAAGGTAATACTCCTTCCACCAGACGTCGAAGTCCTCAGTGCACAAGTAGTTTGGTCGAAATATTGTAGGGTGGACCTCCAAAGATTCGTCGAAAAATTTGTTATACAATTCTAGACTTTTTTCAAAATTATGAAATGAATTGTAGAACAAAATGGAGCCTTTCTTGAGGTAGATGGGTTTTGTTTTCGTTTGGGTTAACCCAAATTGTCTGGCCACAAGGTTAGGTTGATAGACAATGAGGGAAACTTTGGTGTTATTGAGGCTGTGGTGGGAAAAAAGATGTCTTGGTATGAGGAAGGATTCCCAAATGGATATGTAGGAATCCTCTTCCTTTTGGTTTTCTACTGGGAGCTGCCTGGTGAACCATTTAGGACCCACAGTCCTGTTGGCGAAGGGTGCCATGGATGGAGTAAACTTGTAATGTTTTGTGAACATCATCACGTAGCTAGTGAAGGCTTGTCGAAGGCCTATTCCTTCGTTAGTGGGTGTTAGTTGAACTAGCCTAGGCCATTTGACATGCCTGTCTTTCACTTCCTCTTCGTCAACTGGTCTCTTGATGGGGATGCAGGCTTCGAAAGTGGCATTCAGCCACAGTTGTAAAAGCCAGAAGGGACCTGTTAGGCTGATGGTTCCTTTTTCCTTGATGGTTTTCAGGTTGCTTACGCTCTCACTTAGAAACTCATAAAGATTTGCCAGAAGCATTTCACTTAGACAAAATGCAACTCCAGCATGAAGTTGATTGGCAATAGTAATGTAGCTTCTGGAAACTTGGAGGGATCTGGTGCAGAAAACAAACTTTGCTAACCACAAAGTGAGGAAGGCTACATGTTCTCTGTCGGAAACCTCTTCAGTATCTTTGCCTTGATGATGAGCAATAAATAAGGAATAGCCAGCATGTTTGGTGTCGAATCCTATAGGGTCTTTGTTTAGGTGTTCAGGATTGAAGATTTCTCCTATAGGACTAAGGCCAGTAATAGCTGCTATGTCGAAGAGAGTTGGGGTAACCATCCCACAAGGGAGGTGGAAGTTGTTGTAAGTGTTGTCCCAAAAGTATAGGGAAGCCAGCAGCATATTCTGGCAATAACGGGGGCCTTCTTTCGACAATTGAATCAGGTCATAAATACCTATTTTCTTCCAGAATTTTCCCTTAGTTTTTTCGACTCTATTAAGCCAGGTTAGGTAATCTGAAGGATCTTTTGTTAAAGGAGGGCTCCTAAAGATCCTATTTTGATTTAAATACAACAAATCTAAGTCTGTCGAAGCTAATGGGATTTCAGATTTTTTAGAGGATGTTTCGACGGGTTGAGGGTTCTTACTGGAACCTATTGGTTTAGAGGCAGAATAGGAAGGATAAAATCCTTTAAACGGTTTTGGTCAGCGTTGGGGTCAGAAAGTGGACCTAACATTGCATGGTGAACCCCAGAAATTAAAATAGGGATCAGTACCTGAGATCTGTAGATGCTAGCTTTCTCCCTCTCATTTGGAGGTTCTGGGATGTACTGTTGTTGATTTACTTGCGTTGGTCCAGACAGTGTGTGAGCAGGAGGGAGATCAGTAGTCTTCTTTTCTTTCTTAGCACTACGGTCAGCAACATTCTTTGGGGGCGCCATTGTTATGCAAAGATTAGAGCTGGAATAACAGAAGGTTTAAATGGGTTTAAATGGAGATTTTCCTTTGATAGAGAAGAAGGAGTCTGAGAGTGTAAAAAGGACAAAAGGTTTGGGAGATGGTATTTATAGAAGATGACAGAATATGAAAAATTAATAAAAAAAGAAAAGGAAAAAGACGTTTCAATTTGGTCATGGGAGACGTGCTTCTTGATCAACGGTGATGATCAAAAGTGACGGTTAGTGGGAACCCATGATTAGCTAGGATATAGGGTTATGGAAGGTTGTGTATAAACGTGGGCTAGATGAGACGTTTTTCAGAAAGTTGAAATCATGGTGTTTTCTTGGGACTCAACAAAATAACTTTACAATTAATGAAACTAGCAGGTTGTTAGAAGTCATTTCGACAGCAAAAGATGTTTTTATCCAAAGTTTAGTCGAAAAAATCTTTGCTGGGGGGCAATTTGTAGGCTCATAATTTCAACACCATGAATTTGAGATATAAAGTCATTTTTTTTGCTAAAGGGATAATCATCAGATAAGGGAAAGGAGAAGTGAAGATATTCAGAAGATGTTGACAAGGTTAAATACTCAAGTATTTTGACAGGAGTACCAATAATGTTATGGCAAACAAAGTTTGGAAACCCTTTTATAGTTTAACATTGGACATGATAAGTATATTTTTCGACACTTCGACAAAAGAGAAGTATTTGACAGAAGCATTGGTTTGTGAGGTTTTGAAGAGTTTCTTCTTCTTCGACATTTCGACAAATGAAGAGATGCAACACTTCGTCACCAAAAGGGAAGAATTCAAAATTAAAAGTTGCAACCGTTGGCAGTTGAACACGTGGAAGTTTCAGAAAAGAAAATTGCATGCAGGCTGACAATTGTCATTTAGTTAGAATTTTCCCATTCTAGGCAGTTATTTTGTTTGTATATAAATAGGATAGTTTGTTTTTAGAATGCGTGTGTGAAAACTTATACAAAAATCCTGTAAATACTCTAAGTACCCAGTGTGAGAGAAATGAGTCTGATATTTGGAACAATGTATGTGTTGAACACCATTTTTCTTTCAAGTTATTTAAATTATGAGTTTTGTTTCATCAAGTTATTTTACATTCAGTTTATTTACTTTCCTGCAAAGTTTATATCTTTTTTCCATTTTCTTACTTTTGTTCAACTTTCACTTTATTTTACTTTCGCATTCAAAACATTCAACACTTTTACATCATTAACAAAACAAACCACAAACAATTAACAACACTAAGAGTAATTCGACAACCAATTGCACATGTGTCCTAGGACTTATTTGGTTGGTCCTGCAAGTAACCCAGTTTTCTAAGAAATTGGTTAACTAGAGGTTGTTCGTCAGAAATCACAGCGAACAGTTCCTCTTAAGTACTTGCTCACTCATTCAAAAACATTTCAAAAACACTTCGCATTTTCAAACAATATTCAAAACAAAGTCTTTATATATATCCGTACAAGGATCATTATAAAGTACTTAAGAAAATTTTTAATTACACACTACACTTCTCAAAACAGTTTAAAGTGAGCTAAGTAACTAATAGCCCATGGATAACCATGGATGTAAAGGGTGCTAACACCTTCCCTTTACATAACCTACCCCCCGAACTCAAAATCTTTTTAAGGTCTTTCCTGTTCTTTATGCCCTCTCCTTTTGGATAAAATAAAAGTCGGTGGCGACTCTTGCTATCCGCAACATTTAACTAAAGTCAGTTCTCCCACCGTGTTACAGAACTGGCGACTCTGCTGGGGAATTAATAAAAGAGGGGTACCCTTAGGAATTAGATCACTTTAAACTTGTTTTCTTTGTTCGCTTTACTTTACTTGTTGGGTGCTCTTATGTGTGAAAGATCCTAACCCGGATCTAATGTACCTTAGGTAAATGGCAATAGACCAAGGAAACTGTACGGCGTATACCGATATGGTTGATCTGGTGGCCATAGTTAGTGTGACTTCTTGGTTGGTGCTTATGTTCCTTAAGTCAAGTTGAGGATAATATGAGGCTGCCATATGTTGTCAATACACTAACTAACTTTTAGAACCCTAGTTATCCCATCTTGGCCTTTAGAAAGTAGTGAGGTAACCGGCTTTGGTGAAGACTGAAGTTGGTTGATACTCGATGCTACACTCATTGAGATTCTAAACTTGGAGGGTTTTGGTTGCCAAGTAAGTTGCCTACTGAACAACCACCCTTATGAAGGATCAATGATATTGTGATCCCTTAGAACCTGGTTACTTTATAGGACAGGATGAACCAACTAAACTTCAGGGGAGGGTATTTACCTTTAAACTTCATGCAAGCCTTCAAACCTAGGGCTATTGTGTGACTTGTTTGTGTGTGCCACATGTTTGTGATTGAGCATAACATCATAGCATCATCATGCATCATAAGCTAGCATTTTCACTAACCATTTCAAGGACCAACGGATTTATCTTTGTTCTTTGTTTCAGGTCATGACTTCTGCTTGTAGAAACACTATCCGGATCAACTTCGTAGGAATACCTCCTAAGCTTAAGGAATTGGTCTCTCAAGTTTCTGAAAGATCCCAGTTCATCAAGAAACATGGTCACCTACTTGACTTGGTTACTTCAGGATTTGATGAAGACATGATGAGTGTCTTGTTTCAGTTCTTTGACCCTAAACATCATTGTTTCACATTCCCCGACTATCAGCTGGTTCCTACAATGGAAGAGTTCTCTAAACTACTGGGTATACCTATCCTTGATCAGAGACCCTTCACAGGATTAGAGAATGAGCCTAAACCTGAAGTCATTGCTGCAACCCTACATTTGAAGAAAACAGACATTGTCCTAGAAACAAGGAGTGGAGTTAAGGGTATTCTTGCTAAGGTATTGATGGAGAAAGCTCAAGTGTTCCTGAAAGCTATGAGTTATGATGCTTTTGAGTAGATCTTAGCCCTATTGATCTATGGCTTAGTATTGTTCCCCAATCTAGACCAGTTCATAGACGTACACGCCATCAACCTATTTCTGACTCATAACCCAGTGCCTGCATTACTTGGAGACATCTTACACTCTCTTCATACCCGTACTACAAAGGCACGAGGAACTCTGATCTGTTGTATACCTTTACTATCTAGGTGGTTTATTTCTCACCTTCCTCGATCAATGATGAAGAATGAACAAGGGTTCAGGTGGTCCAAGAGGATTATGTCACTTTCTCATTCAGATATTCATTGGTGCTTTAGATCTATGGAGAATGTTACTATCATTGACCGTTGTGGGGAGTTCCCTAATGTTCCACTCCTTGGCATAAGAGGGGGCATTACCTACAATCCTTCTTTAGCTCTACGTCAGCTTGGTTACGCTCGGAGTGATGGTCCTCATGACATGCTTATTCAGGGTATTGTGTTCGACCATGACAACGATCTGCAAGGTTATCGTCAAAGGTTTATACGAGCATGGAGTAAAGTGAACAAAGTTGACAGCAAGACTCTGGAACCCAAGTACACCATTCCTATGCAACCTTATCTCAGATGGGTGTGATCTCGTGCTCAGACTCTTATGATGCCATATCCTGCTATCCTGCCAGTTACCATGGAGCCTGTTGCTGAAAGAGATACTTCTTATATCATTCTTCATCCAGACATGCCCACTGACATGGAAGAGTTACAGAGGTCCTGGATCTAGTTGAAGGAGCAAAGAGATACTTTTGAGACTCATTACAAAGCAAGTCAAGAAAGAATCCTGGAGCTAACAAAATAACTTCACGAGGAGCGGAATCTCAACTCATACCTCAACACAAAGAGGAAACGTCCATGGGAGACTTAAAACCCCATTTTTGTACTTATTTCCCTTCATTATAAGCCCAAGGGGAAAAATAATTTTAACATTTACTAATAAAAGTTTTATTTCCGTTTGTTTTACAAATTTAAATTCTGCGGTCCTTGAAAACATTACATATGCATCTACATACCATATCATTGTATGATAGGTTGTCACAACAGGTTTCTCATTTTCTCGCTGTTTATTTCAGCAGAAATGGCTCTCGAACAATCTATCCAAGATCTTCAAGCTCAAAATGCTCAGTTTCAAGAAGTGATTCTGAATTTGTCCAAGGGGCAAGAAGAGTTGAACGCACTCCTCTCTAAGGACATGAAGAAGAAGAATCCTGAGGATAACAAAGATGATCAGCTGAAACAATTACAAGCTGAGATAGCAGAGATGAGGATTCAGATGAATGGCCAAATGGCTCTTATATAGAGTTTGGCCCAGGGGAAAGAAGAGCTGAGAAGCTTTGTCAATAAGCTTCGGCATAACATAGTTGGGAATCTAATCATCAGTCAACCTCCGTTGAAACAAGCTGACTTGGTTGAAAGGAAAGTAAGGATAAGAGAAGGAAAGAGACAGGCTACTCCTGATCATCCTTCAATTGAAGAAATAGGACCTTGTAAGGTTAATCCACTTCTATACAAGGAATGTAGAAGAAAATTCATCCGGTTCAGCACACCAATGTCACAAGTTTTGCAATGCCTGTTGGAGATGAAGCTGATTTCCTTGGAAAATTCTCCTAAAAATCATAATACCTCTTCTCCTCTCTATAATCCCAAAGCAAGGTGTATGTACCACTCCGACAGTCCCGGACATGACACTAATAACTGTTGGGCATTGAAGAATAAGATTCAAGACCTAATTGACGAAGGAATACTCGAGGCTACGCCAGAAGGCCAGGTTGAGTTCTTCCATCGTCCATCAAGCATCAAAGTTTCCAAATAACTGGAGTGACGAGTTTAGAGGAAGAGGCTTTGAGAACATTTGAATTTTCATTTGTAATTTCTTTTATTTTGTTTAAGCACTTAATATTATGTTAAACTTTTGTTTTCATTAATGCATTGCATATGTTTGTCTTGAATTAATCCATTCGTTTCACTATATTTTGAACTATGCTTCTTATTTCTATCTTGTGATATTTAACTCCTGATAAAGCTATGAGCTTGTAGAGGGAGGATGACGAAAACAATACCATAATCTTATGCAGTATGCTTTTGAACAGACTATGCTGACGATGTACAAGCATTGTTTCAATTCCTAAACAGTAGAGATATAAGGAAGTTAATCCCTAGTCAACCCTTTTGAGCCTATGAAGTAGGAGTTTTCATTCTCGAACAAATTAAAACCCTTATTCATAACCTGGGGCAGGGTAGTTACTCGGTTAACTTAAATATGCCAATTATCTGTGTTGTACACAACTAATGATGGTTCTCTGTAATCATTAAACCTGACAGTCAATATCCAGCAAAAGAAAAACCCACTAAGTCAAAACCTATGAAGGAGTCTTAGTAAAAAAAAATTGAGAAATTCCGCTAACTGTAATTTTGAAACAAACAGTTCAGGCAAAAAGAAGATATAACAAAGTCAAAAGAAAAAAGAGGTCACTATGAATCCTCAACAAAGAAAGATGACTGAATGTTCAAATAAATTTTTGGTTTCTGAACCATCACAAATGTCAGTGTTACAATTCCAAACTCCTTTGAGCCTCAATGCATAAGTTAACTGAGCATAGGACTGAAGAACATCATGGAGATTGGGTTGGGTACAAATAAAATTTGAGCCTTTATCCTTTGTTTCTTAAACCGTGAACCAGGCCATGTTACAACCCTTTAAAAGTCCTAACTGAAGCATGGTTAGTTCGAAAGTGTACTACTACAAAAAGGTATCCTGACTCCTTTAGGGCTTATTATAAAACTTGAGTTACTATCACAGTTTTCACAAAAACTGTTTTTCTAAAATAACTCTTTTTCAAAACTTCAAGACAAACATAAGCATTGAATTTTTGAATATATTTGTTTGCATATACCTGAGTGTTTGATAAACAGAGAAACTTACAGGATGAATGTTCAATAAACCAAAGTCCTTCCGATAAACAAAGTTGCTTCCTGGGTCAAAGTCCATGTATACAAAGGGGCATAGTCATTATCTCCCAATCAAGGGGGCAGGCCATAATATTGCCTAACTCATTTGGGGCAATCAGGACAGAATTCAACTATGTTTAAATAGCCAGGGGCAACTCTCCTCATATATTTTAATTACCAAGGGTAACATTATAAATTTCATGATGTCAGGGGCATTCTGCTTATTTCTCATGAGGTAACTACATTCAGATACTTCCATTATGGGACAATTCATCCTCAACCAAGGGGCAATGATTTCTTTTCAAATCTAATACCCGGAGCGTATATGGTCCATCACAATTTTAAGACACGTTCCTCTCATTGTATTACCTTGATATTGGATTCTCAGCAGAAGCCATTGTGGAAATTAATTGTCTACGCCAGTAGTATCAGATGGTGTCAGTATCATGTCTTCGGATCCAACAATGAGAATTTTTGGGAAATTATTCAGGAAAGTTAAGAATCTCAGGAGCTCTAAATCCAATTGGTTATACACTCTCAAAGTTGAAACGATTCTGTTTTCAAGTTCAGCTTTACTTTTCCCTCTGAATCCAGATTTACTTTTACCCTATTTACCTAAAGCGAGAAATGTCCATTGGTTGTGTTTGAATGTATGTATGCTTTTGAATATGATTGATGTTTACCAGAAATGCATGAAAATGCAGTAATAGTATTTACTAAGGACGAACAAAGGTAGGAATTCAACAAAGCTTCGCCGGTTTATCCCCACAAGACAACTACAAATCCCCAGCAGGGCAAATCTATCTTTATAGATACTTCGAGTTACGTCTCCCCTTGAATTTATGTCCATCTCTTTTATCCTCAGTCAGGATACTCAGGAACTTATTCCTTCAATAGAAGTACGACGAACGAAAACGGGAGAATATAAATACTATATTATCAAACAAGACGGGAACAAGTTCATCATACTCTTCAGCAACGAATCGGGATTTATTTTCCCTAGCCAGCAGTTATTATACAAAGATATCCAGACGCTTCAGGCTGCATGATTCATACATACATCATTTATATCATACCATAACATATCATAAATGCATAATACATTTACTTAGATGCACCATGCCATGCATGCATACATATTGCATAAACTAACCTTTTCCTTGCAGGATGGTTATATACAAAAATATCAACAATTCACAATAGGTCAGAAATGATCTATACATTACTCAAGATGTCCTCGGAGAGTAGGCAAACGGTCTGTACAAAGATCCATTCCCTAATCCAGGATACTTCCAGAATATTTCATCTATCTGGTCTTGAATAGCAGGCAAACGGTCTGTACAAAGATCCATTCCCTGGTTCAAGATATTTTCAGAAGATTTAATCAATTGGCCCTTGAATAGCAGGCAAACGGTCTGTACAAAGATCCATTCCCTGGTTCAAGATATTTTTCAGAAGAATTAATCCTGACGTTCTTTTGACCTTGGAGAGTAGGCAAACGGTCTGTACAAAGATCTATTCCCTGGTTCAAGATATTTTTCAGAAGAACTAATCCAGACGTTCTTTTAACCTTGAATAGCAGGCAAGTGGTCTGTACAAAGATCCATTCCCTTGTTCAAGATATTTTTCAGAAGAACTGATCCTGACGTTCTTTTGGCCCTTGAATAGCAAGCAAACGATCTGTACAAAGATCCATTCCCTGGTTCAATATATTTTTCAGAAGAACTAATCCTGACGTTCTTTTGACCTTGAATAGCAGGAAAACGGTCTGTACAAAGATCCATTCCCTGGTTCAATATATTTTTTAGAAGAACTAATCCTGACGTTCTTTTGACCTTGGAGAGTAGGCAAACGGTCTATACAAAGATCCATTCCCTAATCCAAGATACTTCCAGAAGAGATAATCGTCACGAAGATTTATTTCTACTGGTCCACTCAACAATTCAAACCATGTTGCATAAACAATTTAGAGACGGCTTATACGAAGACCTAGTACTGATATCCAGTATCAACATAAAGCCATCATCGCATCCTAATATTTTAGATGGCATCTATAAGCTCATCTCCAGTTCTTCCAAGTGGCATCTTCAAGCCCACTCAAGCATATGCAACTAATCATCAGTGTTACTTTACGCACCGGCGAGTGCAAATTTTTGGGCTTTTGTGTTCAATCCCCTTCAACCTTCCAAGTCACGACTGGCACATATACCAATCTAACCCCTCAGGTTTCAGAAAATTGAACAGGGGCAGCTGTTGCACCCCAAAATTTGCCCTCCACAAGACAAGACATTGTGTACTAAGAGGTTCACAAGGTTCACATGACATCTCATGAGGTTCACAAGGTTCACAATTAGTCATAAAGTTTGACAATTCCCTCAGACAATGCATCCTCCTAAGCAATGCATCTTAAACTAGGGGTTTGACATTCATCAGGCTAAGTGGACTTCCAAGACTTCAAGTGAGCTTCATAGCATCCTATATGTGTTCAACAATCCCCATTTCAAGTTTCAAGACTTTCCCAAAAGATTTGCTCAGTCAGATGATCAGATAGGTTAAAATCAGTCAAAGCAGTTAAAAAGTCAAACTGAGGTCAAGTGGGGTCAAACCAAAGTCAAACTTCATGATTTTTTTCCAACATCATGTATATGAAGTAAAATTCATCATTTTATCAAGGGTTGATCATGATTCATCCAGGATATTTCAGATCATTAAGAATCAGGAGTTTCTAAATTAGGGTTTTCACAGGAAAAGTCAACTGAACTTTGACCAGCCATAACTTTCACATGCTTCATCAAAATATTTCCATCCAAAGATCATTTTGAAGGAAATTTAATTCTTTACAACTTTGTGTCTCACAAGCCAAGCCCAAAAATGCTTCATTTGGAAGGCATGAGCTAAGACATTATAGGTCCTTTTAAATGTCAACAAAAAGTCAACAACTTCCAAAGAGCATAACTTGAGAATGGCAAAAGATATGGACATGAGACCAAAGAGGTTGGTTAGAGGACTCTTCAAGCTTTCCAAAATGTCCAAGAACACCTTCATAACATTAAAATTGAGGGATTTGTGCGCTTGCAAAGTTGGGGAATTTTTGAGAGGTTTATGAAGCAAATGGGGTCTTAAAACCAAAATTCACCAAATGGGCTTGCTTTTTTATGATCCAAACACTTCCATGACATCATGCACGAATTAAAAATTATTTATTCAAATTTGTATTCATTTTATTTTATTTATTATGATTTTTTACATTAAAAATCATTTTAAATCTAAATAAAATATAAAAATAAGAATATTTGATTTGATTTTGGTTCTAGAAAGTCTTAAAGGCTATTTAGAAGTGATTGAGATTATACAAATTCAGATCATACAAAAATAGCAAGGATATATCCAAATTTTCAATATTTTAAAGGCATATTTTTCAATCTCTAACTATTCAAAAGTCCAAAATATGATGTGGTTTTTTAACCTAATTTTGTTCTACTACATATAGAGAACTCATACAAACACAAAGAAAAATTAGCCTCCAAGAGCAAGAACCAAATTTCAAGAAATTCAGAAAAAAAGTTATCCCCATCATCATCATTATCAAGTTCATACAAAAATGCATGAACTGAATTTAAATTTTGAAGCTTTCTTTAGTTTTTCTTAATTTCATTTATTCTTGATATTTTAATCAATTTTGTTTATCTAACGTTGTTTGTCTCATGTTATAAAAGCTTTCTGGGTTGATGATTCGAAGCTTCATGACCAAAACCGAATCCTACCATAGTTAGGGTTTCAAGCTCAAATTTGGGGTTTTTACAAATTTCGCAGGAAATTTCAGAGGTCAAGAGGTTTATTCATGAGGACTGCGTATAGCCTAGTGGCTAAGGTTGGAAACTGGAAGGTCAAATGCGTGAATTCAATTCCCACTCACAATATTTTGGGCAAAAACCTGCTTTTCTTTCATATTTTCCTTTAATTTCTCTAATTAACACATTTTCTAATTGATTTAACCTTTTAACCATGATTAACCTCAAAAATTTTCTCTAAAGTAAATATTTTCCTATTTTCACTCGTTTTTATGTTATTCTTTATCCGCCTTATCATATAATATATGTTTTCCATATTTAGTAACACATGCACGCATGACCCAATGGTAAAGGTTCTCCAGAGGTTGGAATTAAAAGGGCTTGGGTTCAAACCCTGGACATAACATTTTGGCAAAGAAACATGGGTTCTTCATCATTTTCTTTCTTTTCCTTAATTTATATTTTAAACATGGTTAACCTATTATTTTTAATTAACTTTTTTTAACAAATCTTTTTTTTATTAAATTTAGGTTAGCATTTTTTTATTAGTATTATTACTTTTATATTTAGGTTTATTAAAACCTCAAACTTTTTTTTTTATAAAAACCTTAATCAACATTTAAATGTTTTTTAATTTAATTAATTCTCATAATTCATTTTTCTTAGATTTATTTAATTATTAGGCTATTTTAATATAAACTATTTATATATTTTCTTTTGTAAAACTCAACCTTGTAAAATTTTGTTTTACTAACATGTTTTTTTTTTCATTTTTATTATATAATAGGTATTTGTTACACTTATTTATATGCAGGTCCACAACCTAGTGGCAAGGAACTGGGGTTTGGAGCATTTTGATGAAGAAACATGGGTGTCCCAGTGGCAAAGAACTCAATGAAGCAAAAAAGGCAAACCCCCAATATTTTGGGTATCTCTAACTTTATTTTTCCCTTTTTCATCAAATTATGTATTTTCTTTGAATTTCCTTATTATTAGTATTAAACTAATTTCTAAAAGATAAAACATAATCCGTTTTTTATTTTATTTTTAAAACTTACATTTTTATTATAAACCTTAATTTTTTTTTTCATAAACCTTAATTTTTTCCCTAAACCCTAATATTTTTAAAAAAACCCTAATTTATTTTCTAATTACTAAAAACCCTAATTTTCTTTTAAAATTTTAATTTCTCACTTTAATTATTTTTGTTTAATATTATACTTAATAAATATTTCTAATATATATAATTAAATCATTAATCATGTATATTTTGTAAATAAATTATTATATCCTTATTATTTTATTTTTTATCTTAAAAATTCTTTAAAAGTTGCTTGTCTAAATTTAAAAAAAAATATTTAATTGAGTTATATATATTGTATATTATTACTAACCTTTTCTTCTTATTATTATCACTAACCTTTTATTTTAATTGTTTATTTTATAATTATTATTTAAATTGTTTTATTATAATGTAACTGTACAAGCCATGTAATAGTCGTAGTATTCTATTGTTTATTTATTTATAATATATTGCTATGGTTAGTAAAATAGGGAGTGATAACATATTTGCTTTAAAATTAACTTAGATCACTAATTATAAGATAAATATTTGAAAATGTACACGCACACACGTAAGTCGATCTTTGATCGCCATCTCACTTCTTAAGGATATCCCTCATGTTGCCTAAACCAAAAGGTCAAGCAAGGTGTCTAAAAAGCAAAGTCCCTTCTCCATTAATATCATCTTGTCCCTTTACGATTATAAGAACAAGTCCCTTCGATGTTGCCTTCGCGAATGATCTTGTCCCTTACGAATAAAAGATGATAAGTCCCTTCGAATTGCTAAGACACCTTACAGTTGCCTAATCACAGATGACCCTTCACATGTCCCTTATAACATCCAAGGTAATGACTACCTATTCCTTAATAATAGGGATAGTCTTACCATGGAAAGAACATTTAAGAACAGTAAAGATTCAAATTAGGGTAGGTTCCTCTTAAGTACTTGCTCACTCATTCAAAAACATTTCAAAAACACTTCGCATTTTCAAACAATTTTCAAAACAAAGTCTTTATATATATCCGTACAAGGATCATTATAAAGTACTTAAGAAATTTTTTAATCACACACTACACTTCTCAAAACAGTTTAAAGTGAGCTAAGTAACTAAGAGCCCATGGATAACCATGGATGTAAAGGGTGCTAATACCTTCCCTTTACATAACCTACCCCCCGAACTCAAAATCTTTTTAAGGTCTTTCCTGTTCTTTTATGCCCTTTCCTTTTGGATAAAATAAAAGTCGGTGGCGACTCTTGCTATCCGTAACATTTAACTAAAGTCAGTTCTCCCACCATGTTAAACTAACTAGGGGTGGAAAAGAATTGCTTGTGTCTTAAGGCTTGAAATGCCTATGTCAATGCTCAGGTGTTGTAGGCTCGGACGACGAGTGCGTAACCGTCTTGTAAAATGACAAGTAGGAGCAAGTTCGCGGACGGAGCGAAGGAGGTGAGAAAAGAATTCCCGAAGGAAATACGATTATTGTTTGTTTGTGTTTTTTAGAAGCTTTTTATGAGTGTGGCACAAGGAAGTGAATCCAAGCTCTTTTCCATGGAATGTGTACTTGTCACTACATTCCAAGATGGAATAATAGAACAAGCACACTCAAGTAAGGAGAAGATCCCAAAAATATGGTTCCAAAGATTAGGGCCTAATCTCACTAACTCATTGAATTTATTAAGTGTTTTTGTATTTTTGATGAAGAAGTGTGTTTTATGATTTTCTTGATGAAGATGGTTTCATGATCAGACTTGTGAATCATGATGAACAAGCTTGTACTATCCCATGATGGGAAAACTACAAGTGTTTCATGGAATAAGGCTATTGCACAGGAGACCACTTAAATCTTTATTAATGTTTTTTAGAGTTTTGTTTTGAGATGAGAAGAGAAGAGAACCAAAGATCTTAAATGTAAAAGTCTAATGGGGGACTAACAAATTATAATGTTATCATGCAAAGGAAATCCTAGGTTAGTGAGGTTTATTATCCTAATGAAGGAAGAGATAAGAAGAGAAAGAAAATGATGAAGAAGAGGAGAAGAAGAGAGGATGGCCTAAGCCCCAACAAACACAAGTAAGAGAATATCATGAAAAGAGAAGAGATGATAATTGGAGATGTGGGAATCACATCCACACCTCTCACTAACCAGAGCCCCTGAAATGGTTAGTAACATAAGAAAATATCATGACAAAAGCAAATGAGAACAAATGAAACACCAAATAGGCATAAGATCAAACCAAAGCCACACAACCAGAAGTGGAATCTCAATCACAAATGTCAAATGCAAACACACAACACAAGAATGAGAAAGGGACTATACAATTCAACATGAAGCATTATGGATTATCATGACAAAGAAAAACAACCATGGGATAACACAAAGCAAACCAACATCACAAACCTCAAGACCAGAACCCTAACATGTCAAGAATGTGCCTAAGCAACACAAGAGATGAAGAGTAGAAGCATACAAACTTAAACATTAACATCATGAGAGGAAAAGAAGCATAAGAAGTGAGGTGAACATGTACAAAGGTGAATGAACTTCAAAGGAAAGTAATCACAAAATTTCTCAAAGTGAAAACATCAAATCAAGACCAAAGAGGTATCCACATCCTAAATGGGCTCTAAACAACCTAAAAAAGTTGGCACAAGTGTGTAAACACCCCAAATTTTCCCTCACCTATTCACACCATGGCTTATGATTCTTTTCATGTGCATAAATTCAATCATAGCATCTTATACCACATTTTTGATTCACTGCATTGATTCAAAGTCATCTGCATCTATGGTTTATGATCTGAGCAATCCATGAGCCATTTGAGCCACTCCAAGGGTCATCAATCACTTCAAAGGGGTCCATGTGTGTTCAAGCATAATATTATATCCTCTCAAGATCAAGAAGTCAAAGAATCACAAGAACTGAGAAAGGCATGGAAGCAGAGCCAAGTTTAACTGCACAGATGACCTAGAATTAGGGTTTTGGTTTCAAAGGCCATAACTCCAAATTTTTTGGTCATTCTTGTTTCTATTGGTCTCTATATGGTATAAGGATCATGTATATCAATTTTCATGAAGAAATTCCATGGGGAAGGCATTTGATCAAGGGATGACTTCTTAAGCAAGTCAGTGCAAAATCAGGGCATCTGAGACCCCCAATGACCCAACCAAAGGGGTTTCTCCATCATTTTGAATGTGTATGATCTTTATTTGATCATAGGGGATGTTATAAGTTCACAAAGTTGAAGAATTTCAAGCCATTTGCAAAGTTGCCTTTTTGGGAAAGTGACTTGTAATGAAAACTTGCCATTTTGGGAAAGTTTTTCAACCTTCTCTTTTTGATTCAAGAATGCTTCAAATGAGAAAACTTTGGTCATGAAAGTTGTAGAATGGATCCTCCCATTTTCAAAAAGTACAAGAACTCATTCTAATTCATTTTGGATCAAAAGTTATGGCTTGTCAAAGTTGGACAAAATCACATAATTTCAAGTTCTACACCAAAGAAGGAAAGTTACAAAACCTTATGCCAAGGCAAAATGTGACTTCAAATGGACTTCTATGCATTACAAAAACATAAACCATGACCTAAAAATCAGAATGCACTAAAGAATCTCCAAGTTTCATGACTTGTGCATTAAGAAACTTCAAAAGGGCCAAAAGATCACAAAATTGCAAAACCACACATAAGCTTTGATCCACTTGCAAATTGGCCTCAAATTCATTTCCATGGTCAGCCTTGAATCAAGATGCAGCAAACATGCCCTTGTACCATGACTGAACCAGCCCATACCTTCTCTTACACAAAAAGTTGACTTTTGGCAAAATGGCCCATACCAATCAAGCTAGGCCAGCAACAACTCTCTGACCTATCCCAACTTGATACATGTACCAAAAGAAGCTCAATACAACACACAACACAACCTAATCTCTCCCACAAGTCAGCATTCACCAAAATCCCTCTTTATGCATTTTTCTTCGAATCTCAAAGCACATGCCACAAACCTCAAAACAAATTTCACAGAATCACTCACCATGACCCTCTGATCTTTTCTCAACCATTACTTTGGCCTGAAACCTCCCACATCAAAAACACGATTTTCCTCCCCCATTGACCTGAGCTCCTGCAAACTTCCTCTAGAAGCCATATAAACTCCAGCTAAACATCACAAACTTCTGGGGAGGATCATTGGAGCTTGTTTGGACCAAAGAAGCAGCCAGAAAGCACCTAAGGCAAAAGCTCCAGTTCAGGTGAGCTCAAGAACATTTTTTCCAGAACCTTGATTTCTTGTTATAAAATGATTCTATGAGTTGCACTGATCATGTTGATGCTTTTATTTTTGAAAATGATTGAGTTTTGAGAATGTTATGTTGTTCTAAAATTTTGCCCGTGAAATGCATTTTGATCTGATTCTCTTGATTCATGAAAAATAAATGATTTTTGTTGGGGGGTTTAGATTCAGTGATGTTTGAGGGTTGATTATGGAGAGTTTGATGGAGTTTTGATGCGTATTGAGTGAGATTGGGAAAATGGTTGGCCGGAGAAGATGACCGGAACACTGTTTCGGTCATCTGAAAGTGATTAGGGCTCAGGATTAGGGTTTAATCATAATTAGTGAGATTTGAATTTTGGCCGTTCGTTCGCGCGCGTAGTCAATTCCCGCCCCCCTGATTTTGAATCTGGACCCTTGGATTGTTTGACTTTCTCATTTTCTCATTAAATTCATTTTAATTTCATTTGTTTTATATTTAATTTGTATGAATTATTAAAAATAGTAAATCATATTTAAAAATTCTGAATTTTTTTGTCAAGCATTTCATTAATTGTAAGAACCCAAAAATATTTTAATTTTAATTTTTTGCATTAAAAATCATTTTTAAATCATTTAAATGTTTATTTTTAATTAGTTAATGGAAATTAATTAATTAAAAATGCATTTAGGTATTTAAAAATCACCAAAAAATTCAAATAAATTTCAAAACATTTAGAAACATTATCCAACTCTTAAAACAAATTTCTTTTTGGTCCTTGATGCATTTTGACAATTTTCATTGGAATTAAATTCATTTAAAGGCAATATTTTTGTTCAAACTTGGAAAAATCCATTCTTCCTAACCATTGAGAGTTTGATGATGGTTCTTCTTGCATTGCATCCTTCATAGCATGTAGTTTATAGGATAAAATTGGTTTGAATTTATCTTCCATTTTCAATTTGTTTAGCATTTTTCATTGAGAGGCGCCTTGAAACCCTAGTTGACTTAGAAAAATCATAACTTCCATTAGGTTTAGATTTAGGTCTCCTCCTTTAGGCAATGAACTTGTGTAGGGTTAGGGTTCCTTTGATCCCATTTTCAATTCTTTATCTTGTCATTTGCTTCTGATTTTGAATTTTGCATTGCATATTGTATGAAAACTCTAATTTGTGCCTTCCTTTGCATCCATCTCTCATTTGCTTGCATTCAAGAACTTGCCATGACATTTTGTGCATCCACATGATTCATAAGACATCTTAGGACATATTAGAACCATGATTGATCATTTCATCATTCCTTTGCCATGATATATGTTCATTTAATTTCATAAACTTGCATGAACTTCCATGGTTCAAAGCATGTTTCATTTGCATCCTCATCATTGTATGACCATCCACAAATCTTGACATGTGTTTGCATCATCTCTTAGCATCATTAACATCATGTTTATGCTTCTGACTTTGGTTTGCATCATGGCATTTCATCTCATTTGCATTGCATTTCATTCCTTTTGCTAACTTTTCAGGTGGTAAGTTGCTTTGAGAAGTGAATTTGCCTTCACTTCTCACAATATCTTCTCATCCTTCTCTTGCATCATTGCTGCATTTTATCTTTGTATTAGAGTGAGCTTGCTCATTCATGCTCTTTCCCCACTTTCTTCCTTCAAGCAACTTGTCTTCTTAAGTGAAGCAAGTTGTCTTGCTTCTCTCTGCTTCTTGATCCTTTCATCTGCTTCTTTCCTTGGTGGTTCTTTGAAGATTCTTTCTTGCAAGCCTCATCAACCCTAGGAACAACCAAGCATGATAACAATTAGGGTTTGATTAGTCCCCCATTTAGTTTTGCCTTTGTGTCATCTTTGAGTATTCTCTTCTCACCTCATAATCAAGGACTAAACCCTAAAGGTTTTAAGGCTTTGTGATTAAGCTTATGCCTGCATCCTTCTATTAGGTAGGAGTGTATAAGTTTAATCCTAAGTGTTAAACCCTTAATGTGTTTAAATACTTTAATAAATTCACTTAATAATCATCAAGACATCAAGCTTGTAACTTGGGCCTTGCATTAGGGTTCTAATTCTTCCTTAATTGGTTAAGAAGGACTAACCCTAGTGTTAATGGACAAGTCCTCCTAAAGTTGTCTTACAAACCATAAAAATTCACTTCTTAATCTTATCATTAACTAAAATCCATTTAATAAAGGCTTTGTTTTGTCATGAGGTTAATCCCTAATCATGGATTAAATTGAGGAGTCTTCCTTAGCTTAAATGTTCTCATCTATTATCCTTCTATTAGGATGGTGTAATGGGTCCATTAAATCTAGGATTATGGCTTAATCTCATTACCTAACACTAAACAAAAACAACAAAAACATCTAAATGAATACAAGTAGGTTAATGATCTTAATCCTACATCATGGTGATTAAGTGTGGGGTGCTTACTTCATACTTAAGGTATTCTCATTACCCCTAATCAGAGAGAGGATGTGATGAGTTTACTAACCCTTGGTTTAGGCTTAAGCTCATTTTCTTATGACAAACACAAAAAGAAATTAAAGATTGAAAACACAAAAACAAACAATAATCGTCTCCTCCGGGATTCTTTTCTCATCTTATTCACTCACAAACGAGAACTCGCTTCTTCCGTCTAATGCAAGACAGTTTGCACCTGAGCCAGACAGGTCATACACTTGAGCATAGACAAGTAAGCAGTTCACAAGTCAATTTACCTTTCAGTCTCTTTGGGTCGAACTACGGTGTTCTGACTTCCTCATTGCACGAGAGGATACGTAGGCATAACTTAACAGTTATCGAACAAAAGTCTCTGTATATTCCCCCTCTTCCAGCTTTATTCTTTTTAGCCTCATTATCTTAAGCACTTCATTTTTTGTTTTTACACTGACACCTCTCTTATACACTTCACATTTCTTTTACACTGACACTTGCATTCTTTCCAGCTTTGATACACAGATTTCACTGACACTACCCCTTTTTAAACACAAATCTTTTAAGCGTGGATCCCGTCGAGTACTACGGACAATCTAGGTGCTAATACCTTCCTAGGTTGTAACCAACCCCCTTTCTCAGTCTCTTTGGTTCGCAACCGTCTTATCCATATCTTTTCTTAGGTTTATGCAGCATTACCTTTCCTCCGGGATAAAAATCCCTAGCTGGCGACTCTTTTCTTCTGAGTTCACCCTTGTGTGATCTCTCTCCTTTCTCCGACCGTTCGCGTCTGTACCCCTTCTGACCATGTTTCATTTGGTGGGAGCGACAGCTTGGCGACTCTGCTGGGGAACCTTATATTGCAACCAGGGCTTCTGGTTCTTTTTGTGGGTTCCTCCTAGCGCTTGTTTGATTTGTGTTTATTGGGGGTGTTATGTGTTATATGTGTTTATGTATTTATTCTATTGCTTTATGTACAGTCTTGTTTACTGCTTTCTTTACTGTTTTATACATCATACTGTCATACTGTCATCTTGCTGGATCTGGTTTGTTATTTGATGGGTGGGGTTTCATTAAGAGTTTAAGGTCCTATACCTGAGACCTGAGTGACACCTAGGCTAGAGTGGTTTATGTTCTTTCCCATTCCATTTCGGTCTGGTGCGGGAATACGAAACACGGTTCAGATGTGGGTTTCTTCTTGAGAACTCTGTGCTACAAATTTCCTGTAGTGCTAGGGCTATCTGGGAAGCCTGCTAAGTCTGGATGACCTTTATTATGACCTTCAGAAACTGAGGTGAATTAGAGGTGGATCTTTTATGGTTATTGTAAACACTGTACCTCTGGGTTAGAAGTGTTTACACTTCTCATAACTGATCCCAGTCTGAGGATCCTAGTTCTAGAACACCACCTGTGAGGGGGTTGGGCTGTTTGCAGGTTTGCAGGTACCATTGGACACATCATACCCTGATACTTGTTTTGATTAAGAGTACCTCATTTTGGACAGTTCTTGTGATTTGACCCTGGATATGTGACTCTTTATTTGAGTCCCCCACCTTGGTTACTGGATTTCTGAACCTCCATCTGGACTTCTTGAACATACATGGGCTTTATATCAAGACAGATAATCAGATCCAGCTTGATCACAAACCCTTGCATATCATTTGCATACATCATCATTTGCATCATTTAACATTTGTTTATTTGTTTTTCAGGGTATCCACATTATATCTGGCTTGGTTTTGACCCTTTCTTCTGCATAGACCTCTGCTTCACCAGTTATCTTCTTCAGCTACCTTCATCATCATCAGCACTAGCCTGTCAGTGGCTCATATCCAGTATCAGTCTTGATCATCATCAACACTTGTCTTCAGCTCTTCATCAGCAGTCATGGCTACACCCAGGAAAAGCAACATATCTTACCATTTCTTTGAGCCTGTGTTGATTGGTATCAGGCAGGTCCAGTCACTTATCACCCCTGACCACATCCCACTATTCAGAGAGCATTATGGAGGTATCCTTGATATGGTTATGGACCTAGGCCCTTCTCAGAGGAGCATGATCCACACCTGCCTACAGTTTTATGACCCTCCTTTGAGATGCTTCACATTCCCAGACTTCCAGATAGAACCTCTGCTGGAGGAGTTTTCAGCATTGATTGGAGTACCTGTAAGGGGTGGTGTCCCCTTCAACCCAGAGATGACTTCTCCCGGCAATGGAGAAGTGGCAAAAGCACTGTACCTGGAGCCTACTTTGATTGAGCAGAACATGACAACAAAAGCTGGGATCCCTGATTTACACTTAGACTTCTTGATTTCTTAGGCCATTCTGAAGGCCTCTTTGGGAGAATGGAGGGCAGTTTGTGCATTGCTAGCTCTCAGCATATATGGGGTTATACTGTTTGCAGATGAGCCCAAGTTTATCAGCAAGAATGCCATTCATCTTTTCCTTCTGAGGAACCCAGTACCCACATTGCTGGGAGATTTCTATTACTCCATTCATCAGAGGAATGAGAAACAAAGAGGGAAGTTGGTGAGATGTTGTGCTCCTCTGTTTCACACCTGGCTGCTCAAACACCTGCCTAAGTCAGATGCATTCCTGAATCCCCACCAACAGAAGAATTGGGCCAAGAGGCTCATTACTTTGACTTCAGATGACATCAGGTGGTGCACCCAGAGCACCAAAGGCAATGACATAATCATTAGCTGTGGGCAGTACCCAAATGTACCTCTAATAGGAGTGAAGGGTTGCATCAACTACAATCCTTTGCTGTTTAAAAGTCAACTGGGCTATGCTTTGGTTCACCCTCCTAGAGTGCAAGATTTAGCTGAGACCTTGTATTGTGAGATAAAGCCTAATCTAGCTGCTGTCAGACAGGAATCCTGGGCCTGGGACAACATCCAGACAAAAGGGATGGTTATTCTTGGAAGGTACAATAATGTTGCTTCAGCTCAGTACTATGACTGGTCTCATGCTAGAGCTCAGATTACTGGAATGCCCTTCACCATTGAGGATATACCTTGACCATCTACAACTCAGCCAACAGCAACTGTCAGCCTGGAAGAATTTGAGAAACTGAAGGAAAGGAATGAGAATCTGTCTCAAGCTCTGAAGAAGACCCTTTGGGAAAGGAGTGATGGTCGTCTGGACATTAAGAGGTTGAAGAAGCTTAGGGTGGAGCATCTGGCCAAGATTGAGAAAACAGAGGACTACATCAAGAAAGCAAGAGCTGGGGAGAAAATACTGAAGAATGCCTGTAAGGAAGCCAAGCTTCAGAAGGCTAGGACTGAGCTTTATCTGCAAGAAAGTCAGGCTAGGTGGGTCAGGATCACTGAAGCCCATACACAAGAAGATCAGAGGACTCAAGCCAAGATTGAACAGTTAGAGGCTAATGAGAAGAAGCAACAGGAGGCTTTGCTGGCAGCCCAAAAGGAGATTTCAGAGTTGAAGCTTAGGGCTGGATTGAAGAGATCAAAGGACCAGGACAGGCACAAGAAGCTGACCACTGCCATTGCCACCAGGAACCTCCTCATTAGGACCATTACAGAGCATTCGGCTGGTCCAGTGACTGAGGCACTTCTGAAGGAAGTTAAGGAGGATGAGTTTGGACTAGATGTTTGACTTCTTTGCTTGTTGTTCATTTCCATTTGATGTACTTTTCTTTTTGTTGTATTTTGACCCTCCAGGGGCATATGTTGTAAAACAAACTATGTATGATTCACCATTTGTAATATATTTTAGTTTGTTTCCATTGTGGGGTTTCTTTTTCTCAACAAAGTCAAAAGCATCTTCCTCGAGGTCTGGAAAGGTCAAAACCAAGAACCAAGCCGGATATCTTGGAAAACAAATAAGCATATTGCATTGCATACTAACTTTTGTTTTGTTTTGTAGGTTTTTGTTATTATTTTGTTTGTTTCTAACTCTGTTGTGGTTCAGGAAATATTGCTCGCAGAAGAGGGTCCCCTGTCAACCGTGCACACTGGTATCCTACTCGCAACAACCTTCCGGGTATTCTAATGGAGCAAGTACAGCAAGACCTGACTGAGGTCAGAACCCAGATGGCTAACGAAAGAGTGGAGATGAGAAACTAAATGGCCCAATTCATGACTGTGATGACTGGCTTGGCCCAGAGCCAAGAAAGGCTAAGGGCATTGGTAGAAAGACAAACTCCCGAGGAACCTCATCCCGGAACTGGAGGAACAAGTAACAATGAGAGGGGACAACCTCATGTTAATCCACCTGTATTTGGACCTCATCTAGATCCGGAAGTCAATATCCCGGGTAATGTGCAAGGAAATACTACTGGGGGGAGGATCTTACAAGAAGACCCCCAAGAAGAGCAATTTACTGTCATGGGAGCTGGAGATGAAGTCTATGATAGAAGGTTTGATGAAATTGCTGAGAAGTTTAGATCTTTGGAGTCTCAAAACTCATTGGGCTTCGATGTAATGGATATGGGGTTAGTGGATGGGGTAAGAATTCCCCACAAGTTTAAACCCCCGTGCTTCGAGAAATACAATGGAACCTCCTGTCCACGAACTCACCTGCAGTCTTTTCTGGGAAGACTTAAAGCATATACCATGGATGAAAAACTGTGGATGTTCTACTTTGAAGATAGCTTGACTGGAGCTTCAAGAGAGTGGTATTCACACTTGACCAGAGCTACTATCAGATGCTGGAAGGACCTAGTTGAAGCTTTCATCAGGCAGTATCAATACAATTTGGACATGGCTCCCAACAGGACCCTCCTAATGGGAATGTCTCAATCCTCCAGAGAAAGCTTCAGGGAATATGCCCAAAGGTGGAGACAGCTTGCTGTCGCTGTCCAACCACCCATGTCGGAAAGAGAAATGGCCGACATGTTCATGAATACTTTGCAAGGAACATATATTGATAGGCTGGCTGCCTTTTCTTCTACCAGTTTTGCTGATGTCGTCATAGCTGGTGAAAGAATTGAAAGTCTGTTAAAAATGGGCAAAATTTCTGATAATGGTGCAAGTTCACCCAGTAATCCCAGGAAGCCTTTCGTGGGACCCCGAAGGACCGGTGAGACAAATTCCATTCATGCCAGCAGGGCCAGATCTCAGTATGTCCACAGATTAGTAGCAGCTGTCACTATTCCAGCTCCGATTCCTCAGCAATCAGCATATCAACAACCACAACAACCACATTATCAATAACAAGTTCAGTATCTGCCACAGAGAACCTACAACAACAACAATAGCAATCAACAACAACGACCCTTCCAACAAAGACCATCACAGGCGAACAAGGTGATTGACTCTATCCCTATGCCTTATGCTGCCTTGTTGCCACAACTCCTGAAGCTTAACTTGGTTGAGTTAAGGACATTGGCACCACCAGATCCCTCCAATCTCCCAAGGAATTATGATGTCAATGCCAAATGTGCTTTCCACTCCAATGCACCTGGCCACAATACGGAAAAATGCAGGGCCTTGCAAATGAAAGTCCAAGATCTGGTGGATTCTAAAGCCCTCAACTTTGCACCCCCTCCAAATGTCAACAAAAATCCCATGCCTAATCATGGAGGGCCGAGGATTAATGCCATTGAAGAAGGCAAGCCATCTACGTTGATCACCAGTGTTGCACAGATTCGAACACCTCTGGTCGAAATTAAAGCTCAGCTTCTAGAGTGCCAGGTGTTCCCCGGGTGTGAGCTCGGTTGTGGGTATTGCAACATTGCAGTCAACGGGTGTGATAATTTGAGAAGCGACATAGATGGTCTTATCAAAGATGGTATACTTCCGATCTCAACAACGGCGCCTACAAATCCAGCAATTCCTTTAACAACAATTCTTGATTCTTCTACAACAGCAGCAACAATCATTCCTACCGATTCGTCAATATCATCAGCAATGGCTCCATCCATCACTTCTACAAGTCAAAATTCAACAACCATTTCTTCTACAACATCAGCATCCATATATTCAGCAGAATCTTCTACAACACCAGCAAGGATTAACGAAGATGTCTCAGCAGTCACCATCTACTATGATCCATCAAATGTTCCTCCCAGCAACAATTTCCAGCAACAAACCATGGCACCTCCTGCCAGATCACTAGTCACAATTTACTACGATCCGCACACCATTTCAGTACCATCCTCTGCAGCAGTCAGTCCAATTACTATCACGGTGCCTGGACCAGTTCTATATGAAAGCAGTAATGCCATACCTTGGCATTATGGCTCTGATCTCTACTGCAACGGGGAGAAAATCACTTTGGATTCTTCAACCTCTTCTCCACAAATTGATAATGTTGGGGGAGGCAGAGGCTTCACCAGAAGAGGACACCTTTTTTCCTCACAAACTCAAAGACCTAATGCCGAAGCAGAAGCTGCTGCCAAAGCAAAAGGAAAGAGTGTGGTACCTGAAGAGCCAATTGCCAAGGAAACTCAGAAGACATCTTTTGAACAAGATGTAGACGAGTTTATGAGAATCATAAAGAGAAGTGATTAAAAGGTGGTGGATCAGCTTCACCAAACTCCCTCAAAAATCTCCATATTATCCCTATTGATGTGTTCTGAAGCTCACAGGAACGCACTGTTGAAAGTCATGCACGCAGCATACGTGCCAGAGGAGATTACCGTTAATCAGCTAGAAACTGTGGTGGCGAATGTCGACACCAGTCATGGGCTGGGTTTTACCAATGCTGACTTAACAACTGAGGGACGTAACCACAACAAGGCTTTACACATCACCCTAGAGTGCAAGGGTGCTATTTTATCTCATGTACTGGTGGACACTGGGTCGTCACTCAATGTTCTACCAAAGAAAGCCTTAGTGAAGTTGGAGTATGATGGCTTGGCATTGCGTCCGAGTAATTTGGTGGTGAGAGCATTCGATGGCTCTAAAAGATCAGTGCTTGGGGAGATTGATATGCCTGTGATGATTGGCCCGCAGAATTTTAAAATTACCTTCTATGTGATGGACATTCAGCCGGCCTATAGCTGTTTGTTGGGTAGACCCTGGATCCATGCCGCTGGCGCTGTTACGTCTACCTTTCACCAAAAGCTGAAATTCGAGTGGGAAGGTCAGATCATCACCATCTGTGGGGAAGAAGACATTTTTGTTAGCCATCTGGCTACGTATAAGTACATAGAGATGGATGGAGAAATCCATGAAACCATGAGCCAGGGGTTTGAGGCCCTCAACATTAATGAAGCATCTACTGTACTGGGAACCTCCATGACATCATATCAGCAAGCCCAGAAGGTTGTTGAAGAAGGTACTGCCCAAGGCTGGGGCAAGCTGCTGCCCGTGGAAAAGAAAGAAGACAGATTTGGGTTGGGTTACAAACCAACTCAACAAGATCAATCAGAGGCTGCAAAAGAGCCCAATTTTGTCAGCGGGGGAATGCTCACCCCGGATGTTGTGAACAACTTGAAAGACGAGGAGGAAAGCGACCGCAACCTGGAGAGCTGGATACGTCCAAGGATCCCGGGGAGCCAAGTCCTTAACTGGTCTTCCCAGGAAATTATAAGGGTTACTCCTGCAGAGTAATTATTATTTCCTGTATTTTTAAGCATGCATCAAGTCTTGCATCTTGCCCAAGATGTCAAGACTCATTTTGTAATCGGGCCATCTTGTAATTTTGTGCAAACAGATCAATCAATGAATATCAGACATCTTTTGCAAACAAGTCTCTTTTTCGCTCACTGTCTTTTCATTTTTCTTTTTGTACAAAAATAAAATGGCAATGTTTTCAAAATAAATAACTTCATTTTCACTTTTTTTCTAAACAAGATTAAAATCGATCACTAAAATAAACAATCTAAACCCTTGCAGAGAGTGACTTTCAGATTGCACCGACAACAACACCGCTATGACTTCGTATGACTTTGACAATCCAATCAATCAAGCCGATGAAGGGGTTGAAGAAGATTATGAGCTACCTGAAGAGCTAGCCAGGTTGTTAAGGCAAGAGGAGAAGGTTATCACTCCTCATCAGGAGGAGATTGAAACAGTTAATCTTGGTACGGAAGAAGACGTGAAAGAAGTTAAGATCGGGGCCTGCTTACAAGATTCAGTGAAAGAGCAACTGATTGCCATGTTTCGGGAGTATGTGGATGTTTTCGCTTGGTCTTATCAGGATATGTCAGGGTTGGACACCGACATTGTTACGCACAAGCTGCCGCTGAAAGAAGATTGTCTGCCAGTAAAACAGAAGTTGCGTCGTACTCGCCCAGATATGGCAATGAAGATAAAAGAAGAGGTACAAAAGCAGTGGGACGCCGGTTTCCTTGCTGTGACTAGATATCCGCCGTGGGTTGCTAACATTGTACCAGTGCCTAAGAAAGACGGCAAGGTGAGGATGTGTGTGGACTACCGGGATCTGAACAGAGCCAGCCCGAAAGATGACTTCCCTTTACCTCACATTGATGTATTGGTGGATAATACGGCTCAGTTCTCGGTGTTCTCCTTCATGGACGGATTTTCAGGATACAATCAGATCAACATGTCACCTGAAGACATGGAGAAGACAACTTTTATCACACCCTGGGGCACGTTCTGTTACAAGGTGATGCCATTCGGAATGAAGAATGCTGGTGCCACTTATCAACGGGCTATGGTAACATTATTCCATGACATGATCCACAAAGAAATTGAATGTTATGTGGATGACATGATTGCCAAGTCCCTCACAGAAGAAGACCACCTGGTAAATCTGTTAAAGCTATTCAAGCGTCTGAGGAAGTACCAATTGAAGTTGAACCCTAACAAGTGCACATTCGGGGTGCGATCCGGTAAGCTGCTAGGATTTATTGTAAGTGAGAAAGGGATTGAAGTTGACCCTGATAAAGTTAAAGCCATTCAAGAAATGCCTGCACCAAAGTCAGAAAAAGAAGTTCGGGGTTTCTTAGGTAGATTGAACTACATCTCACGGTTCATATCTCACCTTACGACAACCTGCAAGTCTTTGTTCAAGCTGTTAAGAAAAGAACAAACGGTCAGGTGGAACGAAGACTGTCAGAGGGCTTTTGACAAAATCAAGGAATACTTACAAGAGCCTCCAATCCTTATGCCTCCAGTTGAAGGAAGACCTCTAATCATGTACTTGACAGTATTAGAAGAGTCAATGGGGTGTGTGCTGGACCAGCATGACGAGTCTGGTCGAAAAGAGTATGCAATATACTACCTAAGCAAAAAGTTTACCGACTGTGAACAACGTTATTCACTGCTCGAGAAAACTTGCTGTGCTTTAGCGTGGGCTGCTCGCCGACTAAGGCAGTATATGTTGACCCACACCACTTTGTTGATCTCCAAGATGGACCCAGTTAAGTACATTTTTGAGAAGCCAGCGCTTACCGGACGGGTTGCAAGATGGCAAATGATCCTTACAGAATATGACATTCAATACACATCTCAGAAAGCCATCAAGGGCGGTGTATTATCCGATTATCTTGCTGAAGACATCATGTTTATAAAAGCAAAAGATCATGAAGAGCCTGTTCACACTGAAGGGCCTGACCCAGAGGAAGAATGGACTATGATGTTTGACGGGGATGTTAATATGAATGGTCGTGGTGTTGGTGCAGTACTCATTACACCTAAGGGAGTTCACATGCCTTTCTCGGCAAAACTCACATTCAACTGCACTAACAATGAAGATGAATACGAAGCTTGTATTATGGGTCTTGAGGAAGCCATTGACCTCAGGATCAAGACTTTGATTGTGTTCGGAGATTCAGCTCTGGTAATTAATCAAACAAATGGCAAATGGTACACCCATCAAGATCATCTGATACCTTACCGGGATTATACAAGGAGGTTGTTGACTTTCTTCACAACAGTCAAGCTTGAGTATATCCCTCGAGATGAAAATCAGTTTGCAGATGCTCTTGCTACCATTTCATCCATGATCAAAGTTCAAGCTGCCAATTTTGTGCCTCGGATATCGGTATCCAGACTTGACAGACCATCATACGTGTTCTCAACAGATGTTGTTAAAGATGATAAGCCTTGGTTCCATGACATCAAATTCTTCTTGGAGGATCAAACATACCCACCTGGGGCATCTTCCAAAGATAAGAAGACATTAAGAAGGCTTGCTGGTAGTTTCTTCTTGAATACTGATGGTTCCTTGTATAAAAGAAACTTTGATATGGTACTTCTCAGGTGTGTTGATAAGGTAGAGGCAGACTTGTTAATGCACGAGGTGCACGAAGGATCTTTTGGTACCCATGCGGGAGGGCATGCAATGGCTAAAAAGTTGTTAAGATCAGGCTACTACTGGATCACAATGGATGCAGACTGTTGTGCCTATGCCAGAAAATGCCATAAATGCCAGATTTATGCGGATAAAGTGCATGTGCCTCCCAATCCTTTGAATGTGATGTCTTCACCCTGGCCCTTTGCCATGTGGGGCATTGATATGATTGGCAAGATTGAACCAATTGCTTCAAACGACCACAGATTCATCCTGGTTGCTATTGACTATTTTACCAAGTGGGTTGAAGCAGCTTCATATGCAAATGTTACAAGGCAAGTGGTAGCCCGATTCCTGAAGAGAGACATCATATGTCGGTATGGAGTTCCCGAGCGAATCATTACTGATAATGGTTCCAACTTGAACAATAAAATGATGGCAGAGCTATGCCGGGACTTCAAGATCCAACACCACAATTCTTCTCCTTACAGGCCGAAGATGAACGGCGCTGTTGAGGCAGCTAACAAGAATATCAAGAAGATTATACAAAAGATGGTGGTTACCTATAAAGACTGGCATGAAATGCTACCATTTGCCTTGCATGGGTACCGTACGTCAATCAGAACATCCACTGGGGCAACGCCATATCAGCTTGTGTATGGTATGGAGGCAGTCCTACCTGTTGAAGTTGAATTACCCTCCCTGCGGGTACTGATGGATGTTAAGCTGAACGAAGCAGAATGGGTCCGGTCACGATACGAACAACTGAATCTGATCGAAGAGAAGAGATTGGCTGCAATCTGTCATGGGCAGCTATATCAGAAAAGAATGAAGAAAGCCTTCGATCAGAAAGTCAGGCTCCGAGAGTACCAAGTAGGAGATCTTGTGCTGAAAAGACTCATCCCTCCTCATACAGACCACAGGGGCAAGTGGACTCCGAATTATGATGGTCCATTCATAGTAAAGAATGTTTTCTCTGGCGGAGCACTCATGCTCAGTACTATGGATGGCGAAGACTTCCTGTCCCCTGTGAATTCAGATGCAGTTAAAAAATACTTCGCATAAAATGACCCGCTGGACAAAAAAACAGAATGTGAGTCCAGGCAAAAATAGGGCGTCCCGGCGAGTCAAAAACAGAATAAAAGACTCGGGCAAAAATAAGGGAAAATAAAATGAAAAAATGTACACCCGCTGAGTTGAAAAGCCGCCTTGGACAACTCAGGCAAAAATGGGTATCCCGGTGGATTGAAAACCCGAAAGGGCGATCCACGCAAAATAAGGGAATAAGCGTACAACTGCATTCTAAATTCGTCTGTATCACTTACAACATGGCAAGCCTCGAAAGGGAAAAAGCTTCGGTCAGAATCAACCTTCTTCAGAAAGCAAGATGAGAAGAACGTCAAATGTCATACGAGTCATAACCCAAGGGAAGCTCTGTGAAGCGTCATCAACATTGCCGGCATCTTTTTGTTTCTCAATTTGTAACAATCTCCTCATTTCATGGGATCTGTTTCTTTGACTGTACCTTGCCAATTCAGGGCACACGAATTAATAAAATCAGATTTTCAGTCATGTTTCGTCTCGTACATTTTATTTTCGTTTGCAAAAATGTCTGATGTCATTAATTTGTTGATTGCATAAATACAAATGCTTCCCTTCTAAAAATACGTGCTTACAGGAAATATATTTGTTCCTGGGAGTGTCTAAATTCCTATGACGGAATCCAGTAAGGGATACCTCGGGACGCTTGTACGTTTCTTTTGTCTTTACAGGATTGCAGGTGTTCAGAGCATAACATGGGGCATAAAAGTTTCTCCCCAGTATGCTGCCAAATCATTGTTTCCTCAGCACACCTTCCAAACATCACCAGAGATGCTTCCTCCCCATAAGTGTTGTCAGACATCACTTCTCCAACATTTCCTTCAGAGGGCAGCACCTGAAGGTGTTCATATCCCCTGCTGAGCCGTCAAGTATCACCCTCAGCAGGATCCCCACAGAAATCTCTAGGAAGATCTTTCAGTGATCTTTCTTCTTCCCCGGCCAAGTGCTAGACAGGGAACCATTTCCCCGTAGAGTTTCAGCCTCTATCCAGAAGAGCAATGCCTGAAGATCTCACAACAGGGTGACAAAAGCTTCCGCAAACCCCAACTGGGTCCCTCATTACTAAGATAGGTCTATCAGTGATCTATTTCCCCATGCAGAGTCATATATGTCAGATCTACCAATGATCTCACCCCTAGCTGGGATATCCACTTCAAGAAAATCAGCTAGAGTTCTCCACAGCAACGGGATCCGAACCCCGGATAGGTATCTTTGCATAATCATAGCATTCGCATCATATTTTCCCCACAGAGCGTAGCATTCCGTTTAAAACGGAGCATTACGGCAAAAATCAAACATATTGCATAATCATAAGCCATGTGTCGAACAGAACACTTGTGAATACCGACAATCCACCAACAATATACAGGATATTTCCCAGTTCCCCACCAGAGAACCAAGGAATTTACTTGCACACTCACAAATACAGATACACACTCCTTTTGGCACTCGTCCGTGACGTCATTCCCCAGTAAATTGCCCGAGCAAACAGATGCTTATACAGTACGGATACTTCTTGACACCCGTCCGTGTCATATCCCAGCAGAAAGCCAGAGCATCCCCTTTGCACTCATTACACACACACATATATATATATATATATATATACAATTCCTTGACGCCCGTCCGTGTCACCTTCCCCAGCATAGTTACCTAAACACTTTGTAAATCATATATTTATAATACACTTTTTCCGGCACTCGTCCGTGTCATGCTCTCCCTAGCAAGTTAAACACTCGTCCATGTCTCATCACCTTTTCACTCATACAGATACTCGTCCGTATCTTGTATAAACCACTTATATCCCCTCAGATCCGACACTCATCCGTGTTCTTTGTTAACCAGTTGGTACTCGTCCGTATCATCATCTCTGAACATGCGTCAAGCGTTTGTTTCTACTGATACTCGCCTGTATCATGGTTTTAAGGATGCTCGTCCGCATCTTTAATCTATACACCGCGTCAAACACTTATGTCTTCTTGAATTTAGACACCCGTCTGTGTCTACCCTTCCCCAGAAGAGTTCCCAACAAATCTTGTTGATCTATTTCTTTCTATCTGACATTCGTCCTATGTCATGATACCTTCTCGGCAGCCGTACCCTGCTAGGTGATCGTCCTTCACCTTCTTGATGATCGTCCTTCATCACTCCCAGAGGAGTCTCTATTCATTAGAACCCCTTCCTATCCGACATTCGTCCTATGTCGTGATACTGAGAGTAGCCGTACCCTGCTAGGTGATCGTCCTTCACCTTTTGATTATCGTCCTTCATCATTTTACTCGATGGCCGTCCCCATCGTTGATCTTGTTATCTGGCATTCGTCCTATGTTATGATGAACCCTGAAGAGCAGTCGTACCCTGCTAGGTGATCATCCTTCACCTCTTGATGATCGTCCTTCATCATGCTTATCCGATGGCCGTCCCCATCGTCGACCTTTTCATCCGGCATTCGTCCTATGTCGCGGTACTTTTGGCAACCGTACCTTGCCAGGTGATCGTCCTTCACCTTAGGTGACCGTCCCTCATCTGACCCCTAACAGAGCAGCCGTCCCCTGCTAGGTGATCGTCCTTCACCTTTGATGATCGTACCTCATCATCTGTTTCATTCATTCCCTCAACCCGATGGCCGTCCCTATCATGTATCTTTAATCCCCAGAGAGTCTTATAGCTTTACTTGGTGACCGTTCCCAACATAATCTCTTATATCCCCAGCTTGTCGGTCGTCCCCGTCATTGCTTCATTTCCCGCATTTTTCCCAGCATGTCGGTCGTCCCCGTCATTGCTTCGTCCCCGGCAGTCGTCCTCTGCTTGACGGCCGTCCTCCGTCGCCCGCACTTTATAATCATACTTTATTTCCGTTTACAATCTATATCCCTTTTCTTCTTCATTCTGTGAGTGCAAATTTTGGACTGTCTTTGGTATTCAACCACAAGTTATCTTGTTTGACTGTTAAGCCGTTGCTTACATCCTGCACAGCTAACTCATGTTTGAATAGGGGCAGCTGTAAACACCCCAAATTTTCCCTCACCTATTCACACCATGTCTTATGATTCTTTTCATGTGCATAAATTCAATCATAGCATCTCATACCACATTTTTGATTCACTGCATTGATTCAAAGTCATCTGCATCTAGGGTTTGTGATATGAGCAATCCCTGAGCCATTTGAGCCACTCCAAGGGTCATCAATCACTTCAAAGGGGTCCATGTGTTTTCAAGCATCATATTATATCCTCTCAAGATCAAAGAAGTCAAAGAATCACAAGAACTGAGAAAGGCATGGAAGCAAAGCCAGGTTTAACTGCACAGATGACCTAGAATTAGGGTTTTGGTTTCAAAGGCCATAACTCCAAATTTTTTGGTCATTCTTGTTTCTATTGGTCTCTATATGGTATAAGGATCATGCATATCAATTTTCATGAAGAAATTCCATGGGGAAGGCATTTGATCAAGGGATGACTTCTTGAGCAAGTCAGTGCAAAATCAGGGCATCTGAGACCCCCAATGACCCAACCAAAGGGGTTTCTCCATCATTTTGAATGTGTATGATCTTTATTTGATCATAGGGGATGTTATAAGTTCACAAAGTTGAAGAATTTCAAGCCATTTGCAAAGTTGCCTTTTTGGGAAAGTGACTTGTAATGAAAACTTGCCATTTTGGGAAAGTTTTTCAACCTTCTCTTTTTGATTCAAGAATGCTTCAAATGAGAAAACTTTGGTCATGAAAGTTGTAGAATGGATCCTCCCATTTTCAAAAAGTACAAGAACTCATTCTAATTCATTTTGGATCAAAAGTTATGGCTTGTCAAAGTTGGACAAAATCACATAATTTCAAGTTCTACACCAAAGAGGGAAAGTTGCAAAACCTTATGCCAAGGAAAAATGTGACTTCAAATGGACTTCTATGCATTACACAAACATAAACTATGACCTAAAAATCAGAATGCACCAAAGAATCTCCAAGTTTCATGACTTGTGCATTAAGAAACTTCAAAAGGGCCAAAAGATCACAAAATTGCAAAACCACACATAAGCTTTGATCCACTTGCAAATTGGCCTCAAATTCATTTCCATGGTCAACCTTGAATCAAGCTGCAGCAGACATGCTCTTGTACCATGACTGAACCAGCCCATACCTTCTCTTACACAAAAAGTTGACTTTTGGCAAAATGGCCCATACCAATCAAGCTAGGCCAGCAACAACTCTCTGACCTATCCCAACTTGATACATGTACCAAAAGAAGCTCATCACAACACACAACACAACCTAATCTCTCCCACAAGTCAGCATTCACCAAAATCCCTCTTTATGCATTTTTCTTCGAATCTCAAAGCACAGGCCACAAACCTCAAAACAAATTTCACAGAATCACTCACCATGACCCTCTGATCATTTCTCAACCATTACTTTGGCCTGAAACCTCCCACATCAAAAACACGATTTTCCTCCCCCATTGACCTGAGCTCCTGCAAACTTCCTCTAGGGGCCATATAAACTCCAGCTAAACATCACAAACATCTGGGGAGGATCATTGGAGCTTGTTTGGACCAAAGAAGCAGCCAGAAAGCACCTAAGGCAAAAGCTCCAGTTCAGGTGAGCTCAAGAACATTTTTTCCAGAACCTTGATTTCTTGTTATAAAATGATTCTATGAGTTGCACTGATCATGTTGATGCTTTTATTTTTTAAAATGATTGAGTTTTGAGAATGTTATGTTGTTCTGAAATTTTGCCCGTGAAATGCATTTTGATCTGATTCTCTTGATTCATGAAAAATAAATGATTTTTGTTGGGGGGTTTAGATTCAGTGATGTTTGAGGGTTGATTATGGAGAGTTTGATGGAGTTTTGATGCGTATTGAGTGAGATTGGGAAAATGGTTGGCCGGAGAAGATGACCGGAACACTGTTCCGGTCATCTGAAAGTGATTAGGGCTCAGGATTAGGGTTTAATCATAATTAGTGAGATTTGAATTATGGTCGTTCTTTCGCGCGCGTAGTCAATTCCCGCCCCCCTGATTTTGAATCTGGACCCTTGGATTGTTTGACTTTCTCATTTTCTCATTAAATTCATTTTAATTTCATTTGTTTTATATTTAATTTGTACGAATTATTAAAAATAGCAAATCATATTTAAAAATTCTGAATTTTTTTGTCAAGCATTTCATTAATTTTCAGAACCTAAAAATATTTTTATTTTTATTTTTTGCATTAAAAATCATTTTTAAATCATTTAAATGTTTATTTTTAATTAGTTAATGGAAATTAATTAATTAAAAATGCATTTAGGTATTTAAAAATCACCAAAAAATTCATATAGCATTTCAAAACATTTAGAAACATTATCCAACTCTCAAAACAAATTTCTTTTTGGTCCTTGATGCATTTTGACAATTTTCATTGGAATTAAATTCATTTAAAGGCAATATTTTTGTTCAAACTTTGAAAAATCCATTCTGCCTAACCATTGAGAGTTTGATGATGGTTCTTCTTGCATTGCATCCTTCATAGCATGTAGTTTATAGGATAAAATTTGTTTGAATTTATCTTCCATTTTCAATTTGTTTAGCATTTTTCATTGAGAGGCGCCTTGAAACCCTAGTTGACTTAGAAAAATCATAACTTCCATTAGGTTTAGATTTAGGTCTCCTCCTTTGGGCAGTGAACTTGTGTAGGGTTAGGGATCCTTTGATCCCATTTTCAATTTTTTATCTTGTCATTTGCTTCTGATTTTGAATTTTGCATTGCATATTGTATGAAAACCCTAATTTGTACCTTCCTTTGCATCCATCTCTCATTTGCTTGCATTCAAGAACTTGCCATGACATTTTGTGCATCCACATGATTCATAAGACATCTTAGGACATATTAGAACCATGATTGATCATTTCATCATTCCTTTGCCATGATATATGTTCATTTCATTTCATAAACTTGCATGAACTTCCATGGTTCAAAGCATGTTTCATTTGCATCCTCATCATTGTATGACCATCCACAACTCTTGACATGTGTTTGCATCATCTCTTAGCATCATTAACATCATGTTTATGCTTATGACTTTGGTTTGCATCATGACATTTCATCTCATTTGCATTTCATTTCATTCCTTTTGCTAACTTTTCAGGTGGTAAGTTGCTTTGAGAAGTGAATTTGCCTTCACTTCTCACAATATCTTCTCATCCTTCTCTTGCATCATTGCTGCATTTTATCTTTGTATTAGAGTGAGCTTTCTCATTCATGCTCTTTCCCCACTTTCTTCCTTCAAGCAACTTGTCTTCTTAAGTGAAGCAAGTTGTCTTGCTTCTCTCTGCTTCTTGATCCTTTCATCTGCTTCTTTCCTTGGTGGCTCTTTGAAGATTCTTTCTTGCAAGCCTCATCAACCCTAGGAACAACCAAGCATGATAACAATTAGGGTTTGATTAGTCCCCCATTTAGTTTTGCCTTTGTGTCATCTTTGAGTCTTCTCTTCTCACCTCATAATCAAGGACTAAACCCTAAAGGTTTTAAGGCTTTGTGATTAAGCTTATGTCTGCATCCTTCTATTAGGATGGAGTGTATAACTTTAATCCTAAGTGTTAAACCCTTAATGTGTTTAAATCCTTTAATCAATTCACTTAATAATCATCAAGACATCAAGCTTGTAACTTGGGCCTTGCATTAGGGTTCTAATTCTTCCTTAATTGGTTAAGAAGGACTAACCCTAGTGTTAATGGACAAGTCCTCCTCAAGTTGTCTTACAAACCATAAAAATTCACTTCTTAAACTTATAACTAACTAAAATCCATTTAATAAAGGCTTTGTTTTGTCATGAGGTTAATCCCTAATCATGGATTAAATTGAGGAGTCTTCCTCAGCTTAAATGTTATCATCTATTATCCTTATATTAGGATGGTGTAATGGGTCCATTAAATCTCTGATTATGGCTTAATCTCATTACCTAACACTAAACAAAAACAACAAAAACATCTAAATGAATACAAGTAGGTTAATGATCTTAATCCTACATCATGGTGATTAAGTGTGGGGTGCTTACTTCATACTTAAGGTATTCTCATTACCCCTAATCAGAGGGAGGATGTGATGAGTTTACTAACCCTTGGTTTAGGCTTAAGCTCATTTTCTTATGACAAACACAAAAAGCATTAAAAGATTGAAAACACAAAAACAAACAATAATCGTCTCCTCCGGGATTCTTTTCTCATCTTATTCACTCACAAACGAGAACTCGCTTCTTCCGTCTAATGCAAGACAGTTTTCACCTGAGCCAGACAGGTCATACACTTGAGCATAGACAAGTAAGCAGTTCACAAGTCAATTTACCTTTCAGTCTCTTTGGGTCGAACTACGGTGTTCTGACTTCCTCATTGCACGAGAGGATACGTAGGCATAACTTAACAGTTATCGAACAAAAGTCTCTGTATATTCCCCCTCTTCCAGCTTTATTCTTTTTAGCCTCATTATCTTGAGCACTTCATTTTTTGTTCTTACACTGACACCTCTCTTATACACTTCACATTTCTTTTACACTGACACTTGCATTCTTTCCAGCTTTGATACACAGATTGCACTGACACTACCCCTTTTTAAACACAAATCTTTTAAGCGTGGATCCCGTCGAGTACGACGGACAATCTGGGTGCTAATACCTTCCCAGGTTGTAACCAAACCCCTTTCTCAGTCTCTCTGGTTCGCAACCATCTTATCCATATCTTTTCTTAGGTTTATGCAGCATTACCTTTCCTCCGGGATAAAAATGCCTAGCTGGCGACTCTTTTCTTCTGAGTTCACCCTTGTGTGCTCTCTCTCCTTTCACCGACCGTTCGCGTCTGTACCCCTTCTGACCATGTGTCATTTGGTGGGAGCGACAAAGTGCCCTCCCAACCTAAGGATTAAACATATGACCAAAACGGATGCAAAAGAGGATAAGCAAAGAACAAAATTCAAAACAAATCAAGCATTCATCCAAAAATTCCACAAACTTGCACAAAGACTCTTCAAACATACAATATTAACATGCCAAAAGGAAAAAATCAAAATCAGAAGCTAAGCAAGTCAAATATGAACCTAAACATGGATTAGGGTTATGAAACTTCATGCACAAGTTAAGGACCAAAAATAATCAAGCAAACTCCTAAAAATCAGAGGAAAAATCATCAATAAACTACATTTCAATGTGAATCCAGAGCAAAAAGTATCAATTCAAAATTCAAATTAGTGATCGAGATAGAAATTGTACAAGACATCATGCTTTAAAAGGGAAATAAAAGCAATTAATAAAAGAGGAAATTAATTCCAGCGTGGAAAATGAAAATAAGTGAAAAATAAAAATGCCAAAAATTAAAGAAAACTCAAAATATCATTCATGAATTTTCTTGGAATTTTTAATGACCTCTAACTATTTTTAATAATTGAAAATCAAACTGAAATGAAAAATAAAATAATAAAAGAGAAACCAAGACCAGGGGTGCAATTAACAATGAAATCAGTTCAAATTAAATGGGCCTGAGAGAGGGAGGGGTGCAGATAGCACTCTGAGCCTAGTGGATTCAACATGAGTGCACAACATTATGATGGAAAATCAGGAAAATCAGGGAAAAACAAGAGCCAATGGATTAAGTGAACGCTTCAGATCAAAGTCAGTGATCTCACTAGGTCAAAACATCAACAATCACCACATGCGTGTACACAACAATTACTATGGGTGCGAAACAAAGTGCATTATTCAGATTCAAATATAAAACACAAAACACGTGAGAGGGAGGCTGCATTTTTAATGCGCTGGCAAGCTATCATCCGTTCAGATCAACCATCATAGGGTTCAAACATCATCTTCCTCATATTCACATTTCCAGAATCCGGTGACGGAGCCCTAGCTCCGGTCACCGGAAAATTCAATAGAAAGAACAAATCAACACTAAAATGCAACACAATCTCCAGATCAACTAATTAGAACATGCTGATCACGAATATGGCAATGAAAATCACAATAGATCAAAGATCAAGCCTAATCGAAGAGAAACAGTTTTGTACATCAAACTTCAGATCAACATAAAACACTCAATATTCAATCATTTTCGAATCTAAACATCACAGAATCATCAGCACAACAAGCATAACACAATGCAAGCATCTAATTCCAAATCCAGATCTCAAAATTTCAGAGCATACCTGAACTCGAAGATCCTTCAAAACACCAAAATAAGATCCCTCCAGCTGCAGATTTGCTCCTTTTAACTTCTTATTGCAAAATAAATGCAAAAGAAGCCTTGAATTCTCCTAGATCTTGAGATTCGACCCTTGTTGCTCTTGAATGGCACTTGGTGAAATCTTCACTCTCAGCTTGAATCAATGAGTGTAGTGTGATCCTTAGAGCTCAAGGATGAAGATTATGTGAAGAGATTATGAAATGAGAGCTCGAGGAGAGAAATTCGAAGGAAAATGCAAAAGTGTAAGAGAAATTGAATCTGATAAATGAGAGAGTGTCTGCACGAATTCAGTGCATGTTTGGCTTTTATATCATTGATCCTTTCACCTGATTAGGGTTTCTGAAGTAAAGGTGGCATGAGAAGTGTGATTGAGGTGAATTTGCAAAAATGCATGAAATGTGTGATTGCTTCATACACGCATGCAATGCTTACCTCATGTGTTCATTCTAACTTAAATCCATCCCCTCATTTTCTTTGGATCAATCCTGACCCTTGGATGTGAGTATAACATGCTTTGCTTGTGATTTTGCAAAAATACACTTTGTGAAATATATCTCCTTCCATGCACGAATTTGGAGTTCTTTCTTGAGCCAAATGCCTTTCATGTGATGCCTTGTGGTATTGTGATCTCAATTTGTCCATAAATCAACTTAGGAATGACTTGCCATGCCTTTTTGCACTTGGTAGAAACTTAGATTTTAAGGTAAACCCTACAAAATAAGCAACTTTCGAAGGCCATATCTTTTGATCCAGGAGGGCTATGAAAATGTACTTGTACTTTCTGAAAATGGGAGAACCTACCCTACAACTTTCATGTTTATTGGAAATTCATTTGAGATCTTTTTCACCATGAAAGAAGCCTTTGAAAATTAGGGCAAAAGTTGCCAAAAATGGAAAGTTTCAAAACAAACATATGCCAAAAATGGAAACCTCTTCAAAACCCTTTGATCCTTGATCCTTGACTTTGCCAAACCTCTTCTAAGGTCTTAAGGATATCCCTTGACTTAAAAAATGGGGTTGGACCCTTTGAATTCTCACAGTTGACTTTTAAAATGCACAGTTGACCAATTTCTTCTTATGCAAGCAACTAATGAAATAATTGCCTTCCACAAGGAATTTTCTCACCAAATTTCATCCCTAGGATCCTCTTATCATATGAAAGACTTTGCCTACATGAAATGGCCAAAGTCACAAAGAATTCATGCTTGAAAGTGAAACCCTAGTTTGGGAACCATTGTGTAGGAGCTTGCCCTAACTTGGATTCCCTGATGATCTCCCATCCTCCTGGGCTTTTGTAAAGGATCTTGGACTTGTGAATGTCATGTAGACTCTTCATGGGACTTGGACAAGTCCACTGGACCTCTTGCTATAACTTGTAATGCCTCAATCCACTAACAGTTGATCATATGCCTAATGCTAGAACATGAGAATGTTATGCTTTACTTTTTCATGCAAAGATGCCAAGGACATGACATGCTTATGATGATTATGATATGATGATGATGTTTAAAAAGAAGAGGGCAAATTTGGGGTGTTACAGCTGCCCCTATTCAATCAACGGTTAATCTGAAAAGGACGGTAGCCCGGGCTATCGACCGTTCAAGATGAACTGTGGTTGAATACCAAGAAAACCTGAAATTTGCACTCTGCTGGAGAATGCAAGCAATGGGAAATAAACCCAACCAAATGACGCTTTGGTGACTGAATTGAAGAAAAAGCAGACGAGCTCCTTCCAAAGTTGGACTGTTACACCAGATAAGGATACTTAGACAGACGAGTCTTCTTCGAACAAAACTGTTACGCCAGGTGCTGGACATACGAGCCCTCATCACGTATACCTGTTACGCCAGGAACTAGACATACGATCCCTCCTCATTCATTTCACAAAATATATGACTTAAGACAGACGAATCTCCTTCGGATAAACCTTTACGCCAGGACCGGTGATGCACTTAAGTCTGTGGGATAGACATGCATAATCAGGATAGACGAACCCTCTTCATATATTCTCCGTAGATATATGGTCTAAGACAAACGAGCCTTCTTCAAGCAAACCTATTATGCCAGGTGCGACATTAGGATTTGACGAAACCTCCTCACAAATCTTACGTAGATAAGCGGTGCTTGAGACAGACGAACCTCTTTCGGATAAACCTTTACGCCAGGACCGGTAACCATTTTGACGTTTAATCCCACCATCAGGACTTCAAACCTCTTCAACACAGACGAGCATTGGATGATCATCAAGAGAACACAAACAAGTGCTATAAGTCAATGATACAAACGACTATCAGACGATGATCTGAGAAACACAGACGAGCGCTTCATGCGATGATACAGACGAATATCATCCACTGATACAGACGAATACCAGAAACCCAACACAGACGAGCATTTGGAGTAGCAATACAGACGAGCACTAGAGTGATTATCAAATCAACACATAAGGATATAGGCTAACACAAACGAGTGTGAGGGATGATACAAACGAGTATCTAAACAATGCAAACGAGCTTCAAATGGATAACAAACACAGACGAGCGTTGGAGAACGCATATGAGCATCCCCGAAGTTCAAACATAGACGAGTGTCGAGCACCAAAAGGAAGTTACACACAGACGAGTGTTGGGAGATGCAGACGAGCAACAACATCTACCAACCATGGGTGACTGTTGGGGAAAGCAAACGAGCAATAACAAAGTGTGAACACATACGAGTGTTGGGGCAATACTGACGAGCAACAAACAGATAACAAACACATACGAGTGATGGAACGTGCATACGAGCAAAAGCAATTATCAAGCACAGAAGAGTGTTGGGAAGTGCAGATGAGCAAAAGCAAAGTGCCCGGATTGGCAACAAGAATCACAACTCTGCAGGAGAGAACTGGATCAAGAGGCTTTGTTAATGCCTAAATCTGACTGGGGATGAATAACTGCTTGTGTCATCACACTGACCAAAAATAAATTGGCGACTTCACTAGGTAATGTTTCAATAATGGGAGTGAAACACAAACATGAACTTTGTGGGGAAATCGGGCATTCAGCTTCCTGCTGGGCATACTTCACTTATGGAAAGATAATCTACTTGGGGATTCCACCTGCCCTAACTCAGCTGGGGAAAATTCTATTTGGGAGGATGTGACGCCATCCTGCCAAACCTACAACAACAGAATGCACATATGTGCCCCAGGGACTTGCATGGTATGATCTGTTCATCCATAGTCGCCTGACACTCAAAGAGGGTTTTAAATGTTTCCCTGCAATGTCAATTTTTTTTGCCAAAACTTCAGGACATTTTTGCAAACAAAAATAAACACAACACAGCTTTTTGACTGAATATTCTTTTATTGAGAGGCCTCTGAATAGGCAAAGTTTTTACATCAGGAAGCAACCACCTGAACTTTTGGGTTATTTGTTCCATAAGTTTCACTTGTATTTATATGCTCCATTTGACCTAATTCCCATTCTTCTTCCATCTTAACATTTCTAAATCAACTTTGTGAGTGTGGTATTCATGTTATATCATTCTTATACATCTTGTAAGTGTCCCTAACTCATTTTCATGTCTTCACTTCATTTCATAAGTCTTTGAGCTTCACTTGGTTTCATTTGGTACTTTAAGACTTCAAAATCAACTTCTTTGTTCCATAACCCTAAAATGCTTCATGTATATTCTTTTGTGGTCAATTTATGAGTTTAAACTTCATCTTAAATTTTCGTTAAGCCCCTGGTTTTTTTATGGGAAGTTCAATTTTCATTTATCATGTTTGACCATTTTCTTCTAAGTCCTTTTCTTCTTTTGAAATCACATGTTCATCTACTTTCATCCTTTCTCCATTCAACCTCATACTTGAATCTCTTTCACTTGAATCTCTTTGTTACTACTTTGGTTCATATATTTATACACTTTCATTTAGTGTTAGGTTCTGGTTTTAACATTTACCTTTGACCTAATTCAAGTTTATGTTGTATAATCATTCCACTTTCTCATTTCACTTCACCTTGATTTCCATTAGGGTATAGATTGTGATTGTTTGTTTTATTAACCTTAGAATGATTTAATAAGGTTTAGCTACTGACTTTAGAAGCTTGTTATCCTATAGGATCCTTTATATCTAGGTCTTAACCCTAGGAAATCCTTAGTGCTTTCTCTTAGATAGTTTGGGCTAGTTTGAGCCTTTTGCCATGCTTTATGTTTTCAATATGCTTTGTAAAGCTAACCCTTGTTTTGTAGGTAGTTTGAGGTAAGATTTGTTCATACAAATTATTCTTCATCTCTTTATGCTTTATAAATGTGTTTTCCTTAGCACTTTGTTCTTTGCTTGTATAGGCTTTCCCCTTTTTTTCTTAGAAACAACTTAACTTCCTTAGGAAGTAAGTTGAATTCTAAGTTCTCTTTTCTTATTTTCCTTTTTCTCATTAAGATTAGAAAACCACACGAACCATTAGGATCTCCTTTTTGCATGAAATAAAAAATTTAGGGTTGTGTCTTAGTCCCCTTAGTTTGTCCTTTTGCAACTTGAGTCATTCTCTCATCTCAAAGAAAAGCAAAACACCTAATAAAGGTTGAATGTTCTCATATGACAGGAGACTTTATCGTGGGTTACTTATATGCGTCTTGTTTCGGGGCGAGCTGTAAGGCATCTACCACGATGAACAAGTCTTAGTATGAGAATGTTTCACAAACAAATTCAAAACACTTCTCTAAAAGACAATAAAAAAACAATAAACGTCTTTTCCTGCGGGAATTCTTTTCTCTCCTCATTCACTCTCAACACGAACTTGCAATGACTTGTCTCATTTGCAAGACAGTAACACACTCGTACCAGACGAACATGCAACACCTGAGCATAGGCATAAACAGTTCAATTCATAAAAAATACAAACAAAAGTTCCCGCCTTAGCAAGGCGAACTACATCGACTCTGATCCTCATTTTCCTGATGAGGTACGTAGGCAGCGGGGTAGGGCCCGTTTGAGCACATTCTTTATTTTCCCTACATTTCCCCCTTTCTTTCCGTTCTCTTTTTTCCAATTCCCTTTCTCATTTCCATTCCAGTTAGCAGTTCTTTTATTCAGCAACATCTTATTTCTCACCCTTTGAAACAGACAAACAAGCGTGGATCCAGTCGGGTACGGAGGACGGTCTGGGGTGATAATACCTTCCCAGTTCGTAACCGACTCCCGAACCCAGATCATTGGTTCGCAGGACCTTGTCCTTTCCTTTTCTCTTTGGTTTGTGCAGCATTACCGTTCCCATTCATTCGGGATAAAAATGATTGGCTGGTGACTCTACCTTTTCTGCGCCAATTTCCCGTTTGTACTAGGATGAAAATCCCAGGAGCGACATCTGGCGACTCTGCTGGGGATCGAGCATAGTATCTTTGGTTTCCCTTTTGAGGGTCAATCCTAGCGCTTGTTTGTTTCTATTCCTTTGGGTGTTTACTTGTTTGCTGTTGGGTGGTTATTTACTGTATTTATTTATATTTTTTTACTTTACAACATTTATTTATCGCTTTCAGTATTTATGTTCCATGCATCATATATATTGGACTGTGCTGGTTTGCATTTTTTCTGTGGGTGGTGTTGTCACTCCCGGGATTTTCATCCTAGTACAAACGCGAAAGTGGCGCGGAAAGGTTAGAGTCGCCAGCCAGACATTTTTATCCCGAATGAATGGGAAAGGTAATGTTGCACAAACCTGAGGAAGAAGGAAAGGACAGGGTCCTGCGAACCAAAGATCTGAATTCGGGAGTCAGTTACGAATTGAGAAGGTATTAGCACCCCAATCCGTCCGTCGTACCCGGCGGGATCCACGCTTGCTTGTTTGTTTCAAAGGGTGAGAGAAATAACTGCTGCTGAACAAATGAACCGCTAACTGGAAACTGGAATGAAATGAGAAAAGGAACTGAAATAAGAAAATGGAAAGAAAGGGGGAAATGTAGGGAAAATAAAGAATGTGCTCGAACGGGCCCTACCCCGCTGCCTACGTACCTCATCGGGATAAAAGAGGATCAGAGTCGACGTAGTACGCCTAACCTAGGCGGGAACTATTTGTTTGTGTTTTTTACAGCTGGAACTGCGTATGTCTATGCTCAGGTGTTGCAGGCTCGTCTGGTACGAGTGCGTTAACCGTCTTGCATGTGAGACAAGTCGTCGCGAGTTTACGTTGTGAGTGAATGAGATGAGAAGAGAAGTTCCCGCAGGATAGTCGCTTATTATTTGTTTTTGTCTTTTATGAGAAATATTTTGAATTTGTATGTGAACGGTCTTGTACTAAGACCTATCCATCGCGGGGAGTATTTACACCTCGCCCCGAAACAGGACGCGTATAAACACTCCGCAAAAAAGTCTCGTGTCGTACAAGATTGTTCGGTTTTTATTAAGTGTGTTATTGCTTTTCTTTTTGAGATGAGAAAGAATGACTCAAGTTGAAAAAAGGACAAAATCTAAGGGACTAAGACTCAATCCTAATTTTGTTTATTTATTTACAAAAATGGTCCTATGGTTAATGAGGTTTTCTAAGCCTAATGAGAAACTAGAAACTACTAGAATTCAACTTACTTCCTAATGAAGTTAAGTTGATTCTAAGAACAATGGGAAAGCCTATACAAGTTATAAAATCAAGAGATAAGGCTAAAACAATAAAATTGAATTAAGAAATAAACTTCTAAAAATGCATTAATGGCATGAATTAAAAAATAGTCTATTTTATTTATTCTAGTTCTAATGACAATGAAACTTTAAGCCTAAGTACTAAATCAAAGTCAAACCTAATACTTTCATTCTAAAACTCAATTTAAACTAACCTAAGCCTATATTAGATTCTAGGATTAAATCTAGTCTAAACTATATTTTTTATTGAACTTTATTTACATGACTTAAACCAGTGGAAATTATATATAACTAAGCCTAAGAACTAATATTCTAAAAAATATTAAAACTTCTAGAAAAATTATGAAAATTAAACTATAGGGTCTTACCACTATCTATAAAATTGTACTAAGAGGTATCCTAAAAAATTCTATTTTTTCTATGCCTAAAAAATGATTATTTTCACCTAAGAATTAACCACTAATTTCTAAGGATTACACCATTAAAACTTAAGATAAAAGGTCCTAAAAAATCCCCTAAAAATATCCTAAGAACTATTATGAGTCCTCTAATTACAGAAAAAAGAATGGCTCAAAAATCCTACTGGAAGTGGAAAAAATAAAATGAACAAAATTCAACACCATTAAAAGAAACTCAAGAAAAGCTAATTGCAAGAAAACTCAGAATTAAATTGAAAATAATGCCAAATTCAGAAAATAAAAAAAGTCAAAAATTTCTAAATTGAATTATTTATCTCCTGGAATTTTTGTAGAATTTTCTATTTGATTTTACTATTTTTTGTGGATTTATTTCTAAACTATGTTAAAACTAAAATTAAATCTAAAAAGAAAAAATGGAGGGGGTGAAAAGAGTAAGTTTTTACAGTGCTTTTCTAATGGGTTTTAAAAAATGGTGGTGCTGATAGCAATGGGTTAGGGACCATAAACGCAGAACTGAGGAGGTGCAGTAAGCATGTTTCTTTAGTTTGTTTTCTTAATGGGCTTAGAACAGGGGTGTGATTAGTAAGATGTCAAGCCCAATTTCGCAGGCTAGTCTAGGGGGGAGGTGCAGAAAGTGGTTATTTCAATTCATTTCAGAATGGGCCCAAGATGTGGGGTGTTATTAGCAACGTACAGAAAAGCCTACCGGACGGTGACAAGTGTCACCGCCGGTATGGCTGGGGAATCCAAAGATCAACCAAACCTTATCCCTAGAATATTGAAACGGTGGATTATGGGGAAAATTGTGAGGATTAATGCAAATTAAGATGGATTATTGTTATTGATTCAGCTTTTAATTTCAATTAATCCATACCTATTCCAATGAATTAAATATCCAATTAACAAATATAAACAAAAAATGAAAGATTGAGAAGTTGAAGAACACCAAATGAAACCCTAAATACTTTCCTCTCTTCCGCCGCCGTCACACTCAAATTCTCTTCTTCTTCCTTCCACCCGAAACCACACCTTCTTTCTCTCTTCTTCGACTTCAATCTTCTTCGATCAAACCACCCTCCTTCATCTCCTCCCTCCATCATTTCTTTGTCACCTAACCCTAATCTTCTTGAAACCTAACCCTATCCCCTCTTCTTCTCCTTTCTCATCGTCACCATCCGCCACCACTATCACCTCAACATCACCTTGTTGTACTGCCGCCGTCCTCAACCTAGGTTATCTAGAGTCTTCAACACTACCGCGCCACCACAACTCTCAACTTATCCACCTCCGATCCAATTTCAACTTAAAACTCTCTCTCACACTCTCAAGTTCAAAACCGGAAATAAACGCCGAACCATGGGACTAACCTCACCTCAATCCTACGGCAACAAGAACAAACGAACACGGAACGAACAAATCGTACCTTGCTTCCTGAAAATGAAAACACGATCGATGCTTTGACGACGAACAGGTAGACGAACGAATATATGAACTTCCAACCCGCCTCTGATTCCTCTTCTGATTCTTGTTCAGTTTCTTCTGTTCTATGCTGTGTACGAATTTCTAGATTGGAATATTGATTGTGTGTACTTCCAAAACTCGTTATTTCCGACTTGATATTGCGATACACTTGTTGATAACTGCGATGTTGATATGTACCGGTTTTGCAGGTTATATTAAAGACAAAGGATCAAGATGCAATGGTGTCCCTGTGAGGAATATTTGGTTGCAGAATGTTGAAGATGATTACGAAGGTTTCATCATAGTGACGAAGATTCAGAGAGGTTTTGAGTTGACGAATCACTGAAGATGATGATGGAGGAAAGCTAAGGATTAAGATGAGATTGAATATGAATGCAAAAACTGAATATGGAAGATGAGTATTGGAGAGATTTGAAGGAGGCGAAAATGGGGAGTGAAGAAAAATCAGGATGTGGAGAGTGAAGAACAGGTGAAGAATGAGAAGTGAAATGGAAAATGGTGAAGAGTTTTGAGAAAAAATGGTTGAAGAAGAACTGGATTGAAGGTGAAAATCCTCTTTTATAGACTTGAATTGGATGAAGCTTCTGGAAGATAAATCAGTTAAGTTTGTTATTTCTGTTAGAAGTTAGTTTTTGATTCTGATTTCTGTTATGAATGATTTGTGAATTCGATTAGAAGAAACTATTAGAATTAGTCACGATTCTGTCATCCAGTCACAATCCCCGTTTTCAACTCTTTAGCATTCACTAATCTCTAGCTCTCTTTTGTTGTTACAGATGGAGGGTGGTGATTGAAAGTCGAATGATTCGAGATTAATGAAGGTTGAGAGATTCATGAAGTGATTGAAGAAGAGTCCTTTGAAGGGTTGAACTCATTGAAGACTCATGAAGATGATTATGCTGCCGAAGGTGAAGAAAAGTAAAGATTAAAAAGCTGAAGCCGATCGAAAAGTGAAGTATATTCTTGCTATCAGTAATTTCTTCTCTCCAATTTTCTGTGTACGTTTGATTCGGTTTCTCGAGTCTTTATTCCTTTTATGGATTCGCAGATTGAGGGACGTTGAATAACGGCGAGTCGACAATGAGAGTATGATGGAGTCAGATCTTGCAGAATCACTGAGAGAATTTTGCTGCCATTTGTTGAGTCATAGCAGTTCCAATATTATTGCAGCGGTGTGTCGTGACGAACTTCCCGACTCATGTCGTAATTTCCAAAAGGGGTGAGTATTCTAAACGAAAGTAGAACTAGACCGTGAATTTGTTACCAAATGTATTCTGATCTGCAGTATTAAACATGGATGCAGATGATTCAAACACTCGCGCCCTAGAATTGGAGCCAAACGGAAGTATGGATGAGCCAAAAATGGAAGGAGTTGCTCGGTACTGAAACGAAATCTCCATAAGAGCAACTAGTACAAATATTGTTTCCTTCATGGATGCTTCTGCGGTGTCGGACCTGATCTTTGTGAAGTTTACAACCTGTGAGTTGTCAAATAAGCGTCACATAATGTTATCATCAAGTGCTTCATCTCATCCTATGGTCCATCTCCAACTCCAACCGAAAGAAAGAGAATAATGACTTGCAGCAATTGTTTGTTCTTGCGGATTAAGTTTCCCATGCAGTGTACCGGAATTTGCAGAAACCTGGCCATCAGAGATTCTGATATTATGCTATTTTCTCCTCAACCTCCTCAATTACTTTTGTATTTAAATTTTTCTTTATGAATCTTTTTTGTGATCTCATCTTTTGGCAAATTTGTCTGCCTTTCATTGCTATTGGACAGCTCTGGTACCAATTCCCGTAAGTTATGGTAATGAACATCCAAATACTTCCATAATTTGGACTTAGCAAACCTAAAACTTAGGGATTTTAATACCAATTCCTTGTATTTATAATGCAATCCCTATGAATTCCGGATGCCTTTAAATGAATATGCTTAAACAAAATTTGACTTGGAAACTTGCCTCTTTTGAACAGACTCCTCATTTTGATGGAGCTTAGACAATGTAGTAACTTTATAAGAGAAATGGATAAACTTAAACGAACTCGGGCTGTTGTAACTTGAACTTTAATTGGACCTTAAACTTTGCATGCCAAACAACTTTTAACCTCTTTCGCAACCACGAATCTGAATTAATTTCCAATAGGAACGAATTCACTTAAATTTTAATGCCAAACGGCCTTGGCTCCTCTATCAATTAATCAAGCAAACCCCACAACAATCCTGATCCACAATAAATCCAACAGGCCAAACATTACATTCCAAAAGGATATCCACCGTTTGCATCACTCGTCACGATATGCCTTGAAATTCACTAACTGGGCAATGAATGACTTTAGAACGGATCCCCTTTATTGAAGCTCTAATACCCATGATAAGTTTTATTTCGAGACGGCGTTCACGACAGTAAAAGTTCACCTTTGGTCCCAACCTTGAGTGTAATGGTTATATAAATCACCTCTGAATATGAAACTCAAACCATAAGGATATGCCTCGATCACATGCCTTACGAAACACTGAAATGCACTAGTATATTGTTAATGAATTGATGAGAAATGACGATGAATGCAAAATGATGAGCCAATAGAGGGAAAAATAATGAGGGCAAATTTTGAGGTATTACAGCTGCCCCTATTCAATCAACTGCAGACTTGAATGGATAATTGCAACAGCTTTTAGACGTTCAAGGTATGGAGTGATTGAATACTCAAATAAACCTGGAAATTTGCACATTGAGGGTAACAGAAATGCCATCTGCACATTTATTTATTTATAATTTTCTGATTTTGACCTCTGAATAGGTAACGAAAATAGAACCAGGTGGAATAGAATCAATGCAATCACTGCGACTGCTGAACAAACCGAAACCACAAGGAGGGAGCCTGTTGGCGAAACAGGACTTAACGCAACATCAACCGATTTGCGACTCAAATAAGATCAACCGATCTAACACGGAGATGGTATCAACCGATCCATCCCTGAAAGCAAGAATGTAATATCATCCGATTTACAACTCGATGAGAAATGATATCAACCGATTCATGACTCAAATAAGATCAACCGATCTAACATGGAGATGGTATCAACCGATCCATAACCAAGAAATGCGAGAATGTAATATCATCCGATTTACGACTCGAAGAGAAATGATATCAACCGATTCATGACTCAAATAAGATCAACCGATCTAACATGGAGATGGTATCAACCGATCCATAACCAAGAAATGCGAGAACGTAATATCATCCGATTTACGACTCGAAGAGAAATGATATCAACCGATTCATGACTCAAATAAGATCAACCGATCTAACATGGAGATGGTATCAACCGATCCATAACCAAGAAATGCGAGAATGTAATATCATCCGATTTACAACTCGAAGAGAAATGATATCAACCGATTCACAACTCAAATAAGATCAACCGATCTAACAGAAATGGTATCAACCGATCCATTATCTTTACACTGAGACGAGACCATTGTACTTAAATGGAGATTCGGAAGGAACGGGATCGTTGTACTTAAACGAGAGCCCAAGACGCAACCGTTGTACTGAAACGGAGACGCGAAGAAATGAGACTGTTGTACTGAAACAAGACTCAAAGACGAGACCATTGTACTTAAATGGAGATTCGAAAGGAACGGGATCGTTGTACATAAACGAGAGCCCAAGACGTGACCGTTATACTGAAACGGAGACGCGGAAAATATGAGACTGTTGTACTGAAACAAGACTCACAGACGAGACCATTGTACTTAAATGGAGACTCGCAAGGAACGGGATCATTGTACTTAAATGATAGCCCAAAACGCGACCGTTGTACTGAAACGGAGACACGAGGAAATGAGATTGTTGTACTGAAACAATACTCAAAGACGAGACCATTGTACTTAAATGGAAACTCGGGAAGAACGGGATCGTTGTACTTAAACGAGAGCCCAAGACGCGACCGTTGTACTGAAACGGAGACGCGAGAAAATGAGATTGTTGTACTGAAACAAGACTCAACTGGGGATAACAACAAGACTTGGTAGAAGTAACCACCCTGGGAAACGAAGTTGCATTCTGTGGGTAACACTTCAATCTGATTGGAGATGTAACGGGTCTTATGTAATATACCTCAAGACTGGCCCATGCTGGTATGCATATGTTTGAATTTATGGCGTAATGCTCCATGACGATGGAAATGCTACGCTTTGGAGGATGCAAATGTGAAGATGATTACTGGATACAAATGCAAATGCAAAGGGGGTCTCCCGATGAGGAGACTGCACATATCCTAGATGGCTTGACTGGGGAGGAACTGATGATCACTGTATTGATCAGATCCACCCTGATGAGGAGGAGATAACTCTGCGGGGAAGGTTGTCAATGATACACCGGCTCTGAATAGCCGCCATTGCCAAAAATAAATTGGACTTTGAGATTGGAGTACCAAGACCCTGCTGGAGATGAACTCTTCTCGAACTCTGGTGGGAAACCAAAGGCATGATATTGCTGAGGAAGCAACTGTCGGGGAGGCAAAACACTCCTTATATTGCTGAGAATTGCCCCTGTCTGAAGGGAAATTTTTGCCTGAGGATGACGCCCACATTCTATTGCCTTTCTGGGAGAGATTTCAAATTCCCACTCTACTGGGGGTGATGGAGGATGTCAATGATGAAGCTTCCTGGTGAAGATAAGGGTTTAAGTTTCCACCTACTGGGGATAAGAGATAAATCCTCTCATGTTGGGAATGAGAGATGTAAGGCGTCTCATGCCGGGGATGAGAGATGATGATATCCTTCTGCTTAAGAAGTAACCTTCCATTTGCCGCACTACTGGAGAAGGGATTGTCTAATGAGACTTGCTAAGGAATTCTGATCAATGACGTCCGCCGATGCAACAACTCTTGAAGTAATGTGCTGACAATGGCTTTGCCCCTAGCCCTGGGTTGATAGGTTGCCAACTAATTATGAGTGAGCAATGGTTCTTTGCAATCTTCAACTCGCCTCAGATTAAGGTCCGTCAGAAGTAAATGTCTCAAGAGGATTTTACAGAAAACATGGCGTATGAAATGCCTCAGTGTCTTCAAACTCTTGGAGAGATTCGTTGGATCTCGAAATAACTGCCCCAGACTGCATGGTCTGTGAAAGAAATTGTCTCGCAAGGATTCATGAAGAACTTCATATCACTGTGAGATAGTGTATCTTAGTATTTTGAACCTTGGGTAGGTACTTCTGATTAACTGTCTTCAGGAGAAAGTAACTTCCAGTGCTCTTGGGGTGGCCTGCCCCAGTACAAGTTTTGATGTGATCACCTCTGAATGACTGCTTTGAAGAAAACACCCAGATCAACTATTCTTCGAGAGATTGGATCTCGAAGTGATTGCCCCAGCTTGGCTGAATTTTGAAGAGATTGCTCGACATGATTGCCCCAGATTAATTGGCTCTTGCTACGACTGTTGGGAAAGTCCCTACTCAATGGAGTTTTCTTGAAAAGTACACCTCGACAGATTGTCCTTCGGAAGTTTCAGACTTCTCAACTTGGCAAGATTAAGCTTCTGGACTGAGATTCCATATGTAAATTTTTATGATGCCAAACAAATGTATGTAAGCAGAAAATGTTTATTTTAAGAATGAAAATTATAATGCAACAAACATGTTAATCTTGAAGTTTTACTGTAAAAAGATGTCGCCAACCTTTGTGAGTGAATCACTGGTTAAGATACGACATTAACTTTTGATAAACAAAAGCATGCACATGCAACACCAACAAAACACAACTCATAGGAGTCAGGAACACGGTCTCGTGGTAGTACGCTCTCGAAATAACCCTGTTTCAGTTAGGACTTTTGAGGGTTGTATCATGGCATGGTTCACGGTTATAGAAACAAAGGATATAGGCTCGAAATTTATTTGTGCCCACCCATCTTCGTGATGTTCTCCATTCCTATTTTCAGCTAGCTTTCACAAGCATTCACCTCTCAAAAAGGGTTTTGTGATGGTTGAGGAACCAATTACACTAACGGTTTTAAGCACCAATCAAGTTGTTTGGAGTCAGTCACCCCTTCGCCTTCCGTGTCTGTATCACACGACTCTGTTCTTGTTCAAGGATCTTTCTTATGTAATCCTTTTCGTCTTTTGATTTTGCATTATTTTTCATATCCCTAACTTTTGCCTGGACTGATTCTTGTGAATCTTTGATTGTGAAGTCCAGCGGGATGCCCTAATTTTTGCCTAAGTCGCTTGTTTTCAAGTTTCAACTTAGCGGGCTTTCTTATTTTTTTTTAATTCTTTTTTTGAACAAATCGTGTGACACTGTCTATCTTGATTGCTTTGAAAGGGTCATGACTGTCTCACTTCTTGGTTGATGAGTAATAACCAATGTGGTTTCCGGTCTTTGGACTCTTGATTGGGATAACCACTGTAGTTTCTGGTCTTTGGACCTCTTGAATTGGGTACAACGAAAGGTAATGGATCCTCTGATTCGCACTCTTTTGAAATTCGAACGCTCGGTCAAACTAACTGACACCTACGCTGCCCCTGGGTTAAGTGCAAGGGTTTTTTCATGCAAAAAGAAACTCCTACTTCAAGGCTCAAATGGGTTGACGAGGGTCTATCTCCCTTATATCTCCGGTGTTTAGGATTTGAAACAATGCCTGTACATCGTCAACAAGGTCTTTCTCAAAAGCACACAATTAGAGATTCATGCATTTTCATTTCGTCATCCTCCCTGATAGAGTTTAAACATGACCATTGGTATTGTGATGTGCATATGCAAAAATATAAGTGAATTCTAATGAATTACTTCAAGAAAAACATGTGAGTTTTATTATTGCTACATTCAAAAGCAAACAAATTTCATACAAGTAGACAAATGTTTAGCATATGAACAAAACTACAAATGGAAATGCAGTAAAGAAACTGAATATAGCCGTAGTTGAGGAGGCTTGGCTCCGTCTGGACCTGTCAGTCTTGGATACTTTCAGTGATTAACGGCTCTTTCACGGACTTGTAGTCTTCAATTTGCAGTGGTATAACTAACCACGACAATCATACCTCTTCTTCTAGTTATTCTGACTCTGGCACGAGACATCTGACAGGAGAAATGAAGTCGGGGAGTAAAGCTGCCCCATAAGGTTGCTCGGAAAGACCTGACGATCTTCTGCCTACGTATCTCCATTGACCCAAGACCAATGAAGAATCAGAGCGACGTAGTTCCCCTCAATAGGGATGAAATTGCACTGCAAAGACGCACCATTACCAAAACAAGAGTATCTGAATTACTTCTGGCTTCAAAACTTCGAATCAAAGAAAGTGTCATCTCTCTTATATGTTTGGTGCGAAGTTGATAGCTTTCGAGTCGATTAAGTCCTGCACCGTGTGGTGAAAATCTTTACACCTATCAATATGATGCCCTGGTGCCCCAGAATGAAAATCACAGTTGACATTGGCATCCCATCCCTCCGGTAGTGGAAAAGGAGGTGGAGACAGCTTGCGAAGCCCAACCAACTTCAATTGAATCAAATGCTAGAGAAGATCAATGTAAGACATTGTCAAAGGGTCAAAAAATCTTTCTCTCCTTTGTTGCCGACCCTGTTGAGGATTATGCTGACGACGACTTTGCTGTTGTGAACGTGTGGCACTTGGGATGATCATAGATGCTGTCTGGTAATGTGAACCTTGATTTATCTTCTTTCGCTGGACACAAACTACCCCTGCTTCTTCGTACTGCTTCTTTTGCTCATTGGACAACGACTTCTTAGTTCCAGAAGTGGAGGCACCGTTGACCTGAATCTTTCCTCGCTTCATCCAATTTTCAATTCTTTCACCAGTCAAGACGATATCAGAAAAACCGTTAGCTGAACAGCCCGCCAAACGTTCTATGAAGTGCCCCGGGAGGGTATCCATGAATAGGTCTACCATTTCTCTCTCCTGCAATGATGGTTGTACTCTGGCTGCGACCTCGCGCCACCTCTGTGCGTACTCCTTAAAGCTCTCGGAGTTCTTTTGTGACATGCTCTGAAGCTGGGTTCGGTTGGGAGCCATGTCAATATTATACTGGTACTGCTTGAGAAAGGCTTCCCCAAGTTCCTTCCAATTGCGGACATAGTTCTTTTCCAGCTTTATGTACCATTCTAGCGAACCCCCGGAAAGGCTGTCTTGGAAGTGGTACATCCAAAGCTTCTCATCTTTCGTATGTGCAGCGATTTTGCGATGGAAGGCCTGCAAGTGCATTTTCGGGCATGATCTACCACTGTACTTGTCGAAAACGGGAGGTATGAACTTTGGAGGGATCACCAACCCTGAAACCAGCCCCATATCAGCAACATCAATGCCAAGGGTGTCTTTGCATTCTAAATCCTTTACCTTCTCGGTTAGCATCTGAAAGTCCTGGTTATTGGCCCCAGAACCAAATCCCATATCTTCATTGAGAAAAGTAAATTGATCTTCCTGTTGGTCTGCTACACGAACATGAGTTGGACTAACGCCTTCAGGGATAGGAGGCCTATTATCAGTAGATGGGATGACTGTGTTGTTGATCGGATTGCCTTCGGCGTCCAAGGTAATCATTGGAGGATCAACCTGTGGACGATTAAGCCTCAACATGGCGGTTCTCATCTCTTGTTGCCCCTGCACTATACTCTGCATTGCTACCATGAACTCTCCCATCCGAGTGCGAAACTCGTTCAACTCGGCTTGTACTGTATTCATGATTTGACTCGGGTAGCGTACTGGTACGGCCGATACTTCTCCTGAAACGGTCAAATAAATTAGGAAATCCAGATAACTCGTTAGTATGCAAAATGATATGCGTGGAAATGCCATGTCACTGATCCCAACTTCATTCAGATCAGGGGACAGATACCCACGGAGTGCCACATCATAAGATAAACTCTATGAGTGTGCAGGGAGAAAGTGCTGTGTATCGGGAATTCAAAATAAAATTGCCAGGATAAAAAAGTTGCAACAATGGTACCGACACACTTCCATAAAGCAAAGAATACACCAACATGCGAAACCTTATACAATTATTTGCCAATAATACTGAAATACAGGATAATGTCACAATCCACAACAGAAAAACAAAAGATTCCTTCAACAACTCTGAAGGTAATCTAGGAACACAATAAAGCAAAATACATGCATCAAAGAAATCTACATCTCCTGATTTGAGCTTCGTGCAGTCTGCATGGCCAGCTGGATCAAAGGCTTCAGCTCCTGAGGTACCCTTCTGGTGTAATGATCCCTGAATCAATTAGATATTGGACATTTTGCTTGAAGGCTTTGCACTCATCGATGGTATGTCCAAATGTTCCGGAGTGGAACTCACATCTGACATCCATATTGTAATCTGGGGGAATGGGGTAGGGTATTGGCAAGGCATTCCCTGGCTTAATCAAAGAATTCTCGAGCAAACGGGCAAACACTTGACTAGGAGTAAACACTTTTTCAACCTGCTTGAACTTGAGTCTCCCCTGTTGTTGATAATTCTGATGATGAGATGAATTCGAACACCTAGAGTTCTTCTGCACTTTCTTCTTTATGTCGGATCGGTGAATGGGTAAAGGTGCCTGGCACGATGTCTTCAAAACCCAGATCGGAGGCACACACCCCTGATTGGGGATAATTCTTGTGGTAAGGAAAGGAGAAGTTCCTCCTAGTGATATGAAATCTTTTGACACATCCCCGCTGATCGGTGCGAACTCAATTACTTTTGCATCAATGAGCTCTTGAACTTGATGCTTAAGCCTTTTGCAGTTTTCCACATGATGACCAGGTGCCCCAGAATGGAAAACACACCTGGCATTGGCGTCAAAATCTGGGGGAAACTTTTTGGGTGTGGCTGCTACGGTGACAAGTTCAACCAGATTAAGCTCGAGCAAACAAACAAGCAACTGTGCATATGACACCGGGATCAAATCAAACTTGTCTTTAGACGTCTTTGGCATTTGTCTGCAGCTTTTGCCTTTACCTTCCCTTTGATGAACTAGAAGAGTCTGCAAATTGAGAGGCTTAGCATCCCGAAGTTGAAGAGAGTTTCCGCGAAACGCTTCCTGATCTTGAAACAAAATCACCGAACTAGGATGACCACTAACTTCTGCAGTAATAAAGGGGAGGTGGTTCCCTTCTTGGAGCTTTGGGGCTTCCCTGATCTGGTTCTCCTGTCTCTTCAGTTGGTAAACCTCCTCCATCAATAGCGTGTGGTCATGGCACAAGGTCTGCATGTCCTCCGAAAGTTGATCCATTCGGACTTTCATTTCAGCTATTTCTGCTCGGCATTGTTCCATACCCATCTCTTGATGACAATGATTCAAATTGGCCATTCTGAAGAGTAAACGAATCAGGATGAGAATCTGTCCCCGGACACCTGTAATGAGAGTGAGGATGTATGCAAATGCCATGTTCAATTATTTCAAAGGGATCCATCTGCTTTGATTCCAATTTGGGTATAGGAACATATAATGACATGGTTCAAACATAGGATCTTTGGAAATAGCCGAACATGTATGTTAAAATGCTATGATGTTATGTATGCAACAGGCATGTGATCAGTGAAGTGTCTGTGATGTGCCAATCATATAATCAGGTGTCGGTGCAAGGTCTCAAAATCCAAATATCACAATAATCATCCCTCTGATCCGGGATCCATATCTTAAGAACAGAAATCCAGATCACAAAACTGAACCAAAGGAAAAGTGGGTATGCTGAAGGTATCAGGGTTCCTGCAAACCTGTAAACCCCTCCCAATCTCACGGGTGTGCTACTCGGGTCAACATCACGGACTCTCAAAGCCGAATAGCAATAATACGTTCACCATTTCCGAGAAATGGCTCATGACCAAATCAGGGAATCGGTTTGGCATTATGTACCACTCAGGGAGGTCTCAGTTGAGTCCGGAAAAACAAGCATCCCTCACAAGTCTCCAGCTTTAAGCACTGAATCGAGAAACAATAGTACATTCATTGTGAGGGATGCTTGTTTTTCCGGACTCAACTGAGACCTCCCTGAGTGGTACATAATGCCAAACCGATTCCCTGATTTGGTCATGAGCCATTTCTCGGAAATGGTGAACGTATTATTGCTATTCGGCTTTGAGAGTCCGTGATGTTGACCCGAGTAGCACACCCGTGAGATTGGGAGGGGTTTACAGGTTTGCAGGAACCCTGATACCTTCAGCATACCCACTTTGCCTTTGGTTCAGTTTTGTGATCTGGATTTCTGTTCTTAAGATATGGATCCCGAATCAGAGGGACGATTATTGTGATATTTGGATTTTGAGACCTTGCACCGACACCTGATTATATGATTGGCACATCACAGACACTTCACTGATCACATGCCTGTTGCATACATAACATCATAGCATTTTAACATACATGTTCGGCTATTTCCAAAGATCCTATGTTTGAACCATGTCATTATATGTTCCTATACCCAAATTGGAATCAAAGCAGATGGATCCCTTTGAAATAATTGAACATGGCATTTGCATACATCCTCACTCTCATTACAGGTGTCCGGGGACAGATTCTCATCCTGATTCGTTTACTCTTCAGAATGGCCAATTTGAATCATTGTCATCAAGAGATGGGTATGGAACAATGCCGAGCAGAAATAGCTGAAATGAAAGTCCGAATGGATCAACTTTCGGAGGACATGCAGACCTTGTGCCATGACCACACGCTATTGATGGAGGAGGTTTACCAACTGAAGAGACAGGAGAACCAGATCAGGGAAGCCCCAAAGCTCCAAGAAGGGCACCACCTCCCCTTTATTACTGCAGAAGTTAGTGGTCATCCTAGTTCGGTGATTTTGTTTCAAGATCAGGAAGCGTTTCGCGGAAACTCTCTTCAACTTCGGGATGCTAAGCCTCTCAATTTGCAAACTCTTCCAGTTCATCAAAGGGAAGGTAAAGGCAAAAGTTGCAGACAAATGCCAAAGACGTCTAAAGACAAGTTTGATTTGATCCCCGTGTCATATGCACAGTTGCTTGTTTGTTTGCTCGAGCTTAATCTGGTTGAACTTGTCACCGTAGAAGCCACACCCAAAAAGTTTCCCCCAGATTTTGACGCCAATGCCAGGTGTGTTTTCCATTCTGGGGCACCTGGTCATCATGTGGAAAACTGCAAAAGGCTTAAGCATCAAGTTCAAGAGCTCATTGATGCAAAAGTAATTGAGTTCGCACCGATCAGCGGGGATGTTTCAAAAGATTTCATATCACTAGGAGGAACTTCTCCTTTCCTTACCACAAGAATTATCCCCAATCAGGGGTGTGTGCCTCCGATCTGGGTTTTGAAGACATCGTGCCAGGCACCTTTACCCATTCACCGATCCGACATAAAGAAGAAAGTGCAGAAGAACTCTAGGTGTTCGAATTCATCTCATCATCAGAATTATCAACAACAGGGGAGACTCAAGTTCAAGCAGGTTGAAAAAGTGTTTACTCCTAGTCAAGTGTTTGCCCGTTTGCTCGAGAATTCTTTGATTAAGCCAGGGAATGCCTTGCCAATACCCTACCCCATTCCCCCAGATTACAATATGGATGTCAGATGTGAGTTCCACTCCGGAACATTTGGACATACCATCGATGAGTGCAAAGCCTTCAAGCAAAATGTCCAATATCTAATTGATTCAGGGATCATTACACCAGAAGGGTACCTCAGGAGCTGAAGCCTTTGATCCAGCTGGCCATGCAGACTGCACGAAGCTCAAATCAGGAGATGTAGATTTCTTTGATGCATGTATTTTGCTTTATTGTGTTCCTAGATTACCTTCAGAGTTGTTGAAGGAATCTTTTGTTTTTCTGTTGTGGATTGTGACATTTTCCTGTATTTCAGTATTGTTGGCAAATAATTGTATAAGGTTTCGCATGTTGGTGTATTCTTTGCTTTATGTAAGTGTGTCGGTACCATTGTTGCAACTTTTTTATCCTGGCAATTTTATTTTGAATTCCCGATACACAGCACTTTCTCCCTGCACACTCACAAAGTTTATCTTATGATGTGGCACTCCGTGGGTATCTGTCCCCTGATCTGAATGAAGTTGGGATCAGTGACATGGCATTTCCACGTATATCATTTTGCATACTAACGAGTTATCTGGATTTCCTAATTTATTTGACCGTTTCAGGAGAAGTATCGGCCGTACCAGTACGCTACTCGAGTCAAATCATGAATACAATACAAGCCGAGTTGAACGAGTTTCGCACTCGGATGGGAGAGTTCATGGTAGCAATGCAGAGTATAGTGCAGGGGCAACAAGAGATGAGAACCGCCATGTTGAGGCTTAATCGTCCACAGGTTGATCCTCCAATGATTACCTTGGACGCCGAAGGCAATCCGATCAACAACACAGTCATCCCATCTACTGATAATAGGCCTCCTATCCCTGAAGGCGTTAGTCCAACTCATGTTCGTGTAGCAGACCAACAGGAAGATCAATTTACTTTTCTCAATGAAGATATGGGATTTGGTTCTGGGGCCAATAACCAGGACTTTCAGATGCTAACCGAGAAGGTAAAGGCTTTAGAATGCAAAGACACCATTGGCATTGATGTTGCTGATATGGGGATGGTTTCAGGGTTGGTGATCCCTCCAAAGTTCAGACCTCCCATTTTCGACAAGTACAATGGTAGATCATGCCCGAAAATGCACTTGCAGGCCTTCCATCGCAAAATCGCTGCACATACGAAAGATGAGAAGCTTTGGATGTACCACTTCCAAGACAGCCTTTCCGGGGGTTCGCTAGAATGGTACATAAAGCTGGAAAAGAACTATGTCCGCAATTGGAAGGAACTTGGGGAAGCCTTTCTCAAGCAGTACCAGTATAATATTGACATGGCTCCCAACCGAACCCAGCTTCAGAGCATGTCACAAAAGAACTCCGAGAGCTTTAAGGAGTACGCACAGAGGTGGCGCGAGGTCGCAGCCAGAGTACAACCATCATTGCAGGAGAGAGAAATGGTAGACCTATTCATGGATACCCTTCCGGGGCACTTCATAGAACGTTTGGCGGGCTGTTCAACTAACGGTTTTTCTGATATCGTCTTGACTGGTGAAAGAATTGAAAATTGGATGAAGCGAGGAAAGATTCAGGTCAACGGTGCCTCCACTTCTGGAACTAAGAAGTTGTTGTCCAATGAGAAAAAGAAGCAGTACGAAGAAGCAGGGGTAGTTTGTGTCCAGCGAAAGAAGAGAAATCAAGGTTCACATTACCAGACAGCATCTATGATCATCCCAAGTGCCACACGTTTAACACAGCAAAGTCGTCGTCAGCATAATCCTCAACAGGGTCGGCAACAAAGGAGAGAAAGATTTTTTGACCCTTTGCCAATGTCTTACACTGATCTTCTCCAGCATTTGCTTCAATTGAAGTTGGTTGGGCTTCGCAAGCTGTCTCCACCTCCATTTCCACTACCGGAGGGATGGGATGCCAATGTCAACTGTGATTTTCATTCTGGGGCACCAGGGCATCATATTGATAGGTGTAAAGCTTTTCACCACACGGTGCAGGACTTAATTGACTCGAAAGCTATCAACTTCGCACCAAACATATAAGAGAGATGACACTTTCTTTGATTCGAAGTTTTGAAGCCAGAAGTAATTCAGATACTCTTGTTTTGGTAATGGTGCGTCTTTGCAGTGCAGTTTCATCCCTATTGAGGGGAACTACGTCGCTCTGATTCTTCATTGGTCTTGGGTCAATGGAGATACGTAGGCAGAAGATCGTCAGGTCTTTCCGAGCAACCTTATGGGGCAGCTTTACTCCCCGACTTCATTTCTCCTGTCAGATGTCTCGTGCCAGAGTCAGAATAACTAGAAGAAGAGGTATGATTGTCGTGGTTAGTTATACCACTGCAAATTGAAGACTACAAGTCCGTGAAAGAGCCGTTAATCACTGAAAGTATCCAAGACTGACAGGTCCAGACGGAGCCAAGCCTCCTCAACTACGGCTATATTCAGTTTCTTTACTGCATTTCCATTTGTAGTTTTGTTCATATGCTAAACATTTGTCTACTTGTATGAAATTTGTTTGCTTTTGAATGTAGCAATAATAAAACTCACATGTTTTTCTTGAAGTAATTCATTAGAATTCACTTATATTTTTGCATATGCACATCACAATACCAATGGTCATGTTTAAACTCTATCAGGGAGGATGACGAAATGAAAATGCATGAATCTCTAATTGTGTGCTTTTGAGAAAGACCTTGTTGACGATGTACAGGCATTGTTTCAAATCCTAAACACCGGAGATATAAGGGAGATAGACCCTCGTCAACCCATTTGAGCCTTGAAGTAGGAGTTTCTTTTTGCATGAAAAAACCCTTGCACTTAACCCAGGGGCAGGGTAGGTGTCAGTTAGTTTGACCGAGCGTTCGAATTTCAAAAGAGTGCGAATCAGAGGATCCATTACCTTTCGTTGTACCCAAATCAAGAGGTCCAAAGACCAGAAACTACAGTGGTTATCCCAATCAAGAGTCCAAAGACCGGAAACCACATTGGTTATTACTCATCAACCAAGAAGTGAGACAGTCATGACCCTTTCAAAGCAATCAAGATAGACAGTGTCACACGATTTGTTCAAAAAAAGAATTAAAAAAAAATGAGAAAGCCCGCTAAGTTGAAACTTGAAAACAAGCGACTTAGGCAAAAATTAGGGCATCCCGCTGGACTTCACAATCAAAGATTCACAAGAATCAGTCCAGGAAAAAGTTAGGGATAAGAAAAATAATGCAAAATCAAAAGACGAAAAGGATTACATAAGAAAGATCCTTGAACAAGAACAGAGTCGTGTGATACAGACACGGAAGGCGAAGGGGTGACTAACTCCAAACAACTTGATTGGTGCTTAAAACCGTTAGTGTAATTGGTTCCTCAACCATCACAAAACCCTTTTTGAGAGGTGAATGCTTGTGAAAGCTAGCTGAAAATAGGAATGGAGAACATCACGAAGATGGGTGAGCACAAATAAATTTCGAGCCTATATCCTTTGTTTCTATAACCGTGAACCATGCCATGATACAACCCTCAAAAGTCCTAACTGAAACAGGGTTATTTCGAGAGCGTACTACCACGAGACCGTGTTCCTGACTCCTATGAGTTGTGTTTTGTTGGTGTTGCATGTGCATGCTTTTGTTTATCAAAAGTTAATGTCGTATCTTAACCAGTGATTCACTCACAAAGGTTGGCGACATCTTTTTACAGTAAAACTTCAAGATTAACATGTTTGTTGCATTATAATTTTCATTCTTAAAATAAACATTTTCTGCTTACATACATTTGTTTGGCATCATAAAAATTTACATATGGAATCTCAGTCCAGAAGCTTAATCTTGCCAAGTTGAGAAGTCTGAAACTTCCGAAGGACAATCTGTCGAGGTGTACTTTTCAAGAAAACTCCATTGAGTAGGGACTTTCCCAATAGTCGTAGCAAGAGCCAATTAATCTGGGGCAATCATGTCGAGCAATCTCTTCAAAATTCAGCCAAGCTGGGGCAATCACTTCGAGATCCAATCTCTCGAAGAATAGTTGATCTAGGTGTTTTCTTCAAAGCAGTCATTCAGAGGTGATCACTTCAAAACTTGTACTGGGGCAGGCCACCCCAAGAGCACTGGAAGTTACTTTCTCCTGAAGACAGTTAATCAGAAGTACCTACCCAAGGTTCAAAATACTAAGATACACTATCTCACAGTGATATGAAGTTCTTCATGAATCCTTGCGAGACAATTTCTTTCACAGACCATGCAGTCTGGGGCAGTTATTTCGAGATCCAACGAATCTCTCCAAGAGTTTGAAGACACTGAGGCATTTCATACGCCATGTTTTCTGTAAAATCCTCTTGAGACATTTACTTCTGACGGACCTTAATCTGAGGCGAGTTGAAGATTGCAAAGAACCATTGCTCACTCATAATTAGTTGGCAACCTATCAACCCAGGGCTAGGGGCAAAGCCATTGTCAGCACATTACTTCAAGAGTTGTTGCGTCGGCGGACGTCATTGATCAGAATTCCTTAGCAAGTCTCATTAGACAATCCCTTCTCCAGTAGTGCGGAAAATGGAAGGTTACTTCTTAAGCAGAAGGATATCATCATCTCTCATCCCCGGCATGAGACGCCTTACATCTCTCATTCCCAACATGAGAGGATTTATCTCTTATCCCCAGCAGGTGGCAACTTAAACTCTTATCTTCACCAGGAAGCTTCATCATTGACATCCTCCATCACCCCCAGTAGAGTGGGAATTTGAAATCTCTCCCAGAAAGGCAATAGAATGTGGGCGTCATCCTCAGGCAAAAATTTCCCTTCAGACAGGGGCAATTCTCAGCAATATAAGGAGTGTTTTGCCTCCCCGACAGTTGCTTCCTCAGCAATATCATGCCTTTGGTTTCCCACCAGAGTTCGAGAAGAGTTCATCTCCAGCAGGGTCTTGGTACTCCAATCTCAAAGTCCAATTTATTTTTGGAAATGGCGGCTGTTCAGAGCCGGTGTATCATTGACAACCTTCCCCGCAGAGTTATCTCCTCCTCATCAGGGTGGATCTGATCAATGCAGTGATCATCAGTTCCTCCCCAGTCAAGCCATCTAGGATATGTGCAGTCTCCTCATCGGGAGACCCCCTTTGCATTTGCATTTGTATCCAGTAATCATCTTCACATTTGCATCCTCCAAAGCGTAGCATTTCCATCGTCATGGAGCATTACGCCATAAATTCAAACATATGCATACCAGCATGGGTCAGTCTTGAGGTATATTACATAAGACCCGTTACATCTCCAATCAGATTGAAGTGTTACCCACAGAATGCAACTTCGTTTCCCAGGGTGGTTACTTCTACCAAGTCTTGTTGTTATCCCCAGTTGAGTCTTGTTTCAGTACAACAATCTCATTTTCTCGCGTCTCCGTTTCAGTACAACGGTCGCGTCTTGGGCTCTCGTTTAAGTACAACGATCCCGTTCTTCCCGAGTTTCCATTTAAGTACAATGGTCTCGTCTTTGAGTATTGTTTCAGTACAACAATCTCATTTCCTCGTGTCTCCGTTTCAGTACAACGGTTGCGTTTTGGGCTATCATTTAAGTACAATGATCCCGTTCCTTGCGAGTCTCCATTTAAGTACAATGGTCTCGTCTGTGAGTCTTGTTTCAGTACAACAGTCTCATATTTTCCGCGTCTCCGTTTCAGTACAACGGTCACGTCTTGGGCTCTCGTTTATGTACAACGATCCCGTTCCTTCCGAATCTCCATTTAAGTACAATGGTCTCGTCTTTGAGTCTTGTTTCAGTACAACAGTCTCATTTCTTCGCGTCTCCGTTTCAGTACAATGGTTGCATCTTGGGCTCTCGTTTAAGTACAACGATCCTGTTCCTTCCGAATCTCCATTTAAGTACAATGGTCTCGTCTCAGTGTAAAGATAATGGATCGGTTGATACCATTTCTGTTAGATCGGTTGATCTTATTTGAGTTGTGAATCGGTTGATATCATTTCTCTTCGAGTTGTAAATCGGATGATATTACATTCTCGCATTTCTTGGTTATGGATCGGTTGATACCATCTCCATGTTAGATCGGTTGATCTTATTTGAGTCATGAATCGGTTGATATCATTTCTCTTCGAGTCGTAAATCGGATGATATTACCTTCTCGTATTTCTTGGTTATGGATCGGTTGATACCATCTCCATGTTAGATCGGTTGATCTTATTTGAGTCATGAATTGGTAGATATCATTTCTCTTCGAGTCGTAAATCGGATGATATTACATTCTCGCATTTCTTGGTTATGGATCGGTTGATACCATCTCCAGGTTAGATCGGTTGATCTTATTTAAGTCATGAATCGGTTGATATCATTTCTCATCGAGTTGTAAATTGGATGATATTACATTCTCGCTTTCCGGGATGGATCGGTTGATACCATCTCCGTGTTAGATCGGTTGATCTTATTTGAGTCGCAAATCGGTTGATGTTGCGTTAAGTCCTGTTTCGCCAACAGGCTCCCTCCTTGTGGTTTCGGTTCGTTCAGCAGTCGCAGTGATTGCATTGATTCTATTCCACCTGGTTCTATTTTCGTTACCTATTCAGAGGTCAAAATCAGAAAATTATAAATAAATAAATGTGCAGATGGCATTTCTGTTACCCTCAAGGTTGGGACCAAAGGTGAACTTTTACTATCGTGAACACCGTCTCGAAATACAACTTATCATGGGTATTAGAGCTTCAATAAAGGGGATCCGTTCTAAAGTCATTCGTTGCCCAGTTAGTGAATTTCAAGGCATATCGTGACGAGAGATGCAAAAGGTGGATATCCTTTTGGAATGTAATGTTTGGCCTGTTGGATTTATTGTGGATCAGGATTGTTGTGGGGTTTGCTTGATTAATTGATAGAGGAGCCAAGGCCGTTTGGCATTAAAATTTAAGTGAATTCGTTCCTATTGGAAATTAATTCAGATTCGTGGTTGCGAAAGAGGTTAAAAGTTGTTTGGCATGCAAAGTTTAAGGTCCAATTAAAGTTCAAGTTACAACAGCCCGAGTTCGTTTAAGTTTATCCATTTCTCTTATAAAGTTACTACATTGTCTAAGCTCCATCAAAATGAGGAGTCTGTTCAAAAGAGGCAAGTTTCCAAGTCAAATTTTGTTTAAGCATATTCATTTAAAGGCATCCGGAATTCATAGGGATTGCATTATAAATACAAGGAATTGGTATTAAAATCCCTAAGTTTTAGGTTTGCTAAGTCCAAATTATGGAAGTATTTGGATGTTCATTACCATAACTTACGGGAATTGGTACCAGGGCTGTCCAATAGCAATGAAAGGCAGACAAATTTGCCAAAAGATGAGATCACAAAAAAGATTCATAAAGAAAAATTTAAATACAAAAGTAATTGAGGAGGTTGAGGAGAAAATAGAATAATATCAGAATCTCTGATGGCCAGGTTTCTGCAAATTCCGGTACACTGCATGGGAAACTTAATCCGCAAGAACAAACAATTGCTGCAAGTCATTATCCTCTTTCTTTCGGTTGGAGTTGGAGATGGACCATAGGATGAGATGAAGCACTTGATGATAACATTATGTGACGCTTATTTGACAACTCACAGGTTGTAAACTTCACAAAGATCAGGTCCGACACCGCAGAAGCATCCATGAAGGAAACAATATTTGTACTAGTTGCTCTTATGGAGATTTCGTTTCAGTACCGAGCAGCTCCTTCCATTTTTGGCTCATCCATACTTCCGTTTGGCTCCAATTCTAGGGCGCGGGTGTTTGAATCATCTGCATCCATGTTTAATACTGCAGCTCAGAATACATTTGGTAACAAATTCACGGTCTAGTTCTACTTTCGTTTAGAATACTCACCCCTTTTGGAAATTACGACATGAGTCGGGAAGTTCGTCACGACACACCGCTGCAATAATATTGGAACTGCTATGACTCAACAAATGGCAGCAAAATTCTCTCAGTGATTCTGCAAGATCTGACTCCATCATACTCTCATTGTCGACTCGCCGTTATTCAACGTCCCTCAATCTGCGAATCCATAAAAGGAATAAAGACTCGAGAAACCGAATCAAACGTACACAGAAAATTGGAGAAAAGAAATTACTGATAGCAAGAATATACTTCACTTTTCGATCGGCTTCAGCTTTTTAATCTTTACTTCTCTTCACCTTCGGCAGCATAATCATCTTCATGAGTCTTCAATGAGTTCAACCCTTCAAAGGACTCTTCTTCAATCACTTCATGAATTTCTAAACCTTCATCAATCTCGAATCATTCGACTTTCAATCACCACCCTCCATCTGTAACAACAAAAGAGAGCTAGAGATTAGTGAATGCTAAAGAGTTGAAAACAGGGATTGTGACTGGATGACAGAATCGTGACTAATTCTAATAGTTTCTTCTAATCGAATTCACAAATCATTCATAACAGAAATCAGAATCAAAAACTAACTTCTAACAGAAATAACAAACTTAACTGATTTATCTTCCAGAAGCTTCATCCAATTCAAGTCTATAAAAGAGGATTTTCACCTTCAATCCAGTTCTTCTTCAACCATTTTTTCTCAAAACTCTTCACCATTTTCCATTTCACTTCTCATTCTTCACCTGTTCTTCACTCTCCACATCCTGATTTTTCTTCACTCCCCATTTTCGCCTCCTTCAAATCTCTCCAATACTCATCTTCCATATTCAGTTTTTGCATTCATATTCAATCTCATCTTAATCCTTAGCTTTCCTCCATCATCATCTTCAGTGATTCGTCAACTCAAAACCTCTCTGAATCTTCGTCACTATGATGAAACCTTCATAATCATCTTCAACATTCTGCAACCAAATATTCCTCACAGGGACACCATTGCATCTTGATCCTTTGTCTTCAACATAACCTGCAAAATCGGTACATATCAACATCGCAGTTATCAACAAGTGTATCGCAATATCAAGTCGGCAATAACGAGTTTTGGAAGTACACACAATCAATATTCCAATCTAGAAATTCGTACACAGCATAGAACAGAAGAAACTGAACAAGAATCAGAAGGGGAATCAGAGGCGGGTTGGAAGTTCATATATTCGTTTGTCTACCTGTTCGTCGTCAAAGCATCGATCGTGTTTTCATTTTCAGGAAGCAAGGTACGATTTGTTCGTTCCGTGTTCGTTTGTTCTTGTTGCCGTAGGATTGAGGTGAGGTTAGTCCCATGGTTCGGCGTTTATTTCTGGTTTTGAACTTGAGAGTGTGAGAGAGAGTTTTAAGTCGAAATTGGATCGGAGGTGGATAAGTTGAGAGTTGTGGTGGCGCGGTAGTGTTGAAGACTCTAGATAACCTAGGTTGAGGACGGCGGCAGTACAACAAGGTGATGTTGAGGTGATAGTGGTGGCGGATGGTGACGATGAGAAAGGAGAAGAAGAGGGGATAGGGTTAGGTTTCAAGAAGATTAGGGTTAGGTGACAAAGAAATGATGGAGGGAGGAGAGGAAGGAGGGTGGTTTGATCGAAGAAGATTGAAGTCGAAGAAGAGAGAAAGAAGGTGTGGTTTCGGGTGGAAGGAAGAAGAAGAGAATTTGAGTGTGACGGCGGCGGAAGAGAGGAAAGTATTTAGGGTTTCATTTGGTGTTCTTCAACTTCTCAATCTTTCATTTTTTGTTTATATTTGTTAATTGGATATTTAATTCATTGGAATAGGTATGGATTAATGGAAATTAAAAGCTGAATCAATAACAATAATCCATCTTAATTTGCATTAATCCTCACAATTTTCCCCATAATCCACCGTTTCAATATTCTAGGGATAAGGTTTGGTTGATTTTTGGATTCCCCAGCCATACCGGCGGTGACACTTGTCACTGTCCGGTAGGCTTTTCTGTACGTTGCTAATAACACCCCACATCTTGGGCCCATTCTGAAATGAATTGAAATAACCACTTTCTGCACCTCCCCCCTAGACTAGCCTGCGAAATTGGGCTTGACATCTTACTAATCACACCCCTGTTCTAAGCCCATTAAGAAAACAAACTAAAGAAACATGCTTACTGCACCTCCTCAGTTCTGCGTTTATGGGCCCTAACCCATTGCTATCAGCACCACCATTTTTTAAAACCCATTAGAAAAGCACTGTAAAAACTTACTCTTTTCACCCCCTCCATTTTTTCTTTTTAGATTTAATTTTAGTTTTAACATAGTTTATAAATAAATCCACAAAAAATAGTAAAATCAAATAGAAAATTCTACAAAAATTCTAGGAGATAAATAATTCAATTTAGAAATTTTTGACTTTTTTTATTTTCTGAATTTGGCATTATTTTCAATTTAATTCTGAGTTTTCTTGCAATTAGTTTTTCTTGAGTTTCTTTTAATGGTGTTGAATTTTGTTCATTTTATTTTTTCCACTTCCAGTAGGATTTTTGAGCCATTCTTTTTTCAGTAATTAGAGGACTCATAATAGTTCTTAGGATATTTTTAGGGAATTTTTAGGACCTTTTATCTTAAGTTTTAATGGTGTAATCCTTAGAAATTAGTGGTTAATTCTTAGGTGAAAATAATCATTTTTTAGGCATAGAAAAAATAGAATTTTTTAGGATACCTCTTAGTACAATTTTATAGATAGTGGTAAGACCCTATAGTTTAATTTTCATAACTTTTCTAGAAGTTTTAATATTTTTTAGAATATTAGTTCTTAGGCTTAGTTATATATAATTTCCACTAGTTTAAGTCATTTAAATAAAGTTCAATAAAAAATATAGTTTAGACTAGATTTAATCCTAGAATCTAATATAGGCTTAGGTTAGTTTAAATTGAGTTTTAGAATGAAAGTATTAGGTTTGACTTTGATTTAGTACTTAGGCTTAAAGTTTCATTGTCATTAGAACTAGAATAAATAAAATAGACTATTTTTTAATTCATGCCTTTAATGCATTTTTAGAAGTTTATTTCTTAATTCAATTTTATTGTTTTTGTCTTATCTCTTGATTTTATAACTTGTATAGGCTTCCCCATTGTTCTTAGAATCAACTTAACTTCATTAGGAAGTAAGTTGAATTCTAGTAGTTTCTAGTTTCTCATTAGGCTTAGAAAACCTCATTAACCATAGGACCATTTTTGTAAATAAATAAACAAAATTAGGATTGAGTCTTAGTCCCTTAGATTTTGTCCTTTTTTCAACTTGAGTCATTCTTTCTCATCTCAAAAAGAAAAGCAATAAAACACTTAATAAAAACCGAACAATCTTGTACGACACGAGACTTTGTTGCGGAGTGTTTATACGCGTCCTGTTTCAGGGCGAGGTGTAAATACTCCCCGCGATGGATAGGTCTTAGTACAAGACCGTTCACAAACAAATTCAAAATATTTCTCATAAAAGACAAAAACAAATAATAAGCGACTATCCTGCGGGAACTTCTCTTCTCATCTCATTCACTCACAACGCGAACTCGCGACGACTTGTCTCACATGCAAGACGGTTAACGCACTCGTACCAGACGAGCCTGCAACACCTGAGCATAGACATACGCAGTTCCAGCTGTAAAAAACACAAACAAATAGTTCCCGCCTAGGTTAGGCGAACTACGTCGACTCTGATCCTCATTTATCCCGATGAGGTACGTAGGCAGCGGGGTAGGGCCCGTTCGAGCACATTCTTTATTTTCCCTACATTTCCACCTTTCTTTCCATTTTCTTATTTCAGTTCCTTTTCTCATTTCATTCCAGTTTCCAGTTAGCGGTTCATTTGTTCAGCAGCAGTTATTTCTCTCACCCTTTGAAACAAACAAGCAAGCGTGGATCCCGCCAGGTACGACGGACGGATTGGGGTGCTAATACCTTCTCAATTCGTAACCGACTCCCGAATTCAGATCTTTGGTTCGCAGGACCCTGTCCTTTCCTTCTTCCTCAGGTTTGTGCAACATTACCTTTCCCATTCATTCGGGATAAAAATGTCTGGCTGGCGACTCTAACCTTTCCGCGCCACTTTTGCGTTTGTACTAGGATGAAAATCCCGGGAGCGACAGGTGTTCGCAGTGAATTTTGAAGAACAATCTCTGGTTTTCCAATGTTACTGAATTTGGATAACTTGCAGGACCAACCAAACAGGTCATATGACACATGTGCTAACATTTGAATGTATATTTTTACTTTACAACATTTATTTATCGCTTTCAGTATTTATGTTCCATGCATCATATATATTGGACTGTGCTGGTTTGCATTTTTTCTGTGGGTGGTGTTCGCAGTGAATTTTGACGAACAATCTCTGGTTTCCCAATGTTACTGAATTTGGATAACTTGCAGGACCAACCAAACAGGTCATATGACACATGTGCTAAGATTTGAATGTATTTTGTAAACTTTTAAAACAAACGTTTTTTATTCTTCTATTTAGTTTCTTGAATCTTTTTTATTAAGAATGATTTGTAATTGTATGGTTAAGTTAACGTCTTTAATCTAGTAAGATAAACAAAAAGCTTAAAAGTGTGTATGAGAATAAATGCTGAAATGTAAATTGAATGGTAAACGTAGTAAGAAATAAAGAAATTGTAAAACTTTCATAAACTGGAATAAAATATGGTGTTTACACGTACATTTCCAAACAAATCTCTTTTTCTCTTTCACACTAGCATTTAGAGTATTTTCACTGGAATTTTCTGTACATGTTTTCACACACTAAAACATAACAAATGCTACCCTATTTATACAAAAATATAATAACTGCTAACTAACGGAAAAATTCTAAGAACTTGACACTTGGCTTTCTGCATGTTCCTAAAACCACCATGTATTCCTTTGCCAAACAAAACCAAAGTTCAAATTTGAACTTCTCCTTAAGGTTGAAACAACACGCCCATTCACCATGTCGAATTCATCTGACATCGTACAAATCCATGAAATTGTCGAAACAACAAGATATCATCTCCTTTGTCGAACTGTCGAATATTCCAATATTACTTGTCGAATTGTCGAAATACCACGAATTTATTTTCCTTCTTTTGCAAACCTCGTCGAAAGCATCATTTCACTACTAATTCTTCGCCATAGTGCGTATAAAATTACAACTAGTAAGAACATATTCATTATAGATAACCCATTATGGCTTGTAATCCAGGAAATTTGATGGATGCAAGTATTCAACCCGATTGTCTTTCACTGTTAAATAGTGCCATGTCCTTTCAAGATGACCCACATGCCTAAAATATCCTACTAGCATTGCCTTTCTAATGTTGACGTGATAATCACAACTGTCAAAGTCAGTACTACATAACTTCAGGTTAAACCAAACCATGATACACACTAGCTACTGTCGAACATTATCAGCTGATTTTAGTGCTCTGTTATTGACAAAGTTTGTTGTAGCACTAAAATGCATCCTCATTGTTTTGCTCGTAGGCATAGTATACATTCAATAATGTGAGATGATCTTTAAGAATCCCGGTGTAGAAAATACATGCATACAAATTGCCCCCCAACAAAGATGTTTCAACTGTATTTTGGAGAAACCATCATTTGCTATCGAGTCATGTTTCGACTCCATAATATTCACATTAATTGCGCTGATTCCCAAAATCTAAATTTTGTCAAATCACAAGACAAAATAATCATCACACTTTTCCTAAAACATCATGTCTAACCCACGTTTGGACATAACCTCCATTACCCTAGGCACCTAGGCCTATCACGTTCTTTTCAACTTCCATCACTTTTCTTTACTACCAATAAAAAATTTACACGTGCCATAATCGTTTCAAAAAACTAAAATGTTTCTTACTTGCCTTCCCATATAAATACTCAGTTTCCCTTTTCTGAAAAACTTTTCTACATTCTTGAACTTACTTTTCATAACTCAATCTCAAATTGTCTTCTCTCAACTCAAACTTCTTCCATTAACAATGGCTTCTTCAAGCAACCAGAAGATCAAAGATAGAACTTCTCTCCCATATGCACACAGACTTCCTGGACCAGAAATTGTGGGTAATCAACAGTACGTGCCAGAACCTCCAAATGAAAGAGAGAAGACGAGTATCTATCAATCCCAGGTACTTATTCAAGTTCTTATTTCTGGAACTTGTCATGCTATGTTAGGCCCCTTTCCTAACTTAAACATTGATCAGACTCAATTAAAAGAGTTTTGTCCTGTTTATTCTCGTTTTAAACCCAAAGGTGCTGGAATGAATCCTAACCCTAATGGAGAACCCATAGGCAAAACTGAAAATACATCTACTCATGTAGAACTAGACTTAACTTATCTGAATCAACCTAGGATTTTTAGGAGTTTCCCATTGACAAAAGATCCTTCTGATTACTTAGATTGGCTAGCCAAAGTCGAAAAAGATAAAGGTAAGTTCTGGAAACAAACTGGCATCTTCGACATAATACAGTTAGTAGGTCCTAGTTATTGTACCA